>CM077649.1:3717500-4937500 GCA_039707465.1 Rhabdophis nuchalis
TGCTTATCTACTTGTTCAGTAGTGACTCTAGAGAGATTCTTATAATTGGGCAAGTAACAATAAACTTGCTGTTCAGTGTCATTCTGGTTCCTTGCACCTGACACAACCTGAGAATGTTGCTATCAGTGTTAAAGGGTGAATTTACCTTATGAGAATTTTGATAAACATAAAATTGGGCAGATTATAATGCCCAAGTTCAATTTCCTGTTCAAAATCCCTACTTATATTATGTAGCATATTTGGGACCTAAATATCTGTTTTTTGCTTTATACCTTCAGTTCCAGGGTTGGAGTTTTCCTATGTGGACCTGAAGCCTTGGCTGAAACTCTAAATAAAATGTGCATTAATAATTCAGAAGCTGACCCAAGAGGCATACACTTTATATTCAACAAAGAAAATTTTTGAAGATGTGCTTACAAAATTTAATTTAGCCATGGTGAATTAGTTGAAATTAATGCAACATTAATATTTCATTGGAATGTTGTTAAAAGTTTCAGGTGTGTTTGATATTATATACTTTAGAAGAAGAATATACAGTTTTAAACTGATCCTTTTTAATCCCATGGCAAGTCTTCTTAAAAGGCTTAGGATATATTAGCTTTGTCAAATACAGATTGAGTTCAAATATTGTGTTAAACCATAAAGGGATTTGTATTGTTTTATATTAGTATGTAATCGAAATATATTGTGGATTACAAAATAAGTTTTATGGCAAGCTGGGCAATGTGCAGACCATGGATTCTTTCGACTCCCCCAGCATGCCAAAATCTGATCCAGAGTTAATTCCTTATTCAATCACAGAACTCATTGAGTGATTTTGAACCAATCACTGTCTCTCAACATCACCAATCTCAATAGGTTGCTACTGGTAAACAGAGGACAGACAGTGTATACGAGCCACATTAAAACTATAATACAAATGATCTAAGGTGCTCAATTACAATGCCTCACTCATTATAAATCTCTTAAGGCTATATAAATAAAATTTTGCAATCACTGCTTCAGGCACTTAGATGTGTATTTTGTGAGTCTCCTAGAATAGAAATAGCACACCTGAAAATGAAACTCTTCTTCTTCCTGGTATATTCTCAGATTAGGAGAATTATTAGAGAAAGGGTTTAAAATACTGAATATCAGAATGAGATTAGCTGTATTCCAGTCCATGTTAGTTTGTATATATCCCAAATGGAAATCAAGCAGATATCTAGTTGTACTGGTTTTTGCTGCTCACTAAAGAGCATTTTAGAGCTCAGTTTAATATCTTACCCTACAAACTATTCAGTCCACAAGTGTAAAGAAACTTGTCCTTGCAGCAAATATGTTGTTGAGACATCTAATATTTGCTTCTACACTGCTCTGATTACCAGGGCAGTCAGCAAATCTAATTGTTCCTTTACTGATACCATTAACAGGACAAAATGAAACTGTTTTTATAGTCTTCCTCTTGTTAGATGTTGTGTAATATTGCTAATGTTGCCAAATTTCGTATAGCAGCAATAAGATTGGCAGATAAATAACATGCCTGGATATAGAGAAACGAATTGAAGGATCTGCGGGGGAACCATTGTCATTGACTGGATAGTGCTTAACTGCATTCTTACCCTGATCATTGTTAGAACAAATTTATTTCCTGTTTTGTTATTAGTTTTATGAAATCTTAGCAATTTGTTATAAAATCTACTGGGATATCATTGATGTGTTGAAATGTATTATAATAAGCTAATAAGCCATTAGTTTAGCATTTAGTAAATATATTTCTTAGCAGTATTTTATTACTAAAGCTATTAATGCAGTACTTATTGACTTTTTAAATGTTATTTCCTTTAGTATCCATTGACTGAAGTCATATTCTGCCTTACCTCTCTTTATTTGTATTTTATGTACTCTTTCTGTTCTTCTTAATCCTTTTTAATATTTTATAATTTTTGATGTGAAGCTGAATAAAATACTAGTCAATGAATTTTGAATGTACTTTTTTCTAGCTGGGAGTTAAAGAAAGAAAAGGATGATATAATAGGAAACAGTTCAAATCGATGAAAAAATACTTCACTGAATGTCAACATTTTAATTATTTACAGAAAATAATTAAATTTTGGTTATTTTAGTAGAACAGTTCCCCCCCCCCCCCAAATCCAATTGTAACTTGAATCTAGACTTGACTGAATTGTGTTCAGTGGGTGTTTTTTTTAATGTTAACAGTTCTGGAACATCATACAATATAATAAAATGTTGGTATAGTGCAATGATGGTGAACCATTTCGGCACCAAAAAAGGAGCACTCGTCTGGGCCATGACCATGAAGAGGAGCTGCCCAGGGGGCATGCGCTCACTGGAAAATGAACTTCTGGTTTTGCACTAGCCAGCAAGTCTTCTGGTTTCTGGTGTGCATATGCTGGCCAGCACGCATGCTCATGCCAAAAAAATGGAAGACCAGCTCTTCCAGTTTCTGGCACTGCCACATGCACAAAGGCCAGCTGATCATTGTGTGCACCAGAAACCTGGAAGAATGAGCGATGGTACACATGCCAGGTGACATGGCTCTGCATGCCACTTCGGGCACGCGTGCCATAGGTTCACCATCACGGTTTTACTGTGTCCCTTCCAATGTCATTCATGCATGCATAGTTCAGTAGCAATATATTCTGGATTCAAAGGCAGAGGATAGAGTTCTACAAAGTCTATCCTCTATCTGCGAGACCGCATCCTACCCCATACATCCCTTCGGGCGATTCGCTCACACAGAGAAGGACTTCTCCGGGTGCCGTCCACCAGGCAATGCCAGCGGGCGATGCCCAGGGGAAGGGCCTTCTCTGTGGTGGGCCCAAACCTCTGGAACGACCTACCCCCTGACCTTAGAACAACTACGGACCTCCGCGCCTTCCGCCAGAAATTAAAGACTCTCTTGTTTCATCAGGCCGGTTTGGCCTAAGCCATTTACCTAGCCTACAGGCTGTACCTTAAATTGTTTTAATTGGGTTTTAGATGGGGTTAATGTTTTAATACTTTTAAACTTTTAGCACAGGGATAATTTATTTAATTTGGTTTTAATTATTTATATTTGTGATACTATGTGGTTTTTAATTTCCTGTGCACCGCCCCGGGTCCCTTTGAGGAGAGAGTGCGGTTATATAAATCCAACAAATAAAATAAATAAATAAATAAATAAATAAAGTGTATGTAAATAAGGGCTACATAAAGCATGTAATAGAAATAAAGTTCTTCTTTTCAAAATATTAAAACAGTTAGTACTTTTCAGTGTATTTTATTTAAATAAATGCTATTTTTTCCCAACCTTCCATGCTTCCAGATCTGAAAAAGCATTCATCTCTTAGTTTCCCTTGTTGTTCACTTAAAGTTTTGCAGGAAAGCATAATTTTTAATACATTTGCATTCATATAGAATTTGCATGTACACTGGGTTGCATTTTAAGTATTTTTGTTTCCTTGATAATAATATCCTAAAATAGTGTCTGAAACAATTATGAAACGTGCGTGGTTTAGATGTTAAAATATGACAAAGTGGCAAACAGAAAAGTTTTAACATTTCTTATTTCAGTTATGTATTATTCTCTTATATACATTTTTCCCAAATACTCATAGTCTTGCCAGAATCATATATCACAAAATGGGCATGTGGAAAGTTATCACCCATCTCTCTCCCAGAAAAATGAAATGCCCTAGGAAATATTGAAAAGGCAGAATATTATATTTCCCCAGATGTGAAAAGGAAAAAACATGTTTTGATTCCTGCAGTTTCCTGCCTACTCCACCTTTTGTCAATGGGCCATTAAGAGGCCAAGCCAGTCTATTCACATAACAAAAGACCCCTCCCCATCAGCTCCAGGGTGATGGAATCAAGGCAGGCTAGTATAAGCCTTACTGACCACATGGCATCTGAGAACTCAGCCTAGAGAGTTGCCCATGCATTGCCCCATGTGAGCCTGGCAACCAATCAGAGTACAGTACTTTACACAGGAACAGGAAACAGATAGGTGGGGCCAAACAGTTGATAAAAAGCCCTGCAAGCCCCTTGCTCAGCCCTTCTCTTCCTGTCCACCAACATTGAAGCATGTGAGCACCTTTTCTGTTCAGGACTTCAGCCATGTGGTCCTGTCCATCATTAAACCATCTTTCCAAGCAGCCTCCATGTCTCCAGTGTCTTCTTCCCCACTTGGAGCCAAACCCAGAAGGACATTTCCTTACCACAGGCAGATCACAGCTAAATGAAGGCAGGCAGGGGAAAAAACCAAAACCAAAACCATTCGATATTTAAGAAATTGACACCATACTATTGATTTGTTTACATCAAGCAGCCCAAGTAGAAAAAATATGAAAGGTTCATTAAACTTGCATTTCTACTACGTACTTTAACTACACACTCTGGTATATTCATTCAACTGTGTTCCTCTGTGCTGTATGTTAAAACCTCAACCTAGAATTCATAATAAAATTTGCTAGCAAATATATTGTATTTTGAATCAGCTGATTCTAAAAGCTAATGCAACAAATAAATTTGAGGTTTCACTATGTCCAATATGTATTTCTTCCTAGTAGGTGTATTTGGTGTTACAGGAATCCGCCCTGTGTAGCATATGCCCTCAAGAGATATCCCTGAATCTTAAAGATGCTTTCAAAATATTGAAACTTGGGTAGGCTGCAGCAATGAGACTTGACAACATATTTCTTTAAAAAAAATGCTGTTGGAAGAAATGTCCTTCGGGGTTCAGTTCCAAGTGGGGAGAAAGACACTGGAAACATGGTGGCTGCTTTGAAAGATGGTTTTAATGATGGAAAGGAGCACATGGTTTGAGGTTCTGGGGGAAAAGAGGATCACATGTCTTGAAGATCTTGAAGGGAAAAAATGGAAAGAGATGCCTTTCTTGGGCCCCACCATGGAGCTCCCTCTTCCTGTGTAAGAAATGTATTGTGATTGGTGGTCAGACTCCCAGGAGGTGGGGGTCTTAGGTAACTTTGGAGGCTGTGTCCCAGGCTTGGCTGAGCCTTGCTGGCTGATGTAATCTTCCCAGGTGCCATGTGGTGAGATGGGCTAATCCTATCATGTCCTGAGGGCCATGTTGTTTGTGTTGCAGATGAGCTGGCTCAAGCCTTAATGGCCCATTAACAAAGGTGGGGGGATGAATTTCTGCCTCCCTCTTAAGGGAAATGTTCTGTCCTTTTTAATATTTCCTAAAATATTTTATTTTCCTAGGAGAGGGGTGGGTTCTAACTTTCTACAATCCCCCTTGTTTGTCAAAACATGTGAGTGGGACACACATGTTCTTGGCAAAATGTTAAACATTTATCAGATCAGGGAGATTTGATGGGTGCTTTTAATTTTTCTGATGCAGACATTGATAGAGGCAGCAGAAGAAGGATTTCTTCAGTGGTTCCCCAAAAGGAGAGCTTCCAACCATGAAGGTCTAGCCAGGGCAAAAGTTCTGGAAAGAAATGTACAGTATCCAATTTTCTATGCCAATTAATTTCAGATGTCAGTTTCACTTTCTGTGAGCTTCTAGTCAGGTTTCAAGCAAGCACAAGCCCCAAAATTATTCACAGCCATGGTTTTCCTTTAAATTACAGGCTGCCCATTTCCAAGGGATGGTTCTTAAATCTGCCTTAGCTCTTATTTTAGTGCATCCAGAATTTGTGAGTCCAAATTGAGGCTAACCAGTGTGCAATCCTGGCTATTTTGTACTTAGTGTGAAAAAGTCCTGCACATTTTCAGTTTTAAGCTATATTTACATGTTTAACCAACTTTTCACTCATAGAAACCACGCAAAATTAGTACTTTGATAAAAATTTATGTAGGTGGATTGAGATGCATATTTTTAATTAATATAACCAAAGTCTTTTTAAGGTTTTGAGTGAGTGTATGTGTTAAAACAAACACAACTTGAATTTTTGAAAATGTTAGGATCGAAAATAGCCAATCAGCAGTGAGCTTTGGCTGACCAATCAAAATGCACAGAGGCTAAATCTATGAGCCAATCAATGTTGTCATAGTCTCTGACTATAAATAGGCATGAAAAGCATCGAGAAATTTAATTTAGCTCTGGTTGTGGGCAAGGATGAAGACCTTTGCTTTCACCAGTACTGAGGAACAGCATCACATCATTGTGCTTCATGAAGAGGGTTACTCCTGTACAGAAATAGCCAAGAGAGTGAAATGCCAATGCACAACAGTGAGCAGAGTGGTTGAAAAATACCAAATAACTGGTTCAGTTGATGACAGGCTCTGCTCCGGAAGACCAAGAAAGTGAACAAAACGGCAAGATCGGGCTCTGCAACGCATTTCAATGGCTGACAGGAAGCTCACCTCACCTCAGATTACAAGAATTTGGGGTGAAACATGTGATGTAAAAGTGTGCATAAGCACAGTGCATCACAGACTGCTTACCAGAGGACTCAAAGGCTGCAGGGCTCAAAGTAAACCTTGCTCACAGACACTCACCACTCTCGTCAAGGTGCATGGGCCAAGAAGTATAATAATAATAATAATAATAATAATAATAATAATAATAATAATAATAATAATAATAATAATAATAATAATAATAATAATAATAATAATAATAATAAATAATTTAATTTGTAGACCGCTCCCTCTCCCTGAAGGGACTCGGAGCGGTGCACAGGGGAATTAAAACATACAAACATAAATACACATAAATATATATAAAATCAGATTGCCAAATGGACCAACAAACAGTGAGCCAAGGTCATCTTCAGTGGCGAGAGCAATTTCTACTTGACTGGGAACCAGTGCAATAAGTATGTCAGAAAATTTCCAGCTGAAGAATATAGGCCGTAGTGCCTGAATCTATCTGTGAAGCATCCATGCATGAGATGATCTGGGGCTGTATTGCTACTTCTGGGATTGGTTGGATACAAATCATGCAGGGAATCATGAATTCCAAGTAGTATGTTGAAGTCCTGGAAAAGACCATGCTTCCTTCAGCTCAGCAACTTGTAGGGAAGGACTTTTACTTCCAGGATGACAATGCTCCTTGTCATCGAGCCAAGTCCGTCCAGCAGTGGATGAAGAAGCATGGTGTTCGACTCCTGGATTCGCCAGCTCAGAGCCTGGATTTGAACCCAATTGAGAACTTGTGGGCCAAGATTGGTTATTGCACCATGGCGCCACATTGTCACCAAAGATCATGTGCAAAGGCTTATACAGTCGATGCCGAAGTGATGCCACCTAGTGATAAAGGCTGTCCAATTTCATATTAGTTACCATGTTTGGTTATCTAAACGGTCCTTTTCAGGGCCACAAACAATAAAAATGTTAACAAAACACTAGCATCAGCCTTAGTAATTACAACATGTATGCCACTGGGTATGCATCTGTTAATCTGTTTTCATAGTCATTGTAAGCATGCATTGTAAGCATGCAACAAAATTCACAATCCACATCCAAACAGCACCAAATTACAAAAAGCTTATGCTTTTCAATTTAAAACCACCAGTATTTATTTAAATATAACAATATTTGCATAGCAATTAGTATAAAATATCATAAAATCAATGGCCTATCCAACATATGTCATTAGCCCCCAAAGCAACTGAAGTTGAGTTCCCTTACCCCAATGCCCAGGAAAAGGGAAGGGTCCTGAGTGAGCTGGCAAAGGTGGACTGGATGTGGGACTGGGAACAAGCCAGGCTCCCAAAGTTCCAGATGGAATCCCGGGGGAGTGCAATAGAGCAACTGAGGGAGGATTTTAACCAGACCACCCTTCATGATGAGGGGCCATCATGCCACCCAAAAGAGAGGGGAGAGGAATTCAATCCTGTTGAAAGGAGGAGACGCAGACTGGAGCACAGCGCCTCTTCTCCACCCAATAGAAGGAGAAGGAGCCTGAAACCGCAGCCAGTGCCTTTCCCACACAACAGGCAGGCTTCCCAGGGCAGACAACCCCCTCACTAGAGGTGAGAAAGATGGCTAGCCATATCAAGTGCAAGCATACAGAGGCTGACAGGAGGTGGGAGGAGAAGGGCTGAACAACCCACCCCGATTCAGGGGAAAGTTTGATGGGGATTCAGACAAGCCAGCTCTATTCCTTGATTCAGCTGATATCCACCTAGAACACTATGGGCACCTCTACTCATCCCCCAGAGCCATGGTGAATACGATCACAGAGGGACTAGAGGGAGAAGCAAGAGAATGGCGAGGGAAAGGCAGTGCTGATTGAACCGCCCCAGTTCAGGGGAAAGTTTGATAGGGACTCAGACCAGTTAGCTGTATCCTTGACTCAGCTGAGATCCACCTAGAATGCCCTGGACACCTCTACCCATCCCCCAGAGCCATAGTGAATACTATCACATAGAGCAACGGAAGGAGGAATTTGACTGCGCCACCATCCATAAAGAAGGGCCATTATGCACTCCTGAACTCCTTGCAACTAACCAGGAAAGGGACCTTGGTGTCCTGGTGGACAGCTCAATGAAGGTGTCAACCCAGTGTGCCGCAGCAGTGAAAAAAGCAAACTCATTGCTAGGGATCATTAGGAAGGGTATAGAAAATAAGTCAGCAAGTGTCATTTTGCCTCTTTATAAATCTATGGTGAGGCCCCATCTGGAGTATTGTGTACAGTTCTGGTCACCATACCTTTCGAAGGATATTATGGAAATGGAAAAGGTGCAGAGGAGGGTAACCAGAATGATTAGGGGGCTGGAACACCTTCCTTACCATCTGAGGCTGCAACGGCTGGGCCTCTTCACTCTAGAACGACGGCGCCTGAGAGGTGACCTGATTGAAGTCTATAAAATCATGCACGGTGTGGACAAAGTAGAAAAGGAAAAACTGTTTTCTCTATCGCACAACACTAGAACTAGGGGGCACTCCATGAAACCTTTGGAAGCTAGACCTCAAACAAATAAGAGGAAGTACTTTTTCACCCAGAGGATCACTGGTCTATGGAACTCCCTGCCAGAAGAAGTGGTGACAGCTGTCAGCCTCGACACCTTTAAGAAAGGATTAGACGGGTTCATGGAGAACAAAGGTATCCATGGCTATCATGATGGATGCCTAAGGACACCCTCTGGGTTGGAGAGATAGGCAGGATATTTCTCAATGCCATTTGCAGGGAATCATAAGCAGGTGAAGACATCTACTTGGGAAGACCCTGAAGCAAATGGGGAGCCACTGTGTGAGACAGAATGCTGGACTGGATGGGCTGTGGGCTGTTCCAGCAAGGCTATTCTTATGTTCTTATGCAGGCCAAAAGAGAGGGGAGGAGCATTGGATACTCTTGAGGTGACGAGAAGCACATGGGAACGCAGCTCCCCTTCTCCACTCATTAGAAGGAGGATGAAACCAGTGCCTCTCCCACGTAGCAGGCAGGCTGCCCAGGGCAGACCATCTCCCCCCTCCCTCTGAACTAGAATTGAGGAGTATCTCCAGACATATCAAGCACAAGCATACAGAAGCCGACAGGGGGAGGGAAAGGCAGTGCTGATTGAACCACCCCAGTTCAGGGGAAAGTTTGATAGGGACTCAGACAGCTGTATTCCTTGACTCAGCTGAGATCCACCTAGAGTGCTCTGGACACTTCTACCCATCCCCCAGAGCCATAGTGAATACTATCACAGAGGGACTAGAGAGAGAAGCAAGGGAATGGCTAGCAGCCCTCCACAAGAGGAGAGCTCCCAACTGCAAGGTGTAGATGTCTTTCTATAACTGCTAGAGGCCAGATTTGAGGAGGTGAAGGAGGACCTGTATGTGGAAGATGAGCTCAGTGACCTAAAGCAGAGGGGGTGCCCCATTAAAGAGCACATCTGTGAATTTAGGAGAGTCATTGGAAGGCTACCCCCTTTACCAGAGTGTCTGTTAGTGTATTTTTTCAGAACAAGTCTGAACCAGCAGATTGCCCAAATAACTGTCTACAGGGACATCCCAAACCGACTCTCTCAGTGGTTCTGAGTAGCAACAAAAGTCGATGGTGGATTGCACACTAACAACATGAGAAAGCTATCAGAAACAAAAGAGAGAGGTTAATTCGACCTGAAATCACCCGGTCGATGGGGATCCACAGCAACACATCAGTCCCTGAAACCAGCCCCCCTTGAAGTCCACTGAAATGCTACAGATGCAGGGGGTGGGCCACATGGCATCCATGTGCATAACCCCAAACCTGTTGTCAAGGCCAGAGCCACAACCCAGACCACAACTGGAACGGGGCCACAAACGGGCCACCCACGCATCCCGGAAGGTTCTCCAGGCTGCAGAGTTCCCTCTGACCCCCAGACAAATGGGAGGGGGACCCCAGGCAACAATGACCAGCCACCAAAATCCTATGAGAGTGACAACGAGAGCAAAAATGACCCAATGGTGAGAGGATCAATTTGGCCTTTCTTTTTCCAATATGCCCCACATCCCCAAAACAGGAAGCCAGGGGGATTTTCAAGCTTTAGTAGACTCAGGCTGCACTACATGCTTGATCAACCTGACCACAGTCCTGAAACTGGGGATCAAAGCAAAAAGACTAGCCCACCCAATCCGGTTGGAACAGGTCGATGGGTTCCTAATGAGGGGAGTTTATGCCACCCACCTGACCGAACCAGTGATACTAGAGCTAGTGGATCACTGGGAAGTAATTTGATTCACAATAGCCCCCAAAATGACAGATGCAGTCATACTGGGACTCTCCTGGCTAGACAAGTGGGGACTGGCCATCTGGTGGCAAGGGGTACCCGCAGACTTAGGATAGAAAAGGGGCCCTAACCCGTTCCACGCCAGCAAGCAGAACACCACCCAAGCAGGGAACAACCCCCCCCCAAAGAGTCTACTAGAGCATCTGGCAGCCACATCCGACGAAACCTCAGAGAACGAACAGATCCTGGGGGATATCAGGACCTCGCAGAAGTATTCAACGAGGCCAACTGCGATGTGCTGCCTCCCCACCGGGAGACGGACTGTGCCATCGAAATCATCCCCGGGCCAAAATTACCCAAGCCCAAACTGTACACCATGATGCCCTGGGAAATGCAAGAGATGCGCAAATACATAGACAAAAACCTAGCAAAAGGTTTCATTGAGCCAGCCAAGCCATGGGTTGCGATGCCAGTCCTCTTCAAAGAAAAAAAGATGAGACTGTGTGTAGATTTTAGAGGAATCAATGCCATGTGCTTACACAACCTATACCCCCTCCCCCTCATGAAGGACATGCTATCTCACCTGGCCAAGGGAAAAGTCTTCACCAAACTAGACCTCAGAGAAGCATACTACCGAGTATGGATCAGGAAAAGAGATGAGTGAAAACAGCATTTAACTGCCTCCTAGGGAGCTTCCAATTCAAAGTGATGCCTTTCAGACTGCAAGGAGCCCCAGTGGTATTCATGCAGTTAATAAATGAGGTGCTGCATAAGCACCTCTACAAGAGGGTCCTTGTCTACCTAGATGACATCCTCAGCTACACGGAGACCATGGACAACCACATATCCCTGGTCCAACAGGTACTGAAAAAAATTCTGCCAGCCAACCTGTACATCAAGCTATGAAAATGTGAAAACCATGCAGGGCTAGACTACCTGGGCTACCAAGTGTCAAATGAGGGAATAGAGATGGACCCAGCCAAAGTACAAGCTGTCCTAGGTTGGCAACCCCCTCGCACCCACAGAGCTTTCTAGGGTTCGCAAACTTCTATAGGCAATTCATCCCCTCCTTTGCAAAGATTGCCAAACCCATGACAGACTTCTTAAAGACAGGGAACCCAGGAACAAAATCTTGCCTGGGACAACCTCTACAGTGGGACCTAACCTGCCAAAAGGCATTCGAAATACTAAAAGAAATGTTGGCAAAGGAGCCGGTACTGAAGCATCCTGACCCCGAGCAACCTTCCATGATCCAGGCAGATGCCAGTAATGTGGTAGTGGGAACAGTGCTACTCCAAAGAAACAACCAAGGAAACTTACAACCTTGTGCCTACACCTCCCGCAAGCTCACAGACACAGAGAGATGATGGGCTGCATGGGAAAATGAGGCTTTTGCGGTGAGATGGTCACTGGTAACCTGGAGACACCTGTTGGAAGGGGGCCAGAAATAGTTTGAAGTCTGGACTGACCACAAAGGTTTTGAGGTTTTCTGGCCCCCACAGAAATTATCACCCAAACAAGTCCAATGGGCGCAATACTTCAACCATTTTGACTTCATACTAAAGCACATTCCAGGGGGAAGGAACTTTCTAGATGATGCCCTCTCCTGCATGCCCCAGTACAAATGCGAATGGGATCAGGTGGTGAATGCCATCATTCCCTCTACCCAAATAGCTGCCCAAGTAACCACCAGACAACAATGCCATGACTGGCAAGACCAACCAGCTAACCATGAGACTCAAAACCTAACTGCTAGCAGACCCCTGGTTCTGAAACAACCAACACATCTTGACAAAAAAAGATGACTTCACATGGAAGGGGATGAAACTCTACATTCTGGAATCCCTAAGTACCCTAATTCTCCAGAGGAGCCAAGACACCAAACCAGCAGGCTACTTTGGATTCCTAAAGACTTTACACTTACCCTGGAGGCAGTTCTGGTGGCCTGGCATAAAGAAAGATGTGGACAGTTACGTGAAAAGTTGCACCATCTACGCCACAATGAAGAGACAACTGCAAAAAACTCCAGGACTGCTGCAACCTGTAGCAGAGCCAACAAAGCCATGGGACAAGATCACAATGGACTTTATAGTAGAGTTGCTGAGAAGTGGGGGAAATACGGTGATTTAGACTGTAATATTCTCCAAATAGGCCTATTTGCAATGCAGTGGACTACCCTCAGCTGGCCAAACTGTTCGTGAAGCACATCTGCCTGCATGGAGTACCTCAAAGAATTATCTCAGACAGAGGGGTCTGGAGGAAGTTCCTGCAGTCCATTGGGTCATTCCAGGACCTTAGCTCAGCTTTTCATCTGAGCAGCAATGGGGGGGGGGGGGCAGAGAGACTGAATGCCATGGTAGAACAGTACCTGAGGTGCTACATGAACTATCAGCAGTCCAATTGGGCAGACCTTCTGTCTTTTGCTGAGGTTGCATACAATAATGCTGTTCACAATAGCTCAGGACTCATGCCATTCAAAGTAGTGAGCGACATGGACTTTGTCCCAATGCCTGAGTATCCAAGGGACCCTCCCTCCTCAGTCAGCTTGACTGATTGGATGTCAATGCTAAAAGCAACCTTGGAGAATATCAAAAAAGTGCTGGCTAAAGCAGCACAAACCTATAAGAAACAAGCAGATAAACACCGAGCTCCACAATGGCCATTCTGGGTGGGAGAGAAGGTTTACCTCTCCACAAAATATTTGAGGTTAAAACTCCCTAGCAAGAAACTGGGGCCAAAGTTTATGGGACCATTCCCCATAGTAAAGATCATCAACCCAGGCACAGTGCAATTGAAACTGCCTCGACTGCTGGGGAAGATACACCCAGTGTTCTATAGTAGCCTCTTAAAACCTGTGGTTGGATCCACTCTGAGACCACTACTCTGGGAGCCCCCAGCCCCTGTGGTCATAGGGGGCCAAACCCATTATGAGGTGCAATGAGTCCTTGATTTGAGGTGGCATAGGAGACAACTCCAATACTTAATCAAGTGGAAGGGTTATCCTTTATCAGAGACATCTTGGATAAAAAGTAAAAATATCCAGGCTGATTGCCTTATAGCAAAATTCCATGCAAAAAATCTAAGCAAGCTTGGGTGGGGGACGCATATTTAAAGTATATACCTGTACTCAAATTGTTTTTGTTTCATACAGGATGCTTTTGGGAAGTGAGGGGAGCCGAATGTCAACTTGTAAAGCGTTTCCATGCTTATTATCAAGATGACATTGATAGAAAGGGAGGGAGAATTCCATGCATACTTTTGACCAGAGTCAGATCTCAGATTTCTACAGCGGACATGTGAGCCGCGAAAATTTACAACCTGCTGCAGCACTTCATTGATGGATGTGATTTATGACACAGACTGAGGGGAGACGAGACACAGGGGTAAAGGTCAGCCACTATTAAACAGAATTCAGATCTGACTCCAAGGCAGGCATCGCCAAAATGTTGCTCCTAATAAATGATTGGATTTCTTTTGAACTTTGCCTCGAGGCTTGTAAATTAATTAGGGCATCTTTTAGAGACCTGACACTTGGGAAGGTCTGCTCTACTCTGCTTGCTTTGATGGTTTTCAGTGGAGGACTGGATCCAAACCCAATTCTCTGGCTCAAATGTATGGAAGATCCCTTCTGGATCAGCGTGACCTGCTTCTACAGGTTGCAGAGTCATCTGTGCAGGGCTGAAAGACATGAGAACAAGCCCCCCTGAAAAGTCATTGTTGGAGGATTAGAGATGTGGGGGATGTAGATAGCTTGCAGGCAGAGTTTGAGGGAGAGAAAAAAACATATCAGTATGGCAAATTTAAAAGAGATAAAAAATGGAGACATCACAGATGAGAAAAGAATAAAAAGCTGGATTCACGTGCTTCAAAAAAGGATGGACAGATGAAATCATTTAAACACACAGTAAATGCAAGGATGAAATTTTTCTGAAAGTAAACTTAAAACCTCATAAACCTGGGTTGTACGTAAGGGTACAGAGAGGGAAGGAAATAAAATTGAACACACATTTCTCTTCACCCTCTGTTTTGTGGGCCAGACAAAACTAGGCTGAAGGCATTTTGTTTTTCTAGCAATTTTTAAAAGGTTTTTTTGGATTGGACACATTTTACACTTTCAATTACCTTGAGGGCACAGACTTAGACATACACACACGCAAACAAGGAAGACAAAGAGAGGATAACAGAACTCTGAGGTTTACACACACCTTACTCATTCCCACCATAACTATTGCTAACTAATTATCGTCCAGTCTCCAACCTTCACTTTTTGGCGAAAGTTGTAGAATGTGGTGGCACAGAAATTCTCTCGGCACCTGGAGGAAACTGCTTATCTAGACCCGCGCCAGTCCGGCTTCCGACCTGGGCACAGCACCGAGACGGCATTGGTCGCGTTGGTGGATGATCTCTGGAGGGCCAGAGATAGGGGTTTTGATTCTATCCTGGTCCTATTAGATCTCTCAGCGGCTTTCTTTTTTTTTTTTAAATAGTTTTTATTAGTATAAATATAAAATATAACATTTAACAAGTATACAACGTACATTTTTAGGGCAGAAAGAGGGAAAAGAAGAGTGGGAAGATAGGAAAGTGAGAAAAAGGGGGTGGACATACCGGGGGGTATAGCTATTCCCCCAATTCAAAAGTTTTTGTATGTCCCAGTCTGTTCTATCCATTGTTATATATATTTTATTATAACTGTCTGTACATGTGTCTCTACAGTTGTCTTAAGTTCACTATTGCCTCATTTGTTCCTTGTATTTATTTCATGTTTATGTTAGTTGGTTGTTTGCTTTGGTATCCTTTTGTTCTTTTTTCATACCATATGTACCACCTTTCCCATGATTGAGCATAAGTTGATTCTGCTTTGTCCCTTAAAACATATGTTAGCCTATCTGATTCAGCACAGTTAAAATTTTTTGATATAATTAGTTGGTCCGTTGGTATGTTACAGTCTTTCCATTGTTGGGCAATGGCCATCCTTGTTGCAGTTGTTATATGTATGAAAAGGTACCAGTCTCTGTTCTCAATTTGGTTTGGTTTAATGCCAATTAGGTAATATTCCGGTTTGAGGGGAAAGTTGATACCTACTATTTCCAACAACCAGGTCTGCATCTTCTTCCAAAGTTGATTGATTCTTGGACAAGTCCACCATTGGTGGAAGAACGTACCCCTGGCCGTTTTACATTTCCAGCATCTATCAGAGGTATTCGGGAACATGTGCGCTATTCTGGCTGGTGGTAAATACCACCTGTACAGCATTTTGTATAGGTTCTCCTTAAATGAGGAGGCCAGGGTCATTTTGATAGATTTGCTCCAAATTGTTTGCCATTCATCCAGTGTAATGTTCCTTCCTATGTTTCTTCCCCAAGCGATCATAGCATCTTTGACTATTTCCTCACTGATGTAACCTTGTAAAAGTAATTTGTATGCTTTGGAGATAAATTTAGTCGGTGAGTCCCATAGAATCTTATCAGTATCCTGTTTTGATGGGTAAATTCCAAATTGTTTTTTATCCCTGTTAAATTTAGACATTGCTTGGGTGTAGGACCACCAGTCTATTTTCCACCCCCTTTGCTCTAAGTCTGCCCTTGTTCTAATATTGCCAATTTCGTCTATCAGATCATCATAGGTTAAGTTTCTTTTTGAGTTATGAACTGTTGGGTAAGTCACTGCCTCAATTGGTGCTAACCATCTTGGGATTTGGTTATAAAGTTGTTTGATTTTTAACCATGACATAAAAAGAGTCGCCCTAGTATGATGGTTTATAAAACTTTTGGGATGTTTGTTATTTTTGGGCCAGAGATATGAATGCCAACCCTGGGGCAAATCATGGCCTTCAAGTGCCAATATTCGATTCCTTGAGAGAGTGACCCAATCTTTAACCCAGGTTAATGTTGATGCATAATAATAGAGCTCCCAGTTTGGTAGTCCCAGACCTCCTTTCAATTTGTGTTCCTGGAGCATTTTTTTTTTAATACGTGCTTTTTTTCCCTGCCAGACAAATTTAAGAGAGATCTGATCTAATTTTTGGAAGAATTCTTTATTTGGTTTTACAGGTGCTGTTTGAAATAAGTATATCCATTTTGGTAAAATATATGCCTTGATAGCCGCTATCCTTCCTAATAAAGATATTGGGATTTTACTCCAATTTTCAAGTTGCCCGGCCGTTTCTCTTATTAGTTTATTGTAGTTTAACTCTTTAATTGCAAAACATCTATTGGTTAGCCAGATTCCCAGGTATTTCACCTTTTTAACGATTTCAATTCCCATTAATTCTTGTATTTGCTCCTTTTGTTTTCCTGTTATATTTTTGGTTAATATTTTAGTTTTTTGTTTGTTGATTTTTAAACCAGCCACCTCCCCATATTCTTCTATTGCTGTGATTAATTTGGATCCTGAAGTCAGAGGTTCCTCTATTATGAAGACCAGGTCATCCGCAAATGCTTGTATTTTATATTCTTCCCCTCTGACTTGTAGGCCTCTAATACTTTTCTCTTGTCTAATTGTATTTAGTAGGGGTTCCAATATCAAGATAAACAAAAGGGGTGATAGTGGGCAGCCTTGTCTAGTACCCCTAAATATTGGAATCCTATCTGACAGCACTTTGTTTAATAATACTCTTGCCGATTGTGTTTTGTATATAGCTTGGACTGCTTTGGTGAATTTAGGACCAAAGTCCATATTTTGTAATTGTTGGAAAATAAATGTCCAATTAACCCTATCGAATGCTTTTTGCGCATCCAGGAAGATCATGCTCATTTGTTTTTCTGGGTGTGCCTCATAATACTCCAAACAATCCATTATTATCCTTACGTTATCCCTCAAATATCTTCCTGGTAAGAACCCATTTTGGTCTTGATGTATATAATTGGACAAAAATAATTTCAGTCTTCCAGCTAAGATTGTCGTGAATATTTTGTAATCAACGTTTAGCAGTGAGATGGGTCTGTAATTTTGAATTTGGGTTAGATCTACCCCCGGTTTAGGAATCAAGGAGATGTAGGCCTCAGTCCATGATTGGGGTATTTCCCCTTTTACTAAAACTTCATTGAATAAGTCTTTCATTTGTGGGACTAAGATCTCCCCTAGCCCTTTGTACAATTCCCCTGGTAGTCCATCTGGGCCTGGCGTTTTCCCACCTGGTTGTTTCTTAATTGCATTTTCTATCTCTTCACTTGTTATTTCTGCATTTAATGTGGTTTTATATGCGTCTGGTACTATTCCACTTTGATGTTTTGTGAAATAGGCGTGAATCTTATCCTTGTGTAATATCTCTTCTGCGTAAAGTGAAGTAAAAAAATCTTGTACTATTTTTAACTTTGACTCCATAATATTTGTTATTTCCCCTTTATTATCTTGGAGGGCTCCTATTTTCCTCGTTTCAGTTTCTTTTCTTAACCTATATGTTAACCATCTTCCAGGTTTGTTAGCATGTTCAAAATGGGATTGTCTAGCTTTCTTTATTTTATCCGCCAGTTGTCTCTGGTCCAGTATTGAAATTTTGTGTCTTAAAAGGTTAATATTTTCCCTTGCCCTTATGTTTTGTGGATCTTTCTGGGCTTCCCTTTCCTGGTTTTGTAAAGTTGATACTAGTTCCCTTTTTTTTTCCCTCTCCAGTTTCCATTGTCTAGCTGTATATTTTATTGCTACTCCCCTTATTACTGCTTTTGCTGTATCCCATATATTTTGTAATGAGGTGTCCTGTCTTTTATTTTCGATAAAAAAGTATTGAAGCTCTTTTTGGGTCATCCTTACAAAATTATCTTCCTTCATAATATTGGCTCTCATAGACCATCTTGTCATGGTCTGCGTTACTGCCCATTTTATTAATAGTGGGTGATGGTCTGCCCAAATATTTGGCCCAATCTCCACAGATTCAATTTCCTCAGCCGCTGTTAACGATGCCCAAACCATATCTAGTCTGGACCATGATCTATGTCTAGGGGAATAATATGTGAATTGTCTCTCAGAGGGATGCAAGTCCCGCCATACATCTTTAAGTCCTAGTTGGTCTTTCAGATCCTCCCATACTTTAGGGAGAATTTTTTTCCTTTTTAATTTATGTTTTGGGGTTATGGCACCTGATTTGTAGTCTTTTCCTGTATCTACAATTGCATTGAAATCACCAATTACATAGATGTGGTCATAGTTTAAATGGTTTAATTTATCTGATAATTTTCTATAGAATTGTTTTTGGTTAACATTTGGAGCATAAATATTGGCTAGGAGGGCCATTTTTTGTCCAATTTTAATTTCCAATAGTAAAATTCTGCCCTCTTTGTCTGTATAAATTTGTTTGGATACAAGATTGTTTTTATCATAGACAATCACACCTCTCTTTTTTTGGTCGGCCAGGGATGCGTACAATTTTCCCAATTTTGGATGGATCAAAACTTTGAAATGCTTTTTCCTTATGTGAACCTCTTGGAGGCATATTATGTCGTAATTTTCTTTTTGTAAGTTTAGCCAAATTTTCTTCTTCTTAGACGGGTTATTTAGTCCATTGATGTTTATAGAACAGAGCCGAATTTCTTCCTTCCCATTTTTATTTATTTGTAGCTTTCTGCTTCTTTGATCTTGTTTCAATTTGATGTTGTATTGTCTTTCCATTAGTTGTTTTTTCCCCTTCAGCTGTCCTTGCCTCTCGTCCATTCGAATCCCGTGTCAATATATCTTCCTCACTTCTAGATTCTTCCTCCTCTTCCTCCGTCTCCGGGTCATTAAGAGATTGTTGGAATTTTAGGAACTCTTGTGCTTCCTGAAAAGAAGCCAAACTGACGTTTTGTCCTTGCCAAGTGAATGTTAGGCCTTCTGGAAGACGCCATCTATATCGTATTCCCTGCTTCCTTAGGCGAGTAGTGAGAAAATCATACTTCCTCCTGCTCTCTCTTACGCTTCTAGGTATTTGTGGTAAGATTGTAAGGTCCTTCCCTTTGTATGTAAAAATTTGCTCTCTTGCTTTCTTGAGAATTTCTTCTCGTGTAGATTTTTTGGTTAATCTTACATGTATCTCCCGAGGAAGCTTGTGCCGCCGGGCATAGGATGTGTATATTCGAAATACTTCATCAATAAGTCTATTTGCGTCCAAGCGATCAATTTTAAGAATATCTGCAATGATTTCTTCCATCACCTCTTCCAATTTTTCCTGATTGTCATCTATCACGTTTTGAAACCTCAAAAAATATCTGGAGCGGTCCATTTCCAGAGATAAAATCTCCTCTTGGATCTTTTTTTCCGCTCTTTGATGTTGATTTTCGTTACGCTCTATTTTGGAATCTGTCTTTGTCACTCTTTCCTCCACTGTTTGTATCCTTTCTTCATGGTTTATTAAATGCGCGTGGATTTCTTCGAATTTACTAGAGATCTGTCTCGTCTCTGTCGTTAATGTGTCCATTTTCTCCGTCAGTTTTTCTAGTACTCTGGCTGTTGTCTCTTGATTTTTGGCCATCGTGTCTTGGATCCCTTGTAGGGTATCCTGCAGAACTTGAGACATTGCTGGTATTTTACTTGCTACCGGAGGATCATCTGTTGTCTTCTTAGTTATCGCTGGAGAGGAAGAAGATGCCCAGGTAGATATTGAAGGTACTGTCCTTTTGGTAGTAGTGGTAGTAGTGGTGGACATTATCACAGATATTAATATAAACTTGATTCCTCTCTTAATTAAATTAACTTATTTAACTTTCCTAATTTTCTGTAAAATTTCTACACAATTAAATCTTAATTAATTATACTTAGGTCAATCAATTTGACAATCAATCAGCAGGTTAAATTAAATTAGTTTATAAAATCTAAACATCCAATTCTATAATATTTAATCTTACTCTAATCCACTCTACCACAATAATTTATAACTTCTTATAGCTAAATAATTAATGACTTATTTCGGCTAAATATCAGTGACACAAAGGTATTTTGTAGTTGTAGTTCCTCTTTTGACCACTAGATGGGGGGCCAGGTTCAGAGTAGAGGCTATGGGATACACAACACCAGCAGGGCTGTTACAATCCAGCGGAGCCGGAAAGGGAAAAGACGCGTGGGGGGAAAATGTTTCAAAAAGAAAAAAAAAAGAAGTCCAAAATATCGGATCGCTTCAATAATCCAGTCTTAGCTGTTGGAAAAGGAGTCAATATGTCCACAGTAAGTCAACTCTCCAAATCGGATATCCAAAGGTTTAAATTAAGGAAAGTCCAAGGGTTTTCAATCTGAGCGTTGGTTGCAATTAATACAACTCCTCCGATCCGACCCACCGAATTTCCTGCCACTTATTTAAGAATGGGTTCCAATTTTTTGAATAGTTTGGAAATAGTTTGGAAAATTAGTAATAGTTCTCAAGTTCTTCTGAGATCAATGTCAACAAAGGAGACGCTTTAGACAGAGCTGGGATCCCGATCTTCCCTTCGGTAGCTGTCAACGACTCTGGGGCGCCATGTTATCGCCCTCTTACCGCGCTGGCCCCGGGGGATGTCATCAGCCTCACCTTCAGGTTGCAGAGTCCGAACGGGGCTGGAAATCTCCCCCTCTCTTCACTGGGCTTCCCGCCCAGCGACGGCTCCTTGCTAGCCAAGAATTGGCTTTCCAGGCAGCCGCCAGGCACGATAAACGGGGCGATCGGCTTCAGACCGAAGTCTTTTGCCTGCTCCGTGTTGTCGTGACGTCACTTCCCCCCATCTCCGGATCTCTCAGCGGCTTTCGATACCATACCATTCTCTATGCCTTGAGCTAACCAGCTTCCCTTAATCATTCCTTTAAAAAAACATTTAACACATATCTAAAAAGACAGCAGCAATTTAATAGGTCTCTGTCTGGATGATCTCAAAGAGGAGTCGAAAGGCAGAGAAGGATGACAAGTTTGTCTCCTCCCTTAAACAGGCCTAGCAGGAAGCTGTAACATAGTATCTTCATCTATAAAGTCCTGTGGAAAGGATGATGTAATCAGGGAAGCTGGTTAGCTCAAGGCATAGAGAAGCCTGCTTCGAATGCTGGAGAGCACCAGTTCAAATCCCTGTAGGAAAAGTATGGCCAGCTGACGAGGACTAAGAAGTCCGAAATGGATCCATCCTGGTCTCTTAATTAATTATTAATCATTCCTTTAAAAAAACATTTAACACATATCTAAAAAGACAGCAGCAATTTAATAGGTCTCTGTCTGGATGATCTCAAAGAGGAGTCGAAAGGCAGAGAAGGATGACAAGTTAGTCTCCTCCCTTAAACAGGCCTAGCAGGAAGCTGTAACATAGTATCTTCATATATATATATATATATATATATATATATATATATATATATATATATATATATATATATATATATATATATATATATATATATATATATATATATATATATATGTAGATTTTGGTTTATTCGGGTCTTTTCCCGTGTAAAATTAAAGGTGTTTTTGCAACGTTTCGATGGGATCACCCCCATCATCATCAGGCTTTGGCTTCTTTGCAAATGAACTGCATTTGAAATGGCAGTTTTTCTGTAAGTGGAGGTGGGAGGGGTTGGAATGTTGGCTCTGCTACTTTTAAACCGATTGGTTGGCTGATTTGCCACATCCTGATTGGTAGCTGGAGTTTGTTGAGAGTGATTGATGATGGTGTCAGTGTTTGTGGCCGGGACTTGTTTAGTGGCTGGGACTCGTTTAGTGGCCAGGGTTTGTTTAGTGGCCGGGACTCGTTTAGTGGCCAGAGCTGGTTTCCAGATGTCTGGCAGGCGGGAGGCATCATCGCGTCTGTTCATATTTTGGGGATGTTTTTCTATTTCAATAGCTTCCATAATCATTCTCCTGTTGGAGTGTTCAGTCCTGGAGAGCAATTTGGTTTTTTCAAAGTCAATTTGATGACCTGTTGCTTGGAAGTGCTGGAAGAGGGAGGAAGTATTTACTTGTCTTTTAACAGAATTCTTATGCTCTGAGATACGTGCACTAATTCTCCTATTAGTTTGTCCAATGTATGTGGACGAGCAGACTTTGCATGGTATTTCATAGACTCCTTGGTTTTCTAGCTGGATTTTGTCTTTGGGGTTCCTTAAAATGTTGGCAATTTTTTGGTTAGTGTCGAAGGATGTCTTTATATTGTGTTTGTGGAGAATTTTGCTGATTTTATCAGTGGTACCTTTAATATAGGGGAGGAGAGCGATGCCATTGTCTTGTTCTGTGTTTTGGATCTTGGGGGGTGTCTGCTTTTGGATTAGTTTGGTGATTGTGTTTCTTTGGAAACCATTAGAGATTAATATCTTTGTGAGGGTTTGTAATTCATTTTTCAGGTGGTCTTTGTCAGCTAGGCGTTTGGTTCTGGAGATGAGGGTCTTGGCTACAGAGTTGATCTGTGCAGGGTGGTGATGTGATTGTGCGTTTAGGTAGCGGTTTGTGTGTGTTTTTTTCGGTAGATGGTGTGTCCTAGGGAGCCATTGGGTTTTTTGTAGATTAGGACATCCAGAAAGGGAAGTTGGTTGTTATCTTCTATTTCCATAGTGAATTGTATTTTGGGGTGTAGGCTGTTGAGGTGTGTGAGGAAGTTGTGTAGTTTTTCTTTTCCGTGTGGCCAAATTACAAAAGTGTCATCCACATATCTAAGCCAGAGTTTGGGTTTGTGTTCCGATTTGTCTAGGGCATTCGTTTCAAAGTGTTCCATGAAAAGGTTTGCGATGACTGGTGAGAGTGGTGACCCCATAGGCGCTCCTTCTATTTGTTTGTACCTTTGTCCATTGTGAATGAAGTATGTGTTAGTTAGACAGTGGTTGGTTAGATCCAGGATGTATTTGGGGGGGTTGTATTTCTTCTGGATAGCTGTCAAGGTTTCTTTTATAGGCACTTGGGTGAAGAGGGATACGACATCAAAACTCACGAGTAGATCGCTGGGCTGTAATTTTTTTGCAAGAAACTTGGCAAGATTTTGTAGAGGTGAGCCTATGGAGCTGACTATGGGCCTGAGTGGTGTTCCTTCTTTGCCAAAATCTTGCCAAGTTTCTACATACCTATACCCGTGAAAACCTACGAAAACATATATATATGTTTTCGTGCCTCAAATGCTGGAAAGCCCTGGTTCAAATCCCAGTAGAAGGAGTATGGCCAGCTGAAGAAGGCTAATAAGCCTGAAATGGATCCATCCTGGTCTCTTTATTTTCAGCCCTTAAAAAAATCTAACACATATCTAAAAAATGTCACACAGCAGTAATCTAATTTGGTTCTCTGTCTGGATGACTCTGGGTTGAGTCGAAGGGCAGAGAGGGATGACGTTGAGTCTCCTCCCCTTAAAGGGACCTCTTCACAGGAGCTGTGATAATTATTCTTCATTTAAGAGTCCTGTAAATTGGCTGATATATCAGGGATACCAGATAGCTCAAGGCATAGAGAGCTTGCCTCAAATGCTGGAAAGCCCTGGTTCAAATCCCAGTAGAAGGAGTATGGCCAGCTGAAGAAGGCTAATAAGCCTGAAATGGATCCATCCTGGTCTCTTTATTTTCAGCCCTTAAAAAAAATCTAACACATATCTAAAAAATGTCACATAGCAGTAATCTAATTTGGTTCTCTGTCTGGATGACTCTGGGTTGAGTCGAAGGGCAGAGAGGGATGACGTTGAGTCTCCTCCCCTTAAAGGGACCTCTTCACAGGAGCTGTGATAATTATTCTTCATTTAAGAGTCCTGTAAATTGGCTGATATATCAGGGATACCAGATAGCTCAAGGCATAGAGAGCTTGCCTCAAATGCTGGAAAGCCCTGGTTCAAATCCCAGTAGAAGGAGTATGGCCAGCTGAAGAAGGCTAATAAGCCTGAAATGGATCCATCCTGGTCTCTTTATTTTCAGCCCTTAAAAAAAATCTAACATATATATATATATATATATATGTTTTCATAGATTTTCACGGGTGTAGGTATGCTGGCATAGCTGGCTTCGGGGATTTTCCCGTGTATAAAAGGCATAGACATTTTATTGCAATGTTTCGACAAGATCTCACTTGTTATCATCAGGCAGGCTTGTGTCTGTGAGTGTGACTGCAAAGGCATGGCCCTTTTTAAAATCTTGGTGGGGGGGTGGAGTGCTGACTATTGTTGTGAGTGGGTTGATTGGCTGTGTAGCTGCATCCTCACTGGTAGATTGGTGCTGATTGGTCTCATTTGTATGTTTCTCCTTGTTTTGAATTTCAACGGCTTGGGTGGAGGGTGGGGCTTGTCTGCTGGTCAATGCTGGCTTCCAGATATCTGGTAGGCGGGAGGTATCATCACGTTTGTTCATGCTGTTAGATTGTTTCTCTATTTCAATGGCTTCTCTGATTATTCTCCTGTTGAGCTGTTCTGCCTTGGAGATCATTTTAGTTCCTTGAAAGTCAATGTCATGTCCTGTAGTTTTGAAATGTTGATAGAGAGATGAGGTATTAAGATGATTTTTAAAAGAATTTTTATGTTCAGCAATACGTGCACTAATCCTTCTGTTGGTTTGTCCTATGTAAGTGGCAGGGCAGTTTTTACATGGAATTTTGTATACTCCTTGGTTTTCTAGCTGGATCTTTCTTTTGGGTTCCTTAGGATATTGGTTATTTTTTGGTCGGTGTTGAAGGCTGTCTTGATGTTGTGCTTGTGGAGAATTTTGCTGATTTTGTCTGTGATACCTTTAATGTATGGGATGAGGGCAATGCCATTTTCCTGTTCTTTGTCTTGGTTCCTGGGAGTTGTCTCTTGTTGGATTAGTTTGGTGATTGTTTTTCTTCGGAATCCGTTGGATATTAATGTATTTGTGAGGAAGTGTATTTCGGTTTTCAGATGGTCTTTGTCAGCTAGGCGTTTGGTTCTGTGTATGAGGGTTTTGGCTGCCCTTCGACTCAACCTAGAGATGATGTAATCAGGGAAGCTGGTTAGCTCAAGGCATAGGGAAGCCTGCTTCGAATGCTGGAAAGCACCAGTTCAAATCCCTGTAGGGAAGTATGGCCAGCTGGTGAGGGCTAAGGAGCCCAAAATGGATCCATCCTGGTCTCTTAATTAATTATTAATCATCCCTTAAATTTTTTTAAAAACATATCTAAAAAAGACAGCAGCAATTTAATAGGTCTCTGTCTGGATGGTCTCTAGGTTGAGTCGAAGGGCAGAGAAGGTTGACAAGTTTGTCTCCTCCCTTAAATAGGCCTAACAGGAGCTGTAACAAAATATCCACTTCATCAATAAGTCCTGTAGAAAGGATGATGTAATCAGGGAAGCTGGCTAGCTCAAGGCATAGGGAAGCCTGCTTCGAATGCTGGAAAGCACCAGTTCAAATCACTGTAGGGAAGTATGGCCAGCTGACGAGGGCTAAGGAGCCCGAAATGGATCCATCCTGGTCTCTTAATTAATTATTAATCATCCCTTAAAATTTTTTTAACACACACACACACACACACACACACACACACACATATATATATATATGCTGGCATAGCTGGCCTACATGGGAAAATCCCCGAGGCCAGCTATGCCAGCATACCTACACCCGTGAAAATCTACGAAAACAAATATATATATATATATACATACATACATACATACATACATACATATATATATGTAGGTCTTTGGTTGTTCGGGTTTTCTCCCGCGTAGAATTGGAAGTATTTTCACGACGTTTCGATGAAGTCTCATTCATCATCTTCACGCTGGTGCTTCCGGCTTGGTGCTTCCAGGAGCAATGTGAGATCTCAACCGGTTCCTCTTTTTAACTGCCAGTGGGGGTGTGACCTGATTGGGTGGGAGCTTGGCTGCATTCTGATTGGGTGGAGGTGTGTTCTGATTGGTAGGGGGTTTGGCTGTGCTCTGATTGGATGGGAGTTTGGCTGTTCTCTGATTGGATGGGGGCGTGTTCTGTTTGGGTGGGGGCCTGGTTGTGCTTGTGTTAGTCCGAGTTGCAGAGGGATTTGACCTGGTGAGCTACGTTACTGTTGTTTGGCTTCGCGTTTGTGGTCGTGCCACATCTCCATGGTGGGCATCAGTTTGCTTCATGTATGGATTGGAGGGGTTTAAAGTGGCTAATAATGCCGCTGTGGTCTGGCTTCTGGTTTGTGGTCGGGCTTCTGGTTTGTGGTCATCATCGGCGTGGGTTTGGGCTTGCTTTTTGCGTGGATGTGTGATAGGGACATCCTGTGTGGTTTTCGTGAGTGTGGGTCTGGTATCATTCTTTGTGTTAGGGACTCGTTTCTCAGTGAGGGCGGGTTTCCAAATGGCTGGTAGGCGGGAGGTATCATCTCGTTTATTCATGCTGTGTGGCTGTTTTTCTATCTCAATAGCTTCTCTGATTATTCTGTTGTTAAAGTGTTCAATTTTGGCAATAGTTCTAGTCTTTTTAAAGTCTATATCATGTCCTGTGGCTTTGAGGTGTTGGACCAGGGAAGAAGTTGGTTCCTCCTTTCTGACTGAGTTTTTGTATTCTTCAATGCGTGCCTTTATTCTTCTGTTGGTTTGTCCGATGTATGTGGTGGGGCAGGTGGTGCATGGGATTTCATATACTCCTTGATTTTCTAACTCTATTTTGTCTTTGGGGTTTCTTAGGATGGTGGATATTTTTCGGTTTGTGTAGAATGCTGTCTTGATGTTGTGTTTGTGGAGGACCTTGCTGATTCTGTCTGTGGTGCCTTTTATGTATGGGAGGAGAGCTTTGCCGTTTTCTTGTTCACTGTCTTGGATTTTAGTGGGGTTTTCTTTTTGGATTAGGTTAGTGATCTTGTTTCTTTGGAATCCGTTGGATGTTAGTACGTTGGTGAGAGTGTGTAGTTCGGTTTTTAGGTGTTGTTCGTCAGCTAAGCATTTTGTTCTGGAGATGAGTGTCTTGGCTACAGAGTTGATCTGTGCTGGGTGGTGGTGTGAGAGTGCGTGCAAATAGCGGTTTGTGTGTGTTTTCTTCTGGTAGATGGTGTGTCCTAGGGATCCATTGGATTTCTTATAGACTAAGACATCCAGGAAGGGGAGTTGGTTATTGGGTTCTGTTTCCATGGTGAACTGTATTTTGGGGTGTAGGCTGTTGAGGTGTGTGAGGAAGTTGTCCAGTTTATCTTTCCCGTGTGGCCAGATTATGAAGGTGTCGTCTACATATCTGAGCCAGAGTTTGGGTTTGTGATCTGATTTTTCTAGAGCTTGGGTTTCAAAGCGTTCCATGTAGAGGTTAGCAATGACAGGTGAGAGGGGTGATCCCATGAGTGCTCCTTCTATTTGTTTGTATTTTTGTCCGTTATAGATGAAGTAAGTGTTGGATAGGCAGTGGTTGGTCAGATCTAGGATATGTTTGGGGGGGCTATATTTGTTTTGGATAGCTGTCAAGGCTTCTTTGATTGGTACTTGGGTGAAGAGGGATATGACATCGAAGCTCACGAGTAGGTCGCTGGGCTGTAAGTTTTGTTTCTTTATGATCTCTATGAACTGGAATGAGTTTTTTACGTGTGAGGTGATGGATTCTGCATAGGGCTGTAGTTGTTTGGCGAGAAATTTGGCTAGGTTTTGTAGAGGTGAGCCTATGGAGCTGACTATGGGTCTGAGTGGGGTTCCTTCTTTGTGTATCTTGGGGAGACCATAGAGCTTAAGGCATCTGGATGATTTTTCTCTGGGAATGATTCTTTGCTGGATTTCTTCGCTGATGGGGGAGGCTTTTATTTTGGATCTAGTGGTTTTTTCTAAGTAGGTGGTGGGATCTGTGCTTAGGGGTTTGTAAGTGGAGTCTTGGAGTAGGTTGGTTAATTTGGTTTGGTAGTCAGATGTGTTCATAACCACCGTGGCGTTCCCCTTGTCTGCTGGTAGGATTATTATGCTAGTGTCTTCTTTTAGGTTAAGTAGTGCTCTCTGTTCCTCTTTGGGTAAGTTGCTTTTGGGTGGCTTGATGGTGCAGAGGATGTTGGTGATTTCGAGTCTGATTCTGTTAGCGTCATCAGGGTTGATTTTGGTCAGGCTGGTTTCAACTCCGCATATAATGGTTTCAGTGGGGATGTGTTTGGGAGCGACTGCAAAGTTGAATCCTCTGGCAAGGACATTGGTTTCAGCTTTGGTGAGGATCCTATCTGAGATGTTATGCACTGTTTGTTTCATGTGTGGCTGTGAGGGGGGAGGGTTTTGTTTCTGGCGTTCTTTTAGTCTTCGGAGTTTATTGGTATGTGTGTCTGTCTTGAGGGTGGTCTGTGTTTCGGCTCTCCAGGTGGCGAGTTGTTTGGATTTGTCCCAAAGTGTGGGGTGGATCTTGTTGCTGAGTTTGAGGTGAAGTGTAAGGAGATCCTTGTTGATTCGGTCTAGGTGGAATCTTTTTGTGTGAAGTTAATTTCTGATTAGGGCCAATTCTGTTCTTTTCAGGATGCGTTTGGTGGCTGCAGAGTTGGAGTGGAATTTTAATTGGAAGCATGTGGGGGTTAAATTTTGATCTCGGCAGTTGCGTAGGAATGTGAGGTCACATAAAATGGAAGCAGTGGGGGTGTGACCTGATTGGGTGGGAGCTTGGCTGCATTTTGATTGGGTGGAGGTGTGTTCTGATTGGTAGGGGGTTTGGCTGTGCTCTGATTGGATGGGAGTTTGGCTGTGCTCTGATTGGATGAGGGCGTGTTCTGTTTGGGAGGGGGCCTGGTTGTGCTTGTGTTAGTCCGAGTTGCAGAGGGATTTGACCTGGTGAGCTGCGCTACTGTTGTTTGGCTTCGCGTTTGTGGTTGTGCCACATCTCCGTGGTGGGCATCAGTTTGCTTCATGTATGGATTGGAGGGGTTTAAAGTGGCTAATAATGCAGCTGCAGCCAAGCTCCCACCCAATCAGGTCACACCCCCACTGGCAGTTAAAAAGAGGAACCGGCTGAGATCTCACATTGCTCCTGGAAGCACCAAGCCGGAAGCACCAGCCTGAAGATGATGAATGAGACTTCATCGAAACGTTGTGAAGATACTTCCAATTCTACGCGGGAGAAAACCCGAACAACCAAAGACCTGCATACAAACACCCGCGAAAACCTCAGAAAACATATATATATAATATATATATAATTTAATAGGTCTCTATCTGGATGGTCTCTAGGTTGAGTCGAAGGACAGAGAAGGATGACAAGTTTGTCTCCTCCCTTAAATAGGCCTAACAGGAAGCTGTAACAAAATATCCACTTCATATATATATACATAAATATATATATACATATATATATGTATATATGTATATATGTATATATGTATATATGTATATATGTATATATGTATATATGTATATATGTATATATGTATATATGTATATATGTATATATGTATATATGTATATATGTATATATGTATATATGTATATATGTATATATGTATATATGTATATATGTATATATGTATATATGTATATATGTATATATGTATATATGTATATATGTATATATGTATATATGTATATATATATATAATTGTTTCACAACAACCTGTTATTATTAGGCCCCAATTAAGGGAGGAGGCATACTGTTTCCCTTACTGCCTATCAGCTCATCGCTAGAGACCATCCAGACAGCAAGCCAAGAATTACGTTGTATAATATTTTAGATATTTTAGACATATATATATATATATATATATATATATATATATATATATATATATATATATATATATATATATATATATATATATATATTACACGGGAAAAGACCCGAATAAACCAAAATCTACATACCTATACCCGTGAAAATCTATGAAAACATATATATATATACATACATACATACATACATACATACATACATACATACGTGTGTTTGTGTGTGTGTTAGTTTTTTATGAGCTGATCAATAAATTTAAATTTGAGAGACCAAGATAGATCTATTTCTTTTTTTTTTTTATATTGAAAAAGTTTTATTGGTTTTACATTTTTTCTGTAGGGTGGGGTAAGGGATACAAAGAAATTTTGAGAGCATTCACGTCAAAGTCGTCGGCCCTTCCGGGACCTCAAAATACATTGATAACAATAAAAAAAAAACATTTTTCATAACACTACAAAGTGAAAGCAAGTACATATACCTAAATTCTCAGTTCTATGCTGTCAGACATTTACAAAAAATCCAAATACAAATATTATGCAAAATTAATCAGAAAAATCAAGGCAAAGTTATTTTTTCGATCTAAGTCTCTTGCCAATTGTATCTTCTTTTTCTCCTCCCTGGCCCCCAGTGGGCGTGGCCGTGGCCCCCTCCGTCCCCCCTGGATCTTCCCCCAGGATAGAGGAATGTTTTTTAAGAAAGCCTTCCGCCTCAGCAACTGTTTTAATCCTCACTCTTCCTCCTTCCCAGAACACCAGCATCCCTTCGGGTGTCACCCACTTGAACCAAATCCCGTGATCAAACAATGTTTTAGACAAGAAGGAAAATTTCCTTCTTGCATCTCTAATCTTTCTTGGGATCTGCTTCAAGATAGCAACCTCTTTTTGTTGGTAGGTTAATGGACTACCTCTCTGCACTTTCAGGATTTCTTCTCTGGTTGACCTTCTAACAAATTTCACATGTATCTCTCTAGGTACTTCATTTATCCTGGCATATACTGAGTTAATTCTGTAGGCTAGGTCAATGTCCCCCCTGATCTCATCCTTAGGTTTATGTAAATAGTCTGCTAAAATTGTGCTCATAAGATCAGGGAGGCATTCACCAGATTCCTCAAAAACATTCTGAAATCTCAAAAAATATGTCATTCTTTCCATATCAATCCTAGACACATGCCCATTTATTTCCACAACTTCATTAGTAACATTTTTAATCTCTCCCTTAGCCCCCACCAGCCCCCCTTCCAATTCTTCGTTCTTCTGTGTGTTTTCCAGCAGTTGTTTCCGTGTATCCAATAACTCCTTCTTAAAGTTAATATTTTCTGCCCTCTGGGCCTTAATTTCTTGTACCAAAGTTTGTATAACAGATTCAAGAGAAGCCATCCTTTGTTCTAAACTTGCCAGTGCTGTTTCTTGTGCCATGATTAGTTGTTAAAATCAATGCCACTAAAATGGCGTTTTTTGGGTGGGGCTGGTGAGGCAGTTCAGGAGCCAAAAGTTCAGTTCAGGGTTGTAAAGTTGTAAAGTTCAGGAACCAAGAGAGAAACAATTTTCCAACTCAATAAGTATAATAGCGAAGGTACTCCAGAAAAGAAATCACAAATCCAAAAAGAAAAAAAAATTCTTCATTAATATCCAGAGGAAGTCCAAATTGCAAAGAGACGCTGGAAATTTTCCATAAGTGAAATAGTCAGGCAGGGACAATGAGAAGCCATCTTCCAGCCGCCCAAGCTCAGAGCCCAGAGGAGAGAGTGGTAAAATAGATTGTTTCAGCCAGACCTAGAGACATTGTTGCAAACAACCGCAGATCACTTTCCCTTGCTGCAAACAGTCAGGATTAAAGATTTCCGCTTTCTCGCCGCGAGAAGCCATTTCCGAGTGCCGCTTAAGTCCGAGGTTTTTTTTTTAGGAACAAACACCCCCCTCCCAGTCCTTTCAGCCCGGCTGACAGCAGAAAAAAAAAGTTTTTAAACACTCACTCTCCCCTCGCAGCTGAAGCCTCGGGAAGCCTTCCGACTCATCCGTTTAGCCCTCTTCATGATTGCGAATGGCGCCGTCTTCCTTTGGCGAAGGGAGAAACCCCGCAGCATGTTCTCCTTCACTTAAGCCGAGGACAAGGGTCGCTTCCCCCACCGCCGTGGGGGGGAGCATCCCAGGCGAGCCGGCTTTACAGGAGACCCCCAAAAAAGGGGCGCCTCGCCCCCGGGGGGGGGGCAGAAAAAGAAACAAAACGGCGAGCGAGCGCTAGGCTCGCCCGTCGCTGCTGGAGCCGGAACCGGAAGTCCCCGGAACCGGAAGTCCAAGATAGATCTATTTCAAGCTTATTAGCTCTCATCAGTTGGCCACACCCCACTGGGATTCGATCCGGGGCTGCAATGCATCCAAGGCAGAAGCCTAGCACTACAGCCTAACCAGGCTCTACCCATTGCATCAGCTAAGACAGGAGTATTTAGTATAGATAATTGTTTTCACAACTTCCTGTTAGGGCCCCATTAAGGGAGGAGACATACTGTTTCCCTCTCTACCTTTCGGCTCATCACCAGAGACCATCCAGACAGAGAACCATGAAATTACGTTGTGCAAATTTTTTTTTAGATATGTGTGTTAGTTTTTTATGAGCTGATCAATAAATTTAAATTTGAGAGACCAAGATAGATCTATTTCGAGCTTATTAGCTCTCATCAGTTGGCCACACCCCACTGGGATTCGAACCGGGGCTGCAATGCATGAAAGGCAGAAGCCTAGCTCTACCCATTGCATCAGCTAAGACAGGAGTATTTAGTATAGATAATTATTTTCACAACTTCCTGTTAGGGCCCCATTAAGGGAGGGGACATACTGTTTCCCTTATTGAGTATTTATTGATCAGCTCATAAAAAACTAACACACATATCTAAAAAAATTTTTTTTTGCACAACGTAATTTCATGGTTCTCTGTCTAGATGGTCTCTGGTGATGAGCCGAGAGACAGAGAGGAGTAAGCTTATTAGCTTATTAGCTCTCATCAGCTTACGAGCTTATTAGCTCTCATCAGTTGGCCACACCCCGGTTCGAATCCCAGTGGGGTGTGGCCAATTGATGAGAGCTAATAAGCTCAAAATAGATCTATCTTGGTCTCTCAAATTTAAATTTATTGATCAGCTCATAAAACTATATATATATAGTAACTACCATGCTTTATTTAACCTTCTTTATTTTGTATAAATGAGTCCCATATTTCATTGTCCATACAAAGTCTATCATTAATACAATGCATTTTGTGATCACACGCATAAAATGTAGAGAAGACACTGATTTGAATTGATGAGCTCTGCATCACAGGGGTGAGATTATATTTATTTTAAACAGGATACATTTTACAGCAATTAATTTGGAGTTAGCATACACTGTGGCATTTGATTTAGTAAATAATGTGAATCTATCAATTATGATTTATTAGAGCATGTTAAAACAAAAATATAAAATAGTACAAAATGTAAATCAGGGGCATCAGCAATGTCCCAATTTCACATGGATCTTTCTGCCTGGAGCTCCACATGGTCCAAAATATTCCCAAAACAGAAGCAACCGGTTCCAAGAACATTATGCATCTATTTTCCTATTCATATGAGACATCTTAAGTGACATTTCAGAATTTTTTATCAGTGCAATTAAATAGCAGCCTTGAAAACCATTTAATATCAACAGTGGCAGATCATGATGGTACTCCCTATTTTTTCAGTCTTTGTCACATCCTCTATTACCATTAAAACAGCAACACCTTGTCCCTTAGACATACTGCACGTGCAGAAACGGGGCAAACGTATTTGATGCTTGTCAGTCTTTTTCTGTCATTGACTTATATTATCTTTGAAGTCTCTCCCACTTCCATCCCTCATGCTTCTGCAAAGGGGGAGTGCATGCAACTAGCTTTCCTTGCGAGTCGCCTCCCTTCGAATCTCACTGCGCTTCCGGAGCTGAGCCAGCAGGGGGCTCCACTTGGGCCGCTGTTCGAGAAAGACAAGAGGATCTGCGCCAGGACTGGCACGGCGGATTTTCCGTAGGTTGTTTTACATACATCCATCCTTTTCAGTGGCAACTCGTCCCCCGCCCCCGCCCCCGCCCCCCTTTCTCGAGTTAGAGCTGAACGACTCTCCCGACCGTCAACGTGGGATGGCCGGGAAGGCTTCTTTTGCGAGCACGCAGAGGTGCAGAAAGGCAAACCTGCACTGTGAGGGCAGCAGCGGCAGCAGCCACCGCCGAGGGAAAGGTAAGCGAGGACTGACTTCACGGCGTGTTAACTTGGCTCTCCTGCGGCCGGTTTATGAATGTCGCCCGCTTGTCCCTCGCGAGCCCGGAAGGTGCTAGCCGCCCCGGGTCCCTTGTTGTGAGATGGGTGCGGGATATAAATATGAAAAATAATAATAAGTTGACGGTGCCTTGACGGTGCCTCGCCAGTGCAGGGTAAGAGTGAGGTAGCTGATTTGGAACAAGCAGGTAATCTGTGAGCACCTTTCATAATCCCCAGGCTGTTTCCACCTATTCTTGAAGAATTTTACAGTTGGCCTCTCGAAAGGCAGGAAGGTCGATGCCGATGCTTCCATTTTATCCTTGGGTTTTTCTTTTCTTCCACGCAGGTAGCGAGGGGAAAGTGCTCGGCAAGGGGGAGGAGGCGACCTGTGCGGGAAGGGTGAAGATGCTTGCCTTCAATTGAGAACAACTGAAAACAAGTAGCCTACTTTTCCCACTCGCCATCTTTGTAAAGCAAGTTTGCTTCGGGCAGTTCTGATTTGAGACAGAAAAGGGGAGCATAGATGCCTATTAAACACCCACCGTAGTGAATATTAGGATTACTTTGGAAATAAGGATGGAATGTGGTTATCTTCATCACCCGGTTATTCTTGTTTCAGTCTGTGAAGATAATATTATTTTATCGACGTTCTATTCATTTGCAAAGATACTCATTTCTTCCCCAAACTGATCCTATTGAATCCAGTAGCTGTTTTTTCCCCAGACAATGGAGCAGGAGCTGTAGGTTGGCTCTTCAAAAGAGTTTAATATGTGATTAATTACACTCCTTTTGACAATGCTACTTATCTGCCCCCCTCCCCCCTCTCCTTGGCACTTTCACCTGCATACTGAATTTGGAAAGTAAACTGTGCAGATGAGTCTTTTGCAGTGATAAAATCTGAAAGCTCAAGACTGAAAGAAAATCTCCCACTGAGCACTAAAACATAAATGGTGTGCCCTTGCTAGGCGTTTTGGTTTGTTTCTGAAAACTGAAGTGCCTTTGAGATATGACAGGAACTGTAGTCTAGAAACTGTCGTATGACAGAAGTAATTGACATGCCAAAAGGAATTTTTCCCTTTTGAGTATGGATCACTACTCATTGCATAAATTGCCTTTGAATTCATAAGACTTCAGAATAGAGCCTCCTTAGCCTTCTGCAAAGTATATAGGTGCAAACGTTACTGAATAAACAGGGAATTTCAGAGAAAATATTAACAGTCCAATTTTATAGGCATTTATTAAAAGAAAGAATCAGTATTTCTGTACTGTCCAATAGCAATAGCACTTAGACTTACAGTATATACCGCTTCATAATGCTTTACAGCCCTCTCTATGCAGTTTACAGTCAGCATATTGCCCCCAACAATCTAGCCAAGGGCTAGAGTCCAAAAATGGGAAAGTCATGTTTTATTTTGAAAGGAAGGTTATAAGGTTATTTTGGAAGGAAGGTTATACCTATTAAAATAGGTACCATATTTTTTGGAGTATTAAATGCACCGTTTAGGTTTAGGTTTAGGTTTATTGGTTTTTTATACCGCCCTACTCCCCAAGGACTCAGGGCGGTGTACAGCCAAAATAAAAACAAATATATAAAAGTTAAAAAAGCTTTTAAAAGGCATAATTAAAAGACATCATTAAAATGAAACTCACTTAACAGTCTTGCTTAGCAACCAAAATTTTGGGCTCAATTGTGGTCATAAGTTCTTTCTTTCTTTCTTTCTTTCTTTCTTTCTTTCTTTCTTTCTTTCTTTCTTTCTTTCTTTCTTTCTTTCGTTTTCTTCCATTTCTGGCTGGTCTTTGGTCTTCTGAAGATGGTAAAAATGGATTTATGGGCACTCGCTATATATAAAGGCAGCCCATGACTCTTTGGGATGCTGGTTTGAATCCAGGAAATGACTCAGAGGATGTGATTCCTTTGAAATGACCATTGGGAGAAAAATAGATCTTTAACCTGGTTAACCAAACAGGTAGCTTGAGGTGGAAGGAAATAGGAAAATAGATTTCTTCCTTTCCTTTCCTTCCTTCCATTGCCTCCCTCCCCCTTCCTCCCTTCTTTCCTTCCTTCCCTCCTACCCTCCATCCCTCTTTCTTTTTCTTTCTTTCTTTCTTTCCTTCCTTCTTTCACTCCTCCCTTCCTCCTCCCTCCCCCTTCTTTCCTTCACTCCCTCCCTCCCACCCTCCATTCATCTTTCTTTTTCTATTTTTCTTTCTTTCTCTTTCTGTTTTTTGTCTCTCTCTCTCTGTATCTGTCTCTCTCCCCTCCCCCCACCCATCTCTGTCACTCTGTGTGTGTGTGTGTGTGTGTGTGTGTGTGTCTGTTTCCCTCTCTCTCTCTCTAAGTCTGCCTCTCTGTACATCTGCCATTCTCTCCCTCCCTCCACCCGGGAAGCAGCAGAGGGGTCGGCATGTCGGTTGCGGAGGTTATCCCGCAGCGAGCGAACGGAGGACCCGAGCTGCGGCTAGTGCAGGCAAGGAGGAGGGAGCAGCCCCCTGGGCAGAGGATGGCCGAGCGCCTCCACCAGCTCCTTCCGACGGCCACCGCGGCGCACTGCACTTTCCGGGGCTTCCTGGAGGGGCCGGCACGTAGTGCAGTGTATAATGCCCAACCACATTCCCTTCCAGCCCCCTGCGGCGCCCGGACGGCTTTGGCGGCACGCAGCTTGGGTACTTCGCCCGCCCGCCCGCCCGCTGCGGGATAACCTCCCCAGTCGACATGCCGGCCCCTCCAGGAAGCCCCGGAAAGTGCAGTGCACCGCGGTGGCCGTCGGAAGGAGCTGGTGGAGGCGCACTCGGCCATCCTCTGCCCAGGGGGCTTCTCCCTCCTCCTCGCCGGCCCTGCGGCCCGGTTCCTATGAAGTCGCGGACCGGCACTGGTCCGTGGACCGGTGGTTGGGGACACCTGTTCTAGACAACTTAACAAAATGAAGAAGCTTTTTAAAATAAATGGTTGATCTGAAGAGGCCCCGTGCTATTGTATCTTCTTTTAAATAACAGAATATTGGTGACTCAAGGCAGTGTACAGAATATAAAACCACATTTAAAACAATAAAACTAATAAAAATCAAATACATTAATATAGTATAATATAATAACCCCCCCCCCCCACGCCCCGGTGACAGCAGATCACAAGAGCCATTTAATAGGCTCAATCCTGCTCTGGGTTCCCCAGGCCCGATGGCAAAACCAGGTCTTCAGTGCCTTCCAGAAGAGTATTAAAGTGGAGTTCCAGAGAGGGTCTCATTTCTGAGTCTCACCAGGTGTATCTCCCTTGGGGATGGGTCCCGCAGCATTTCTTGCCTCCCCGCTCTGATGGGTTGGGTAGATGTGACCAGCAAAAAATGGTCCCTCAGTTAACCTAGTCCCAAGCCATGTAGGGCTTTAAAGGTGAAAACCAGCATCTTGAATTGCACCTGGAAGCAAATTGGCAGCCAGTGCAGCTCCCACAGGATAGGTGATACATATGCATATAGGGGTTTGCAGAAACCATGTGGGCTGCTATATTTCGCAGGTAGTCTTTCAGATGGTCTTCAAGGGCAACCCCACATAGAATATATTGCAATAGTCAAGATGGGAAGTGACTAGGGCATGAGTGACTGTGAGTAGGGATTGTTGGTCCAGGAAAGGGCATAATTAGTGCACAACCCGCAGTTGTGCAAAGGCCCTCTTAGCCATGACCACCACTTGCTCTTCAAACAGGAGTCGTGAGTCCAGGAGAACCCCCAGATTATGCACAGGGTCTGTTTGGGTTAGTGCTACCTCATCCAAGACCAAAGATGTAATGGTAACTTGAGTAATTAAACAATTTGATGGAGTATGTTATGGCTTGTATCTGGCAAAATTAGTAAGATTCAGATAGCTTGAATAGATATGTTACATCTGCAGCATATAATCAAGAAGATCATATCAACCTTTTTAAATATCTGAAATACCTCTTGCAGGGCTTCTAGTTTTATGATGGTAAAGAAGATTATATAGTATAACCTGTACTGTAGAGTTGCAGTATCTTTTGCTATTCAGAGTGGGGAATTCATATGCCAATTCATATGCACAATGTTGATACCCTGCATTTTTTATTTTATTTTATTTATACCCCACCCTTCTCCTTGTTAGGACCCAGGGCGGCGCACAGGCATTATTAAAACCACAATAAAAACAATATACATCGTTAAAATATATTAAATTATTTAAACCCGTGCTAAAAACCCATTTAAAACCCTGCCTAATTACAATTTATAAATAAAAAGTCAGAAACGGGGGCTATGCTAGGCCGGGCTGTTGGAATAGAAACGTCTTAAGACATTGGCGGAAGAGGCGGAGGTCCGAGATTGTACCTAGGTCGGGGGGTAGGTCGTTCCAGAGGGCCAGGCCCGCCACAGAGAAGGCCCTTCCCCTGGGTGTCGCCAACCGGCATTGCCTGGCTGACAGCACCCGGAGAAGACCCTCTCTGTGGGAGCGGATCGGACGAAGGGATGTATGGGGCAGGAGGCGGTCTCATATATAGCTAGGCCCCGAGCCATGGAGCGATTTGAAGATGGTCGTCAACACCTTGAAGATGGTCGTCAACACCTTGGGCACCCAAAATCACCCGCGCGGCCGCATTCTGTACTAACTGTAGCTTTCGAGTGCAGAATTTTTTTATAGAATTTCTGTTAGAATGCTGTGCAGCATCAGGAATGAAGGATGGCTTTGCTCTCAGTGCAATAATGTCATGTAGATGCAGGGACCCTGCACTTCTACTTTTTCCAAAGGAGCAAATACCTCAGGGCCCCTGCATCTAGGCCATCCATGCCCCAACACCTGCCTTGTCTCCTGGCACCAGCACTTTGTCTGGCCTCCTGCTCCAGTGACTATGCTGGTGAATAAGGGCTGGTGGAGCCGCCGCTGCAAGATGAGGCAGGTGTCTCCCCAAAGTGTAGTAAGCTGAAAAATGGAGAAAATTGGCTGTGATGATCCTCTTCAAAGTTGACAGTTGGATCCCCCTAAAGAGTGAGAAGCACCTGAAAAACATCAAGGACACAAACACATTAGCGGTAGCTGGGTCCCCCCTGACTTAGGGGAGGACCTCCCTGTTTCCAGAGGTATTTCTCATGAAACTTTTTTATTAAGTGGTCTGCTTTTATATCCCTTGCCTTCACCCGCCTAGCCTCTGTTAATGGATACCCTTTCCACAGGACCAGGTATTGAAGTTTACCTTTATGTAGCCCGGAATCCAGGACCCCTTTGACTTCTTGGTTTTCCCTTCTACCACTATTGGAGCTGGAGCTAACCTTAATAGTGGCCTTAGTTCTGACCCCACCACCAGTTTGAGCAGACTACAGTGAAACACTGGGTGCACTTTCCCTAACAAACATGGCAGTTTCAATATGCTGCCACTGGGTTTATTATTTTTACTACTGGGAAAGGTCCTATGAACTTTGGAGCTATCTTCTTATAGGGTAGTTTCAATTTCAGATACAGGTAGTCCTCGAGGTATGAATCTAATGGAGCCTGCCAATTAGTCTTATAAGTTTAAAAAATTGTCAAATAAATCAAGACTCAATTTTACAATTTTTTAAATCAAATTCATTAATTGAATCAAATGGCTCATTAAATGAATGAAGATCTGACCAACAGGGAAAGGAGGGGAGTCCCATCTTTATGCTCATCTTCTTTTCTCTTTTCTGCCACCATATGGTTGGCCCTCACTTTGATAGCCAGGACATCCCCAGGATCATTGTCTCTGTCATTTTCAGCACTATTATGAACCAGATTATCTCCTGGTGCTCGCTATCTCTAATCGCATAGGGTTGATCAGGTGCATCGTGGGGGAGCTTCCTCTTAGGGACCCATCCATATGCTCAAACGTCATGTACTGAGACAGCTTCCTCACTCATTTCCTAGTTTCAACACTGTAGATAGGTTAATTAAGAATCGGGGGCAGCCTATGTCTGTGAATACCTTAAATTCTTGGGTGCTATGATCCTCACCAGAATAGAGAAGGGATGGATGGCTCCACTTACCATCAGGTCACTCTCTCTCCCTCATCTTTGCTTTCATAAGGGGCAGGCTGCTGGTACCCCTTGTCCAGAATTCTCTCTCTTTGCTACAAGAGAAGGAGAACTCTACGGCCTGGTGTGCTGTGCTCAACCTCTTTCATTGTGCCTTTTTGGCCCAGTAGATGCTTCCCCCCCCCCTCTTGGTGAGGGAGCCAAGCATGTGGCTGCCCATTGGGCCTGCTGGCCACATTGGAAGCATAGGATGGCTCTGCGGGCTGGGGTGACCAGGGAAGTGGCCATCAGAGCAGATGTGAACCTTAATCCCAGCAGGTGCTTTTCTTGGCTTCTCTCCGACTCTGCTTCCATCTCTGCGATCTTCCCTGAGTCTTCTCTGTCCTCCTGAAGGTGATCAAATAGGTGGCCTTGGCTTAGGACCCTGGAGGATTTGTTTGCTAGTTAAAGCTTGAGAAGTGAGAGCTGGTTTACTAACATGGTTCCAAGTGATGAACCAAATGAGTCGCCACTCCGAGACTTTCAGTTTCCTCAAAGAACTGCTTTATTGAATACATCATTTCAGCATGGATGATCTTAAAACCAGCTCTGGCTATTTCCCATGCTTTCAGTAAAATTAAAGATTAGACAGCTCCCTCCTTCCTTGTCACAGGTCACATTGTTCAATTAGTGTTCTGGTGTCTATTTGGTAACCTCTTCCAGCACCTGTTGGGAAAACCTTGGTTTCCATGAGATAGGAAGTTGTTGATGTCTCGTCTGACATTCCAAAGCTTCCTTCTCCCCGCAAAGTGTGTCAAGCTGAAAAACAGGGGAAATTGGCAGTGATGGGCCCAATCCATTTAGAAGTTGACAGCTGTATTGAAGGCAAACTCTGCCCACAGCTTGCAGTTTGATCCTGACTAGCTCAAGGTTGACTCACAATAACTCAGCATTCCATCCTTCCAAGGTCACTAAAATGAGGACCCAGATTGTTGGGGACAGTATGCTGATTGTAAATCACTTAGAGAGGGCTGTAAACAGAGGTGGGTTGCTACCGGTTTGCACCAGTAGGGGCAAACCAGTAATAGTATTTTGGCCTTGGTCGCAGAACTGACAGCGACCCAGGCTGGCCACACATCTGAACCGGTTCCCCAACTGCTGCTGCCATTGCCTGCATGTTTTTTAGTAATATTTTCACGTTCTGCACATGCACAGAACAATTTACAGTCAACTGCACACACGTGAAGCAAACTGACAACAATGCCAGCAGCAACCCACCCCTGGCTGTAAAGCACTATGAAGTGGTTTATAAGTCCTTAGACTGCTATTGCTATTGCTGTTGCCCGAACTGAAAAATGTTAAGACGTCACAGAGTACTTTCCTTAATGATCTCATACTGGCTGGGGAATTCTGACAATTTAAGTCTATACATTTGAAAGTTGCCAAGTTCTTTTCCTTCAGTGGTCCATTTAAATCTTGTGGTGGTTTTGACGAAAACCGTTTTGGATTTATGCTCATTGTGCTTTCAACACAAATGAGTGAAAGCTGTGAGTGCTCATCTAAATCCCATTGCTTGTTAAAGAGTAGCAAGCATCATTATCAGCATATATAAATAGTGGAATATCAAGAGAGACAGAAAGTACCTCAGCGAGACAGACAGAAAAACCATGGGCTTGGAAGATAAATTCTGGCTGACAAACCAATGCTGGGGATCTTCGGATCAGAACTTTCTGATCCGAAGGGAAAGTGAAAGTGAAAGTGAAAAAAGAGCTGCATCTCAATAGACCCAGCGGAACGCAACTGCTTCCTTGCAGGTCAGAAATTAGCTCTCTGAATTGGCGTTGGGGAAGGCAGCATTGTAAAATAGCCTCTACGAAGCTGATGCTTCTGGATTCAGCATTGAGCAGGAGTGGTGTTTGGAAGGAGTGTTGAGACCTGGTGAGAAGATTTAAATAACCAACTGACACAAATCTGAATTTGGAAAAGTTAAAGAATCTTGTGAGTAGAAAATAATATTAATGGACAGATTGGGATTTTGGCAGAAAGGAATGAAAGAAGGAAAAAAACTTGCGGTTTAAATCATCAAGCCCAAAGAGAATTGCTTTAAACAACTTGGAGACAGAAATGAGAATTGGCTACCCATTGAAATACAGCTTTGAATTTGGATCCGAAAAGATTGTGTCTTTAAAAGAGATTAACTGACAATTGGGAACCTCACGGGGTCTGTTTAGAGAAGGGCGGGGTATAAATTTAATAAATGAAATGAAAAGAAAGAGAGGGAATGGAAGCTAAAAATAGCGATATTAAGGAGACTTGCTTTGTTCTAGCTTGTTCTAATGTACTCATCTTAAGCAACCATAATTAATGAGAGGTGGAAAATAACAAGGTAAAATCAAGAAAAAGCATTGTTTCTTCTGTTCATAATTTTATCTTTCCTTGATTTAAAACTACCAAATTGTACCGCTGCAAATCAACGAGATGAAAGAATAGAGAAATGGACCATTTGCTGGAGGGAAGAACAAAGCGAAGCATTTAAGGAGGTTTTGAATTTGCACAGATTGTTTGATTTTGCAGCTGTGGAAGAAAAGAAGAATGTCTCCCCCCCCCTTTTTTTTTTTTTTTTTCTTTTCATTTTAGCTGAACTGGATATTGGAGCTGGATTAAAATTGGAAAATAAGAAGAAATTGTGGAACTTAAATTATAATTAACCATAACTTTTGAAATGGACACTATGGAAAGTTGGGAATTTGAAGAAATATGTGAGATTATAAAAATATGCATGAGTCATTAAAATTAAATTGAATTTTGAAGTTAGAATGTCAGGATTCCAAATAGCATCCAAAATTAAATCAGAGAGTATTGCTCAAAGTTTCAATTTATTGAGAGAGCCAGCTTGGCACATCTGGGGGGACACCCAAATCTGAGCTTCCTGGGGTTTCCTCACCCAGTTGAAAGTTCATGATCTTGCCCTCACATCCACAGGTCCATCACATGGTCCAATCTATCACTTCCGTGCTGGCAGTTCCACCCATCCAGTTCCAGTTAGGTGCAGAGGTGTAGAGACAAAGGATAACCTTGGATTCTAGAAAGAAATTTTATTTTGACAACATCACATTCTACTCCTTACTATTCCCCCTCCCAATTCCCCACTAATGAAACAGCAGAGTAGAATAGAATATTATTGTGGCTGGCCAAAGATCCCAAAAGGAACCAGCTGCAGGCCTGACAGGCAGCCCCTCCTCAGAAGAAAAACGTTTCCTGAAAAGAGAATAATATAGGGGTTAACATATCAGAATTAACCATCTCTCCTTCCCCAAGGGGGACCCTTTGGTTTATTGAGAAACTTATCATGGAATTGTTTTACTAACTTATCCGCTTTTAGGTTCCAGCTTTTCACCCAAGTAGCTTCGGACAAAGGATATCCCTTCCAATGCACTAAATACTGTAAGGGATCCCTATACAGCCTGGAGTCTTAAGATTTTTTTCACCTCATAATGTGTTTCCTCTTCTATCATTACAGGAAGAGGGGAACCTTGGGTGGATGGTTTTATGCTGGACCCAAATACTGGCTTCAACAAGCTACAATGAAGTTCTGGGTAAATTTTCCCTAGAATTCTGGGTAGACTGAGGTGAACTGTAACTGGATTAATTATCTTCACTATTGAGAACGGACCTAGAAATTTTGGGCCCAATTTCTTGCTAAGCATTCTTAATTTTATGTATTTGGTAGATATGAAAACCTTGTCCCCAACACGAAAGGGGGGTTGGAGCAAGAGGTGTTTATCAGCTTGCTTCTTGTAGGCTTCTGCCACTTCCGCTAGAGCTTTCTTCATATTTTCCCATCCTTTCTTTAGTGTGTCCATCCATTCAGTCAGAGACATGGAGGAGGGAGGTTCTCTAGGAAGCTCAGGCATGGGAACAAATTCCATGCCACTGGTAATTTGGAAAGGAGTTAATCCAGTGCTGCTGTGGACCACGTTGTTGTACGCCATTTCAGGTAGCAAGGGTAGCAAGTCTGACCGGTTGTCTTGCTGACAGTCCACATAATACTGGATGTATTGTTCCATCATCGCATTGGCTCTCTCCGCTGCGCCGTTTGTGCTGGGATGAAATGTTGAGCTCAGTCCTTGTGTGGACCCAATGGACCTCAGGAACTCTCTCCAGAACTTGGCGGTGAACTGGATTCCGCAGTCTGAAATGATCCTCTTGGGCACCCCGTGCAGGTGATAAATGTGTTTCGCTTATTTCTTTGCGTACAGCAACCCTGAGCAAGTGATGAAATGCACCTGCTTGGAAAACAAATTAATAACGATCCATATTACTCTATTCCCGCTGCTGTCTGGGAGCTCAACAATGATGTCCATTGCGATCTCTTCCCATGGTTGGCTAGGGCTGGCCACTCGTAGTAGTAGTCTGGCCGTGTTTTCATTGTTGCGCAAGTAGCACAGCTTTTTACATAATCTTCCACCTCTGATTTCATATTTGGCCACCAAAATTGACACCTGGTGAGGTGGAGCATTTTTAGGAATCCAAAGTGGCCTCCTAGTTTCAAATCGTGGCTTCGCTGTACAACTTCCAACCTCAACCCCATGGGGATGTAGTTTGGACCTCTTCCAGACTAAGCCATCTTTCATCATTAGGATGTCCTTGTTATTGTTCAGCCATGGGTCTGCCAGGAGCGCCGATTTCATCGCTGTCGTCAGCTTATCCTGGCTTCGGGTGGTGACTTGGGTTGCCTTTTGGTGGGAGGAAAAAAGGATGGGGTGAATAACTTCTTTCTTCTTACTGTTGTACTGCGGTTTTCTTGACAAGGCATCCGCCAACAAGTTCTTCGCTCCATGTTTCAGTTCGAATTGGAACCTTTGGAAGTATTGTGCCCAGCGAATTTGTTTGGGGGATAGTCTTCAATGGGCTTTGAGAGCGTCAAGATTTTTATGATCAGTCCAGACCTCGAATGGCATATCCCCCCTTCCGGGAAATGTCTCCAAGTGATCAGGGACCACCTGATCACCAACACATCTTTCTCCCAAGTGGCCCACCTCCTTTCAGTAGTGGTGAGTCTTTTGGAGATGTAAGCCCATGGCAAGGAGTGGCCTTCTTTATTCTTTTGCAGTAGCACTGCCGCTATCACTACATCACTGGCATCTGTCTGGATTATGAACTGTCGCTCTGGGTCAGGATGTTGCATTATGGGCTCTTGGGCAAAGAGCCGTTTTAATTTCTCAAAGGCTTTTTGACAGTCCATTGTCCACTTTAGGGGTTGGTTTGCTTTTGGCTTTGTTGGGGAAGGCCCCATTTTTAATAGTTCCGTCAATGGGAGGGCAATCTCTGTGAAAGCTGGAATGAATCTCCTGTAGAAATTGGCAAATCCAAGTAAGCTCTGTAGTTGTCTGCGAGTGCTTGGAGGTTTCCAGTCTAACACAGATTTCACTTTTCCTGGATACATTTCTATCCCCTTGTTGAAGATGTGATAACCCAGGTAATCTAATGAGGTTTTGTGGAACTCACACTTCGACAACTTTGTATATAACTTGGCAGCTAGAAGTTTTTCCAGGACTTGCCATACCAGCTTCACATGTTCTTCCAGGGTTTCAGAGAAGATCAAGATGTCAATAAGATAAATGAGCACTCTGCAGTACAAGTGCTTACGTAGCACCTCTTTTATGTACTGCATAAAGACTGTGGGTGCTCCTTGTAGCCCAAATGGTATGATTTGAATTGAAAGCTGCCAAGGGGACAGTTAAAAGTGTCTTCCATTCATCTCTCTGATTCGTATGTGATAATACACTTCTCTCAAGTCCAGCTTACAATACAATAGCAGAGTTGGAAGGGACCTTGGAGGTCATCTAGCCCAACTCCCTGCCTAGGCAGGAAAAGCTTGGTGAACACCTTGCCTTTAGCCAAGTGGTTCAGCATATCTTTCATGAGGGAGAGGGGATAGGTGTTCTTCACGCATACTGCGTTCAAGGCTTGCAGATCAATACAGAGATGAACACCGCCATCTTTCTTTTCTCTGAAGAGCACTGGGGTTGCTACTTTTGCTACTGGACTGGTTCAATAAAGCCCCGCTTTAAATTGGTGTCGATGTACTTCCTCAATTCAACCATCTCCTTGGGAGTCATGGAGTACATTTTCGGCTTTGGTAGGGTAGCCCCAGGTTTGAAGTGTATTGCTCAATCTGTGGGCTGGTGATAGTTGCCATCTTCCTCACTGAACACCTTTGCCAAGTCCCAATCAGCTTTTGGTACTTGTTGGATCCCTGGGTGTTTTGTCTGTGCTGCAGGTATTGCAGGTTTTGGGCTCTTGGGTTCAATCATCCCTGGGTGGCCCTTTGGCTCCACTGGTGGTAGAGGCCCAAATCTGATAATCAATTTCCTAATGCTGTCTTCCCACTTTATCATAGGCATCCACTTGTCCAGCCATGCAAGCCCCGAGATAATTAATTCCAGCATCTTTGGAGCCACAATGAATCTGAGGAGTGGTGGTCTATTTGTCACTTTACCAGCTCAGTCATTAGCGTGGCCAGGGTCACCCCAATTAGCTGTGTGCAATAAGCAGAAATTGTATAAACAATAAAATAACAGCATTGACTTTTTTGTTTAGGGGAATTCATGGATTCTGGAAACTATCCACCTTCAAGATCACCATCCTCCTGTTCTACAATTTCAGAGTTATCCATCCAGGATAGTGCTTCATTAGCATCATCATCATCAGACACCCACAGCCACATATCACTATCACCTAAAAGAAAGAAAAAACCTTTCCCTCCTGGAACCACCATAGATACGTTTGTGATAAAAACTAGCAGATTAGAAAAAGAGTTAATTGATGAAAAAATTGCCCAGTTTGTTTATGCAATGAACTCTTCTTTCCGTCTGAGTCTGACTAAGAACCCACATTTCATTAATATGATTCAGTCACTGAGACCAGGATACAGTCCACCCAGCAGCGCAGATGTTGCAGGGAAACTGCTGGATAAAGTGTGTGACAGAGAAATGGTGCAACAACTCTGGAGGGTAGAATTGTTAACCTAAGTATTTATGGGTGGAGTAATGTCCACAAAGATCCTATTGTATGTGCTTGTATAACAGAAGAAGGGAAAGTCTTCCTTGCACAAACAATTGATACGTCAGGAAATGCACCCACAGCTGAATACTTACAAGAAATGGTAGTAAAAGCTATAGTAAAAAGTGAACAAAAATTCAAATGTCTAGTACGCAGTTTGGTCACAGACAATGCTGCAAATGTATCCAAGATGAGAAGAAATTTAGAAGAGCAGGAAGGGAATACAAAGCTAATAACATATGGTTGCAGTGCTCATTTGCTGCACTTCTTACCCAAAGACTTAAGTGTTCCAGAAATAAAGACTAATGTTGTTGAAATTGCTAAATACTTCCGTAACAATCATTTTGCTGCAGCAGCTCTGAAAAGGATGGGTGGAACCAACCAAGATGTTAGATGGAACTCTGTGGTGGACTGTTTTGAGCAGTATATCAAGAACTGGCCTATTCTGATGACAGTTTGTGAAGAAAATCGAGATAAACAAAAAAGTCAATGCTGTTTTTTTATTGTTTATACAATTTCTGCTTATTGTACACAGCACTGCCCCAAAAGGAATATTTACATTCTGTAGTACTGCTTGTCTGCTTGCCCCTTCCTCCTCACGCAGTTTCACTTTCTTCTTGTGCAGATCTATTCCACTCCAAACAATCAGAAAAATATTGTTTCTATTCTATTCATTGAACCTCTTGAAACTTAGCACTGAAGGGGTTGATTCTGTATTCATAGGTTTGTAGAAGTTAGGATTAAGGTCTTTTTTTCAACTCTGTTCATGTTATAACATTTTTGCTGTGAAGAAGAGGCATGTGATCTCTGCTGAGTCAAATTCAGTTTTGAGAACTGCAAAAGTAAACCAAGCATCTGTGATAATATCTTGTAGGCAGAGAAACTGCCCAATAATCTTACAAAAACCTCTGGAAGAGCATGATATTGTGAATGGATTAATGGAATTTATTTACCAAAAAAAATTAAATATAAGAACATAAGAATAGCCTTGCTGGAACAGGCCACAGCCCATCCAGTCCAGCATTCTGTCTCACACAATGGCTCCCCATTTGCTTCAGGTCTTCACCTGCTTATGATTCCCTGCAAATGGCATTGAGAGATATCCTGCCTATCTCTCCATCCCGGAGGGTGTCCTTGGGCATCCATCATGATAGCCATTGATTCCCTTGTTCTCCATGAACTCGTCTAATCCTTTCTTAAAGGTGTCGAGGCTGACAGCTGTCACCCCTTCTTCTGGCAGGGAGTTCTATAGACCAGTGATCCTCTGGGTGAAAAAGTACTTCCTCTTACTTGTTTGAGGTCTGGCTTCCAAAAGTTTCATGGAGGGCCCCCGAATTCTAGTGTTGTACGATAGGGAAAACAGTTTTTCCTTTTCTACTTTGTCCACACCGTGCATGATTTTATAGACTTATTCTACATAATTAAAAACTAATCTTTATTTCATGAGGGAATAACCTTTGGATGGTAATATATTTTCCTCAAAAAGCATTTTATATAAAAAAAATCCGATTTAAAATTTAAAAATCCGATTTTTTGATTTTTTTAAAAAAATCATTGATTTTTATCCACCCTGGGGGTGACAGCCTGAACTGACATTGGCTCAGATAGAGCTTTGGTGATGTCAAAGACCTCTGGCCCACAGTAGCTCTATGGTTGTGGGCCGGTTGCCAGCAGGGTGTACTTCCAGAGCATACAACCATAGAGTGTATGCCCACTGCCGGAAGACTCAGTTTGGAAGCTGCCAAAAAAGCTGTTCGCCCCAAAGCTGTGTCCGGCTCTTTGGGAGCCCACTCACAAGAGAGCAGCCACCCAGCAATCCCAAAACAATAAGCCGTCCCCTGATGATAAGGCCCAAGCCATATTTTGTAGGACAAAAGAAAATAAGACCCTGTATTATTTTCATGGACACATGGTACATACTATTTTATTTTTGAACTTTCTTATTTCCTGCATCAGGATACTAAATTATCTCTTTCCTTTGCTCAAATTACTTTCTCTCGTGACTATCTGTACCTGTTACACATTAACTCTTCTAGCATTAAGGAATGTATGCAAAAAGATGGGAGTGAAAGTTCTTCATGTCCTTTCTTATAAAAAGGATTATATAAAATGATTTATAACGTAAAAAGGTTACAATTGATTTCATGCATATGTTTTACAGAGGTATATAACAAATGCTTAAAAGGAAAATACTTTTTTAACCGCATAATATATTTCTTCAATAGTACAAATGTTTATAGAATGATAAGTTTCCCTTCATTATTATTATTCCCTTCATTATATTTTATTTTTGAATTCCTTTATTCCTTACAATTAGAAATGGTAGTCAATAATTATTATTAAAAGGCTGGCACTTCACATACTCATTTTAGTTTTTTATAATGCAAGACAGATTTCCTTTTTCCTTTGGAAATTAATAGGGTTAGTGCTGCAGGTATTTCCTTGTACTTTGATAATTGGCTGCTGGTGATAAATATTGCATCATACTATTGGGCATGTGTTTTGTGCAAATAGCTTCCTGATAGAAGAACAGCTGGTTTTTCAGGTTAATGGATAGAGTAACCGGTATCAGTACCCTGTAAAGTTGCTTACAAGGAACATTTCAGCTATTATACCCTGGATATGGTAAGGCTTGATTAATCAGAAAGCAATTTGCATGAATGTTCTCATTTAAAACCATATACATTCATAGACTCATGTAATTGTATATTTCTCTTTTTCAAACTATCCTGGAACGTAAGAGTAAGAAATGAGGTTTGATTAATTTGTTTAACATAATAGCTGCTACTTTAACTTCCTGTTGAAGCAATGAATAAAATTGAGATGTTCCCAAGTTATAAATTTCTGTAATTTCTGTTTGAAATATAGCATAAGAAATCATTCACTCTGTAAAATAATCAAAGGTTTTATTCTAGAATGATGTAATTGAATAATACTTTTTTCTTTGCTTCTTAAAGTACTTTTATAATCTCAACAGATCAAACTGAAGTGTGTATTATTATACTGGGATGCTAGGTTACTGTGCTGCTCTTGATCTTTAGGAACAAAATAAGGGAAATTTCAGTGTCAGTTGTTAGATATAATGATTTACTCAAAGTCTGTTGATCAAAATTACAAAGGTGCTGAATGAAAGCAGATGCTCAAACTTAAGATTGTTGCACCAGCCTCACGGTTACCTACTTGCAATCTAGGGTCTTGGCAACTTGTTTGCACTTATGATGGATTGCCAAGCCTTCCGTGATCATGTGATCACCATTTGCCATGTTCCTTGCTGACTTCTTCAGAACTTCCTTCTGACGTTCCAGCAGGGAAAGTTGCAAGCCACTTTGTCTTTCGTTGGAGTGTGCCCCCTGCAAGGTGCTGTGCAGAGAAACAAAGCTGTGACAACTTCGCTTCTCCCCATAGTATGCTGCCTCCTCTCCCCACCCCATTTATGAAAGTTATGAAAAAGTATTACAAAAAGGTTGAAACTCTGTAAAATTACTTTCTTTGGAAAAATCTGTCATGCCTACTAGTTTCATCCACTAGTGCCAACCCACACAAACCCATAAAAATGCAGAAGTTTGAATGCTTTTCCATATTTTTCAAATCAAATCTTGAGTCTTATGGACTTTAAATTTTAAATATAAGATAGCCCTTGATTTACAACCGTTCATTTAATGACCGTTCAAAGTCACAACAGCACTGAAAAAAGTGTCATGACTATTTTTCACACTTATGACTGTTGGAGGATCCTCATAGTCACATGATCAAAATTCAGATGCTTGGCAACTGGTTCATACTTATGACAATTGTGTCATAAGTACAGCTTTTGCAACCTTCTGACAAGCAAAATCAACGGGGAAGCCAGATTAAATTAACAACCATGGGTACTTTATTTATTTTATTTATTTATTTTTATTTATTTAAATTTATACCCCGCCCTTCTCCACAGAGGACCCAGGGCGGCGCACAGGAAATTTAAAAAACATACAAAAATACAATAAATATAATTTAAAAAACTATTAAATAACCCCATCCTGCGCTAAAACCAAATTTTAAAACCCAATTTAAAACTATCTTAAGTCCCCAAGGGAGGTTAGGCTAGGCCGGCTTGTTGAAACAGATATGTCTTAAGACATTGGCGGAAGAGGCGGAGGTCGGTGATGGTACGTAATTCAGGGGGTAGGTCATTCCAAAGGGCTGGCCCCGCCACAGAGAAGGCTCTTCCCCTGGGTGTCGCCAGTCGGCATTGTCCGGCCGACGGTACCCTGAGGAGGCCCTCTCTGTGGGAGCGGATTGGTCTGAGGGATGTATGGGGCAGGAGGCGGTCTCGCATATAACTAGGCCCCGAGCCATGGAGCGCTTTAAAGATGGTAGTCAAAACCTTGAAGCGCACTCGAAAGGCCACAGGAAGCCAATGCAGCTCGCGCAGGATCGGTGTTATGTGGGAGCATCTAGTGGCTCCCATAATCACCCGCGCGGCTGCATTTTGGACTAGCTGTAGCTTTCGAGTGCACCTCAAGGGAAGCCCCATGTAGAGAGTATTACAGTAGTCGAGTCGGGACGTCACGAGTGCTTGAGTGACTGTGCGTAGGGCAGCCTGGTCCAGTAAGGGGCGCAATTGGCGCATCAGGCGAACCTGATGGAACGCCCCCCTGGCCACGGCTGCCACATGGTCCTCCATGGACAGCCGGGAATCCAGGAGGACACCCAAATTGCGCGCCCTCTCCACGGGGGCCAGTGTTTCGCCCCCAATGGCCAGAGTTGGAGTGATCTGGCTGAACCGGGGTGCCGGAAACCACAGCCACTCAGTCTTGGCAGGGTTGAGTTTGAGTTTGTTACCACCCATCCAGATCCGTACGGCTTCCAGACACCGGGACAGCACTTCGGCGGCATCGTTGGGGTGGTTTGGGGTGGATATGTACAACTGAGTGTCATCAGCGTACAGGTGGTACTCCACCCCAAAACCACGGATGATCTCACCCAGCGGCTTCATATATGTGTTGAAAAGGAGGGGCGAGAGGACCGACCCCTGAGGAACCCCACATAGGAGAGGCCTCGAGGTCGACCTCTGCCCTCCCGTCAACACATATTGCGACCGACCAGAGAGGTAGGACGAGAACCACTGCAGAACGGTGCCTCCCAGCCCCAACCCCCCCAGTCGGTGCAATAGGATACCATGGTCGATGGTATCAAAAGCCGCCGAGAGGTCTAATAGGACTAGGATAGAGGAATACCCTCTATCCCGCGCCCTCCAGAGATCATCAACCAACGCGACCAATGCCGTCTCGGTACTGTGACCGGGCCGGAAGCCGGACTGGCGCGGGTCTAGATAATCAACTTCCTCCAGGTGTCGCGGAAACTGTTGGGCTACCACACTCTCGACAACCTTCACTAAAAAGTGAAGGTTGGAGACCGGACGATAGTTCTCTAGTAAAGCTGGGTCCAGGGACGGCTTCTTGAGGAGGGGCCTCACTACCGCCTCTTTCAAGACGGCAGGTAAGGACCCCTCACTCAAAGATGCGTTGACAATGCCCTGGAGCCAGCCTCGTGTCGTCTCCCAGGATGCCAGTACAAGCCAGGAGGGACACGGGTCCAATAAACATGTGGTCGCCCTAAGCCTCCTTGACAACCTGTCCATATCCTCGGTGGTAACAAAGTCAAACTCCTCCCAAGAAGGAGCCTCAAGACTAGCCTCGGACAGTCCCACAGGACCACTGTCGATGGAGGGTAGCTCATTCCGAATCCGAGTGATTTTCTCCTGCAGATAAATCCCAAATTCCTCTGCTCGCCCTTGCAGAGGGGCTTCCCGCGGCCTCTGGTGAAGGAGGGAGCGGGTCACCCCAAACAGGGCGGCAGGGCGGTTATCTGCGGATGCAATAAGGGTGGCACAATACTCCCGTTTGGCCACTCTTATCGCCACTAAATAAGCCCTAATATGGGTTCTCACTAGTGTTCGGTCGGCTTCGGAGCGAGAGGATCTCCATCTGCTCTCTAGGCGTCTCTTGTGGCGTTTCATCGCCCGGAGCTCCTCAGTGAACCAAGGAGCCCGGGTGATTCGTCGCCACAAGAGAGGCCGCAAGGGCGCAACTCGGTCCAAGGCCCCCGTGGCCGCACTTAACCATGCGGCCACTAGGTCCTCAGTCGAGTCGCGGGGCAGGGTCACAGGAATTGGCCCAAGCTCCCTCTGGAACCTTTCCGGGTCCATTAGAAGCCTGGGGCGGAACCATATAGGAGTGTCCGGTTCCGCCTCCCCGCGGTGGGGTGCAGCGATTGGAAAGTCCAGCCGAAGGAGAGCGTGATCTGTCCATGACAAGGGAGTAATGACTAGATCCCCTATTCCCAGATCACGGCTCCACTGTCCCGAGACAAAGATGAGATCCAGTGTGTTCCCCCCCTCGTGAGTGGGGCCTAAAACTACTTGGGTCAGGTCCATGGCCATCATGGAAGCCATGAACTCCCGAGCTGCTCCAGAGGCTTCGCCTGCCGACGGCAAGTTAAAGTCCCCCATGACTACCAGTCTGGGGGTCTCAACTGCCGCCTCGGCTATCACCTCTAGGAGCTCGGGCAGGGCTGTTGTTGCATAGCGAGGAGCCAGGTATACAACTAACATGCCCAACTGCCTTCCTAGGCCCCATCTCACATAGAGAGATTCACACCCGGTTGTCTGGGGGACAGAGGTCTCCTTTGGCTCAAGACCTTCCTTTACGATACGGGTACTAACTTAATGACTGCAGTGATTCACTTAAGAACTGTGGCAAGAAAAGTCAAAATAGGTCAAAACTCACTTAAAAATGTTTTACTTAGCAACACAAATTTTGTGGTCAATTGTGGTCATAATTTGTACCTGTAATACTAATTTTGAGAATCCAGTTCAAGTCAGAGTGATTTGCATACTGTATAGATTCATTGGATGCAAATTTGGTATGTTTTTGTCCAGCTAATATAGATAACTTAATATGCATGTAGTATGAAAATATGGATAGGTTCTTTTCAGAGGTGAATTGTATTATATCATGCTTGACCCTTGCTGGCTGGGGAGAACACACTCAATCGCAAATGATGAATGTGTCTTTGTGATACAGAATGATTTTTTTAATCTATACAAATGTAGTGGTGAATTTTTGTACTCTAAATTATTAGGTTTTTAACAGAATTCATTATTATAATATTTGGTAAGATCTTGAAGTTTACAGTGGAGTATTATCACTCTATGGTGACTCAATGGCTAAGACGCTGAGCTTGTCAATCAGAAAGGTCAGCAGTTCAGTAGTTCAAATCCCTAGCGCCAAGTAACAGAGTGAGCTCCCATTACTTGCCCCAGCTTCTGCCAACCTAGCAGTTTGAAAGCATGTAAAAATGCAAGTAGAAAAATAGGAACCACCTTTGGTGAGAAAGTAACAGTGTTCCTTGCGGCTTTGGCATTTAGTCATGCCTAAGGTGACCAGACATCTCGCTTTTGGCGGGACAGTCCCGATTCCTAAGAATTTGTCCCGCGTCCCGCTGCATTTTACAAAAGTTCCGATTTTACTACTAAGGCAGGATTATACTATACATTGTGCTCTTAAAGCTGCTATTGGCTATTTGAACCGAGAGTCTGTCAAATGACACATAATTTGTCCTATTAGAATGCTGACTGGAGACAGACCTAATAGATAAATGCCATCCTATCATTATGGGAGCCTGTTAAATTCTCCTTTACTATTGGCTTTGAATGGGAAATGACAATTTCTATTAGCAATAGTAATAGTGATTGACAGATTTAGGGCGGGCCGAAGAGCAAACGGGCGTTGCTGAGGCCAGATGAAAAGAATCCAAAGGGGAAGTTTGTGGGTTGTTGCCTGGGGCTGTGAAAGGAAGCGGTGGAGTGTGGGGGGGATTTAACACCCCCCCCCCAGTTGTTGCTATGGGCAACCGAGGAATGGAAGAGTTGATTCTGCTGGTGAACAAGCTGCAGGATGTTTTCAGTTCTATTGGACAAATCTGCCACCTCGACCTGCCACAAATCGCTGTGGTGGGTGGTCAGAGCGCAGGGAAGAGCTCGGTCCTCCAGAACTTCGTCGGCCGGCAAGTTGAGCTGTCGTTCTAACAAAGGGAAGGCAGATAGGGGAGGGAGCAAAATGCCAAGGGAGTCTTTTGACCAGCCAATTTATAGTAGCCGATGGAGTTTGCGGAAATGCCTTCTGCGAACGTCACATACGTCTCCTGCGATGATTTCAGAAGCAGCCACCATTAGAGTGGTGGCATTAGTGTAACCGTTCTCTGTGAATAACTTCCTTTGCCAAAACGTATCCTATTCCTTGAACGTTCTGGTGACGCTAGTTGTGTTAGCTGAGCAAGAAGCACACAGAGATACCAGAAGTGGCAGTTTCAAACAGAGGTTTCTGTGTCGGTTGTCAGGGTTGACTTGGTGAGGCGGGGCGATGTTTTCTGGCGGATGGGACACTCCCATCCTTCTTTCCTAGCCTCATTGACAGGGGGAGGCGGCTGTCTGAAGTGTCCCTGCCACCTGTTTTTTTGAGGTAAATGGTAGGATAGTGCTCAAAGCGACCTTTGTGCTCTTTCCACCCTTATCTTGTTCAGAAAATGCCACTTTATTGTTTCCTGGAAATTTTGTTCTGGTTTTTAACAGATTAACAGAGTTGGAAGGGACCTTGCAAGTCATCTAGTCCAACCCCTAAGACCCCTCCCCCCTGTCAATGGTGTCCCACTTTACCAATGTTAAAATCTGGTCACCTTAGTCATGCCGGCCACACGATCATGGAGATGTCTTTGGACAGTGTTGGCTCTTCAGCTTTGAAACGGAGAGGAGCACCACCCCCTAGAGTCAGGAATGATTAGCACATATGTGCAAGGAGAATCTTTACTTTATTATAGCTCTATAGTATTCTAGGAAAGTAGAATACATTTAATGAAAGTGAATATCTAGTAATTGACCTAGGTCTATTTCAAACTGGCTTTAAGGCTTTTAATGGGAGAAAGACTAGTTGAATAATCTCATAAAACTTGACAAAGCAAACGTAGTTATCTTGGTTCAATTTGACTTCTTTTTTTTTTATGAAAAAAGTTTTATTGGGTTTTATAAATTTTACATACATAAGGTAAGGGTAAGGTGTGAAAAGACATCTTGAGAACTTTCTCGTCGAAGTCATTGACTCCATCTGAGTCTTCATACACAAAATAGATATTTCAGTTATACAGTCATACTACAAAGTGGACAGAGATGCAAATAAAGTTATAATAAAAGAACTGTGCTAGCAAACGTGCTTAAACATCCAAACAACATTGTAATATAATAAAATAAAGTCATTTTTGAGATCTAAGTCTCTTGGCAATTGTATCTTCTTCTCCCTGGCCCCCAGTGGGCGGAGCCGCGGCCGCCTCTGCTCCCCCATTTTCATTTTCAAGGATTGAGGAATGTTTTTCAAGAAAGGCTTGCGCCTCTACAATTGTTTTAATTCTTACTCTTCCCCCTTCCCAAAACACCAACATTCCCTCTGGCATCACCTACTTAAACCAGACCCCCTTTTTAAATAATCTTTTGGACAAGAAGGAATACTTCCTTCTTATCTCTCTAATCTTCTTCGGGATCTGTTTCAAGATTGTGATCTCTTTCTGTTGATAAATTAGGGGGTTATAATAATAATAATAATAATAATAATAATAATAATAATAATAATAATAATGTTGAATTTATTGACCGCTCCCTCTCCCCACAGGGACTCGGGGCGGTGCACAGGGAAAATAAAAGCAATAAATATACAAAATACATACAAATTTAAAACAAATTAAACTAATTCCTGTGCTAAAATCCCATTAACTAAAAATCCCCACTAAATATAAATATACATTTGAAAACCCATAGAGAGAGAGACTACCCTAGGCCGGCCAGGCGGAAAAGATGAGTCTTCAATTTCAGGCGGAAGGAGCGGAGGTCCGTGGTCGTTCTAATATCGGGGGGAAGGTCGTTCCAGAGGGCCGGGCCCGCCACAGAGAGAGCCCTTCCCCTGGGCGTCGCCCGCTGACAAAGTCTAGTGGACGGCACCCGGAGAAGTCCCTCTCTGTGGGAGCGAATCGGCCGTGAGGATGTGTGAGGCAGGATCCAATCCCGCAGATAGCTAGGTCTCTCTGCGCCCTCAATATCCTTTCCCTTGTTGACCTTCTAACAAATTTAATATGTATCTCTCTAGGCACTTCATTTATCCTGGCATATGCTGAATTTATTCTATAAATCAAATCAATGTCACCCCTTAATTCTTCCTTAGGACTGTGTAGGTAATCTGCTAAAATTGTGCTCATTAAATCTTGTAAATTTTCCCCACTGTCCTCAGGAACATTCTGAAATCTTAAAAAATATGACATTCTTTCGAAATCCATCCTAGACATATGACCAGTTAAATCACCAATTTCATTATTAATACTTTTAAGCTCCCCCTTTGCCCCACCCAGCCCCACCTCCAGCTCATCAGTCTTTTGTGAATTTTCCATTAATTTCTTCTGTACCTCCAAAAGTTCTAATTTAGAGCTGACTTGATCTTTCCTCATTTCCTTAATTTCTCTCACCAAGGTTGCAAGAGTTTCTTCGACAGCTGTTAATCTTGCATCTGTGTCAGGTTTTTCGGATAACATCGAAGTGATTTTAGGCTGGTGTTGTTTTTTTTAAGCCATGGTGAAAAGTTTATTCCTGTGTCAGTAAAATGGCGCCTGCTGGAGAGGTATTAGCGGAGCAAGAAGGAGCAGTCCAATAAAGTTGTAGATGTTACCAACTCAAAGTCCTGAGAGAATCCACAATAAAACAATCATGTAAGATAAAGAAGGCACTTCAAGAGAAGTCAATTTGACTTCTTAATGGCTTTTGTTAGGTTGCAGGAATAATTTTAAAAGGTAGTGCTAGGAGATTCCCATTCATCCAAAATCTGTTGGCTTGTGATGTCCCTTAGGCGTCCATGTTCTCCTCTAATATTTAGCTTGTACATGATACTGAAAGAGACTGTCCATGAACTATGGATTCAGTATTGTTGTGGATATACAACATCTGTGCTTTCATCTTCCCAGATAATGCTTGAATTACATAAACTAAATCAAAATCCACCCTGTAGTGCATATATAAAAGCATTGGTGGTATGCAATAGGTACCATGCTAATGACACTCTTATTTCTTTTTTCAGTCAAAAACAAGAGAACCGATTAAGTTCTAAATCAGTGTTGAAAACTGCCAAATAAACTAAAGTTTGTATAGAGGAGACATACATATTGTAATCCTATTTAATCAGATGGAAGATCAGGAAATATGATTAAACCTTTGTTAGACAGAATTATCTTTGTGAAGACTGAGAGTCACATCTCAGTTGAGCTGCTGAAATCAACCTGAATCCAGGTGTCTTGGGATTCCTTGTTCAATTCCAAGGGTCAGTATTAGCTAGGAATGTGTTCAGTTAAAACAAGTGTTCCCACTGAGTCTGTTCCTGGGAATGAGAAATTTATCATGTAAAATATTCTTTTTGGCAAGTCCAGAATGCTGCAGTGAGATATGTTGAAATAACTTCCCTAGCTATTTTGTTTTTAATTGTCATTCAATTTCGGTTGTTATTTCTATTAATTAAATATTCAGTTGTACAAACAGGTGAGCATTTGTTATTGTCTTGAAATTACTAAAACATTAAATCATTCAAGAAACAGTTTAAGTAAATATGTATTTAATTTTAATTTTGTTTTCATTTCAGGTAAAATGATTCAGGGCAATTATTAATGAAGATAATCAATGAAAGAAGTTCACAGCATGTTCAGGAATTCAAGCAAAAGTTCCAGTGAACATTCAAATCACTAAAATGACCAAAATCTCTTGATCTGAAACATATGAATTACCTCATGACAAGAAGCTATAGCCCTTGAAAGTTTCCAATGATGTGTTCTTAAACTTCGCATCTTATTGCCTGCCCGAAAACACATCTATTAAAGAAAATAGCAATTGAAGAAACATGTCTAACAATGCAGAAATAATCAATCTATCATTTTTATTAGAGCATGAAAGAGAAACAATATTGGGAGTATTAAAAAGAGATGAATACTTGAAAAAAGTGGAAGACAAACGAATCAGGTAATAAAATATCTATACTATTTAAAACACCAAATACTAAAGCTTGGTTTGGAAATGTGTGGCTGTTATCATTGTTAGTAGCGATAATTATAAATGTTCCATTTTGCTCTTTTTCCATGTGCACAGCTTTAGCCTCCAACAATCTGATTTACCCTTTAGAAAAATAAACTTTTTTAAAAGATTATTCTTTGTGATCAATCAATCAATCAAATTTTTATTTGTGTACCGCTCCCTCTCCCCAAAGGGACTCGGGGCGGTGCACAGGGGATTATAAAACATACAAACATAAAACAATATAAACATCTAAAATCAGATTAAACTACTATAACCCTGCGCTAAAACCTAAAATCCTAAAACACTAAAAAACCCTAAAAACCCAATTAAAAATTTAAATATACAGACTGGAGGCAGGAAAGATAGATTAGGCCAGGCCGGCCTGCTGGAAGAAATAAGTTTTGAGCTTTCGGCAGAAGGAGCGAAGGTCTGGAGTTGTTCTGAGGTCGGGGGGTAGGTCGTTCCATAGGATAGGGCCTGCGACAGAGAAGGCCCTTCCCCTGGGAGTCGCCCGCTGGCATTGCCTAGTGGATGGCACCCGGAGAAGTCCCTCTCTGTGCGAGCGAATCGGTCGAAGGGATGTATGGGGCAGGATGCGATCTCACAGATAGCTAGGTCCCGTGCCATGGAGCGCTTTGAAGATGGTAATCAACACCTTGAAGTGCACCCGAAAGACCACAGGCAGCCAATGCAGCTCGTGCAGGAGCGGTGTTATGTGGGAGTGCCTGGGGGCTCCCAGAATTGCCCGCGCGGCTGCATTTTGAATTAGCTGCAGTCTTCAGGTGCATCTCAAGGGAAGCCCCATGTAGAGAGCATTGCAGTAGTCTAGATGGGATGTCACGAGGGCATGAGTGACTGTGCGAAGGGCATCCCGGTCCAATAGGGGACGCAACTGGCGTACCAGGCGAACCTGGTAGAACGCCCCCCTGGCCACAGCCGTCACTTGATCTTCCATGGACAGCCGGGTATCCAGGAGGACGCCCAAGTTGCGTGCCCCATCCACAGGGGCTAGATGTTCACCCCCTATGGCCAGTGATGGAGAAAACTGGTTGTACCGGGATGCCGGAAGCCACAGCCACTCGGTCTTGGACAACTGGAGCCTAATTACAAATTGTTAATATGAAACATATTTGCACATCAGTGGTGGGATTCAAAAATTTTTACTGCCGGTTCTGTGGGTGTGGCTTTGTGGACATGACAAAGGAAGAATATTACAAAATCCCCATTCCCTCCTCAATCTCAAAATTTTCCCTACCGGTTCTCCAGAACCGGTAGGGAAAATCAGTGGTATTCAGTGGTATTCAGTGTCTGAATACCACCTCTGGTGCACATGCACAATATAGTCCTGCATGGTTTCACAGAAATGGATATGTTGCCCAAAATAATAGGTGTGTCTAGCACTAACATTATTTTAGAATGATGTTCCACATACACACACACATTAATTATACAGTGCTGTAGCACAAACCTTTTATTCTTTGTTGAAATTATTGAATGAACTATGGTTATATCTTCTCGTTTTGCTGATATATGGTAATATGTGTACGTTCACAGGTTATATGTTCTTTTACAAATTCTTCTTTTATTGTTAACTAGCTATACCCGGCCACGCGTTGCTGTGGACCAGTCTGGTTAAATGGCCAACCAATCTGTGTGTAGATCTACACCTGCACATACACACAACCACCATATAACCCCCAACCTACCTACCTACCATATTTCTCCCTCTCTATCCCTCTACCTACCTACCTACTGTATTTCTCCCTCTCTCTCTATTCCTCTACCTACCTAACTACCTCCTGTGTTTCTCCCTATCTATCTATACACCTACCTACCTACGGTATTTCTCCCTCTCTGTCTATCCCTCTACTTACCTACCTACTGTATTTCTTCCTTTCTCCCTCTACCTACCTACCTACCTACCTACCTACCTACCTACCTACCTACCTACCTACTGTATTTCTCCCTCTCTATCTATCCCCCTACCTACCTACCTACCTACCGTATTTCTCCCTCTCTATCTATCCCTCTACCCACCTACCTACCTACCTACCTACTGTATTTCTTCCTTTCTCCCTCTATCTACCTACCTACTGCATTTCTCCCTCTCTATCTATCCCTCTACCTACCTACCTACTGTATTTCTCCCTCTCTATCTATCCCTCTACCTACCTACCTACCTACTGTATTTCTCCCTCTCTATCTATTCCCCTATCTACCTACCTACTGTAATACAATAATACAATAGCAGAGTTGGAAGGGACCTTGGAGGTCATCTAGTCCAACTCCCTAGGCAGGAAGCCCTATACCATTTCAGGCAAATGGCTATCCAACATCTTCTTAAAGACTTGCAGTGTTGGGGCATTCACAACTTCTGGAGGCAAGCTGTTCCACTAGTTAATTGTTCTAACTGTCAGGAAATTCCTCCTCAGTTCTAAGTTGCTTCTCTCCTTTATTAGTTTCCACCCATTGCTTCTTGTTCCGCCCTCAGGTGCCTTGGAGAATAGCTTGACTCCCTCTTCTTTTTGGCAACCCCTGAGATATTGGAAGATGCTATCATGTCTCCCCTAGTCCCTCTTTTATTAAACTGTATTTCTCCCTCCCCCTCTCTCTCTCTCTCTCTCTCTCTCTCTCTCTCTCTCTCTCTCTCTCTCTCTCTCTCTCTCTCTCTGCGCCACCTGGGAGTTTGCTATCTCAGTGCCTTCTTTTGGCCCTAAGAGGCCTCCATATGAGGCCTCTTCCAACAATGACAGTTGGAAAGCAGCCTGATGGGCGGGGCTACAGGGAGGTGAAAACATGATCAGTGGGTACATTTTACATTTGTGTACCCTGCACATGACACATGTGTGCTAGGCACAAAATGAGTACATATTCTATTATCGGAAGTCCTTGGGAACATTGTGTCAAAATTTGAGGTAAATCGGTGCAGTAGTTTTTGAGATTAGCAGCTTCGTACAAACTATTTTACATTTTTATTTATATAGATTCTAATATTATGTATTATATTTCCCATTATCTAGCTCAGGAACTGCATTTAATATTAATTAGATTAACAATTAATCTATTGTTTGGGATCCATTTTTTCTTTGTTCTTAAATATTTCATAGGAAGCACTTTAGTTAATTTCTGTGTGCATTTAAAATAGTTTAGGCTATTAACTGATCTTGGCACTTTTTCTTTCTTACAATTTTGTACATTATAGGAAAATAATTTTGCATTTGCCTTCCCGTAACAAATAGTGTGCTTCGGTTTAAAACCCTAGTGGCACAATTGGAGCTGTGGTGCACAATAAACATTAATAGGGCATGAATGAAACTGATATTGGCAATTTTAAAAAATGGTTAGTATTCAAACTATATACTATTTTTAAATTTTTGTATTATGCTTGTATTTCTTTTATCTTGGCCCTAAGCAAGATAGATAAAGATAGAAAATTGGCTAAAAATCAAATCATTTTCAGATACTAAGTCACAAATTAGCTTTCATAGGGGGAGAAATGATAAGCATATCACTCAAACTTAAAGATCAGTGTGCAGCTAAGAAGCTGACTGGTTGCTCTTGGGCAGACTTTATTAGCTATAAGTTCATGTATGTAGGTCTCTGGGCTTAGATGTACTTTGCTTTCCACAAAGACAAGAGTTAGTAACAAAGAGAAGATTGAACAAGCAGAGCAGAATGCAGGCAGTGATTCTCCAGTAACAAAGGAATCTGCAGGTGTCAGATTCCTATTGTGATACTGCCATTCAAGTGGGGAGGGAACCCCAAATTCTTTTACTTCCTTATTGCTTTTCATCCTGTTTCCTATGTATCCTGTAATCCCCTAGTCCAGTGGTGGGCAAACTTATTAGTCAAGAGAGCCAAATATCAACAGTACCACGATTGAAATTTCTTTTGAGAGCCGGAAGGTGTGGCCTGTTTTGTGGGAGTGGCTCAGCGGTCATGTGACCGGGTGGGCATGGCCAACTTGGAAAATGTGGTGAAACTCACTTAACGATGGTCCTGCTTAGCAACCAAAATTCTTTCTTTTTCTTTCTTTCTTTCTCTCTACCACTTTCTTTTTCTTTCTATTTTTCTTTCTGTCTTTCTCTTTTTGTCCCTGTCTATCTCTCTCTTTATCTGTCTCTCTCTCCTCCCTCCACCCATCTGTCATTCTGTGTGTGTGTGTGTGTGTCTCTCTCTCTCTCCCTCTCTCTGATTCCCTCTCTCCCTCCCTCTCTCTCTGTGTCTCTGTTTGTCTCTTCCTCCCTCCCCCTCCCTCTCTCTCTGTATGTCAGTCTCCCCCTCCCTCTCCCCCTCCCTTCCCCTCCCCAAGCAGTGGAAAGCCCGGCACGGGTTTTCACGCAGTGAGCGGGCGGGGGGAGAACCCGAGGCCGTGGCCATCCAAGCACCACGGAGGCTGTCCGGCCGCTGCATGCCCACCTCCGTCCCAGCCGCACGTGGTGGGCAGCCCCGAAAAGCATGGCTCAGCGCTCTCTGCAGGCAGCTGTTGCTGCTGCTGGCCCCGAGCCCTGCGACAGGCAGCTCCCGCCGTCCGAGCACATCGGGCAGGACAGCCGGCCACGTTTCCACCAGGTCCCTCTTTGGCCTCTAAGGTGCGGCTCTTCCTCTCTCCTTCCCCCCACCCCGGAGGCAGCGGAGGGCCCAGCATGTCGGTTGGGGGAGGCTCTGGCTGCCTCCCCCTGGAGCGAGCGAACAAGCGAACGGGCGGGGGTAGCGCCTGCCTCCCTGTGCGCGTGGCGCCCGCCTCCCTGTGCGTGCGGCACCCGGACGGCTCCAGCGCAGCCACAGCCCCGGGCATTCCCCCCGCCCGTTGGCTCGCTCACTCGCTCCAGGGGGAGGCAGCCAGAGCCCCCGCAACTGACATGCCGGGCCCTCCGCTGCCTCCAGGGGGGGAAGGAGAGAGGAAGAGCTGCACCGGAGGGGCCAAAGAGCTGCTCGTGGCTCGTGAGCCGTGGTTTGCCGACCACTGCCCTAGTCTATAGCTTTTACCTTGTCACCTATTCTGTCCTATGCTTTGATTTACCTTGGGGAATGTACTAGGGGGGATGGCCATCTGTTTTGTCTCAGTTTAGAAGTCTCACAGAAGAAGCACATGCAGTGGCAGATTAAGGTTCACTGGTGCCCTAAGCACTGACTAATCTTGGTGCCCCTCCCTTTGTACATACTGTACAAATCTTCATTGTTTTTTTCTTTCTTTCTCAACTTTGTGGTGCCTCCTTGGGCCTGGTGCCCTAAGCATGTTCTTAGTCTATTTAATGATTAACACACCACTGGACTCATGGGAACAACTCCTTATCTCATTCTCAGGCTGACTGTTTCTACAACATCTTTGCACCTGTGGATTGGTTCATTCACCATCAAACTGAGGGGAGGGGTTTCTAATAGCAATAACACTTAGACTTGTATACTGCTTCACAGTGCTTTATAGTCCTCTCTAAGACTTTTACAGAGATAGCATATTTCCCCCAACAATCTGGGTCTTCATTTTACTGACCTCGGTAAAGGATGGAAGGCTGAGTAAACCTCCTAACAGAATTGCCTGGGGGGGAACTCCGACCCTGCGTTGCATTATCTTGCATTCACTTCTTTTCAATAAAAGTTTCTTTTTGAAATGCTAAAGTTTCGAGAGTCCATGCTTTCTTGAACAGGAGGTAGAAGCAGGACCTTACATAAAGCAGGATCTGCAAAAGTGGTCAACCCGGAGAAGCAAACTAGCTCTATCTATCAAGGGGACCCTACACATAATGTCTGAGCAACAATAATAATAAACTGATCAAGGAGAGATTCAACCTACAAATAAGGGGAAATTTTGTGACAGAACAATTAACTAGTGGCAAACATGGAGAAGGAGAATTCTGGAGTGAGACCTCCCCCCCCCCCCCAGCCAGAAGCCAGCTCCATATGCCCCATCAAAGACATTGAAGACATTTTAGAGCCCCCAATGAAGCCCAGATGGTCGATTGGAGTGGTGAAGAAAGATAACGGTGACAGAAGAACCCAAAGAGTCACCCTCACCCAGGGCAGTCGACAACTGGGCTGGAAACATGAGCTGGAAGCCCTGTCTGACCAGGAAGAGCTGATCAAAGAACTGACTGGAGATGACCACCTCAAGAGAAATATTATACAGTTCATGATGGAGGCTTTTGAAAACCTCAGAATCAGGTGGCAATTAGATTGACACCAGAGAGATGGTGAGGCAGCAGCAGCAGCAGACAATGGGGACAGGGCTGCTGCACCAGATCCATCAGCAGTAGGCCAAGCAGATGCAGCAGGGGGGAAGCAGATAACCAGGTGAACCCACCATGCAGCAAAAGGCCCTGCATTCCCCCCTGGCCAGCTCAGAGTGGCACACCTGGAGAGGAAGACACCCCCTGGGGGAGTGAAGTACGATGGTGACCTGCAGCAAATGGGATTTTTCCTGGCACATGTCCTCACATACATGCAGGAGCATGGGAGGGATTTCCAGACCTAGGATGCTTGGGTCCAAGTCATCAGTCTGACCCTGGAAGGGCAGCTGCCTGTTGGATGGTGACCCTCTACAATGCAGACGCTCCAGAACTGCAGAACTTTGACCAATTTACGATGGCTCTTCGGTGGCAATTTGAAGATCCCTTTGCAGTTTGCAAAGCTTGCAACCATATCCGAACTGTGAAACAGGTGTGCCGGCTGGAAGCTGAATACACTGAAGAATTCTGAGACCTCACCTGCAGAGTGGACTGGCCAGAAGACATCCTAGTCAACTGGTTTAAAGATGGCCTGAATGATGACCTCTACCATGCCTGCCTGGCTTGAGGGGCCCCAAACTGCCTACACCTGCCTGGCCGAAGAAGTGGATTGACATGGCCAGAAACCAGTACCGAGGGGGAAAAGCCTAGAAGAAATCCCCACCCCAGGGGAAGTGAGAGTTAATCAAGCTGCAAAACCCCCTGGCACTGAGATCTGCCTGCTTCAAATTGGGACAGAGGGGTATCATGCAGCTGAGTGTCATTCAAAAACTCCTGCTCAGAAGCCAGAATGCCTGTCTGGAGGAGAGCCCATAAAAACAACTCCCCCCCCCCAGAGGAAAAGACACTGCACTGAGAAGTGGAAAGGCCGTGGAGATTCATCCCCTTGCAAAATTGGGGGAAGGAACTCCAGCATCACCAGGGGAGGAATCGGGCCCATCCGAGAGGAACCCTGAAGACGACCTGCTCGTAAGCGAACCGATTGAGCTACTCACCCTACCTGTAAGACTATTTGTCCCCAGTTGGGGGAAAAGTGAAAATCTCAGCCTTCTTGGACTCAGTGTGCATCTGGTGTTTGATTAGCCTGACCCTGGTGGGAAAATTGGGCATACACTTGCAGAAGCTAAAAAAACCCATCATGTCCTGCCAGTTAGATGGGTCAGTTGCAGGGGGCCATTTTTGCCACAGAACCACTAGACATAGAAATGGGGACTCATGATGAGTCTTTCATTGTGGCACCCAGAATGGAATGGCTGCTAGTTCTAGGGCTTCCTCTGGTTGAGGAAGTAGAGCCCCAGAGTGAACTGGAAGCAGAGGACTCTAAGATTTCAATGGGGAGTGACTGGACCTGATGGCTGAAAGGAGGAACTGGGAGGAGACCCAAACAAAAAAGCAGTAATGGGGGGGGAAAGGCTGCACCAACCCCGAGTATCCCCAGGGAGTACAACGACCTAGCTGAGGTTTTCAGTGAAGAAGGCTCCAACGAGACCCCACTGCTGACTGCACTATTAAGATCCTCCCAGGGGCCAAACTGCCAAAACCAAATATTTATTTTATTTATTTTATTTTATTAAATTTATACCCCACCCTTCTCCTTGTTAGGACCCAGGGCGGCGCACAAGCATCTTAAAAACACAAAATACAATAAATATCAATTAAAATGTAATTAAATTCATTAACCCGTGCTAAAAACCCAATATTAAAAACCCTACCAAATTACAAATTTCCTTAAAAAGTCAGAAACGGGGGGCTATCCTAGGCCGGCTTGTTGGAATAAGTACGTCTTAAGATGTTGGCGGAAGAGGCGGAGGTCCAAGATTGTGCGAAGGTCGGGGGGTAGGTTGTTCCAGAGGGCCGGGCCCGCCACAGAGAAGGCCCTTCCTCTGGGTGTCGCCAACCGGCATTGCCCGGCTGACGGCACCCGAAGAAGACCCTCTCTGTGGGAGCGGATCGGGTGAAGGGATGTATGGGGCAGGAGGCGGTCTCGTATATAGCTAGGCCCCGAGCCATGGAGCGATTTAAAGATGGTCATCAGTACCTTGAAGCGCACTCGAAAGGCCACAGGCAGCCAGTGCAGCTCGTGCAGGAGAGGTGTTACGTGGGTTTGCCTTGGGGCACCCATAATCACCCGCGCGGCCGCATTCTGTACTAACTGTAGCTTTCGAGTGTACCTCAAGGGAAGCCCCATGTAGAGAGCGTTACAGTAATCCAGCCGGGACGTCACAAGTGCTTGAGTGACTGTGCGAAGGGCTCCCCGGTCCAGTAAGGGGCGTAACTGGCGTATCAGGCGTACCTGATAGAACGCCCCCCTGGCCACGACCGCCACATGGTCCTCCATGGACAGCCGGGAATCCAGGAGGACACCCAAATTGCGCGCCCTCTCCACGGGGGCCAGTTGTTCGCCCCCAATGGCCAGAGTTGGACTTATCTGGCTGAACCGGGGTGCCGGAAACCACAGCCACTCGGTCTTGGACGGGTTGAGCTTGAGTTTGTTACTACCCATCCAGATCCGTACGGCCTCCAGACACCGGGACAGCACCTCGACGGCATCGTCGGGGTGGTTTGGGGTGGATATGTACAACTGAGTGTCATCAGCGTACAGATGGTATTCCACCCCAAAACCACGGATGATCTCGCCCAGCGGCTTCATGTAGGTGTTGAACAGGAGTGGTGAGAGGACCGACCCCTGAGGAACCCCACATGTGAGGGGCCTCGGGGACGACCTCTGCCCTCCTGCCAACACCCATTGCGACCGACCAGAGAGGTAGGACGAGAACCACCGTAGAACGGTGTCTCTCAGCCCCAACCCCCCCAATCGGTGCAATAAGATACCATGGTCGATGGTATCGAAAGCCGCTGAGATATCTAATAGGACAAGGATAGAGGAACAACCTCTATCCCGTGCCCTCCAGAGATCATCCACCAACGCGACCAATGCCGTCTCAGTGCTGTGCCCGGGCCGGAAGCCGGACTGGCGCGGGTCTAGATAATCAACTTCCTCCAGGTGACGGGGAAACTGTTGAGCCACCACACGCTCGACAGTGAAGGTTGGAGACGGGACGATAGTTCTCTAACAGAGCCGGGTCCAGGGATGGCTTCTTGAGGAGGGGCCTCACCACCGCCTCTTTCAAGACGGTGGGCAAATACCCCTCTCTCAGAGATGAATTCACAATGCCCTGGAGCCAGCCTCGTGTCACCTCCCAGGATGCCAGTACAAGCCAGGAGGGGCACGGGTCCAATAAACATGTGGTGGCTCTAAGGTTCCTCCGCAACCTGTCCATATCCTCGGTAGTAACAAAGTCGAACTCCTCCCAAGGTGTAATCTCAAGACCAGCACCGGACGCCACGACCGGACCACTAGTGGAGGGCAACTCGTTCCGACTCTGAGTGATTTTGTCCTGCAGGAAAACTCCAAATTCCTCTGCTCGACCCTGCAGAGGGGCTTCCCGCGGCCTCAGGTGAAGGAGGGAGCGGGTCACCCCAAACAGGGCGGCAGGGCGGTTTTCCGCGGACGCGATAAGGGTGGCACAATACTCCCGTTTGGCCACTCTTAGCGCCACTAAATAAGTCCTAATATCGTCTCTCACTAGTGTTCGGTCAGATTCGGATCGAGAAGATCTCAACCTACTCTCTAGGCGTCTCTTGCGGCGTTTCATCTCCCGAAGCTCCTCGGTAAACCAAGGAGCTTGGGTGACTCGACGCCGCATGAGAGGACGCAAGGGCGCGACTCGGTCCAAGGCCCCCGTGGCCGCACTATACCATGAGGCCACTAGGTCCTCAGTCGAGCCGTGGGACAGGGACACAGGTACTGGCCCAAGCTCCCTCTGGAACCTTTCCGGGTCCATCAGGCGCCTGGGGCGGAACCAACTCGGTGTCTCCGGTTCCGCCTCCCCGCGGTGGGGTGTGACGGTTGGAAAGTCTATCCAAAGGAGAGAGTGATCTGTCCATGACAAGGGTAAGATGACTAAATCCCCTGTTCCAAGATCACTAATCCAGTGTCCAGAGACAAAAATCAGATCCAGCGCGTGTCCTCCCTTGTGAGTGGGGCCCTGAACTACTTGGGTCAGGTCCATGGCCGTCATGGAAGCCATGAACTCCCGAGCTGCCTCGGATGTTTCGCCCGCCGATGGCAGGTTAAAGTCCCCCATGACCATAAGTCTGGGGGTCTCCACCGCCATCGCGGCGATCACCTCTTTATAGCATTTCCCCTAGGGAACTTGAAGGGTTGAGAGCCTTCATAGATAAAAACCTGGTGAGGGGTTTCATCGAACCCACACAATCAAAAATTTCCACCCTGGTGCTATTCCGAGGGAAGAAAGATGGCTCTTTGCACCTTTGTATGGACTATAGAAATTTAAATACTGTGAACATGGAGAATGTGTACCCCCTTCTCCTCATGAAAGGCATGTTAGCCCACTTCTCCAAATATTTTCCCCCCGAAACTGGACTTAAGAGAGGTTTACTACTGAATCAGGATTAGGGGATGAATGGGAAACAGCTTTTAACACTTCTTTGGGGTGTTACCAATTAAAAGTGCCCCTGCCATGTTTATGCAACTGATAAAAGAGTTGCTCCACGAGCACCTGTACAAAGGGATTGTAGTGTACTTAGATGATAAGAGAAAAAGAGCACAAACTTTCTTGCCACTTGCCTCACTTCATTACAACCACAGCTTCAAGTTCCTTAAAATAGGCCATTAAAAAAAGAATATAACAAACATCTGATTTCCTTCAAAATAACTCCTGATCATATGTTTCAGATGGCCACACAATAAACCAGATTGAGAACTGCACCAATTAAGACTGTAACTGTCGATCAGATGTGAACTTCTGGTTTAACTCATTGATTTGACATTATGCGCACAATGGACATAATTGGTTGAGTCAGTCCTAACAAGATACTGTAAGCACCCTGAGTGTGTTATGATTTAGTGAAGCTAATTGGTTACATTCCTAGCCTAGGGTAATGTACATATAATATGTAGGCTAATGCCTTTCTTTCGAATGGTAGTTTATTAATATTGTAATTATACCAGATTTATTGATGGATTAATACAGCTGTAAAATGCATTATTTGCATCATATGTACCTTTTTCATAATATTTGAATTAAAATTGTCTTTTGTAGTCCAAGCAATTTTATACTAAAGTACAGCTGCATATAGATTACTGTATATACTCAAATCAATGAAAATGTCTCTCTCTTAAGCATCACATTCACTGATTTCAAAATAAAGAACGCAAAATGTATAATCTACAGTATATTATTTGGGCATCTTGAAGTACCTATGTACTTAGATTTTTTCTTTTTAAAATTCTGTCAATTAAACTTTTCAACAAAAATTGTTCCTTTTCTCCATGTATATAACTGTGTTGCTATTGAGTTTATTCTGCTCATGCAAAAAATCTGTTTGGCATTATTAAACAAGAGACAGTATTTGTTTACAAATTGGATTGATAGTAAATGAAGATTATTCCTTTGCCTCCTCCACTGCATGTTCTCCAGAAACATATAATAATAATGATGATGATGATGATGATGATGATGATGATGATGATGATGATAATGATGATGATGATGATGATGATGATGATGATGATGATGATGATAATAATAATAATAATAATAATAATAATAATAATAATAATAATAATAATAATAATAATAATATATTAAATTTATAGACCGCCCCGTCTCCCCAAAGGGACTCTTCCTTCAAAATCAGAGTATATTGTCACAATCATCAATTGATTTAGTTTTGAAGATACCATAGAGCAGCGATGACACACCTTTTTGCCATTGCGTGCCAAAAGGGGGAGAGCAGAGGGGGGTCATACGCTGGCGTGCCCATCCTTAATGCAATGCTTTTGACCCCCCCCCACACACACACACATGTGCGTGCAACCCCTCCCATTTTTGGTGCACAATGGACATGTTTTTCGCCCTTCCCAAGCTCCAGAGGCTTACTAGAAGCCTTGGGAAGGCGAAAACAGCATTCCCCGCCTCCCTAGAAGCCCTCCGGAGGCTTCCCTAAAGCTTCCGATGGTGAAAAATGGCCCTACAGACAACCTGGAAGTTTGGGACTTCCGGGTTGCCCGTAGGGCCATTTTTCACCCTCTGGAGGCTTCAGGGAAGAGAGAAAGCAAGAGAGAGAAAGAGAGAAGGGAGATGGGATGTATGTATGAATGAATTTGGAGACAAATCAAATCAAATCAAAAGTAAATGCAAGCAAGAAATACGGAATTTGGCTCAGATCACTTGAGCCAATCTTGCTGCTTAGAAAGCAAGCTATTTGGAACAAGAATCATACAATTCTCAGCACAGCCATTTCGACTTGGCATGAGGGTGCTGTAGCCACTTGTGACTGTCTCATCCTCAGCTCAGATGTCATCAGGTGCCCGCCAACTCTACCGTTGAAGGCATCTTGGCTAAATTTGCCGACATCTTCGACAGTGAGTTGGGGGCGTACAAGGGAACCCCTATCTCTCTCAGCCTCGACCCCCAGGTTGCTCCCATCCGCCTCAAGGCTCGCAGGTTGCCGTTTGCCTTGAGGCCAAAGGTTGATGGGGAGGTAGACAAGCTGGTGGCGTAGGGAGTTCTAGAGCCAGTCGATCATGCTAGATGGGAGACCCCTATTGTGGTCCCCATCAAGCCCAACGGCTCCATTAGGATCTGCGCCAACTACAAGTCGACGATCAACCTCGGCCTCCAGGCAAACCCATATCCAGTTCCAGTGGTGCAGCACCTGCTCCACTCTTTAGGACAGGGCTGCGTCTTTGCAAAGCTGGATATGGTGCAGGCCTACCAGCAGCTCCTGGTGGATGACGATGCCACAAAAACCCAGACCATCATCACCCACCAAGGGGCTTTTCGCTGCCGCCGGTTACAATTCGGCGTTTCCATTGCCCCGGGAATCTTCCAGAGCCTCATGGAGCATTTTCATTTCATTTCATTTTCATTTCATTTAATACTTATAAACCGCTCCCTCTCCCCATGGGGACTCGGGGCGGTGCGCAGGTAGAATAAAAACAGTAAAAAACATACAAACAACAATAAAATATACAAACAATTTTAAAAGCCAAATTAAACTCAACCTGTGCTAAAATTCCCATTAAACTGACTGAACTAAAATCTACCCAGTAAAACCCCAAGACAGGGGGACTATCCCAAGCCGGCCAGACGGAAAAAGTAAGTTTTTAATTTAAGACGGAAGGAGCGGAGGTCCGTGGTCGTCCTAATATCGGGGGGAAGGTCGTTCCAGAGGGCCGGGCCCGCCACAGAGAGAGCCCTTCCCCTGGGTGTCGCCCGCTGACACAGTCTAGTGGACGGCACCCGGAGAAGTCCCTCTCTGTGGGAGCGAATCGGCCGTGAGGATGTATGAGCAGCTGCTCCATGGGCTCCCTGGCATCGTTCCTTACTTCGATGATGTCCTGATAACTGCAGACAGCCTATCCGGACTCATCGAAGTGTTGCAAAAGGTCCTCAGTGTTTTCAGATGCGCAAGTCTTAAATTAAAGCACAGCAAGTGTAAATTTGCTGTGCTGCGGGTGGAATTCCTGGGCTTCATGATTGATGCCCAGGGCATCCACGCCACCCCCTCTAAAGTAGAGGCCATCAGGAACGCCCCCACGCCTGCCTCTAATGCAGAGCTTCAGGTGTTCCTGGGCCTTTTGAATTTTTACGCGCCATTTCTTCTGCACAAGGCGTCACTAACCAAGCCGCTGCATCTGTTGCTCAACCGATTCGCGGCCTGGCACTGGGGCAGCCGTGAAATGCATGCGTTTGCGGCTGTCAAAGCCATGCTGACATCAGAGGCAGTCTTAGTCCAATACAGCGACAAGCTGCCCCTGACGTTGGCATGTGATGCCTCCCCATATGGGTTGGGGGCGGTTCTGAGCCATGTCCTCCCAAATGGCTCTGAAGCCCCCATTGCTTTTTACTCCCGGACAATGTCCTCAACGGAAAGAAACTACAGCCAGATCGACAAGGAGGCTCTGGCTGTTGTGTCCGGGATTAAAAAGTTCCATGACTACTTGTACGGAGGGCCTTTTACGATTTTCACCGACCACAAGCCTCTCCTTGGGCTTTTGGCCGGTGACATCCCACCCCTCCTATCCTGTCTCCCAGGATGACCCGGTGGACGGAGTTCCTGGCAGCGTATGCTTTACCGTCCTGGCAAGCAGCTAGGGCATGCTGATGCCCTCAGCCGCTGCCCCCTTCCCGAGACAGACCCAGAGCCCATTCCAGCTCTATCCATCTTGGCCATTGCTGAATCCGATCTGCCCCTGACATCCTCGGACATGGCTGCTCTGTCTAGGGCCGACCGTGTCCTGTCTCAGGTCTCCACCTGGGTGCTGCGAGGGTGGCCCTCTGGCAGCGTGTCCGAGGAGTTCAGGGCTTACAAGGCCCGCCAGCTGGAGCTCTTGCTCCACAGTGGGTGCTTGTTGTGGAGGGACTGGGTCATTGTTCCCCCTTCCCTCCGATGCCAGGTGCTAGAGTCGCTCCATGCGAACCACCCAGGCATAGCAAGAATGAAGGTTCTCACCCGTACCTATGTCTGGTGGCCGCACATGGACGACAACGAAGGCACCTGGGTGGGTTCTTGTTCCACCTGTCAGTTGGAATAATAATAATAGCCAGTGGGATAATAATAATAATCATCATCATCATAATTTTAATTTATAACCCGCTCTCTCTCCCCGAAGGGACTCGAGGCGGGGCACAGGGAATTTAAAAATACAAATAAAAACCACAAACATAATACAATATTAAAACGAATTAAACTAAAACCCTGCGCTAAAATCCCATATGAAAACTAAAACTAAGCCTCTAAAAGCCCTAAAAACTGTTTAATTACCCCAGGCCGGCCAAGCAGAAGAAGTGTGTTTTTAATTTTTGATGGAAGGAGCGGAGGTCCGTGGTTGTTCTAATTTCGGGGGGAAGATCGTTCCAGAGGGTCGGGCCCGCCACAGAGAAGGCCCTTCCCCTGGGCGTCGCCCGCTGGCATAGCCTAGTGGATGGCACCCGGAGAAGTCCCTCTCTGTGGGAGCGAATCGGCCGCAGGGATGTATGAGGCAGGATGCGATCCCGCAGATAGCTAGGTCCTGTGCCATGGAGCGCTTTGAAGATGATAACCAACACCTTGAAGCGCACCCGAAAGACGACAGGCAGCCAATGCAGCTCGTGCAGGAGCGGTGTTACATGGGAAAACCTAGAGGTTCCCATAACTGTCCGCGCGGCTGCATTCTGGACAAGCTGAAGTCTTCGGGTGCACCTCAAGGGGAGCCCCATGTAGAGCGCATTACAGTAGTCAAGTCGGGATGTCACGAGAGCATGAGTGACTGTGCAAAGGGCGTCCCGGTCCAATAGGGGACCCAATTGGCGGACCAGGCGAACCTGGTAAAACGCCCTCCTGGCTAAGGCCGTCACTTGATCTTCCATGGACAGCCGTGTATCAAGGAGGACGCCCAAGTTGCGTGCCCCATCCACAGGGGTAAGATGTTCATCCCCTATGGCCAGTGATGGAGTCAACTGGTTGTACTGGGATGCCGGGAACCACAGCCACTCGGTCTTGGACGGGTTGAGTCTGAGTCTGTTCCTTCCCATCCAGGCCCGCACGGTTTCCAGGCACTGGCACATCACCTCTACGGCATCGTTAGGGTGGTTTGGGGTAGATATATACAGCTGCGTATCATCAGCGTAGAGGTGGTACTCTACCCCAAAACCACGGATGATCTTGCCCAGCGGCTTCATATATGTGTTGAACAGGAGAGGCGAGAGGACCGCCCCCTGAGGCACCCCACAGGTGAGGGGTCTCGAGATCGACCTCTGCCCTCCTGCCAACACAAATTGCGATCGACCGGAGAGGTAGGAGGAGAACCACTGTAACACGCCGCCCCTCACCCCCAACCCCTCCAGCCGATGCAATAGGATACCATGGTCGATGGTATCAAAAGCCGCTGAGAGGTCTAATAGGACCAGGATGGAGGAACAACCCCCATCTCTGGCCCTCCAGAGATCATCCACCAATGCGACCAATGCCGTCTCGGTGCTGTGCCCGGGCCGGAAGCCGGACTGGCGTGGGTCCAGATAATCAATTTCCTCCAGATGATGGGGGAACTGTTGTGCCACCACACAGTCTACAACCTTCACCAAAAAGTGAAGGTTGGAGACCAGACGGTAATTTACCAACAATGCTGGGTCCAGAGAGGACTTCTTGAGGAGGGGTCTCACCACTGCCTCTTTCAAGACAGTAGGCAAGAACCCCTCAATCAAGGAAGCGTTGACCACCTCCTGGAGCTAGCCTCGTGTAACCTCCCAGGATACCAGTACAAGCCAGGAGGGACATGGGTCCAATAAACATGTGGTAGCTCGCAGTCGCCCACATAACCTGTCCATATCTTCGGAAGTAACAAAGTCAAACTCTTCCCACAAAACTGTCTCAAGATCTGCCTCGGGGCATCCCACTGGGCCACTTTCGATGGAGGCCAATTCGCTCTGAATCTGAGCGATTTTATCCTGCAGATATTCCCCAAATTCCTCTGCGCTACCCTGCAAAGGGGCTTCCCGCGCCCTCTGTTGAAGGAGGGAGCAGGTCACCCTAAACAGGGCGGCAGGGCGGTTATCTGCAGATGCGATGAGAGTGGCACAATGATGATGTTTAGCCACTCTCAACGCCACAAGGTAAGTCCGTAAATGGGCTCTCACCTGTGTTCGGTCCGATTCAGACCATGTGCATCTCCATCTCCTCTCTAGGCGTCTCTTGTGGCACTTCATCACCCTCAGCTCCTCGGTAAACCAGGGAGCCTGGGTGGCTCGTCACCGCAGGAGAGGCCGCAAGGGTGCGACCCGATCCAAGGCCCCCGTGGCCGCAGTATTCCATGCGGCCACCAGGTCCTCCGTCGGGGCGCGGGTCAAGGACACAGGTAATGGCCCAAGCACCATCTGGAACCTATCCGGGTCCATCAGGCGCTTGGGGCGGAACCATATAGGTGAATCAGGTTCCGCCTCCCTGCAGTGGGCTGTAGCGATTGGAAAGTCGAGCCGGAGAAGTGAGTGGTCTGACCATGACGGGTGTGATGGCTACGTTCCCTATACCCAGATCACTCTTCCACTGACCAGAGACAAAAACTAAGTCCAGCATGTGTCCTCCTTCGTGCGTGAGACCCTGAATTACTTGGGTCAGGTCCATGGCCGTCATGGAGGCCATGAATTCCCAAGCTGCCTCTGATGATTCGCCTACCGATGCCAGGTTAAAGTCCCCCATGACAACCAGTCTGGGGGTCTCAACCGCCATCTCGGCGATCACCTCAAGGAGCTCGGGCAGGGCTGCTGTTACATAGCGGGGAGTCAGATATACAATCAGCATGCCCAACTGCATCCCTAGGCCCCACTTCACACAGAGGGACTCACAGCCGGTGGTCTGTGGTACAGTGGTCTCTCTCAGCTTAAGACTTTCCCTAACAATAACCGCTACACCTCCACCCCTGCCTAGGGCCCATGGCTGATGAAAAGCGTGGTAACCTGGCGGGCACATTTCTACGAGGGGAAGTCCTCCCTCGTAGCCCAGCCAGGTCTCCGCTATTCCCACCAGGTCCGGCTCCCCCTCCGACACAAGGTCGTGGACGAGGGGGGCTTTGTTGACCACGGACCTGGCGTTGCAAAACATCAGCCTCGGACCCTGGCTCTGTAATCCTTGACCACCTAGCCTGCGAGGGTTGTGGCACCTGACCGTTTGCAACCATCGGCCTTGTGCCCCCAACCGGGAAGGAAAAACCTGTCTCCCATCGCACTTACCCCTCCCTACGACCGTCTTAATAATAATAATTTAATAATTTTAATTTATAACCCGCTCTCTCTCCCCGAAGGGACTCGAGGCGGGGCACAGGGAATTAAAAATACAATTAAAACCACAAACAGAATACAAAGTTAAAAACGAATTAAACTGACCCTGCGCTAAAAACCCATATAAAACTAAAACTATCCCTAAAAACCCCTAAAAACAGTTTAAAAACAATTTAAATTACCCTAGGCCGGCTAAGCAGAAGTAGTGTGTTTTTAGTTTCTGCCGGAAGGAGCGAAGGTCCGTGGTTGTTCTAATTTCGGAGGGAAGGTTGTTCCAGAGGGCCGGGCCGGGCCCGCCACAGAGAAGGCCCTTCCTCTGGGCGTCGCCCGCTGGCATAGCCTAGTGGACGGCACCCGGAGAAGTCCCTCTCTGTGGGAGCGAATCAGCCGCAGGGATGTATGGGGCAGGATGCGATCCCGCAGATAGCTAGGTCCCGTGCCATGGAGCGCTTTGAAGATAGATAGGTCTTGATAGATAGACCCTCAATGGAAACAGCTTGTGTATCCCCCCTCTTCATGGACCCTTCCGCTTCCTTCCTCGCTCTGCTGGTTCCGCCCGTTCCCTTCTTATCTCTCTTAACCTGTCTACACCCTCCCTCCTCCCTGGTACCCCCTAAAATACGTAACATATATTTAACTAAAAAAAACCTAAGACCACGCTTCGCCCACCTCTCCGGATTAATAAATCCCTCATCAAGGTGGGCCCTCGTTAAAGCAGAGGGCCAAGCCTGCGAGAGAGGGGACTCTCGCAGTAATAACAGGTCTGCCTTTGAGTACAAAGGCAGACAAAAACTGCCAAAAACAGATGTCCCCAAGAGTCCCTGGTCCCAGATTCATGTGGATTTAGCGGGTCCCTTCCACGACCAGACCTCCCTGGTAGTGGTGGACGCGTACTCCCACTGGGTGGAGGTGGTGCTCATGTCCTCCACCACAGCTGAAAGCACTGTGAGGGCCCTGCGGTGCCTTTTCACCACCCACGGGCTGGTGGACACCATGGTGTCTGACAATGAGCCCCAGTTCCACTCCACCACCTTCCAGGAATTTCTGGCCTCCCAGGGAATCCATCATGTGCCCACCGCTCCTTACCATCCTGCTGGCAACGGCTGGGCAGAATGAGTTGTACGCTCGGCCAAAGAGGCCCTGGCAGGATGGACAGGGCAATTGGCCTGCAAGGGTGGCTTCTTACATGCTAGGTCAGCATTCCACCCCTTGCCCGGTGTCATGGAAAAGCCCCACCGAGCTGCTGATGGGCCGCTGCTTGCAAACCATCTTGGACAGGCTGCACCCTCTCTACAACGAGGTGTGGCCTAGCAACCTGGGGGCTCCCCCCCACCTGTTCCAGGTGGGCGATCTAGTCTATGCCCGCAACTTTTTGGGGGATCCTAGGTGTGTGCCTGCCATCATTATTGAACTAACTGGGCCCTGTTTTTACAGGGTCGGGCTTCCTGATGGCAGTGAATGGCGACGCCACTTGGATCAACTAAGGCGCTGCCTTCCTCAAGAGGCCTTCCCCCAGTCAGGCCTCACCTACCCAGATGCCCCCGAAGGGCCACCTGTTGCAGCCCAACCCGAGTTTCTGCCAGTTGTGGACTGTTCCAAAAGGCCTTCCTAGAATCAGGCCTCACCTGCCTTGACGCTGCCTGGCGGCACTCCGTTCCAACCCTGCCTCAATCCAACCTTCCTTGTTGCGAGGCCTTCACCCATTCAGGCCTTCCCTACCCAGCCACCACCTTCCGGCAGCCCACTGACTCCTCCTTCCCGGCCGCCGCACCACCTCGCCCGGACTTACCAGCTTCGCAGGTTCCGCCTCTAGTTGCAGGCCCTGATGACATCACCTGGAGCTATACCTCCATCAGGGAGGAGCTACCATGGGGACATCTTACCTCTCCAATGGCTCTGCTGCAACTGAGGCGTTCTGGGTGGGTCCGGCGCCGCCCCACCTACCTTAGTGAGTACGCATGTGCAGTCTGCCGTGCATGCGCTCTCATTGGGGGGGAAGGAGTGTTGCGGTCCTCGACTTATGACCGGCTGCAGGTCTTTGGCCCATCCTCGACTTATGACCGGTCCTCGACTTACGACTGGCCGCAGGTGTTCCGCCCAGCTCCAGACAGACAGCAACAGCAGTCGCGTCTGATTGGCTAAGACACGACTGGCTGAATCGAATTAGATTTGCATGTTTTTAGACCATTTTAATATTTTTCTGAAACTTACTAGTACTAGATTTCCACTGGTTGTACTTCAATTTGATAGAGAAAGTAGTATTTTTGCAGAAAACAGAGCTGAAGAGTTGGAAGTGCTGCCTATCTTTTATTTAATAAATTATGCTGCATAATGAAGAATAAAAGAGAAGCATATTTGAGCAGAGGTTTGCAGCAGCAGCTCCAAACTAATGACATCGGTTAATCAAATAATTTGATGCAGGGCATAATGATTGCTAAGTGGTAGCATATGTGTTTTACATATTAAAAGTCAAATTGCAGCCTCTGACATCTTCATATTAGCCTGAGGAAGTGTCTTGTTTGCAATCACAGAGAGTTTCTGATAGTCACCATATCACATATGGATTAATGGTCTAACTGAGGCAATGGTGAGACATAGTTCTCCTTAGGAGTACCAGAAGCTGTTCCACATTAGGATGTTAGGAAGTTGACTGAATTAAAATTGTAGCCATTATTTCATTGGGATATTCATGAGTTATTAATTATTACTGTATTAATCCATACTTTACACTGGTAAACTTATGTCCCTCCTGAGATCTTCATTTTATTGAACTTAATTTTGCCTGCTATTTACATATACTTGTAATTTATGGAAGTCAAAAAGGGTATGAGAGACCAGAGACCATTTTTATTTTATTTGAGATTTCCAGTTTGCCATTCACTTCTGAACTATGTTATGTTGCAGTGATTCTCAACCTGTGTATCTGGAGGGCACTGGGGAGCCATGATGTTCTCACAGGAAGTCCATGGAAACTTGAAGAAAAGTTATTATTTAAATCTTGAGTTAGGTCTTGAGGGTCTGTATCATGGTCTGTGTCCAGAAAAGTTATTTAAAGGGGGTCCATGGTGAAGAAAAGGTTGAAAACCACTGTTGTATTGGAATGTGGAAAAGTGTATTGATGATGGGCTACTGCTTAAAAATCATATTTTTTTAGGATATCTGAAAAAATTTGCAATTATCAGTGGTGGAAAGAATTGCAACTATAAAAATGAATATTTTGTCAAAGCTACTTCTTTTATTCCAAACGATCCCCATTAAAAATAGAATATTTTTTTGTGATGAACTAAACACAACAATTCTGAAATTTATTTGGCAAGGGAAAAAAGCAAGAATAAGACTGAAAATGTTGCAAGAATCTAAAAACAATGGGGGCTTTGGACTACCAGTTTGGGAGCTTTATTATCAAGCTTCCGTATTAACCTGGGTGAGAGAATGGATGACTCTTAGACACAGAAGATTACTGTTTCTGGAGGGTCATAACCTCCAATTCGGATCATATATATTTATATGAAAATACCAGTTTGGCTCTCAACAATGGAAGCATTTACACATCCAAATGTAGTAAAACTGGAAAAAAGATCTTAACATATAAAGATATTTTGAATGCGGATGGGGAACTTAAAACTAAAGAAGAATTGCAAAATCAAGGTGTGGACCTATAATGGTGGCCATATAGACAAATACAATCGAGATATGAGAAAGATGTTAAGGCATGTGGCGTCTACAAAGAGCAAACAATATTTGATCAAATAATGTTAGAGACAGATGAAAAGTTAATAAAGAAACTGCGTAACTTTTTGTTAAGCTTAAAAATGGAAGATGAACAGGTGTAAGACAATGATAGTATGGGCAATTTTTTTTGGATATGCTATAGAATTAGATAAATGGCAAAAACTCTGGGAAAGAAACTGTAAGTTGGCAATAGCAATTACCTATAAAGAAAACCTATACAAAATGTTTTATAGGTGTCATTTACCACCAGCAAGATTAGCAAAGATGTTTAAAAACATGTCCGTCAAATGTTGGAAATGTAATCAGACACTGGGCACATACTACCACATGTGGTAGACATGTGTGAAAGCAAAGAAAGCAAAGAAATATTGGACAAAAATTGTTACATACATGGTTAAAAAAATGTTAAAGCTGTATATAGATTATAAACCAGAAAATGTTTTGTTAGGTATAGTACCAGAAAAGTATGATTAGGGGAATTTGTATCTAATACTACATGTTTTCACAGCAGCAAGAATTGTATTTGCACAGTATTGGAAAAATGAGGAAATACCATGAGAAGAAGTTGCAATTAAAAAAAAAAGATTGAAATGGATAGATTGACATTAAAGATAAAAGAAAAAGAAAATACAAAGTATTTTCAAACATGGGACTTGATTTATAAATGGTTGGATAATAGAGGTAGAAATTAGAAGCTGGAAAAGAATTATTATGTAAGCAAATTGACCCAGGCAATATACTATTCACAAAACACATATGTACTGTATGTTAAAGGAAAATGTATAAATAAACTGTTAAAAAAAGATTACTTTTGTAGCTAGTGGCAAGCTACAATGTCAGAATTAGATTAGATAGAATGAAAAAACAGTATTCACTTAAAAGAGACGATGCCAAAAAATAACAAAATGGGTATTTTAGCATTTTTCTTCTGAAGGTTTGCTTATAATTTTGTAGCAGGTATGATGCCTTTGCCATAATACCATAAATTTAATCTTCTGAATCTGCCATCTCTGGAGGAAATGCATGTCACACTGTACAAGTGTTTTGGGAGCCAAATTGCTGTATACACTTAATAACTGCATCTCTGCAAAATCTGCATAATTGCCTTGTGGAGATAGAATATCAGGCTGTTTGGCTAAAACTATATTCTGGGATTCAGGAGTGAGCTCCAACTAATGCAGTGAAATGCTAATGTATCACACTTGGATTATTGACCCAAATTGAACAAAGCTTTGTGTCAGCCTTTGCTTTTGCTTGCTTCGGCTATCATATTGTAACGGGGGAGGGGGGGGCTGGAGTTGCTAGGATACTAAGGGAGCAGGAGAGAGAGATGCAGCCACTGTTTGTTATCTCCTCAGCTAACGGTCTGCATTCCATTCTGATGATGCTCCTGGGCAAGGACTGCACCTGATGTCGTGGCCGGCTTTGCATTGGACAATATGCTGGGGTCAATGAGGTGGAGGGTTGGGCTATGATTTGATACGTATGTTGCGCGCCTAAATGTTTCATTCCTTGCTTGACTTTCGCTGCAGTCTTATCATTTTCAGTAAAAGTAGCCTTAAACTTTCCAAATGAGTTTAAGTGTGTTCTTTCTTGATTTATGATGGAAGCAGTCATGACACTTTGTCTCTTGCTGTAAGATAATCAAATTATGATATATGTCCCAGCCATATTAATATGATTTCACATCCCACATCGATTTGCTTCATCCCTTTGCCTATAACTACTTTTGAGCAGAGCTTGTTTTATAATGGATAAAATATTTTATAGTATCCATGACAGAACAAATAGTCTGGACTGAAATTGTCCTCAGTCATGATCATCTCCTTCATTTGGACAGCCTATCTTACTTGTTAGAGGCCGTTATAATGGTTAAGGTAGCAGGCTAGAGACCAGGAGAGCAAGAGTTTTACTCTTGCTTTAGGCAAACAACAACAACAATAGCCAAGTGACCTGGGCCAATTGCAGGTAGTCCTTGACTTACAACAGTTTATTTAGTGACTGTTCAGAGTTACAACTGAAAAAAATGACTTAAGACTGTTTTTTACACTTATGACCGTTGCAGCATCCCCCTGGTCATATGATCAAAATCCAGACACTTGGCAACTGACTCATATTTATGAGGGTTGTAGTGTCTCAGGGTCATGTGACACTTTTTGTGACCTTGTTAAAAGCAAAGTGAATGGGGAAGCCAGATTCACTTAGCAACCTGTTACTAATTTAATAACTGCAGTGATTCACTTGACAACTGCGGCAAGAAAGTTCGTACAATAGGGCAAAATTCACTTCATAAATGTTTTACTTAGTAACAAAATTTTGGGGTCAGTTGTGATTGCAAGTTGAGGACTACCTATACTCTCACACCCCATTGAAGAAGGCAATGGCAAACCACTTCTGAAAATGCTCCCAAGAAAATGCCAGACTCTAGTTCTATGAGTTGACACTGAACTGACAGGATACACACATCCCAACTTTAACTTAGGATCTCAAGTAGCATATATAGAACTCCTTCCTCTTATTTTCCTCTATTGGGCTCAGAGATCTATTGGGCTCAGAGAATGGACCAAAGTGATCCAGGAAATTTCCATGATTGACCATGAACTAGAACGTGGGTCTCCTCCTCACCAGTCTGACACACTTTTTCTGCCTGGCCGGCCTTGGTTAGTCCTCCGTTTATTACTTGGGTTTTTAGGGGTTTAGCTTTTTAGTATTGTGGGTTTTTAGCGCAGGGATAAATTGTTTAATTTTCTATTTTATCTATTTATGTATTTTTATGTCTGTATTTTTTTTTAATTCCCCTGTGCACTGCTCCGAGTCCCTTTGGGGAGAGGAAGCGGTCTATAAATTAAATATTATTATTGTTGTTGTTGTTGTTGTTGTTGTTGTTGTTGTTGTTGTTGTTATTATGCCGGTATATCAGCATTCCATTTCTCAGAAGACCTGCAAGCTAGATGGATTCTATATTGGGATTTGTGTGTCTTCCCTTTGGATTACAAAGCTGCTATGTAAAAAAAAATCACCCTATAGAATATTTTATGCTCTCTGGGAGCAAAGGGTTAAAAATATTAGGTACACATTAGTTTTTGACGCCATTCTCAAATTGTGTCTTGCATAAGCTCTTTGACTATTAATGAAACAGCAAATTCATATATTTCAAGATCTTTTTGTGGACTTCTGGATTTTTCTTTTCTTTTCTAGAAAACTAAAGAATGAGTTATTGGAAGTGAAACGTAAAGGTGGACGGCATCACCAGCAAGATAACAGCAAGGTCTGCACTCGCTGTCAGAAAAATTTGGGCTTAATTTTTGACAGAGGTGACCACTGCCAAATATGTGGCCTGAGAGTTTGTAACAAATGTCATGTTTTAGGAAATGATGGCAGTTGGAAGTGCACAGTGTGTGATAAAATTGTGTAAGTCTTGCTTTCTAATACCAGATTCATTTTCCTAATCTCTTACTTTTGTCAGAAAATATAATTATCATAATAGGCTAGGAATGGTAGGAAGAATAAAGACATTTGGGGCTTAATTTGTTGAAACCAAGACATTCATCTGAGGTTAGACTTTTCCTTGTTAACAGGGCAGAAAAATGTCCAGTGAGTTGCTAATAAACATTACCTTGCTTTAAGGACTCAAGAATTGTTGTGGGTGTGATGACTCAGAACCTCTTAACAGACTGCAGTGGTAGTACTGAGAACATTTGGTTATCTGTAAGAATACCTTGTACAAGAGCGTAATGGCTCCTGGCACCAGGAAAAAGGTCAAAGGAAAAGCAAAGCATGTCATGCTTCCTTAATGTATTTAGATGACATGTGGATGGTTGATGTAGCAGATCTCTAGAATAAAAAAATTCCCAAAGTTTGGAGTGTGCACAAATAAAATTATGTTTTGATATTATTTATGTATTACTAGTATTATTGTATATTTTAATATAAACAATGGAAACACTTTTAAATATCTTATAACAGAACATGAAGAGAATGACAAAAGAAATAATGTAGCATATTATCAAAGATCAAGTCTCACTTATAACATACACACAAAAGAGACTCCCTGCAGGGAGAGAAAATCCTCCCGTGTACTGCAGGAACAACCTCAAATCTGGCAAAAACACCAGTGAATGCCAACATTGTGAGCTTTTCAGAATGCTGGCATTCACCAGCATTGCTCCTCCCCGCTGGAAGGCTAAGAATAATACAATACAATACAATAGCAGAGTTGGAAGGGACCTTGGAGATCTTCTAGTCCAACCCCCTGCCTAGGCAGGAGACCCTATACCATTTCAGACAAATGGGTCTCCAACATCTTCTTAAAGACTTGCAGTGTTGGGGCATTCACAACTTCTGGAGGCAACTTCTGTTCCACTGATTAATTGTTCTAACTGTCAGGAAATTTGTCCTCAGTTCTAAGTTGCTTCTCTCCTTGATTAGTTTCCATCTATTGCTTCTTGTTCTATCGGGTGCCTTGGAGAATAGTTTGACTCCCTCTTCTTTGTGGCAACCCCTGAGATATTGGAACACTGCTATCATGTCTCCCCTGGTCCTTCTTTTTATTAAACTAGATATACCCAGTTCCTGCAACCGTTCTTCATGTTTTAGCCTCCAGTCCCCTAATCATCTTTGTTGCTCTTCTCTGCATGCTTTCTAGAGTCTCCACATCTTTTATACATCATGGTGACCAAAACTGAATGCAGTATTCCAAGGGTGGCCTTACCAAGGCATTATACAGTGGTATTAACACTTCACGTGATCTTGAAGATCCAGGCCTTTCCCTGATAGTCCATTTAAGAACCTGCAGAGTCCCTTAATAACTGCAACTGGAGAGCTGGGATTGTGGAAATTAAATGAAGCATTCATGTGGCTCCTCATTCAGTGACCAAGATTTCAGGCTCAAGTGTAATATGTGAAGGACTACATTTAAACTGCCTTAACCCCCAGCTCCCCATTTTGTGTGCTGTTGTAGCTGACCCAGTTCAGTGAAGTGAAGCAATAACTGTCAGTGCAAACAAGGCAGCTGTCGTTGAAGTGGGAAAGAATCTGTATCCTTGGAAAGGCTCTTGTGACTTCTTCCATCTTGGTCTTTTATTCTTCCTTAATACCCAGTTCCAAGATTACAGTGAGAAGTGAAGCCGGGGCTTTTGCAGTAAAATAAAAAGATGAAGGAGGAAAAAGAAAAAGAAAAAAAAGAAAAACCTTAGCATTTTCCAGTTCTTATCTCTGTAATCATTCTTCCCACTATCACCTTCCGTCTCCGATCAGCCACAGCTGCTTAAAACATATCAATTAGAACAAACTTATAAAGTGCTAGATTCGGGTATGTGTCTCTTTTGCCTCCTGCTCTTGGAACTTCTGATTTATGGTAGTTGGTTAATTAGTCTTCCCACACAGTCAAAGTTAGGTTATCCATTATCAGAGAAAAAAAGATCAAGATATTTGGTTTTTATTTGATATCCGAGACCAAATTAGAGTTCATATTGAGTGAGTTCAGAAGACATGCTTTTTTCTTGGTTATTTAAGCTGGAAGGAATTCAAACAAAGTAAAAATATTGGTTTTTGTTTAAGATCCAAAACCAAATTTAACATTTATAATTATATGGGTTTGTAGTTGCTCTGCTTTCTGTTCTTCTGCATTTCCCTGGGGGTGGGGGGGGGGGTCTGCTGTTACAACCCTCCACCTTCCTTTCTTCTTTTTCTTTTAGGAAAAAAAAGTCCCAATCTGACCATCAGTATTATTTATGTTTTCAAATTTTCTTTGCCTTTTCCAGGTTTAATTTATAGTTGTGGGTTACATAAATTCTCTTACCAGGTCTTTTATCTCTCCAGGTCTCTACTTGTTCCAAACTTATTTTGACAAAAAGGTCAGCATCTTGTCAGCCATGTTGGTGGCTGCCCCTCCGACTCTGATTCATAGGCAAATCTCTAACCCACGAGGGATCAGTTGCTTTCCCCAGGGTCTGATGAGATGCTGCCCTTCTTTGCCCCTCCTTCAGGGGGGTTCTGCCCCTAAAAAAGGGACACCAGAGAAGGTTTGTCAGACAGGGTTCGTGTGAGGCTCTTCAAAGCTCACATCGCCCATATCTCTCCAGCTGAAGAACTTCCTGTTGACTCCATCATTTGCATTCTTTTAGTGGGTTGTTAAGATCACCTGAAAGTTTATCTGTGTCCTCAGGGTCACCCAAGTGGTGCAAATTAGTATGGAGCCTACTCGGAACTGTTGAACAGACTGTATTTCAACAGTTCCAAGAAGGCTCCACACTGCAAAGGATGAGGACCATACATTAAGTTGCAGCATAGAAGATTTATTGAAGCCAATAAACAAGAATCTAGTCAACTGACAGTCAGCACTAAATTGGCACTAGATAAGGATTAAAGGAATTCAAGGGGGGGGGGGCTAAAATTTGATCATTGGTAGCAGCATAAAGACTCTAAGATGATAACATGTTTAACTCACTCCCAGCTCCACCTACTCTACATCCTTTCCTTTATTTACTCTAAGTTTTTATTACATATATTTGCATATACTTACACATATAATTTTCATATAATGAAGATATTAATGACCTCTTAAAGTGGACTTGTAACATTGTAGTTTAGTGTAATGAATGGCACAGATTTTGGTGTATTGTTGAAAAAAATTGGGGGAGGGGTTGTCTTAGTAATTTCTAAAGCAATATTCAAAAATGTCTTGGATGGGTGAGATAACCAGAGGACTAAGTTGCTATCCTAACAATAAGAAGGATTAACCAGTGGAATGGCTTGACTTCAGAAGTTGTGAGTGCTCCATCACTGGAGGCTTTTAAGAAGATACTGGACAGTCACTTCTCAAAATTGGTATAGGATCTCCTGCTTGAGCAGGGGGTAGGACTAGAAGACTTCCAAGGTCCCTTCCAACTCTGTTATTCTGTTAATGCCAATTAATGGTTAGAGTGACTTTACTGCTTTCTTTTTTAATACAGACAGCTTAGGGTAGTAACAGGTGAATGGTTCTTTGAAGAGAGAGCAAAACGCTTCAAGCAGTCCAAGCACCTTGGAACTGATATTGTTCGTCAGTCTATTCTTCACAAAGCTCCAGGTAAAAAACAGGAAAGCAAAATATGTACTTCCAAATAAACATATGGTAGCTTTACTGAATTACAGGCTCCCAACAGCTCCAGCTTGTATGGCCAATGGGAAATTGCATATGTGGAGAATAGCTGAGCAACTTTGGAGGACCACAGCTGCCCCAAACTGTTCAAAGTATTGCTGCTTTCTGAATTATTCTTTGCATTTTTGCAGCATAGTTAATCTAGGGCAGTGCTTCTCAATTATTTTCTCTCATGCCCCACCTAGGAAGAAGAAAACATTTCGCGCCCCCCACGCGACTGTAAATACTATCATTTGTCTATAAAATTGTTATAAGTACACCTCTGCATAACACTGTATCCTTATTAACGTATAAGAGAATAAAAAAAGAAAGAAATGTGGATCAATTTACAACAAAGAATAGCTTTATTAACTGTAGCAGAAAAGATTTAAAGTGCATTAGAAATTTAAAAAAAATTAAATCCTTTGCCGAGGTCAAACGCGCCCCCCTTTACGGAGCCTCGCGCCCCCCCTGGGGGGGCCCGCCCCACTATTTGAGAAGCACTGATCTAGGGGGTTCCAAATATATTATTAGTTCAGTACACTAAAAATGAATGCTAGTCTCTTATCCCACCAGGTTATTGGTAAAAATAAGATGCTTCAAACCAAATACTATATAACATTGCAAATGTAGATGTGGGAAGATATTTCACAACATCTTGGAAAACTGTTGCCAGTCAAAGCAAATTATATAGTCAGGCTTAATATAGAATAAGCTAACTTTCTATCTTACATGATAAAACTCTTTGATGTCATTTACCCAGGAAGATTTCACCAAAGACAGTACAATTTATAAGGTTATCCATACAATATAGTTTCTTATATACATTGCAGTATCCTTACCTAATCTGATGTGTTCAAGATGTGTTGGGACTATAATTCCCAACTGGAATTGGCTGGGAATTCTGCAAGGTGTAGCTCTAATGTATCTGGAAGGCATCAGATTAAGTCTGCATTAAAATAATCACACAGAGCTATTGGTACAGTGGTGGGTTCTGGATCCCGTTGCAACCAGTATATAGTGCAACGGGGCCCGGCATCCACAACATGAATGCGTGCAGTGCACGCACACATGCACACAGCACGTGCATGCATCCTTCCCTTTAGCAATGATCTGTGACGCCTCCGTGACATTCCAGCTGCTCGGCGGAACATTGCGCAGGTGCCGTACACACCATGTGCGTAAGCCCCAAAGAGCTCAAATACAGGTAAAGAGGGTGGCTGGGTGGGTGGCCTTCTGGAGCACCGTACTGGAATGGTACCCGGTGCTCCCGGCAAGCACCGGTATGCCCGCACCAGCGCGTACTGCCTGCAACCCACCACTATATTGATACCAAAAATAGATATTTACCAATGATTATACTCTTCATTTTACATGAAGCATGCTTAACTTCTCTTTGATTTCTGATTAACTTTTGCATCCAGCACAACATATTTGGTAATAATGTTTAAACGGTGGTGGGATTCAGCCAGTTCACATCAGTTCAGGCAAACCGATTGTTTAAATTACCCACCACCCACCCCCTGTTATCAAAGTGGATCTGAGCACTGTGCAGAACTGCAATGGAGAAATGGGCAATGGAATGGCTGGCATGAGGGAAGGAGAAGGCCACTTTCCCTCTTTCTTCTCCCTGCTCCTCCTCCTCCCCTCGGGCCAGCCATTCCATTCTCCATTTCTCCATTGCAGCACAGCACAGTGCCCAGGATCCACTTTGATAGCCAGGGGTGGGTAATAATTTGCCTGCAAACTAACCCTGCAGTTTCCCCTACATTGGGCCCAGCTTCAATCATGCTGCCAACTTAATTCCTTGCCCCTCTTACTTTTGCCTGCAGACTGAGCAACACCTCCTGCACACAGCTCCATTGGGAGAGGGAATCCCTCCCTCCACTTCCCCCAAATTCTTCATCTTCCCACACGAGCTCTCGAGAGCATCAACTCCTTGTCTCTATGGTAACCCCCTCCTCCTTCCTCGGAAACCTCACCTCTTAAAGGAGCTGCATCCGGAAGCCTGAAACAGCTAAGAGACCAACATGCAGACAAGCACCCTAAGAAACAGTCTTTTGGCAAAGAGTGGAAATTTAGCAACCAGTTTGCACAGGGTCAGGTTGGCTGACATGAGAGGCTCTTCCTGCATGTACAGCAGACCTGGAGGACGGTGATGGGCCACACTTCCCACAACAGCAGGGGTGAAATTCAGCAGGTTCTGACAGGTTCTGGAGAACTGGTAGTGGAAATTATGAGTAGTTCAGAAAACCAGCAAATACAACCTCTGGCCCCAGAGTGGGGTGGGAATGGAGATTTTGCAATATCCTTCCCTCGAGAATGCAGATTTTGCAGTATCCTTCCCCTGTCACACCCACCAAGCCACACTCACAGAACTGGTAGTAAAAAAAAAGGAATTTCACCACTGCACAACAGTCAACCTGACCCTGGGCAAAACAGTTGTTAACCTATTTGAATCCCACCACTGTGTTTAAAACTTAAATGGTTTGGGATTAATATTATGAAATATATATATCCTATTATATATTCCTATCTACTCTCTGCCTCTTTCCGGCCTTCTATTGATAGACCTATGATGAAATGATTCTATGGGGAGTAGGTCAGTACCTAAACTCTATAGCTCTCTTTTCTTGCAATTATTTTCCACCCTCATCCCCTACTTTTCCATTTATGTTAGTTGGTCAAAGTATTACAACATACATAAACCAGAAACATGGTATATATCTAGCTCTATATTTAATAAAAACATACCAAATTGTGAATGCTTTTGCTTTCAGCGGTCCCAGCTTATTCAGTGAATATGTAACATTTGTGAAATAACTGACTTAATATATTTCTTCAGCTTGTAGGCATTTTGTTAACATAATCTGTTTTTTTCATTTTAAGATTCTTCCTCTGAACTCTTAGAAAGCAGATTCAAAGATCATTCTCCAAAAACCTTTGAGGATACATCAAAGCAAGATATGTTAGCTTCATTTACAAGTGGGACAAAATTAGTTCTCACTGGGCCTAGGAAAATAGGGTAAAGTATCCTTTCATCAAATGGTAAAATATTCCTATAATTCCAAAATACATAGTAAAGTTTTATTTTATTATAAATGAAAAATTGTTACAAATCTTAAGTATAGTTAAGTTATAAGCATTTAAATCTTTTCCATAAAATTTATAGTCATCTTCATTTTACTTACATGACTGAAAGTAAAATTTTACTTAAAAAGTGATTTCAGTAATATAAACGCTAACTTTTTCTCATCTAGTATTTCTCATTTTTCTCATATAAACTGTTCAGTTTACAAATAGTTTCTTCCAATTGGCTGATATACAAGTTTTGAAGTTGACTCTTTGGAAAAAAAATATTAATCCTATTCTTCCATGTTGGCAATAATGGTCTTACTTATACTGAGATAGCAATTAAATCTTGGAATCACAGGTAGCAAGAAAAATTAGCTATGGGAGCAGAGATATAGATACTTTAATAAGATGTAAAGAAAATGGATCCTGAGATATTTTGTGTACTTAGGATCTTTCACTTGGTATTATATTAAGAGTTGGAGTACAGCATACAGTATATAGCCATGATGGCGAATCTATTGGAACCTTTTGTCAGGGCACACGAGGCCTTGTCCTGTCAGCTGGCCAGCACACCTTCTTTTGAGGGCATTTTTCACTTCAAGCCTCCAGAGCATGAAAAACCAACCCTACGGGGAAAACCGAAACTTTGGGAACATTCTTTTGGTTTGCTCATAGGGCCAGTTTTAGCCCGCCGGAGCTTTCAGGGGCCTTCAGGAGGCTTCTCTAAAGGGTCTGGAGGATGAAAAACAGCCCTATGGACAAACCAGCAGTCACTTCCAGCTTGCTCGTAGGGTTGTTTTTTTTGCCATCCAGAGCCTTTAGGGAACCCTCCTGAAGGCTCCAGAAGGCTGAAACCAGCTCTATGAGCAAACCAGGAGTCGGTTCCCAAACTTCCAGTTTGCCCGTAGGGCTAGTTTTTCGTGCTCTGGAGGCTTCAGGAAAGCTCCTAAAGCCTCTGGAGGGGTGGGGGAAGCTGTTTTTGCCCTCCCCATGCTCCTATAAAGCCTCTGGAGCCTGGGGAAGGCAATAAAAGCGCGCCAAAAATGGGGGGAGCACTGGTCGTGCATGCATGTGTGCTGGGGTTGTGCACATAGCATTATGGGTGTGGCACACCCGTGCACAACCCCCCTGTGCTCCCCTTGCTTTTGGCACATGAGCCAAAAAAGGTTTGCCATCACTGGCATATACTATCTAGAAAATGTTTATCAAAAAATATAATGTGTAGTATATAATCTCCAACTGACCAGAAATTTAGTGGGATTTATACTCTAAATCTCTTGGAGGACTTCAGACTGGGGAAAGCTACAATAGTGTACAGATAATTATTGATGAATGTCTTTAAGAACAAGCAAAGCAATATATAAATAGTAGTACTGCATTTTGCTTTACCACCATATTGTTTATTTTTATATTCAACAGAAAGGTTCTTAAGGCAGTTACTAAAGAAGTTGAAAATATGAAAGCAGAAGATTGTAAAAGCATTAACACAGACTCTGATGTCCAAAGTGACCATAGTGCCAATCAGTAAGATAAAATAGTAATATTAATGTTTGATCTGCTATTTAGAAGAAATACAATTATTGTAAACCTTTGTTAAAAAATTAAAAACATACAGTAATTAAGAGGAAATAAAAGTAGGGAATTTCAAAAGTACATATGCAGAAGTTGCACTACAATCATCATAAAAGAAATAAAAATCACAAAGTAGCATTAGTTTGGTTCTACGTAACAAAGTCCCTTATGTCAGTTTAAGACTTTAAAGCATTTAGAAGAATTTTCTGCTCATATCACTAGATTTCTGGTACATATGCAGAATTCCAGTCATTTAATCCCTTTATCCTCTCACATGCTGTCCAAGGCCATTCTAGAAATTTCCATGGAGGAAACATAGTTACATCTCAGGGATAAAAATTGCTATTATACTCAGATAAACAAGAGGAGGAGAGATGGAGAGGTAAAGATAAATCATAGAAAAATTAAAAAGAGTGGAGAAAGAAAAAGGAGAGGAAAGATTTGAGGAAAATGCCACCAAGGGCAGCAACCCACAGCAAACTTGGCCTGCTGAGAGAAGGCCAGATTCACCCAAGAGGCCTACCCAAGAGCCCAGAGGCCCATTGAAGTGAGGTGAGTGGAGAGGCAAAATGAACCAGCAGAGAACAAGGAGGTGAGCTGATGAGTAAGTGGGGCCAGCTGTGGAGTAGGGCAGAAAATCATCCGTGGAGCAGAGAGGCGAGCCGACTGAGGGCAAAGCATTGGCTGGCAGGGAACAAAAAGGCAAGCTGGTGGGAGAAGCAGCACACCAGCATGACAGATCAGCAAATAAGAGTCACATGGCTGAGGAGCAAAGAGCAGTGGCAGCGCAGCAGAAAGGAGAGCCAGCAGTAAGGAGCAGCACAATGAACCAGAACCTGAGAGCAACACAGAGAGCAGCATGGAAAGTGATGGTAGAGCAACAGTGGAACCAGAGGCTGTCGGTGGTGGTGGAGCATTGCAGCTAGGCGGACCAGTGGACCGATGACTGAGAATGGCAATAGAACAGTGTGGCAGACCAACAGACTGGAGGGTGGGGGATGGGTGATGCCAGGAAATGATAAAAGCAGGGAGACCTGAATACCTGGTAGTGGCAGGAGAAAAGCAGGTAGGAAGAGAGGATAAAAAGATAACACAGGACACAAGGCACAAAAACAACTAAAACCCAAAGGTAGTAGACAATAGCAAGTACAAAACCTATGAAGACAGAGAAGAAAGAGATAAATAAAGCCCACAAGAAGGCAAGGAGGGAAAGGATCATAAGAAGGAAGGGAGGGAAGGAATAATGAGAGAATATTCCATTACAGAATGAACCTTGCACATAAGCCCACTCAACACTGACGATTTTAAAATTGGACAATTTAAATGATCTGCTAGAACTTTGAAATTTTAAACTAGACAGTTTTGAACTATAGAACTTTAAATCCTTAAACTAGACATTTTTAACTGTTCTAACTTTAAATTTTTAGCTAGACTTCTCCCCCCAAATTTGAAATTTAAAATTATCTGTTAGAATATCAAAATTCTAAATTGGACATTTTTCCCTTTTAAAAATCTGGGGTAAAACCTTCTACATTTCATTTTCAATTTTTTAAAATCCAGTCATAGAAAAAGAAACTGATACTATTGTGATCTGTAAAAAATGTTCCATGTATACATTTATGCCCACAGAATATCCAAACTATATAAGTACTAAATGTAAACTAATCGTTACTAGAAGAAAAAGTAAAGAGTTTAGAGGAAAGTCTAACCACTCTGAAACTCAACCTACAAAATGAGAAACCCCAAACCATGCAAGAAGAATATGCCTATATTGAACATAATAATGATCAACTTCTAAAAGAATTCACTCCTTAGAGGAAAAAGAGGAGTTACAGAAACATGTCACTCATAGCAAAAAAAAAACCTAGTATAAAACCCCTGTCCAACCCAACCTACTCTGATGCAGACCCATTGATGCTAAGCAATCAATTTCATGGACTCTCTCTGGAAGAAAAGATGCAGACATATAGAAAAGAAGCATCATTAAATGTCCCTAAAGAGTAGCATCATCAAATGCTTCTGTGATAGGTAGAAAAACTCCCCAACCTGGAATAAAAAGGCAATTGTTGGTGATAGGAGATTCAATTCTCAAGGGAATAGAATCATTTATTCCAGCTGTCTGTAGACTACACAGTCAATCCAGAAAGGTATGTCCTCTCTCTGGAGCAAAAATTAAAGATGTGGCCGAGAAGCTAACCAAAATAATAAAACCCACAGATTACTATCCTTTTCTACTACTACATGTAGGGTTGAATGACACAAAAAAGGACTTGAGTAATTACGAGCAGCTAGGAAATAAAGTCAAGGACTTAGGTGCACAAGTAGTTTTTTAATCTGTACTGCCAGCAAAAAGACAACATCTGGTAAGAGAAGAAAGAATTCAAATAATGAAGTAAGGAGGGATTGGAAGGAAGACAAACTCAAACATCAAATAGGAGACATAGGAAGCATACCCAGAGTCAGACATAAAAAGTGCCTATATCAGGGGTGGGTTCCGGCTACTGCTACTGCCGGTTTGCTCAGGGATATCAGGTTGTGTGCTTGTGCTTGATGTGCGCTATACACGCATGCAAGGACTAAAAATGCTTCTGATCATGTGCAGAAGCAAAAAAAAAGATGGCGCCACCTATGGCGCTGCCAAGATAATTGGTTTGGGGGCGTGGCAGGCCAAGTTACTACCTATTTGGCCAAACCTGTCCGAATCAGTAGGAACCCACCTCTGGCCTTTATACAAATGCTCAAAGTCTGGGGAACAAACAGGGTGAACTTGAACTATTAATACATGAAGAGATGATATAGTTGGAATAACAAAAAACTTTGTGGGATGAAACTCATGACTGGAAGGATACAAACTGTACAAAAAACCAGACCTAATAAAAGAGGAAGTGAAGTTGCATTATGTGCCGCTCACTTAAGACTTATCTGTTCCATCAAGCCGGCCTAGCTTAGCCAATGAATAAATGTATTTTAGAATTTTAATTGGGATTTTTAGCACAGGCTTTTAGTTTAATTTATTCTTAATTCTTCTGTATTTATTGTTATTTATCGATTTTAATTTCCTGTGCACCGCCCTGAGTCCATTTCGATGGAGAAGGGCGGTTCTATAAATCTAAATAAATTAAATTAAATTAAATATATAAAAAACTACTACATTGCTACAGAAATGCACGAAACCAAAGATACAATCCTGCAAGAATGCATATGGGCCAATATAAAAGAAAAAAAAATGACATGGCCATAGATGTACACTATAGCCCATCCAATCAAACAGAAAAATATAGATGTCCTTTTTGCTAACCAACTAAAAAAATGTATGTAGGAAACAACTATAGTCCCTTCGGGGAGAGTGGCGCGGTTTATAAATTTAATAAAATAAAAATAAATAAATAAATATAGTAATGGGGGACTTCAGTTACCCTGACATCAATTGGAAGACTAATTCTACACCAAATGAGAAAGCAAATAGGTTCCTAACCAACCTAGCTGACAATTTTGTTATCCTAACGGTAGAGGAGGGAACTAGAGGGACAGCCATGCAGGACTTGTCTTACAAACAGAGAAGTGTTAGAGGGAGTTGAAATTGCAGGAATCATGGGTGAGAGTGACCATGTCATACTAGAATTCAGCATAATGCAACCACAAGCAATAGAACATGGTGATATCAGAGTATTAGATTTTAAACGAGCTGATTTTAATAAACTCAGAGAGAACTTGGGAAAGATTCCGTGGATGAAAATCCTAAAGGGGAAAATCTATTAGTTAGTCTGGTTAGTCTATTAAAGAGAGAAGATGGCAAGGAAGTAACAAGCAGCAGAGAGAAAGCTGAGCTGCTTAACTCATTCTTTGCTTCAGTCTTCACACAAAAAGAAATTATAGCCCAACCTACCAGAAACATAACTGTAAAAGACAGACTAGAAATAAAAGTTAAAATAAACAAAAAAAAATTAGTAAGAGAACACCTGTCTGATCTGCCATCTCAGAACCACTGTACCACATCTTTCAAAAATCCTGGAACACTGGGGAACTACCAGAGGACTGGAAAAGAGCTGATGTGGTTTCCATCTTCAAAAAAGGGGAAAAAACAGACCCAGGAAACTACAGATCAATCAGCCTAACATTAATACTCTGGAAGATACTGGAAAAGATTTTTAAAATAAAATACGCCGCCCTGGGTCCTTTTGGAGAAGGGCGGGATATAAATCAAATTAAAAAAAACAAACAGATCTGCCAACATCTAGAAATGAGTAAAGTAATAACTAGCAGTGAGCAAGGCTTAGTTAAAAACAGTTCCCAAGATTTTCTACAAGTGTTAATTATGTGACTTTAGAAACTTGTTTTTCTTTGTTTTATTTTAATTTTAATTTTTTGCCTAACCATGGATACTGCACTTTGAAACATATGTAAAATGCTAGATTGCAAATGTGAATGCACTTGTTCTCTTTGATTTTGTATATAGGTACGTATATCAGCAAAATGGTCTTAGGATTGCTATCCAGGGGATGAAATATTAAAATGTCCCCATGCTACTAAAGTATTTGTCTGAGATTCGAATTACTGATGGAACATCATTTCTGATATGTAGTTTCTCCTTTTTTATTTATGCTGTATCAACATAAATTAGAAGGTTAATTTAGTGCAATTTCTCCAGGGGGAATACCTTTCCCTCAGATAGTCATCTTCTTGGACACATAACTGGCAAAATGAAAAATGCTGAAAGTCAAAGCAATGTTTCTACTCCACTCTATCCAAGGTCACCAGCACTGAGTGCACACAGCATGACTATTGACTACAACAAGGTAAGTTGACTGATGCAAAAATGGATTGGTTTGAGAAATAATTGCTTCATAGGGGCAAATCTAGATCCAGGTCTACTTGTTTTGCTCTAGTCTTTTAAGTATTGGGTAAAGACATGGTGGAGAAAGCAAATTGAGATTGGATTGCTATATATATTAATATATTTGGGTGTATATATATTAATATATTTGGGTATATATATTAATATATTTGTGTATACTCCTAAAATTGCTTCTGGCTTATTTCTTATGTTCAACAAATCATGCTTAAAGTAAATTCTGAAATATTTGAACAAACAATGAAAAGTTAGAATTATTGGCTTGAATTTGAGCAGGTGTTTGCTTCTTAGACTGTAACTAGTATGTTTTCATATGTTATGTGTGACACATGAAATATATGTTGTTTTATGTGAACAGGATTCTGAAATAGAAAACAACATTGTTATGTCTATCAGTGAAAGTATCCCTGCAGATTTGTCAAAATGGCATCATAGGAAAAGTTCTAGAACATCTTCTGTGGCAATTTCTATGACATCTTTAACATCTGGTGAGCTTTCAGTTACTGATACTTCGATGTACTATAGAATTGTTTTTTCCTCCCATGGTTTTTTCCCTTGGGAAATGGTTTTGGTTTTGTTGTTGTTAGAATTGCTAAGAATTAGCCTTCCACCAGGTCAGACAACTGTGGTCATTCTAGTTCAGAGATGCAGAATTTCTATCAATTCAGGGTTTCATTGACAAATGCAGTTTGGCTGAGGACAGAGAGGGAGTTTATATGGAACATATTTTTGGCTTATCTATTCTGTCATGATTGCAGAAACCATCAAGGGATAATGATCAGGTACACTTTTTGTAATTCTGATCTGGATCCTAGTGCAGTATTGTTTGATTTCCAGTGGCTCTTCAGGCATAGGTCACCTGCTGCCTGATTCTTTTACATATCACTGAACTGAAGATGAAGAGGGCTGAATGGCACCTTTTGCATAAAAATGCACACTTTATTGTAAGAACTGTTTCTTCCCCTTTAATGAAGAAATCTCTGTTTCTGTCATAATTATTCTTAAAACAAAGATGAGGTGCTTTTTGTATAAACATCTGTAAATGTTAGTCTTTGCTGATCATTTCTCCCCTAAATTTTATTCAACAATTTATATGTATTAACAATTGGATGAAAGATACACCTTTATAATCGGTTTACTTACTAACAACAGACTAGATAGATGTATTAGAGACTCAGCTTGCATGAAATACATTTTCCCTCTATCTGAGTGAGTGAGAAAAATGAAATCACCATTGAATTTCTTCCTGTAATCTTTTTTTTTTAATTATCTTTTCTGTAGGTTTCAGGAAAAGAGAAAATTGGTGGCTAAAAACAAGAAGTTGTTGGAAAATAGATAAATACTCCATCTCACACACAAATAAGTTAAAATATAGTACAATATCTTCTGTCTATGGAGATTCTCCAAGCCGTGTTGTCCCAAATGGGCTTTTTCAAGAGGCAACTTGATTTTCTTGTTTTTCTATGAAAAATGTTTCACTTTTCATCCAAGAAGCTTCTTCAGCTCTCACTGGATGATGGGGAAAATCCTTCCATTCCCCACCATCCAGTCAGAGCTGAAGAATTTTCTTGGATGAGAAGCAAGACATCTTCAAAGAAAAACAAGAAAGTTCATTTGCCTCTTGAAAAGCATCTTTGGTATAATATCTTCTATATAGATTGTTAATACACTGTATATGGCTTTTCCTTATTTTATGCAGATCATAGTAGATCAGAGAGAGATCTCCGTGGATCCTTTTCAGAAGGAAATGAAGATACTTTAAGCTTAAGAAGTAAATCTGTACCTGGAGCACTGGACTATGAAGTGGTGAGCTAGAAAGATACAAAGCTTACAAATTAGTATATTTTGACTCTTTTCTTTTACCAGTAATAATACACTTCTCCTGTGCGCTGCTTTGGGGAATCCAAAGCATGGGTTTAACTTAGCCCTTTAGCCTAGAGACGACTGAGTTATTCAAACTGATGACCACGCCTCCTCAGTCCGAGCATGCCCAGTTTTTATTAACTCAGTCCAGCCTAAAGAGACACATCTAACTCCTCTCTAGGAGGATTTATTTAAAATTAGGTTTTTTTCTTGTTTTCTGTTCTATCTTTTATCTCCATTTGACTTGTTTGGAATACTTCTGTGAATGTAAGTGATTTCTTGTTTTCCTCCCCTTGCGGCTCCTGTGGCCAAAAGGGAGCTAATTTGATCCGCATATGCTGGCTCTTTGATCAGGCTGGTTCGCCGCCTGCAGGCTTTTCCTGCTGTGGAAGGCAGGTTTGCCGCCTTTGGGTTCGGGCATTGTCTAGCTATGGGGGTTGTTGCGAATGGGGCTAGCTCTGCAACGAGCGTCCCCCCCCCCCTCTACTCGGCTGCGGCCTGGCGGCTTGTTCCTCGGATCGCTGATTGGATTTCTGGGGCAAACTACCTTCGGGAGTCCCCTCAGCAGCCTCCCTGAAGCAACCGCTTGTGTGCCTTCGCATTTCAGCTCCGGAGCTTGGTGCGCATTTTGGTGTGGCCATTTTGGATACTTATTTGAACTTGGTGCCGTTTTGCTGCTGGGAGCGGCCACTGGCCATTTGTTTTCGCGCCAGTTTGTGCTGCGCAGGCGTGACTCAGGCTTGCCGCCCGTGGAGCCTCATTGTCACACCTGCCGTCGGAGTAGTTGGTTCGCCTTCTCACTTCCTCCGCTAAGTGACTATTTGGCCTTGCTTCAGCTGGCTATTCTTCTAATCTGATTACCTTGCTGGTTTGTCGGTTGAGCCTTTTCAAATCGATTTGCAGTTGGCTATGGCTGAGCAATCTGCAATTAGGGAAAGTACTGACCCTTCCTCCCCCCCTCCCCTCCACCTCAAGGGTGAGTAGGGCTATGACTAGGGCCTCTTCCTTACCACCGCGTGCTTCGTCCGCGGCCTCCAGAAAAGCCACGAAGTGCCATGATAAAGGGAAAATGAGCGCAGCTGCTCGTGTGGCTCCCAGGGCCCCACCAACTCTCCTGCCAGAGGTATCTGCCCCACTTTTACCCGTGGCCTCTCCTCAAGTGCAGAGGTGGTCTCCAGATGTCCAGCCTGTGCTTGGGCCCCGTGCTGAGGGCCTAGATCCCGTAATTCTTGTGGTTTCCGGGCCTACTGAGGCTTGCTCTGGGTCTGGGCCTTCTAGGCCGGGCGTTTCTGCCACCTTCACCCCTACAACAGCAGGCCTAAGAGTGGCTGAGGATTCGGGGGAGGCCCTCTCGCCTAGCATTCGGAGCATGATTGCTGCCGCTATTTCTCAGGGCATAGACGCGGAGCTGCTATGCAGGGCCCACCGTCCCACGTCCTCGGCCTTGTCTAGGGAATTTTCTGTTTCTCCTGCTGACCCCGCTTCTCCCAGTCATTCCCTTTTGAGCGAGGGGCTTGAGTTAGTTGAGGAAGGGGAACTCCCTGAATATGAACTCTCTGAAGATGAGGGATTGGATCAGGGCTCTTCTCTTCACTCGGGCCTTTTCAGCCCGGCTTTGTTTAAATCTGCTATTTAAGGCCAAAGCCACGACACATATGGGCGGGGCCCCCTCCCAGGCTAGCACGGATGTGGGATTAGAAGCCACAGACTGTGTTTTTGCAGAACAGGTCAAAGAACAGGATTTGGTTCCCTGCCCCAAACTATTCATGGATATTGTCCAAAAACAATGGGAGCAACTTACTGCAGTTTCCCCTCCCAGTAATGGGGACAGGAAACTGTATGCTTCCAGTACTGATTTGGACACTCTTTTGCAATTCCCGACTGTTGATCCGCCAGTGGTGGCATTAGCCTCCCCTGCCTTGATTCCCTCGGAAATATCAGAGGGCGTTAAAGCTGAGGATTGCAAGGCTGAGGTAGTTATCCGAAAAACACATCAGGCTTCGGCTTGGGCCTTGCGGGCTGCTACTGCAGCATCCTTCTTCAATAGAACCTCGCTGCTCTGGCTTAGACAATTGCAGGATAGGTTGGCCCCCGAGGACCTCTGCCTCCACCAGGATATCAACAAGCTGGTGGCGGCACTGGAGTTCTCTGCTGATGCCACCCTCATGGCGGCCAAATTCACTTCCAGGGCAGTGGCCTCTAACATAGCCTCCCGCCGGCTTCTCTGGCTTCGTCACTGGTAGGCGGATATCCGCTCCAAGTGGCGTCTGACTTCTACTCCTTTCACAGGGGGGTCTCTCTTTGGTGCCGCCTTGGATCCCATTTTAATTGAGACTAGGGATAAGCGGAAGGTGCTTCCTTCAGTGGCTAGGCGCTCGGAGCGTAGACACCAGCCCTACCCTAGGAGGCAGTCCTTTCGGACTGGTGACTCGGGTTTCACGGCAGTTCCCTACAGCCAACCCTATGCCAGACCATATGTCCCGGCGCAGGATCGGTCCACGAATAGGGACCGGAACAGACAACAACCCAGTGAGGCTCAACACAGGCGGCCATTTCGTGGATCCGGCAATCGGTCCTTTCTTCGCTACCGCTGACTCCCCTGGGGTCGGCTCTATTGGCGGGCATCTAACAGCGTTCGCTCGTCAATGGGTCAAGACTACCTCAGACGCCTGGGCCCTTCAAACTGTGGCCCAGGGTCTAACTCTAGAATTTCTCTCTATCCCCCCGAGACGTTTTATCAGATGCCCGGTCCCCAGGTGCCCATCCAAGCGGCGTCTGATGGATGCCGAAATCAATCATCTCTTGGACATCGCTGCCATCGAGCAGGTGCCTCCGGGTCAGGCAGGATTGGGATTCTATTCAATCCTGTTCTTGGTTCCAAAAAGCTCGGGGGGATGGCGAACTATTCTCGATTTGAAACGGCTCAATTTTTACCTAAAATATCACAAATTCAAGATGCAGTCGTTAAAGAGCATTTTGTTGTCCATGTGCCAGGGCGACTACATGACATCCATATATCAAGGAAGCTTACCTCCACATGCCCATCCATCCAGCCCATCAGAGGTTCCTGAGATTCCACTTTGCCGGTTGTCATTACCAGTGTCGGGCCCTCCCGTTCGGCCTCTCGTCGGCCCCGCGGACCTTCACCAAGCTGCTGGAGGTGGTTGCAGCTTCCCTACGATTGGTGCCAGTAAGGGTCAATTGTTACCTGGACGACATCTTGGTCCTGTCCTCATCCCAGGATCGAGCTTGTCAGGATCTCCAGATTACCATCGAGAACCTTCAGTCTCACGGGTTCGTTTTGAACTTCCCGAAGAGCCACCTCTGCCCGATCAGGTCCCTCCTACATCTGGGCACGGTCATCAATTCGAGCAATTGCATTGTCTCCCTTTCCCAGGAGAGACGTCGCAGCCTTCATCACCTGGCGTCACAGGTTCTCCGTCTGAGGTCACCTCCTCTGGCCACCCTGTCGCAACTGCTCGGGAAAATGATCTCCTGTATCGACATCGTCCCCTGGGCTCGGTTTCACGCCCGTCCGCTGCAGTGGTTCCTACTTCCTTACCAGAGGAATCACACCAGCCATTCCAATGCCAGGACCCGTCTACCTCCCAAGGTGTTGCGATCCCTGAGGTGGTGGATGTCATCCAGCCTTCTCAAGGGGTGCTTATTCAAGGAACCGGAGTGGGTCGTGGTGACGACCGATGCGAGCCTCTTTGGTTGGGGCGCCCACTCCGAAGGGCAGGTGGCACAGGGCAGGTGGACTCCCCAAGAACTATGCAACAGCATAAACTGGCTGGAGCTCCGCACCATTCGTCTGGCCCTTCGCAAGTTCCATCCGATGGTGTCCGCTGCTCACGTTCTGGTGCTGATGGACAATGTGGCCTCCAAGGCACATGTGAATCGCCAGGGAGGCACCCGTTCCAGGGCTCTGTTGCAGGAGGCAGACCTTCTCCTCCTGCAGAGAGGCATCTACTGTCCCTCCGAGCGGAGCACATCTCGGGGGCATCCAACACACAAGCGGATTGGCTGAGCAGGGCTACAGTCGACCAGGAGGAGTGGCAACTCCATCCCTCTCTGTTTCAGGAACTCTCATGCAGATTCGGCCCACCCCAAGTGGGCCTCTTTGCTCAGCCTCACAATGCACAACTGGCACGGTTCTTCACCAGGTTCTGGGTGCCAGGGGCGGAGGCCATGGACGCTCTCCGCAGTCCATGGCTGGAGGAGCTGCTCTATGCCTTCCCGCCGCTTCCACTAGTGCCCGTCGTCATTCAAAAGATCCTGGCGGAACGAGCGGAGGCCCTCATCGCCCCAATGTGGCCCAGACGCCCATGGTATGCGGACCTGGTGCATATGTCCGTGTCTCCTCTATGGCGCATTCCAGACAACCAGATCCTTCTTTCACAGGGGCCTCTTGTTCATCCAAACCTTCAGCTCCTGCAACTAGCCGTGTGGCATGTGAGCGGTCTATCCTTCTGAAACAACACTTTACGGATAGCATCATCACAACAATCCAGGCAGCCCGACGCCCATCTACAATTCGCATCTACGAGGCCACCTGGTGTGCCTTTTGCACTTGGTGCCACACAGCGAGGGTGGATCCATTGCAGGCGACCATTCCGCAGGTGCTGGATTTCCTCCAGATGGGTCTGGAAAAAGGGCTTGCACCCAACACGCTTCGTCGACAGACGGCAGCCCTGTCCACAGTGGTGGCCTGCGGTGGATCTCGCTCACTGGCTCGTCATCCCAGGATCCGTTGTTTCCTCAAAGGGGCTTCTAACATCAGCCCACCCGTTGTGCATCGCTATCCCACATGGGATCTGCCATTCGTGCTTCAGGCCCTCACTGCGGTGCCATTTGAGCCACACCGGACTATCAGCCTTCGTCTGTTAACCTTGAAAACGGCATTTTTAGTGGCAGTTACGTCTGCACGGAGAGTCTCGAAACTGGCTGCGTTGTCAATTCAGGAGGAACTTTGTATATTCCACCCGAACAGAGTTGTTCTTCGTCTTAACCCGGCTTTCCTCCCCAAGATCAACACGCTGTTCCACAGAGCTCAGGAGTTGTTCCTCCCGGACCTTTGCCCGCACCCTTCGCGCCCCCAGGAACGTCAGTGGCATCATTTGGATGTTCGTAGGGTGCTTCGTCATTATATTAAGCGGACTGCCTCCTTCCGTCGATCGGAAGCCCTTTTCGTGTCATTCCAGCCTGCCTCCATGGGTCTGAAGGTGTCATCCAACACGATTTGGCATTGGATAAAGGCTTGTATTGCTCTCGCTTATGACAGCTGTTCTCATCCTGTTCCCAGACGCATCATTCCTCACTCTACCAGGAGCGCTGCCACATCCGCGGCCTGGGCGACGCAGGCGTCTGTAGAGGACATTTGCAGGGCTGCGACATGGTCGTCCCCATCACCTTTTATACGTCATCACCGGATTGACACTTATGCCTCGGCGGAGGCTGCATTTGGGCGGAGAGTGCTCCAGAGGGTTGTGGCCACACCTACAGCTCCTGACCAGCCTCGCTCTCGACCCTGAAGGTTTACTGCTTTGGCATGTCCCATGCTTTGGATTCCCCAAAGCAGCGCACAGGAGAACAACTGTTGTCTTACCTGAACGGTCCTTCTATGTGCACTGCGCAGGGGAATCCAACCCCGCCCGTTCAGCTTCGGCTGTTCAGAACTTTGTCTTACTATTTACTTCCGTTGTGACTGTTCACCGGACTTGTCTTATTATCGATCGGACTTCTGTGCTCTTGGATGGCTTTCCTTCGTATAAAAAACTGAGCATGCTCGGACTGAGGAGGTGTGGTCATCAGTTTGAATAACTCAGTCGTCTCTAGGCTAAAGGGCTAAGTTAAACCCATGCTTTGGATTCCCCTGCGCAGCACACACAGAAGGACCGTTCAGGTAAGACAACGGTCGTTCTCACTAATTCTAATAATTCATATATATGTCGCAGTTTATATCAAAAGTACATATATAATAAAAAATTTTTAAATGTAGTGGGTATAAATGAAGATAGCTACAAATATAACCTTGCAAGAACCTTGTATAATAGTTAGACTGAAATATCATGAATGGCCCCAGGCATCCAATTACAAAGAAAATTGCATTTTCTCATTTAATTTACATGCAGGATAAAGCAGGATGACACAGTCTGATTCTTCTGAAATCTCCCAAACTTCAGCCCTTGGCCCAGCCAGAGATCTCCAACCAAGCACAACTGTCAACACATGCTTTATCTTTTGAAGTGAAGGGTTGCAGTTGGCAGCTGCTTAACAGAACACAGTTTAATACAGAATTTTAATACAAAATGGAACTCAGTCACTGGCAACTGCTCCATGTCTAACAACCACAAGAGCAGTTGCATGGGGCTTTCAGTCTTGGCAGACAGAGGGTGGCATTTTTCTTCATTTTTCCATCTTTATACACCCTCATCTTGGTTTATGAAAGGATCAGCCACACTATGGGACACAGTTTGGATACTTGTGTGTAATGAAACCTTTTTAGGTATAATTTGTAATTGTAAGGTAGAGTTTCAGCTGCTATTGTTAAGTATGGCAGGCTAGATGTTCACAATAACTGGAGATATTTCAGACACTAAAATGCTATTAAAGACAAAAAGTGAAGCAGGATGAGATACTGAAGCTAAGGTCAATTGTTTTATTTCAAAAGCAACAGAAGACAATGTTTTTCCTGTTTAGTCCTCCACTCAACCCCTTCCTAATAAAAAAAATCATTTTATTCCTTAATTGTGGATATATGCCTTGCTTTTCCATTAGGATTACCTGAATGAAGCAGAAGAGGATATGGATGACATTATAGCCTCTGGCTTTTCCAAAAGGCAAAGTAATTTGGCAAGTGGATTTTCTACAGTAAGTCCCCATTAAATACATATGCATGACTTTCTTGTACTGTTTCTTCCTACAGCATATTAGATTTTTGATGCTTGGACCATGCCCCTTTCTAATATATTTTATTGTGTTGTATTTCATTCCACAACTGATTTTTAGCTTCAGCTCTCTTGTTTTAGTACTGATACATTAAATGCCTTTTCCATTATTTGGATTTTTAGATACTTTAAATTTTGTTCAACAAAAGCATGAATGATTGTAGGTCCTGCTAGCTTCTAAAAAACACAGAATGTTGGCAGCTTAGAGGGACCAGGGTAGCTGATCCATTTAAGCATGATACAACTATTATGCTTACTGCACTTAGTTTGATGGATGCAAGGATATACCCAATATCAAAGGTCCAAGGCTGGACTGGATTAGGACCAAAGCAAACACACTCAGGCAACCAAGAAATTCAGTAACCCAGACTTTAATCCTTCAAAGTAGATTGGAGCCTTGGTACACGATGAGTTGGAAACACAGTCCCTTGCAAAGTCAGTGCTGGGAGCTCTCACCACTCAGCACACTTTATAGTCTAGGGACCATACCCTCTGGCCAGCTGGACAGGCCCGCCAGTCAACTAACGTTTAGTAGACCACAGTGGTGGCCTCCTCTCACATCTGGCAGCAGTGGCACTACCTCCCAACCAGTGGCATGCTTTGGGGCCTTGTGCATCCTGACTGGAGGCCCATGCAGGGGAGCAAACAGATGCCAAGCAGCTGTTCAGTGCTGTCACTGGAAGTCCCGCTGCCACAGCTGCCTCCTCACCTGTTGCCAGTTGTTCTCCCTGCTGCGTTCTGCTCTGTTTCCTTCCCAGAGGGATCGTCTACATCAGCAATGCCCATCACACAGTAAAAGCCTCCTTCTCCCATATTGCCCAACCATGTTCTGTGTCAGTGAGCTTGCATGAGGTATATGCACAAGACTGCATCTGACCTTATTTGTTTCTCTGCAACAGGACGGCTCCAATGGCCATGTCACTGGCATCAGCATGGATAACAAACAGTTGCCCAGAGTCGGGTGTTTCAGGACTGGCTCTCTAGCAAATAGGGCTTTTAGCATTTCAAAGGCTTGTTGGCAGTTCATCATCCACTGGAGTAGTTGTCCAGGTTGAGGCTTCATTAAAGTGTGCTTCATTCAAAGTAGGTCAGTCAAACAGCAATGCCACCTTGGCAAATGAAAGGATGAATTGCTGATACAAATTGGCGAAGCCGAGAAAGCTCTGAAATTGTCTGTGTATTTTTGCCACTACAACACAGCTTGAACATTATGTGGATCCATTTCCACCCCAGTGTTGGATATACATGTTCTGTCCTAAGCCTCTACAATATACTGTATATGGATGCAGACTTGGCTGTCTGCCACAAGTAAGGAGGGAGAAAAGCAACCCCTTGGTTGGGAGCCCAGAAAGCTATCTCTATGAAACAAGGCTTGAACTCACAAAATTCTGCCAATCTTTCTCTACCGTTGGATCAGTAAATTGTTGTTTCCTGCAAAATTCCCCTCCCCTCGCCCCACCTATAAGCTCTCCAGAAGGGGCCAATCAGTAACCCCCTGTTCCTATTTCCTTCTGTGACCCTTTTTCCAAAGCTGCTCCGTCCTCATCTCAGTCCTACACATACATACATCAGGGACAGCCTTCCTCTGTTCTTCCTCACTGCTCCTTGACTCAGACGCTACCTGGTGGCCAACAGGCCTCTCTAGTCCCTTCTCTGATGCCGAACACCCCCCAGAGTCTTCCTCAGCCTCCAGGCAGTTCCATAGTGTTCATCGTTGGTCGACCTCGAGGCCTCTCTTATGTGGGGTTCCTCAGGGGTCGGTCCTCTCGCCCCTCCTTTTCAACACATATATGAAGCCGCTGGGTGAGATCATCCGTGGTTTTGGGGTGGAGTACCACCTGTACGCTGATGACACCCAGCTGTACATATCCACCCCAAACCACCCCAACGATGCCGCCGAAGTGCTGTCCCGGTGTTTGGAGGCCGTACGGATCTGGATGGGTGGTAACAAACTCAAGCTCAACCCTGCCAAGACTGAGTGGCTGTGGTTTCCGGCACCCCGGTTCAGCCAGATTACTCCAACTCTGGCCATTGGGTGTGAAACACTGGCCCCCGTGGAGAGGGCGCGCAATTTGGGTGTCCTCCTGGATTCCCGGCTGTCCATGGAGGACCATGTGGCGGCCGTGGCCAGGGGGGCGTTTCATCAGGTACGCCTGATGCGCCAATTGCGCCCCTTACTGGACCGGGCTGCCCTTCGCACAGTCACTCAAGCTCTCGTGGCGTCCCGACTCGACTACTGTAATGCTCTCTACATGGGGCTTCCCTTGAGGTGCACTCGAAAGCTACAGCTAGTCCAAAACGCAGCCGCGCGGGTGATTATGGGAGCCACTAGATGCTCCCACATAACACCGATCCTGCGCGAGCTGCATTGGCTTCCTGTGGTTTTTCGAGTGCGCTTCAAGGTTTTGACAACTATCTTTAAAGCGCTCCATGGCTCGGGGCCTAGTTATATGCGAGACCGCCTCCTGCCCCATACATCCCTTAGACCGATACGCTCCCACATAGAGGGCCTTCTCAGGGTGCCGTCGGCCGGACAATGCCGACTGGCGACACCCAGGGGAAGAGCCTTCTCTGTGGCGGGGCCAGCCCTCTGGAATGACCTACCCCCTGAATTACGTACCATCACCGACCTCCGCCTCTTCCGCCAATGTCTTAAGACATATTTGTTTCAACTAGCCGGCCTAGCCTAACCTCCCATGGGGACTTTTAGGTAGTTTTAAATTGGGTTTTTAAATTTTGGTTTTAGCGCAGGATAGGTTTATTTAATAGTTTTTTAAATTATATTTATTGTATTTTGTATGTTTTTAAATTTCCTGTGCGCCGCCCTGGGTCCTTTGTGGAGAAGGGCGGGATATAAATTTAAATAAATAAATAAATAAATAAAAATCGTTGTCAGATTCCCCCAACAGCTCAGCCAGCCACTGTTGCACCACAACACTATCCTTCACTGCAGGGCCCTTCCCCCGGGTCTGATGCTCAGGGTGTGGCCAGATAGGAATTGATCATGGAAGGCTTGCACCAAAGCAGGTCCGTGCATGGAGGTCGCATCCTCCCAGGTAAAATCCTCTGGCCTATAGCCCTTCCATTCAATCAGGTATTGGAACTGTCCTTTCAGCCATCGGGAATCCCGGATACTGGCGTACTTGGGCGGCTCCTCATCGTCACGAGATTCTGGCTGGGGATGATCTGGTTGGCGAGGACAAGCTAGCCATTCGGGAACAAGGAGAGATCGATGAAAGACCGGATGTATCAAATGTGACAATGTCAGGCAATAGGTGATTGGACTGATGACTGCTTCAACAGGAAACTGGCCAAGGTAATGGTGGTCTAACGTCTTGATCAGAAGGTGTCTAGTGGACAGCCACACTCGATCACCCACAGTCAATGCCGGCGTCCCGCACCAAGACCTGCCTGCAACTCCCTTACAGTCATCCTTGGCTTTATCCAGATATCATCGCACCATTCGATGGACTACCTGTAGTTCCGACAGAAAGTCCTTAGCTGCGGGGACTGGTGAGTCGATTGGTGTGAGGGGAAAGAACCGAGGATGATACCCTACATTGGCCAAGAGGGGCGTCATTTGTTATTGAACGCAAGCTCCGCCACTGCCAGGTAGTCCGCCCAATCATTTTGCTGCTGATTCACAAAACAGTGCAGGTACTGCTCCAAGATCTCAATCACTTTCTCCGTCCTTCCATTGGTTTCTGGATGGTGCGCCAAGGACAAGCAGATTTTTACATCCAAGGCCTTCATCAGCCCTTTCCAAAACTGGGCTGTAAGTTGCGCTCCTCTGTCCGACATGACCATGTCAGGTAGGCCGTGCAGCCTAAAAACATGTTGGATAAACATGCGGACGGTGGCACGGGCTGTCAGTAATCCCCAACACGGGATAAAATGTGCCATCTTCATCAGCATGTCTACCACTACGAATACCATGGTAAATCCAGAAAACAGTGGCAAGTCTGTCAAGAAGTCCATAGAAATGGCCCCCCAGGGTCTCTCCGATGTCGGCGATGGCTGGAGCAGCCCTGGGGGGGTTCCCATCGCTGACTTGGCCTGCCGACACCACACACAAGATGTGGCATAAGATTGTATGTCAAGTCGTAATCAGGGACACCAGAAGGTACGGGAGACCAGGTTCAAGGTGTTGAAGAGGCCAAAGTGCCCGCTGCATGATTATGATGGTACTGGGATAGAATAAGTCCCCAAAGTAGCCCCACTGGCACATAGAGTTTGTCTCGGTACCACAAGAGTTCATCGGTGAATGTCCATGGGGAGGCAGGCCCCATCTCTGCCTTCTGTTGTTCCACCCAATTGTCATGCCGCTGCGCTTCCCATATCTGAGGCCATAGGTCCACAGGCTCCTGAACCGTGGAGAAGGACTCTATGGGCAAAACTGTCCAGGATGGAATCTGGTCTTTGGTACAAGAATACTTGGGTTTCCACAAGAGTGCATCTGCCCTTTGATTGCGCGCATTGGGGATGTATGTCACGCGGAAATTGAACCATGCCAAGAAGAGGGACCACTGAATCTGGCACTGGTTCAATTTTCATGCGGTCTTCAAAAATTCCAAATTTCTGAAAAAAGGAGGAGCCTGCATCGCAGCAACATGACATTTGATTTCGCTGCTGCAAGATCATCGTCAATTCTTTTGCCACTGGATGGTCCAACTGGACCTAAACTGTCCTGCAGGGACAGTAAAGAAGAAGATGGATCTTTGCTGATCTCAGGGACACCGCAAAGTCCCTGATCGATGCAAAGGAAGCGCTTCTACCCCGCGGTAAACAGAGAGCCCCTAGGCTGGAGAAGTTGCTGACGGCCCCTGAAGGAAGGAAATGAAAAGAGAAAGTGGTTTCAACTTTCAAACTTTTAAAAAAGAATGGATTAGTTTTCTTCTATATTCTTTTTTTAATACTACACTTATAACCGACTAGATGGTTCCGCCCCAGGCGCATGATGGACCCTGAAAGGTTCCTGATGGAGCTTGGGACTTTTCCTGAATCTCTTGCTCACAGCTCAACTGAATCCCTAGTGCTGTGATGGCAAACCTATGGCACGGGTGCCACAGGTGGCACGTGGAACCATTTCTTAGGGCACACGAGGCGTTGCCCTGTCAGCTCCAATGCACTTGTGTGTGCTGGCCAGTTGATTTAGGGCTTCTTTTGAGGCCCTTTTTCGCCCCCTGGAGGCTTCAGGAAAGCTCCTGAAGCCTCTGGAGGTGGGGGGAGGCTGTTTTCACCCTCCCCAGGCTTCTAGAAAGCCTCTGGAGCCTGGGGAGGGCGAAAAAAGCACATCAAAATTAGAGGGTCACACACATAGCATTATGGGTGTGGCACGCCCACGCACGACCCCCCTGCTCTCCCCCTGCTTTTGGCATGCGAGCCAAAAAAGGTTAGCCATCACTGCCCTATTGGAAGCCTGCGTTAGGACGGCCACTGGGGCCTTGGACCGTGTTGTGCCTTTGTGGCCTCTGACCTGGTGCCAATCCCAGGTAGCTCCCTGGTTTACCGAGGAGCTACCCGGGATGAAATGCCGGAAAAGACACCTGAAGAGTGGTTGGAAGGCCAGCCGGTCCGAATCTGATCGAACACTAGTAAGAATTCATATTAAATCCTACTTAGTGGCAATAAAAGCAGCAAAACGGCAACATTTTTCTGCTCTTATTGTGTCTACAGATAACCATCCAGCCGCCCTGTTTAGGGTGACCAGTTCCTTACTCAAACAAACAAGGAACAAGGAATAAACAAGGAACTGGGAAAAACCCCTTGCAGGGTCGGGCTGAAGAATTTGTTCAACATCTGCAGGATAAAATCATTCAGATTCGGACAGGCTTGGACTCTGACTGGGTAGATTTGAGACAGTCGAAGGGGATAAATCTTGTGGAGACCATCTGGGATGAGTTTGATCCTGTGACCTCCGAGGGCATGGAGAGGATTATGGGGAGACTTAGTGCTGCCACTTGTGTGCTCGACCCGTATCCCTCTTGGTTAATTTCGGCTTCCCGGGAGGTGACACGAGGCTGGCTCCAGGTGATTACCAATGCTTCATTGAGAGAGGGGTTCTTTCCTACCACCCTGAAGGAGGTGGTAGTGAGGCCCCTCCTCAAGAAGCCTTCCCTGAATCCATCTTCTCTAGCCAACTATAATCCAGTCTCCAACCTTCACTTTGAATCGAAGGTTGTTGAGAGTGTGGTAGCACGTCAGCTTCTCCAGTACCTGGAGGTAGCTGCCTACCTGGATCCATTTCAGTCGGGTTTCAGGCCCAGGTACAGCACAAAGACGACATAGGTCACATTGCTTGATGATCTTTGGTGGGCCTGGGAAAGGGGCTGTTCCTCGGCGACTTTCGATACCATCGACCATGGTATCCTACTGCGATGACTTGGGGAGTTGGGAGTGGGGGGCACCATTTTGCGGTGGTTCTCCTCCTACTTGTCGATCACAGTCTGTGTTGACTGGAGGACAGGGATCGACCCCGAGGCCCCTCACTTGTGGGGTGCAGCAGGGGTCGGTTCTCTCGCCCCTCCTATTCAACATATATATGAAACCGCTGGGTTAGATCATCCGTGGTTTTGGGGTACGGTATCATCAATATGCTGATGATACCCAACTTTTCATCTCTACTCCAAACCACCCCAACGATGCCCTCAACATGATGTCCCAATGCCTGGAGGCTGTGCGGATCTGGATGGGGAGGAACAGGCTCAGGCTCGATCCCTCCAAGACTGAGTGGCTCTGGTTCCCGTCATCCTGATTTGTCCACTTGGTTCCAACTTTCCTGATAGGGGGAGAAATTTTACACCCCTCAGAAATGGCCCGCAATCTGGGAGTCCTCCTGGATACGTGGCTTAGCTTAGAAGAACATCTGACAGCAATGACCAAGGAGGCCTTTTACCAGGTTCGCCTTGTACATCAGTTGCACCCCTTTCTGGATCAGGATACCCTGTGCACAGTCACTCATGCCCTCGTACTTTCTCACCTGGACTACTGTAACGCTCTCTACATAGGGCTGCCCTTGAAGAGCACCCAGAGGCTTCAACTGGTCCAGAATGCGGCTGCACGGGTTATCATGGGGGTACCTAGGTGCTCCCATGTTACACCCCTTTTAGGCGGCCTGCACTGGTTGCCAGTTGTTTTTCGGGTGCGATTCAAGGTATTAATTATGACCTTCAAAGCACTCCATGGCTTAGGTTGTGAGTCCCTCTGCGTGAAATGGGGCCTAGGGAGGCAGTTGGGCGTGCTGGTTATATACCTGGCTCCCCGCTATGTAGCAGCAGCCCTGCCCGAGCTCCTGGAGGTGATCGCTACGGTGGCAGTTGAGACAGTTGAGACCCCCAGACTTTTAGTCATGGGGGACTTTAATCTGCCATCGGTGGGCGAATCATCCGAGGCAGCTCGGGAGTTCACGGCTGCCCGATTCAACCAGCTGACTCCATCGCTGGCCATAGGGGGCGAACATCTTGCCCCTGTGGATGGGGCGCGCAACTTGGGTGTCCTCCTGGATGCCCGGCTGTCCATGGAAGATCAAGTGACAGCCGTGGCCAGGAGGGCGTTTTACCAGGTTCGCCTGGTTCGCCAGTTGCGCCCCCTATTGGATCGGGACGCCCTTCGCACAGTCACTCATGCTCTCGTGACATCGCGACTGGACTATTGTAACTCTCTCTACATGGGGCTCCCCTTGAGGTGCACCCGGAGACTTCAGATGGTTCAGAATGCAGCCGCGCGGGCAATCTTGGGTACCTCCAGATTTGCCCACATAACTCCACTTCTGCGCGAGCTGCACTGGCTGCCTGTCGTCTTCCGGGTGCGCTTCAAGGTATTAGTCATCATTTTTAAAGCGCTCCATGGCTCGGGACCTAGCTATCTGCGGGATCGGATCCTGCCGCATACATCCTCACGGCCGATTCGCTCCCACAGAGAGGGACTTCTCCGGGTGCCGTCCACTAGACTCTGTCAGCGGGCGACGCCCAGGGGAAGGGCTCTCTCTGTGGCGGGCCCAGCCCTCTGGAACGACCTTCCCCCCGACATTAGAACAACCACGGACTTCCGCTCCTTCCGTCTGAAATTGAAGACTCATCTTTTCCGTTTGGCCGGCCTTGGTTAGCCTCTCTCTACAGGGTTTAGCTGTTTTTAATTGGGTATTTTAGTAGATTAAGGGGATTTTAGCACAGGCTCATATTTAATTTTTTCTTAACTGTATTTGTATATTGTATTGTGGTTTTAGTTTCCCTGTGCACCGCTCCGAGTCCCTATGGGGAGAGGAGCGGTCTATAAATTAAATTATTATTATTATTATTATTATTATTATGACGGCCATGGACCTGACCCAACTAATTTTAGGCCCCAGCCACGAGGGTGGACATACACCGGATCTCATCTTTGTCTCTGGCCAGTGGAAGAGTGATCTGGGTATAGGGGATATAGACATCACGCCCTTGTCATGGTCAGACCACTCACTTCTCCGGCTCGACTTTCCAACCGCCACCCCCCTCCGCGGGGAGGCGGAACCTGGGTCACCAATTTGGTTCCGTCCCAGGCACCTGATGGACCCGGATGGGTTTCAGACGGCGCTTGGGCCACTTCCTGTACCCCTGACCCGCGCCCCGATCGAGGACCTTGTGGTCGCATGGAATACTGCGACCACGGGAGCCTTGGATCGGGTCGCGCCCTTGCGGCCTCTCTTGCGGCGGTGAGTCACCCTGGCTCCCTGGTTTACCGAGGAGCTGAGGGTGATGAAACGCCGCAAGAGATGCCTAGAGAGAAGATGGAGGTCTACCCGTTCTGAATCCGACCGAACACAGGTAAGAGCCCATTTACGGACTTACATTGTGGCGCTGAGAGTGGCCAAACGTCATCATTGTGCCACTCTCATAGCATCCGCAGAAAACCGCCCTGCCGCCCTGTTTAGGGTGACCCGCTCCCTCCTTCAACAGAGGGTGCGGGAAACCCCGCTACAGGGTAGAGCAGAGGAAATTGTGACTTTTCTGCAGGAGAAAATCGCTCAGATACAGAACGAGCTAGCCCCCATTGATGGCCCAGTGGGATGCCACGAGACAGATCTTGTTTGGGAGGAGTTTGACTCCGTTACTTCCGAGGATATGGACAGGTTATGTGGGCGACTGCGAGCCACCACATGTTTATTGGACCCGTGTCCCTCCTGGCTTGTACTGGCATCCTGGGAGGTGACACGAGGCTGGCTCCAAGAGGTTATCAACGCATCCTTGAGTGAGGGTTCCTTGCCTGCTTCCCTAAAAGAGGCTATGGTGAGGCCCCTCCTCAAGAAGCTTTCTTTGGATCCAGCTTTACTAGCCAACTATCGTCCAGTCCCCAACCTTCCCTTTTTGGCGAAGGTTGTTGAGAGTGTGGTGGCACAACAGTTTCCCCGTCACCTGGAGGAAGTTCAGTATCTAGATCCGCGCCAGTCCAGCTTTCGGCCCGGGCATAGCACCGAGACGGCATTGGTCGCGTTGGTCGATGATCTCTGGAGGGCCAGAGATGGGGGTTGTTCCTCCATCCTGGTCCTATTAGACCTCTCGGCGGCTTTCGATACCATCGACCATGGTATCCTATTGCATCGGCTGGGGGGGTTGGGGGTGGGAGGCACCGTTTTACGGTGGTTCTCCTCCTACCTCTCTGGCCGATCGCAATTTGTGTTGGCAGGAGAGCAGAGGTCGACCTCGAGACCCCTCACATGTGGGGTGCCTCAGGGGTCGGTCCTCTCGCCTCTCCTGTTCAACACATATATGAAGCCGCTGGGTGAGATCATCCGTGGTTTTGGGGTAGAGTACCATCTTTACGCTGATGACACCCAGCTTTATATATCTACCCCAAACCACCCCAACGATGCCATAGCGGTGATGTGCCAGTGCCTGGAAGCCGTACGGATCTGGATGGGAAGTAACGGACTCAGGCTCAACCCGACCAAGACCGAGTGGCTGTGGTTTCCGGCTGCCCGATTCAACCAGCTGACGCCATCGCTGGCCATAGGGGGCGAACATCTTGCCCCTGTGGATGGGGCGTGCAACTTGGGTGTCCTCCTAGATGCCCGGCTGTCCATGGAAGATCAAGTGACAGCCGTGGCTAGGAGGGCGTTTTACCAGGTTCGCCTGGTTCGCCAGTTGCGCCCCCTATTGGATCGGGACGCCCTTCGCACAGTCACTCATGCTCTCGTGACATCCCGACTGGACTATTGCAACTCTCTCTACATGGGGCTCCCCTTGAGGTGCACCCGGAGACTTCAGATGGTCCAGAACGCAGCCGCGCGGGCAATTCTGGGAACCTCCAGGTTTACCCATGTAACACCGCTCCTGCGCGAGCTGCACTGGCTGCCTGTCGTCTTCCAGGTGCGCTTCAAGGTATTAGTTATCATCTTTAAAGCGCTCCATGGCTCAGGACCTAGCTATCTGCGGGATTGGATCCTGCCTCACACATCCTCACGGCCGATCCGCTCCCACAGAGAGGGACTTCTCCGGGTGCCGTCCACTAGACTTTGTCAGCGGGCGACGCCCAGGGGAAGGGCCCTCTCTGTGGCGGGCCCAGCCCTCTGGAATGACCTTCCCCCCGACATTAGAACGACCACGGACTTCCGCTCCTTCCGTCTGAAATTAAAAACATATCTTTTCTGCTTGGCCGGCCTAGGTTAGTCTCTCTCTATGGGGTTTTAGCTGTTTAAGTGGGAATTTTAGTATGTAAATGGGTATTTTAGCACAGGTATCGTTTAATTTGTTTTAATATGTCTGTATATTTATTGTATATTTATTGTTTTAGTTTCCCTGTGCACCGCTCCGAGTCCCTATGGGGAGAGGGAGCGGTCAAGAAATTAAAATTATTATTATTATTATTATTATTATTATTATTATTATTATTATTATTATTATTATTATTATTATTATTATTATTATTATTATTATTATTATTATTATTATTATTATTATTATTATTATTATTATTATTATTATTATTATTATTATTATTATTATTATTAGGCCCAGGGTACCTGCGAGACCACCTACTGCCACTGGTAGCCTCCCATTGTCCAGTACGATCCCACAGAGTTGGCCTCCTCAAGGTGCTGTCAGCCAGAGAGTGTCAGCTCCGCGACCCCCAGGGGGAGAGCCTTCTCTGTGGGAGTGGTAACCCCGGAGCCAAAGCAAAAACTTTTAAAAAAGATTTCCGGGTTCCCTGAATCCTGGCTCTCTGAGCATTCCCCCCTCCCCCCAATGTTTGGGCTGCACGGAGGGAAAAATCAGGCAACAAGAGATTGATTGTGGCTGAAGGTATGCAGCTATGCCTTTCTCAGAAGCAGAAGCAAGAGAAGTACTGGTGGAAAATCCCTTGCCCTAGCCCCCAGACACATGAAAGATGCCTTTCGGACTGCAGGGGCCCCCAGCGGTGTTCATGCAGTTAAGAAACGAGGTGTTGCATGAGCACCTCTACAAGGGGGTCCTCGTCTACCTATATGACATCCTTATCTACACTGAGACCATTGATGACCATGTACCCCTGGCCCGCCAAATACTGGAAAAACTTCTGGCAGCCAACCTGTACGTCAAGGTATCAAAATGTGAATTCCACTGTGCAGGGTTACTTGGGTTACCGACTGTCAAATGAGGAAATAGAGATGGACTCAGCCAAAGTGTAAGCCATCCTAAGCTGGCAACCTCCTCGCATCCGCAGACAGCTACAAAGCTTCCTAGGGTTTGCAAACTTCTGCAGGCAATTCATCCCCTTTTTGCCAAACCCCTGATAGACCTCCTGAAGACAGGGAGCCCAGAAACGAAACCTCATCCAGGACAACCTCTACCGTGAGACCTAACCTGCCAAGAGGCGTTCAAAACATTGAAAAAAATGTTTGCAAAGGAGCCAGTACTGAAGCATCCTGATATCCTGAGCAACCTTTTGTGATCCAGGCAGACGCCAGCGACGTCTGTGCAACCCTGTGCTGACACCTCCCGCAAGCTCACAGACACGGAGAGACAATGGGCCACATGGGAAAAGAAGGCTTTCCCAGTGAGATGGGCACTGCTAACCTGGAGACACCTGTTGGAGGGGAGCCAGAAACTGTTTTTAGCTGGACCGACCACAAAAATCTGGAAGCTCTCAGGACCCCATGGAAACTATCACCCAAACAAGTCTGATGGGCTCAATACTTCAATCATTTTGATTTTGTCTTTAAGCACATTCCAGGTAGGAGGAACTTTCTAGCTGATGCCCTGTCTCGCATGCCTCAGTACAAATGCGAATGGGAGCATGTAGTGGATGCCATTATTCCTTCTACTTAAACAGCTGCCCAAGTAACCACAAGGCAGCAACACCGTGACCAGCGAGGCCAACCCGCAAGCGACCTAACCACAAGACTCAAAACTGAGCTGCTAGCAGACCCCTGATTCCAAAACAGCCAACACATCTTGACGAAAAGAGATGACCTTGCATGGAAGGGGACGAAACTCTATGTTCCAGAATCCCTACATATCATAATTCTCCAGAGGAGCCACGACGCCAAGCCAGCAGGCCACTGTGGGTTCCTAAAGACTTTACACTTAGCCAAGAGGCAATTCTGGTGGCCTGGCATGAAGAAAGATGTGGATAGTTGCGTGAAAAGTTGCACCATCTGCACCAAAATGAAGAGACGACCGGGAAAACGCCCCGGACTACTGCGTTTGCCACTGTTTAGTGGCAGAGCCAATGAGGCCATGGGAGGAGATTGCAATGGACTTTATAGTAGAGTTGCCAAAAAGTGGGGAAACTATTCTCCAAGCAGGCACACTTCATACCCTGTAGCGGACTACCCTTGGCTCACACAAGCTGGCTAAACCGTTTCTGAAGTATATCTACAGACTGCATGGAGTACCTTGAAGAATCATCTCAGACAGAGGGGTCCAGTTCACGACTAAGTTCTGGAGGGAGTTTCTGCTGTCCATTGGGTCATCTCAGGGTCTTAGTTCAGCTTTTCATCCAAGCACTAATGGGGCGGCAGAGACATTGAATGCCATGATAGAGCAGTACCTGAGGTGCTACGTGAACTATCAGCAGTCTAATTGGGCAGACCATTATTAGAGGCATCGTGGGTGAAACACAGAAACATCCAAGCTGATCGCCTTATGGCAAAATTCCATGCAGAAAACCCAAGCAAGCCTGGGGGAGGAACGCATCCCTAAGTTATATACCTGTGTTCAAATTGTTTTGTTTCCCATAGGCTGCTTTCGGGAAGTGAGGGGAGCTGTATGTCAACTCGCAAAAACATCACCATGACTCTTTATCGAGTTGACATAGAGAAATGAGAATTCCAGGCATTTTTGTGGTCAGAGGGAAATTCCAAGCTGGCCTGTAATGCGCATGGATAGATTCAATTATGCTGCTAATTGGCTAACATGATTTATTACTGGGCAGAGTGCAGTGGGATAGAGGGATAAAGTTCAAACGCAATGAAGTGAAAGCAGTTTTGGCTCCACCGGAGCTCAAGCCAGAATGTCCATCCTAATAAATGATGGGATTTGTTTTGAACTTTGTCTCGAGGCTCGTAAAATAATTAGGTTGACTTCTGGCATCTTCACAGAGCCATCCACCTGCTCAAACCTAACAGGCTTGGCCATCTTCCTCACCAAAATCCCTAATGCAGCAACCACAACTTTTTCTGATAAGACACCGGGTACCCCTGAGTCTATCAGTGCACCATATTTCCCATGCTGTGCTGATTGGGGGCTCACTATAGTGATGGGAGTGATGAATGGACAGATGGGGTCACTTACCATTGGGTCCTCTGGGCTGTCATTCTTTTTTAAAAAAAACAACCAATTTTTATTGGTGTTTACAATATATGCTGGACCCCCCCCCCCCCCGCGACCGAACCATCCATTTGGCAAAATGCGATAGGGACTTTCAAAGTCTTAAGGCGAATTCCTAGTGTTTGTACTAGATCTTGGCTTATAAGGCAGTGTGAACACCCAGAATCCAAGAGGGCTAATGATTCTGAGAAATGGCTCCAAGAGGGAGTTTTCAGTTCAGGGGAATAGTCCGGGAACTCACCTTCACAATACAATAAATACAATACAATACAATACAATACAATACAATACAATACAATACAATACAATACAATACAATACAATAATACAATACAATACAATACAATACTACAATACAATACAATACAATACAATACAATACAATACAATACAATAATACAATACAATACCAGAGTTGGAAGGGACCTTGTAGGTCTTCTAGTCCAACCCCCTGCGTGGGCAGGAACCTTATACCATTTCAGACAAATGGCTATCTAACATCTTCTTAAAGACTTCCAGGGTTGGGGCATTCACAACTTCTGGAGGCAAGCTGTTCCAGAGGTTAATTGTTCTAACTGTCAGGAAATTTCTCCTTAGTTCTAAGTTGCTTCTCTCCTTGATTAGTTTCCACCCATTGCTTCTTGTCCTGCCCCCAGGTGCCTTGGAGAATAGTTTGACTCCCTCTTCTTTGTGGCACCCTCTGAGATATTGGAAGACTGCTATCATGTCTCCCCTGGTCCTTCTCTTCATCAAACTAGACATACCCAGTTCCTGCAACCATTCTTCATATGTTTTAGCCTCCAGTCCCCTAATCATCTTGGTTGCTCTTCTCTGCACTCTTTCCAGAGTCTCCACGTCTTTTCTACATCGTGGCGACCAAAACTGTATGCAGTATTCCAAGTGTGGCCTTACCAAGGCACTATACAGTGGCATTAACACTTCATGTGATCTAGATTCTATCCCTCTGTTTATGCAGCCTAGAACTGTGTTGGCTTTTTTGGCAGCTGCTGCACACTGCTGGCTCATATTTAAATGGTTGTCCACTAGGATTCCAAGATCCCTCTCACAGTTGCTACTATTGAGCAAGGTACCACCTATACTGTACCTGTGTCTTCTCCCAGTCGTGCGGCTCCTCCCCTGGTGTGCCATAGGTGGTAGTGAGGTCCAGTGGCTCCATTCCCGACATAGCCGGTCTGGTACGAATGTCAGGTCTTCTGGTGCTTTTGCCCATTTCATTGGCTGGCTTGGGGCAGGGTCTCAATGTCATTCTGCAAGCATTCGCCCAATGCCCCTCCTTCCCACATTTAAAACAAGTTGTACTGCGGGGTTTGTTGTGGGGTCCACCCCACCCTTCTCTTACGCTGTCACGATGGGGTGGGGGGGCTTTAAAACCTCTATCAGTGGAATGAATATTAGTATGTCTGATTAAATCAAGTTCTACATCAGCAGCCAAGTCGTACCAATCTTCGAGCGTTCGCGGGTTGTGTCTGTTGATACAGCTCTGATATAGATCAGGATGTAAGCCCTCAATGAAAATGTCGATAAGAGCATCCTCACTCCAACCCCTCATGTAATCAGATAATTCCCGAAAACGCTGGGAATACTCTTGGACTGGCTGATTATTCTGGTGTAATGTCCTCAATTAATAGCGGGCCTTACGTTCTATGTGAGGGTCTTCGAATCGCCTTCTGAGGGCAAACATAAATCTGTCAAAATTTCTCATCAGAGGGGAGTTATCGTTATGTAGAGACACGATCCAATCTGCTGCTTTCTTTTCCAAAGCCAGACAAACAACTCTAATCTTTGCTTCATCACTTGGCAAATCAGTTGCAGCCTGTCTCATATAATTGCTGTCTCATATAATTGACATGGTCATTCTGGGGGGGGGGGGCGGCTGCTTCCCTTCTAGGACTTTCCTCCCTCCTTTGGCGTTGGGGGTTGGGGGGGAAACTGCCCTGGCTGTCGCTAGCCGCTGTGTATGCACATCTTTCTCGGCCAGGTTTCTTCCCGTTCGGAGTTTCTCTTCCTCCCTCTTTGGTAACAACCAATCCAGAGGGTCATGGGGGACTTTCCCCTCTTTCTCTCTGCTGTGTTTTAATTTATCAGCTTCTGAAATTAGCTTCTGTGCTCTTTGTCTTAGAAGAAATTCTTCCTCTGGCACCTCCCAGAGGGGGGGGGGGAAGGGCCTGTCTGCGTCTAGTATTTACTCCCCAAGGGGTTTCTTCAAACATTCCTTTCCTGCCCACTCCCTCTGACTATCGGTGACGAACTGATTTATCTTCAGATTCACCCCCCAGGCTAAGATCCTTTAAAAGTTCAACGACTGACCTAGTGTTATCTTTGATTTGTATGGGTTCTTTAGTTTCAGTTTTCTGGACATCTGGACTGGAAACGGAGGCTGTATCAAGAGCCATGGCCCCCAATAAATCTTCTTTCCCCACGTCTGACATTTTGAAGTTTTATTTTCTCACTCGCTGCTGAAGCGGTTAGCTCAGAGACGAGTTAAATGGATTCCTTGCTTTTTTGTCATGACTGCCTCCATCATAAATCAAGAAAGAACACACTTAAACTCATTTGGAAAGTTTAAGGCTACTTTTACTGAAAATGATAAGACTTGCAGCGAAAGTCAAGCAAGGAATGAAACATTTAGGCGCGCAACATACATATCAAATCATAACCCAACCCTCCACCTCATTGACCCCAGCATATTGTCCAATTCAAAGCCGGCCACGACATCAGGTGCAGTCCCTGCCCAAGAGCATCATCAGAATGGAATGCAGACCGTTAGCTAAACAGTGGCTACATCTCTCTCTCCTGCTCCCTTAGTATCCTAGCAACTCCAGCCCCCCCCCGTTACAATATGACAGCCGAAGAAAGGAAAAGCAAAGGCTGACAATATGTAGGAAAAGGATTTATAGGATATAAAATAACATTTTAGTGGCTTTCATGTAGGGGGGGGGGTGGTTACCTCCGATACTTCATACAAATACAATGTGAAAAAAAAGCAAGTGGCAAAAGATACATATATATCACATTTCATAATTCATACATTCAATCATTTGTTTTTTCTTACCATACCTTTTCACAGGTTACAGTAATAGTTTCAAAATCAATTCATTTTTGAGATCTGAGTCTCTTTGCTATTGTTTCTTCTTCCTCTTTCCCGCCAATGGGCGGGGCCATGGCCCCTCCCGTTCCCTCTTCTTCGTCTCCTAGGAGTAGGGAGTGTTTCTTAAGAAAGGCCTCTGCCTGAGACTTCCGTTTGTGCCGCGCTCTGCCGCTGACGGTCTCTTTGAAGACTGCCAACCCAGCCGCCTGTAAAGAGGCATTTCGGACATGAGAAATGTCTCGTAAAACTCCAAGCCTTTGAAGCACTTGTGAGCTGAGCAGGTAGCTGTTGGTTGAGTCCCCTGTGTGACCCCAGAAGGTATTTATGCCTCTGGGAAGTTAACAGGGCGTGACTCCCTTTACAAGCTGCCGCTGCTCCGGGTGATTGGGAATTTCTGCTTTCAGCAGAACTAGGCATTCGCGGCCAACACTTTTACCATCTAACACCAAACCGCAAGTATTTATTTATTCCCTGCTGACTATCGAAGTAGTCACAGTGTTGAAGTTAGAATGACTTTGAAGTGAGAAAAGGAAACAAAATGGTGGCTTGCTCTCAGCGGAAAGTAGCTGAAAACGGAAGTAATTCGGTTTGTGTATTCTAATACGTTATAAAGTAATAAAGCCTGCTGGAGATTCAAGGGGGGAAATTTTTTTTTTTGATTTGGAGAATCTTTTGAGAAAAGTTGGCAGACTCTGCACAGGGTAAGATGTCAATGAAACAAGGAGCCACACCCCTGCAAGCTCAGACAAAGACAGAAGGCCTCCAAGATTTAAAAGACTTTATAAGCAGAGAGATCAAGAGATCTGAGCAAGAAATTAAAGGAATTATTCAAGAAAAGTTTGAATTAGTTAATAAAGATATTCAAACAGTGGTGAAAGGCCTCTCTGATGTAATTTTGAAGGTGGATAAAAAAGTGGAAAAACTTGCTTTAGACGTGGAGGTTAAATTTAAGGAATCTGATTTAAAATTTACAGAATAGTTTGGGACGCAGGTAAAGCATACATGCGAGGAGTCCTGATACAAATGAATTTTAAACACAAACAAAATAGACAGAAAAAGAGAATAGAGTTGGAAAAAGAGATAAAGAAGAAAGAACAGTTATTGATAAAAAATCCAACAGACAGGAAGTTAAAAGCAATTATAAATCTTTTGAAGGATCAATTTCAAATGCTTATAGCATTTGAACAAACAGCAACTAACTTACAATTTGCAAAACATAATACTTTCGCTAATGCCAACAAGCCGGGTAGATGGTTGGCTTATACATTGAGAAAACAATTGAGTACAAGAACTATTGATAGTGTTCAGCATGGTGAGAAGGAAGTTCGTCAACAAGAATTAATTAAAAAGGCTTTTCTGGATTATTATACTAAGTTATATGCTAAGGATAACATACAAAATAATCTTATAGATAAATATTTAGAAGGAAAAAGGGTTACAGAAGTCTCCTTGGGCCAAAAGGCAAACCTGGATCAATTAATAACCATCGAGGAGATTAGCTTGGCTATAAAGCAATTGAAATCAGCTAAAGCTCCAGGGACCGATGGTTTAACTGCAGTTTATTATAAAACTTTACAAGCAGAAATGATTGAACATCTTAAAGATCTATTTTGTAATATACAGCAAGGTGACAAAATACCTTCCTCATGGAAAGCGGCTTTTGTATCACTGATACTGAAAGAAGAAGCAGGCTCTAAGAAACCAGAAAATTATAGACCAATATCTCTTCTAAATACGGATTATAAATTTTTTGCAAAAGTATGAGCCAACAGATTGATGCCAGTTATCCAAGAGGTAATTCATCACGACCAAGCAGGATTTATCGAAGGAAGATACATGAAGGAGAATGTCAGGCAAATTATAGATTTATTGGACTATTTAGACAAGAATAAACAGATCCCTGCAGTGCTGGTTTTTTTGGATGCGGAAAAGGCCTTTTATCGAGTGAATTGGAATTTTATAATAAAGACTTTGGAAAAAATGGATTTGGGGGCTCGGTTTATACAGGCGATTGGAGCAATATATCAAGAACAATCTGCACAACTTATTATTAATGGAAGCTTGTCAAAGAACTTTAATATACATAAACGTACAAGACAGGGTTGTCCATTATCCCCATTGTTATTTATCTTAACCTTAGAAGTCTTGTTGAATACAATACAGGACTCGAATTTCTTGAATGGAATAGCTATAAGGCAAGAGAAATACAGAACTAGGGCATTTGCAGATGATCTGGTTGTTACCCTAACACGACCGATGAAATCAATAATCCAGATGAAAGACATTATAGAGGAATATGGCTTGATATCCAGATTCAGACTGAATCAGAAAAAGACTAAAATGATTGTTAAAAACCTGACAGAGATTCAAAAAAAGAAACTTGAAAGGGTGGCAGGTTTTGAAATAGTGTCAAAGGTTAAATATTTAGGAATACAAGTTGCAGACTCAAATATAAAACTATTCCAAAATAACTACGAGGTGCTGTGGCAAAAGATACAAAAAGATTTGCAAACTTGGAAAAAATTACAGTTATCTTTGCTTGGAAGAATATCAGCAATTAAAATGAATGTTCTACCTAGATTTATCTTTCTATTTCAAATGATACCGGTGCTTAAATCTGACAAACCATTGTTAGAATGGCAAAAAACGTTGAATAAATTTGTTTGGAATGAGAAAAAACCGAGAGTGAAATTGAAAATTATGCAAGATACTCGTGAAAGAGGTGGGCTTAAACTTCCAAACCTTCGATTGTATTACGAAGCAGCTACATTGACACAAATAACCACTTGGTTTGGAAAAACAAAAACTGAACTGTTGAATATAGAAAGCCACGATCTCGATTTGGGATGGCATGCATACTTATTCTATGATCATAAAGTGGATAAAGTGTTTAATAGTCACATACTTAGAAGTGCCTTGATGAGAATCTGGAAGAAGCACCGATCCAATTGGGATTATAAGATTCCGTTTTGGCTGGATAGTTCTCCAAGAATGCTGGGTCCAGGGAGGGCTTCTTGAGGAGGGGCCTCACTACCGCCTCTTTCAAGACGGCAGGCACCTCCCCTCACTCAAGGAGGTGTTCACAATCTCCTGGAGCCAGCCTCGTGTCGTCTCCCAGGATGCCAGTACAAGCCAGGAGGGACACGGGTCCAATAAACATGTGGTAGCCTTAAGTCTCCTTGACAACCTGTCTATATCCTCGGTAGTAACAAAGTCAAACTCCTCCCAGAATGGTTCCTCAAGACCAGCCTCGAACAATCCCACCGGGCCACTGTCGATGGAGGGTAGCTCATTCCGAATCCGAGTGATTTTATCCTGCAGATAAATCCCAAATTCCTCTGCTCGTCCCTGCAAAGGGGCTTGCCGCGGCCTCTGGTGAAGGAGGGAGCGGGTCACCCCAAACAGGGCGGCAGGGCAGTTATCTGCGGATGCAATAAGGGTGGCACAATACTCATGTTTGGCCACCCTTATCGCCACTAAGTAAGCCCTAATATGGGTTCTCACTAGTGTTCGGTCAGCTTCGGAGCGAGAGGATCTCCATCTGCTCTCCCAGGCGTCTCTTGTGCTGTTTCATCTCCCTCAGCTCCTCGGTAAACCAAGGAGCCTGGGTGACTCGTCGCCGCAAGAGAGGCCGCAAGGGCGTGACTCGGTCCAAGGCCCCCGTGGCCGCACTTAACCATGCGGCCACTAGGTCCTCAGTCGAGTCGTGGGGCAAGTCCACAGGAATTGGCCCAAGCTCCCTCTGGAACCTTTCCGGGTCCATCAGGAGCCTGGGGTGGAACCATCTAGGAATATCCGGTTCCGCCTCCCCGCGGTGAGGTGAGGTGATTGGAAAGTCTAACCGAAGGAGAGCGTGATCTGTCCATGACAAGGGTGTGATGGCTAGATCCCCTATTCCCAGATCACTACTCCACTGTCCCAAGACGAAGATTAAATCCAGGGTGTGTCCTCCCTCGTGAGTAGGGCCTAAAACTACCTGGGTCAGGTCCATGGCCATCATGGAGGCCATGAACTCCCGAGCTGCTCCAGAGGCCTCGCCTACTGACAGCAAGTTAAAGTCCCCCATGACTACTAGTCTGGGGGTCTCAACCGCCGCCTCGGCTATCACCTCTAGGAGCTCGGGCAGGGCTGTTGTTGCATAGCGAGGAGCCAGGTACACAACTAATACGCCCAACTGCCTCCCTAGGCCCCACCTCACGCAGAGAGATTCACACCCGGTCGTCTGAGGGATTGTGGTCTCCTTCGGCTAAAGACAATGTTGCAACTGTAACTCCGTGGATAATTTTTTTTCAACTGATATTAAATGGGTTGGCAGTTAATCCTCTTTCTCCCCATTCCGGAAAGCATTTCCAATCGCCGCCTTTTATGAGGGGGGGTTAAAACTCCCCCCTCTGTTCTTCTTTTAACAACGATCAAATGCAGAGAAAACTCACAGTTTACATTTGCCATTCCAGTTTATCAGGAGACTCGGTCTGATCCTCCGTCCCCGACATTTCCACCCATCTTCTGATTTTCTGCGTATTCCGGCAATCGTCGGCGAGAGGACTTTCCCCCCCTGCTTTCTGCCCCCCGGCTCCTGGGGCGAAGCAGGAAAAGCGCCCAGCCGACCGCCGTCTGGCTGGGGGGCCCCAGCAGCCACCCGTATGGCAGGGGGTTCACCCAAACCCCCTGTGCCCCCGAGGGGGCCCACCAGGGAAGCAAGTGGTGGACGCACCCGAAAACATGTCCGTCATCTTCGGAAGCCGGAAGTCGAGTCTTCTGGGATCTTCACAGGGCCATCCACCTTCTCAAACCTAACAGGCTTGGCCATCTCCCTCACCCAAATCCCTAATGCAGTAACCACAACTTTTTCTGATAAGGCACCGGGTACGCCTGAGTCTATCAGTGCACCGTACTTCCCATACTGTGCTGATTGGGGGCTCACTATAGTGATGGGAGTGATGAATGGACAGATGGGGTCACTTACCATTGGGTCCTCTGGGCTGTCATTCTCAGTATGATAGGGCACCATCTGGAACTTCCCCACTGCCGTTGCTTCTCCCTCCTCTGAGAACATCACCAAGGACTCTACCTGGTGTGCTCCCCAGGACCCTTCAGGGGTCTGTCAGTGAGGCATTGCGGTCTTACCAGAGCTGCTGGCTAGCGACTTCGGTAACTGTGACAAAGGCATGTGCACTCAGCTGCACAGTGTCCCAGTTGGTTACACCGGAAACAGCATAGAAGCAGTCAAACAGGTCTCACTGTAGAGACCGGGGTGATAGGGATAGGCCGCGTTCTACCAGTCATTCTGTCTGTAGCCTTCTGGGGCCCAAGGTTCATGTCACCCTTGGGATGGAACTCCCGTAACCCAGCATCCAAGTCATTGACTGCCTGAAACCACTTTTACAGCTGATACAGAATACCCTGGTAAACACAAGCTTAGCAGAGGTTGTGGTTCAACCCCACCCTGAACTGACAGATCAACAACCTTTCTGGACAGGCCCTCAGTTACCAGTGACCCGGTGGAACTTCCAGACATACTCCACCACTGACTGGCCCCTCTGTTTCAACTATAGGAGCTCTCCTTCTGCCCATTGCACGTGGGACCATTCTCGAACCATTCGTAGTGCCTCCATGAAAAGACCCACATTTTCCAACTCCCAGGCATGCTCACTGTGAAAGTCTGCTCTCCACTCAGCAGCCTCATCTTCCAACATCACCATCATCGCCACCACCATTGCCCACTATGAGAGGTACAACCGGGTGTACCAGTTCAAATGGCTAATGGCTTGACTCAGAAAAAAGGCCAACGTTCCTGTCAAATGGAGCCTGCAATGGCAGTGGACACCATGCCACCTGCTGGGGCCAATACCTTAGTGGTCATATGGGGTCCTGCCACACATCCTCCACTACAGCAGGCTCCACCTCAGCCACTGTATCTTCAGCCATTGCACTGGCTTCCTTCCTCCTGTCTGGTCAACCCTAATGGCTGTGGAAGACAACAATGGGAACAATTGGAAATGAACAGATGACTTTCTCTCAAAGGTCCAAAGCCAGACCAAGTTAGAACCAAAGCAAATACACTCAGGCAACCGAGAAATTCAGTAACCCAGACTTTAATCCTTAAAAGTAGGCCAGAGCATTGGTACATGATGAGTAGGAAACACAGTCCTTTGCAAAGTCAGCGCTTGTCTCCCAGCATACTTTATAGTCCAGGCACCACACCCTTCGACTGACCAGACACTCCCACCAGGCAACCAACCTTCGATAGACCATGGTGGTGGCCTCCTCTCACATCCGGCAGCAGTGGCACAACCTCCCAAATAACGGCATGCTTTGGGGCCTTGTGCATCCTGACTGGAGGTCCATGCAGGGGAGCAAACAGCTGCCAAGCGACTTTTCAGTGCTGTCCCTGGAAGTTCCGCTGCCACAACTGCTTCCTCACCTGTTGCTCCAGTTGTTCTCCCTGCTGTGTACTGCTCTTTTTCCTTCCCAGAGGGATCGTCTATGGGAGCAATCAGCTGGTGAGTGGCTTGTTGGCTCAGGCACCGGCAGTCCTGCTGCTGCAGCCTTGCCCATCGCTTCAGTCACCTTCTCCACTGTGTGCTGCTCTGTACACTGTGTGTCGACCACGGTGTTTTGCTCCTACACTGTGTGTAGACCACGGTGGCGGCCTCCCTTCACATCCGGCAGCAGAGGCACAACTTCCCAAACGGCGTCATGCTTCAGGGCTTTGTGCATCCCGACTGGAAGCTCATGGAGGGGAGTGATCAACTGGTGAACAGCTGTTCAGCACTGTCCCCAGAAGTCCCACCGCCACAGGTGCCTCCTCGTCTGTCACTTCAGTTGCTGTCTCCACTGCATGCTGCTCTGTTTCTTTCCTGGAGGGCTGTCAAGAGAGTGATCAGCTGGCGAGTGGCTTTTTGGCACAGGCATGGGTAGTCCTGCTGCCACAGCGTTTTTGCTTGTTTATTTATAACTGGGGATTACAAGATGTTTCAGTTATGTTGTTGAAGTTTATAAGAATTATTCCCATGTTTCAGGAAGACATAGGATAGAGCCTAGCTCATCAAGGGGATGAAATCAGTACACAATCATTATTTTCCTTTTGTGCTAGAAAGAAGACTGTACATTTCACATATTAAACAAATAATAGTTTAACATTTAAGGTAGCACTATTATGTTGTTGTCATTATTATTAAATATCCCTCCTTTATAACTCCTCAAGGCAGTTTATTTATTTTATTTTTATTTTATTAAATTTATACCCCGCCCTTCTCCTTGTTAGAACCCAGGGCGGCGCACAGGGATGTTAAAATACATACAAAATATATAAAATATATGAAATTTAAAATACTTATTCTAATAAATAAACCCTGTGCTAAAACCGAATTAAAATCCCAGGTTTAAAAACTATCTAATTGTCAGTATGGAGGTTACGCTAGGCCGGCTAGATGAAATAGGTGTGTCTTCAGACACTTGCGGAAGAGGCGGAGGTCGGAGATGGTGCGGAGTTCAGGGGGTAAGTCGTTCCAGAGGGCTGGGCCCGCCACAGAGAAGGCTCTCCCCCTGGGTGTCGCCAGTCGGCATTGTCCAGCCGACGGCACCCTGAGGAGGCCCTCTCTGTGGGAGCGTATCGGTCTGAGGGATGTATGGGGCAGGAGGCGGTCTCGCATATAACTAGGCCCCGAGCCATGGAGCGCTTTAAAGATGGTCGTTAAAACCTTGAAGCGCACCCGAAAGACCACAGGAAGCCAGTGCAGCTCGCGCAGGATAGGTGTTATGTGGGAGTGTCTAGGTGCTCCCGTAATCACCCGCGCGGCTGCGTTCTGGACTAGCTGCAGCTTTCGAGTGCACCTCAAGGGGAGCCCCATGTAGAGAGCATTACAGTAGTCAAGTCGAGAGGTGACGAGTGCTTGAGTGACTGTGCGTAAGGCACCCCGGTCCAGTAAGGGGCGCAATTGGCGCATCAGGCGAACCTGATGAAACGCCCCCCTGGCCACGGCTGCCACATGATCTTCCATAGACAGCCGGGAATCCAGGAGGACACCCAAATTGCGCGCCCTCTTCACGGGGGCCGGTGTTTCGCCCCCAATGGCCAGAGTTGGAATAATCTGGCTGAACCGAGGCGCCGGAAGCCACAGCCACTCAGTCTTGGACGGGTTGAGCCTGAGTTTGTTACCACCCATCCAGATCCGTACGGCTTCCAAGCACCGGGACATAACCTCGACGGCATCGTTGGGGTGGTCTGGGGTGGATAAGTACAACTGAGTATCATCAGCGTACAGATGATATCCCACCCCAAAACCACGGATGATCTCACCCAGCGGCTTCATATATGTGTTGAATAGGAGGGGCGAGAGGACCGACCCCTGAGGAACCCCACATATGAGGGGTCTCGAGGCCGACCTCTGCCCCCCTGTCAACACATATTGCGACCGACCAGAGAGGTAGGATGAGAACCACCGCAAAACGGTGCCTCCCAGCCCCAACCCCCCCAGTCGGCGCAATAGGATACCATGGTCGATGGTATCAAAAGCCGCTGAGAGATCTAATAGGACTAGGATAGAGGAATATCCTCTATCCCGCGCCCTCCAGAGATCATCAACCAACGCGACCAATGCCGTCTCGGTGCTGTGCCCGGGTCGGAAGCCGGACTGGCGCGGGTCTAGATAATCAACTTCCTCCAAGTGTCGCGGAAACTGTTGAGCCACCACACTCTCAACAACCTTCACTAGAAAGTGGAGGTTGGAGACGGGACGATAGTTCTCTAATAATGCTGGATCCAGGGACGGCTTCTTGAGGAGGGGCCTTACTACCGCCTCTTTCAAGATGGCAGGCAAGGACCCCTCACTCAAAGATGCGTTGACAATGCCCTGGAGCCAGCCTCGTGTCGTCTCCCAGGATGCCAGTACAAGCCAGGAGGGACACGGGTCCAATAAACATGTGGTAGCCCTAAGTCTCTTTGACAACTTGTCCATATCCTCGGTGGTAACAAAATCAAACTCCTCCCAAGATGGTGTCACAAGAACAGCCTCGGCCCGCTCGACTGGGCTACTGTCGATGGAGGGTAGCTCGTTCCGAATCCGAGTGATTTTCTCCTGCAGATAAATCCCAAATTCCTCTGCTCGACCCTGTAAAGGGGCTTCCCGCGGCCTCTGTTGAAGGAGGGAGCGGGTCACCCCAAACAGGGCGGCAGGGCGGTTATCTGCGGATGCAATAAGAGTGGCACAATACTCACGTTTGGCCACTCTTATCGCCACTAAGTAAGTCCTAATATGGTCTCTCACTAGTGTTCGGTCGGCTTCGGAGCGAGAAGATCTCCATCTGCTCTCTAGGCGTCTCTTGTGGCGCTTCATCCCCCTAAGCCCCTCGGTAAACCAAGGAGCCCAGGTGGTTCGTCGCCGCAAGAGAGGCCGCAAGGGCGCGACTCGGTCCAAGGCCCCCATGGCTGCACTTAACCATGCGGCCACTAGGTCCTCAGTCGAGTCGCGGGGCAAGTCCACAGGAATTGGCCCAAGCTCCCTTTGGAACCTTATCGGGTCCATCAGGAGCCTGGGGCGGAACCATATAGGAATATCCGGTTCCGCCTCCCCGCAGTGAGGTGCGGCGATCGGAAAGTCGAGCTGAAGGAGAGCGTGATCTGTCCATGACAGGGGTGTGATGACTAGATCCCCTATTCCCAGATCACTACTCCACTGTCCCGAGACGAAGATTAGATCCAGGGTGTGTCCGCCCTCGTGGGTAGGGCCTACAACTACTTGGGTCAGGTCCATGGCTGTCATGGAAGCCATGAACTCCCGAGCTAACCCAGAGGTTTCGCCTGCTGAAACTATATGAACTATGTGTATATAGTTCTCCTGCTTCCTCTTTTCCTCACAACAGCCATCTATGAAGTTGGTTAGACTGAGAAAGAATGTCCAGTCCAAAGTCAGATAGCTAGTTTTCATGCTTCTGGAAGGACTAAAATTCAATTTCCCACCTTCCAGTCAAGTACCTTAACTACTACACCAAATTTTGGATAATTTCACTTGATACTTGGCAAGTAAATTATTTGTTGGCAACTAGCAGGTAGTATAATTGCTATAGTATTTACAGCATTTAAGCATCTTGTATTTTAAGGGATTTTAAATAGTTGATTATAATACATTAGCTACGAAATGCTGGTATGTGGGCAGATAGACATCTGCCTTGTGATAACAAAATGTTTTTATCCAAATATTTCTATAATACTGCAAAAGGAAAATAAGTGTTCAGCCTAAGGTTAAATTCATCATTGGAGAGAGAACATAATTTCTTGTATGTCTATCTCTATAAATGGGAGTTATTTACTAATCACTTTTCTCCATACAGTGTTTGGTTGTTATATTTCTAGTGTCACAACATCTTTTCTTTATCCATTTTTACTTTCTCAAACTGTTTGTTGAATTTCTATATCCCTATTGATACTACATAATGCTCTTCTTTCCTCTACCTTTTGCCTCCCTCATAAAGAATTCTCCTTCAAATTCTGAAAAGAAATGGAACTACTTAAATGTTCCAGAAGCAGATGGCGATACTGTAAGTTCTCTTACTTTTCTGATGCATGCATGTATCTGTTCCTGTTTCATTTCTACATATATAAATAGCAAAAACAAATGTCTGTTAATTGATAATAATTCCTCCATTAAGTCACTGGCTAACAGTAACATCGCCATATCCTTAAAAGTGAGAATTGCTGTTTTGTAATAAAAACATATATGGAGAAGTAATTTTTCTATCTATTCAGATTATTTGAATGGAGGAGAACATAGATTGTAATGGATCGTTTAGGCTTTCATGTTCAACCTCCTATTCATTGAATGAAAGCTTCAGGCTATGTATCTAGCCTTTGTATGAAAACGTGAAAGGGATCTAACTAACTCTTTGAGTAATATCACACTATAAGCTTTCCCTCTCTCCTATTATGCAAACAAAATCTATGTTCCTGTCACTTAAGTCTATTATTCTGTATCCTACATTCTGGAATGGTCAGACCCTTGTGATGTGTGGCATCCTTTCAGGTATGTGAAGGGTGCTATATATCTTCCTTTAACCATCTTTTCTCAAAGTTAAACAAAAGTTGTTCAATTTCTCTTTATGAGGTTTTGTTTCTAATTCCCTGACTATCTTCATTGCACTTTTATTGGTCAGCTACAGCATCTCTAAATCCTTATTAAAGTGTAATGTTCAGACTGAGATTGTTGAAGTAGAAGGCAACAATCACTTCCTGTGACTTGCAAATGATATTTCTGTGGATGCAAGCACATAGCGTTGCACTTGCCCAATTTGCTCTTCTATTATACAACTATCATTTCCAATCAACTAGTGATAATAAATCTTTTATTGCAATGATTTTTGATAAATTAGGTATCTTCCTATAATCCTGCATTTGATTTATGAGTCTGAAATGAAGATCATCACACTGTTCTCTTTTACATTTTATTCTGTTATATTCAGTTCATTTCTCCAGTCTTCAGAGTTATTTTTAATATAACTTCTCTTTTTGCTGCTAGCTATTTCATCCATTTTTGTATCATTTTGAAATATGATAGATATTCCTTCCACCTCTTAATCCAAATTATTAATGAAAAATTTGAATTTTAGGAGATTTGGGACTGAACCTTTTGGTATCACTTGATACCATCTAATTTGATTAGGGGTCATTACTGATTTTCAGACCAGCTATATATTTCATTCTCATGAGTGCCATCCAGATCATAGTGTGCTAATTTGCATGTCAATGGGTACAGATAGTTTTCATCTTATGACTACAATTGGGACGAGAGCTATCATCACCAAGCAAGTCGGTTGTTAAATGAATTGCATCTGATTTTACAACATTTTTTGCCACTGCTGCTTAAGCAAATATAGAATCCCAAATTGACTTTGTATGTCAAAAGCTGGCTGGGAAAGTTGCAAAAGGTGGTCATGTGGTGCTAGAATCCTTCCTATCTATATAAATAAAAATGTAAAATAGTTTGTACGAATCCACTAATCTCAAAAACTACTGCATCAATTTACCTCAAATTTTGACACAATGTTGCCAAGGACTTCTGATAATAGAATACCTACTCATTTTGTGCCTAGCACACGTGTGTCGTGTGCAAGGTACACAAATGTAAAATGTACCCACTGATCAGGTTTTCATCTCCCTGTAACTCCTCCCACCAGGCAACAGTCATTTCCTCAGCCACGTATGGAGGCCTCTTAGGGCCAAAAAGGCACTGAGATAGCAAACTCCCAGGTGGCCCATAGAGAGAGAGAGAGGAAGAAATACAGTTTAATAAAAGAGGGACTAGGGGAGACAGGATAGCAGCCTTCCAATATCTCAGAGGCTGCCACAAAGAAGAGGAAGTCAAGCTATTCTCCAAAGCACCTGAGGGCAGAACAAGAAGCAATGGGTAGAAACTAATCAAGGAGAGAAGCAACTTAGAACTGAGGAGAAATTTCCTGACAGTTAGAACAATTAACCAGTGGAACAGGTTGCCTCCAGACGTTGTGAATACCCCAACACTGCAGGTCTTCAAGAAGATGTTGGATAGCCATTTGTCTGAAATGGTATAGGGCTTCCTGCCTAGGCAGGGAGTTGGACTAGATGACCTCCAAGGTCCCTTCCAACTCTGTTATTGTATTATTGTATTACAGTAGGTAGGTAGATAGGGGAATATATAGATAGGGAGAAATACAGTAGGTAGGTAGGTAGGTACATAGATAGAGGGACAGATAGGGAGAAATACGGTAGGTAGGGGGATAGATAGATAGGGAGAAACACGGTAGGTAGGTAGGTAGGTAGGTAGGTAGGTAGGTAGGTAGGGTGATAGATAGAGAGGGAGAAATACAGTAGGTAGGTAGGTAGAGGGAGAAAGGAAGAAATACAGTAGGTAGGTAGGTAGAGGGAGAAAGGAAGAAATACAGTAGGTAGGTAGGTAGGTAGGTGGATAGATAGAGAGGGAGAAATACAGTAGGTAGGTAGGTAGGTAGGTAGGTAGGTAGGTAGGTAGAGAGGGAAAGGAAGAAATACAGTAGGTAGGTAATAATAATAATAATAATAATTTAATTTTATATCCCGCTCTCTCTCCCCAAGGGGACTCGAGGCGGGGCACAGGCAATTAAAAATACAAATAAAAGGTAAGTAGAGGGATTGACAGAGAGGGAGAAATACAGTAGCAGGTAGGTAGGTATATAGGTAGGTAGGTAGGTAGATAGGTAGGTAGGGGGATAGACAGGAAGAAATACAGTAGGTAGGTAGGTAGAGGAATAGAGAGAGAGGGAGAAATACAGTAGGTAGGTAGGTAGGTAGGTAGGTAGGTAGAGGGATAGAGAGGGAGAAATACAATAGGTAGGTAGGTAGGTAGGTAGGTAGAGGGGGAAAGAAAGAAATACAGTAGGTAGGTAGGTAGAGGGATAGATAGAGAGGGAGAAATACAGTAGGTAGGTAGGTTGGGGATTATACGGTGGTTGTGTGTATGTGTGCAGGTGTAGATCTACACACAGATTGGTTGGCCATTTAACCAAACTGGTCCACAGCAACGCGTGGCTGGTATAGCTAGTTGTAAATACAATAAAATTTCCAGCTGCCTGAATTTTGATTAGATCGCTGGAAAGATTGCAGTGTTGTAAGTTTGAGGATCAGTCATAAGTCACATTTTTCAGCACTGTCATAACAGTTACTAAACAGATTATTGTTAAATTGAGGCTTAATTATACTTGTTCAAATGTTTTGCTGAAGGTAAGATATAGCACAACATATATCAGTTAAGAAAGTCAATTAAAAATATAAGTCTATTATTTTGGAGTTAAAATATTAAACTAGGCACTGAAGTCTCCATCCATGGGTTTACCAGATAGGTTTAGGATAAACTCTGAGATTAATTTTACAGATGAGGATATATGTAAAAACTGAGTAAGACACTTTGATCTATTTGAACAAGTAAAATAAAACAAGTATGTTTCTTCAGTGGGGCATTGAGATTGAATTTTGCCACCAACCAATTTTGTCACCCTCTCTTTTTCAGACCAGCATTAATAGTACGATGAGTGTTTACAGTGAAACTGGGGACTATGGAAATGTGAATATTAGTGGTGAAATTTGTCTGCAAATTAGCTACAACTATAAAACAGGAGCCCTTAACATACTTGTAAAAAAATGCAAGAACTTGGCCATTGCTGACGAAAAGAAACAAAGAACAGATCCGTAAGCAAATCTCTTTATTTTTTAAACTAAATTTCTATTTATTTATTATCATAGTTATATTTGCTTGTTAGATTTGCCTTCCACAGAATATCAAACGCTCACATTTGGATTGGAGTTTGAAAAAAACTGAAAGACAGCATGAGTTTCTCCCATCTTCTTATTGAAACTTTACTTTAAATGAGATAAGAGCCATATCATTTTTAGTCCTTGAAAAGTTTGAGAAACTACAGTTGCTTCAGTTGGTGAAATCTAGAATTGGCTTGTGAGATGGGCAGCATAGAAGTTTAATAATAAAATAAATCAATCTGGAGATGGTGAACTGAATATTCTCCTGTGTGCTGCTCTGGGAATCCAATCACGAGTTAACTTTGTCCATTAGCCTATAGAGACTGAGTTAATTAATACTGGACATGCCTCCTCTGACTGGACTCACCTCAGTTTCTTAACTCAGTCCAGCCTGATGAGACGTATGCCATTTTCCTCTAGAGGTTAATGGACAATTTCTTTAATTTCCCGTGTTTGGATTCCTTCGAGGTTTGTGTTTTATTTTATTTTATTTTATTTTCTTCCCCTTTGCAGCCTAGACTTGCAGCTTCCCTGCTCTTGCGGCAGGAGGCTTGGATTCACAGGTGGCATGGGCTTTTGGCTGTGCGGTTGCCTGGTGAGCGCTGCCGCGGTCCTCGCCTCGGCTACGGGCAGCTCGCTGCTTCTGTGCTGGGCGTGCTGTTCAGTCCGCTGCTCCCCCGTGTTCGCCGGGGGTAGCGGACACACCGCTGAAGCTGCCGCCGCTATTTGGAGCACTGTGGTCGCGCGTTGAGCGGAAAACAGCGGCGGCGGCAGCTTTGCATGGTTGTCGGCTGGTCGGAGCTCCGACTTGTGAGTGGACCGTTGTAACGATAACTTTCACGCCGTTATCAGGCGGGCGAGGCCCACGAAGAGGGGGAAAAGATAACGACACCAGATCTTCTCTGAAACGGGGTGGAACTGCGCAATGGACAAAGGTCCGCAGGCCTTTTATTAACTTTATCAGAAGGCAGGGTTAAGCATAGGTTGTCATAGGTAAACAATACATAAATCTTGACCATAAAAGGAAATCCACACAGTAGAATAGGCGTTACATGCTCTTTGTTGATAGTTAGCACGTTGCACGTAGTTAGCACATTGCAAGAAGGTGGGAACTTTTCTCCAAGGTGTTAGGTGTCAGGGCATGACTAGTGACTTTTCATGCTAGCCTCCATGTTTGAGTCCAACCGGCCAAAACCAGTCTGCACTAACAGAAATGCTTAGCACGTGATGCAGCGTCATAATGCAACATCTCCTCTGTTTTTGTTTTTTCAAAAAAGATGTTCTTCGTCACCATACAGCAGCCTGAGGGGAGGCTTGATTCGGTGTTTGGAAATTACCTCTTCCTCCCCATCGCTGCCCAAGGTTAACGGTTTCTTCTCCAGGGGATCTCCCTGGGGCTCAGGAGCATACTTCTGTTCCCACAAAGCGTTGATGTGAGCTATAGCTCGTTTCTCAGCAAACAAAGATAAACTATTAGAAATGCTGTACATCTCTGCTGTAATGCAAGCACGCGCCAAAGGGGAATTTGATTTGGAGGACCTTGAAACTTGTGATGCATTTCCTGTCTCTTTTGTCCCTGATCCTGCACATCCAAACAATCCTCCTGTTCCTCAATATGTTCCTTTGTCTCTTAAAACTGTGAAAGAACTTAAGACAGCTGTGTCCACCTATGGTATTCAATCTCACTACTCTTTAGGTCTTTTTAAGTCTCTTGGGCATTCTGCTGAAATGTCTGGTGTATGGAATACCAAATTTGTGAAATGCTCCATTTCTGACAAAAGGCAGCAAATGCAGTGCTTGTATAAGCAGGCCCATTGTCTGTTTTGGGTTCGTTTGGGCGTCCCAGCGATGCAAAAGTACGAATGCAATGATTAATTACATGTTTTGTAGCTTCGCCCCTTTGAGGGGTTGCTATGATGAACCCTGAATATGTGTCAATGGACACATGGATGTACTTCCATGGAGCAAAGGAAGCATATTGGGTAACATCCATTTGCCAAATTTGACAACATTCTGTCCCTCAGGGATTGACCTCTCCCCTGAGCTGAGGGATATGCTGGCTGCTGCCATATCCAGGGGGGTTGATGAGGAGCTGCTATGCAGGACTCAGAGACCAAGGGCCTTGCCACTTGCTAGAGAATTACCTGCCCCCAAGGCTACTTTGTCCTCTCCTTCCCTCTCGGCCTATAACGAGGGTTCTGTCCTTGTGGAGGAAGGCGAGATCATGGACTTGGAACTATCTGATGATGAAGATGTAAACCAGGATCCTCCTTCCTCGTCGGGCCTATTTAATCAGGCCCTGTTCAAGTCCTTGTTGTTGTCCTCGCCATTGGCAAGCTGACCTGAAATCCAAATGCGTTTGGCCTCCACCCCCTTTAAAGGGGGGGCACTCTTTGGGCCAGCTCTGGACCCGATATTGATTGAGACCAGGGATAAGTGCAAGGTTCTTCCTTCGGTGGCTAGGCGATTGGTCGCCAGCCTTACTGTAGTCGTCACCCCTTTCGTGCCGTGGATTCTGGGTACACAGCAGTTCCTTACACCCCCCAGTACAACAGGTCCTTTCAGCAGGCCCAGGACAGGGCTCCTGATCGGTCAGCCAATAGGGATAGGAACAGGCAACAGGCCCAACAGCAGGCCCAGCCGCGCAGATCCTTTCGTGGGGCAGGCAACCGCTCCTTTCATAGATACCAGTGACTCGGCCGTGGCGGGCACCATTGGTGGACGCCTGTCAGCCTTCATCCACCAATGGGAAGCCACCACCTCAGACGCCTGGGCACTACAGACCGTTTCTCTCCATGCCCCCGAGGAGGTTTGTCAGATGCCCTGTTCCAAGATGCCGAATAAAAAGGTGCCTGATGGACACGGAGATTCAATATGTTATCTCCATCAATGCCATAGAACTGGTTCCTACAGGGCAAGTGGGTCTCGGATTTTATTCCATACTTTTCCTAGTCCCAAAATCCTCGGGCGGATGGAGAGCAATTTTAGATTTAAAAAGGCTCAATTTCTACCTCAAATACAAGAAATTGAAAATGCAGTTGCTCAAAAGCATGCTTGCGTGCATCCGCAGAGGCGATTTACTCACCTCCATCGATATCAAGGAGGCTTACCTGCACATTCCGATACAACCAGCCCATCGGAAGTTCCTGCGGTTTCACTTCGGAGGGCAGCACTATCAATACCGCGCCCTGCCCTTCGGCCTATCTTCGGTCACACAGACATTCACCAAACTGCTGGCCGCCATCGCAGCCTCCTTGAGGGCGGTCCCGGTCCGCGTGAATTGTTATCTAGACGACATCTTGGTATTGTCCTCTTCCTGGTGCCTAGCCTTCAACGACCTTCAGCTGACCATAGACACGCTTCAGCTCCATGCATTCATTTTGACTCTTCCCAAGAGTCATCTAGACCCAACGACGTCCCTACTTCATCTTGGAACAGTCATCGATTTGGAGAGATGCATGGCTTTCCTGTCCTCAGACCGCCGGCGGAGTCTTCAACATCTCGTCCGCCAGGTGTTCCTGCAATGGTCTCCCTCGCTCGCCAGTCTGTCCACGCTCCTAGGCAAGATGATTTCCTGCATAGGCGTGGTGCCCTGGGTGAGATTCCACGCACGTTCCCTTCAGTGGTTCCTGCTGCCATTTCAACGCTCCCACTCCAGCCACTCCCATGTCAGGATCCGTTTGCCGCCCAGAGTGTCCCGGTCTCTCCGCTGGTGGCTTTCTCCTCGCCTTCTCAAGGGATGTCTCTTCAAGGAACCGGAGCAGCTGGTCATGACCACAGATGCAAGCCAGTTCAGCTGGGGATCCCACGCCCTGGACCAGGTGGCTCAAGGTCGCTGGAGTGCTCAGGAGTTGTCGAACAGCATCAACTGGCTGGAGCTCTGCGCAATTCGCTTAGCCCTCCACGAATTCAGGAGTCTGGTTGCTTCCAACCACGTCCTTGTTCTCACTGACAACGTGGCTCCAAGGCACATGTCAACCGCCAAGGGGGCACATGGTCCAAAGCCCTGATGGCAGAAGCAGAGCAACTTATGCACTGGGCCGAGGTTCACCTGGCATCACTTCAGGCAGAGCACATCTCTGGTGAAGCGAACACCCAGGCGGATTGGCTGAGCCGGGCCACTGTGGATCAGGCGGAGTGGAGACTGCACCCGGATCTGTTTCGGGAGCTCTCACGATGATTCAGCCGCCCACAGGTAGACCTGTTTGCCCATCCCTCCAACACGCACCTTCCACGTTTCTTCACCAGGTACCGTGTTGTGGGGGCAGAGGGAACGGACGCACTCCGCACCCCCTGGCCACGGGCCCTCCTGTACGCCTTTCCGCCCTTGCCGATTCTTCCTCTAGTGATTCAGAAGATCTTGTCAGAGCGGGCGGAGGTTCTGTTTGTCGCCCCCATGTGGCCACGACGTCCTTGGTTTGCGGACCTGGTACACCTCTCGATTGCACGCCCGTGGAGGATCCCGGACGATCGCATCCACCTCTCCCAAGGTGCTCTCGTGCACCCAAACCCGCAGCCATTGCAACTAGCCGTGTGGCACATGAGCGGGCATTGTTGACTCAATTGTATTTTTCGGAAAAAGTCATTTCTACCATTCAAGCGGCCCGCAGGCCTTCTACGACACGCATTTACTAGGCGACTTGGTGTACCTTCTGCAGATGGTGTAGATCGTCTGGGGTTGATTCCCTTACTGCATCGGTGCCGTAAGTATTGGATTTCCTCCAGACAGGGATGGATAAAGGTTTGCTGCCTAACACCCTCCGACGCCAGGTCGCTGCCCTCTCCACCATCATCGGGAATGGGCAAGGTTGTTCTCTTTCACATCATCAAGGGGTTCGTGCCTTCTTGAAAGGAGCAACCAATCTGTGCCCACCAATGGTCCACCGCTATCCTACCTGGGATTTGCCTCTGGTGCTCAAGGCTCTCACAGCATCCCCATTTGAGCCCATTCGGGACATTACACTCTGGCTATTGACTTTCAAAACTGTGTTTCTGGTGGCTATCACCTCGGCACGCCGGGTATCAGTGTGTAGCGACCCCTTTCAGTGTCCCTTTTTTTTTCCAGTGTCCCTTTCAGTGTGTAGCGACCTCTGTCTTTTCCATCCTGACAGGGTCGTGCTAAGTTTGGATCCGACCTTCACTCCCAAGATCAATTCGCTCTTCCACAGATCACAGGAACTCGTGCTACCTGATTTTTGTCTGCATCCATCACATCTCCAAAAGCGGAGTTGGCATCATCTGGATGTTCGGAGGACCCTTCGTTGCTATGTCAAACGCATTGAATCCTTCCGGAGAACAGAAGCACTTTTTCTGTCCTTCCAACCGGCTACTATGGGCCATAAAGCGTCAGCAAACACCATTGGTCGATGGTTGAGAGCGTGCATTGACCTTGCTTATGACAGTCAGTCACGCCGGGCTCGCGGACGTATCTTGCCTCACTCAACCAGGAGTGCGGCCACCTTGGCGGCTTGGACCATGCAGGCCTCAGTCGAAGATATTTGCAGAGCCATGACGTGGTCATCTCCGTCACCGTTTACCCGACATTACAAAGTGGACAGGTTCGCTTCGGCGGACGCATCATTTGGGAGACGAGTGTTGCAGCAGGTGGTTCTTTCTTCTGATCCATCTGGCCAGCCTTTCCCCCATCCCTAACTTCATTGCTTTGGCATGTCCCATGATTGGATTCCCAGAGCAGCACACAGGAGAATGACCGTTGACTTACCTGAACGGTCCTTCTATGTGTGCTGCGAAGGGAATCCAAACCCACCCTCGGCTTCAGCTGACTGGGCCAGGACTGACTCATGGACTTACTTACCAGACTTGTCATTGAATTATTACGGAAATTGCTACGCCTCTTATACCAGCTGGAATTCGTACGAAACTGAGGTGAGTCCAGTCAGAGGAGGCGTGGCCAGTATTAATTAACTCAGTCTCTATAGGCTAATGGACAAAGTTAACCCGTGATTGGATTCCCTTCGCAGCACACATAGAAGGACCGTTCAGGTAAGTCAACGATCATTTTTCCAGTTTGATAATTTCAGTGCTACACTGCCTGGGAGAAAAGACTTAATTTTGGTGAAATGAAAAACCCATGTTTACCACTAAATGTCTTGTGCTGGTATTCTTACTCCTCTTTTTTGCACCTCAAGGGAAGCCCCATGTAGAGAGCATTACAATAGTCGAGTCGGGATGTCACGAGTGCTTGAGTGATTGTGCGCAGGGCAGCCTGGTCCAGTAAGGGGCGCAATTGGCGCATCAGGCGTACCTGATGAAACGCCCCCCTGGCGTCCAGGAATCCAGGAATCCAGGAGGACATCCAAATTGCGCGCCCCCTCCACGGGGTCCGGTGTTTCACCCATAATGGCCAGAGTTGGAGTAATCTGGCTGAACCGGGGTGCCGGAAACCACAGCCACTCAGTTTTGGACGGGTTGAGCCTGAGTTTGTTACTACCCATCCAGATCATTGATGAATGATCCAGAAGATGATTTATCCCCTCATCCAGATCATTGATGAAGATGTTGAAGAGTACTGGGCCTAAAACAGAGCCTTGGGGTCTCCACTGCATACTTCCCTCTGCTGTTATTTTTCTTCTTTTCTACATCATGGTGACTAAAACTGAATGCAGTATTCCAAGTGTGGCCTTACCAAGGCATTATAAAGTGGTATTAATACTTCACGTGATCTTGATTCTATCCCTCTGTTTATGCAGCCTAGAACTGTGTTGGCTTTTTTGGCAGCTGCTGCACACTGCTGGCTCATATTTAAATGGTTGTCTACTAGGACTCCAAGATCCCTTTCACAGTTACTGCTGTTGAGCAAGGTACCACCTATACTGTACCTGTGCATTTCATTTTTGTTGCCTAAATGTAGAACCTTACTCTTTTCGCCATTGAACTTCATTTTATTAGATAGTGCCCAATGTTCAAGTTTGTCAAGATCCTTCTGTATCTTAAGCCTATCTTCTGGAGTGTTGGCTATGCATGCCAGCTTGGTGTCGTCTGCAAATTTGATGAGTTCCCCATTTATTCCCTCGTCCAAATCATTGATGAAGATGTTGAAGAGTACTGGGCCTAAAACAGAGCCTTGGGGAACTCCACTGCATACTTCCTTCCATGTAAATGCAGTTCCATTGAGGACTACACGTTGAGTGCGGTTGGTCAGCCAGTTATGAATCCATCTGGTGGTGATGCTGTCTAACCCACATTCTTCTACTTTATCTAGTAGTAGGTTATGGTCTACCTTGTCAAATGCCTTACTGAAGTCCAAGTAAACTATATCGACGGCATACCTATGGTCCACTAATTTTGTCACATTATCAAAGAATGCAATAAGATTAGTCTGGCATGATCTGTTTTTGACAAAACCATGTTGGCTTTTGGTTATTATTTTGTTTGCTTCTAGGTGTTCAGTAATTCGCTGCTTGATTATTTTTTCCAAAATCTTTCCTGGTATTGAGGTCAGGCTGATGGGTCTGTAGTTTCCTGGATCTATCTTTTTTTCCTTTTTTGAAGATGGGAATCACATCAGCTCTTTTCCAGTCCTCTGGTAGATCCAGTGTTCCAGGATCTCTGAAAGATATAGTTCAGTGGTTCTGAGATCTCATTGTTATTCACTGTTATTGTGCTAGACTGGGCTTTTGTAATCTCATTTTCAAAATTTCCCAAGCTTCTTGAGTTGTTTTCCCCTTGAGGATTCTCATCCATGGAATTTTTCCCAAGCTCTCTAAAAGTTTATTGAAATTAGCTCTCTTAAAGTCCAAGACTCTAGTTTGACTTTGTTCTACTACTTGTATTTGCATAATGTTGAATTCCAGTATTGCATGGTCACTTGCCTCCAGGGTTCCTGTGGCTTCAACACTTTCTATCATTTCTTCTCTGTTAGTGAGAATTAAGTACAATATGGCTGATCCCCTTGCTCCCTTCTCTACTTTTTGGGAAACAAAGTTGTCTGCTAGGTTTGCTAGGAACCTGTTGGATCTTCCACTTGGTGTAGAGTTTGTTTCCCGGTTGGGTAGTTAAAATCCCCCACTACTATTGTGGTGTGCTTCCTACATACCTTGGTTAGCTGACTAGCAAAAATTTCATCTACTTCCTCTGCTTGGTTGGGTGGCCTGTAGTATAGACCTATGGCAATGTCATATCCTCACCAACCTTTAATATTGATCCAAATGCATTCAAGACAGTTCTTATCATTGTTGTGCTCTATTTCTGTAGAGATGTAGTTATTTCTTATATATAATGCAACTCTACTTCATCTTTTATTTGGTCTATTTCTTTTAACTAATTTAAATCCTTCTAGCTGTATGTTCCATTTGTGGGTTTCATCCCACCAAGTTTCTGTAATGGCAACAATATTGTATCTACCCTCTTTTAATTTGCCCTGTTTATTCCTCATACTCTGTGCATTGGTGTATAGACATTTGAGTCCATTTTGATTGGCCCTGTGTTTACTGTCTACATAACCTGTGTTATGCCTGACTGCCCCTATTTTCTTGCCATTTGTATGAATCATGCACATGATAAATGCTTGGTTTTGCTTGACAGTAGGAGTGATGTTAGGGCGCCTGCCCTATTGAAAATATTTCACTCCCAAAACCCTGACAAACCTTGTTAAAATACTATGATGGAATTTCTGTCTCTATCTTTTCACAGGTGGATCGCTCCCTTTTCTAAAGAACGGCAGCATGGCAGATCCCTATATGTGATACTGCCATTCAATTGGGAGGAGGGGGGCCTTGAGATTTACAACTGGTTTCCTGTCACCAGAAGGCTGGAGATCCCAGCACCTCTGGAGGGATGTTTATGATGGCCATATGGAATATCTTACTTTAATGTCAAACCAGAGATAGCCACTTTAATCCCACTTGCATTGCCTAAAGGGACTCAGAAGCTGCTTTTCCTCTAATGGTTTCCATTCTGCTTAATTAAAGGTTCCTTTTGAAATAATCTGTTTCAAAAGTCTTTAATTTCTTGTTAGGAGAGGAGCCATTACACAGAACTTCTCTAATGTTATTTTGTAATGAATCAAATCCTTGAAGAGTAACAGTTCTCCAGCCTCTACTTTGCATTGTTTGTATAGAATTCTGTGTTTCAATAGATTTCTGCCTGCATATTTCTGGTGTTAGCATATGGAACTATGTAACAAATAACATTTTGGGGAGGGTGTTTGTGTGTGTGAGCTCTTGCTACATAAAACTAACAAAAACATCTGATGTATCACAACACATCAGAGAACAAGTATAGTATAAAGTATAACCTTTCTGGTGTCTGTTATTTAGGTTTGACAGTGTTTACGTAAGAATTTTCTGTATATGGCCATCTACGTGTTTGTATATCAATATTGTAACTTTTAGCAAAATTGATAAATCATCTATCATTTATTCTGTAGTTATGTCAAAGCATATCTTCTGCCAGACAAGTCTCGCCAGAGCAAAAGAAAGACAAAAATCAAAAGTAATAGCACTGATCCAGAATTCAATGAAATGCTTAAGGTAAGGTAGGAACTGGGACAACATCATGTTTATTAAATATTTTATGTATTGTCAAAATGGGAAATTATTGTTTGGCGATTGGTTGGTTTAAATTATTATATGCTGCACCTGTGGTGAGATACAAATAATTTAACAACTGGTTCTCTGCCCTAATGACTGGCTGGGTGGTTAAGTGACTGGGGTGGGGGGTGGGGGGGAGCATGGCCAACTTGTTCTCCCATGGGAAATTTCTCTTAGCCCAACTCACAGTAAAGAAGCACTGTTCCAATATTCAGAATAGAATAGAATAACAGAGTTGGAAGGGACCTTTAATGACTTCTAGTCCAACCACCTGCTTTGGCAGGAAACCCTACATCACTTCAGACAAATGATTATCCAGTCTCTTCTTTAAAACTGCCAGTGTTGCAGCATTTACACCTCCTGGAGACAAGTTCCACTGATTAATTGTTCTGTCAGGAAATTTGAGGGGCTCCTACAAAAATGAGGGAGTCAATCTATTTTCCCACAAAAAGCACAAAAAGCATGACAAGAAACAATGGATGGAAACTAACCAAAGAGAGAAGCAACCTAGTACTAAGAAGAAATTTTCTAAGGGTGAGACCAATCAACCAATGGAATAGCTTGCCTTCAGAAGTTGTGGGTGCTCCATCACTCACAAGCAACACAGTTACAAGATAACTTGAAATCTTTAAGTTATCTAACTCTTAAATGCTGAAAATGCAGGATCAAAATACATGAACATAGAAACAGCATTGCAACCTTGTTCCTAATTAGAATGCATTTAAAAAGAAATAAGAACTCTGACAATAAATTCCTGCTCTCAATTAACATTTTTAAAACTCCTTCCATGGCCTAATCCTGTCAAGAACAAGGAGAGATTCAACCTAGAAATAAGGAGGAATTTTCTGATATAGAACAATCAACCAATGGAACAATTTGCCTTTGAAAATTGTGGGAGCTTCATCACTGGAGGCTTTCACAAAGAGATTGGACTGCCATTCTACCCAGGGGGCTGCCCCCCCTCCCTCCTCCTCCTCTCCGGCCCTGCGGCCCAGTTCCTACCCAGCCACGGACCGGCACCGGTCCGCAGCCCGGGGGTTGGGGACCCCTGGACTAGATGACCTACAAGGTCCCTTCCAACTCTGTTAATCTTTATGATCTGTAAACTTCTATTGTTTCTGTGCTGACTGCATTCCTGTGGTTTTGTTATCGCAACTAAATATTATTCTGTTAAATGGTTTATGGCTGTCTGCCCAGAGCTGATGGAAGAAGAAGAAAAATCCTCTCTTTTATTTTATTTCCCCCCTGAATTTTAAAAGGGCTAGAATTTTCCTACTGAGGAAATGGCTATGCAGTTATTTCTTCTTTTTCTTTTCCTTTTCTTTGATTAATTACAAATGAGCAGGAATGTCTGTGGTGTGTGTGAGCTACTGGAATCCTTAGGCAGGGAGGCAGGGAGCCTTGACTATTTAGCTGGTTCTCAGAACTCCACAAAGAGTTAACAAATGGTTCTCTTGAACCGGTGTGAACCGGCTGAATCACACCACTGGCTGCACAGTACCTGCATGGTAAAGATGTCCTTGAGTTGAGCTGTGTTTCTGATGATTCTGTAGACATGTCCAACTAGTTTTTGGTTTGTGCATGTAAGTGATTTACTCCTACTTTCCTCAGGAATGTTTTTCAACTTCCCATTGTAGCCTTCAGTCCTGAGTTTCCTTGATATCACCAATCCATGTGCCATGTGGCTATTTGTTTCAGTCCACTTTGTCTAGATACTTTTGAATTTTCTGTTTCATCTAAAAGACTCTCCCATATTTGCCTCATCCACAAAAACTTGTGTCATCCAGTTCCATCATCTCAGTCATTGATAAGCATTTTGAATTGCATACAGTCAAAAACAATCACTCTGGCATTTCACTTGATTCTTCTCTCCAAGATGAAATGAGATTGTTCAGCCAACTGAGTCGATCTAATAGTAGTATCTTCTACTCCATATTTTTCATTATTTACTTATTTAAATTTTTGTGTCATGCAATTCCAGAACAACTATGGGTGGTCTCTTTATTAAGAAAAATATGTACCATGAGGAACTCTGTCAAAAGCTTTGCTGAGAACCTGAGAACATTCCCAATCTACTGAGCTGAAGTTCTATTATTAAAGAAGGAAATATGGTTCATTGGCACAAATTGTTTGCAACAAAACCATATTGCTAATTGCAGTATGCATATCCAAGTGCTCACCAACATGAAGTTGCATTCAGAAGTTGTCGAGCTTCATCACTGGAGGCCATCTGTCAGAAATGGCGTAGGGCAGTGATGGCAAACCTATGGCACACATCCCAGAAGTGACACACAGAGCCCTCTCTGTGGGCATTTGCACTGTCACCAGCTGCTCTTCTGGTTTCCAGCTGGTCTTCACAGGTGCCAGAAAATGGCCTGAACATGGCCAAAAATCAGGTCATTTTTGGGGCCGTTTTCAGGCTGGATTTTGGGCCATTTTCTGGCTGTTTTTCTGCTCACAAAATGGCCACAAATGGCCAAAAAACAGGTACGTGCAGGTCAGCTGCTGGTTTTCAAGTTTCTAGTGCTCCGGTACACTCATATCCACACACGTTCCAATTTGGGCACTCAGTGCCAAAAAGGTTCGCCACCACTGGTGTAGGGTCTCCTGCTTGGGCAGGGGGTTGATCTGTATGTTCCTTTATAATTTGTTAGAGAAACTTGCCTAATGTTGACATTAAGCTGACACTCCCATGCATTTCCTGGGTATTTTCCTCCCATTTATTTATTTAAAGAAGAATATCTGTAGCTTGGGGTTGAAATGAAGAGTTCTTGGCTCAGAGAACACCAAAGACTTCTCATTTATTTATTTATTTGCTTTGGGTTTTTTTTAAGGGTTTTCAATTGTATAATTCAAGAAAGATTAAAAAATGTGAAACACTTGTGGAATTTAAAGAACAACTTTCTTAATAAAAATACTTTTATCATTTTTGGAGAATTTAGTATCATCATTTCATTTTCTCTCTATTTTAATAATGAGTAAAATCAATATACGTACAGGAGGAGATGGAAGAACTATAGCTTAAGACATATAAAGTTTTCAGGAGAATAATTAGATTTTATGCATTTCACCTTCATAATTTGAATTGCACTAGCAGGATGGGAAAATATTGCATCATTTATTATCTGTTAACACCTTTGGATAGGCTTAGAAGCTCTGTACTCTCACTTACTGGTTCCTAAAAATATTTTCCTTAAAAATATGCTCCTTTTTTACCCCCACTCAATAGTATGTCATTAGCCACACGCAGCTTGAGACTCGGACTCTACAACTTTCTGTCTGGCATTATGACAGATTTGGGCGTAACAGTTTTCTGGGAGAAGTTGAGATTCCCTTGGACTCCTGGAACTTTGAAAATAAAATTGATGAATGGTTCATGCTTCAACCCAAGGTGAGAAGGTCCTGTTGGTTTAGAGAAATAGCATGAAAATTTATGAAGAAGTTAGAACTCATGCAACAAAGAGAATTGACAACAACCTAGGCTTTTCTTTGCACTAGACAGCATTTTCTTTGTAAACAGCAAGCTGTACAAATAGGCAACTGGGGGGAAATAACTTCATTTGCTTTGTGAAGTTGAAGGCAACTTAGCTGAAAGATGGATCCTCTGTATAATGTTCTTTGAGTTTTGAAATTAAAGCCATCACAACAATAAAACTACTGAGGAAGTATTGTATAGCCCACAAAGGCTGCATCCCAAAAAGTCTGCATCAAACTACAGGTGCCAGTGTTTTCCTGCAGCTTGGACAGATCAGTTTGCTTCTCTTCAACAAATTGCACGTTTTATCATTCTATTTGCAATTGAATATGTGAAATCTGTTCTTTTACCTTTTGTGCTTCTATAGTCCAAAAGGAATGGATTATTCCTGTAACACATATTTTAGTCTGTTACTGTTGACAAAAAGCATCTACACGTGAAGACAAGTATATCTATTTTTGGGGAAGACCTCTAACTCACTTATCATAAAGTAAAATTACACTATTGCTCATCATCAGTCATGCTGGCTGGGATTGAGGAGAAATGGAAGGCTATTTATTGCCCATCTTTGATTTACAAGATAGTACAGAAATTTAAAAAAAATATTCTTAACTTTCAGAATTACTTTGTGATTTGTCATAACAATCCTAACAATTTTTTAGCACCTGGATTCATGAAGAATTTTAGCCACTCAAGCCAGATAAATGTCATAGTTAGTTATATGAGTTACATTTCTTTCTTGAAACATCTGGCTTTCTCCAAACATGTGGCTCTATGTGGTTGTGGTTTCATTTTTTTAAAACTTGATACCATTGTATATTTAATTGTTCTAATATGTATGCATCTTAGTTCTTTTCTTGTTTTCCTCCCCACCCTAATGCTTGAGTTATTTCTGATTTACCTTGTTTTGTTAAAATTTGAAAATACATTAATGTGATACATTTGGTAGAAAAACCGAGGAATAGCAAAGCCATCATGATATTATTGAGGTCTGCATACAGCTTAGAATTAAGTGACAAGGTATACTATTATTACATAAATATTAAAACAATGCTGAATGTCACAAGACCCTTAGTTCCCATTTCTATCCCTATTAAAGAACTAGCCGTGGTTTTGCAAGAAAGCTCCACTTTTACAATGATCCAAACTCTTTATTAAACGTAAACTATCATTCCTATGGCCACCTACAAAGAAAGCCTGTCAAATCCTCCTGTTGCAGTGGGAAAGTTGGTCATTTTTCTTCTCTACCTTCAGCTAGTAGACAAACAGATGGCACATACTGGACAAATTGGAAGAAGCATAGCGGTGTTTGAAGCGGTCTTAAAAGAGACAAAAACACCTAGCTGGGCATTTTGTAACATAGTTTATGTATTTTATTTTATATGTTATAAATATATTACAAATATGCTATTAGTTAGGAATATAGAAGGCCTCCGATATGAACTTTTTATGAACTTCTGTTATGCAACCATAGTTAACCATTTCATGAACTCACTAAGAAACTCAGGTGGCTGGAAAGTCTGTACTATTGATAAAGAGAGGCTTTAGGTGTCTGTATGAGGGATTTATTGTTGGTGATGCCAGGTAGTGCATTAGTGGGCATAAGGAATGCAGTGGGAGTCTTGGAACGAACAATGAGGGTGTAAAGTTCATGATGTGGCTGGGGCAAGATGTACAGGTGAAACTCGAAAAATTAGAATATCGTGCAAAAGTTCATTTATTTCAGTAATGCAACTTAAAAGGTGAAACTAATATATGAAATAAGTCATTACATGCAAAGCAAGATATTTCAAGCCATGATTTGTCATAATAGTGATGGTTATGGCTTACAGCTCATGAAAACCCCAAATCCACAATCTCAGAAAATTTGAATATTACATGCAATCAATAAAACAAGGATTGTACATAGAACAATATTGGACCTCTGAAAAGTATAAGCATGCATACTTATACAACTCAGTACTTGTTTTGGGCCCCTTTTGCAGCAATTACTGCCTCAATGAGGCGTGACATGGAAGCTATCAGTCTGTGGCACTGCTGAGGTGTTATGGAAGACCAGGATGCTTCAATAGTGGCCTTCAGCTCTTCTACATTGTTCGGTCTCATGTCTCTCATCTTTCTCTTGGCAATGCCCCATAGATTCCTTATGGGGTCAGGTCAGGTGGGTTTGCTGGCCAATCAAGCACAGTAATCCCACGGTCGTTGAACCAGGTTTTGGTGCTTTTGGCAGTGTGGGCGGGTGCCAAGTCCTGCTGGAAAATGAACTCAGCATCCCCATAAAGCTTGTCTGTGGAAGGAAGCATGAAGTGCTCCAAAATCTCTTGATAGATGGCTACATTGACCCTGGACTTAATGAAGCACAGTGGACTAACACCAGCAGATGACATGGCTCCCCAAATCAACACAGACGGTGGAAATTTCACACTGGACTTCAAGCATCTTGCAGTGTGTGCCTCTCCATTCTTCCTCCATACTCTGAGTCCTTGGTTTCCAAATGAGATGCAAAAGTTGCTCTCATCAGAAAAGAGGACTTTGGACCACTGAGCAACAGACCAGGTCTGTTTTTCTTTAGCCCAGGTAAGACGCTTCTGACGTTGTTTGTTATTCAGGAGCGGCTTGACAAGAGGAATACGACATTTGAAGCCCATGTCCAGGATCCGTCTGTGTGTGGTGGCTCTTGATGCACTGACTCCAGCCTCAGTTCATTCCTTGTGTGGCCATCCCTGCTGCTTGCGTACATTTTTCTTCCACACTTTCCCCTTCTACATAACTTTCTATTCATGTGCTTTGATACAGCACTTTGGGAACATCCAATTCTTTTGCAATTATCTTTTGAGGCTTTCCCTCCTTATGGAGGGCGTCAATGATGGTTTTCTTGCACAACTGTCAGGTCAGCAGTCTTTCCCATGATTATGATTCCTACTGAACCAAACTGAGAGAACATTTAAAGGCTCAGGAACCCTTTGCAGGTGTTATGGCTTAATTAGCTAATTAGAGTTGGACACTTTGAGCCTAGAATATTGCACCTTTTCACAATGTTCTAATTTTCTGAGATTGTGAATTTGGGTTTTTTTTTTACCAGGGGCTTCCCTGGACACAATGGCAAGGACTGCAGCAGACTTGGAAAGGTAAGAGGTGCGCCTCGCAGCCCAACACTTCCCACCCCACCCCAATTATAAAGGCAGACTGCCTGCTTCCCTTCCCTGCCATCCCTTTAGAGAGGGGTGGCAGGTGGGGGTGGGGGAGAAGCGAGGTGCACCTCTTACCTCTTATATTAGTTTCACCTTTTAAGTTGGATTACTGAAATAAATGAACTTTTGCACGATATTCTAATTTTTCAAGTTAGACAAGTATATGTACAAATATAAAATTTGTATATAATATAATTATATATATGTACTGTATATACAGTGTGTGTGTGTGTGTGTGTGTGTGTGTGTACCGTGTTTCCCTGAAAATACAACATGTCCTGCTAATAAGCTCAATCGGGCTTTTCAGAGCATGCAACACAATAAGACCTCCCCCCGAAACTAACCCCCCCAACTATTTAAGTGCAAAAAACACCTGCTGCGAAAATAACAGCAGGCCAGCAATGTGATTACAGCCCCCCGCCTGTTCCCTCTTGCGCAAAAATACACCGCCCACCCCATCCCAATTGTAAAGGCAGCCTGCCTGCTTCCCTTCCCTGCCCTCCCTTTAGCGAAGGGGGGGGGGGAGAAGCAAGGCGCGCATCTTACCTGTCCAGCCGAGCTGCATTCCTTGCCCTTTCGTCCACTGAATCCCCTTGTTAAAAAAACACCTCATGAATTCAACTTGCAAGGTTTTTTTTTCAAGGGGAATCCCAGAAAATCCCCTTGTAAAAAAACCCTTGCGATTTGAAGTCATGAGGTTTTTTTAACCAGGGGCTTCCCTGGACACAATGGCGGCAGACTTGGAAAGGTAAGAGGGGCGCCTCACAGCCCAACACTGCCCACCCTACCCCAATTGTAAAGGCAGCCTGTCTGCTTCCCTTTCCTGCCATCCCTTTAGTGAGGAATGAGAGGTGGGGGAGGAGAAGCGAGGCATGCCTTTTACCTTTCAAGCTCTGTCGTGTTCCTCTCTATTGTGTCCAAGGAAGCTGCTGGTAAAAAAAAAAAAACCCTTCTGGTGAGTTCTAGAAGTTTGATAGAACTCGCAAGAAGGGTTGTTTTTTTTAACCAGCGGCTTCCCTGGACACAATAGCGAGGAATGTGACGGAGCTTGAAAGGTAAAAGGTGCACCTCACTTCTTGCCTGCCCCAGAAAATAATAAGCCCACCCCCTCTAATAAGCCCAAGGCCATATTTTGTGGGTCAAAAAATATAAGACCCTGTCGTATTTTGGGGGAAACTTGGTATATATGTTTTCGTAGATTTTCATGGGTGTAGGTATGCAGGTCTTGTTGTTTTCGGGTCTTTTCCCATGTAAGATTGGGATTGTCTTGGCAACGTTTCGGTGAGGTCCCACTTGCCATCTTCAAGCTGGTGTTTTCGGCTTCATGCTTGTGTGAGTAAAGCGTGGTCTGAGCTGCCATCTTTCTGTAAATCTTGGTGGGAGTGTGTGGAGTGCTGGCTTTGTTGCTGTAAGTGGATTGATTGGCTGTGTAGTTGCATCATGATTGGTAGATGGAGTTGGTGTTTGTAGATTGGTTGGCTGTTTCGTATCATCCTGTGTGGATAAGGTGCTGGCTGCGTATTTGTTGTTCTTTTGTGTTGTAACGACCTGGGTGGTAGGTGGGGCTCATTTGTTGACTAGGGCTGGTTTCCAGATGTCTGGTAGGCGGGAGGTATTGTCACATTTATTCATGTTGTGGGGGTGTTTCTCTACTTTGATGACTTCCATAATTATTCTCTTGTTGAACTGTTCAGTTTTGGAGATTAATTTGGTTCCTTCAAAGTCAATTTCATATCCTGTAGCTTTAAAGTGCTGGAAAAGGGAGGAAGTTTTTTCTTTTTTTTGGACTGCGTTCTTGTGTTCTGCGATGTGTGCATTTATTCTCCTATTAGTTTGTCCAATGTATGTGGCAGGGCAGATTTTGCATGGAATTTCGTAGACTCCTTGGTTTTCTAGCTGGATCTTGTCTTTGGGGTTTCTTAAGATGTTGGCTTTTTTTGGTCAGTGTTGAAGGCTGTCTTGATATTGTGCTTGTGGAGAATTTTGCTGATTTTATTTGTGGTGTCTTTGATGTAAGGGAGGAGTGTGATGTCGTTGTCCTGTTCTGTGTCTCAGTTCTTGGGGGGTGTCTCCTTTTGGATTAGGTTGGTAATTATGAATACAACAAGACCAGCAACTCAATTTTATTACAATTTTAAAGAAAAATAACCCCTACCTACTTTCTTCCTCATAGAGCGTAGGAAGTAGAGGTTTGGTCATTTGAAGCTCATTTTCATCTGTATACTTGTCTTTTAGATTGTTCTGCCTATAATTAGTACACCTCAAAATAATGTGCAACATGTTCTAAAAGTGAAGGTGAATATTTATTAAACAAGACTTTCTTCTATTTTACTTTCTTCTTTTAGATGGAGATTGCCACTGATATTGGGCTGCAGTATAAAGGAGAAATAGTTGTTGCTTTACGGTACACCCCACCTGAAAGAAACCTAACACTTCCTCTGGGAGCGATTCAAGGTTTAAAAAAAATCCTGTTGATGCATCCAGCAATGTTTTCTTGAATTGTTTTAATTCCTGATCTTCTGCAGGCATTAGGAACAAAAATCCACTGTTGCAAAATATTGCATTTGTTGCTGTTCAAGTTGGTTTACTACTTTCTAAAATAATTTGAAACTACAAATCATTTCATCTTTCTATATTACTCATCTTCAACTATAATATAGTTACTATATCTTTTGGAAGTACGGGAAGGATTTGCTAGCTGTAAATTCATTAGCTGCCTATTAAAAAGCATTTTCTTATAGTGTCATCCTGTTGGGTAACAATACTTGAGATTTTCACTGTATGCAAAATGCTGCAAAGGCCTGCCAATTATTTGTACTCAAAATTCCCATGTGTCTGCATATCTTTAGGGTGACCAGGTTTTGGTGTGATTGACTGATTCCTGCGAACAACTAATAAGTGGATCAGCTGTGCCCACCCAAATTCAGCAGAGGCTTGAGAAACAGGGAGAAGGTTTCTGAGATTCATAGGCAATCTACTTTTCAGACATGATTGAATGGAAGGAGAAAAAATGATGTTGGGATAAGCTAGAGATTTGGGGATGTGTTGACCATTTTTTAAATAAACATTCTGTTATTATTTTTATGACATCCATTTATAGATAAAATATAATAAACAGAATGTTGTAGAAACAGAAAAGCATTACTTTCCAAAAATTGTAACTCAAGTTTAATAGGTCCAACTATTAATAACTCTAATTGCCATTGTGACCAGAAGGTCATTATCTTCCTCTTAGGTAACCACTCTTAAAAAATTCAGACTGCAAAATTTCCTCAATAGCCATAGCTGTTAGAAACTGCTTCATGCTATTCCTCCTTCATGTTATTAACTATAAGCTGCTAATTGTTTCATGATTTACAATTTAAACATTTCCTTTTATAGTTATTAGATAATATTCTGGTCTTTCATTGTGATTGGTCTTGGGCCATAAATATTTGTTGAATATGGTTTGGAACATAAATCCACTCTAGATACTCATGCAAGAATGAAATAGTGCTCATGTTATGTCATATAACCCTCAAGGCCTCAAGTTCCAAGCTTTGGCGTGGTCTGTGCAGAGTTTTCAAACAACTCCTTTTCATGATTTCTGTCCATATTAGAAATCACAGAAGCTATTTTTTTCTTCAAATCATTTATCTTCACTTAAATTTCATTGTATTGGCCTGGGGTATATTAAGTAAGCATATTTTTAATGAGTATATGTGTTTCTGAAAAGTTGCATTGTTTTAAATTATATGAAATCATTAAGGGACAAATAATGTACCAGTACATAAGGTTGCATAGTTTAAAATGTTGTTTCTTGTATAGGGCAGAGATATTTGTGCCTTAAGGAGCATGGTTTGATATGTATTGATTTTTAACCTTAGGACAGCATACAGTGCAAAATATGGACGCTTCATATATTCAGATATTCCTCCATGTTTGTTTTCCTTTTTTTAAAGGAAAGAAGAGTTCAAAGAAAGAAAAGAAGTCAACCTCACAGGAGTCACCAGGAGGCATATTGGAAATTGTCATCAAGGAAGCCAAGAATTTAATGGCAGTGAAATCAGGAGGCACTTCAGATACGTTTGTGAAAGGGTGATTTTCTCTATTCTGCTAGTAGACATATAGTATTTCTGTATTGAACACAGTTAGTCCTTGTATTATGACCATTGGTTCAGTAACTGTTCAAAATTATGATACTAAATAAGGGAGGGAAGTTATGACAGGTCCTAAAAAGTTCTGGCTGTCATAGCATCTCTGCAGACACATGACTGTGATTTCTGATGTTTCCATAAGCAAAGACAGTGGGAAAGCTGGCAGGGAATCATTTGAGGGCCTTGCTTAATAAGATTGCTGTTTAATAACAGCAACTGAGAATTACTGTTGCTAAGTGAGCCAGTAATGTGATGTCACATTTTATGATCACATTGCTTAGCAATAGAATTTTGGTCCCAGTTGCCCTAGTAATCTATATATAGTATATAAAAGTGAAAACCACTTACGCTGCATCACAAAATTTCCAGAACCAAAAGGCCTACAAACTTGAAATATGGCACATATGTTCCTCTTGGCTTCTAGGAGCTCTCTTAGAAAGGATTTTTCAAAATGACCATCAAAGTATTAGTATTTTTCTATTATTATTAACACACTCTGATGCTAAGGAGTTAGATGTTCTATTTGTTGAGGTCCTCGACTTGCGACCGGTCCTCGACTTACGACTGGCTGCAAGTCTTCGATCTCACCCTTGTAGGCTTGGTAACAGCCTACAAGTGGCGCGACAGCTTCCCAAGTACCTGGATGAAGCTGTCTATCTTGAAACCAGTCGGGTTTCAAGCCTGGGTATAGCATGGAAACGGCATTGGTCGCATTGGTCGATGATCTCTGGAGGGCTCGGGACAGGGATTGTTCCTCTGTCCTGGTCCTATTGGACCTCTCAGTGGCTTTTGATACCATCGACCATGGTATCATGCTGTGGCGGTTGGAAGGATTAGGGGTGGGGGGCACTGTACTTCAGTGGTTCTCCTCCTTCCTCTCTGACCATTCGCAGTTTGTGTTGGCGGGGGGCAGAGGTCGTTCTCAAGGTGCCTCACTTTTGGAGTACCCCAGGGGTCGGTCCTCTCGCCCCTTCTGTTCAACATTTATGTGAAACCGCTGGGCGAGATCATCCGGGGTTTTGGGGTGAATTTCCATCAGTACGCTGATGATACGCAGTTGTACGTTTCGTCCCCAGACCACCCCAATGTTGCCCTTGACGTGATGTCCCAGTGCCTGGAGACCGTGCGGATCTGGATGGGGAGGAACAGGCTCAGGCTCAACCCCTCCAAGACCAAATGGCTGTGGTTCCCGGCATCCCATTACAGTCAGCTGGTTCTATCGCTGGCTAAGGGGGGTGAGACCTCAGCTCCCACAGGAAGGGTTTGCAACTTGGGTGTCCCCCTGGATGCATGGCTGTCCTTGGAAGATCATATGACAGCTGTCACCAGGGGGGCTTTTTATCAGGTTTGCCTGATCTACCAGTTGCGCCCCTTCCTGAATCGGGATGCCCTGCGCACAGTCATTCACACCCTCATCTCTTCCCGTCTGGACTACTGTAATGCTCTCTACATGGGGCTCCCCTTGAAGAGCACCCGGAGGCTCCAATTGGTCCAGAATGCGGCCGCATGGGTAATTATGGGGGTGACGCGACGCTCCCATGTAACACCTCTCCTGCGTGAACTACACTGGCTTCCGGTGGTTTTCCGGGTGCAATTCAAGTTGTTGGTTATTATCTTTAAAGCGCTCCATGGCTTAGGACCTAGGTAAATACGAGATTGCCTTCTGCCACCAAGAGCTTCCCACTGGCCAGTACACTCCCATAGAGAGGGTCTCCTCATGGTGCCATCGGCTAAACAATGTCGACTGGCGACACCCAGGGGGAGAGCCTTCTTCGTGGGAGCACCTGTCCTCTGGAACAAATTGCCCCTAGAATTAAGAACTATCCTTGACTTACGCACCTTCTGCCGTGCTCTCAAAACCTTTTTTTTCCAACAAGCCAGGCTGGCATAAAAATGAATTTTTAAAAATGAATTTTTATTAATTTTAATCGGTGTTTGTTTGGTTTTTTTAATTTTAAGAGAGGCCAAATTGTTTAATATGCTTTTAAAACTGGTTTTTAACTTTTATATATCTGTTTTACTTTGGCTGTATACCGCCCTGAGTCCTTGGGGAGTAGGGCGATATAAAAAACTAATAAACCTAAACCTAAACCTTCTACCCCGCGGTAAACAGACAGCCCCTAGGCTGGCAAAGTTGCTGATGGCTCCGGAAGGAAGGAAGTGAAAAGAGAAAGTGGCTTCAGCTGTTGAGACCTTTACCGTTTTTAAAAAAGATTGCCTATATAAAACATAAAGTCAAGTTAAAACTTTAAGAACAGAAGAAATAATTGGCAGAATTAAGATCTGGAGGACCCTGGTCAATGTGTTATCATAATTTTCTAAATGTTATTTTTATAAATGGACCCTATGCAAAACTTTTAAAAAGGAATGGATTAAGTTTTCTTCTTCTATATTTTTTATTACTATTCTTACAACCCATGGACTAAACGTTTTCTTTTTCATTACTACTTGTGATCTTTAACTTTTTCTTTTTTCTTTTACTCAAGAATTTGACTCTTTCGGGCTTCCGGTTCCGGCTCCTGCGGCGACGGGCGAGCCTAGCGCTCGCTCGCCGCTTTGTTTCTCTTTCTGCCCCCCCACGGGGGCGAGACTCCTCTTGTTTGAGGGTCTCCCGTAAAGCCGGCTCGTCGGGGGCGCCCCCCCCCCACGGCGGTGGAGGAAGTGGCCCCCGGCGCGGCTTAGGTGAGGGAGAACATGCTGCGGGGGGTTCTCCCTTCGCCTAAGGAAGACGGCGCCATTTACAACAATGAAGAGGGTTGATCGGCTCAGTCGGAAGGTCTCCCGAGGCTTCAGCTGCAAGGGGAGAGTGAGTTTTTAAAAAAACTTTTTTTTTTCTGCTGCCAGCCAGGCTGAACGGACTGGGAGGGGGGTGTTTGTTTTAAAAAAAAAACCCTCGGACTTAAGCGGCACTTGGAAATGGCTTCTCTGGAAGAGAAAGCGGAAATCTTAAATCCGGACTGTCTCTAACAAGGGAAAGTGGTATGCGGCTACTTGCAACATTGTGTCTAGGTCTGGCTGGTTAAAAAAAATTATTTTTCTACTCTCTCCTCTGGGCTCTGAGATGGGCGGTGGAAAGTGGCTTTTCTTTGTCCCTGCCTGACTATTTTAACTATGGGAAATTCCCAGCGTCTCTTTACAATTGGGACTCTCTCTGGATATTAATGAAGAATTTCTTTCTTGTTGGATTTGTGGTTCCTTTCTGGATTACCTTTGCTATTATAACTATTGAGTTGGAAAATTGTCTCTCTCTTGGTTCCTGAATTTTACAACGTTTCAACCTTGATCTGAACTTTTGGCTCCCGGTTAGTCTCACCAGCCCCACCCTGAAAACGCCATTTTGGTGGCACTGACTCTAACAGTTAAGATGGCTCAAGAAACAGCACTGACAAGTTTAGAACAATGGATGGCTTCTCTTGAAACTGTTATACAAACTTTGGTTCAAGAAATTCAGGCCCAGAGGGCAGAAAACATCATTTTCAAGAAGGAGCTATTGGACACACGGAACCAAACGCTGGAAATCACACAGAAGACTGAAGAATTGGAAGGGGGGCTGGTGGGGGTTAAGGGAGAGATTAAAAATGTTACTAAAGAGGTTGAGGAAACAAGTGGGCATGTGTCTAGGATTGATATGGAAAGAATGACATATTTTTTGAGATTTCAGAATGTTTTTGAGCAACCTGGTGAATGCCTCCCTGATCTTATGAGCACAATTTTAGCAGACTATTTACAAAAACCTAAAGATGAGATCAGGGGGGACATTGATCTAGCCTATAGAATTAACTCAGCATATGCCAGGATAAATGAAGTGCCTAGAGAGATACATGTGAAATTTGTTAGAAGGTCAACCAGAGAGGAAATCTTGAAGGCGCAGAGAGGGAACCCCTTAATTTACCAACAAAAAACGGTCACTATCTTGAAGCAGATTCCTAGAAAGATTCGAGAAGCAAGGAGGAAATTTTCCTTCTTGTCTAAAATTTTATTTGATCATGGGATTTGGTTCAAGTGGGTGACACCCGAAGGGATGCTGGTGTTCTGGGAAGGAGGAAGAGTGAGGATTAAAACAGTTGCTGAGGCGGAAGCCTTTCTTAAAAAACATTCCTCTGCCCTGGGGGAAGATCCAGGGGGGACGGAGGGGGCCACGGCCCCGCCCGCTGGGGGCCAGGGAGGAGAAAAAGAAGATACAATAGCCAAGAGACTTAGATCGAAAAAATAACTTTGCCTTGATTTTCCTGAACAATTTTGCATAATATTTTCTGGATTTAGTGTAAATGTCTGACAGCATGGAACTGAGAATTTAGGTATATGTACTTGCTTTTACCTTGTAGTGTTATGAAAAATGTTTTTTTTTGTTATTTTTTTTTATTGTGTATTTTGAGGTCTCGGAAAGGCCGACGACTCTGACGTGAATGCTCTCAAAATTTCTTTGTATCCCTTACCCTACCCTATAGAAAAAATGTAAAACCAATAAAACTTTTTCAATATAAAAAAAAAGAATTTGACTCTTTCTAACTTGAAACAATTAAGGTACAAAAAGAAACAAAGAAATTGTAATAATTGTAACAACAGAGGGAAACGGCATTGCTACTCAAAGTGTGTGTATTGAAAACAAAAACACTCTTACTTTCATTACTGATTATCCTGGTTTGGAACTTCAAAGACCCACAGCTTGTTTAAAAATGAAAAGTGAATTGTCTTTCACAGATGCTTTTTTTGAAGCTTACTTTCAGCCAGAGATTTTATTGTGAACTTATGTGTCAACTTGTTAAAAACCTCTTTAAGCCAGAGTAGCAGCTTTCCTTCTTAACAGATGGAGACAATGGCTTATTCTGAACAACAGAAAGAAACTGTTAGTTTGCAAGAGATAATTTTTGCAATATAGAAATTTTCTAATTCATTTGAGAAAAATTCAGATTATCTAATTGGAAAATATGATGATATTACATATCAAATGGAAAAAGCAAAGGTTAGAGTCCCAAGCACCAAAGAGAAAAATAACTACAAAGGAATTAAACTGACTGTTTTTTTATGAATGGTTTATGTCTGGCAATGGAAAAAGTGAAATATGGAAAGAAGAATCTGATTGATGAGAACTCCACCTCAGATGGCAAGACATAGAAGAAGAAACAACAAAAGAACTTATGATATCAAAGAAAGAAACTTTATTAGTAACATCATCGATAACTCTGACAATTAAAGACAAGTGGGTTAAGGAAGAAGAAGAAGGGCACCGAAACGAAATGAAAGAACCAATAAATAATGAATTGCAAAGAGAAGTCCATACAAATTTGATTAAGGATATGACTAGAGGACTTACACCAAAATGGCAGAAGACATGAGACTGTTTTACTACTGGAAAGATACAGGTTGAAAGATGAAAGTTTAACTCAAAATTAGTTAATCTTAGGAAAATTTAATGATAAAAGACATGGTTAAATAAACAATTGAAAATGATAATAATGTACATATATGTATTGGTATAATAAGTAGTTATAGGATATGAATATTGAATGGCACCTATGAAAGGAAGATGAGTAATTGTTTGGTTATATACAAAGATTGATATTAAAGAAACTGTGATAATGGATATAGTTAAATAATGGAGATATAATGATAACAATATCTATATATGTATGGGTATAAATGGGAAAACTGGATACAAACTCTAAACAGTGGTTTGAAAAGGAAGACTAGAATTTTTTTTGTTACTAAACATTATTGATGTTTGGCTAGAATAGATTATAAGGAACAGTGTCGTTGGAGGATATTAGAATTAAAAAATTAGATGCCAATATGTGGTTATGTTTTAAGTTTTGGTATGTTTTATGATGAAGGATGTGTAAACAATTATAGTTAAATAAGAATGGACTCAACTTCCAGCTTCCAAAGGCGACGGACGCGTTTTCGGGCGCGTCCGCCGCTTGCTTCTCTGGTGGGCCCCCTCGGGGGCACAGGGGGTTTGGGTGAACCCCCTGCCATATGGGTGGCTGCGGGAGGCCCCCAGCCAGTCAGCGGTTGGCGGGGCGCTTTTCCTGCTTTGCCCCAGAAGCCGGGGGGAGAAAGCGGGGGGGGGAAAGCCCTCTCGTCGACGTTTGCTGGAATAAGCAGAAAATTAAGAAGACAGGTGGAAATGTCGGGGATGGAGGATCGCACCGAGTCTCCTGATAAACTGGACTGGCAAATGTAAACTGTGAGGTTTTTTTACATTCAATCGTTATTAAAAGAAGAATAGAGGGGGGAGTTTCAACCCCCCCTTGTAAAAAGCGGTGATTCAAAATGCTCTCCTGAAGAGAGAAAGAGGATTAAATGCCAACCGATCTAAACAGCAGATGAAAAAAAAATTTCCTACCCACAGAGTTACAGTTGCAACATTGTAACCGAATCTCTTTGCAACAGAAATGAACTTTTACTTTTATTTCTCTTACTGCGGTGAAGCGGGGAAAATGGCTTCTCTTTGTTCCCGGCTGGAAAACTTTCTCCTGACCTATGATGCATTTCTTCAGTGTTTTAAGATCACAGGACAATGAATTTATATTTTAAGCCTCTCCCAAGAAGCCTTCAGTGCCTCTCCTAATACGTGGATCTCCTTTTCTTTCTTTTTTCCCTTGGTCTGGACAATAAAATTAATCTCTGGACTTTTGGTGTAAATTTGGATTTGGTTTTTTTTTTTCCTGATATCTCGGATTTCACTGACTGCTTGCTTCCCTGACACCATTTTTATTACAAGAACCTAAATTTATAACAATGACTTAAAAAAAACCACCATCTGGAAAGTCCCTTTTGGCTCCAGCCTCAACCCGATCCAGCCCAAGCTTACAGCAGGGGAAAATTACTACAATGCTACAGAAAGAAACAGCTGGGGAAGGTGCCCAAGAATTATCAACGAACGAGATGCTTCAGAATATTATGAAGGAAGTACAGGAAATCCGAAAGGACTTCTTAAACTTAAGAATAGAACTGTTGGAGACGCAAAGAAGCACAATGGCTAATAAACAAAAAATTGAAGCGTTAGAGGGAACGGTTGAGATGAAAGAAGAGATAAAGGAAATATGGAAGGAAAATACAGAAATGAGTGGGCATATGTCAAAAATTGAGTTTGAAAGAATGTCTTTTTTCCTTAGGTTCTAGAACGTGTCAGAGACGGAAGGAGAGGATTTGAAAGATTTAATGAGTACAATTTTAGTAGATTATGTTAAAAGAAATAAAGAACAACTTTGGTGGGATATGGACCTGGTTTATAGAATTAACTCAGCATATGCTAGAATAAATGATGTACCAAGAGAAGTTCATATTAAATTTTTAAGAAGGTCCACAAGGGATGAGATACTGAGGGCACAACGGGGGGGGGGGGGGGGCTTTAAAATATCAAGAAAAGGACATTACCATTTTGAAACAAATCCCCCCAAAAATTAGAGAGATAAGAAGGAAGTATTCCTTTTTATCCAAAAAATTGTACAAAAAAGGGGTTTTGTTCAAGTGGTTAATGCCTGAAGGAATGTTGGTTTTCTGGGAGGGGGGCAGAGTTAGAGTTAAATCTATAAGAGAGGCAGAGGCCTTTCTTAAGAAAAACTCCCTACTCCTAGGAGACGAAGAAGAGGGAACGGGAGGGGCCATGGCCCCGCCCACTGGCGGGAAAGAGGAAGAAGAAACAATAGCAAAGAGACACAGATCTCAAAAATGAATTGATTTTGAAACTATTACTGTAACCTGTGAAAAGATATGGCAGGAAAAAACAAATGATTGAATGTATGTATTATGAAATGTGACATATATGTATCTTTCTCCACTTGCTTTTTTTTTAATATTGAATTTGTACGAAGTATCGGAGGTGACCACCACTCTCTACATGGAAGCCACTAAAATGTTATTTTTATCCTATTATACTCTTTCCTACATATATTGTAAAAACCAATAAAATTGTTTTTTTTTAAAGAATGGAGGTATGTTGAGGTAATATGTATAAATATATTTGATTCAATATACTTGAAATAATATGAACCTTGGATGACTATGGAAGAGATGCATGGAAATATTTTGTAATCAACTGATACACTTTCTACAGCATGTAAGATGGAGGATTTTTGTATTGTGTTTAAAATTTAAATAAATAAATAAATAAATAAACAAGAGAATAATCAGGAAGCCATCGAAATAGAGAAACACCCCCACAACATGAACAAACGTGATGATACGCCTACCAGACATCTGGAAACCAGCACTTGCCAACAGACGAGCCCCACCCACCACCCAGGCCATTACAGGCCATTACAATACAAAAGAACAATGAACACACAGATAGCACAAATCAGCACCAATCTACCAATCATGATACAACTACACAGCCATTCAACCCACCCACAGCAACAAAGCCAGAACTCCACCCCCCACCCCACCAAGATTTATAGAAAGACGGCAGCTCCGAAGCCACTTGCTTTCTTGCAAATGAGCTGTATTTGAAATGGCAGTTTTTCTGTAAGTGGAGGTGGGAGGGGTTGGAATGTTGGCTCTGCTACTTTAAACTGATTGGTTGGCTGATTTGCCACATCCTGATTGGTAGATGGAGTTTGTTGAGAGTGATTGATGATGGTGTCAGTGTTTGTGGCCGGGACTTGTTTAGTGGCCGGGACTTGTTTAGTGGCCAGGACTTGTTTAGTGGCCGGGACTTGTTTAGTAGCCGGGACTTGTTTAGTGGCCGGGACTCGTTTAGTGGCCATGACTTGTTTAGTGGCCGGGACTTGTTTAGTGGCCAGGACTTGTTTAGTGGCCGGGACTCGTTTAGTGGCCGGGACTCGTTTAGTGGCCAGAGCTGGTTTCCAGATGTCTGGCAGGCGGGAGGCATCATCGCGTCTGTTCATGTTGTGGGGATGTTTTTCTATTTCAATAGCTTCCATAATCATTCTCCTGTTGGAGTGTTCAGTCCTGGAGAGTAATTTTGTTTTTTCAAAGTCAATTTCATGACCTGTTGCTTGGAAGTGCTGGAAGAGGGAGGAAGTATTTACTTGTCTTTTAACAGAATTCTTATGCTCTGAGATACGTGCACTAATTCTCCTATTAGTCTGTCCAATGTATGTGGACGAGCAGACTTTGCATGGTATTTCATAGACTCCTTGGTTTTCTAGCTGGATTTTGTCTTTGGGATTCCTTAAGATGTTGGCTATTTTCTGGTTAGTGTGGAAGGATGTCTTGATATTGTGTTTGTGGAGAATTTTGCTGATTTTATCAGTGGTGCCTTTAATATAGGGGAGGAGAGCGATGCCATTGTCTTGTTCTGTGTTTTGGATCTTGGGGGGTGTCTGCTTTTGGATTAGTTTTGTAATTGTGTTTTTTTGGAATCCGTTGGAGATTAATACCTTTGTGAGGGTGTGTAATTCATTTTTCAGGTGGTCTTTGTCAGCTAGGTGTTTGGTTCTGGAGATGAGGGTCTTGGCTACGGAGTTGATCTGTGCAGGGTGGTGATGGGATTGTGCGTTTAGGTAGCGGTTTGTGTGTGTTTTTTTTCCGGTAGATGGTGTGTCCTAGGGAGCCATTGGGTTTTTTGTAGATGAGGACATCCAGAAAGGGAAGTTGGTTGTTATCTTCTATTTCCATAGTGAATTGTATTTTGGGGTGTAGGCTGTTGAGATGTGTGAGGAAGTTGTCTAGTTTTTCTTTTCCGTGTGGCCAAATTACAAAAGTGTCATCTACATATCTAAGCCAGAGTTTGGGTTTGTGTTCTGATTTATTTAGGGCATTAGTTTCAAAGTGTTCCATGTAAAGGTTAGCGATGACTGGTGAGAGTGGTGATCCCATAGGTGCTCCCTAGGACACACCATCTACCGGAAAAAAACACACACAAACCGCTACCTAAACGCACAATCCCATCACCACCCTGTACAGATCAACTCCGTAGCCAAGACCCTCATCTCCAGAACCAAACGCCTAGCTGACAAAGACCACCTGAAAAATGAATTACACACCCTCACAAAGGTATTAATCTCCAATGGATTCCAAAAAAACACAATTACAAAACTAATCCAAAAGCAGACACCCCCCAAGATCCAAAACACGGAACAAGACAATGGCATCGCTCTTCTCCCCTATATTAAAGGCACCACTGATAAAATCAGCAAAATTCTCCACAAACACAATATCAAGACAACCTTCCACACTAACCAGAAAATAGCCAACATCTTAAGGAACCCCAAAGACAAAATCCAGCTAGAAAACCAAGGAGTCTATGAAATACCATGCAAAGTCTGCTCGTCCACATATATTGGACAGACTAATAGGAGAATTAGTGCACATATCTCAGAGCATAAGAATTCTGTTAAAAGACAAGTAAATACTTCCTCCCTCTTCCAGCACTTCCAAGCAACAGGTCATGAAATTGACTTTGAAAAAACAAAATTACTCTCCAGGACTGAACACTCCAACAGGAGAATGATTATGGAAGCTATTGAAATAGAAAAACATCCCCACAACATGAACAGACGCGATGATGCCTCCCGCCTGCCAGACATCTGGAAACCAGCTCTGGCCACTAAACGAGTCCCGGCCACTAAACGAGTCCCGGCCACTAAACAAGTCCTGGCCACTAAACAAGTCCCGGCCACTAAACAAGTCATGGCCACTAAACAAGTCCCGGCCACTAAACAAGTCCCGGCCACTAAACGAGTCCCGGCCACTAAACAAGTCCCGGCCACAAACACTGACACCATCATCAATCACTCTCAACAAACTCCATCTACCAATCAGGATGTGGCAAATCAGCCAACCAATCAGTTTAAAGTAGCAGAGCCAACATTCCAACCCCTCCCACCTCCACTTACAGAAAAACTGCCATTTCAAATACAGCTCATTTGCAAGAAAGCCAAGGCCGAAGCCTGATGATGGGGGTGATCCCATCGAAACGTTGCAAAAACACCTTTCATTTTACACGGGAAAAGACCCGAATAAACCAAAATCTACATACCTATACCCGTGAAAATCTACGAAAACAAATATATATATATATATTAAATCAGCCCTTAAAAATCTAACACATACCTAAAAAACAGCAGCAATCTTAATGGGTCTCTGTCTGGATGATCTGTAGGTTGAGTCAAAGGGCAGAGAAGGATGACAGTCTGTCTCCTCCCTTAAAACGGGCCTAAAAAACAGGAGCTGTAAAAAATATTCTCTCATCAATAAGAGTCCTTTAAAAGGCTCATGTAATCAGGGAAAGCCGGTTAGCTCAAGGCATAGGAAGGCTTGCCTGAAATGCTGGAAAGTGCCGGTTCAAATCCCCGTAGATGAAGTATGGCCAGCTGAAGAGGGCTAATAAGCCCGAAATGGATCCATCCTGGTCTCTTAATTATTAAATCAGTCCTTAAAAATCTAACATATAATGTGTGTGTGTGTGTGTGTGTGTGTGTGTGTGTGTGTGTTTTCTGAGGTTTTCGCGGGTGTTTGTATGTAGGTCTTTGGTTGTTCGGGTTTTCTCCCGCGTAGAATTGGAAGTATCTTCACGACGTTTTAATGAAGTCTCATTCGTCATCTTCAGGCTGGTGCTTCCGGCTTGGTGCTTCCAGGAGCAATGTGAGATCTCAGCCGGTTCCTCTTTTTAACTGCCAGTGGGGGTGTGACCTGATTGGGTGGGAGCTTGGCTGCATTGTGATTGGGTGGAGGTGTGTTCTGATTGGTAGGGGGTTTGGCTGTGCTCTGATTGGATGGGGGCGTGTTCTGTTTGGGTGGGGGCCTGGTTGTGCTTGTGTTAGTCCGAGTTGCAGAGGGATTTGACCTGGTGAGCTGCGTTACTGTTGTTTGGCTTCGCATTTGTGGTCGTGCCACATCTCCGTGGTGGGCATCAGTTTGCTTCATGTATGGATTGGAGGGGTTTAAAGTGGCTAATAATGCAGCTGTGGTCTGGCTTCTGGTTTGTGGTCGGGCTTCTGGTTTGTGGTCATCATCGGTGTGGGTTTGGGCTTGCTTTTTGCGTGGATGTGTGATCTTGAATAATGTGACAATATATATATATGCTGGCAATATATATATATATATATATTCTTCCTCTCCTGTCAATTTTCATTCTTCCCTTATCCTTTCCCCTTCTTTCTAATGAGCCTTTTATCCCAATCTCTAGACAACTTCTTCTTTTTCTTCTTACTATTTGCTTATCCTTCCTTCCAGATCTTTTTTTTATAGTAAGTTTTTTTATTTTAGTTTTCAAAACAGACACAAAAAATCCTCCTTCTTTACATACTGTAGAAAGTGTATCAGTTGGTTACAAAAAGTTTTCATGCATCAACCACAATTCATATTAACTCAGGTATTTTAAATCAAATATATTTATACATATTACCATCATCATACCTCCATTCTCATTTGACTATAATTGTTTAAACGTCCATCATAAAACATACCAAAATTCAAGACATAACCACATACTGGCATCTCATTTGCTATTTCTAGTATCCTCCAATAACAGTATTCCTTATGGCCTATTCTAGCTAAATATCAAAAATATTTAGTAACAAAAATTTCTAATCTTCCTTTCCAAATCACTGTTTACAATTTACATCTAATTTCCTCATGTTGTATCCATACCCATATATATATATATATATTGTTATCATTATCTGTCCTTTATTTAATTATATCCATTATCATAATATAGTTCTTTTTATTTAATCTTTATTTGTAACCAAACAATTTGTCATCTTCCTTTCATAGGTACCATTCAATATTCATATCCAATTACTACCTGTTATACCAATACACACGTATACATTATTATCATTTTCAGTTGTTTATTTAACCATATCTATTGTCACTAAATTTCACTAAATTTCACTAGTTTTAAATTAAACACTTTCATCTATCAACCAGTATCTTTCCAGCAACAAAACAGACTTATGTCTTCTGCCATTTGTGGTATCAGTCCTCTAACTGTCTTCTTAATCAAGTTTGGATGGACTCCTCTTTGCAACTCAGTGCTTATTTATTCTTTCATGTAATTCCGATGCCCTTCTTCTGTTTTCTTGATCAGCTTGTCTTTAATTGCCAGTGTTGTTATCAATGGTGTTACTAATAAAATCTCTCTCTTTATGTCCATAAATTTTTTCTTCTTTGTATCTTGCCATCTAGGGTAGAGATCCCATCCATCTAATTCCCCTTTCCATATTCCACTCTTTCCATTTCCAGACACAACCATTCACCATAGATGTCAGCAGATTTGATTTCTTTGTAGTAATTTTACTCTTTAGTGTTTAGGACTCTAACCTCCATTTTTCCCACTTGATAGGTATCTCTATCTTTTCCATCATATTTTACTATTAGGTGGTCTAATTTTTCAAACAACTTCTCAATTTTCTCAAATGCAAGCTGACAATTTCTTTCTGCTGTTGAAAATAAGCCATTGCTTCCAGCTGTTAAAACACTGCTGCTCTGACTTGAAATATTTTAAGGTCTCTGGTTAAGGATATACTTCAAAAGAACATTTGTATAAACAGTGCTTTACTTCTTATCATCTTCTATAAACAAACTGTGAGTCTTTGGAATTCCAAACCAGAATAATCAGCAAGGAAAGTAAAAGTATTTTGTTTTCAATATACAAACTTTCAGCCTTCAAGTAGCAGCGTTATCTTTACCTCTGTTGTTACAATTGTTACAATTTTCTTTGTTTCTTTCTGTATCTTTTTAATATTCCAAGTTAAAAAAAAGTCAAACTCTTGCATGAAATAGAGAAGAAAAAATAAAAAACACATGTAGTAATGAATAAGGAGATGTTTAGTCCATAGTTTGAAAAAATAGTAATAAAAAATATAGAAGAAAACTTAATCCATTCATTTTAAAAGGTTTGCATAAATTCCATCCATAAAAATAGCGTTTAAAAATTAAGATAACACACTGACCAGGACCATCCAAAGCTTAACTCTGCCGCTTATTTCTTCTGTTCTTAAATTTAAATTGGCTTTAAGTTTTTTATAGGCAGTCTCTTTTAAAATGGTAAAAATTTTTCACAGCTGTAGACACTTTCTCTTTCCGTTTCCTTCCATTTTGGATCTGTCCCAACTTCGTCAGCCTAGGGCTGTGATGGCAAACCTATGGCACGGGTGCCACAGGTGGCACACGGAGCCATTTGTTAGGGCACGCAAGGTGTTGCCTTGTCAGTTCCAGCACACATGTCCAGCTAACTTCGGCCTTCTTTTGAGGCTGTTTTTCACCCTCTGGAGGCTTCCCTGAAGGCTCCGGAGGGTGAAAAATGAACCTACAAGAAAACCAGAGGGGGAAAGTGTTGAGGTCCTCAACTTGCGACCGGTCCTCGACTTACGACCGGCCACAGGTCTTCGACCTCTTCCCCCTGTAGGCTTGGTAACAGCCAGTTGCACCTGATTGGCTCAGATGCGACTGGCTGGAATTGGATGGCTGGGCGCCCTGATTGGTTCCCCGCTTGACAGCTCTTGCTTAAATAGCTGTCAAGTGGGGAAGCCCCTGTCTACCGCCTTTTTCAATTACTGTGAATAGTTCTCTGTATTTGTTTCTGCTGAGCCAAATAAATGGCTTGTTAGTTGACTAACCTGTGTCGAACTCCCTCATTCTACGAAACTAAACACTGGTGACGAGGGTGGAATCAGGTCTAGTCTTGCCGATTTTCTTCCTACGGACAGAAAATAACAAAAAAAATGTTTAGTTCTGTTTTGTTGCGGTACGACCAACATGACGACGATGCCGCCCTTCGCGCCATTCGACGCCACCAGGGAGCCTTGGGCCTTGTTCCTGGCGCATTTTGAATGTTTCTTAATTGCTAACGATTTCGGCGAGTTGTCGAAGCTGAATTATTTCCTCAGGTGCGGAGGACCGGAGCTGTTTGTGACGGCGCGGATGATTGCCGCACCTGCGTATGAGGTGCCATGGGACGATCTCCTCGCCAGCCTACAGTCCCATTATGCGCTGGTGCCATCTCGCATAGCACATCATTATGCATTCCGGCAGTGTGTACAGCAACCGACGCACTCTATTGCAGACTTTTTACAAGTGCTGCGGGCCACCACGATCCTGTGCGAGTTCGCCGCTGCCTTTTTGGATGAATCCCTGTTAGAACAGTTCGTTTGCGGCGTCTGGGATGTCTGCCTCAAACGGCGCCTCCTCGCGAAGGCCGTCCTAACCCTGGAGCAGGCCGTGGAGGAGGCCCATGCAGCCGAGCTGTCGGAGCTCTCAACTCCCGACATGGCCCGCTATCAGCCGCCGCTGTTTCCATCTCCGTGGGCCTGCCTGGTGGATGAAATTGCGCCCTTGGAAGATCTTGACTTGGAGGACCACGTGGCCAGCCTGCATGTGTCCGGCCACAGGGCCGCCCGTCCTCCTCCTACCCAAGCCAGTCCTGCTCCTTGCCTGGGCTGCGGAGGCAACCATTCGAGGCCAGAGTGCCCTTTCCGGGCCGCTGTTGCAGCCGAAAAGGCCACCTGGCTGCCGTCTGCCGCGCCGCACCGCCTATGTCTGCACCACCCACCCCGCCACCTCCAGCCGCTCATCCTCCGCCACCTCGCCAGAAGCGCATGGCCCATCGCTCATCACAGCCCGCCGACTGTTATGCTCTCTCGGAGGCACCTGCAGCCGTCAGCCAAGTCCCCTCCAATAGTACGCGACTTACGGCTGTGGTTCGCCTGGAGGGGGTGGGGGTTGTCATGGAAGTCGATTTGGGGTCTTCTAGGTACCTCCTCTCATGGGCTCAACTTTCAAAGCTGTGCCCATCCCTTACTAAAAGTAACCTATCTCCAGCCCAGACAGTCCTTAAGGACTACCAGGGCGCCCCAATCCCTACCCTGGGCCAGTGGGTTATGGGGGTGGACTATGGCTCTTTTCACGGGTCTTTACCCGTTTTAGTGGTGGCTAGTCCCCTGGCCGCTATCATTGGTCTGGACTGGTTCGCAGCCTTGGGGCTGTCAGTCCAGAGGGTGCACAGTGTGCCGGCCGGTTCCCCTGTCAGGGACGTGCTGGAGTTCAGCGACATCTTTGACGGCCTGCTGGGCACCTATAAGGGTACCCCTGTCTCTTTAAATTTGGACCCTCAGGTTGCTCTCATCTGTCTCAAGGCCCGCAGGCTGCCGTTCGCACTGAAGCCCAAGGTTGAGGCGGAGATAAATTGCTTAGTGGTGCAGGGCGTGCTCAAGCCCGTCGATCTGGCGAGATGGGAGACCCCAATAGTGGTCCCCATCAAGCCCGACGGGTCCGTCCGCATCTGCGCCGACTACAAGTCCACAATCAACCGGGGGCTTCAGGCAAACCCATATCCAGTTCCGGTGGTGCAGGACCTGCTCCACTCCTTGGGGCAGGGCTGCATTTTTACCAAGCTGGATATGGCGCAGGCCTATCAACAGCTCCCGGTGGATGCTGCTGCTGCTGCTGCGGAAGCGCAGACCATTGTCACCCACCGAGGGGCTTTTCGCTGTCGCCGCCTGCAATTCGGCGTTTCCGTTGCCCCGGGGATCTTCCAGAGCCTCATGGAGCGCTTGCTCCATGGGCTCCCAGGCATGGTCCCTTACTTTGATGACGTCCTGATAGCTGCTTCCAGCCTATCAGAACTCGCCAAAGTTTTAAGGAAGGTCCTCACCATTTTTCGGGGCACGGGTTTAAAACTCAAGCGCAGCAAATGTGTATTTGCTGCGCCGCAGGTAGAATTCCTGGGCTTCGTGATTGATGCCCAGGGAATTCACCCCAACCCTTCTAAGGTCGAGGCCATCAGGAACGCCCCCACACCTGCCTCTGAGACGGAGTTGCAGGCATTCCTCGGCCTTTTGAATTTTTATGCGCCTTTTATTCCCCACAAGGCATCGCTAGCCGAGCCGCTGCATCGGTTGCTCGACCAATCCGTGGCCTGGTGCTGGGGCAGCCGTGACGCGCATGCGTTCGCGGCTGTCAAAGCTATGCTGATGTCAGAGGCCGTCCTAGTACAATATAATGACAGGCTTCCTCTGACGTTAGCATGCGATGCCTCCCCCTATGGCCTGGGGGCTGTCCTGAGCCATGTCCTCCCCAATGGCTCGGAGGCCCCCATAGCTTTTTATTCACGGACCATGTCTCCTACGGAGCGAGACTACAGCCAGATTGACAAGGAGGCTCTGTCTGTAGTGTCCGGAATCAAAACGTTTCACACTTATCTCTACCTTTTCCATTGTCACAGACCACAAGCCACTCCTTGGGCTGTTGGCCGGTGACCGTCCGACCCCCCCCCATCCTATCTCCCAGAATGACCCGGTGGACGGAATTCTTAGCAGCATATGATTATACGCTGTTTTACCATCCTGGCAAACAGCTGGGGCATGCCGATGCCCTGAGCCGTTGCCCCCTCCCCGAGGCAGACCCGGAGCCGGTACCGGCCGTGTCCGTCTTGGCTGTGGCAGATTCTAACCTGCCTTTGTCATCTGCTGATGTTGCTGCTCAGTCCCAGGCTGACCCTGTCCTCTCCCAGGTCTCTACCTGGGTGCTGCGAGGGTGGCCCTCGGGCAGCACGGCTGAAGAATTTCGGCCTTACAAGACATGTCAAATGGAGCTTTCGCTCCATTGTGGGTGCTTGTGCTGGGGGGACCGGGTCATCATTCCCCCCCCTGCAACGCCAGGTACTTTAGTCGCTACATGCAAACCACCCTGGCATAGCTCGGATGAAGGCATTAGCCCGGAGCTATGTCTGGTGGCCTTGCATGGACGCGGAGGTTGCCACCTGGGTTGCTGCCTGTCCGGAGTGTCAGTCCTCTTGCCCATCCCCCCCTGTGGCTCCTCCGAGGGTCTGGGACATCCCCAGGAGTCCCTGGTCCCGGGTACATGTAGATTTTGCAGGCCCCTTCCACGGCCAGTCCTTCCTGGTGGTGGTGGACGCGTACTTCCGCTGGGTAGAAGTGGTTCTCATGGCTTCCACCATAGCGGAGAGCACTGTCAGGTCCCTGCGTCACCTTTTTGCAATGCATGGGTTGCCGGACACCCTGGTGTCCGACAATGGGCCTCAATTTCACTCCACCACCTTTCAGGAATACCTGGCCTCACAGGGGATCCGCCATGTGCCAGTGGCTCCTTATCACCCAGCCTCCAATGGCCGTGCGGTCAGCATTCCACTCCTTGCCCGGCCACAGGGAAGAGCCCCGCCGAGCTCTTGATGGGCCGCCGTCTGCGGACTACCTTGGACAGACTGCACCCCCATTATAATGAGGTGCAGCAGAGCAACCTGGGGGTTCCTCCTCCCCGCCTTTTTCAGGTGGGGGATCTAGTTTGGGCAAGAAACTTTTCTGGGCATCCACGATGGGTTCCCGCCACTATCCTCAACCTAACCAGCCCCTGCTCTTACAGGGTCGGACTACCCGATGGAACAGAATGGCGGCACCACCTGGATCAACTGAGGCGCCGCCTACCGCCGCCGGCCTTCACCACGCCAGGCCGGGCCTACCCGTTAGCCACTGTTGGGCTGTGTCCGAATTCTCAAACCGAGTTGCCGCCAAGTTTCAATGAGGCCTTCCCCTGTTCAGGCCTCCCTATACCAGACGCCGCCTTCCGGCAAACACCAATCGCCCCAGCTCAATCCGCCGCGGACTTGTGGGCCAAGGCAATCCCACGTAACACCTCTCCTGCGCGAGCTGCACTGGCTACCTGTGGCCTTCGGGTGCGCTTCAAGGTGCTGACAACCATCTTTAAATCACTCCATGGCTCGGGGGCTAGCTACATACGAGACCGCCTCCTGCCCCATACATCCCTTCGACCGATCCGCTCCCACAGAGAGGGCCTCCTCCGGGTACCGTCAGCCAGGCAATGCCTTCTCTGTGGCGGGCCCAGCCCTCTGGAACGACCTACCCCCCGAACTACGCACCACCTTGGACCTCCGCCTCTTCCGCCAATGTCTCAAGACTTATTTATTCCAACAAGCTGGCCTAGCATAACCCCCGTTTTCTGACTTTTAAATGTAGTTAAATTTTAAATTCTTAGGGTTTATAAGGGGTTTTAGCATGGGATAGAATTTAATAGTTTTTTAATAATATTTTTGTATTTTGTATGGTTTTTTAATATTGCCTGTGCGCCGCCCTGGGTCCTTGCAAGGAGAAGGGCGGGGTATAAATTTAATAAAATAAAATAAATAAATAAAACCGCGCATGCGCCCTGTCTAGGGGGAAAGGGGTGTTGAGGTCCTCGACTTGCGACTGGTCCTCAACTTACGACCCACCGCAGGTCTTCGACCTCTTCCCCCTGTAGACTTGGTAACAGCCAGTTGCGCCTGATTGGCTCAGATGCGACTGGCTGGAATTGGGTGGCTGGGCGCCCTGATTGGTTCCCCGCTTGACAGCTCTTGCTTAAATAGCTGTCAAGCAGGGAAGCCCCTGTCTACCGCCTTTTTCAACTACTGTGAATAGTTTTTTGTATTTGTTTCTGCTGAGCCAAATAAACGGCTTGTTAGTTGATTAACCTGTGTCGAGCTCCCTCATTCTATGAAACTTAACAGAAAGCATGCACGTGTGTGGGATGCCCGCACATGACCCTCCCCCCACTTTTGGCACGTGAGCCAAAAATGGTTTGCCGTCATTGTCCTAGGGGCTGTGCGTTTATTGCCAGCTAGAAGAATTTCTCCTGGATCAATCAGGGAGTTTGTGGTGTCCCTGAGATCAGCAGGACACGTTCCTCCTGCTCACCATCTCTTTGGGACCATTTAGGTCCAATTAGACCACCCAGCAGTAAAAGTATTGACTGCAATCTCGGGACTGAGATCGCAGTTCGTGTCGTTGTGACGTTGGCTCCTCCCACTAGCCCTTCCAGGATCCTGTTTCATTCCTCTTGGTCGCTCAAGATACAGTTCCTTCTTCACTGTCCCTACAAGACAGCAATGATTTGTCAGCCTAGAGTTTCACGGAACCCATCAGAGCCCAATATTTCCAGTCTGTCTCGCTGCGGTGCTTCCAGTCATCTCCAGGATAGGATAGGCTTCTGAGGGGCAATGCTGAGGGAGAGAAGAGATGTTTCTGTGGGGCAAGCCTGAGACAGAGAAGGGGATAGGATTGGAAAGGTTTCTGTGGGGCAAGCCTAAGAGAGATTAGGGGATAGGATAGAAGAGGGTTCTATGGGGCAAGCCTTAGGGAGAGAAGGGAGATAGGATAGGGGAGGATTCTATGGGGCAAGCCTGACGGGGAGTGGGGGATAGGATAGGGGAGGATTCTGTCGGGCAAGCCTAAGGGAGAGATTATAACTAATAATAATTTTCAAACTGTAAGTGTTGATTTATCAAGCCTGATCACATATTTTTGTGCGGTGCATGGGTATTCAGCTATTCACTTATATTATCATCTATTTGTTTCTCAAAAATGGACATCACATGGCAAGATTTAGAACTTTTGCACCTTTACTTCCTTCTACCTTATTTTGAATATTTTGAATGGAAAAATAATAGTTCATATATCAGGATTTAGTATTGTATCTCTTATTCTCAGCTAACATCATCTTGTATTTGCTTTTTTGGTCCAATTTGTAATTCACCTCCTATTACATGCTAATATCATAATCTAAAAATAAGTTTTCATGACTATGTATTATTTGTAAATCACAGTATTGCTCCATGTCAGAGTTTTGTTTTAAGAAAGTAAAAAATTTCCAAATAAAAATGGCTCAGTGAATCTTGCAGTGGCCAACTCTTATGATAAATCTTTTTTATAGTTTATAGTTTATTACTTTTAGGGCAGGACTATAGATTACACATAGCTGTTGAGTGATGCATCAGTATCTTCTCAATTATAATTATTATTACATTCATAACAAACCTCTATATTCTTTTTTTTTTCTCCTTACTTTTTTCTCTTAGATACTTGCTTCCTGACAACAAATCTTCAAAGTATAAAACCCATGTAATAAAAAAGAGTGTTAATCCCCACTGGAATCATAGGTTCAGCTTTAGTGGCTTGAACCCTAGAGACATACACAATGTCTGTGTAGAACTCACTGTTTGGGACAACGAATCTCTCGCCAGCAACATTTTCCTGGGTGGTGTTCGCTTGAGTATTGGAAGTGGTAGGTGTGGATAGATCTACCCTTTGATAGAATGGAATTGAAGGGGAGTAGCAGATTAAATGTTTAGAATACACCTTATATTTAGAAATGGCTATCAGTACTTGAGAGGCCTGTTTAGCTTTTTTTCTTGCAGCCTTTGGCTCATAGTGAAAACTTTCCATATCTTCCAGAAAAGATATTGTAAAAATGTGGGAAATGGAAATACAAGGGAATTTTGGGAATTTAAATGCACCATTCCTTGCATAAAGTGCTGGATTGGGAGGGAGAAAACTCGGGTTTTAGACCTTGCTTAGTCTCAATCCAACTCTGCTATGGAGGAAAATAAGTGAAAGCTTAGTATATATGCTGCCTTGAGCTTCTGAATGAAAGACAGCATACAAATCTAATAATAAATATATCAATAAATCCCCACTCTTATTATTTCTTAAATGATAGGAAAAAACAGATAGGAATAATCAGGACTTTTGCAAAGTTTTGTATTGCTAACCCAGAAAATGTTTTCTGTGTATGAATTAAAAATATTTATGATAACCCATTCTGATGTTTGTCTAAAAGCAAAGCTAAAAAGAATAAATAATAATAAAATAATAATAAAAGAAGCAAATAAATCTGATTAGAATTCCTAATAAAAAGGACTGCTAAGTTCTTGTCCTATAATTAATACAAAAAAAGAAGATGGCCAGAATCAAATGGGTTTTTAGATTTATTATTTTCCATCCCACTAATCTTGTAAGAATTGTCTAGGAATTATTTTTTTAAGGGCAACAGCTTCCAGTTTGTAAAATAGATATCATTAAGTTATTAAGTCTTTCATATTTTATTGCTTTTGTTCCAATGTAAATTGCTCATTGCTCATTTTTAATGAAACTGTAAATTTTACATTGTACCAATGATAGAAACCAGAGCTACAGATGACAGTTTGATAAAAGTTGCTGTAGTTCTTGTGAATTTGGAGTATCATGTGTTATGAACCTCTGATGTAAAAGAAAAAAAGATCAGCTGACCACCATGTTTTGCATTTTCCAGGTATAAGCAATGGCAAAGAAGTTGACTGGATGGATTCACAAGGAGAAGAGCAACTTCTTTGGCAAAAAATGATTGATTGTCCTGGCGATTCTGTAGAAGGTGTATTAATGCTGAGATCCAGCATGGGGAAACACAATCTCTGAGAAGTATGGTTTGCATAAAACTGACACTACAGTAGTGTAATTTTAAATTGTAATAAGATGTAATGGAGAATGGTCTCCTGTCATGATTTACACATCTAAATATAAGGAATTTCCTTTTTACTCTGAATTTAAATTTTCTGAAATGGATTATGAATGCTTCAGCACTTTCCTAAATCCATGCTGTAGCTCTTGTATTAATTTACCCAGGCTGTAAGATTATACTTAAAAATGAAATCAATTTTGTTGTATTTAAGTACAATGACAATAAAGATTATACTTAGATCAGTAAAGTCATTTCCAAAACAAGATTTGCTGAGTTGTTAGAATGAGGCCATTTAATACTCTTGACAGAATATGACTCTAAGATTTTTCTTTATTATTTAAAAAAAAATTCTCAGAAAACAATATCAGTAAATGAATGAAAAGTCATTGAAGCTAGTTCATTATATCCCATTTCAAATACATCTAATGAGCTTGGGAAGTGAGTGCCAGGATTGGAGGCATGCTCTAAGGAGTAATTATGTCCCTAATTTTTCAGGCTGATATCCACAAATGGTTCCTAATAAATGTTATAATAAAGAATTAGAGAATCTGAAGTTACTTGCTCATAAGCAAGATGGCATGGGTTAGAGGCAGTGGTAGGATTCAGCCGATTCGTACCAGTTCAAGAGAACCATTTGTTAACTCTTTGTGGAGTTCTGCAAACCAGATAAATAGTCAAGGCTGCCTGCCTGCTTGCCTAACAATTTCAGTAGCTCACACACACCTCAGACATTCCTGCTCATTTGTAATTAACCAAAGGAAAGGAAAGGAGGAAGAAGAAATAAATAAAAAACCCATTACTATTGTGGTGTGCTTCCTACATACCTTGGTTAGCTGCCTGGCAAAAAGTTCATCTACTTCCTCTGATTGGTTGGGTGGCCTGTAGTATAGACCTATGGCAATGTCATTTTTTCCCCAACCTTTAATATTAACCAAAATGCATTCAAGATAGTTCTCATCATTGTTGTGTTCTATTTCTGTAGAGGTGTAGTTATTTCTTATATATAATGCAACTCCTTCTCCTCATTTATTTGGTCTACTTCTTTTAAATAATTTAAATCATTCTAGCTGTATGTTCCATTTGTGGGTTTCATCTCACCAAGTTTCTCTAATGGCAACAATATCGTATCTGCCCTCGTTTACTTGAATTTCTAATTCACCCTGTTTATTCCTCATACTCTGTGCATTGGTGTATAGACATTTGAGTCCATTTTGATTGGCCCTGTGTTTACTGTCTACATAACCTGTGTTATGCCTGACTGCCCCTATTTTCTTGCCACTTGTATGAATCATGCATATGGTATGGCACTCATTATTAAATGTTTGGTTTTGCTTTACAGCAGGAGTGATAATCTTACCCGCACAAACATCTGTGTTACATGCACTGATAACCCTATGAATTTTAGATTGCTGGGGACAGAAATGTTCTGTATCAATTAATTCTCTGTCCCCGCTGTTCAGTTTAAATGTTTATCCAGAAAATCTGTAAATTTAATGCCAAGTAACTCAGTCCCTTTTTTGGATAGCTGCAAACCATCTCTTTTGTACAGTTTTTCATTGGACCAGCTGCAGACATCATGACTAATAAAACCAAAGCCTTCCCCTTTACACAACTCCTTTAGCCACATTAAACTCTGCTACATGCTGGTCCTTCCCTTTTTGTTCCTTATATACTGGTAAAAGTTTTGAAAAGATAAGCCTACAACCTGTACAACTAAGTTCATACCCCAAGCTCTGGAAATCATTCTGTACAGAAAGAATATCTTTTTGGGGCAGATCATTAGTGCCAAGATGTATAATAGCATCAACGTCATTTTCCTTACTTGCATTCTTGACTATCTTAAGAATATGCCTCTTGTCTCTGCTGGTAGCACCTGGCAGACACCTGACCTCTTTCAAAACCTCCATATCCTTTCCTAAATTTACATCCCTTATGATTGAATCACCAACCAGAAGGTGACGTCTCTTTTTGCATACCTTGTTCTTCTTGTTCGACTGATGTGTGATACCTGGTTCCCCATTTTGCCTCTCCGAAGAAAGTTCTTCATTTTGCACCATGATCCCCTGCTTATTTGAGTCATTGTTATCACAACTGCCTTGACCTACCTCTTTAGTGTCCCCTTTAAGGTCAGCAAGAGTGCTATATCTGGGTCACAGCAAAAGCTTTGTGTTTATGGTTGACGGCTCCCATCCTGCCACATCCCACAGTTGTCAAGACTGGTCTTCTCCTGCAGGATCTTTGTGGTAAAGGGTGCTGATAGCATGGCATCTCCATAAAGTGGAATGGCCAAATTGGACATCTAATTTCTGCTTGGAGAGCACAGATGAGAGATTCTTTTTTTTTTTATATTGAAAAAGTTTTATTGGTTTTTACAAATTTTTTAAAGTAGGGTAGGGGTAAGGTGAAATACAAAAATATTTTGAGAGCTTTCACGTCGAGGTCGTTGGTCCCTCCGGGGCTTCTTAATAAGACATTGGTAATACATTTTTCAATAGTACTACAAGGTGAAAACAAATGCATACATCATAAATTCTAAATTCTATGCTGGCATCCAGATAAAAGTTATACTGTATTAATAAAAAGCAAAGTCATTTTTTAGATCTAAGTCTCTTGGCAATTGTGTCTTCTTGTTCTCCTTCCTGGCCCCCAGCGGGCGGGGCTGTGGCCCCCTCCGTCCCCCCTGGATCTTCCCCCAGGATAGAGGAATGTTTTTTAAGAAAGGCTTCCGCCTCAGCAACTGTTTTAATCCTTACTCTTCCTCCTTCCCAGAACACCAACATCCCTTCTGGCATCGCCCACTTAAACCAAATCCCGTGATTAAACAATTTTTTAGATAAGAAGGAGTACTTCCTCCTCACCTCCCTAATCTTTTTTGGGATCTGCTTCAAGATAGCGACTTCCTTTTGTTGATAAATTAACGGACCCACTCTCTGCGCCTTCAAGATTCCCTCCCTAGTCGACCTTCTGACAAATTTAATATGTATCTCTCTGGGTATTTCATTTATCCTGGCATATGTTGAATTTATTCTGTAAACTAGATCAATGTCCCCCCTGATCTCATCTTTGGGTTTATGTAAATAGTCTGCTAAAATTGTGCTCATGAGATCAGGAAGGCATTCACCAGTTTCCTCCAAAATATTCTGAAATCTTAAAAAATCTTTAAAAATATGATATCCTTTCAAAAGACAGACAAATCTCCAATTTCACTATTAACATTTTTCAGTTCTCCCTTTGCCCCAGCCAACCCCACTTCCAACTCCTCGGTCTTCTGTGTATTCTCCATCAATTTTTTCTGTGTTTCTAAAAGCTCAAGTTTAGAACTGCAATGTTCCTTTCTTAATTCTTTAATTTCCAGCACCAAGGAGTGTAACACTGCTTCCATAGCTGTCATCCTTTCTTCCAATCCTGGATTTTCTGGTTGTTTTTTTGAAGCCATGGTGAGCTGTTAAAGTCAGTGCCACTAAGATGGCGTTTTTTGGGTGCGGCCGCTAGAGCAAGTCCGGAGAAGAAAGTTCAAATCAAAGTTGTAACAAATTATAGAGTCCAGAGAGAGAAGCAATTTTCACAGTCAAATATTAAAACAAAGAAGGCACTTCAGGGAAGGAGTCAATTAATCCAAAAATTCATCCGTTGGTAGAGAGAAACAGTCCAGGTCACAAAGAGATGTTGGTAATTTTCCATGAAAAAATAATCATTTAGGAACAAAGGGCAGCCATCTTCCACCGCCCAGTCTGAGAGCCAGCAGGAGAAAGTGACAAAGAAAATTGTTTCAATAAAGCCGGACTTAGATACATTGTATAGAAAGAGAGATTCTAAATAGGCAATCTGTCTATGTAGATTAGTAATTTGTTTACAGTGGGGACAGTATCCAAATTTGAAAAGAGTACTGTGAAAGACAGTTGCAAAGCAGCTGTTACATTGAACTAAGCCGGTCATTTTGAAATAAAGTAAAATCACAATTTCAAACACACTAATCCAGAATGGATTGTTACTAATTTGGTTTATAGTTTTTTTTATCTCTTTTGACTCACTCACCCCCCTTTCCCCCCCCCCAACAGTTCCAATCTCTGCCTCAGAAAGGAATGAGTTAGAAAGCCCTTCCCCCAGACCTTTTCCCCCCACCAGCTGCAATCTCTGCCTCAGGAAGGAACTTCCTCCACTTTTTTCTCTGTAATCTCTGCCTTTTCTTCCACCTTCTGCAGCCTTTGTTCATTTCACCCCATCATTTCTTTGACTTCTTTCAATTCGTCTTCAATTTTGCCGACTTTCTCTTCTACTCTGTTTATGCGCTCCTTGATATCTCATGTATGTATTGCAACATATATTTTTTTAAAATATAAAATTTTATTTTCAACATAAAAAACAAATAAAAACATTCAATCATTTTCGGCTTTGTACAACATGTCGTTCGGTCATGAATTTTTGTGCATTGGTCTTAAAATTACAAACATAATTATTAATTTAACATCCAGTGTATGTGTATAAAATTAAGTCCATTTTGATTGGCCCTGTGTTTACTGTCTACATAACCTGTGTTATGCCTGGGGTTCTTGCCAGCCGCCTTGAAAGAGGCGGTGGTGAGACCCCTCCTCAAGAGGCCTTCCCTGGACCCAGCAGAGCTGGCTAATTATCGTCCGGTCTCAGGTAACACTATGTAACACCATGTAACACCGTTCCCATGTAACCCCGCTCCTGCGCGAGCTGCACTGGCTGCCTGTGGCCTTTTGGGTGCACTTCAAGGTGTTGATTACCATCTTTAAAGCACTCCATGGCACGGGACCTAGCTATCTGCGGGATCGCATCCTACCCCATACATCCCCTCGGTCGATTCGCTCCCACAGAGAGGGACTTCTCCGGGTGCTGTCCACTAGGCTATGTGTCAGGACCTGTTTCTTCGATTTCTTAAGAAAGACCACACTTAGACATTGTTTGAAAATGAATAAGGTTACTTTTACTAAGGATCGTAAGTGAACAGATCAATTGAAGCAGAGAGTGAATACTTTAGGCGCCAACATAGAGTATTAACATTTAAGCCCAACCCAATTCCTAGCTCCCCCCCAAGCAGTGTCCAATATGAACTCATCTCCGACATCAGGTGGGCAGGTCATCACCAGCATGGAATGTGAGACCGTTAGGCGAAGAGATAACACCGGCCATCACCGTTTTCCACCAGCACAACATTTGAATCCCAGCACCCCACCCTCCCCGTTTCCATGGCAGCGAAGCAGATAGCGAAGGCTGACATCCGGACCTCCTCCAGGAACAGCGAGAAATCTCGGACACCCCGCCGAAAAGGAGATGCTAGACCTGAAAAACAGACAAGAAAGGACAAAACAAGATAGAGAAAAGAGGGAAAGGGTCAAGGCTTGTGCGGATACTTGGCATAAAATTGGCGCAGTAGTTTAGGAGCTTTAAGATGGTCCTTATCAACCCATTCATTGTGCGAAGGGGGAAAATCTTTCCAGCTGACTAAAAACTGGGTCTTATTTCTATGGATTCTGGAGTCCAAAATGTCTCGAACTTCATAATGTTGGTGACCGTCCACCATGGTAGGCGTAGGAGTATCAGGAAATGGCTTGCGGAGATGCGAAGTGCGTTCAGGCTTCAACAGATGAACATGGAACACCGGATACAGTCGACAGTAAGTTTTAGGGAGATCCAAGCGGACGGAGACAGAGCTGATGATCTTAGTTATAGTAAATGGACCGACAAATTTGGGTCCCAGTTTTTTACATTTCTGCGGGCTATCCAAATGTTTAGTAGAGACATATACCCTATCACCAACTTTGTAGGCCGGTGGAGCTGACCTCTTCTTATCAGCATACATTTTATGTGATTGATGGGCATCGTTCAAGGTCTTACGTATGATAGGCCAAACAGTAGATAGTCTAGAAGACCAATCGGTCAAAGAAGGAACAGTAGGTGAGACATGAGGTAATTCAGGAATGGGAACAAAGTCTTGTCCATAGACGATACCGAAAGGGGTCATATTCGTACTAGAGTGAACAGAATTATTATAAGCCACTTCCGCATGCACCAGGAGATCAGCCCAATCGTCCTGCTGAAAATTAATGAAGCAGCGTAGATATTGTTCCAAAACAGAATTGACCCTCTCACAAGATCCGTTTGTCTGGGGGTGGTAGGCGGAGCTTAAGCCTTGGGCGGAGCCAATCAGTTTCAAGAATTCCTTCCAAAAGACAGACGTAAATTGAGTGCCCCTGTCAGAGATAATGCGTTGGGGAACACCATGAAAACGGTAGATATGATTGACAAACAACTTAGCCAAAGATTTGGAGGATGGAATTTTGGAACAAGGCACAAAATGTACTTGTTTGGAGAAAAGATCTGTAACCACCCAAATAACGGTATAGCCCTGGCTGGGTGGAAGATCCACAATAAAGTCCATCGAAATTTCTTTCCAAGGTGTCTCCGGCATCGCCACAGACTGGAGAAGGCCTTGTGGCTTTCCAGGGGAACGTTTCGAAGCAGCACAAACAGGGCAACTGGCAATATATGATTCAACATCCTTTTTAAGAGATGGCCACCAGAATTGACGTTTGACAAGGTGTACAGTTTTAACGAAGCCAAAATGACCTGCCAGACGTGAGTCGTGAGCGCGTTGGAGAACAAAAGGCCGTATGGTCGCAGGGACATAGATCTTGGAACCAATCCAAGGAAGATCGTCTCTAATGGTGCAATCAGCAGAGTGGGCGGAATACCACTCATCAGTAAGCAGTTCAGTCTTAATCCGAGCAATTAGCTCATTTGGAGGGGTAGTTTGGACAGTAGAACGAGTCCGAGTAGCGACCGGAGAAGCTGGTAAAGTAAGAGGCATGAGGGGTTATACAACGGTAAGTTTAGAAACATCATATTGGGGCAATCTGGAGAGGGCATCAGCCATGAAATTTTTTCCTCCGGGAATAAATTTAAGATGGAAGTTGAACCGATGGAAATAATGCGCCCAGCGCAGCTGTCTTGGCGATAGCTTACGAGAAGAGGTGAGAGCCTCCAGGTTCTTATGGTCGGTCCAGACTTCAAACGGGTGGGGAGCACCTTCAAGAAAATGATGTCAGGTCATGAGGGCCCAACGAACAGCAAAAGCCTCTTTCTCCCAAATGGCCCATCCACGTTCGGTCGTGGAGAGTTTCCGAGAGGTGTAGGCACACAGTTGTAATTGGCCATTGTTGTTGAGTTGCAACAGGACAGCCCCCACGGCGACATCACTTGCATCCGCCTGAACCACAAAAGGGGACGTGACATCGGGGTGTTTGAGAACCGGCTCAGCCGCAAATAAACGCTTAAGTTTTTCGAAAGCGGCTTGGCATTCCATGGTCCATTTAAGGGGTGTTCCTGGTCGAGGTTTTCCCTCACCATTCGTTTTGAGAAGATTTGTTATGGGCAAAGCAATACTAGCGAATGATGGAATAAATTGGCGGTAAAAGTTTGCAAAGCCCAAAAAACTTTGGAGCTGTTTACGAGTACGGGGCGGGGCCCAATCTGTTACAGCCTTAACCTTTGCAGGATCCATTTCAATTCCTTCAGAAGAAATGCGATAACCTAAATAGTCAATTTTATCCTGGTGAAACTCGCATTTGGATAACTTGGCGTATAGCTCGGCGGAGCGAAGTTTCTGAAGGACGGAACGCACAAGTTTAACATGTTCATCACGTGTCTGCGAATATACGACGATGTCATCAATGTAGACCAAAACGCCCTTATAAAGGCGTTCGTGGAGAACTTCGTTTATCAATTGCATAAACACCGAAGGGGCACCTTGCAAACCAAAAGGGAGAACCTTAAATTGAAAACATCCAAGTGGGCAGTTAAAAGCAGTTTTCCATTCGTCCCCTTCCTTGATTCTGACCCTATAATAGGCCTCGCGCAAGTCCAGCTTAGTAAAAATCTTCCCAGTAGCCAGATGAGCCAGCATGTCTTTCATCAGTGGGAGTGGGTAGACATTATGTTGGCAAATGGTGTTCAGATAAGAATAGTTTTGTACTAATCTGAGAGTGCCATCTTTCTTTTCTCTAAACATAACAGGTGCAGCTACACGTGGCCTAGCTGGTTCAATAAAACCCCTTTGAAGATTTTTGTCAATGAAGTTACGTAGTTCATTCATTTCACGCTGCGTCATGGAATAAATGCGGGGTTTAGGCAACTGCACTCCCGGGAGGAAATCAATTGAACAATCAGTGGCCCTATGAGGGGGAAGGGAATCACAAGATTTCTCACTGAAAGCTTCCTTGAGGTCCCAATATTCTTTGGGAATTCTTTCTTCTCCAGGGATGACCTCAGGAGAAGGAAAAGCTAGTAATTGAGCAGCTGGTTCCGAAACAGGGGCCAGTTCAATGGGTGAAACATGCTCGTCCTCCGAAGGCAGGGAGGTGTGATCAGGCACTACTAAAGGAATTCGAACCCACCCCTCTCTCCAGTTAATGAGGGGATTCCATTTACGAAGCCAATTAACACCCAGAATGACAGCATTTTCGGAAATGGTCGTTACAATGAAATTTATGGTTTCTGTATGGGCCTGCCCAATGGAGACCTGAATAGGTTCAGTAATGAGAGAGGCAGGTGTTCCCCCAGCTACAGAACCATCCATTTGGCAAAACGCTATGGGAGTTTTTAGATTTTTTAGATGGAAGCCCATGGAATACACCACATCTTGATTTATAAGGCACCGTGAGCAACCAGTCAATTAGAGCTTGCACATTGCAAGTGCGGCCAGTAGATGGAGCCAAAAGCTTTAAATTAATATAAAGGGGCCCGGAACGATGACTCACCAAGTTGTCGTCATCAGATTCCTCCCAGTCATCCGGGCAGGCATTGGGCTGGGCAGACGAGAGGTCCAGTGGCTCCACCCCACTCATCGCGGGTTTACTGCGCACGCTCTGAGGTTTCGGAGGTCTTCTGTCCCTCCCCCCTTCTCTCTCCGGAGAAGAATGTGGGCGTGAAGGACGACTTGATCTGCATTTGTTAGCCCAATGCCCCTCCTTTCCACAGCGATAACAAACAGTCGGGCGCGGTTGAGTAGATCTTCGCCCCCCCCCCCACTTTTCTGGATGGGTGAGAACTTTTCAGGGGAATGAGGTTTGGGACCCTCTCTTTGCAGTTTCCTCTCATGACGGACTGGATTTTGTAAGTGGGCTTGATCCAGCTCAACGTCACCCGCGAGGTCTATCCATTCCTCTAAGGTTTCGGGGCGAAATCTATTCATGCACGTTTGATAAATGTCCTTATCAAGACCCTCAGTATAGAGATCTATTAATGCCTGTTCACTGTAACCGGTCATGAACACGGCCAATTCCTGAAAGTTCTGCGTGAATTCCTGAACTGATTTATCCCCCTGGCGTAAATTTCTCATTCTCATCTTAGCTTTCCTTTCAACACGGGGGTCCTCAAAGCGCCTTCTCAGGGCAGTCATGAAACGTTCAAAGTCACGCAACACGGGTGAATGGCTATTATGCAGTGAGACCAGCCATTGGGAAGCCTTTTTCTCCAAGGCCATAGAGACAATTCTAATTTTGAATTCATCTTCAAGATCAGCTGCATAAAACTGCACAAAATTATCGACGTGAATCAGAAAAAATGCCAGGCCCTCGGCACTGCCGTCGAATTTCACACCCAGGGGAGGAAGCTTTGCAAGCCGGTGGGGAGAGGCGGGGCGGGCTTCTCTCTGCATACCTCTGCTGGCTCGGGCAGGGGGGGATGGTGTTGAATCTCTGATTTCCTTAACAGCTGCAGCTCCCTGCACATTTAACTGTTTGCGTTCCTGCTGTTGTCCCCTCCCCAAAAGTTCATCCAGGGCCGCCCGCTTCTCAGCTGCCTGTTGAAGGTAATGCTGGCCCCATTCCATTAATTCCCTTTCCTCTTTTAAGAGTTCAGGGATGAGTTGCTTAGGGGAACGGCGACGCCTGGTTACAGTAACTCCTGAGCCTTTGCCTCCAGTCATTCCCACGCCCTCTGACCAGCGGTGAGATTTGGAGGAATCTTCGGCTGGCTGGCTTAAATCTAGGCCGGCTAAACATTCCAACACTGACCTCGTATCTTCGGTTGGTGCATGAATGGTTAATGCTTCAGCTCCCATTTCTGTTTCGGGCCGGACTTCCACCAAGGGAATTTCTTGTTTCGTGGGGTCCGACATGGTGTAGGATTTATTTGTGACTCTCTGCTTAATGTCAGGACCTGTTTCTTCGATTTCTTAAGAAAGACCACACTTAGACATTGTTTGAAAATGAATAAGGTTACTTTTACTAAGGATCGTAAGTGAACAGATCAATTGAAGCAGAGAGTGAATACTTTAGGCGCCAACATAGAGTATTAACATTTAAGCCCAACCCAATTCCTAGCTCCCCCCCAAGCAGTGTCCAATATGCACTCATCTCCGACATCAGGTGGGCAGGTCATCACCAGCATGGAATGTGAGACCGTTAAGCGAAGAGATAACACCGGCCATCACCGTTTTCCACCAGCACAACATTTGAATCCCAGCACCCCACCCTCCCCGTTTCCATGGCAGCGAAGCAGATAGCGAAGGCTGACACTATGCCAGCGGGCGACGCCCAGGGGAAGGGCCTTCTCTGTGGTGGGTCCGACCCTCTGGAACGACCTTCCCCCCGAAATTAGAACAACTACGGACCTCCGCTCCTTCGGTCAAAAACTAAAAACTCACTTCTTCTGCCTGGCTGGCTTGGGTTAATTGATCCATCTACCTCAAGCTGAATATTCAAACTGTTTTATTAGGGATTTTTAGGGGTATTAGTTTTAGACAGTCTGGGATCCCCTAGCACCAGGCTTCCAGCCTGGGCACAGCATGGAGACAGCATTGGTCGCGTTGGTGGATGATCTCTGGAGGGCTCGGGATAGAGGTCATTCTTCTATCCTGGTCCTATTAGATCTCTCAGCGGCTTTCGATACCATCGACCATGGTATCCTATTGCACCGGCTGGAGGGGCTGGGGGTGAGAGGCACCGTTTTGCAGTGGTTCTCTTCCTTCCTCTCCGACCGGTCGCAATTTGTGTTGGCAGGAGGGCAGAGGTCGACGTCGAGGCCCCTCACATGTGGGGTGCCTCAGGGGTCGGTCCTCTCACCCCTCCTGTTCAACATCTACATGAAGCCGCTGGGTGAGATCATCCGTGGTTTTGGGGTAGAGTTTCATCAGTACGCTGATGATACTCAGCTGTACCTCTCTACACCTAACCACCCCAACGATGCCATCGAAGTGATGTCCCTTCATCCTCTTGTTCCCTAATTTCAAATGTCAGTTTACTCATTTCTGCATAATCCATAATCTTACGGATAATTTCCTCTTGAAAAGGTAATTTCTCATTCCTCCAGTTTTTTGCAAATACAATTCTAGCTGCTGTTAAAACATTCACAATTAAATATTTCAAGTTTTTATCATATGTTTCTGTGATTCCAAGTAAAAAAAGTTCAGGTTTAAAATCTACGTGTTTATGTGTCATTTCCTCCAGCCATTTGTGGATTATAGTCCAATAACTTTTAGCCTCAGGGCAAATCCACCACATATGGTAATAAGAGCCAGGCATCTGGTGACATTTCCAGCATTTTTCAGATTTGTTCTTAGACATTCTTGCAATTCTTACTGGCGATAGGTGCCACCTGTAAAACATCTTATACAAGTTCTCTTTATAAGCAGTTGACATTGTCATTTTATAGTTTTGCATCCACAATTTTTGCCACTTATCTAACTCAATTCCATGCCCAAAATTTCCCCCCCAAGTTATCATAGTTTCTTTTACTTGTTCTTCCTGAAGCTTGAACTCTAATAAATAAGCATAAAGTTTTTTAATTACTTTTTCATCAACGCCTGTTAGAATTTTATCTAGTTATGTCATTTTACCATAAACACCTTCCTTTTTTTGATCTTCCTTATGTCTAGAATGTATTTGCATATATGTATACCAATTCATTTCTATTCCTTCTTGTTTTAGGTCCTGAATAGATTTGAGATCACCCTCTGTATTTAATAACTCAGCATATCTAATTGTTTGTTACTTTTTATATATTATTGAATATGAAAACGCTTCAATAGTTGATATCCAGACTGGAATTTTAAGATAGTGTAACCTTTTCACCTTTTCCCAATTTAAAAACAAGGACTCTCTTATGTAATGTCTTCTAAAGTAACTATGCTCCTTAGTTCCTTTGCACCACAAAAATGCGTGCCAACAGGTCATGTCCCTCTAAGTCTAAAAGCTCCACAAGTGGATCCAATAGGATATGTACGAGAGCTTGGGCTGATTGAGAAAGACGAGGATTTAACGGAAATTGGAAATCAAATGCTTAAGATGGGTGGAATGCAAGTAGAATCTCCAACATTAGAAGAAAAAGGGGCGGTTGGAGGAGATCCAAGAAGCTTAAAGCGGAAAGAAATTTCTCCGGCAATGTCCGAGCAAAAAAAAAGTCGTGATGATACAATGCAAGCAACGGATAAAGAGAAGGATCTTAAAAAGCAAGAAGCTGAGTGCGGGGAAAAGTTAACATTGTCTTCCTTTTTTGAGAGTGGAACTAAAAAAGATAGCCCGTGAGAAGTGATCCGACCATCGGCACGTCCCCTCCCCCACAATCTCTATGCAGAGGCGGTGCCGGTTGAGGAAGTGGGGGATGAAGACAGTTTGTTACATGTTGTTTGTAGTGTCTTATGTTTTTTTTGTATGTTATCTCCGTTTGGTGTTGGGTGGGCACGTAAGGGAAGAGGAGGGGCTAGGATTAAAAAAAAAGTTACCGCGTAAATGCGGTTTATAAAAATAATGACATGGAACGTGAATGGTACAGGGAACCAAATAAAGAGGAGGAGATTGGAGCTTAAAATTAAAAGGGACTTACCAGACATATTATTTTTGCAGGAAACTCATCAAAAATCTGAGGATTTTAATAGAATGAATATAAAGGGTATGCAAGTTTGTAAAAGCCTAGTGTTTCTTAACGTTATCCAATCCTTGATCCACATCAAGTTTGCTGCCTGATAATATAGTTCCCAATCAGGTAGTCCCATACCACCTCTCATTTTGGCATCTTGTAAAATTTTGAGCTTTATTCTTGCTCTTTTCCCCTGCCATATAAATTTTAAAACCATTTTATTCAAATCTTCAAAGTAGTCTTTACCCAGTCTAATTGGGATTGTCTGAAATGATAATTGTAGATTCTCCCATTTCATTAAATCTGTTACTATTTGTTGCTTCAATCTAAGATAATTATCCTCTTTAAGTGTACTACATCTAGCTGTCAAATAAATCCCTAAATATTTAACCCTATTCGTGACTTGAATTTTCAAAATTTACGCTAATTCCTCTTTCTGTCTTGCTAATATATTCTTTGTCAATATTTTAGGTTTATCTTTATTTATTTTCAAGCCTGCTACTTTTCCATAATCCTCAATTCTTTCTATCAATTTAGGTGCGGTTTCAAATGGTTCCTCAAGAATGAAAACTAAATCATCTGCAAACGCTTACAATTTATATTGTTCTGTTTTGATTGTCATTCCCTTTATTTCTTCATCTTCTCTAATCTTTCTATTTAGAACTTCTAATTTTAACACAAAAAGTAAAGGTGATAATGGGCAACCTTGTCTTGTGCCTCTTTTTATTTCAATATGATCAGTAAGTTCTCCATTAATCATTATCTTGGCAGTTTGTTTGTGGTATATAGTATGTATAGCATGTATAAGGTTTTTGCCAAAATCCATTTATTCCAATTGTTGAAGCATAAATTGCCAGTTCACATTGTCAAATGCTTTCTGTGCGTCAAGAAACATCAAGGCCATTTGTTTTTCGGGGTGTGCTTCATAATATTCAAGATTATTCTCATATTATCTCTTTGTCTCTTTGGTAGAAAACCATTTTGGTCAGGATGTATAAACCTATTTAGATATTTTTTTAAGTCTTTCTGTGAGTATTGATGCAAATAGTTTATAATCTGCGTTTAATAATGAAATTGGTCTATAATTCTTAATTTGAGTGAGGTCAGTTTCTTCCTTTGGTATCAATGAAACATATGCTTCTGACCAGGAGTTTGGAATTTTACTTCCGGTTATAACTTCATTCATCACTTCAAGTAAAGGGAGGGATAGTATTTCTTCCAAGGTTTTATAAAACTCCACTGATAGACCAGCTGGCCCCAGGGCCTTCCCGTTTGATAGCTTCTGTTAATTCAGTCATTGTTATCTTACCGTCTAATGTCATTCTGATATCATCAGCTATAGTAGGAAGTTTAGCCTCCTGTAGATATTGCTTAACCTCTTGCTCTAATATATTTTCTTGTTCATACAACTTAGTATAATAATCTTGAATAATTTTCTTTTTTTCTTTATTTATGTAATGTGTTTGTCCTTGTTCATCTTTTAAGTGTTGGATCTTCCTCATTTCTCTCTCCTTCTTCAGTTTTGTACGCCAACCATCTGCCTGGCTTATTTGCATTTTCAAAATAATTCTGTTTTGCGGCTCTAATCTTTCGTGCCAGTTCCTCCTTTTCCAATAAGTCCATTTTATGTTTAATTGTATCCATTTTCATTCTAATATCTTTCCTTTGTGGGAGTTTCTGTAACTCTTTTTCCAAAGTCTTATTGTCAGATCTGCTTCCATCATAAATCAGGAAAGACCACGCTCAAACTCATTTGGAAAGTTTAAGGTTACTTTTACTGAATATAATAAGTCTGCAGTGAAAGTCAAGCAAGGAATGAAACATTTAGGCGCGCAACACATGTATCAAAGCATAACCCCAACCTTAGCTTATTGACCCCAGCATATTGTCCAATGCAAAGCCGTTCACGACATCAGGTGTACTTCCTGCCCACGGTCATCATCAGAATGCAATGCAGACCATTAGCCGAGGTGATAACAGACTGTGGCCACACCCCTCTCTCCTGCTCACTTGTATCCTAGCAACCCCCCCCCCCCGTTTCAATGTGACAGCTGAAGCGAGCAAAAAGCGGAGGCTGACATCCGGCCCTCCTCCAGAAAAGCGACGTTAGTCCTGGAATAAAACACAAACAGACAAAAACACCGAGAGGGACAGAGACAAACAGAAAATACACACACAAAAGAACAATAGTGGTTAAGGCTTGTCAGGATATTTAGCATAAAACTTCTTAAGCACTTTAGGGGCTCGAACGTGGCATTTATCCACCCACTCGGTATGGGAGGGAGGGAAATCCCTCCACGACACTAGGTATTGAACTTTATTTCTCCATACTCTAGAATCCAAAATGTCTTTCACTTCGTAATGGGGTTCACCAGCAACTAGTAACGGTGGTGGGGGTTCAGATTGTGGTTGCTGAAGATAAGGTGTGTATTCAGGCTTCAATAAATAAACATGGAAAATCGGGTAAAGCTGACGATAAGTTTTTGGTAAATCTAGTTTCACTGACACGGAGCTGATGATCTTAACAATGGGGAAAGGTCCAACATATTTCGGACCCAGTTTCTTACATTTTTGAGGGCTCTCCAAAAATCTGGTAGAAAGGTAAACCAACTTTATAATCAGGAGGGGCAATTCGTTTCTTATCAGCATACAATTTATGATATTGGTGAGCATCATCCAGTGTTTTCCGCACCACCAGCCAAAATTACTCTTATTACTCCAATCTAAGAGAGAGAGAACGGTAGGAGCCTCGTGAGGCAATTCGGGAATAGGCATAAAGTCCTGACCATAGATCAATTTAAAGGGAGTCATACCGGTGCTGCTATGAACGGAATTGTTATATGCCACCTCAGCATGGGTTAACAGGTCAGCCCAATCGTCTTATTGGTAATTAATGAAACATCGCAGATATTGCTCTAAAATGGAATTAGCCCTTTCACAAGCTCCGTTCGTCTGAGGGTGGTGGGAGGAGCTTAATCCCTGGGAGGAGCCAATCATCTTCAAGAATTCCTTCCAAAATCGAGAATTGAACTTAACTCCTCTATCAGAAATAATACGTCGAGGAACTCCATGTAGTCGATAAATGTGATTCAGGAACACAAGGCCTTAGCTGATGGGATTCCTGAGCACGCAACAAAATTAACCTGCTTCGAAAATAGATCAGTACCTACCCATATGACAGTGAAACCATGGCTATTTGGAAGATCCACAATGAAGTCCATAGATATCTCCTTCCAAGGGGACTCCGGCCGTGCTACCGACTGGAGGAGACCTTGAGGTTTGCCAGGCGGGCGTTTACATGCAGCACAAACTGGGCAACTAGCAATGTAAGACTCCACATCTTTCTTCATACAAGGCCACCAGAACTGACGTTTAAGTAAGTGTAGGGTCTTCACGAAACCAAAATGACCAGCTAGACGAGAATCGTGTGCCCTCTGGAGTACAAAAGTACGGAGTTTAGCTGGGACGTAAAGCTTAGAACCCACCCAGGGTAAGTCATCCTGCAAAGTACAGTCTCCACAATGTGCAGCGAACCAATCGTCAGCCTGAAGTTCTTCTTTAATTTTAGAGATTAATTCGGGAGGGGTTTTGGCCTGTAGAGTAGAATGGCTGTGAGTGGTCACCGGAGCAACTAAGTCACACACCAGGATGACAGGTTGGATCACTGTAAGCTTAGAGGAATTGTATTGAGGAAGACGTGATAACGCATCTGCCATAAAGTTCTTTCCGGCAGGAATATACTTCATGGAAAAATTAAATCGACTGAAATATTGAGACCATCAGATCTGTTTAGGAGAGAGTTTGCGAGGTGTCCGTAGAGATTCCAAATTTTTATGATCAGTCCATACTTCGAATGGGTGAGATGCTCCCTCTAAGAAATGCCGCCAAGTCATGAGGGCCCACCGCACTGCAAAAGCTTCTTTTTCCCAAATAGCCCATCTTCTTTCAGTATCCGAGAGTTTACGAGAGGTATAAGCGCAAGGTTGCAATTCTTCATTGGAGTTGTATTGGAGTAGAACTGCGCCAACTGCCACATCGCTGGCATCAGCCTGTACGACAAAAGGCGGATCCATGTCTGGGTGTTTCAAAATCGGCTCTGCTGCAAATAAGCGTTTAAGGTTTTCGAAGGCTGCTTGGCATTCCATAGACCAATTCAGGGGTTTACCAGGTTGTGGTTTTTCTTCACCCTTTGTTTTAAGTAAGTTCGTAATTGGTAGAGCAATACTGGCAAAAGAGGGGATAAACTGGCAGTAAAAGTTTGCAAACCCTAAGAAACTTTGCAATTGTTTATGGGTGCAAGGCGGGGCCCACTCAGTTACAGCCGTTATTTTAGCAGGATCCATCTCAATACCTCCTGACGAAATGCGGTATCCGAGATAATCGATCTTGCTTTGATGAAATTCACACTTTGAGAGTTTAGCATATAGTTCCGCCGCCCTCAGTTTGCGCAAAACAGAACGGACAAGCTTCACATGTTCTTCACGTGTTTCCGTGTAAATAAGGATATCATCAAGATATACGATAACGCCTTTGTACAGGTGCTGATGTAAGACCTTGTTTATCAGTTGCATGAAAACCGTTGGTGCACCTTGTAAGCCAAATGACAGAACTTTAAATTGAAAACAACCTAACGGGCAATTAAAAGCTGTTTTCCATTCATCTCCTTCTTTAATCCTAATCCTATAGTAAATTTCTCTGAGATCCAGTTTTGTAAAAAGTTTACCTCTCGCTAGATTGGTGAGCATATCTTTCATGAGGGGGAGGGGTAGAAGTTTTCAGCTCAGATCGTGTTCACGTTCCTGTAATCAACCACTAGGCGGAGCTGGCCGTCTTTCTTCTCTCTGAACATAACAGGAGCCGCGACTCGAGGTCTAGCAGGTTCAATAAAACCTCTCGCCAAATTTTTGTCAATGAACTTGCGCAATTCCACCATTTCTCCTGGTGTCACGGAATAAATGCGTGGCTTAGGTAGTTGCACCCCAGGGAGGAAATCAATGGTGCAGTCTGTGGAGTGGTGGGGTGGAAGTTTGTCAGAAGATTTCTCACTAAAAACGTCTTTCAAATCCAAATATTCTGTAGGAAACTTTTCTTCCCCTGGTATTTGTTCCAAAAGGGTTGCCACTTGGTCAGTAGACACATTCTCATTGGGATTGGGGGGCCCTGGAGCCGGATCCACATCTAGGGTGGGGGGGTGTACTTAGGGGGATACGTATCCAACCCTCTTTCCAATCTATGATAGGGTTCCATTTTCGCAACCACGTTAATCCCAAAATAATTGGGTTGTCTGCAATAGGAGCAACAATGAAGTGAATGGTTTCCCTATGGTGATCGCCAATCACCAATTCAAGTGGTTCTGTAACAAATTGAGCTGGACCTCCCCCCACTACCGATCCATCCATTTGACAGAATGCAATCGGTACTTTTAAAATCTTAAGGCGAATTCCTAGTTGTTGTACTAGATCTTGGCTTATAAGGCATCGTGAACATCCAGAATCCAAAAGGGCTAGTAATTCTGAGAAATGTCCACTAGAGGGCGTTTTTAATTTGAGGGGAATAGTCATGGGGCCCGACCGGGAACTCACCCAATGCTTGTCCGATTCCTCGTCAGAGGCGGCCTCCTTCTCCCAGTCATTCGGATCCTGGCCTGGTTCATAATAGTTGGTAGTAAGGTCCAGTGGCTCCATCCCCGACATTGCTGGCCTGGTAAGTGGATCAGTCCTTCTGGTGCCTTTAGTTAATGCAGAAGATGGCCTGGGGCGGGGCTTCGATCCCATTCTGCAAGCATTTGCCCAATGCCTCTCCTTCCCACATTTGAAGCAAGCAGTACCGCGTTGTTTGTTGGAGGGTCCTCCCCTCCCTTCTCTTGGGCTATCACGATGCGGTGTGGCAAATGGTGATGCTCTAACTTCTCTTTGCACCGAATGAACATTGGCTTTTCTAATTAAATCAATTTCTACTTCAGCAGATAAATCGTACCAATCCTCGAGGGTATGAGGATTTCGCCTGTTGATACAGCTCTGATATAGATCAGGGTGCAAGCCTTCAGTGAAACTGTCGATAAGGGCTTCCTCACTCCAACCCCTCATGTAAACAGATAATTCACGAAATCTCTGGGAAAAATCTTGAACTGGTTGATTTCCCTGACGCAATGATTTCATTTCTAAGCGGGCTTTTCGTTCCATGAGGGGGTCCTCGAAATGCCTTCTCAGGGTGAACATAAATCTGTCGAAATTTCTCATCAGAGGGGAGTTATCATTGTGCAAAGCTACCATCCAATCAGAAGCCCTGCCCTCCAGTGCCAGACAAACAATCCTAATTTTGCTATCATCATCTGGCAAATCAAAAGCAGCTTGGCTCACAAAATTGCTGACATGTAGTAGGAAACACCCCAATTCCTTAGGATCACCTCCAAATTTCACTCCCAATGGAGGAACAGTAGCCATTTTGCGGGCCGGGGGGCTTGCTTCCCTTCTACGGTGTGGGGGGGGGGGGAACCCAGCCTTGATGTTGCTGGGCGCTGTTTGTGTTCCTCTTTCTGGGTAGGGGTCCCTCCAAATTGGGGTTTTACTTCCTCCCTCCTTGGCAACAACCAATCCCGAGGGTTGAGGGGCCCTTTTCCCTTGATTTCTCTGCTGCGTTCTCTGCTGTGTTTCATCTCATCAGCTTCTGCAATTAATTTCTGCGCTTGCTGCCTTAGAAGAAATTCCTCTTCTGGCACTTCCCAGAAAACGGGAGGGGAGGGGGCCCGTCTGCGTCTAGTATTTACTCCCCAAGAGGTTTCTTCAAAAATTCCTTTTCTCCCCACTCCCTCGGACCATCGGTGACGAACTGATTTATCTTCAGATTTTTCTTCACCCTCTAAATTAACATCCATTAAGAGTTCAGTAACTGACCTGGTATCTTTGGGTTTAGATTCCTGGATGTCTGTAGTGAGGGGGGAGGCTGTTTCGGGCGCGGAGGCTCCCAGTAGTTCTTTTTTCTCAGCGTCCGACATTGTTTGAAGTTTTTGGTTTTATCTTGCTCGCTGCTAAAGCTATTAACTCAGAGACGAGCGTATTTTTGATTCCTTGCTTTTTGTCAGATCTGCTTCCATCATAAATCAGGAAAGACCACGCTCAAACTCATTTGGAAAGTTTAAGGTTACTTTTACTGAATATAATAAGACTGCAGCGAAAGTCAAGCAAGGAATGAAACATTTAGGCATGCAACACACGTATCAAAGCATAACCCCACCCTTAGCTTCTTGACCCCAGCATATTGTCCAATGCAAAGCCGTTCACGACATCAGGTGTACTTCCTGCCCAGGGTCATCATCAGAATGGAATGCAGACCATTAGCCGAGGTGATAACAGACTGTGGCCACACCCCTCTCTCCTACTCACTTGTATCCTAGCAACCCCCCCCCCCCGTTTCAATATGACAGCCGAAGCGAGCAAAAAGCTCGCTTTTCTCTAGGCCTTTACCTATATATCGTTTCTCTGTATTTCTTCTTGTATAGTCTATTATCAAACCTCTGGCAACTGCCTTCATTGCGTCCCACAAGTTCTGGGTAGATGTATCTTCTTTTTTATTTTCTTTGAAGAAATAGTCCAATTCTTTTTTCATTTTGAATGCAAAGTCCTTTTCTTTCAAAATTGTGTTGTTTAGCATCCATCTAGATCTGATTCTTTGCCCGCTCCGCTTAATTGTCATTGGGTTGTGGTCTGCCCAGGTACTAGTTTCAATTTCCACTTCTTGTACCACCAGTGGTGGGCAAACTCATTAATCAAGAGAGCCAAATATCAACAGTACCACGATTGAAATTTCTTTTGAGAGCCAAAAGGTGTGGCCTGTTTTGTGGGAGTGGCTCAGCAGTCATGTGACCGGGTGGGTGTGGCCAACTTGGAACATGTGGTGAAACTCACAATGACGGTCCTGCTTAGCAACCAAAATTTTGGGCTCAATTGTGGTCATAAGTTCTTTCTTTCTTTCTTTCTTTTTCTTTCTTTCTTTCTTTCTCTCTCTCTCTCTCTCTCCCACTTTCTTTTTCTTTCTATTCTTTCTCTTTCTCTCTTTTTCTTTTTGACTCTCTCTCTCTCTCTGTCTATCTCTCTATCTGTCTCTCTCCTCCCTCCACCCATCTGTCATTCTGTGTGTGTGTCTGTGTCTGTGTCTGTCTCTCTCTCTCCCACTCTGTCAGTGTGTCTCTCTGTTTGTCTCTTCCTCCCTACCTCTTTGTCTCTCTCTGCATGTCAGTCTCTCCCTCCCCCCCTGGAAGCAGCGGAAAGCCTCGCACGCTGGCCGGAGAGACCACGGCTGCCTCCTCCTCCCATAGCGAGTGGGCGGAGGGAGCACCCGAGGCTGCGGCCACCCAAGCGCCGCTGAGGCTGTCCTGGTGCCGCACGCCCACCTCCCTCCCAGCTGCACGTGGCGGTCAGCCCCAGAAAGCGCGTCTCGACGGCCTCTGCAGGCGGCTGTTGCTGCTGCTGCTGCCCCCGAGCCCTGCAACACGCACCTCCCGCCATCCGAGGTCGCCCAGCAGGTGCATCGGGCAGGACAGCCGAGCACTTCTCCACCAGCTCCCTCCAACGGCCACCGAGGCGCGCCCTCTAGGGCTGCCCGCCACACGGGGGTGCGAGGGAAGCAGGCGCATGGCTCGCTCGCTACAGGAGGAGGCAGCCGCAGCCCCCCCCAGCCGACATTTATTTATTTATTTATTTATTTATTTATTTATTTATTTATTTATTTATTTATTTATTTATTTACTTATTTACTTATTTATTTATTTATTTGGATTTATTGACCTCCCCCTCTCTCCGAAGAGACTCGGGGCGGTGTACAGGAATTTAAGAACATATACATATAACAAATTATAAATAATTAAAACTAAATTGTTTAAATTTATATCGTAAAAACCCAATTGGTAATATTTACTAAAACTAGGCTGGTTAGGCCAGGCCGGCCTGCTGGAAAAGATGGGTCTTTAATTGTTGATGGAAGGAGCGGAGGTCCGTGATAGATCTAAGTTCGGGGGGTAGGTCATTGCAGAGGGTTGGGCCCGCCATAGAGAAGGCCCTTCCCCTGGATGCTGCCTGTTGGCATTGCCAGGTAGACGGTACCCAGAGAAGTCCCCCTCTGTGTGAACGAATCGGTCGAAGGGATGTGTGGGGTAGGATACGATCACGCAGATAGCTAGAACCCGTGCCATGGAGCGCTTTAAAGATGGTAATCAAAACCTTGAAGCGCACCCGAAAGGCCACAGGTAGCCAGTGTAGCTTGCGCTGGAGAGGTGTTACGTGGGAGTACCTGGTGGTACCCATAATTGCCCGCGTGGCCACATTCTGGACTAGCTGTAGTCGTCGGGTGTACCTCAAGGGGAGCCCCATGTAGAGAGCATTACAGTAGTCCAGTCGGGATGTCACGAGTGCATGAGTGACTGTGCGAAGGGCGTCCTGGTCCAATAGGGGCCGCAACTGGCGTACCAGGCGAACCTGGCAGAAAGCCCCCCCTTGCCACGGCCGTCACATGATCTTCCATAGACAGCCGAGTATCCAGGAGGATGCCCAAGTTGTGAGCCCGATCCACGGGGGCTAGATGTTCACCCCCTATGGCCAGTGATTGGATCAACTGGTTGTACCGGGGCGCCGGAAACCGCAGCCACTCGGTCTTGGATGGGTTGAGTCTGAGTCTGTTCCTTCCCATCCAGCTCCGCACGGCTTCCAAACATCGGGACATCACTTCGACGGCATCGTTGGGGTGGTCTGGGGTAGATATGTACAACTGAGTATCATCAACGTACAGATGGTACTCTATCCCAAAACCACGGATGATCTCACCCAGCGGTTTCATGTATGTGTTGAACAAGAGCAGCGAGAGGACCGACCTATGAGGTACCCCACATGTTAGGGGTCTCAAGGTCGACCTCTGCCCTCCTGCAAACACAAATTGCGATCGATCGGAGAGGTAGGAGGAGAACGACCGTAAAACGGTGCCCCTCACCCCCAACTCCTCCAGTCGATGCAATAGGATACCATGGTCGATGGTATCGAAAGCTGCCAAGAGGTCTAATAGGACCAGGATGGAGGAACAACCCCCATCTCTGGCCCTCCAGAGATCATCTACCAACGTGACCAATGCCGTCTCAGTGCTGTGACCGGGCCGGAAGCTGGACTGGCGCAGGTCGAGATAAACAATTTCCTCCAAGTGACGGGGAAACTGTTGTGCCACCACACTCTCTACAACCTTCGCCAGAAAGCGAAGGTTGGAGACCGGACGATAATTGACTAATAATTTATTTTTATTTATTTATTTATTTATTTTATTAAATTTATACCCCGCCCTTCTCCAAATGGACCCAGGGCGGCGCACAGGGATGTTAAAATACTACAAAATATATAAAATATATAAAATTTAAAAAACTTATTCTAATAAATAAACCCTGCGCTAAAAACCGAATTAAAAGTCCCAAGTTTAAAACTGTCTAATAGTCAGTAATGGAGTTTACGCTAGGCCGGCTAGATGGAATAGATGTGTCTTCAGACACTTGCGGAAGAGGCGGAGGTCGGAGATGGTGCGGAGTTCAGGGGGTAAGTCGTTCCAGAGGGCTGGACCCGCCACAGAGAAGGCTCTTCCCCTGGGTGTCGCCAGTCGGCATTGTCCAGCCGACGGCACCCTGAGGAGGCCCTCTCTGTGGGAGCGTATCGGTCTGAGGGATGTATGGGGCAGGAGGCGGTCTCGCATATAACTAGGCCCCGAGCCATGGAGCGCTTTAAAGATGGTCGTTAAAACCTTGAAGCGCACCCGAAAGACCACAGGAAGCCAGTGCAGCTCGCGCAGGATAGGTGTTATGTGGGAGTGTCTACGCGCTCCCGTAACCACCCGCGCGGCTGCGTTCTGGACTAGCTGCAGCTTTCGGGTGCACCTCAAGGGGAGGCCCATGTAGAGAGCATTACAGTAGTCGAGTCGAGAGGTGACGAGTGCTTGAGTGACTGTGCGAAGGGCACCCCGGTCCAGTAAGGGGCGCAATTGGCGCATCAGGCGTACCTGATGAAACGCCCCCCTGGCCACGGCTGCCACATGATCTTCCATAGACAGCCGGGAATCCAGGAGGACACCCAAATTGCGCGCCCTCTCCACGGGGGCCGGTGTTTCGCCCCCAATGGCCAGAGTTGGAATAATCTGGCTGAACCGGGGCGCCGGAAGCCACAGCCACTCAGTCTTGGACGGGTTGAGCTTGAGTTTGTTACCACCCATCCAGATCCGTACGGCTTCCAAGCACCGGGACATAACCTCGATGGCATCGTTGGGGTGGTCTGGGGTGGATATGTACAACTGAGTATCATCAGCATACAGATGATATCCCACCCCAAAACCACGGATGATCTCACCCAGCGGCTTCATATATGTGTTGAACAGTAGGGGCGAGAGGAACGACCCCTGAGGAACCCCACATATGAGGGGTCTCGAGGCCGACCTCTGCCCCCCTGCCAACACATATTGCGACCGACCAGAGAGGTAGGACAAGAACCACCACAAAACGGTGCCTCCCAGCCCCAACCCCCCCAGTCGGCGCAATAGGATACCATGGTCGATGGTATCAAAAGCCGCTGAGAGGTCTAATAGGACTAGGATAGAGGAATATCCTCTATCCCGCACCCTCCAGAGATCATCAACCAACGCGACCAATGCCGTCTCGGTGCTGTGCCCGGGTCGGAAGCCGGACTGGCGCGGGTCTAGATAATCAACTTCCTCCAAGTGTTGCGGAAACTGTTGAGCCACCACACTCTCAACAACCTTCACTAGAAAGTGGAGGTTGGAGACGGGATGATAGTTCTCTAATAATGCTGGATCCAGGGACGGCTTCTTGAGGAGGGGCCTTACTACCACCTCTTTCAAGACGGCAGGCAAGAACCCCTCACTCAAAGATGCGTTTACAATGCCCTGGAGCCAGCCTTGTGTCGTCTCCCAGGATGCCAGTACAAGCCAGGAGGGACACGGGTCCAATAAACATGTGGTAGCCCTAAGTCTCTTTGACAACTTGTCCATATCCTCGGTGGTAACAAAATCAAACTCCTCCCAAGATGGTGTCACAAGAACAGCCTCGGCCCGCTCGACTGGACCTCTGTCGATGGAGGGTAGCTCGTTCCGAATCCGAGTGATTTTCTCCTGCAGATAAATCCCAAATTCCTCTGCTCGACCCTGTAAAGGGGCTTCCCGCGGCCTCTGTTGAAGGAGGGAGCGGGTCACCCCAAACAGGGCGGCAGGGCGGTTATCTGCGGATGCAATAAGAGTGGCACAATACTCACGTTTGGCCACTCTTATCGCCACTAAGTAAGTCCTAATATGGTCTCTCACTAGTGTTCGGTCGGCTTCGGAGCGAGAAGATCTCCATCTGCTCTCTAGGCGTCTCTTGTGGCGCTTCATCTCCCTAAGCCCCTCGGTAAACCAAGGAGCCCAGGTGGTTCGTCGCCGCAAGAGAGGCCGCAAGGGCGCGTCTCGGTCCAAGGCCCCCATGGCCGCACTTAACCATGCGGCTACTAGGTCCTCAGTCGAGTCGCGGGGCAAGTCCAGGGAAGGCTGGGTCCAGGGAAGGCTTCTTGAGGAGGGGCCTCACTACTGCCTCTTTCAAGACGGTGGGCAAGAACCCCTCATTCAAAGAAGCATTTACTACTTCCTGGAGCCAGCCTCGTGAGACCTCCCAGGATGCCAGTACAAGCCAGGAGGGACACGGGTCCAATAAACATGTGGTGGCTCTCAGTCGCCTACGTAACCTGTCCATATCGTCGGAAGTAACAGAGTCAAACTCCTCCCAAAAAGGTATCTCAAGACCTGCCTCCGGAATTCCCTCTAGACCACTTTCCATGAAGACCATCTCGTTCCGGATCTGAGCGATTTTATCCTGCAGATATTCTCCAATTTCCTCAGCTCTGTCCTGTAGAGGGGCTTCCTGCGGCCTCTGTTGAAGGAGGGAGTGGGTCACCCCAAACAGGCAACAGGGCAGTTCTCTGCGGATGCTATAAGAGTGGCACAGTAATGACGTTTGGCCACTTATCGCCACAAGGTAAGTCTTCAAATGGGCTCTTACCTGTGTTCGGTCAGATTCAGACCGTGTGGATCTCTCTAGGTGTCTCTTGCAGCGTTTCATCTCCCTCAGCTCCTTGGTAAACCAAGGGGCCTGGGTGACTCAGCGCCGCATGAGAGGCCGCAAGGGCGCGACCTGATCCAAGGCCCCAGTGGCCGCAGTATTCCAAGCAACTACTAGGTCCTCCGTCGGGGGGCGGGACAAGGCCACAGGTAATGGCCCAAGCTCCGTCTGGAACCTTTCAGGTTCCATCAGGCGCCTGGGGCAGAACCATCTAGGAGATTCTGGTTCCGCCTCCCCGCGGTGGGGTGTAGTGGTGGGAAAGTCGAATCAGAGAAGTGAGTGATCTGACCATGACAAGGGCATGATGGTTAAATCCCTACACCCAGATCCCTCATCCACTGGTCAGAGACAAAAATTAAATCCAGCATGTGTCCCCCTACATGGGTGGGGCTCTGAATTACCTGGGTCAGGTCCATGGCTGTCATGGAGGCCATGAACTCCCGAGCTATCTCGGATGATTCACCTGCCAATGGCAGGTTGAAGTCCCCCAAGACTATAAGACTGGGGGTCTCCACCGCCACTCTGGCGACCACCTCGAGGAGCTCGGGCAGGGCTGCTGATACATAGTGGGGAGCCAGGTACACAATCAGCACGCCCAACTGCCTCCCCAGGCCCTATCTCACATAGAAGAACTCACAACTGATAGTCTGTGGCACAGTGGTCTCTCTCGGCTCAAGACCTTCCTTAACAATAACCGCCACCCCTCCACCCCTGCCTAGGGCCCGAGGCTGATGAAATGCACGGTAACCTGGTGGGCACATTTCCATGAGAGGTAACCCCCCCTTGTGGCCCAACCAGGTCTCCGTAATCCCCACCAGGTCTGGCTCCCCCTGTGACACAAGGTTATTGATGAGGGGGGCTTTGTTGACCATGGACCCGGCGTTACATAGCATCAGTCTAGGCCCCCGGCTCTGTGTGCCTTGACCGCCTAGATCCCGGGGGAGCACAGAGGGTTGGGGCGCGCTACCGCCTGTAGCCAGTGGCCGCGCGCTTCCATCCAGTGGTGATGTTTCTGTCTCCCATCGCCGCTCCCCCTCCCCACGACCGTTCTGATTAAAGAACCCTCTGTTGAATCAACCCGTGTCCCCCCCCCCATATTGGACCCCCCCCATCTCCCTCCTGTCTCCACCAGTTGGCCTGGCCATACTCCCAGTCATAGATTGCCTAATCCCTCCCTCCTCCCTGGTACCCCCTAAAAGCCGAATCAAATGATCTGTTAAAAAAACCCCTCAATCTACGTTTCGTCCGCTTCTCGTGACTAATCAGTCTTTCCTTGAAGTGGGCCCTCGATAAAGTGGAGGGCCAGCCCTGCGAGAGGGGGGACTCTCGCAGCGAGATGAGGTCTGCCCTTGAGTGCATTGCGGAGAATGGTCATTTGCAGGGGCCATATGACCACTGTCAGATGTTTTTGCAGCAAGGCATGCATAGAATATAGGATATATAGATATATGTTCTCAGTTGAAATATAAATATAGATATAACTATTAATATGTCATGGGTAATGATGTTAAATGATGACATTTAGGATAAAAGAGAGGGAAGGGGATGGGATAAGGATGGGTAGGGCATGGTGGAGAATGGAGGTACAAAAAGTTAAAAGTCACAAGTAGGGTGAGATAATTATCCTGGTAGATGGTATGGTCTTCTCCAAGCTGGTGGAGTTGTCTAGCAGATGGTAAGTATCACACAGTCAATGTTCCAACAAAGGCCGGGTAACTCAGACCTGATGAAGCTAAAAGTTAAAGCCTGGTGGCCCAGGGAGCTCTCTCCCAATTAATTGACCTCTCCTGTCTCTCCCATCCTACTTCCCTTCACCTCGATGCCCTAAATGGTATGGGCCACAGTCCAGGTCGTCCAAGGGCCTCCGGAATCTCTGTTCTTGCTAGCCATCCGTCGGAGGCCTGCGGTGTTTCCAGCCTCCGACATTTGCCGGGGCTCCGCATTCCACGCTTTCCCCTGCGGCTCGCCAGCAGACCATCGAGGCCATAAGGACCCCTGCGGGGTGGCGGGATGACAGTCTTGCTGGGCCTGGCCTTAGTAGATGGAATTTGGCCAGGCTAGATCTTCTTCGGCTAAAAAGGCCCCCGCGGTCCGCATCACGCTAAAAGACGCACCACCATCTTTTCGCACCTGAGTAGTAGTTTGATGGAAGGAAGGTAAGTTATCCCACCCACCCACCCATTTGTGGGGGTGGTTTAAAAGCGGGGCGCAGGACCTGAGGGGAACGGCAGGGTGAGGGTTCCTTTCAGGGCGTCAAGCTGTCAAAAGCGGGTGTGGAAGGGTGAAGGCCGTTTAATTTAATTTAATTTGGGGGCGGGGCTTCCGCTGGGGAAGGTGGAGCGCAAAGAAGAAAACATGCCGGCCCCTTCTCTGCCTGGGGGGGTGGGAGGGAGGGAGAGAGGAAGAGGGGCCAAAGAGCCGACCACTGCTCTCGGGCCTCCAATGGCGCGAATGGCTGCGCCTGCGCTCTCCCGCATCTGGTGCGCACTCTGCCTAGGGGGCTGCCCCCTCCTCCCTCCTCCTCCTCCTCTCCAGCCCTGCGGCCCGGTTGCTATCAAGACACGGACCGGCATCGGTCTGCAGCCCGGGGGTTGGGGACCCCTGGCTTAGTGGGTGTGGCAGGGGAAGGATACTGCAAAATCTCCATTTCAGGGGTGGGTTTCAAAACTTTTATTACCTCTTCTGTGGGTGTGGCCTATTTTATGGGTGTGGCTTGGTGGTCAAGTGACTGGGTGGTCATGGCCAATTTGATGTCATTCACCTGGAGATATCATGGTTTGGATAAAATGTGAAGCTCACTTAACAACAGTCTTGCTTAGCAACCAAAATTTTGGGCTCAATTGTAGTCATAAGTCAAGGACTATCTCTGCCTTCCTCTGCATGGCAGCCTTATCCTAGTAAACCCCTTCTCTCTTCTGGCAATTTTCGTCTCTGTTACAGGCACTAAAATAATCCAGACAATGTAAGGTTTCCTGCTGCAGCAGGGGTTTGGACTAGATGACCTCTGAATACCCTTCAAGCCCTAAATTACTGTGCTCTTTCTTTCTTTCTTTCTTTCTTTCGTTCTTTCTTTCTTTCTTCCTTCCTTCCTCCCTCCCTCCCTCCCTCCCTCCCTTCCTCCCTTCCCTCTGTGGGAAACAACCCACCCCCCAGATAAAATATTACTCCCAGAAAGGGAAAAAATCAAGCTGCTAACAAAGAAACCTGACTGAGGCTCATTCCATATTCCTGCCAGACAGAGATAATGACATAATGAGCCTATAGATGGTTTGGCTCCATTCATTCACACAAGCAGGGAATCATCCAAACACAAAGCCCATATTGCACAAACCCCAAAACTTCAAAAACATAGAGCCATATAAAACTTTAAAAAAAAAAAAGCTTCTAATGAAGCTTCTGAGGGGAGAACATGTTTGGGGACATGGCCAGGCCACCATTATTATTGCCAGTCCTATCCAGTACACCAGATTTTCACCACCTCTTCTGGCGTACCATACCGTACTGTACCGGGAGGAACCCACTTCTTCTCCATTCCGACCCCACTCCAGGGGAAGGATAGTGCAAAATCCCCATTCCCACCCTACTCTGGGGCCAGCCAGAGGTGGCATTTGCTGGTTCTCCGAACTACTCAAAATTTTCACTACTGGTTCTCCAGAACCTGTCAGAACCTGCTGAATTTCACTCCTGCTCCAGAGCCAGGCCTGCATTTTGCCATAAGACACTGTTTAACTTGAACCAACTGCCTACTGCATTACTGTCTTCGGACATGTTATCTTGAAGAATATGGAGTAATTGTCATGTACCCTGCTTCTAAATACAACTTTTAAATAAATCAGGGACTGTTTATTTTTCATACACAATTCTGAAAGGAATCCAGTAGTATAATTCAGTTATAGCAATAAATTACACACACTGCATGTTTACCTATTATCCTGCAGAATTCTATTTTGCTAGCATTTGTCAAATGGTATTGGTGATGTAGAAGAAAACTTGTTTTTTCACAACAAAATATTTTGTTTTGTTTCTGTTAAAGTAGTTAGATGTTTTTTCTATAGTATTCATTTCTATTATAATTGTGTCATTTAGAAATATTTATGTTGGATATGAACAGTGTATATTTATTTATTTTATTTTTATTTTATTTTATTAAATTTATACCCCGCCTTTCTCCAAACGGACCCAGGGCGGCGCACAGGGATGTTAAAACACATATAAAACATATAAAATTTTAAAAAACTTATTCTAATAGACCCTGCGCTAAAAACCGAATTTAAAAAACCCAAATTTAAAACTATCTAAGAGTCAGTAATGGGGGTTAGGCTAGGCCGGCTAGATGGAATAGGTGTGTCTTCAGACACTTGCGGAAGAGGCGGAGGTCAGAGATGGTGCGGAGTTCAGGGGGTAGGTCGTTCCAAAGGGCAGGGCCCGCCACAGAGAAGGCTCTTCCCCTGGGTGTCGCCAGTCGGCATTGTCCAGCCGACGGCACCCTGAGGAGGCCCTCTCTGTGGGAGCGTATCGGTCTGAGGGATGTATGGGGCAGGAGGCGGTCTCGCATATAACTAGGCCCCGAGCCATGGAGCGCTTTAAAGATGGTCGTTAAAACCTTGAAGCGCACCCGAAAGACCACAGGGAGCCAGTGCAGCTCGCGCAGGATAGGTGTTATGTGGGAGTGTCTAGGCGCTCCCGTAATCACCCGCGCGGCTGCGTTCTGGACTAGCTGCAGCTTTCGGGTGCACCTCAAGGGAAGCCCCATGTAGAGAGCATTACAGTAGTCAAGTCGAGAGGTGACGAGTGCTTGAGTGACTGTGCGTAAGGCACCCCGGTCCAGTAAGGGGCGCAATTGGCGCATCAGGCGTACCTGATGGAATGCCCCCCTGGCCACGGCTGCCACATGATCTTCCATAGACAGCCGGGAATCCAGGAGGACACCCAAATTGCGCGCCCTCTCCACGGGGGCCGGTGTTTCGCCCCCAATGGCCAGAGTTGGAATAATCTGGCTGAACCGGGGCGCCGGAAGCCACAGCCACTCAGTCTTGGACGGGTTGAGCCTGAGTTTGTTACCACCCATCCAGATCCGTACGGCCTCCAAACACCGGGACATAACCTCGACGGCATCGTTGGGGTGGTCTGGGGTGGATATGTACAACTGAGTATCATCAGCGTACAGATGATATCCCACCCCAAAACCACGGATGATCTCACCCAGCGGCTTCATATATGTGTTGAACAGTAAGGGCGAGAGGACCGACCCCTGAGGAACCCCACATATGAGGGACCTCGAGGCCGACCTCTGCCCCCCTGCCAACACATATTGCGACCGACCAGAGAGGTAGGATGAGAACCACCGCAGAACGGTGCCTCCCAACCCCAACCTCCCCAGTCGGTGCAATAGGATACCATGGTCGATGGTATCAAAAGCCGCTGAGAGGTCTAATAGGACTAGGATAGAGGAATATCCTCTATCCCGCGCCCTCCAGAGATCATCAACCAACGCGACCAATGCCGTCTCGGTGCTGTGCCCGGGTCGGAAGCCGGACTGGCGCGGGTCTAGATAATCAACTTCCTCCAAGTGTCGCGGAAACTGTTGGGCCACCACACTCTCAACAACCTTCACTAAAAAGTGGAGGTTGGAGACGGGACGATAGTTCTCTAATAATGCTGGATCCAGGGACGGCTTCTTGAGGAGGGGCCTCACCACCGCCTCTTTCAGGACGGCAGGCAAGGACCCCTCACTCAAAGATGCGTTGACAATGCCCTGGAGCCAGCCTCGTGTCGTCTCCCAGGATGCCAGTACAAGCCAGGAGGGACACGGGTCCAATAAACATGTGGTAGCCCTAAGTCTCTTTGACAACTTGTCCATATCTTCGGTGGTAACAAAATCAAACTCCTCCCAGGATGGTGTCACAAGAACAGCCTCGGCCTGCTCGACTGGACCACTGTCGATGGAGGGTAGCTCGTTCCGAATCCGAGTGATTTTCTCCTGCAGATAAATCCCAAATTCCTCTGCTCGACCCTGTAAAGGGGCTTCCCGCGGCCTCTGTTGAAGGAGGGAGCGGGTCACCCCAAACAGGGCGGCAGGGCGGTTATCTGCGGATGCAATAAGAGTGGCGCAATACTCACGTTTGGCCACTTTTATCGCCACTAAGTAAGTCCTAATATGGTCTCTCACTAGTGTTCGGTCGGCTTCGGAGTGAGAAGATCTCCATCTGCTCTCTAGGCGTCTCTTGTGGCGCTTCATCTCCCTAAGCCCCTCGGTAAACCAAGGAGCCCAGGTGGTTCGTCGCCGCAAGAGAGGCCGCAAGGGCGCAACTCGGTCCAAGGCCCCCGTGGCCGCACTTAACCATGCAGCCACTAGGTCCTCAGTCGAGTCGCGGGGCAAGTCCACAGGAATTGGCCCAAGCTCCCTCTGGAACCTTATCGGGTCCATCAGGAGCCTGGGGCGGAACCATATAGGAATGTCCGGTTCCGCCTTCCCGCAGTGAGGTGCAGCGATCGGAAAGTCGAGCCGAAGGAGAGCGTGATCTGTCCATGACAGGGGTGTGATGACTAAATCCCCTATTCCCAGATCACTACTCCACTGTCCCGAGACGAAGATGAGATCCAGGGTGTGTCCGCCCTCGTGAGTAGGGCCTAAAACTACCTGGGTCAGGTCCATGGCTGTCATGGAAGCCATGAACTCCCGAGCTGCACCAGAGGTTTCGCCTGCCGACGGCAGGTTAAAGTCCCCCATGACTAAAAGTCTGGGGGTCTCAACCGCCGCCTCGGCTATCACCTCTAGGAGCTCGGGCAGGGCTGTTGTTGCATAGCGAGGAGCCAGGTATACAACTAACACGCCCAACTGCCTCCCAAGGCCCCACTTCACAAGGAGGGACTCGCACCCGGTCGTCTGAGGGATCGTGGTCTCCTTTGGCTCAAGACCTTCCCTAACCATAATCGCCACCCCCCCACCCCTCCCTAGGGCCCTAGGCTGATGGAAGGCTCGGTATCCTGGTGGGCACATTTCTACGAGGGGATGTCCTCCCTCGTGGCCCAACCAGGTTTCCGTAATGCCTACCAGGTCCTGGTCCCCCTCTGACACAAGGTCATGGATGAGGGGGGCTTTTTGTACCACGGACCTGGCGTTGCATAGCATCAGCCTAGGGCCCCGGGTCTGTGGTTCTTGCCCACCTAGTCTGCGATGGGGACAGGGGGAGTTGGAGCGCGTGACCACCCGTAACCAGCGGCCCCGGTCCTCCAACTGGTGATGTCCATCCCCCTTCCCACCACCCCTGCCCCTCCCCAAGACCGTATTGATGGAAAATACCCCAGTGGAAACGACCCCCCTCCCCCCTCCTCCGTTACTCTACTTCCGCTTCCTGCCGGCCCTTTTTGGCATACCCCCACCTGACTCTCCCTCCCCCCCTCCCTGGAACCCCCTAAAAGTCGAATAAAATGTTTAAATAAAAAACCCCTTAGTCTGCGCTTCGCCCACCTCTCAGGAGCAATCAGTCCATCCTCGAGGTGGGCCCGTGTTAGATAAGGGGGCCAGGCCTGCGAGAGGGGAGACTCCCGCAGGCAAAGGAGATCACACCTAGAATACATTTGGAACCCCCGATAGTCGTCTAGGTCCGAGGGGATAATAGCAAGTCCGCTAAGAGTCCAGAGGAGCAGCAATAAAGTGACAGATGAATAAAGTGCAATAGATGACCTTAAGGGGGGGCAGGAGGGAAAAAGTCAGTTGGTCTTAGTCTATCAGTCTAGGGGTCCTGCATATGGGCAGATCGAAGGTTAGTCCCTGTACAAACCCCAGCCGACTGTTCTTCTCGGCCACACAGGCCCAAGTCCGCACCTAGTGCCACACGACTAGTTGGTCTGTCGTGTGGCCTGATGAAAGATGCTGCCATGTGCCGGCCCGGCTCACTTCCTCCTGTCCAAGGCACTCACTTTGGATCTTCCTGAGCCCTTCTGCGCTGTTGTTCCACCGTTTCCGACCTGGCTGCTTGGCTTCTCTCAGTCCATTCTCCTTCTTCTACACATTCTCAATCTCCTTCTTCTTCTTTCTTTTCTCCTCCATCTCCAACTCCTTCCATCTCCATCGTCAATCCATCTCCCTTCCATCACCATTTCCTCTCCAATCCATCTCTCCCATCTCTCCTCCATCTCCAATCCATCTCCAGTCCATCTCCTCCTCATTCTCTCCTTCCCCTCTTTCTCTCCTCCTCTCTCCTCTCTTCATATCACTCTCTTCCAATCTCTCCTCTCGCAAGCTTCTTCCATTTCTCCATACCAGCTCCACCTCCCGTCCGTCGCCTCCAGCCATCCAACCTTCCATCCACAGCTTCCGCAGCTCCCGCAGCACTCTCCCCTCCTCTCCTGGGCCGGTCGGTAAGATCACACTCGGGTCGGATTGAATAAAATCCTCCCGGCACGGCTCGGTCCGGCCCTTCAGATGTTCCGGCCGGACCCTCTAGTTCTTCCGCGTCCCGGCTTCGCCCCCCAACGCCAGGATACGCCGGGACGCTTTAGGCCGGGGCGTTCTAGGCCGCAGGGCCGATTCTGGCCGCGTCCCTCGCTCCCAGCGTCTCCACTCTCTCCCGTCACAGCCCAGGCTCGCCCTCTGAATCCGGGCGGCTCGGCGTGACGGCCAGTGGGTCAGCTTGCATGGCCAGCCCTCCACGATGGGCAATGAGGGCTGGCAATGTCCCTCCGGAGGCAAAACGACCCCCGGGTCTCCTCCTGATCAAGGCGCGATCGCCATTTTTCGCGCGTGCGCAGACAGATATATCTTTACATAATCTTTAAATTATGTTTCATGAAACACCAATATTCCCTGAATATCTTGAATGTATGCAATGAAATCTTTTTGATGGAAGTTCTCAGATAATAAGCATTAAATTTAAATTAAGAATCTGATTGCATCAGTAATAGGATGCAAAAATTCATGAAAGTGAATTTTCAGCACTTACCACATCCACAAGTAAATATCAAAAGACAGAATGTTCTCTTAACTCATAAACTTCATTTATAACTCTGCCATTATTCACAAACTCCTGAATCTCATTAAATTTTAAGATATATGAAAGATAAGGGATAGTAAATATATTTTCACAATATTATTCTTTTTAGAAAGCAATAGTCATAGGTTCCGTATTAAGATAAATTGCTTGATGTTTTGCAGTTTTGAAGAGATCCTATTAAAATGACTAAATAATAAATACTTTTGAAATACACACTAAATAGTCTTTGGCCCATTTATGTTTTCTATTGCACTTCTTTTATTTATACATTGAGATACATGAATTATGGAAAGTTGGGTTGTTGTCTGTGTAGCTATGGTGAAGTCTTGTTTTGTGTGCAGTTAAAAATTCATGTATATTTTAATTCATGGTCAAGATACTTTAACTGAAAAAAATCTGATCGCTATGACACATCTTTTTTTTTATTGAAAAAAATTTTCACCAACAAATTTTCCCCCCTTCTTTTTTGCCCCCCCCTTCCCCCAACATAAAAAACATAAATCAGATACAAATATTATATCCCTTTACCCCCCACGCCCAACATAAACTACATAAATCAGGACCAGATATTATACCCTTCCCCCCCCTCTTTCAATCTGGAATACATAAATCAAGTATCAGAATAATTCCCTCCCATACCCTCCCTAATCCTCCCCAACCGCCCCTCCCTCCCCAACCCCGTGACTTCCGCTATATGCAACCCTAGTAATTCCAAACACAATATATGTTATTCATTCCCTTCATATTCTACCCCCTGCTGACTACCTTATTCATCTAATCTCCATTAGCTAAAAGCTACACAATATTTTCTAGGCTGGTATTTGTTTTGTATATAATCAATCCACTTTTTCCATTCCTGTGTATAGGTCTCTTGCATCTGGTCCTTTAAAAAAGCTGAAATTTTCGCCATTTCAGCAAATCCAGCCATCTTCTGTGTCCATTGGTTTATAGTAGGCAAAGCATCTTTCTTCCAGTGCTGGGCAACCAGCAGTCTAGCTGCTGTCACCATATACAAAATCAGTTTTGTTTCCCCCAAAGTAAAATCCCTAACTATACCCAATAAAAACAGTTGTGGAGTAAATTGTATTTTTTTCTTCAAAACATTTTGCATAACCCACCAAATTTTTATCCAGAAAGCCTTAACTTTCTTGCAAGTCCACCATATATGATAATATGTAGCATCTAAACATTCACATCTCCAACATTTTGGTTGAACATTAGGGTACATACATGATAATTTCTTAAGATCTAAATGCCATCTGTAAAACATTTTATAAAAATTCTCCCGCAAATTCTGTGACTGTGTAAATTTAACATTCTGAACCCATATTTTTTCCCACGTATCCATCATAACTGGTTCAGTAAAATTCTGGGCCCATTTAATCATACAATCTTTAACCAATTCAGTTTCTGAATCCCTTTCTAACAAGACATTATAAACTCTCTTAATATGCATTGGGCCTGTCTCTTTTATCTGTCTGACGAGTTCTACTTTGTGCTCCATTAAACCAGTTTTTTGATCTTCTTTCCATCTCATCTGTAATTGATTATACAAGTTAAATTAATCCCTTCTGTCAACAGTGTGTCCAAAGTCTTCAGCTGCCATCTGCCCCTTTCAGCAAAAAGCACATCTTTATATAACACCCCCCCCGAGTGACTTAATATTTGTATTCCACATGGTATCAGCAAGATCCAGCCAAAGCGGAATCTTATAATCCCACTTAGATAGGTGCTTCTTCCAGATTCTCATCAAGGCACTTCTAAGTATGTGACTATTAAACACTTTATCCACTTTATGTTCATAGAATAAGTATGCATGCCATCCCAAATCGAGATTATGGCTTTCTATATTCAACAGTTCAGTTTTTGTTTTTCCAAACCAATCAGTTATTTGTGTCAATGCAGCTGCTTCATAATACAATCGAAGGTTTGGAAGTTTAAGCCCACCTCTTTCACAAGTATCTTCCATAATTTTCAATTTCACTCTCAGTTTTTTCTCATTCCAAACAAATTTATTCAACGTTTTTTGCCATTCTAACAGTTGTTTGTCAGATTTAAGCACCGGTATCATTTGAAACAAAAAGATAAATCTAGGTAAAACATTCATTTTAATTACTGATATTCTTCCAAGCAGAGATAACTGTAATTTTTTCCAGGTTTGCAAATCTTTTTGTATCTTTTGCCACAGCACCTCGTAGTTATTTTGAAATAGTTTTATGTTTGAGTCTGCGACTTGTATTCCTAAATATTTAACCTTTGACACTATTTCAAAACCTGCCACCCTTTCAAGTTTCTTTTTTTGAATCTCTGTCAGGTTTTTAACAATCATTTTAGTCTTTTTATAATTCAGTCTGAATCCGGATACCAAGTGTCAGGCCTGCTTCTTCGTTGGCTTAGGAAAGACCACACTTAGACATTGTTTTGAAATGAATAAGGCTCCTTTTACTAAGTAACAATAGCTTACAGACCAAATAAAGCTGAGAGTGAATAGTTTAGGCGCGAACAGAAAGTATTAAGCTTAAACCCATCCCAATCCCCAAACCCCCCCTTTGCATTGTCCAATATGCTTTCGTCTCCACCATCAGGTGGGCAGGTCTTCACCATCCTGGAATGCAGGTCCGTTAACCAAGAGATAACACCAACCATCAACATTGTCCACCAGCAGAACATACTCATCCCAATGCCCCCCACCCTCCCCGTTTCCATGGCAGCTAAGCAGAAACTAGCGAGGCTGACATCCGGACCTCCTCCAGGAACAGCGGGAAATCCGGGACAGCATGCGGAACACGAAAGGCTACACCTGAAAGACAAAGAAGGACAGACAAAACAACAGATAGGAGAGGGGGGAAAAATCAAGGTTTGTGCGGATACTTGGCATAAAACTGGCGTACCAGTTTAGGAGCTTTGAGATGCTCTTTATCCACCCATTCGTTGTGAGAAGGGGGAAAATCTTTCCACATGACTAGGAACTGAGTCTTATTTCTGCGGATTCTGGAGTCCAAAATATCACGGACTTCATAATGTTGGTGACCGTTCACCATGGTAGGCGCAGGGGTATCAGGCAAAGGTTTGCGGAGATGCGAGGTACGCGCAGGTTTCAGCAAGTGAACATGGAACACAGGGTACAAGCGCCGGTAGGTCTTTGGGAGATCCAAACGGACCGACACAGAGCTGATAATCTTGGTTATTGTGAAAGGACCAACAAACTTGGGACCCAGCTTCCTGCATTTCTGGGGGCTATCCAAATTCTTTGTAGACACATAAACTTGATCACCAACTTTGTAGGAGGGGGGAACCGCCCGTTTCCTGTCAGCGTACAATTTGTGCGAATCATGGGCATCGTTCAAAGTCTTTCGGAGAACCGGCCAAACAGAAGACAGCCTAGAGGACCATTCAGCTAACGAGGGGACTGTTGGCGAGTCATGAGGCAGTTCGGGGATGGGTACAAAGTCTTGTCCGTAGATGATTTCAAAGGGGGTCATATTCGTACTGGAGTGAACGGAGTTATTATATGCCACTTCGGCATGTATGAGGAGATCAGCCCAATCATCCTGTTGAAAATTAATAAAGCAACGTAGGTATTGTTCCAAAACGGAATTAACCCTTTCACAAGAGCCATTCGTCTGAGGGTGGTAGGCGGAGCTTAAGCTTTGGGTGGAGCCAATCAGTCTCAAAAATTCTTTCCAAAAAAGAGATGTAAACTGAGTGCCCCTATCAGAAATGATGCGTTGCGGGACTCCATGAAAACGATAGATATGGGAAACAAATAATCGAGCCAGAGATTTGGAAGAAGGAATTTTTGTACAGGGGACAAAATGAACTTGTTTGGAGAAAAGATCGGTAACGACCCAAATAACGGTATAGCCCTGACTAGGCGGAAGGTCAACTATAAAGTCCATTGAAATTTCCTTCCAAGGTCTCTCTGGCGTAGCTACGGACTGGAGAAGTCCATGTGGCTTCCCCGGCGCACGTTTGGAAGCCGCACAAACAGGGCAACTGGCAATATATGATTCAACATCTTTCTTCAGCGAGGGCCACCAGAACTGTCTTTTGACAAGATGAACAGTTTTAACGAAGCCGAAATGGCCGGCCAGACGTGAGTCGTGTGCACGTTGCAAGACAAAAGGACGTAATGTACCAGGTACATAAATCTTTGAACCGATCCAGGGAAGATCGTCTCTAATAGTACAGTCACCAGAATGTGCGGAATACCAATCATCAGTAAGTAGTTCATCCTTAATACGAGCAATCAGGTCTGCAGGCGGAGTAGTTTGGACTGTAGCATGGCTTCTAGTAGATACTGGAGAAGCCGGTAAAGTGAGTGGCATGATGGGCTGTACAATAGTGAGTTTAGAAACATCATATTGTGGTAATCTGGAAAGAGCATCAGCCATGAAATTCTTGCCACCAGGAATATATTTAAGATGGAAATTGAAACGATGGAAGTAGTGAGCCCAGCGAAGTTGTCTGGGGGACAATTTTCGAGAGGAGGTAAGAGCTTCCAAGTTTTTATGGTCTGTCCAGACCTCAAATGGATGGGGAGCACCCTCAAGAAAATGACGCCAAGTCATGAGAGCCCAACGAACAGCAAAAGCTTCTTTTTCCCAAATCGCCCATCCACGTTCGGACGTCGTGAGTTTTCGAGATGTGTAGGCACAGGGTTGTAATTGGCCACGGTGGTTGAGTTGTAATAAGACCGCTCCCACAGCGACATCACTGGCATCCGCTTGAATTACAAACGGGGAATTTACATCCGGGTGTTTAAGAACAGGTTCAGCCGCAAACAAACGTTTAAGCTTCTCGAAAGCGGCCTGACATTCCATGGTCCATTTAAGTGGGGATCCTGGACGAGGCTTACCTTCTCCTTTTGTTTTTAGTAGGTTTGTAATGGGTAAGGCAATGTTTGCAAATGACGGAATAAATTGCCGGTAAAAGTTTGCAAATCCCAAAAAGCTCTGTAGTTGTTTACGAGTTCGGGGAGGAGCCCACTCCGTCACCGCCTTGACTTTAGCAGGATCCATTTCAATCCCCTCAGAAGAGATGCGGTAACCCAAATAGTCAATTGTTTCCTGGTGAAACTCACATTTAGAGAGCTTGGCGTAAAGTTCAGCGGAACGTAGTTTGTTTAATACTGAACGTACCAGTTTAACATGCTCGTCATGTGTTTGTGAGTAAACAACTATGTCATCAATGTAGACAATAACTCCCTTGTAAAGGTGCTCGTGGAGAACCTCATTTATTAGTTGCATAAACACAGAAGGAGCACCTTGAAGACCAAAAGGGAGGACTTTAAATTGAAAACATCCAAGTGGGCAGTTAAAAGCGGTTTTCCATTCGTCCCCCTCCTTAATTCTGACCCTGTAATAGGCCTCACGTAAGTCTAGTTTAGTAAAGATTTTTCCGGTAGCTAGGTGAGCAAGCATGTCCTTCATAAGTGGAAGGGGGTAGACATTGTGTTCACAAATGGTGTTTAGATAGGAGTAGTCTTGTACTAATCTTAGAGTGCCATCTTTTTTTTCTCTAAACATAACTGGCGCAGCTACACGTGGCCTAGCTGGTTCAATGAAACCCCTTTGAAGGTTTTTATCGATGAATTTACGTAATTCCTCCATCTCCCGTGGGGTCATGGAGTACAAGCGGGGTTTAGGTAATTGAACCCCAGGGAGGAAGTCAATTGAACAGTCAGTAGCTCTATGAGGGGGAAGGGAATCACAAGATCTTTCACTGAAAACATCCTTTAGGTCCCAATATTCTTTGGGAATTTTCTCCTCGCCTGGTATGACTTCAGGTGACGGAAAGTCCAGCAAAGGTGCAGCAGATTCAATTAAAAGAAGTGGGTTACTGGGTGGGGGTTGATCAACTTCTGATGGTAGAGAGGTATGTTCAGGCAGGGATAAAGGTATGCGTACCCAACCTTCCTTCCAGTTGATTAGAGGATTCCATTTCCGAAGCCAATTTACTCCCAAAATTACAGCATTTTCGGCAATGGCAGTTACAATAAAGTTGATGGTCTCAGTATGACCAGTGCCAATAGAAACCTGAATTGGTTCGGTGATAAAAGATGCTGGGGTTCCCCCTGCTACAGAACCATCCATTTGGCAAAAGGCTATGGGAATTTTTAAGGTCTTTAGGTGAAAACCCATTGAGGATACTATATCTTGGTTTATGAGACATTTTGAACAACCAGAATCAATTAGGGCCTGCACATTGCACGTACGACCAGTAGATGGAGCCAAAAGCTTTAAATTAATATAAAGGGGCCCGGAGCGGTGACTCACCAGATTGTCGTCAGAAGAGTCTGAAGACGCCTCCCAGTCATCAGGTTGAGTGCTGGGCTGGTCAGTAGAGAGATTGAGAGCTTGATCTTCTAAGGTCATAGAAACAATTCTGATTTTGATTTCATCGTCCAAATCAGCTGCGTAAAACTGCATGAAATTATTGACGTGAATTAGAAAAAACGCCAGTTTGTCGGCACTACCGTCGTATTTTACACCCAAAGGAGGAAGTTTTGCAAGTCGGCGGGGGGAAGTGGGATTGACTTCTCTCCGCAATTCCCTGCTGGCCCGGGGAGGGGGGGATGGTGTTGAACTCCTGCTTTGTCTGGCAGGAGCCGAATGTGATTCTTTTAACTGTTTGCGTTCCGCCTCCCTCCCCCAGATTTTTTCCAGGGCCTCTCGCTTCTCGTCTGCCTGGCGGAGCAAATCTTGGGCCATTTCTTTCAACTCCCTTTCTTCTCTTAAGAGCTCCGGAATGACCTTCTTGGGGGAAAGACGACGCCTGGAGATGGTTACCCCAGTCATTCCTACCCCTTCGGACCAACGTTTTGGTTTGACTGAATCTTCGGCTGGCAGATTAAGATCTAGGCCAGCCAAACAGTCCATCACTGACCTGGTCTCTTCAGATTGAACAGGAGGGTGCGATGCTTCTGCTCCCATAATAGTTTCAGGCAGGACCTCCACCAACGGAGGCTCCTCTTGTGAAGGGTCCGACATCAGGTCAGGGATTTTGTGACTCTCAGCTTTCTGTCAGGCCTGCTTCTTCGTTGGCTTAGGAAAGACCACACTTAGACATTGTTTTGAAATGAATAAGGCTCCTTTTACTAAGTAACAATAGCTTACAGACCAAATAAAGCTGAGAGTGAATAGTTTAGGCGCGAACAGAAAGTATTAACCTTAAGCCCATCCCAATCCCCAAACCCCCCCTTTGCATTGTCCAATATGCTTTCGTCTCCACCATCAGGTGGGCAGGTCTTCACCATCCTGGAATGCAGGTCCATTAACCAAGAGATAACACCAACCATCAACATTGTCCACCAGCAGAACATACTCATCCCAACGCCCCCCACCCTCCCCGTTTCCATGGCAGCTAAGCAGAAACTAGCGAGGCTGACACCAAGCCATATTCCTCTATAATGTCTTTCATCTGGATTATTGATTTCATCGGTCATGTTAGGGTAACAACCAGATCATCTGCAAATGCCCTAGTTCTGTATTCCTCTTGCCTTATAGCTATTCCATTCAAGAAATTCGAGTCCCGTATTGTATTCAACAAGACTTCTAAAGTTAAGATAAATAACAATGGGGATAATGGACAACCCTGTCTTGTACCTTTATGTATGTTAAAGTTCTTTGACAAGCTTCCATTAATAATAAGTTGTGCAAATTGTTCTTGATATATTGCTCCAATCGCCTGTATAAACCGAGCCCCCAAATCCATTTTTTCCAAAGTCTTAATTATAAAATTCCAATTCACTCGATCAAAGGCCTTTTCCGCATCCAAAAAAACCAGCACTGCAGGGATCTGTTTATTCTTATCTAAATAGTCCAGTAAATCTATAATTTGCCTGACATTCTCCTTCATGTATCTTCCTTCGATAAATCCTGCTTGGTCGTGATGAATTACCTCTTGAATAACTTATTCCGTGGGTATAACGGAAACCTGGTTGGGCCACGAAGGGGGTATGCCCCTCGTGGACATGTGCCCACCAGGTTACCGCGCCTTCCATCAGCCAAGGGCCCTAGGGAGGGGTGGGGGGGTGGCGATTATCGTAAAGGAAGGTCTTGAACCGAAGGAGACCACAGTCCCTCAGACAACCGGGTGTGAATCTCTCTGCGTGAGATGGGGCCTAGGGAGGCAGTTGGGCGTGTTAGTTGTATACCTGGCTCCTCGCTATGCAACAACAGCCCTGCCCGAGCTCCTAGAGGTGATAGCCGAGGCGGCAGTTGAGACCCCCAGACTGGTAGTCATGGGGGACTTTAACTTGCCGTCGGCAGGCGAAGCCTCTGGAGCAGCTCGGGAGTTCATGGCCTCCATGACGGCCATGGACCTGACCCAGGTAGTTTTAGGCCCCACTCACGAGGGAGGAAACACACTGGATTTCATCTTTGTCTCGGGACAGTGGAGTTGTGATCTGGGAATAGGGGACCTAGCCATCACTCCCTTGTCATGGACAGATCACGCTCTCCTTCGGCTGGACTTTCCAATCGCTACACCTCACCGCGGGGAGGCGGAACCGGATATTCCTATATGGTTCCGCCCCAGGCTTCTAATGGACCCGGAAAGGTTCCAGAGGGAGCTTGGGCCAATTCCTGTGACCCTGCCCCGCGACTCGACTGAGGACCTAATGGCCGCATGGTTAAGTGCGGCCGCGGGGGCCTTGGACCGAGTCGCGCCCTTGCGGCCTCTCTTGCGGCGGCGAATCACCCAGGCTCCTTGGTTTACCGAGGAGCTTCGGGGGATGAAACGCCACAAGAGATGCCTAGAGAGCAGATGGAGATCCTCTCGCTCCGAAGCCGACCGAACACTAGTGAGAACCCATATTAGGGCTTACTTAGTGGCGATAAGGGTGGCCAAACGTGAGTATTGTGCCACCCTTATTGCATCCGCAGATAACCGCCCTGCCGCCCTGTTTGGGGTGACCCGCTCCCTCCTTCATCAGAGGCCGCGGGAAGCCCCTCTGCAAGGGCGAGCAGAGGAATTTGGGATTTATCTGCAGGAGAAAATCACTCGGATTCGGAATGAGCTACCCTCCATCGACAGTGGTCCTGTGGGACTGTCCGAGACTAGTCTTGAGGTTCCTTCTTGGGAGGAGTTTGACTTTGTTACCACCGAGGATATGGACAGGTTGTCAAGGAAACTTAGGGCGACCACATGTTTATTGGACCCGTGTCCCTCCTGGCTTGTACTGGCATCCTGGGAGACGACACGAGGCTGGCTCCAGGGCATTGTCAACGCATCTTTGAGTGAGGGGTCCTTGCCTGCCGTCTTGAAAGAGGCGGTAGTGAGGCCCCTCCTCAAGAAGCCGTCCCTGGACCCAGCTTTATTAGAGAACTATCGTCCGGTCTCCAACCTTCACTTTTTGGTGAAGGTTGTCGAGAGTGTGGTAGCCCAACAGTTTCCGCGACACCTGGAGGAAGTTGATTATCTAGACCCGCGCCAGTCCGGCTTCCGACCCGGTCACAGCACCGAGACGGCATTGGTCGCGTTGGTTGATGATCTCTGGAGGGCGCGGGATAGAGGTTATTCCTCTATCCTAGTCCTATTAGACCTCTCGGCGGCTTTTGATACCATCGACCATGGTATCCTATTGCACCGACTTGGGGGGTTGGGGTTGGGAGGCACCGTTTTGCGGTGGTTCTCATCCTACCTCTCTGGTCGGTCGCAATATGTGTTGACGGGAGGGCAGAGGTCGACCTCGAGGCCTCTCTTATGTGGGGTTCCTCAGGGGTCGGTCCTCTCGCCCCTCCTTTTCAACACATATATGAAGCCGCTGGGTGAGATCATCCGTGGTTTTGGGGTGGAGTACCATCTGTACGCTGATGACACCCAGCTGTACATATCCACCCCAAACCACCCCAACGATGCCGCCGAAGTGCTGTCCCGGTGTTTGGAGGCCGTACGGATCTGGATGGGTGGTAACAAACTCAGGCTCAACCCTGCCAAGACTGAGTGGCTGTGGTTTCCGGCACCCCGGTTCAGCCAGATTACACCTACTCTGGCCATTGGGGGCGAAACACTGGCCCCCGTGGAGAGGGCGCGCAATTTGGGTGTCCTCCTGGATTCCCGGCTGTCCATGGAGGACCATGTGGCGGCCGTGGCCAGGGGGGCGTTTCATCAGGTACGCCTGATGCGCCAATTGCGCCCCTTACTGGACCGGGCTGCCCTTCGCACAGTCACTCAAGCTCTCGTGACGTCCCGACTCGACTACTGTAATGCTCTCTACATGGGGCTTCCCTTGAGGTGCACTCGAAAGCTACAGCTAGTCCAAAACGCAGCCGCGCGGGTGATTATGGGAGCCACTAGATGCTCCCACATAACACCGATCCTGCGCGAGCTGCATTGGCTTCCTGTGGTTTTTCGAGTGCGCTTCAAGGTTCTGACAACTATCTTTAAAGCGCTCCATGGCTCGGGGCCTAGTTATATGCGAGACCGCCTCCTGCCCCATACATCCCTTAGACCAATACGCTCCCACAGAGAGGGCCTTCTCAGGGTGCCGTCGGCCGGACAATGCCGACTGGCGACACCCAGGGGAAGAGCCTTCTCTGTGGCGGGCCCAGCCCTTTGGAATGACCTACCCCCTGAATTACGTACCATCACCGACCTCCGCCTCTTCCGCCAATGTCTTAAGACATATTTGTTTCAACAAGCCGGCCTAGCCTAACCTCCCATGGGGACTTTTAGGTAGTTTTAAATTGGGTTTTTAAAATTTGGTTTTAGCGCAGGATAGGTTATTTAATAGTTTTTTAAATTATATTTATTGTATTTTGTATGTTTTTAAATTTTCCTGTGCGCCGCCCTGGGTCCTTCGTGGAGAAGGGCGGGATATAAATTTAAATAAATAAATAAATAAATAAATAAATAAATAAACTGGCATCAATCTGTTGGCTAATACTTTTGCAAAAAGTTTATAATCCGTATTTAGAAGAGATATTGGTCTATAATTTTCTGGTTTCTTAGAGCCTGCTTCTTCTTTCGGTATCAGTGATACAAAAGCCGCTTTCCATGAGGAAGGTATTTTGCCGCCTTGCTGTATATTACAAAATAAATCTTTAAGATGTTCAATCATTTCTGCTTGTAAAGTTTTATAATAAACTGCAGTTAAACCATCGGTCTCTGGAGCTTTAGCTGGTTTCAATTGCTTTATAGCAAAGCTAATCTCCTCGATAGTTATTAATTGATCCAGGTTTGCCTTTTGGACCAAGGAGACTTTTGTAACCCTTTTTCCTTCTAAATATTTATCTATAAGATTATTTTGTATGTTGTCCTTAGCATATAACTTAGAATAATAATCCAAAAAAGCCTTTTTAATTAATTCTTGTTGATGAACTTCCTTCTCACCATGCTGAACACTATCAATAGTTCTTGTACTCAATTGTTTTCTCAATGTATAAGCCAACCATCTGCCCGGCTTGTTGGCATTAGCGAAAGTATTATGTTTTGCAAATTGTAAGTTAGTTGCTGTTTGTTCCGCTATAAGCATTTGAAATTGATCCTTCAAAAGATTTATAATTGCTTTTAACTTCCTATCTGTTGGATTATTTATCAATAGCTGTTCTTTCTTCTTTATCTCTTTTTCCAACTCTATTCTCTTTTTCTGTCTATTTTGTTTGTGTTTAAAATTCATTTGTATCAGGACTCCTCGCATATATGCTTTACCTGCATCCCAAACTATTTCAACAGGAGTACCTTTATTTAGATTCAATTAAAAAAATTCCTTTATATGCTTTTTAAATTCGCTTACATTTTTTTCGTATCTAAATAAATTTTCATTTAACCTCCAGGATCTTCTTTCTCTCTTTCCCATCTCAATTTCCATCCATACCGGGCTATGATCAGTTAATGTCCTTGGAAATATCTTTGTTTTCTTTATTTTTGGAAGTAAGTCAACTGTTGTCAAAAAGAAATCTATCCTAGAAAAGGATTTATGCCTATCTGAATAAAAAGTAAAATCCAGCTCATTTGGATTGTGCACTCTCCAAATATCTTTCATTTCCAAATCCTCTTGCATTTCAAAAAAAGCTTGTGGTAACTTACCACCTAATTTGGCCAAACTCTTTTTATCCTTTCTCGGTTGAATTACTCCATTCTAGTCTCCCATAATTAAAATACTTGAAAAATCCCATTCTAGGATTTTCGAATGGAGTATCTTATAAAAACTTTCTTGTTGCTGGTTTGAGGCATATATTCCTACCACCAAAATGGGGCCATTCTCTGTATAAAGTTCAATTGCTATGTATCTTCCACAGTCGTCCGCTTCTATAATTTTAGCTGATAGTCTTTTATTTATATATATCACCACCCCATTCTTTTTCTCTGAATTTGAGGCCACAAATTGCATTCCCAATCTTGAATTTATCAAATATTTCTGGTCTTGCACCTTAATATGGGTTTCTTGCAAACAAATAACATCATTATTAAATTGTTTCAGATAATAAAGTACTTTCTTCCTCTTTTGTGGAGAGTTCAGGCCATTCACATTCCAAGACAAAAATTTAAGCATCATTTGAACTGGTCTGAAGTGTTGAAAGCAATTGCTGGAGATCCCGTTCTGGAGAAGTAGTCTTCGGCTTTGCTCGTCCCATGTCTTCAGCTTGCTCCTTTCCCTTCACCTTCTTAGCTCGTTGTGGGTAAGATCTTCCCTGTTGCTGTGCTTCCTGAATTTGCTTAGAAACAGATCTAGTTATACGTTGCTCCTCCAGTTTGCTTGTTCGCAATTCAAAATCCAGCGCCTCTTCTGTAACAGTCTTTAATGTTTCATCCAAAAAAGAAACTGGTGATGGCTCAAAAGGATCAACCACAATACCACCTACAGCTCCCTGGGCCGCCCTTTCTTTTTGCGTCTGTCTTATTTGTTCCTCAGTCTCCTGGTCAAACTGCCTCTGTGCTTCAGCCTCCTTGTCTACTGGTGAAGATGTACGTGGAGATGTAGAACCCACTTTCAAAACATTATAATACAAGTCTTCTGCTTTTGCTATGGTATTTCAACGGTATCTCACTCCTTGCATCCTCAATATTATACCAGTTGGCGCATCCCACCGATATTGAATTTGCCGCTTTTGCAGTTCTGCCACCAGAAATCCAAAATCTTTTCTATCCTTTAACATTTTGGGTGGTAACTCCTTATAGACGCCAATCTCAGTTCCATCAATTTGAACAGCAGAAAGAAATGACTTTTGCAAAATATCATTTCTTATTCTCCTATCAGTAAAGTATATCACCACATCTCTAGGTAGTTGCCTTTGTACTGCCACACGAGAATTGACTCTGTAAGCCTTGTCAATTTTATAAAGGACCCCATCAGAATCTTCAAATTTCAATAACACTGCCAGAGCATCAGCACAAACTTTTCTAAGGTCTTCCCTACTATTCTCTCTTATACCTCTGAGCCTGATAGCAAATTCCATAGATCTGAATTGCATCATCCTAATCTCATTATCCAGCTTTTGAATTTTTCCATCGGCTTCTGTAAATTTTAAATCAGATTCCTTAAATTTAACCTCCATGTCTGAAGCAAGTTTTTCCACTTTTTTATCCACCTTCAAAATTACATCAGAGAGGCCTTTCACCACTGTTTGAATATCTTTATTAACTAGTTCAAACTTTTCTTGAATAATGCCTTTAATTTCTTGTTCAGATCTCTTGATCTCTCTGGCTATAAAGTCTTTTAAATCCTGGAGGCCTTCTACCTTTGTCTGAGCTTGCAGGGGTGTGGCTCCTTGTTTTGTTGACATCTTACCCCATGCAGATTCTGCCAACTTTTCTCAAAAGATTCTCCAGATCAAGTTTTTTTCCCCTTTAAATCTCCAGCAAGCTTTATTACTTTATAACATATTAGAATACACAAACCGAATTGCTACCGTTTTCAGCTAGTTTAATCGCTGGGGCCAGCACCATTTTTCTTTCCTTTTCTCATTTCAAAGTCATTCTAACTTCAACACTGTGATTACTTCGATAGTCCACAGGGAATAAGTAAATACTTGCAGTTTGGTGTTAGATGGTAAAAGTGTTGGCCGCGAATGCCTAGTTCTGCTGGAAGCAGAAATTCCCAATCACCCGGAACTGTGGCAGCTTGTAGAGGGAGTCACATCCTGTTAACTTCCCAGAGGCATAAATACCTTCTGGGGTCTCACAGGGGACTCAACCGACAGCTACCAGCTCGATTCACAAGCGCTTCAAAGACTTGGAGTTTTACGAGACGTTTCTCATGCCCAAAATGTCTCTTTACAGGCAGCTGGGTTGGCGGTCTTCAAAGAGACCGTCAGTGGCAGAGCGCGGCACAACCAGAAGCCGCTATGACACATCTTAATAACCAAAACTAAAGAAGCATTTTTCATATCCACAAAATGGTATTGTGCTTAAGAGTAAGTGTAGGAAATAAGAAAATTCAAAAATAAAATAGTATGTAGGTATGTAAGTTAGAAATGCATATAAACATTATTCTGCTTTAAGAAAGACATGCTGAAAGTATACTGTTAGAAAGAGGCGTATTTAAGGGAACATTCCTTAATACCAAGGAGACAGAGATAAGAAGAAGCCATGCTAGTAAAATATTTTATGGGGCAGTTATGGGGGTGAGGGGTAGAAAACTATAAAGGAATTCAAAATTAAAATATAATGAAGAGAAACTTATCATTCTATAAACATTTGTTCTATTGTAGAAATATATTATGCTATTATAAAAGTATTTTCCTTTTAAGCATTTAATTGTTAAACATTTGCAAAACATATAGCTTTGTAAAATATATGTATGAAATCAATTGTATTCTTCCTGCATTAAGATCTAAATTCCTTATAAATCCTTTTCTTTCTTCTACATTCCATTTTCTTCAAGAATTGGCACTTAACTAAACTACAGAACAATTCATACACCTTTTGTACTGTTAATAGGTGCTAATTACGAAAACAAATGAAGATGTTGTAGGAAGATTTAAATTTAAGTTAGAGTATATGACTAAATTTTACAATGTAGTTAGATTATATGGCTAGAATGATTATAATACTAAGAATTAAGATCTTTGTGAGCATAAGAAAGGATGCCATCTTGAGGAGAGGGGGAGCCTGCGTTGTGACGATACAGAGGCGTTCTCGATGCTCCGAGATCACCGTTGATTTTTCTTCCGTGGGACAGTCCAATTGGACCTAAAACAGTCCTGTAGGGATGGTCAACAGGAAGACAAAGTCTTGCTAATCTCAGGGACACCGCAAAGTCCCTGATCGATCCAAGGGAAGTGTTTCTACCCTGCAGTAAACAGACAGCCCCTGGGCTGGCGAAGTTGCTGACGGCTCCGGAAGGAAGGAAGTGAAAAGAGAAAATGGCTTCAGCTGGTGAGACCTTTGCCATTTTTAAAAGAGATTGCCTATAAAAAACCTAAAAATCAAATTAAAACTTTAAGAACAGAAGAAATAAGCGATGAAATTAAGCTCTGGAGGACTCTGGTCAGTGTGTTATAACAATTTTCTAAATGGCTTATTCTGAACAACAGAAACAAACTTAGTTTGCAAGAGATAATGTTTGCAATATAGGAATTTTCTAATTCATTTGAGAAAAAATTAATTATCTAATTGAAAAATTAGATTTCAAATTTCCATACAAATTTGACTAAGGATATGACTAGAGGACTTATACCACAAATGGCAGAAGACATGAGACTGTTTTACTACTGGAAAGATACAGGTTGATAGATGAAAGATTAACTTAAAATTAGTTAAGCTTAGGAAAATTTAGAGACAAAAGACATGGTTAAATAAACAACTGAAAATGATAATAATTTACAAATATGTATTGGTATAATAAGTAGTAATAGGATATGAATATTCAATGGCACCTATGAAAGGAAGATGAGTAATTGGTTGGTTATAATGTAAGCTTTCAAAATCTAACAGGTGTGTCTCGACTCAAAACTCCATGTTGAAAGTGTAGCCTGAGATTCACTGCACTTTGAAAACTGCTTTCTTTTTCTTTCAATAAAATATTTTTATTTTCACTGACTCAGTTTTTGTTGGTTGATAGTTTCCAACAAGTCCACTCTATCTTCTCTATATGGGTCATTACTTATAATAAACTTAATTACAGAGTATTTAGCCAAGCACCTTATTTCTTAAAAAGAAGAATCATACAAGTAGGCCTAAAAGTATCTAATATTCTTACCCATATCATATTCAAATATTCTATAGTTTTAATTGCTTCATCCAGATTAGAATATTAGAATTTTAGGTCTATTCTTTATTAATTTTTTGATAAATTAAGTAGATGCATCTCAATCTGATGGAGATTTACTAATTTACAAGTAGGCAATTAGCATTCCACTAATCAGATCTGAACATTATAATTATACATATTACCAATCACATTATACATTAATTTTAAAAAACAGTCCTAAAAATACATACAATTCACTGGAACTAAAATGTCAAAATGGAGAGGATACAGATTTTGTTTCCACATTTTTCATATCTTAAAAAGCTATTTAATTACAGTGCTGTATAACTGGGAATGAAAGTCTCTCTAAGAAGGGAGACAGATAAATTATGTGTATCAATGGTTATTTATCAATGGAATTTATAAAACTCTCATTCCAGTGAATATTTCAATTCTTCAATAAAAGGCTCAAATGTTTTCCAGAAAGCTGTTTTTTAATATTGTCATTCTAATATTAAAACTACAATAAAATTATAAACTTAGTGATAGTTAATGAAAAAAAACTGAATGTTGGTTTGTCATTAGACATGATTAGATTATCTAGATATAATCCAGTAAACTAGATTTTAAAAATTGGGCCATTCAAGTTTAAATATAATTATAAATCAATCTGCATACATTTGATCTGTGTGGTTGAAAGAAGCAATTTTAATTTTTCCTGCATACAAATCAGTATCCCATTTGCTTATCAGTGAATCCATTTTTTTTAAAACTGACTTGCAAGTGTATACTGTAATATAACTTTCAAATTACTTGTCAGAAAAGTTTTACACAAAACATTATCCTTTATATTAAAGCTCCAACTTTATTTGAATTATCACACTAAAACCTGGGCTCTGTCTATGTTGAACATGTAATCTTCCTGACCACTATTGGGACCAGAATTTCAGTTGTTGAGCAAAGCAGTCATTAAGCAAGAGGCTATGTGATGGTTTCGCTGAATGACTGCAGTCCTGGCACTCTCAGTTGTGGGAGTTAAATAATATTATGGGTTATTGTCAGGACTGCCTCTAACGATGACCAAGAAAGAATCCACTCAAATCCATTTTGAAAGATTTAAGAGTACTTTTACTGGTTACGAAAAGAATGCAGTGAAATTCAAGCAAGGTCTGAGGTATTCGCGTGCGAAAGCATACATATCAATCATTGTCCATCCCCTTTTCCCCATAACCCCCCAACCCACCGTCCAATGCAAAAACCCTTTGATGTCATGTGGGTTGCATCTTCAGGAGCATCATCAGAATGGTATGCAAGACCGTTGACCTTGGCTACTGCCAGTACCAGCTCCTGGCTCCAAAACACCTCCTGCAAACATACCCAGCCCCCACAGCCCCTCCCTCCCCGTTTCAATGACAGCCGAAGCAAGCAATAAAGCGGAGGCTGACAGTTATTAAGTAGAATTCCAGCTAAGCAATGCCGTGGTGCCTCAGGGCTTTGGGGAAGATTCTGGGAGGCCTGGTGTGGTGTGGGAGTGGGTAGTCCTGCAGCAAAGTTGCAGCTGCCTCTGGAAACCTCAGTCACCAATTCAGCCCACCAGTGTCCACAAAGCTCTCATAGTCTCAGCCACCAACCTGGCCACAGAACTTATGACTTAAGGGGCATTACAATCCCCCCCCCCCATTTGCCTCTCTCTCCAATCTTGATCTATGCTGCCTCAAGCCCCACAAATCATCCAAAAAGAGGACCTGACCTGGGGCACTCACATTGCAGCACTGGTCAAAAGGGCCCAGCAGAGATTATACTACCTGAGACTTCTCAGGAAACAACAACTGAATAAAAACTGCTGGTGACCTTCTACCAGAACGCAGCCGCGCGAGCAATAATGGGAGAACGCAGCCGCGCGAGCAATAATGGGAGCCTCTAGGTTCACCCACGTAACACTGCTCTTGCGCGAGCTGCACTGGCTACCTGTCGTCTTCCGGGTGCGCTTCAAGGTGTTAGTCATCATCTTCAAAGCGCTCCATGGCTCGGGACCTAGTTATCTGCGGGATCGGATCCTGCCCCATACATCCTCACGGCCGATTCGCTCCCACAGAGAGGGACTTCTCCGGGTGCCGTCCACTAGACTTTGTCAGCGGGTGACGCCCAGGGGAAGGGCCTTCTCTGTGGCGGGCCCAGCCCTCTGGAACGACCTTCCCCCCGATATCAGGACAACCACGGACCTCCGCTCCTTCCGCCTAAAATTAAAGACACATCTGTTTCGCTTGGCCGGCCTAGGGTAGTCTCTTTTTAGATTGGGGTTAGTTTTAATATGGGATTTTAGCGCAGGGTTAGTTTAATTTCATTTTATTATTGTATACTGTTTGTATTTTATATGTATTTTAAATTCCCTGTGCCCCGCCTCGAGTCCCTTCTGGGAGAGAGAGCGGGTTATAAATTAAATTATTATTATTATTATTATTATTATTATTACCACTGCAGATAGGACAGCACTCCAGAGGGTTAACGCCATTACCCAGAGGATCATTGGTTGCCCTCTCCCCTCTTTGGAAGAGCTTTATAGCTCCCGCTGTCTTAAGGAAGGTCAAAACATTCTTAAAGATCCATCTCATCCTGGGCACCCTTTTTTTGAATTATTACCATCTGGCAGACTGTGCAGGATAATAAAAACATGGACAACTAGGCTGAAAAACAGCTTCTATCCCAGGGCAGTAACTATATTGAATTCTACTGTATAGTTCAATATTAATGCAATATTGGGTTTTCAATTCAATTGTATAGAATGTGAAGTATGTATATTTGTGTTTTATTTTTATAATTCTAATGTACACTGAAGATGGCATTTAATTTTGTTGTACAAGGTGCAGTGACAATAAACTAAACTAAACTAAAGTGTCAGCCTCGGCTTCGCTTACTTGCTTTCTGCTGCCATAGAAATGGGGAGGTGGGGCATGGTATTTGGGATGGGAATAATTGGTACAGGAAGATAGTAAGGAAAAGGGAGTTTAGTTCTCACCCTCTTCTGCGCATGCTGATGGACGATGTTTGGTCCTGGTCAATGTCAACCATCTTGCATGCCAACCTGTTGATGCTTCTTGGAGATGCAACTCACATGACACCCAAGGGATTTGCAGATTGGGCAATGGGATGGCGGTTGTTGGGGGGAGGGGTTGGGCAGCTGTTTGATATGTATGAGTTTGTGCGTTTCTGCCTCAGACTTTGCTTTACTTCGCTGGTATCTCTTCATAACCAGTAAAAGTACTTTTAATTCCACAAACAATGGAGTTGAGAGGTTTCTTTCTTGGTTGCTGAAGGAGGCACACCTGGCATTAAGCAAAGTCTCCTTTCATGCTCATCCCGGAGCTAACACCTTCTGAGGGGAGTGCAATTTTAAAAAAATCCTCCAAAGAAATGTCCAACGCAGGCAGTGACCAGGAGGATGACATGGGGGCTGCCAGATTCTCATGCCCCCTGGAGACAGAGCAAATGGCAGAACTGAATTTGGAGGAAAGTTCGATCCGCCCCGGGTGGTCGCTGGGAGTGGGGCAAAGATGTGATCCTGAGTAAATTCCTGCCGGACTTACTACCAGCCGATGTCAGCAACCTGCAGCTGCCTGGCAGGAAACCGAAGAAGAGGATCTCATGATGTCCCATGCTATGAAACTCTTTCAAGGGGCCTGGGAGAAACATCATTTTCGCGAGAGCAGGGCTGAATGAGAGGCTGATTTCCCTGACCAAGAAGAGAGATGTGCAGAGAACCTGTCTCACCTGGGGGGGCCCTGGGGGAAAACAGCGGAGCTGATCAGGATGGGAGAGCCCCAGAAGTAGCAGCAGAAGCAGCCACACGAGCCCATCCAAGGGGGGGAGGTCCCCCCGCAGGCGTCGAATGGCAAAAGTTCCTTCTCTTGGCATGAAATTTGGAGGTGATGCTAAGGAGCTAGGATTTTTCCTGGTCCAGGTCTGGAATTTCATGCAACAGTTTGGAGAGGATCTCCCCAATGAGGAAGCCAAGGTGAGAGTTGTTACCATGGCGTTGGAGAACAAAGCGGCAGCCTGGATGGTCACTCTGCATAATGATGACTCTTCCCTGCTGAGGAATTAGGAGTTTATGGTCGCCCTAAGGAAGTGCTTTGATGACCTGCTAACCAAGCATAAGGTGAGAACCAAGATGAAAACTCTTACTCAGGGCAGAAGTCCAGTGGCCGAGTACATCCAAGAGTTTTGTGAGCTGTCGGTGTATATGCAGGGGTGGTCTGAGGAGGCTTTGATGGACAATTTTATGGATGGCCTGAACCAAGATATATACCAGAACTGTGTTAACAGCCCCCCCCCCCCCCGGCAACCTGCAATGCTGGTACGAGTTGGCAGCAGATGTGGAGATCGACCTAGCCAGGAATAAATACCGGGAAGACAGTGATAAAGGTAAAAATTCCCCTCCCACCCACCCCAGAGGATCTCTGAAGGGAGGAAAAAGTTGGTCTTCAAGCAAGCCATGGTCTACTGCTTGTTTCCAATGTGGGAAGGAGGGGCACAGAGCAGCAAGCTGCCACTCAAAAATTGGCCCAAAGCCCCCTGCCGCTAGGGAGAGGAAGCCAGAGAAACAACCGGAGAAACGAAAGGACACCACCATGAAAGGGGTGGAACCTGTTGAAAAATTCCCTCCCATCCAGGGGGAAGAAGAACCCTCCTTTCTCTCAGGGGAAAGTGAAACTGACTCTGATGACGACCACTTTGTACATTCCCGATCAGGCCCCATGACCATTCCAGTAGAATTTAAAGTGCCCTCTACTGGAGCCCAAGGGAAAATGCTGGTCCTCCTGGACACTGGATGCACATGTTGCATAATTAGCCCAGAACTGGTGGAAAAAATGGGATTAAGACTGAGGACTTTAAAAAAAAATTTTTTATTTTTTTTAATTGAAAGAGTTTTATACAAACAACTTCCCCCCCTTCCCCCCCCATACATATAATGTAGTTCAGATACAAATACTGTACCCCCCTCCTCCCACCCAACATAATATAGATTTCTCATAAAATAACATTACCCCCTTGACCCCATCTTTTAAGCTAATTCATATAAATCTTATACAAATATATTTCCCTCCCCTAACCACCCTAACCCTCCCCCACCTCCCGTTCCACCCCACCCCCCAGACTTCCACTATACGCCACTCTAATAGTTCCAAACAACCCATATGTTATTCGTTCTCTTCATGTTATTCCCCTTGCTTATTACCTTGTCAATCTATTCATTCTTACCTAAAAGCTACATGATATTTTCTAGTCTGGTATTTATTTTGTATATAACCAATCCATTTTCCCCATTCCTGTATATAATTCTCCTGCTTCTGGTCTTTTAAAAAAGCTGAGATTTTTGCCATTTCCGCAAACCCCGCCACTTTCTGTATCCATTGATCAATCGTAGGTAAAGCATCTTTTTTCCATTGCTGAGCAATCAACAACCTAGCTGCTGTGACCATATACAAAAGCAGTTTCATTTCCCCCTTTGTAGAGTCCTTAATTATACCCAATAAAAACATTTGCGGAGTAAATTGTAGTCTTTTCTTCAATACATTTTGCATAACCTACCAGATTTTTATCCAGAAGGCTTTAACCTTATTGCAGGTCCACCATATATGAAAAAATGTAGCATCTAAACACCCACACCTCCAGCATTTCGGTTGAACATTAGGATACATACATGATAATTTCTTAGGATCTAAATACCATCTATAAAACATTTTATAAAAGTTCTCCCTTAAATTCTGTGACTGTGTAAATTTAACATTCTGAACCCATATTTTTTCCCACCTCTTCATCATAACTGGTTCAGTAAAATTCTGGGCCCATTTAATCATACAATCCTTAACCAATTCACTTTCTGAATCCCTTTCTAACAATACATTATATATTCTTTTGATATGCTTTGGGCCAGTCTCTTTTATCTGCTTAATCAGATCTGCTTCATTATCCATGAATCCAACTCTTTGATTTTCTTTCCATCTCATCTGTAGCTGTTTATAATGTAACCAGTTTAAAATAATTCCTTCTTCCAACAGTTGTTCCAGAGTTTTCAGCTGCCAACTGCCCCCATCAGCAAAAAGCACATCTTTATATAAACAACTCCTGAGTGACTTAGTATTTATAATCCACATGGTATCTGCAAGATCCAACCAAAGCGGTATCTTATAATCCCAGTTAGGCCGGTGCTTCTTCCATATTCTCATCAAGGCATTTCGGAGAATATGACTATTAAACACTTTATCCACCCTATCTTCATTAAAAAGATATGCATGCCATCCCGAAACAAGGTCGTGACCTTCTATATTCAGCAATTCGGTTTTTGTTTTTTTAATTTAAATTTTTTTTTAATTCACATTTATAACTTGCACCTTCTCCTAAAAAAGGACCCAGGGCGGCGCACAGGAAATTAAAAAAACTATACATATACATAAATATACATCTTAAAAATGCCTTGTGATACAATTATTAAAAACCTATTAAACTATAACCCTGTGCTAAAACATTTTAAAATTCCCCTAATTAAAATTTACAGCTAATAAAAGTCAGTATCGGGTGGTTATGCTAGGCCGGCTTGTTGAAATAGATGCGTTTTGAGACGCTGGCGGAAAAGGCGGAGGTCCGAGATAGTGCGTAATTCGGGGGGCAGGTCGTTCCAGAGAGTAGGGCCCGCCACAGAGAAGGCCCTTCCCCTGGGTGTCGCCAACCGGCATTGCCCGGCCAACGGCACCGGAAGAAGGCCCTCTCTATGGGAGCGGAGCGGTCAAAGGGGCAGGAGACGGTCTCGCATGTAGCTAGGCCTCGAGCCATGGAGCGCTTTAAAGATGGTCGTCAACACCTTGAAGTGCACCCGAAAGGCCACAAGTAGCCAGTGCAGCTCACGCAGGAGAGGTGTTATATGGGACTGCCTTGAAGCTCCCATGATCACCTGCACAGCTGCGTTCTGGACTAGCTGTAACCTTCGAGTGCACCTCAAGGGGAGCCCCATGTAGAGAGCGTTGCAGTAGTCCAGCCGGGACGTCACGAGTGCTTGAGTGACTGTGCGGAGGGTAGCCCGGTCCAGTAAGGGGCGCAATTTGCGTATCAAGCGTACCTGATAAAACGTCCCCCTGGCCACGGCTGTCACATGATCCTCCATGGACAGCCGGGAGTCCAGGAGGACACCCAAATTGCGCGCCCTCTCCACGGGGGCCAGTAGTTCGCCCCCAATGGCCAGTGTTGTACTTGCCTGGCTGAACCGGGGTGCCGGGAACCACAGCCACTCGGTCTTGGACGGGTTGAGCTTGGGTTTGTTACTACCCATCCAAACTCGTATGGCCTCCAAACACCGGGACAGCACCTCGACAGCATCGTTGGGGTGGATATGTACAACTGAGTATAATCAGCGTACAGATGGTATTCCACCCCAAAACCACGGATGATCTCACCCAGCGGCTTCATATAGGTGTTGAACAGGAGTGGCGAGAGGACCGACCCCTGAGGAACCCCGCATATAAGGGGCCTCGGGGCTGACCTCTGCCCCCCTGCCAACACACATTGCGACCGACCAGAGAGGTAGGACAAGAACCACCGTAACACGGTGTCTCTCACCTCCAACCCCCCCAGTCGGTGCAATAGGATACCATGGTCGATGGTATCAAAAGCCGCTGAGAGGTCTAAAAGGACTAGGATAGAGGAACAACCTCTATCCCATGCCCTCCAGAGATCATCCACCAACGCGACTAATGCCGTCTTGGTAGTGACCGGGCCGGAAGCCGAACTGGCCCTGGGCACTTTGAAAGTGCCCATTGCCTTTTGCCAGTTGGATGGGTCAGTGGCTGGGGGGGGACTGCCCATTTTGCCACTGAACCAGTAGAAATGTGGATTGGGGATCACCAAGAGACCTTAAGTTTCATTGTGGCACCTGGGATCACCAAGAGACCTTAAGTTTCATTGTGGCACCTGGGATGGATTGGCCCCTCACTAGGATTACCCTGGCTACAAATATGGAACCCATATGGGAATTGGAAGAAAGGATGGTTGCGCATCCATTCTGCAAAACCCTCGAAGAGGAAAAGGAGGGTCTCCCACATAGCCAATGCTGTATCAAACCTAGTGGCTGCAGCACAGGAAAAAATGAGGGGAAGAGAAAATCCCCAAAGAATATTGGGACCTCAAGGACTTTTTCAGTGAAAAGGTTTCCAATAAATTGTCCTCCCCCCACCGCACTACTGATTGCAGCATTGAGATCCTCCCAGCAGTAAAACTCCCTAAACCCCAGATCTATTCTATGTATTTATTTTATTTATTCAATTTATATTTTCCCTGGGGGGACTCAGGGTGGTGCACAGAAAGATAAAAACCCAACAACACATACAAAATATAAAAGACAATTAAATTATTAAATCTGTGCTAAAATTTAGATAATATAAAAGTTAAAACAAGTAAATATCAAAATTTTATACCCTTAGTCTATGTCAGACCGGCTAGATGAAAGAAATGTGCTTTATTTTATTTTTTATTTTTTTATTTTTATCATATTTATACCCTGCCCTTCTCCACAAAGGACCCAGGGCGGCTTTCTTCTAGAATGTGATTTACTCGATGACCCCACGTGAAATGAAGGAATTACGGAAGTTTATTGACAAAAACGTGAAAAGGGGATTCATAGAACCAGCTAGGCCACAGGTGGCTGCACCTGTATTGTTTAGAGAAAAGAAAGATGGCTCTTCATTTATGCATGAATTACAAAAATCTTAATGGAATTTGCATGGAAAATGTATACCCCCTGCCACTTATGAAGGATATGCTGGCCCAGTTGAATAAAGGGAAAATTTTCATGAAGTTGGACCTAAGGGAGGCCTGCTACAGAGTCAGAATCAAAGAGGGAGATGAGTGGAAAACTGCTTTTAACTGCCCTTTGGGATGTTTTCAATTCAGAGTACTCCTATTTGGACTGTAGGGGGCACCAGCAGTTTTCATGCAATTAATAAATGTTTTGCATGAGCACCTGTACAAGGGCATTAGTCTACCTTGACGACATCCTTATCTACACAGAAACACATGACTTTAGTGCGCTCAGTCCTAAAAAAACTCTCGACCGCTGAACTTTTATGCCAAATTGTCTAAATGTGAATTTCATCAGGAGAAGATAGATAACCTAGAATACCATATCTCCCACAATGGCATTGAGATGGACCTGGCAAAAGTCCAGGCTGTTACTGAGTGGTCACCTTCTCGCACCTGCAAGCAATTGCAAAGTTTTTGGGGATATGCAAATTTTAATCGTCAATTTATTCCCTCGCTCGCTAACATTGCACTGCCTATTACAAATCTCCTAAAATCAAAAGGCAAAACCAAACCTAGACCGGGTAAACCTTTGAACTGGACTATGGAGTGTCAAGCCACTTTTGAAAAATTAAAGTGACTCTTTGCAGTAGAACCTGTTTTGAAACACCCAGATATGGATGTACTATTTGTGGTTCAAGCTGATACCAGTGACATGGTGGTGGGGGCAGTACTACTTCAAACAAGCGCTGAGGGTAAATTGCAACCATGCACTTACACCTCACATAAGCTTACAGAGACAGAGAGGAGATGGGCCATATGGGAAAAAGAAGCTTCTGCTGTCAGATGGGCTCTGATGACCTGGCGACACTTCCTACAGGGGGTGAAACACCTTTTTGAAGTATGGACTGATCATAAAAATGTAGAGGCGTTGTAAGACCCAATGTAAGCTATCACCTAAACAAGTGCGCTGGGCCCAGCATTTCAACCATTTCAACTTTACCCTCAAATACATCCCAGGAGAGAAGAACTTTGTGGCTGATGCCTTGTCCAGGCTTCCCCAGTACAACAGCTCTAGGCTCAACGTGGTTCATCCAGTCATCCCAGCTAAGAATCTGGCTGCTCCAGTGGTTACTAGGAGCCAAGGCCCAGTGGACTTAGAAGTGACTACAGATCTAATGAACAAACTCAAGGAGGGCCTCGAGTCCAATGAGTGGTTCAGGACACATTCAAATGAATGCACCATAAAGGATGGATTGGCTTGGGTAGCAGCTAAACTGTATGTTCCGGCTAACCTGAAACTGGTTGTTCTTCAACAGGCCCATGATTTGAGAATAGCAGGCCATTTTGGATTTGCAAAAACTTTGCATTTGATTAAGAGGCAATTTTGGTGGCCTTCACTGAAAAAAGACATTGAGTCCTACATAGCCAGTGGTCCAGTCTGTGCAGCCACAAAGAGACCATCGGGGAAGCCCCAAAGTCTTCTCCAAAGTGTTGCCTGTCCTGAGGCCCCATGGAAGGAGATATCAATGGATTTCATTGTCGAGTTGCCATAAAGTCTAGAGAATACCATTATTTGGGTTATCACCGACCTGTTTTCCAAGCAAGTTCATTTTGTGCCTTGTTCCAAGATCCCATCAGCAAAGTCGTTGGCTAAATTGTTTATTTCACATGTGTATTGCTTACATGGAGTGCCTACACACATTATTTTGGACAGGGGGGTCCAATTCACCTCCCTCTTTTGGAAGGAGTTCCTGAAGTTAATTGGCTCTGCCCAGGGGCTAAGCTCCACCCTCCATCCTCAGACTAATTGGACTAATGGGTTTTGGAGCAGTACCTCAGGTGTTTCATCAATTATCAATAGGATAATTGGACTGAACTGTAACCACATGCTGAGGTGGCGTACAATAACTGTGTACAGCAGTACCAGCCTGAGCCTTTTTAAAGTTGTGTTTGGCCAGGATTTCGTGCTGATTCCTGAATTGCCTCAAGAGACACCGCAAATTTTGTCCTTATATGAGTGGAGTGATCAACTTCAGCAGTTCTGGCCCATGACCCACAAAGCATTGGAGGAAGCCCACCAGACTCACAAAAAACAGGGGGATAAGAAGAGGGCTAAGTCGAAAGAATACAAAGTTGGGGATAGGGTGTTTTTGTCCACCAAGTTTCTGCAAACCACACAAAAATCGAAAAAACTGTCCGGTTCCGGCTCCAGCGGCGACGGGCGAGCCTAGCGCTCGCTCGCCGTTTTGTTGCCTTTTCTGCCCCCCCACGGGGGCGAGACGCTCCGGTTACCGGAGGTCTCCCGTAGGGTCGGCTCGGAGAGGACGTTCTTCCTCACGGCAGTGGGGAGAGCGCTCCCCTCTGCGACCTAGGTGAGGAGGAACATGCTGCGGGGGGTTCTCCCTTCGCCAACGGCTGTCGGCGCCATTCACTTCAATGTAGAGGGCTGAGCGGAGAGATCGGAAGGTCTGCCGAGGCTTCAGCTGCGAGGGAGAGTGAGTTTAAAAAAAGACTTTTTTTCCTTGCTGCCAGCCAGGCTGAACGGACTGGGAGGGGGGTGTTTGTTTCCAAAAAAAACCCCTCGGACTTAAGCGGCACTTTAAAATGGCTTCTCTGGAAGAGAAAGCGGAAATCTTAAATCCGGACTGTCTCTAACAAGGGAAAGTGGTATGCGGCTACTTGCAACATTGTTTCTAGGTCTGGCTGGATAAAAAAAAAATTATTTTTCTACTCTCTCCTCTGGGCTCTGAGATGGGCGGTGGAAGGTGGCTTTTCCTTGTCCCTGCCTGACTATTTTAACTATGGAAAATTCCCAGCGTCTCTTTACAATTGGGACTCTCTCTGGATATTGATGAAGAATTTTTCTCTTGCTGGATTTGTGATTTCCTTTCTGGAGTACCTTCGTTATTGTAACTATTGAGTTGGAAAATTGTCTCTCTCTTGGTTCCTGAATTTTACAACGTTTCAACCTTGATCAGAACTTTTGGCTCCCGGTTACTCTCACCAACCCCACCCTGAAAACGCCATTTTGGCAGCATTGACTTTAACAGTTAATCATGGCTCAAGAAACAGCACTGGCAAGTTTAGAACAACGGATGGCTTCTCTTGAAACTGTTATACAAACTTTGGTAAAAGAAATTCAGGCCCAGAGGGCAGAAAACATCAATTTCAAGAAGGAGCTATTGGATACTCGGAAGCAAGTGCTGGAAAACACACAGAAGACTGAAGAATTGGAAGGGGGGTTGGTGGGGGTTAAGGGAGAGATTAAAAATGTTATTAAAGAGGTTGGGGAAACAAATGGGCATGTGTCTAGGATAGATATGGAAAGAATGACACATTTTTTGAGATTTCAGAACGTTCTTGAGGAATCTGGTGAATGCCTCCCTGATCTTATGAGCACAATTTTAGCAGACTATTTACAAAAACCTAAAGATGAGATCAGGGGGGACATTGACCTAGCCTACAGAATTAACTCAGCATATGCCAGGATAAATGAAGTGCCTAGAGAGATACATGTGAAATTTGTTAGAAGGTCAACCAGAGGGGAAATCCTGAAAGTACAGAGAGGTAGTCCATTAATTTACCAACAAAAAGAGGTTGCTATCTTGAAGCAGATCCCTAGAAAGATTCGAGAAGCAAGGAGGGAATTTTCCTTCTTGTCAAAAATTTTATTTGATCACGGGATTTGGTTCAAGTGGGTGACACCCGAAGGGATGCTGGTGTTCTGGGAAGGAGGAAGAGTGAGGATTAAAACAGTTGTTGAGGCGGAAGCCTTTCTTAAAAAACATTCCTCTGCCCTGGGGGAAGATCCAGGGGGGACGGAGGGGGCCGCGGCCCCGCCTGCTGGGGGCCAGGGAGGAGAAAAAGAAGATACAATAGCCAAGAGACTTAGATCGAAAAAATAACTTTGCCTTGATTTTTCTGAACAATTTTCATAATATTTTATCTGGATTTTTGTAAATGTCTGACAGCATGGAATTGAGAATTTAGGTATATGTACTTGTTTTTACCTTGTAGTGTTATGAAAAATGTTTTTTTTTTTGTTATTTTATACTTTGTATTTTGAGGTCTCGGAAGGGCCGACGACTCTGACGTGAATGCTCTCAAAATTTCTTTGTATCCCTTACCCTACCCTATAGAAAAAATGTAAAACCAATAAAACTTTTTCAATTAAAAAAAAAAAAACTGGAGCCGAAGTATATCGGTCCATTCCCCATTGTGAAAATAATAAATCCTGTATCCGTAAGATTGGAGCTGCTGAAGAACCTTAGTAGAATTTATCCTGTATTTCATGTGAACCTGTTGAAGCCAGAGCACACTTCTTCCTTTCCTCAACCTGCACCTCCGATCCCTCTTCTTATTGAAGGAGAGCAACATTTTGAAGTTAAAGAAATCTTGGATTCCAAGAAACATAGAGGTCGCATTCAGTATTTGGTATCCTGGAAGCATTTCCCCCTTTCCCATGCTGAATGGGTCGACAAATCTCATGTTAGGGCTCCCAGACTTTTGCAGAAGTTCTACATCAAATACCCTGATAAGCCTTAATGTTAGTAGACAGGTGGATATCTATCTTGGTATATTGTATTGTTTTTTTCTTTTGTCTTTCTGCAGGGACGACATCTCTTTCTGGAGGAGGGCCGTATGTCAGCCTCGGCTTCGCTTACTTGTTTCAACTGCCATAGAAACAGGGAGGGGGCATGGTATTTGGGATGGGAATAATTGGTACAGGAGGATAGTAAGGAAAAGGGAGTTTAGTTCTCACCCTCTTCTGCGCATGCTGATGGCCGATGTTTGGTCCTGGTCAATGTCAACCATCTTGCATACCAACCTGCTGATGCTTCTTGAAGATGCAACCCACATGACACCCAAGGTATTTGCAGATTGGGCAATTGGATGAGGGCTGTTGGGGGGAGGGGTTGGGCAACTGTTTGATATGTATACGTTTGTGCGTTTCTGCCTCAGACTTTGCTTTACTTCGCTGGTATCTTTTCATAACCAGTAAAAGTACTTTTAATTCTACAAACAATGGAGTTGAGAGCTTTCTTTATTGGTTGCTGAAGGAGGCATGCCTGACATTAAATCCCACACTGCATCTTGACACTCTAGCACCATTCTACAAAGTCCTAGCTTTTCTGTGTTGCACAGGATCTGCTGCACCCCACTTCACCATTTTGGTTACATATGTAAGGTAGCTGCTGGCCACACCAGGTCTGCTTACCAAGGCTGCCTTGCACCATTCTCCAAGCAGATTCCATTGTCATGATTCTTTGGAAACATCCTTCTCCAAATTCCACACTTAGAAGAATGAGGCTTCCAAACAATCATGAGAATGGAACCTGCTCTTGTAATGCATTGTTTATTTATCAACTTCGTTTGCCACTTATCTAGCTGCAACCTTTGGGCCTCTTGGAAGCCTCATTTTCCAAACTGTGCAAAACAGTCTTGAGGAACAGTGCAAGGCACTGTTGGTAAGAAGGCTGGGCATGACCATAGGTGTGCTGAAACGGCTATAAGTTTAGGCACAAGTAGAAAGTCTCTTTGTTCAGTACCATTGTAATTTTGAATGAATGAATGATTGTAAGTTGAGAACTGCCTATATCCCAATGAGGCTTTATAGCAAGAAGAAGAGAATATTTTGAACTGTTTGACTGAAATCAGTGAAGACTCCTTTAAACTTTGTCTGGAGCCTTTTTGTTGAATGAGAAACAGTTTTGTAACACAGTTAATATAAATACTAAATCTGTAAAATGCAAAAATGTTTTATTAATAAAAGATCTGTGAAAAAAATGAAAACATTTACATAGGAACTAATATTCTTTGAATTCCAAAGCAATTCAAAATCATTACAAGAACCTTTCAAAGCAGAAAATAAAGAGGTATCATTTATAGGTTAAATAAAAAGTTTGCAACATCCATAACCTAAACACATACATATATACATACATACATACATACATACATACATACATACATACATACATACATATATACATACATGAAAAAGTTCTGTGCAGCAGTAACTTTCATAATCTCACGCTTTGTGTAGCACCAGAAAAATTTAGACAGCAAAAATACTGAACGTATTTAGTCTAAAAGGGACAAGACCGGCCAATTTCAGCTTGCAATGTCATCTCTTCTTTTCTCAATGGAAAAGTGTCAATGAGCGCAAAGAGCTCAGCAGGGGTTGCTGGAAAAGGATATCGTTCTTTGTCCACACCATGTTTATCAAGTACTACCATATAAAAGTTATAGTGAGGGATACGAAGCAACAACCTAAGGGTATGAACAGAAACAAGTTTGTTAACAACTTCCTTTCTTTGTAATGAAAAAGTTACTTTGCACTCCTGATCACTGCTCCTGCTCCTGGCCATGGTCATTCAAGGGCCTGTCAAGACATCTGTTTCTAGACAAAAGTATCCCAAAGCAGCATGTATCAGTCCCTGTCTGCAGCTTGCAAACTAAGCATGTAAGACAAGCAAAGAAAAGGGTAGGACAGGAAAAAAAGAATACTTCTTCATATCCACCCCCTCCTTTAGTTGCCCTTGGTTTTTCTCACTGGAGCAGGAGGCCAACACAGCTGAGTATTATTTGGAAAAGAGTGACTAACCAAGTTTCCTGAAGCTGCTTCTCCAATCAATGTATGGATGAAATTGATCTACATTCCTATGCACAGTAATATTCCCTTTTCCTTAGAGAATACAATAAATAGTCAACATCTGTAAAGGAAAATAATCCTCTTTCCAGATAAAATTGTTAAATATCAAGCAAAGATAATCCAGTCCTCTCACTGCAGTTTTACCTTGCATATCTAGTACATTTCAAATTCCAACAACAATGTTCCATCTTGTTTTTAGACAGTAAGCATGCTCACTTTATTCTTGCTTTAGAAAATATTTAATTGCATAGATGCTCCACAGGTACACTAACTGATATGCATTTCCAGGATAGCTATATACGTCTATAACCAAAGGTCAGAGAACAATTTTTTTGAAACAAATCAGCGTTGCCCTTATACTGAAATATAACTTTGTACTACCAAGTAAGAAAAAATATTGATGTTTTACAGTTTAAGGAAGCTGATTGCTTTTTATTAGGACTAAACTATAATGTTAGAAATTTCAAATTATGACCTTGAAATATGATATTTAAAAAAAATTCAATCAGGCAAACAATTTACAGCACTAAATATTGGAAACACCCCCCCCCCCCCATTTAGACCATTTGTATTTCCCACAGTTGCTTGACAATGCAGGGAAGAGAGAGATATGCTTATGCACAGTTCAGCATGCAATGACAGTATCTGTGCCATGAACAAAATGTAACAATTTATCACAAATTAATGAAGCAAAGAATGTCAGGCCTGCAGCCATGTTCCTTTTGGATCTTTGGCCTGCCACACTTTCTATTATTCTACTATGCCGTTTCTATAGTGGGGAATTGGGAGGGAGGACAGTACAGAGTAAAATGCTATGTAGCCAAAATAAAATTCCTTTCTAGAATGCCAAGGTCATCCTTTGTCTTGGCACCTCTGCACCTGACCGGAACTGGATGGGTGGAACTGCCAGCATGGCAGTGGAAGATTGGACCATGTGATGGACTTGTGGGTGTGGGGGCAAAATCATGATCTTTAACCTGGGTGGGGAAAACCAAGAAGCTTCAGATTCGGGTTTTCCCAGATGTGCAAACATGGCTCTCTTAACAAATTGGAACTTTGAGCAATACTTTGCCTTGGGCTCTGATTTAATTTTGGATGCTATTTAGAATGCTGACAAAGAATATATATTAAAAATATAAATATATAATATATATTTATATCTTTAATATATTGTCCAAGGCAAAGTATTGCTCAGAGTTCCAATTTGTTAAGAGAGCCATGTTGGCACATCTGGGAAAACCCGAATGTGAAGCTTCTTGGCTTTTCCCCACCCAGGTTAAAGTTCATGATTTTGCCCCCACACCCTCAAGTCCATCACATGGTCCAATTTTCCACTGCCATGCTGGCAGTTCCACCCATTCAGTTCCGGTCAGGTGCAGAGGTACCAAGACAAAAGATGACCTTGGCATTCTACAAAAGAATTTAATTTTGGCTACATAGCATTTTACTCTGTACTATCCTTAACAATATATTATATTAATGTTAATATATTAACATTTAAAATGTTAATTATAATATAACATGGGGATCATTACATTTTATTTTATTTATTTGCCAAATTTGGGTAAAATATTTAAACAAGATGATTTATTTTGGAATCCTCTTATATAAAAAAAAACCTCATTCTATAAAATCCTGTTCTAAATATCTAATCAAGACATTAAAGACAAACAGCCAGAAGACATTTTTCTTACAATTAGAGTCTATATACTGTATTTTTCAGAGTATAAGACTCTTTCCCCCAAAAATGAGGCTGAACATCTGGGTGCATCTTATACTCCGAATGTAGCTTCGCCCACCAACTCGCAAGCTGCATTTTCCGGTGGTTCCAGGCAGTGGGGATCCTCCTACATGGAGCCTGATTCCTGAAGCTGCCTGGGGAACTGTGTTGAAAGCATGGACTGCCACCTGAAAATGCTTTCCTCCCTGGTTCCCTAATTCACATCGCAGAGCCAAGCACGCTCCTCCTCCTTCACAGACCCGCCTTGTCTTTTATCCTTGCCAGCATCGTCAGCCAGGGGAGGTGGGGAGAAAAGCGAGTGGGCAATGTGGTCCAGTGAGGGTGCAGGAGCTGGGCACAGGCACAGGGCAGGCAGATCAGAGGCAGCCAGCTGATTGCTGGCTTGCTGGCTCTGCTGCTGGTTGCCTGAAGCAGGCCCCCTCAGGGTGAAGACATTTCAAGCGGAGAAGGCTCGGCCCCCTCAGGAGCCGGTGCCTAAAAAACAATCGTGGAGGAAAGAGCTGCGCATCCTCCTCCTCCTCCTCCGAAAACTCACCTTCGCTTTTATTTCTGGTTAAATCTGCCGCCTGAAACGGATCTGGCCAGGAGAGAAGGTGAGTCTGTGAAGGAGGAAGAGGGCGCTGCAGGAGAACGTGCAGGAGCTGAATCCCCTTTCTGCCCATTTGCCCACAGGCAGAGACAACACACACACACACACACCCCAGCCCAAATCAGTCCCGATCTTGGGGGGGGGGGGACAGTGGGTGGAAAGGGGTTCAGTTCCTGCACATTTCTTTCAATACTTTACTCATACCGGGTGCGAAAGGGGGTGTGGGTTGGGTAGGGAAGGCTGGAGAATCCCCGGGAGACTTATCCCCCTTCACCCCAAAGGCCGGCTCCAGCTTGGCGATGGTGATGGCCAGGACAATACCCAGCATGAACCAGTTCCTCCCGCCCTGTCCCGCCACTCTGCCTCCAAATTTGCAGCAACTGCTGCTCCTCATCTCTTCTACCCACTTTGTGGAGTCAGGTGCCCTTTCCTCCTTTCCTGTGTTCATGTCCTATCCCATGCGGGCAGTGGTAGGGAAGGAATCTCTGGTGGCTGCAGCAGCAGCAGAAGCGGTGTTGGCATCTGGAGCACAACTCTGAGCAGCCCTTCTCTGAGCATGTCCCATGGGGGTTGCAGCTGGGCGGCGGGGCTCTTGCCATTGCTGTTGCTCCTGCTGCCACCAGAGAGTAGCAGTGATGGCAAGAGTTCTGCCAGCACCAGCAGCAACAGGACATGCTCAGGGAAGGGAGAGCCAGAACTGGCAGCCCAGGATTGTGCGCCAGCTGCCACCACTTCTGCTGCTGAGACTCCTTCCCTGCCATAGCTCCCCTCTTTCTTTCTTCAGCCTCCATGCTATTGAGGGGGGGGGGAACAAGCAGCTGCCAGGTAGGAGGACCACCACGCTTACCCCACGGGTGGGAGGTTGAAGGGGTGACTGCAGGCAAAGAGCGGTGAGGTGTTTTGGCAGCACAAGAGAGGTCAGTGGAGGTGGTGTGTGGCTGGTGTCCCTTGTTCCAACTTTCCCCGGGTGCAAAATGCTTTAAAAAATAAAGTTTTATTTTGGGTTTTTTTTAAAGGGTTAGGGGTACAGTTTTAAGACTTGTGCACTTCAAGTGCCAGAGTTGAAGAGTTGTAAAAAGTATATATGGTTGTAAAAATTATTCTGCTATACTGGTATTTTATTAAATAATATAGTTCTACACCATTTGGTTCAGAATACTTTTTTCCTTGTGCGTCTTATATTTCAGTGCATCTTATACTCCGAAAAATACCGCAATTTACCTGAGTTGTACAGCCAAGGCAGGAGGCATCAGTCTTAATCCTATTCTTCCCAGTTGTGCTGGATAAACCCCAACCAACTCAATCACTGTCACATGCCGGAGATCCAAACCACATTGTGCTGGCTGTGTAAAATAGGAAGATAATCAATTGGTTTAATTATGAAAAGCATCTATACAATGTGTTTGTGATAATCTTTAATGTGGGACTGTCATATTTGCAAAACTTTATATGACAAACTAATTGATGGCAATGATACCTTCTTCTTTTTTGGTATCTGAGCTGAGAGTGAGATGGTGCAACCATCCTTGTAGTCCTTGACATCCTAGTGATTTTTTGATATCATTAACCATCCTTCTGGACTGCTGCAAAGATTTGGAAGGGCACTGTTGCAAAGGCTCTCCTCCCTCTGTGGTTGGTTCATTGCCCCACACTTGTAAAGTACCTCAGGACTCAACATTCTCACTCTGCCTAGTTAACCTCTATATGAAACAGCGGGGGAGGCCGTTCATCCATTTGTGGTCCAGTGTCATCAATAGGTAGATGATGACCCTGGGCCTTCCCGGTATTGATGGCAATGTTCTAATGCCATGTATTGAGGTTATTTGGGTCTGGATAGGGAGGAACACGCACAGGCTGAATCATGGCAAAACCAAATGGCTATGATTATTTGAGCCTCCTTCATCTGAGGAGTTTTCATCTTTGGTCTTGGATGAAGTTGTAAGTCTCTGGTCAAGACTGAACCACAATCTGGGATCATCCTGGATTCACAGCTCTAAGGATAGTACAGAGTTAAATGCTATGTAGCCAAAATAAAATTCCTTTCTAGAATGCCAAGGTCATCCTTTGTCTTGGCACCTCTGCACCTGACCGGAACTGGATGGGTGGAACTGCCAGCATGGCAGTGGAAGATTGGACCATGTGATGGACTTGTGGGTGTGGGGGCAAAATCATGATCTTTAACCTGGGTGGGGAAAACCAAGAAGCTTCAGATTCGGGTTTTCCCAGATGTGCCAACATGGCTCTCTTAACAAATTGGAACTTTGAGCAATACTTTGCCATGGGCTCTGATTTAATTTTGGATGCTATTTGGAACGCTGGCACAGAATATATTTTAAAGAACATGTTAATTATAATCTAACATAGGGATCATTAAATTTTATTTTATTTATTTGTCAAATTTGGGTAAAATATTTAAACAAGATGATCTATTTTGGAATCCTCTTATACTAAAAAAATCTCATTTTATAAAATCCTGCTTTAAAAATCTAATCAAGGCATTAAAGACAAACAGCCAGAAGACATTTTTCTTACAATTAGAGTCTATATACCGTACTTTTCTGAGTATAAGACGTACCTCTTTCCCCCCAAAAAGAGGGTGAACATCTGGGTGCGTCTTATACTCCGAATGTAGCTTCACCCACCCACTCGCAAGCTGCATTTTCCGGTGGTTCCAAGCAGTGGGGATCCTCCTTCTACATGGAGCCTGATTCCTGAAGCTGCCTTGGGAACTGCACTGAAAGCATGGACTGCCACCTGAAAATGCTTTCCTCCCAGGTTCCCTGATTCACATCGCAGAGCCGTTGTTCTCCTTCACAGACCCGCCTTGTCTTTTATCCTGGCCAGCACCATTGGCCAGGGGAGGTGGGGAGAAAAGCGAGTGGGCAATGTGGTCCGGTGAGGGCGCAGGAGCTGGGCACAGGCACAGGGCAGGCAGATCAGAGGCAGCCAGCTCATTGCTGGCTCTGCTGCTGGTTGCCTGAAGCAGGCACCCTCAGGGTGAAGACACTTCAAGCCGAGAAGGCTCGGCCCCCTCAGGAGCCGTCTCCTGAAAAACGATCGTGGAGGAAAGAGCCGCACATCCTCCTCCTCCTCCTCTGCAAACTCACCTTCGCTTTTATTTCTGTCCAGATCTGCCGCCTGAAACGGATCTGGCCAGGAGAGAAGGTGAGTCTGTGAAGGAGGAGGAGGGCGCTGCAGGAGAACGTGCAGGAGCTGAATCCCCTTTCCGGCTGTTTGCCCACAGCCAGAGACAACACACACACATAAACACACACCAGCCCGAATCAGTCCCGATATTGGGGGGGGACAGTGGGCAGAAATGAGGTTCAGTTCCTGCACATTTCTTTCAATACTTTACTCATACAGGGTGTGAAAGGGGGTGTGGGTTGGGCAGGGAAGGCTGGAGGCTTATCCCCCTTCACCCCAAAGGCTGGTTGTAAGTTTCTGGTCAAGACTGAACCACAATCTGGGATCATTCTGGATTCACAGCACTGCTCAAAGAGCAGGTGGTAGCTGAGGTCAGGAAGGCTTTTGCACAAACCTATCTAATTGCCATTCATAAGAGGCCCTTCAGACAATCATTTATGTCCTAGTCGTCAGTCACACCAAGTACACCAGATCAACAAGTCAATTTCACAGGAAGGCTAAAACTATTTTTATGGATATTGGCTATAATAACAGTCTTGCAAGTCTGATTATGCTGTACCCCCTCCCTCGTCTTATACTCCAGTATAAGTGAGGCATCTGCCTCAATCCCTTCCAAATGCTATCTTGTTGCTTTGGATTAAAAAATAATTCAGTCCTTTTTATAGTTCTTGCCTATTTCCATCTAAATTATCTTCCTTCACGACTTCCGGTATCCGGCTCCAGCGGAGACGGGCGAGCCTAGGGCTCGCTCGCCGCTTTGTTGCCTTTTCTGCCCCCCCACGGGGGCGAAACTCTCCGGTTACCGGAGGTTTCCCGTAGGGTCGGCTCAGAGGGAGCGTCCCTCGTCACGGCGGTGGGGAGGGCGCTCCTCTCTGCGACCTAGGTGGAGAGGAACATGCTGCGGGGGTTTTTTCCTTCTCCAACGGCTGTCGGTGCCATTCGCTTTAATGGAGAGGGCTGAACGGAGAGATCGGGCGGATCGCCGAGGCTTCAGCTGCGAGGGAGAGTGAGTTTAAAAGAACACCTTTTTTTTCCCTTGCTGCCAGCCAGGCTGAACGGACTGGGAGGGGGGTGTTTATTTCTAAAAAAAAAACCCTCGGATTTAAGCGGCACGTTAAAATGGCTTCTCTGCAAAGAGAAAGTGGAAACTTTCACTCCGGACTGTCTTTAACAAGGGAAAGTGGAATGTGATTCTTTGCAACATTGTTTCTAGGTCTGGCTGGTTTTAAAAAAAATTCTTATTTTGCTACTCTCTCCCTCTGGCTCTGAGATGGGCGGTGGAAGTGGCTTTTCTTTGTCCCTGCCTGACTATTTCAACTAAGGAAAATTTCCAGCGTCTCTTTGAAAGCAGGACTCTCTCTGGATTTTTGAAAAAAAAATTTCTTTTGATGGATTTGTGACTTCTTCTCTGGAATACCTTCGTTATTACTATTTGCTGACCTGGGAAACTGTGTCTCTTTTGGTTTCTGAATTGTTTGCAACTTCACAGCCCTGAACTGAACTGAGCTCCTGGTTTGCCCCACCAGCCCCACCCGGAAAACGCCATCTTGGTGGCAGTGACTCTAACTTTTAACCATGGCACAAGAAGCAGCACTTGTAAATTTGGAACAAAGGATGGCTTCTCTTGAAACCTCTATGCTAACTTTGATATCAGAAATAAAGGCCCAGAGGGCTGAAAATATTAACTTCAAGAAGGAGTTGTTGGATACAAGAAGACAAGTGCTGGATAACACACAGAAGAATAAAGAACTGGAAGGGGGGTTGGAGGGGGCTAAGGGGGAAATTAAAAATGTTACTAATGAGGTTGTGGAAATATATGGGCATGTGTCTAGGATGGATATGGAAAGAATGACATACTTTTTGAGATTTCAAAATGTTTCTGAGGAATCTGGTGAATGCCTCCCTGATCTTATGAGCACAATTTTAGCAGACTATTTACAAAAACCTAAGGATGAGATCAGGGGGGACATTGACCTAGCCTACAGAATTAACTCAGCATATGCCAGGATAAATGAAGTGCCTAGAGAGATACATGTGAAATTTGTTAGAAGGTCAACCAGAGAGGAAATCCTGAAAGCGCAGAGAGAGAAACCTTTAACTTATCAACGAAAAACGGTCACTATCTTGAAGCAGATCCCTAGAAAAATTAGAGATTTAAGAAGGAAATTTTCCTTCTTGTCTAAAACCTTGTTTGATCACGGGATTTGGTTCAAGTGGATGACGCCTGAAGGGATGCTGGTGTTCTGGGAAGGAGGAAGAGTGAGGATTAAAACACTTGCTGAGGCGGAAGCCTTTCTTAAAAAACATTCCTCTATCCTGGGGGAAGATCCAGGGGGGACGGAGGGGGCCATGGCCCCGCCCACGGGGGGCCAGGGAGGAGAGAAAGAAGATACAATAGCCAAAAGACTTAGATCAAAAAAATAACTTTGCCTTGATTTTTCTTGAACAATTTTGCATAATATTTCTATCTGGACTTTTTGTAAATGTCTGACAGCATGGAACGGAGAATTTAGGCAAATATACTTGCTTTCATCTTGTAGTGGTATGGAAAATGCTTTCTATGATAACTTTTTTATTGTGTATTTTGAGGTCTCAGAAGGTCCGACGACTCTAACGTGAATGCTCTCAAAATTTCTTTGTAACCATTACCCTATCCTGTTAAAAAATGTAAAACCAATAAAACTTTTTCAATATAAATTATCTTCCTTCACCTGTACAAATATAATTGGACATGGGCAACATTAATAGAGACTAATTTTATTAAATATGTTTAATTGTGAAATATAGGGACATATAATAGCTCAGTGGCTAAGATGCCAAACTTGTTGATAAGAAAGGTAAGCAGTTCGGCAGTTCGAATCCCTAGCGCTGCGTAATGGAGTGAGCTCCTTTTTCTTGTCCCAGCTTCTGCCAACCTAGCAGTTCAAAAGCATGTAAAAATCCAAGTAGAAAAAATAGGAGCCACCTTTGGTGGGAAGGTAACCGCGTTCCATGAGCCTTTGGTGTTTGCTGCTGGTTTGGCCTAGATCGATTGAACTGGTAGTAGTGGTGGCAGGGGGGTCCACCCACCTGCCCGGAAACTTCTGTGCATGTACAAAAGCGCCATGCACAAGCGCACATGAGAACGCGGCCAAACCGGTAGTAAAAAATTAGCAACCCACTACTGGTTTAGTCATGCCAGCCACATGACCACGGAGATGTCTTTGGACAGCGCTAGCTCTTCAGCTTTGAAACGGAGATGAGCACCACCCCTAGAGTCAGAAACAACTACCATATATGTGTGAGGGGAACCTTTACTTTTAATTGTGAAATAGTTTAGCACTTAGGAAACTATTTACTTCTGAAAGCTTGTCAAAAAAAGGTGGGGTTACACATGAAATGGACAATACATTTACTTTCACACCTAAATTCTGTTTAATCACATACACTTTTAAGACTATTTTTTTTCTGGAACCATTTTGGCCCATATCCAAAACAAAGAGCTCATTTCATTCTGTATATTTATTTATTATTTATTTATTATTCACATTTGTAACCTGCACCCATCTCACCACAAAGGGACTCGGGGCGGCGAACAGAGATTTAAAATAAATATACATAAATACAAAATATTATTAAATAATAACTAAATTAAATCAATACCCTGCTTAAAATAAGTTTAAATTTAAAACCCATAAATTAAATTTTTGATTTGTTATAAAAACAATGGGTGTGGAGTAGATCATGCTAGGCCGGCCAGATGAAAATAATACGTTTTTAAGTGCCGGCGAAACAAGCGGAGGTCTGTGATGGAACGGAGATCGGGAGGTACGCCATTCCAGAGGGTAGGTCCCACTACAGAGAAGGCCCTTCCCCTGGGAGCCGCCAACTGGCATTGTCCGGTCGACAGCACCCGGAGAAGACCCTCTCCCTGGGAGCGAGTCGGTTGAAGGGATGTATGGGGTAGTAGACGGTCTCGAAGGTAGCTAGGCCCCGTGCCATGGAGCACCTTGAATATGGTCATCAAAACCTTGTAACGCACCCGGTAGGTCACAGGTAGCCAGTGCAGCTCACGCAGGAGTGGTGTTATGTGGGAATGTCTTGAGATTCCCATGATCACCCGCGCAGCCACATTCTGGACCAACTGCAACCTCCGAGTGCATCTCAAGGGGAGCCCCATGTAGAGAGCGTTACAGTAGTCCAGATGAGAAGTCACGAGTGCTTGAGTGACTGTGCGAAGGGCCTCCCGGTCCAGTAAGGGGTGCAATTGGAGGACCAGGCGGACCTGGTAAAATGCCCCCCTGGCCACGACCGCCACCTGATCCTCCAGGGACAACCGGGAATCCAGGAGGACTCCTAAATTGCGTACTCTATCCACAAATTTTCACCCCCCATGGCCAGCGATGGTATCAACTGGCTAAACCGGGAAGACGGGAACCACAGCCACTCGGTCTTGGACGGGTTGAGTTTGAGTTTGTTACTGCCCATCCAGATCCGTACAGCCTCTAAACACCAGGACATCACCTCAACGGCATCGTTCGGGTGGTCTGGGGTAGAGATGTACAACTGGGTATCATCAGCGTACAGATGGTATTCTACCCCAAAACCACGGATGATCTCACCCAGCGGCTTCATATACGTGTTGAATAGGAGTGGCGAGAGGACCAACCCCTGTGGTACCCCGTATGAGAGGGGCCTAGAAGTCGACCTCTGTCCCCCCGTCAACCCGTATTGCGACCGATCAGAGAGGAAGGAGGAGAACCACTGCAAAATGGTGCCACCCACCCCAAACCCCTCTAGTCAGTGCAAAAGGATACCATGGTCGATGGTATCAAAAGCCGCTGAGAGATCTAACAAGACTAGATAGAGGAACAACCCCTATCCCGGGCCCTCCACAGATCATCTACCAATGCGACCAATGCCGTCTCGGTGCTATGACCGGGCCGAAAGCCGGACTGGCGTGGGTCTAGATAATCAGTTTCCTCCAGGTGGCGAGGAAACTGCTGTGCAACCACACTCTCTACAACCTTCGCTAGAAAGCGAAGGTTGGAAACGGGACGATAATTAGCCAATAATGCTGGGTCCAGGGAAGGCTTCTTGAGGAGGGGTCTCATCACTGCCTCTTTCAAGACCATAGGTAAGAACCCCTCACCCAAAGAAGCGTTCACAATGGCCTGGAGCCAGCCTCGCGTCTCCTCCCAGGATGCCAGTACAAGATACAATTGCCAAAAGACTTAGATCTCAAAAGTGACTTTATTTTAATATAATATAATATTGTTTGGATGTTTATACATGTTTGCTAGCATAGTTTTTTACAATGATATATTTGCATTTCTCTCCACTTTGTAGTACAAATGTAAGTTAAATGTATTATCTATATTCTGTTATGAAGTCTCGGAAGGAGTCAACGACTTCGACATGAAAGTTCTCAAAATGTCTTTGTACACCTTACCCTTTACCCTATTTGTAAAAAATTTATAAAACCCAATAAAACTTTTTCAAAAAAAAAAAAAAGACTGTAGGTAAGAACCCCTCACCCAAGGAAGCGTTCACAATGGCCTGGAGCCAGCCTCGCGTCTCCTCCCAGGATGCCAGTACAAGCCAGGAGGGACAAGGGTCTAATGAACATGTGGTGGCCTTTAGTCTCCTCGCCAACCTGTCCATGTCCTTGACAGTAACAAAGTCAAAGTCTTCCCATAAAATAGTCTCAAGGCCTGCATCGGATACTTCCTCCGGACCACTATCTGTGGAGGGCAACTCGCTCTGAATCTGAGTGATTTTATCCTGCAGATATTTTCCAAATTCCTCGGCTCGGCCCTGCAAGGAGGACTCTCGCGGCCTCTGTTGAAGGAGGGAGCGGGTCACCCCAAACAGGGCCGCCGGGCGGTTCTCTGCGGATGCGATGAGGGTGGCACAATACTCGCGTTTGGCCACCCTCATTGCCACTAAATAAGTCCTCAAATGGGCTCTTACCAGTGTTCGATCAGATTCAGATCGAGAGGATCTCCACCTACTCTCTAGGCGTCTCTTGCGGCGTTTCATCTCCCTCAGCTCCTCGGAAAACCAAGGAGCCCGGGTGGGATGATGCCGCGTGAGAGGCCGCAAAGGCGCGACGCGGTCTAAGGCCCCCGCGGCCGCACTATACCATGCTGCCACTAGGTCCTCAGCCGCGGCACGAGTCAAGGATACAGGTATTGGCCCAAGCTCCTTCTGGAACTTTTCAGGGTCCATCAGGTGCCTGGGGCGGAACCATCTGGGTGTCTCTAGCTCCGCCTCCCCGCGGTGAGGTGAGGCGATTGGAAAGTCCAGCCGAAGGAGAGAGTGATCTGTCCTTGACAAGGGTGAGATGACTAAGTCCCCAGTTCCAAGATCACTTCTCCACTGGCCAGACGAAAATAAGATCCAGCGTGTGTCCTCCATTGTGAGTGGGGGCCTGAACTAATTGGGTCAGGTCCATGGCCGTCATGGAAGCCATGAACTGCCTCAGAAGCTGCCTCAGAAGCCTCGCCCGCCGATGGCTGCCTCAGAAGCCCGCCGAGCTGCCTCAGAAGCCTCGCCCGCCGATGGCAAGTTAAAGTCCCCCATGACTAGAAGTCAAGGGGTCTCCACTACCATCCCGGCGACCAACTCGAGGAGCTCGGGCAGGGCTGTTGTTACATAACGGGGAGCCAGGTATATAATCAACAAGCCCAACTGCCTCCCTAGGCCCCATTTCATAAAGAGGGACTCACAGCCGGTAGTCTGAGGTACAGTGATCCCCCTCGGCTCTAGACTCTCCTTAATAATAATCGCCACTCCTCCACCCCTGCCTAGGGCCCGAGGCTGATGAAATGCTCGGTATCCCGGTGGGCACATTTCCACGAGAGGTAAAACCCCCGGGGCCCAACCAGGTTTCTGTAATTCCCACCAGGTCTGGGTCCCCCTCTGATACTAGGTCATTTATGAGGGGGGCTTTATTTACCATGGACCTGGCATTGCAGAGCATCAGCCTGGGGCCGTGGCTCTGTAAACCTTGACCGCCTAGTCCCCGAGGGGAGCACAGGGGGTTGGGGCAAGTGACCACTTGTAACCAGCAGCCACGATCCCCCAACTTAAGATGGACACCCTGTCTCCCACCGCCCCTCCCCCTCCCCAGGACCGTATGGATGTGAAATCCCTCCTCAGGAACGACCCCTCCTCCTCCCTCCTCGTTAGACCAATCCTTAATCCTACTCCTAATTTCGTTGGTCAGCCTTATGCCCAGACCCCCTACTGACTGATTAGACCCTTCCCCCACCCTGGGACCCCTTAAAAGACGAATTAAAAATTTGGACAAAAACCCCCTAAGTTTGTGCTTCGTCCATCTCCCCGGAACTATAAGTCCTTCTTCGAGATCGGCCCTTGTTAGATTAGAGGGCCATGCCTGCGAGAGGGGAGATTCTCGCAGGCAGAGGAGATCTTGCCTCGAATAAATGATAGGGTAAGTTAAAGTTGTGAGGGGGTTCATTTTTGGCCAGGGAGGGAAATTTCATAAATAGGAACCATTTATTTATTTGTGGGGAATTATATGCGGGATCTATGTGCCTGCCAAAATGATTTGGACTCATTTTGAAGAGGAAAACATAAGCATAACTCCAAATTGTATGAAGACCATTATCCTCTAAGCTGAAGCAATGGGTCAGAAGAGGAAGCAATTTTCCCAATTTGTCTGTGACCCCTGTGCTCCTGTTCCATCCAATCTAGAATGGATTAAAGACTTTCTAGAACAGAATGAGTAGTGGCCTATAGGGGGGTGAATTTAAAGGGAAATTATGAGAATCATCTTCATTGTTTCATTTCATTTAATCAGCCCTTTGTGAGTATGTAGGTCCAGATTATCATAATGTGCATTAAATAAAAGAGCAAATACTATTAAAGACACTGTCCATCTATATTAATTTGGGAGTAGAATTAAATTTCACTTATGTATAATAAACTTTTCTTTACCTGCAATATTCTCAGCTGCATTCTGTAAAAGTAATTGGATGCAGTAGGAGTGGATATAATAAGCAACCTTCGTTTTTCGTAAAACTGATCTAGAAGAGCTGCTGCTGTCCTCACACCAATATTAATATTCATTGCTGAAAGATATACAAAAGAATTAATCATGCTACCATGCTACCGTGTTCATATAGAAACTTAAAAATAAGCAACAAATCACATAGAAAAGAAGACAGAAAAATGCCAAAGTTTAAAAACTGTTTCCAGCTCCTGGAAAAAGATCAAGCTTTTTGTATACAGTTTCAACAGACCCTGTGAGACTGCCAGAAATAGGCTCCAACCTCTTTTTTCCCCCTCTTCAAATCCAGACCACAGCACAGTCCAACTAAGTAATTAATTTTTAACATCTGAAGTTATTTTTAAGTTGGTGATGTAGAGCTTTGCATTTGAAAGAGGAAAGATGCATTGGAAAGTTAGAGTTTGCTGATGTAGCATCAGCCCTCAATTTCTTAAAGCAGCTGGATCTTTTCCCCCCCCCTGGATTGCTCAGTAGCACAATCCCAGGAGAAGTCTCCTTTAATTTAAATAAGTGCAGACAAGTGCTACACATTCTTTGGAAGACCTTTTTCCCTTTGAGTTCCCAGTCTTAGAAATAGAAATAAAAAATAAAAAAGAGATATAAATAAAATCTCAATCTACCCCTCCCTTCATATCTCTAAACTTTATTATATGGCTTTTAATAATCAACATTTATCCGGAAAGACCAAGAAATCCACAGAAAAGGAATGGGATGAAGAGAAATACTCAAGTTAGCGGACATCCATGAATTTTCATAATCCAGATAACCCTTTACTGAGTGTGCACAAAGCTCTTCATTCTAATTCTGAACAGGACACAATCATTTTTTTAAGTTTAAAAAAGAATTGAGAATTATAATGGGAGGGGGGGGAGTTTAGGAAAGAAACAGAAAGTATATTTATAGATTTTTCCCATAAATTTCCATAGATCTCTAACACTGAAGATCTATGGAAAAAGAGAGAACTTTCTTGGCTTTAATACAATGAATTCAAAAGTAAAAAGCAATACTATTATGTTGGCTACCATTTTGCCAGTCTATTTACAGCATGAAATAAAGGTTTTTTTATTGCTTATTGGCAAAATATTATCCACTTAATCTACATGTAAATTATGTTAACAAGAAACTTGAAGGGGTATTAGGCTAAACTATGTTTCAAATAATGCACATAATCCTGATCTATATTCTTCGCTCTTATAGGATTTATTCATTACTCACGTACATGTACAGGTTGACTCTGTTCCTGACCAGCCTAAATTATACTGGCAAACTCTTGCTGGACTTCCCTGCAACTCATACCCACCAATGCAGGAAAAGTCACAAGTTGCACCATAATTATTTCCATCACCAGAACATTTCATGTAGCCATTGTCTGGGGCATTCAATATTCCACAGCGCCTGACTTTAAATACAAAATAACAGAATTCAGTATTCATCATCACTTCCAGTATATTAAAATTATAATTTAGTAACTTCTTGAAAAAATATTTATTTATTTCTAGTTAACGAATTAATAAATAGTATTATATATATTTTCATGGGATAATAATAAGACTATCTGGGCAATAATCCTGTTATTTATACAGCACTATCATTTATAAAGCTGAACTCCCAGTTATCCTAAAGCCAGAATAATGTCACTAATTATACCTCTTTGCTATGATGGGAATTACAACTACAAACTTAATTGCATTGTTTCTGTTTCCTAAGCACAGTATATCACATTAATAAACAGAATGCAATGCTCAGATCTGATCAGCAATGTAATCCTTTATAGAATTATATGACAAATTACTGTACTAAACTATGAAGGTATACTTATCTAAATCTGAGAGAGAATTTGCTATCCTCAAGAAATAACCACCTTCAATCCCAGCACTATATGTAATAGAGATTATGGAGTACTAGTTCAGTCATACAACTGCATCAACCTATTATCTTCAATGTTTTTTAAAAAGGCTGGCTCCTGTTTATGGTGTTGTCTACAAGTATAGTGCCTTCAAGATATATTGGAACTGTAACTCTGAATATTGGCCCTGATGGATACATTCAGGAAGCTAGTTGTCAGTGATACTGCCATTCAATTGGGAGGAGGGTGGGGGGCCTGGGAGGCAACTTATTAGCAATGCCTGTGTCAACTGGTATTTTACAACTGGTTTCCTAGCACCGAAGCGCCTTGAGATCCCTTAACCTTTTGGGGAAGATTTATGATGGCCATGTGGGATGGTTCACTTTAATGTCTAACAGAAGATAGCCATGGGAATGTATGTTTATCTGGTTCTCAGGGCAGTTGGCAAAGAAACCATCTTCACACTTGTGTATTGGCTAAAATCTGCATTCTAATTAATGGGAGGGGTCTCTACTGCTTTGGTTTCCCTTCTACTAAATAAAAGCTTCCTTTTGAAATACTCCGTTTCAAGAGTCTTCACTTTCTTTAGCTAGGAGAGGCAATCCATACATAAAGCAGCGTCTGCAAAACTGTCAGCTCCGAAGAATCAATCGTTGTTCTCCTGAGGAAACCCTGCAAACCATGTCCAAGCACAAAAGTGAGCAAAGGGAAGCTGAATGCTGGAGGGAGACCTCAAACCCCCACAACCGGAGGCCTGTTCTCTGTATCCTGTTGGAGAGGATGAGGTGACCCTGGAGGACCCCAAAAAGCCCTGCTGGTTGATCAGCATGGAGACAAAAGACAGTTGTGATGGGAGGACCAGAGGAATCACCCTCACCCATGGTAATCAAAAACCAGGGTGGAAATTGGAGCTAGAAATCCCCTCTGACCAGGAGGAATTAAACGAAGACTCGCTGAGAGAGGATCATATGAAGAGGCATGTAACCCACTTGGTGATGGAGATTTTGAAAAATCTCAACATCCAGGGAGGTGCCAGAACGACAGCAAAGAAGCACTGGAAGGGCAGCAGCCGCAGATGATGCCAGGGAGCTACACCACCACCCCTTGGACCCTGCTGATCAAGCAGAAGACACAGCAACAGCAGCAGGCAACCCAGTAAACACTCTCCACCAGTTGGCAAGTGGATTGGGGCCCATTCCCAACTAACCCCAAACTTTACTTTACTTTACTTTAATTTGATTTCTATACCGCCCTATCTCCCAACATGGGACTCAGGGCGGTGCACAGGAGCTATAAAATATAAAAATATAAAATATAAAAATACAAACAATCAAGTAGCTAAAATTAAGATTAAATACGATTTGGCCCGTGCTAAAAACGTTAATTTAAAACCCACTTAAAATAGTAATAGCTGTATTCCGCAACTGGAAAGAAAGACTCCTTCCCTTGGGGTGAAGTTTGATGGGAATTCACAAAAATTGGGATTCTTTGTGGCACACATGCCCACCTACATGCAAGAGTATGGGCGTGATTTTCAAACCCAAGGATCCTGAGTGCAAGTTGTTACCCTAGCCCTGAAACGAGCCACTGCCAGATGGATGGTGATCCTACATAATGCCAATGCACCAGAAGTGTGGGACTTCGACCGTTTCATGATGGCCCTGCAATGACATTTCAAGGACCCCCTCACAGACCGCAAAGCACGCTACCACACTAAAAATGTGAAGCAAAGATGGCGGCCAGTGGCAGAGTATACTGAAAAATTCTGAGACCTGGCGTGCTGTATGAACTCGCCAGAGGATATCCTGGTAAGCTGTTTCAAGGATGGGCTGAGTGATGACCTCTACAATGCCTCCATGGCCCGAGGTGCACCAAACCACCTACATGAGTGGTATCTCACTGCCAAAGAGGCTGAGATCGATATGGCCAGGAACCAGTACCAAGGGGTATGTGTGTGGAAGGAATTTCTACCCCAATGGAAGCAAGAATCTTTCAATCTGCAAATGGCATATTCTCCAAATCCCTCAGCCTGTTTCAAGTGTGGAAAGGAGGGGCACTGAGCTACAGAATGCCATTCTCAAACACCTGCTAGTAAACCAGAGCACCCATTGGGGGAGAAACCTACGAAACCTGGGCAGCGTGGGAAGGAGACGGCCGTGAGGAGCAGGGAGATCATAGAGTCTTCACCCCCTCCCCTCTTTGAGGAGGAAATCCTGGCTTCTCAGCAGGAGGAACCATACTCATTTGGAAGTGATCCAGAGGATGAACTACTGGTAAGTAAACCAATTAAACCACTTACCCTCCCCCTAAGACTGTTTATCCCTAACTGGGAGAGGGGGATAATAATCTCCACTTTAGTGGACTCAGGGTGCACCCGCTGTTTGATCAGCCCAACCCTGGTAAGGGAGTTGAGGATTAATGTGAGGAAGCTGAAGAGCCCCATAGCTTTTTGCAAACTAGATGGGTCAATAGCGGGGTGGGGGGGAGCCAGTATCTTTTGCCACTGAACCTCTACAGATAGGCATCAGAAGCCACAAAGAAATACTTACATTTATAATGGCTGAAAAAATGGAACCCCAAAATTAATTGGAAGCAAGGCACCATAAAAGTTCAGATGCACGTGGCTTTTGCTGAGAATCCACACAAAGAAACTGAGGGGGCAGAGCATCAAGAAACAGCAATGCCTGCTCACACTATGCCAACTCTCTAAATGTGAATTCCATCAAGAAAAAAATGATTAGTTAGGGTACTGCATTTCACACCAGGGCATAGAAATGGACCCTTTAGGGGGGCGTGGCGATGCTCGTGTAAAGAGAGGTTGTTTCCTCCATCTCGCAGGGCTTTTTTTATTTAATAAATGTGGATTAAAGTGATTAAAACGCGCCGTTAGGAGCTGGAAATGTTTACAGGTGTTTTGGAAGGTCGGTGTGACTTGTAAATTGTTTTTTCAAAGTGATTGATCAACCCGAACTGCTCGAATTTCAAAGTTTCGTTTCTCCGTGAAGGCAGAGGGTTGAGCAAGGCGGCCGAGGTAAGAGGGGGCTACCCTTTGTTCTGGCAAATATCACGATTTGCATGCTTTTTGTCTCGCTACAAGGCTTTAAACACAAGCGGAAGACCAAGAAGGAAGTTGGCTGATGGCATGTGGATTACAACTCCTTTGAACTTTTGAATTCTTCTAAATTCTTCTAAAGTGGATTGTGTTAGCTGAATGTAGCGAGCAAGTTTTTGGATTACATTTAAAATGGAGGCTTAAGAAGTTAAATAAACTGGGGAAGCCCTCCTATCTCTCTTTCTGGCTTCTTTGGTGCATTAAAAGCCGGCTCAACTTTATTTTATTTGGGACACTGCCCTTATTCTTCACAAAAGACCCTCTTGGCAAAGAAATATATTTTTTTTAAAAGAAAAAGCTTTTTTGAATTGAAATGACGACTCAACAGCCCTCAGAACTTGAACGGATCTTCGGAGCCTTAAATACAATTGGAGAAAAATTAACTACACTGACTGATCATGTGGGGAATTTGACACTGGAAGTTCAAAAAGCTAAAGAACAGATAAGTGAATTGAATGTTAGTTTTGTAAAGCAAAACGTGGAGGTGAAATTTATTAAAGATGAAATTGAACAAATCCATGCACACGATGCACAAATTGATCGTAAAATAGAGGGAATTTTTTATAAAAATCAGCAGCAAGACAAGAGAATTAGTCTTTTGGAGGAGGACGCTAGAAAATATAATATTGTTATACGTAATATTCCAGAAAATAGACCGGATGATTTGAAGCAGAGGGTGTTAAAATGGTTGAATGATTTTGGATTTGAATACACAGCAGCAGACCTAGTAAGTGTTTTTAGAATTGGTTATAAGAGACAAAATGGAGCAAATAGAAATGTTTTAGTAAGATTTGCAAACCTTGGAGATAAACTAGAGGTTATGGCAAAAATAAGGGAACTGGAAGGTGTTCCTAAGTTTGAGGAGAAAGAAATCCAAGTTTTTCCGGATATTTCCAGGGAAGACAGATCTTGGAGATATTATTTGAAACCAGTTACAAAGGTTTTGAGAGACAATGATATTAAGTACAACTGGAGGCCACTACAGCAGCTGAAATTTTTTTACAAAGGAAGGATGCATACTATTACCCCAGAAACAGACGTAATAAGATTAATTCGGGAGCTTGGGCTGATTGAGAAAGAGGAAGATTTGGTAGAAATTAAAGATTATATGCTTAAGATGGGTGGAGTACAAGAGGAATCCTCAATTTTGGAAGAAAAAGGTGCAATTGGCGGCCAGGATCCCAAGAGTTTAAAGAGAAAAGAAATTTCCCGGCAGTTTCTGAGTATAAGAAAATTCGTGAAGATACCGAACGAACGCCAGACAAGATGGAGGATCTTAGTAAAAAGCAGGAAGCTGAGTCCGGGGCGAAGCCAGTGTTGTCTTCTTTTTTTGAAAGTGGAATTTAAAGAACAGCCCGAAGAGGTGACCCGACCATCGGCATGTCCCACTCCCCCACACTCTTTATATAGAGGCGATATCTGATTGAGGATGTGGGGGATGAAGATTGCTTGTTATTTGTTGTGGTTGTTGTGTCTGATATTTGAGTTTTATGTTTATGTTGTTTGTTATATACTGTTTGTGGAGTTTTATGTTTTTGTATGTCTTTTTTGTTTGGTGTTGGGTATGCACATAAAGGAAGAGGAGGGGTCAGGATTAAAAAAGTTACCGCTTAAATGCGGTTTATAAAAATAATGACATGGAACGTGAAGGGTACAGGCAATCATATAAAAAGGAAAAGATTGGAACTTAAATTTAAAAGGGATTCTCCAGATATATTATTTTTGCAGGAAACTCATCAAAAATCTGAGGATTTTAATAGAATGAATATTAAAGGTATGCAAATTTATGAAAAATCTTTTGGGACTTCCAAAGCTAGAGGAGTTGCGATATTGATATCAAATAGGGTATACTTTGAGAAAAAACAAGTAATTAGAGATGAGGAAGGCAGATATTTAATAATTATAGGGAATATTAACGAGCAAAAAGTGACATTGGTTAATTTATATCTACCGAATGAAAAACAAAAGGGATTTTTGGATAAAATTACTAAGATTTTGGAAACAGAAAGTGAAGGGAAAGTAATTGTGGCGGGAGATTTCAACCTAATTAGGGATAGAATTGATAGTAATAATCCCACCCGCTTTAGACAAACAAATAAAGGGGAAATTTTAAATAAATGGATGTTTCAAAACAGTGTGGCAGATGTTTGGAGAGAGTTGAAAGGCTCTGAAAGGGTGTATACCTTTTGTTCTAAGGTACATAATACTTATTCAAGGATTGATTATATTTTTGTTTCTAAAGATTTGCTGAATAAAGTAGATAGAATAGATGTGGGAATTTTTAAGGATTCTGATCATGCAGAAGTTATGGAAATAGATTTTAATTTTGAGAAAAAGGAAAGAGGTTGGAGATATGATGAAAAATTGTACAAAAGGGAGGAGGATAAAATATGGATATTCAAAAAATGGAAGGAAAGTTGGGAATTGAATGATAATGAAGAGGTTAAATTTGAAATTGTTTGGGATACCATGAAAGCTATATTTAGAGGAGAAAGTATTAAATTGTCAAGCAGGAAATATAGAGAATACAAAGCTAAAATTGTTCAGGATACAAGACAAATTAAGATATTGGAGAACCAATTCTCACTTACGAAAGATAAAAAATGTTTGGAGGAATTGACCTTACTAAAAACTAAATTGATAGAAGAAGATATTGAATTGGTTAAAAAAAATTAAGATATTTGAATAGGGATTTTTTTGAATTTAGTAATAAAAATTCTAGGTTACTGGCAAAGATGGCGAAAAATAAAACTCAAAAGAGAGAAATTGGTTCTCTGATAGATGAAAAAGGTACAAGGTGTTATAAGAGATTGGAGAAATGTGAAGTAGCTAGGAATTTTTTTCAAAAATTATATTTAAAGAAATCAATTGATTTAGAAAAATTGAAGAATCATCTTGGAAAATATGGTATGAAAATAGATCAAACATACAAAGATTTGATGGAAAGAGATATAACACAGGAGGAAATCAACGAAATAATACAAGAGTTAAAATTAGGGAAGACCCCAGGAGAAGATGGATTACCTGCGGAATTTTATAAAGATTTTAAAGAACTAATAATACCAAAACTGCAAAAATTATTTAATGGAATTTTACATGGTGGAGAAGTCCCGATGTCATGGAATAAGACAGTAATATCTATAATTCCTAAACCGGATAAAGATCTTGAGAGGATCGAGTCCTATCGACCTATTTCTTTAATCAACCAAGATGCTAAAATATTTACAGCTATTATAAGTAATAGATTAAATAGTTTTATAGACAAATATATAAGTTATAATCAAGTAGGGTTTGTTAAAGGTAGATATATGAGTGATATAATTAGAAGAGTATTGAATATTATAGATGTAGCAGAGAATAATGGAGATGAATTAGGTATAATATCGTTAGATATTTTTAAAGCTTTTGATTCTGTACAATGGGATACTATAAAAGTAATTATCGAGGCATTAGGCTTTGGTAATAAATTTATACATGTTATTTCAAAACTGTATCAAAAAAGTAGTGCAAAGGTAAAGGTGAATGGAACAATGACGGAAGAGATTAAATTGGAAGCAGGCACGAGACAAGGATGTCCCTTGTCTCCAACATTATTTTTGTTAGTTATGGAGGGTTTGATTAAACTGATAGAAGCAGATGAAGAGTTGGAAGGTTACAAGGGATATAAGATAAATTTGTATGCGGATGACACTTTGATTATTTTGAAAGATATAGAGAAAGATTTAAAGAGGATAAATAAACATTTGATAGAATTTGAAGAAATGACAGGTTTAAAGGTAAATTGGTCAAAATCTGAATTATTAATGAATAAAGATGGTAAGGAGTGGGAGAGTATGCAAGAACAATTTGGGATAAGAGCTAAGAACACATTGAAATACTTGGGGATAACACTTTCACTTAAAGTTAGAGAATTAAAAAAAATTAATTATGAGGTGATGTTGAAGGAAGTAGAGAAAAAGATAGATAAATATAAAGAGATAAAGTTGTCTTGGTTTGGTAGAATTGCAATGTGTAAAATGATGTTATTACCAAAGTTTAACTTTTTATTTGAGATGCTACCATTAAATTTGATAGAGAAAGATATAGAAGAATATCAGAAGAAATTAGACAAATTTTGTAATGGTGGGAAAAGACCAAGATTAATGAAGAAATTGTGGTATCAAAACCAAAAAGAGGGTGGATTGGGAATTCCCAACCTACTTAATTATTATCGGGCGTATAATATTAGAACTGTGATAAAAATACTTAAAGGTGGAGACGGTCATTGGGGAGATCTGGAGTTAAAAGATATTAAGAGATTTGGGTCTATATGGTTTTTAGATAGAGCAAAAACAAAAAAAGGCAATTAATAGTTATTGGCTAAAGGGGCTGAGTAAAACTTGGAATAAATTTGTTAAAAAACTGATTCCGGATATAACGTTTTTGGGAAAGACAACTGAAAGTTGGCCGATTAAAACTAATATAAGTCGGAACAAAGTAATTGAGGATGAAAATATAGGAAATATAGTAGATTGGTTAAGAGCTTTAGGAACTGAAAGTAGGAAGAAAAAAGTAATTCAAAAATTGGAGTTAAATTGGTTTGAAAAAATACAGGTAGAAAAATGGACTATGAAAGTAAGGGGAATATGTAACATAGATAGAAGTAAAACTAAATTTGAAAGTTTAGTATCTCAAATTATTAAGGATGAAACTGGGTTAAAAGGACTCGTCAGTAAGATATACAAGATTATAAACTTTGATGGAAATCCACAAATGGTAATGAAAAGGAATTGGGAGGAAGACCTAAAGATTAAAATATTGGATTTGGATTGGAACGAGAATTGGAAGAGTCGGATTATGAGGACTTTATCTATTAGGATTAAAGAACATAATTTTAAGGTTGTTTGGAAATGGTACTGGACCCCATTAAGATTATCACTGATAGATAAAAAAATGAGTGATAAATGTTGGAGATGTAATACGGAATTGGGAACTTATGAACATATGTGGTATAAATGTGTGAAAATTAAAAAGTTTTGGCAGCAATTAGAAAGAACGATGTGTGAAATGATGAAAAGAATAATAATATTGAGACCAGAAACTATATTGTTATTGATAATTAATGAACCAGAGTTAACAAAACATGAGAAAGAACTGATTAGAATTATGATTATAATGGGTAGAATTGTAATAGCAAGATATTGGAAAATAGAGGTAAATATTAAAATAGAAGAATGGTATTGTGAAATGTGGAAATTAGCCTTAAATGATAAAATGACGTGTGATATTAAATTTAGAGAGGGGGTTTATAAAAACGATATCTTTTGGAAGACTTGGAAGCCATTTGTGGACTATGCACTTGGAACTTTGGACGTCTCGACGCCTGTACCGAGGGAACGTGGATTTTGGAGATCCTAAAGATAATAGATGATACTTGAAACCAACTCTTCCTTTTGTTTTGTACAGCACTGGGTGATATATTGTAAAACAGTATAAAAATTTTAATAAAAAAAAAAAAAAAAAGAAATGGACCCTTTAAAAGTGCAGGTGGTACTTGATTGGGAACACCCTGTACACGTAAACAGTTACAAAGCTTCCTGGAATTCGCCAACTTTTACTGCCAGTTTATCCCTGCTTTCACCCAGATTGCTCTCCCCCATCACCAAGCTTTTAAAAATGAAGGGGGAGAATAACCCAAAACCGAAGCAGCCTTGGAACTGGACAATGGAATGCCAAGCTGCATTTGAAAAACTTAAACAGCTGTTTTCAGCATAGCCAATTCTAAAGCACCCGGACACAAAGAAACCATTCATCATACAAGCAGGTGCCAGCGATGTGGCAATAGGAGCAAATCCTGCTTCAGAAAAATGAGCAAGACCAATTACAATCATATGCTTACCCATCCAAAAAATTGAATGAAACTGAGCAAAGGTGGACCATTTGGGAGAAAGAAACTTATGCAGTTTGGTGGACACTTTTAACCTGGAAGCATATCCTAGAGGGGAATAAGATCCCTTTTGGCGTCTAGAACGGATCATAAAAATTTAGAAGCCTTAAAGATCCCAAGGAAACTCTCCCCAAAACAAGTATCATGGGCTCAGTGCTTTAAACCAGGGGTCCCCAACCTTTGCAACTTTAAGTCTGAAGTCCTTCAGACTTAAACTTGCAAAGGTTGGGGACCCCTGCTTTAAACAGTTTGAGTTTATGCTCAGATAGCTCCCCAAGGGAAAAAGCTTTCTGGCAGATGCATTATCCAGAAAACTGCAATACAATAGTATGAAGCCAGACATAATCAAAACCATAGTACAAAAGAACCAGTTAGCCACTAAAGTAATCACCAGATCCCAGGCAAAACAAGAAACGTTGATGGACAATGACACCACCCAAATTTTTAAGCAAGCTTTGGCCACCAATGAATGGTTTTTGAGCCACAAATCCAGTTCCCTGATGAAAGATAACTTAACTTGGGTGGGAGGGAAGTTTTATGTTTCAGCTAGCCAAAGACTGCGCTTAATGGCAAGGTGCCACAATTCCAAATTAGATGGACACTTTGGTTTTGTGAAAACTTTACACCAAATTAAAAGACAATTTTGGTGGCCATCAGTAAAAAAGGACATAGAGAGCTACATTGTTAGCTGCCCTATTTAGGGGCATTTAGTTAGCTGCCCTCCCAACCTGGAGAGAGATTGCTATGGACTTTATTGTAGAACTGCCAGAAAGTGCAGGGAATACTGGCATTTGGGTCATAACAGACCTGTTTTCAAAACAGGCACATTTTATATACCGTGCCCAATGGTCCCAACTGCCAAAAGTCCAGCCAAGTTATTCCTGATACACATTTATTGTCTTCATGGAGCCCTGCAGAGAATCATCTCTGACAGAGGGGTTCAATTCACCTCCAAATTTTGGAGGGCATTTTTAAACTTACTTGGCACTGCCCAGGGGTTGAGCTCTTCACACCACATGCCGACTAATGGTCAATGTGAGAGAACTATACTAGAACAATATCTAAGATGTTTTATTAATTTCCAACAGGAAAACTGGAACCGAATGTTTATCTTTTGTGGAAGTTGCATTCAATAACTTTGTACACTCAACTACTGGTTTTACTCCTTTTAGAGTAGCAACAGGACAGGATTTCAGCCCCATGCCTGAACTACCCACAGAAGAACCTACTATCTCCTCACTTAAGGAGTGGATGGACACGTTACAAAACACATGGCCAGTAGTTAGATTAGCTTTAGAGGAAGCTAGAGAGGCTTTTAAAATTTAAGCTGACAAGAAAAGAATGGAACCCAAACCTTTCCACGTTGGAGATAGAGTATACTTATCTACAAAATTCCTTACAGCCATCAAAGAAATTAGGGCCAAATTTCATTGGACCTTTCCCTATTACTAGGGTCATCAATCCAGTAACAATAGAACTACTCCTTCCAAAAACACTCAGGCACGTCCACCCAGTATTTCACATTAGTTTACTCAAACGAGAAGTAATCTCACCACTCAGACCACCTGCACCTACACCACCTGTTCTCATCATGATAGAAGGTGAACAACACTTTGAAATCAAGGAAATCCTTGATTCTAGGATCCACAGGGGGGAAACCCAATACTAAGTTGCTTGGAAGAATCTACCCTCATCTCAAAATAAATGGGTCGCTAAACATCACATACCTCACTGAAAAAATTTCACTCCCAATACTCTGACAAACCTTATTAAAATTTTATAATATAATTTTTTTCCCTATCTTTTCACAGGTGGATCTCTCCTTTTTCTAAGGAAGACAGCATGCCAGATTCCTAAAAGTGATACTGCCATTCAATTGGGAGGAGGGGGGCCTTGGAGGTGACTTATTAGCAGTGCCTGTGACAACTGATATTTTACAACTGCATTCCTAGCACCGAAGCACCTTGAGATCCCCTCACCTTTTGGGGAACATTTATGATGGCCATGTGGGATGGTTCACTTTAGCCTAATGGAAGATAGCCATGTGAATGTATGTTGGTAAAGGAACCATCTCACACTTGTGCATTGGTTAAAAGTGATCTTACCTCTGACTTTGACTAAAAATTTGCAAGTTCCCTTATTCCTAGCTCTGTCATACACAGTATATTGGATTTTGTGATCTCCTTCTGAAAAATATGATCCTGGTGGAAGTCCTTTCAAGACAACACTAAAAATGAAATAAAGTAATGTTAAATTTTAAAAAGACAGCAATATCTTAGTCTTTCAGTATATATTTTAGAGAATATGGACTAAAGTTAATATTATACTTACCTGGAACTTCTGAGAATCTGACCTTTTTAAACACCATCTACTGATATGCAACAACAATAATACTATAGCGTCACTGGTAGCCTGACACTGCAATGAACAAGGACACATTCAATTTTGCAGCTAGTAAGATTATTGGACGAACAGGCACAAAAACAGCCAGGGAAGTGAAATAGGCCCCCCATCAATCAACAGGAGCACTGATTTACCACCAGTCTATCAAGTACTTAAAAGGCAAGGGCTGGGCAGCACAAGCAAATAATAGCTAATGTCATAAAAGCCAGCCACCAACACACCCCAATCAACATCTAAAAAAGCCAATTAACAGGCAGTATGTATACCACACACAGAACAGCACACACTCGGCTAGAGAGAAGTTTTATGAAGATGGGATCCAGCAGGAGTCCAAAAGCCTCCGAAAGACAAAACCTCTGGCCCTGCTGACTGACCTAGATTGGATCCTGCAACACTATATATGGATATAAAATATGCACTGATATATAAAAGTTATAGGGACATTGTGACTCAGTGGCTAAGACACTGAGCTTGTCAATCAGAAAAGTTGGCAGTTTGGTGGTTCGAATCCCTAGCACTGTGTAGTGGAGTGAGGATGTATGGGGCGGGTGAGGTGTAATGGAGTGAGGATGTATGGGGCGGGATCGGATCCTGCCGCATACATCCTCACGGCCGATCCGCTCCCACAGAGAGGGACTTCTCCGGGTGCCGTCCACTAGACTGTGTCAGCGGGCGACGCCCAGGGGAAGGGCCTTCTCTGTGGTGGGCCCAGCCCTCTGGAACGACCTCCCCCCCGACATTAGAACAACTACGGACCTCCGCTCCTTCCGTCAAAAACTGAAAACACACTTTTTCTGCTTGGCCGGCCTTGGTTAGTCTCTACCTTGGGGTGTTTAGGGAATTTAGTTTTAATGGGGTTTTTTAGCGCAGGGACGATCAATTTAATCTGCTTTTATCTATTGTATTTATTGTTTGTATATATTTTATATGTTTTAATTTCCCTGTGCACCGCTCCGAGTCCCCTTGGGGAGAGGACGCGGTATACAAAATTAAATATTATTATTATTATTATTATCATTACTTGTCCCAGCTTCTGTCAATCTAGCAATTTGAAAGCATGTAAAAATACAAGTAAAAAAATAGGAACCACCTTTGGTGGGAAAGTTCACCTTCGGCGTTTGGTCATGCCAGCCACATGACCACAGAGATGTCTTCGGACAACGCTGGCTCTTTGGCTTTGAAACAGAGATGGGCATCGCCCCCTAGAGTTGGGAATGACTAGCACATATGTGCGAGGGGAACTTTTATACCTTTTTAATATAAAAGTTGATCTTGCATCTTGTTACACCTCAATTGCTAGACTGCAAAATTATTTGGGCTGCATGTTTGAAAGAAAGACTAGGAACTAAAGTGCTATAAATTTGTCAATTCATACTAGTGTCAAAGTCTGAGGTTTGCCATGCCTGAGGGGGCATGGTGGGTACTTGGAGGCTACAACAATAGTGGGACCTTCCAGCAGCAACAGTGGAGCTGCACTGACACAGTGAGAGACTGCAGCAGCAGAGTCGAAACCCAGCTAATGCTGAAAGCCAGCTAATCACAGCCAGCAGTGATTCAGCCGACAATCAGCTGTTCCGGAGCATCCAGCAGCACACAGAGTTCAGGCCGCCATTAGGCCGAGCTCAGAATTCAGGCCAGGTGGAATTAGGCCGCAGTTCAGGCCGAACAAAGTACTATAGCTGGTGAATTCCTGGCTTACCATTCGTTCCTGTCTGCTTAGGCTTCCATATCGGTCCGAAGCGCTACCCATCCACTAACCACATGCTGCACTCCCAGCGCGCAGCACAGGGTCGTTTGGGTCGTTTATTACTCCAGCGTGACGATCTTCCACGACACAACGCTCGGCCGACCCACACCGCCCTCGCCATCGCCCTCCCGGTGACCTGACCACTCAGACATCTCAGCAGCTCCGGATTCCACTCCTGCTGCAGCCACTCACCCGTGCCGCCCCCAAGAGTCAAAAACGCTCCCAAGAGTCAAAAACGCTTGGCATACAGGATGAGTGGGGGGCGGGCGGCATGATGGCTCTGCCGTTCTGCCACTCTGCCGCTCCAGCTCCAGCTCCCGCATCAACTCCACCCTCGGCTCGCCACTCGTCCATACCATCCCAAAAGACTGCGAGCACTCCAACGCGTTGGTGAGATGGGCGGCTTGCCAGAACTGGCCGCCAGATGACAAAGACATCCTCCTGGGCTCAAAGGCCTTCCTCGCCGTTCTTCGTGCTCAAAGGTTGGTCTCCATTTTCCTCACGCATGCGCAGAGGGTGCTTGTTGCAGAGGTGGGGAGGGTGTGGCTGATTACTGCAGCAGCATGTTGCAGCGCAGCTCTGAAATGTAAAAGATGCTGGAAGGTAGATGCTCCCAGCGCTGACTGTACATCTAATTTTGATCTGGAACCCATTGTGTGCCAGAGTATGGCTTATGAAATCTAGGAAGCCTCAACACATGTGGCATATGACTGGTTTAGGTCCAGAGCTTGGATCTTTGAAAGATAGTCAGCATTCGGAGCATCTTCTTCCAGTGTCTTTTAAAGTTCAGAGCTGTGCCACAGCCTGCCGCCACAGCAATCAGCATCTGGGCCTTGAACAGGCCTTTATAGTTCAGGCAGACACCAGCAACATGGAGGTGGTTGCCATCCTTCTACAGATGAATGAACAGGGAAGATTACAGCCGTGCACATATACATCCCGTAAATTTACGGAGACTGAAGGGACATGGGCCACTTGGGAAAAGGAGGATTTTTGGGTCCAGTGGGCCCTCATGACTTGGTGTCACCTCCTCAAGGAGAGAAAAGTTCTGTTCAAGGTGTGGACAGACCATAAAAACTCCAAGGCATTCCAAACCCTGCAGAGATTGTCACCCCAGCAGGTGCAATGGACACAGTGTTTCCATTGCACAATGCTTGTTTTGAAATACATCCCCATGGGAAGAAACTTTGTGGCAGATGCTCTATCAAGGATGCCTCAATCTAACAGCCGCCAGGAGGAGGTGGTGCACCCCCTCATTCCCCTTCTCCACAACAAGCTGCATGGGTTTCAGCCCGATGGTCTGCCATGAGTGCAGATGAGTTAACCCAGAGGTCTGCAAAGTTGGCTCTTTTAAGACTGGTGGACTTCAACTCCCAGAATTCCCCAGCCAGCTATGCTGGCTGGGGAATTCTGGGAGTTGAAGTCCACCAGTCTTAGAAGAGCCAACTTTGCAGACCCCTGAGTTAACCCATCAGTTATGGTATGGACTGCTGACTGACTCCTGGTTCCTAGAGCACCAGCAATTGCTCACCCAACAGGATGGGTGGCATGGAAAGGCAGTAAATTATATGTGCCCCACACCCTAAGGCCCCAAGGGCATGATATGAAACAGGCAGGACACTTTGGGTTTCTCAAATCCCTGCATTTAGCAAAGAGGCAGTTCTGGTGGTCTCAGATGCAACACAAAATAGAGGATTATGTCAAAGGCTGTCCAGTATGTGTGACCACGGGGAAGCCTCCTGACCTCTAGCAGTCTGTGGCCAACCTGGGAGGAGATAGGTATGGACTTCATTGTGGAGTTTCCAGAAAGCAATGGCCAGACGGTCATCAATTTGTTTTCAAAGTAGCCACATTTTGTACCATGCCCTGGGTTGCCATTGGCACAAATATTGGCTAAACTGTTCCTTGCACATATCTATTACCTCCACGGTGTGGCGGGGAAGATTATCTTGGATCAGAGGGTACAGTTCACAGCCGGGTTCTGATAGAGTTGATAGAGTTGAATAATAGAGTTGTCCCAGGGTTTAAGCTCGGCATTTCACCCAAGTACTAATAGGGTGGCAGAGAGAGCCAATGCCATAGTGGGAAGATATCTCAGAAGCTATGTCACCTACCAGCAAACCAATTGAACACAGCTCCTGCCATTTGTGGAGGTGGCACATAACAATGCTGTCCATAACAGTACAGATTTTACTCCCTTCAGAGTAGTGCATGGAATAGACTTTGTTCCAATACCTGAATACTCTTGGGAATTCACTTCCCTTGTGGCACAAAGGAGTGAATATAAACCTTCCAGGGGGTGTGGGGATCCGTAAAAGTGGCCTTGAGAAAAGCAGCAGAAACCCACAAAGTACAACTCAAGAAGAAATGGTCTCCACAGAAGCCATTCCAGGTGGGGGAGAGGGTGTACCTGTCGACCAAATACCTGAAATTGAAGGTCCCATGTTGAAAATTGGGTTCCTAGGCCCAGTCCCCATTGTGTGGATAATTAACCCTGTGATAGTGGAGCCAAAACTACCCCGACTGTTAGGGAAAGTCGATCCCATCTTCCATAGTAGTCTATTGAAACCAGTAGGAGAGGCCTCCGTCCAGTCATGAACGGCACCAGTATCCAACTCTGTGGAGGTAGGGGGGAGGCCCATTACAAGATCGGCCAGATATTGGATTCCCAGCTACAAAGGGGCTGGTTCAATACCTGGTCTAATGGAAGGGTTATCCTGTCACAGAGGCCTCCTGTGATGACCTAGGGCATGGCACAAAAGCGACACAGCCAGAGAATAGTTCTAACTGCCCTTTATTGCTCCAACTTTGTACCCAAACATCCCCACATTTACTACACGTCCTGGAGCAAAGCTCTCACATGCACCTTCATCAGCTTCTGGCTGCAAGTAGTCCAATAAGCAAGGCGAGCAAATCAGTAACCAGGGCCAGCAGTCCAGTAAGCAAGGGTTGCAAAATAGGAACCAGGGCCAGCAATCTACTAAGCAAGGTTTGCAAAGCAGTAACCAGAGCCAGAAGTTCACGAAGCAGGCAAACCAGGCAAGTCCCACAAGACAGCACAGTAATTTCCAGACATCAGCAAATGCACCTAGATGCTCCACAGATTCAATGCTTATTTCCGACAAATACTCCTCCCACTGGCATCTCTTTTACATCTCAGTCCCTCATAGCCAGCTCAGTCTACGCTGTTCTCACCTTTCCCTCTTCTCTGCGTGCTCTAGGATCAGCAGGTCCTTGCTCATCATCTGAGCTCTGTCTCTCATGTTCATCTTGTCCCTGTTCCTTCCTGTCTACAAGCTGTTCTAATCCTAAATGCCTTGGCCTGACTGGCTCTGCCCTTCCCCAGTTTCCTCCAATGTCAATTTGGAACTAATTGTGTGCTAGAATCCATCTTATTAAATCCAGGAAGCCTCAAATGTGTGGTTTATTACTGAATTAGGTCCAGAACTTGGACCTTGTAGAGCATTATGTACTAAATTAAAAGTATATAAAATTAAAAAGTGTGTTTCGTATACAGCTTTTACATTTATGTACCATCACTCTATTGTTTAATTTACTTTTTTACTTTTTACATCTTTACTCACTCTGTCAAAATGCCATCAGCAGTATCTCGTCCCTCTGGAGTATCCCAGAATACCCTGGATGTTAATTTATTGGGTTCTGCTATTTTCTCCTTTATACTTGGACACTGAATTCTTGGTGATTCCATATCTATACATAAAAACACAGGCAAACATGATGATTTGTTTTAAGTTAGTGTTTACTGACGCATATAACATTTTTAAACAATAGTAATAACATTAAGTCATAAACTGCTATTGGGACAGTTAAAATTAAACTGTTGAATATTAAAATGATTATAACATGTGTGCAAAGAAATAAAATGTTTTACACAAAGTGATTTCTTGCCTATTCATCCATTTTAGTTACCTGTGCTTTTCAAAATTATTCTAATTTTGTAAAAATAAGTGCTTTTTCTATTCAAAGTTTTTCTATTCAAACAGTCTTCAGTTTTACTGCATTAAAATTGGCACCCCACTTTTCTAAAATACTTTCACTCATTTTTATCATTCATGTTATATTTCAAGGAAACTTGGTTTCTTTGAAGAAGAAACTACTCTTTTCAGAAGCTCTTTTTCAGAAGCTACTCTGAAAATGAACCAGCAAACATGTGGAAAACTCTTTAAAATATCACCAGTTACAGCAAACCTTCTCCCAAGCTAAAGGAAATCAACAACTGGCAGATGACCTGAATGTGCTTTACTGTAGGTTTGAGAGAAAACTGCCATCCATCCTTACAATCTCCATCTCAGACACACCAACAGCTAAGCCTCCTTCAACCTACCCTATCCCATTGGGCCCATTGCCTCTGGTGATTACAGAGAATGAGCTGTAAAGCCTATTTCACAGACAAAAGCCAGGAAAGGGGCCAGATCCAGACAAGATAACTCCTTGCTTAAAAGCTGATCAACTGCCCCTCATCTTCACCCGATCTTTAATAAATCACTAGAGATGTGTTATGTTCCTTCTTGCTTCAAATGCTCTACTATCATCCCAGTGCCAAAGAAACCCTCCATCAAGGAACTGAATGACTTGAGACCAGTTGCTCTAACATCTGTAGTTATGAAGATCTTTGAAAGACTAATAATAATAATAATAATAAATTTAATTTGTAGACCGCTCCCTCTCCCTGAAGGGACTCGGAGCGGTGCACAGGGGAATTAAAAACGTACAAAACATAGATACATCATAAATATATATAAAATCAAATTAAACAATTTATCCCTGTGCTAAAAGACCTAAAATCCTAAACTAGTGCTCGGCCACCTGAGAACCACCACAGATCTGCTGTTAGACCCCTTGCAATTTGCCTACCGAGAAAACATCGACAGATGATGCTGTTAATATGACTCTGCACAACATCTTGAATCTCCAAAGACCTATGCAAGGGTCTTCTTTGTAGACTTCAGCTCAGCATTCAATACTATCATTCCAGATATTCTTCTAACTAACCTAAATCAGATAGCTGAATCTGACCATACTTGTAAACTGATCATAAGCTTCCTAAGAGACAGGAAGTAGCAGGTGAAGCTAGGCAAAATCACATCAGATACCTGTACAATTAGCACAGGAGCCCCCCAGGGCTGTGTGCTCTCTGCACTTCTCTCTCTATACCAATGACTGCATCTCAAAAGATCCCTCTGTTAAAATACTGAAGTTTGCAGATGATACAATAGTGATTGGTCTCATTCCAGACAACGATGAATCTGCATATAGACGGGACGTTGAACAACTAGCCTTGTGATGTAACCAGAACAATCTTATTTATTTATTTATTTATTTATTTATTTTTCATATTTATATCCCGCGCCCATCTCCTACAAAAGGACCCGGGGCGGAGCACAGGAAGATTAAAAATACAAAAATACAAATATACAAAATATAAAGACTCATTAAAACTATATTAAACCCAACCCTGTGCTAAAACATAATTAAAACCCCCAAATTAAAACTTTGATCAGCTAAAAGTCAGTTCGGTGTCGGGTAGTTCATGCCAGGCCGGCTAGATGAAAAAAGTGTGTTTTTAGGCACTGGCGGAGGTCAGAGATGACACGGAGTTCAGGAGGTAGATCTTTCCAGAGGGCTGGGCCCGCCACAGAGAAGGTCCTTCCCCTGGGTGTCGCCAACCGGCATTGTCCGGCCGACGGCACCCGGAGAAGACCCTCTCTGTGAGAGCGAATCGGATGTAGGGACGTATGGGGCAGCACACGGTCTTGCAGGTAACTAGGCCCCGTGCCATGGAGCACCTTGAAGATGGTCATCAATACCTTGTAACACACCCGAAAGGTCACAGGTAGCCAGTGCAGCTCGTGCAGGAGAGGTGTTATATGGGATTGCCAAGAGGCTCCCATGATTACCCGTGCGGCCGCGTTCTGGACTAACTGCAACCTTCGAGTCGATCTCAAGGGGAGCCCCATGTAGAGAGCGTTACAGTAGTCCAGACGGGACGTCACGAGTGCTTGAGTGACTGTGCGAAGGGCATCCCGGTCAAGTAAGGGGGGCAATTGGTGGACCAGGCGAACCTGGTAAAACGCCCCCCTGGCCACAGCCATCACATGGTCCTCCAGGGACAGCTGGGAATCCAGGAGGACTCCTAAATTGCGCGCCCTCTTCACTGGGGCCAATAATTCGCCCCCCATGGCCAGCGATGGAATCACCTGGCTAAACTGGGGCACCGGAAAGCACAGCCAATCGGTCTTGGACAGGTTGAGTTTGAGTCTGTTACTGCCCATCCAGATCCGCACGGCTTCCAAACACCGGGACATCACCTCGACGGCATCGTTGGGGTGGTTTGGGGTAGAGATGTACAGGTGAGTGCCATCAGCGTTCAGATGGTACTCTACCCTAAAACCATGGATGATCTCGCCCAGCGGCTTCATATACGTGTTGAGCAGGAGTGGCAAGAGGACCAACCCCTGCATCACCCCAAAAGTGAGGGGCCTTGAAGTCGACCTCTGCCCTCCTGTCAACACGAATTGCAACCGACCAGAGAGGTAGGACGAGAACCACCGTAAAACGGTGCCTCCCACCCCAACCCCCCCAGTCAGTGCAATAGGATACCATGGTCAATGGTATCAAAAGCCTCTGAGAGATCTAACAGGACCAGGATAGAGGAAAAACCTCTATCCCGCACCCTCCAGAGATCATCCACCAACGCGACCAATGCCGTCTCGGTGCTATGACCAGGTCGAAAGCTGAACTGGCGTGGGTCTAGATAATCAATTTCCTCCAGATGGCGGGGAAACTGCTGTGCCACCACACTCTCTACAACCTTCGCTAAAAAGTGAAGGTTGGAGACCGGACGGTAATTTACCAATAATGCTGGGTCCAGGGAAGGCTTCTTGAGAAGGGGTCTCACCACCGCCTCTTTCAAGGCAGGAGGCAGGGACCCCTCACTCAAGGAAGCATTCACTATATCCTGGAGCCAGCCTCGTGTAACCTCCCAGGATGCCAGTACAAGCCAGGAGGGACATGGGTCCAATAAACATGTGGTGGCCTTTAGTCTCCTCGACAACCTATCCATATCATCGGCAATAACAGAGTCAAAATCCTCCCATAAAATTGTTTCAAGACCTGCATCCGGTGATCGCTCTAGACTACTATCTGTGGTGAGCAGCTCGCTCTGGATCTGAGCGATTTCATCCTGCAGATACTCTCCAAACTCCTCTGCTCTGCCCTGCAAAGGGGCTTCCCGCGGCTTCTGTTGAAGGAGTGGGTCACCACAAACAGGGCCGCAGGGCAGTTATCTGCGGATGCGATGAGGGTAGCACAATACTCACGTTTGGCCACCCTCATCGCCACTAGGTAAGTCCTCAAGTGGGCTCTTACCAGTGCTCGATCAGATTCGGACCGAGAAGATCTCCACCTACTCTCTAGGCGTCTCTTGTGGCATTTCATCTCCCTCAGCTCCTTGGAGAACCCAGGCGCCTGGGTGAGTCGACGCCACGTGAGAGGCCGCAAGGACGCGACCCAGTCCAAGGTCCCCGTGGCCGCATTGTACCATGTGGCCACTAAGTCCTCAGTCGAGTCGCGGGTCAAGGATACAGGTACTGGCCCAAGCTCCCTCTGGAACCTTTTGGGATCCATCAGGCGCCTGGGGCGGAACCATCTTGGCAACTCAGGTTCCGCCTCCCCGCAGTGGGGTGAGGCGATTGGAAAGTCCAGACGAAGGAGAGTGTGATCTGTCCATGACAAGGGTGAGATGACTAAGTCTCCGGTTCCTAGATCACTCATCCACTGACCAGAGACGAAGATGAGATCCAGCGTGTGTCCTCCATCATGAGTGGGGCCCTGCACTAGTTGGGTCAGGTCCATGGCTGTCATGGAAGCCATGAACTCCTGAGCTACCTCGGAGGTTTTGCCCGCCGATGGCAAGTTAAAGTCCCCCATGACTAATAGTCTGGGGGTCTCAACCGCCATCTCGGTGATCACCTCAAGGAGCTCGGGCAGGGCTGCTGTTACATAGTGGGGAGCCAGGTATACAATCAGCAAGCCCAACTGCCTCCCTAGGCCCCATTTCACGTAGAGGGACTCCCAGCCAGTAGTCTGTGGCACAGTGGTCTCCCTCGGCTCAAGACCTTCCTTAACGATAATCGCCACCACCACCCCCTGCCTAGGGCCCGTGGCTGATGAAATGCACGGTAGCTCGGTGGGCACATTTCCACAAGGGGTAAACCCCCCTCGAGGCCCAACCAGGTCTCCGTAATTCCCACCAGGTCCGGGTCCCCCTCTGACACTAGGTCATTAATGAGGGGGGCTTTGTTCACCACGCACCTGGCGTTGCAGAACATCAGCCTGGGGCCCCGGCTCTGTAGTCCGTGACCTCCTAGCCTGCGGAGGGAGCACAGGGGGTTGGGGCGAGTGACCGCTTGTAACCAGCGGCCACGTTTCCCCAATGAATGATGGACTCCCTGTCTCCCACTGCCCCTGCCCCTCCCTAGGACCAATCGGATGGAAAAGCCCTCCATAGGATCGCCCCCCTCCCCCCTCTTCTTGAACTAAATACACTCAAAACTGTAGAAATGGTGGTGGATTTTAAAAGACAACCTCCTACACCACCACTCTTACACTACTAGACAACACAGTATAAACAGTACAGTCCTTCAAGTTTCTAGGTTCTATCATATCTCAAGATTTAAAATGGACACCTAACATCAAAAACATCATCAAAAAGCACAACAAAGAATGTTCTTTCTGCTCCAATTTAGAAAGCTCACACTGTCCAAAGAGCTGCTGATTTGGTTCTACCGAAGAATTATTGAGTCTGTCATCTGCACTTCCATAACTGTCTGGTTTGGCTCTGCAACTAAAGAAGACAGAAGATAGACTTCAGCAGAGAATTAGAACTGCAGAAAAAACAATTGCTACCAGTCTGCCTTCCATTGAGGACCTGTATACTGCACAAGTCAAAAAGAAGGCTGTGAAAATATCTACAGACCCCTCACATTTTGGACATAATTTGTTTCAATTTCTACCCTCAAAATGATGTCATAGGGCACTGTACACCAGAACAACTAGACACAAGGATAGTTTTTTCCCTGAATGCCATCACTCTGCTTAACAACTAATTCCCACAACACTATCAATAATTTACTAAGATTGCGGACTTCCGGTTGTGCCGTGCTCTGCCGCTGACGGTATCTTTGAAGACCGCCAACCCAGCCGCCTGTAAAGAGGCGTTTCGGACATGAGAAACGTCTCGCAAAACTCCAAGTCTTTGAAGTACTTGTGAGCTGAGCGGGTAGCTTTCGGTAGAGCCCCTTGTGTGACCCCAGAAGGTATTTATGCCTCTGGGAAGTTAACAGGGCGTGACTCCCTATACAAGCCGCCGCAGCTCTGGGGGACTGGGAAATTCTGCTTTCAGCAGAACTAGACATCGCGGCCAACACTTTAAACACCAAACAAAAAAGGAACCGGGACCTCAATCTAAACTGCAAGTATTTAATCCCTGTGGACTAATTGAAGTAGTTACAGTGTTGAAGTTAGAATGACTCTGAAGTGAAAAAAGAAAAGGAAAAAAAATGGTGCTTGCTTTCAGTGGTTAAAGCAGCTGAAAACGGAAGCAATTCGATTTGTGTATTCTAAGACGCTATAAAGTAACAAGTCTGCTGGAGATTCAAAGGAAAGTTGGCAGACTCTGTACGGGGAAAGTATTTAAAATTTCACGGGGCAAAATGTCAACAAAGCAAGGAGACACACCCCAGCAAGCTCAGACAAAGGCAGAAGGCTTCCAGGATTTAAAGGACTTCATAGGCAGAGAGATCAAGAGATCTGAGCAAGAAATTAAAGGAATTATTCAAGAAAAGTATGAACTAGTTAATAAAGATATTCAAACAGTGGTGAAAGGTCTTTCTGATGTAGTTTTGAAGGTGGATAAAAAAGTGGATAAACTCGGACTTCCGGTTCCGGCTCCAGCGGCGACGGGCGAGCCTAGGGTTTGTCCGCCGCTTTGTTTCTTTTCCTGCCCCCCCACGGGGGCGAGACGCCCCGTTTTTGGGGGTCTCCCGTAGGGCCGGCTTGCCTGGGTTGCTCCCCCCACGGCAGTGGGGAAGCGACCCTTGTCTTCAGCTCAGGTGGAGGAGGACATGCTGCGGGGGGTTTTCCCTTCGCCAAAGGAAGACGGCATCGTTCACTAACATGGAGAGAGCTGATCAGCTGAGTTGGAAGGCTTCACGGGGCTTCGGCTGCGAGGGGGAGAGTGAGTGATTTAAAACTTTTTTTTCTTTGCTGTCAGCCTGGCTAAAAGAACTTGGAGGGGGGTGCTTGCTTGTTAACCCCCCCCTCGGATTTAAAGCGGCACTTGAAAATGGCTCCTCGCTGCGAGGAAGCGGATATCTTCAATCCGGATTGTTTGCAACAAGGGAAAGTGATCTGCGGTTTGCCTTGCAACAAAGTTTCTAGGTCTGGCTGGCTTGAAACAATTTTTTTTACCACTCTCTCCTTCTGGCTTTGAGCTTGGGCGGTGGAAGATGGCTTCTCTTTGTCCCTGAATGACTATTTTACTTATGGAAAATCCCCAGCGTCTCTTTGTGATTTGGACTTCCTCTTGTTACTAAAGAAGAATTTTTTTTTTTTGGGATTTGTGATCTCTTTTCTGGAGTGCCTTCGTTATTATAATTATTGATCTGGAAAACTGTTTCTCTCTTGGTTCCTGAACTTTACAATCCTGATTTGAACTTTTGGCTCCTGATTTGCCTCAACAGCCCCACCCAAAAAACGCCATTTTAGTGGCATTGACTTTAACAGCTAATCATGGCACAAGAATCAGCACTGGCAAGCTTAGAATTAAGGATGGCTTCTCTTGAATCTGTTATACAAACTTTGGTACAAGAAATCAAGGCCCAGAGAGAAGAAAATATCAACTTTAAAAAAGGAGTTATTGGACACACGGAAACAAGTGCTGGAGAACACACAGAAGAATGAAGAGTTGGAAGGGGGGCTAGTGGGGGCTAAGGGAGAGATTTAAAATGTTACTAATGAGGTTGTGGAAATAAATGGGCATGTGTCTAGGATTGATATGGAAAGGATGACATATTTTTTGAGATTTCAGAATGTTTCTGAGGAACCTGGTGAATGTCTCCCTGAACTCATGAGCACAATTATAGCAGACTATTTACATAAACCTAAGGATGAGATCAGGGGGGACATTGACCTAGCCTACAGAATAAACTCTGCATATGCCAGGATAAATGAAGTACCCAGAGAGATACATGTTAAATTTGTTAGAAGGTCAACCAGAGAGGAAATCTTGAAAGTGCAAAGAGGAGGTTCGTTAATTTACCAACAAAAGGAGGTTGCCATCCTGAAGCAGATCCCAAGAAAGATTAGAGAAGCGAGAAGGAAATTTTCCTTCTTGTCCAAAAAATTGTTTGATCACGGGATCTGGTTCAGGTGGGTGACGCCCGAAGGGATGCTGGTGTTCTGGGAAGGAGGAAGAGTGAGGATTAAAACAGTTGCTGAGGCGGAAGCCTTTCTTAAAAAACATTCCTCTGTCCTGGGGGAAGATCCAGGGGGGGCAGGGGGGCCCACGGCCCCGCCCGCTGGGGACCTGGAAGGAGAGATAGAAGATACAATTGCCAAGAGATCTAAAAAATAACTTTGCGTTGATTTTTTGAGTAATATTGTATAACATGTGTATCTGGATTTTTGTAAATGACTGACAGCATAGAACTGAGAACTTAGAAATATGTACTTGCTTTCACTTTGTAGTGTATGAAAAATGTTTTTTGTTAATGATCTATTTTGATGTCCCGGAAGGGCCGACGACTTTGACGTGAATGCTCTCAAAATTTCTTTGTATCCCATACCCCACCCTATTGAAAAACTGTAAAACCAATAAAACTTTTTCAATATAAAAAAAAAGTGGATAAACTCGCTTCAGACGTCGAGATTAAATTGAAGGAATCTGATTTAAAAATTACAGAGGTAGATGGAAAAATTCAAAAGATGGATAATGAGATTACGATGATCCAATTCAGATCTACGGAATTTGCTATTAGGCTCAGAGGTATAAGAGAGAATAGTAGGGAAGACCTTAGAAAAATTTGTGCTGATGCTTTGGCAGTGTTATTGAAACTTGAAGATTCTGATGAGATTCTTTATAAAATTGACAAGGTTTACAGAGTCAATTCTCATGTGGCAGTACAAAGGCAACTACCTAGAGATGTGGTGATATATTTTACTGATAGGAGAATAAGAAATGATATTTTGCAAAAGTCATTTCTTTCTGCTGTTCAAATTGATGGAACTGAGTTTGGCGTTTATAAGGAGTTGCCACCCAAAATGTTAAAGGACAGAAAAGATTTTGGATTTTTGGTGGCAGAATTGCAAAAGCGGCAAATACAATATCGATGGGACGTGCCAACTGGTATAATATTGAGGATACAAGGAGTGAGATACCGCTTAAATAATATAGCAAAAGCAGAAGAGTTCTATTACAATGTTCTGAAAGTGGGTTCTTCATCTCCACGTACATCTTCACCAGTAGATAAGGAGGCTGAAGCACAGAGGCAGTTTGACCAGGAGACTGAGGAACAAATAAGACAGACGCAAAAAGAAAGGGAGGTCCAGGGAGCTGTAGGTGGTATTGTGGTTGATCCTTTTGAGCCATCGCCAGTCTCTTTCTTGGATGAAACATCGAAGACTGTTACAGAAGAGGCATTGGATTTTGAATTGCGAACAACCAAACTGGAGGAGCAACGTATAACCAGATCCATCTCTAAACGGATCTGGTTATACGATCCCTCTACATGGGGCTTCCCTTGAGGTGCACTCGAAAGCTACAGTTAGTCCAGAATGCAGCCGCGCGGGTGATTACGGGAGCACCTAGACACTCCCATATAACACCAATCCTGCGCGAGCTGCACTGGCTTCCTGTGGTCTTGAAGAAGGTTTTGACGACCATCTTCAAAGCACTCCATGGCTCGGAGCCTAGTTATATGCGAGACCGTCTCCTGCCACATACATCCCTACGGCCGATCTGCTCCCACAGAGAGGGCCTTCTCAGGGTGCCGTCAGCCGGACAATGCCGACTGGCGACACCCAGGGGAAGAGCCTTCTCTGTGGCAGGCCCTGCCCTTTGGAACGACCTACCCCCTGAACTTCGCACCATCTCCGACCTCCGCCTCTTCTGCCAGTGTTTAAAGACACATTTGTTCCATTTAGCCGGCCTAGCGTAACCTCCACAAATGACTATTTTAGACAGTTTTAAATTTGGGGATTTTAATTTGTTTTTAGCGCAGGATGGGTATCAAATAGGTTTTTTAAATTTTTACTTGATTTTGTATTGCATTTTAAATTCCTGTGCGCCGCCCTGGATCCTTTTGGAGAAGGGCGGGGTATAAATCTAATAAAATAAAATAAAAATAAATAAAATAAACAAATTCAGGAAGCACAATGACAGGGGAAATCTTACCCACAACGAGCTAAGAAGGTCAAGGGAAAGGAGTAAGCTGAAGGCATGGGAGAAGCAAAGCTGAAGATTACTTCTCTAGAACGGGATCTTCAGCAATTGCTTTCAACACTTCAGACCAGTTCAAATGATGCTTAAATTTCTGTCTTGGAATGTGAATGGCCTGAACTCTCCACAAAAGAGGAAGAAAGTATTTCATTATTTGAAACAATTTAATAATGATGTTATTTGTTTGCAAGAAACCCATATTAAGGTGCAAGATCAGAAATATCTGACAAATTCAAGATTGGGATGCAATTTGTGGCTTCAAATTCGGAAAAGAAGAAAGGAATTTTTTTAATTGAATCTAAATAAAGGTACTCCTGTTGAAATAGTTTGGGATGCAGGTAAAGCATATATGCGAGGAGTCCTGATACAAATGAATTTTAAACACAAACAAAATAGACAGAAAAAGAGAATAGAGTTGGAAAAAGAGATAAAGAAGAAAGAGCAGCTATTGATAAAAAATCCAACAGATAGGAAGTTACATGCAATTATAAATCTTTTGAAGGATCAATTTCAAATGCTTATAGCGGAACAAACAGCAATCAACTTACAATTTGCAAAACATAATACTTTTGCTAATGCCAACAAGCTGGGCAGATGGTTGGCTTACACATTGAGAAAACAATTGAGTACAAGAACTATTGATAGTATTCAGCATGGTGAGAAGGAAGTTCATCAACAAGAATTAATTAAAAAGGCTTTTTTGGATTATTATACTAAGGTTATATGCTAAGGACAACATACAAAATAATCTTATAGATAAATATTTAGAAGGAAAAAGGGTTACAAAAGTCTCCTTGGTCCAAAAGGCAAACCTGGATCAATTAATAACCATCGAGGAGATTAGCTTTGCTATAAAGCAATTGAAACCAGCTAAAGCTCCAGGGACTGATGGTTTAACTGCAGTTTATTGTAAAACTTTACAAGCAGAAATGATTGAACATCTTAAACATTTATTTTGTAATATACAGCAAGGTGGCAAAATTTCGCCCCATGGGCCTTTTTAAGATCTTCGAAGACCTTTGTCCTTGTAAAGACCCATGGAACGCAGCAGCCGAACTGAAATTCTAAACTTATCCTCACTGTTGCACTTTAAAGTATATCTATTTATTCACCATCTATTTATGATATTTTACATCTGTATATTGTGGCCAACGATGCCTTTTAAAATCAATCTAATTCATGACCCATCTATGTATTTTATTCTTACATTTTATATCTATTTATAATTATTTATTTAATTATTTATGCATATTTAAATGTACTCTAAATCAGACCTACTACTGCTGCGAGAGTCCCCGCTCTCGCAGGTTTGGCCCTCCACTTTAACGAGGGCCCGCCTTGATGAGGGATTTATCAATCCGGAGAGGTGGGGCGAAGCGTGGTATTAGGGGTTTTTTAGTTTGTAAATTGTTGTCTATTTTAGGGGGTACCAGGGAGGGGGGTGGGTATAGATGGAATGAGATGAGTAAGAAGGAAACGGGCCGGGCCAGCAGACGGCGGAAGGAGGCGGAAGGATCCACTGGGAGGGGATCCATGGAGGGCCTACCCATCCAGAGGGTCGCAGGGAGAGGCAGGTCCGAGGGGAGACGGTCAGCTGCCACAACCCCCGCAGGCTAGGTGGTCAGGGATTACAGTGCCAGGGTCCACGGCTGATGTTTTGCAACGCCAGGTCCGTGGTCAACAAAGCCCCCCTCATCCATGACCTCGTGTCAGAGGGGGAGCCGGACCTGGTGGGAATTGCGAAGACCTGGTTGGGCCACGAGGGAGGACTTCCCCTTGTTGAAATTTGCCCGCCAGGTTACCGCGCTTTTCATCAGCTCCGGGCCGTAGGCAGGGGTGGAGGGGTAGCGGTTATTGCTAGGGAAGGTCTAGAGCCGAGAGAGACCATTGTGCCACAGACCACCGGTTGTGAGTCCCTCTGCGTGAAGTGGGGCCTAGGGAGGCAGTTGGGCTTGCTGGTTGTATACCTGGCTCCCCGCTATGTAACAGCAGCCCTGCCCGAGCTCCTCGAGGTGATCGCTACGATGGCAGTTGAGACCCCCAGACTTGTAGTCATGGGGGACTTTAATCTGCCATCGGTGGGCGAATCATCGGAGGTAGCTCGGGAGTTCATGGCTTCCATGACAGCCATGGACCTGACCCAAGTAATTCAGGACCCCACGCATGAGGGTGGACATACGCCGGATCTAATCTTTGTCTCTGGCCAATGGAAGAGTGATCTGGGTATAGGGGATATAGTCATCACGCCCTTGTCATGGTCAGACCACTCACTTCTCCGGCTCGACTTTCCAATTGCTACACCCCACCGCGGGGAGGTGGAACCTGAGTCACCTATTTGGTTCCACCCCAGGCGCCTGATGGACCCTGACAGGTTCCAGACGGCGCTTGGGCCACTTCCTATATCCCTGACCCCCGATGGAGGACCTCGTGGCCGCATTCAATACTGCTGCCATGGGAGCCTTGGATCGGGTCGCGCCCTTGCGGCCTCTCTTGTGGCGGCGATCCACCCTGGCTCCTCGGTTCACCGAGGAGCTAAGGGTGATGAAACGCCACAAGAGATGCCTAGAGAGGAGATGGAGATCCTCTCGGTCTGAATCTGACCGCACACAGGTGAGAGCCCATTTACGGACTTACCTTGTGGCACTGAGAGTGGCCAAACGTCATCATTGTGCCACTCTCATCGCATCCGCAGATAACCGCCCTGCCGCCCTGTTTAGGGTGACCCGTTCCCTCCTTCAACAGAGGGTGCGGGAAACCCCATTACAGGATAGAGCAGAGGAATTTGGGATTTATCTGCAGGATAAAATTGCTCAGATTCAGAGCGAGTTAGTCTCCATCGATGGCCCAGTAGGATGTCCCGAGGCAGGTCTTGAGACAGTTTTGTGGGAAGAGTTTGACTCTGTTACTTCCGAAGATATGGACAGGTTACATGGGCGACTGCGAGCCACCACATGTTTATTGGACCCGTGTCCCTCCTGGCTTGTACTGGCATCCTGGGAGGTTACACGAGGCTGGCTCCAGGAGGTTGTCAACGCTTCTCTGAATGAGGGTTTCTTGCCTGCCTCCCTTAAAGAGGCCATGATGAGGCCCCTCCTGAAGAAGCCCTCTCTGGACCCAGCATTATTGGTTAATTACCGTCCGGTCTCCAACCTTCACTTTTTGGCGAAGGTTGTAGAGAGTGTGGTGGCGCAACAGTTTCCCCGTCACCTGGAGGAAGTTGATTATCTGGACCCGCGCCAGTCCGGCTTCCGGCCTGGGCACAGCACCGAGACGGCATTGGTCGCGTTGGTAGATGATCTCTGGAGGGCCAGAGATGGGGGTTGTTTCTCCATCCTGGTCCTATTAGACCTCTCAGCGGCTTTTGATACCATCGACCATGGTATCCTATTGCATCGGCTGGAGGGGCTGGGGGTGAGGGGCACCGTACTGCGGTGGTTCTCCTCCTACCTCTCCGGTCAATCGCAATTTGTGTTGGCAGGAGAGCAGAGGTCGACCTCGAGACCCCTCACTTGTGGGGTGCCTCAGGGGTTGGTCCTCTCGCCTCTCCTGTTCAACACATATATGAAGCCGCTGGGTGAGATCATCCGTGGTTTTGGGGTAGAGTACCACCTCTACGCTGATGATACACAGCTTTATATATCTACCCCAAACCACCCCAACGATGCTGTAGTGGTGATGTGCCAGTGCCTTGAAGCCGTGCGGGCCTGGATGGGAAATAACAGACTCAGACTCAACCCGTCCAAGACCGAGTGGCTGTGGTTTCCGGCATCCCGATACAACCAGCTGACTCCATCGCTGGCCATAGGGGACGAACATCTTACCCCTGTGGAGGGGGCACTCAACTTGGGCGTCCTCCTGGATACCCGGCTGTCCATGGAAGATCAAGTGACAGCCGTGGCCAGGAGGGCGTTTTACCAGGTTCGCCTGGTACGCCAGTTGCGTCCCCTATTGGATCGCGATGCCCTCTGCACAGTCACTCATGCCCTCGTAACATCCCGACTGGACTACTGTAATTCTCTCTACATGGGGCTCCCCTTGAGGTGCACCCGAAGACTTCAGCTTGTCCAGAATGCAGCCGCGCGAGCAATAATGGGAACCTCTAGGTTTACCCACATAACACCGCTCTTGCGCGAGCTGCATTGGCTGCCTGTTGTCTTTCGAGTGCGCTTCAAGGTGTTAGTTACCATCTTTAAAGCGCTCCATGGCTCGGGACCTAGTTATCTGCGGGATCGGATCCTGCCCCATACATCCCTGCGGCCGATACGCTCCCACAGAGAGGGGCTTCTCCGGGTGCCGTCCACTAGGCTATGCCAGCGGGCGACGCCCAGGGGAAGGGCCTTCTCTGTGGCGGGCCTGGCCCTCTGGAACGACCTTCCCCCCGAAATCAGAACAACCACGGACCTCCGCTCCTTTCGTCAAAAACTGAAAACACACTTTTTCTGCTTGGCCGGCCTAGGTTAGTCTTCCGTCTTTCGATAGGGTTTTAGGGGTTTTTTAGTATAATTTAAATTTAGGGGATTTTAGCGCAGGGACAATTTCGGTTTAATTCGTATTTTAACTATTTATCTTTCTATGTATTTTATATTGGTTTTTATTCCCTGTGCACCGCTCCGAGTCCCTTTGGGGAGAGGAGGCGGTATTAAAAAAAAAAAAAAAACCTTCCTCATGGAAAGCGGCTTTTGTATCACTGATACCGAAAGAAGAAGCAGGCTCTAAGAAACCAGAAAATTATAGACCAATATCTCTTTTAAACACGGATTATAAAATTTTTGCAAAAGTATTAGCCAACAGATTGATGCCAGTTATCCAAGAGGTAATTCATCACGACCAAGCAGGATTTATCGAAGGAAGATACGTGAAGGAGAATGTCAGGCAAATTATAGATTTACTTGACTATTTAGATAAGAATAAACAGATCCCTGCAGTGCTGGTTTTTTGGGATGCGGAAAAGGCCTTTGATCGAGTGAATTGGAATTTTATAATAAAGACTTTGGAAAAAATGGATTTGGGGGCTCGGTTTATACAGGCGATTGGAGCAATATATCAAGAACAATCTGCACAACTTATTATTAATGGAAGCTTGTCAAAGAACTTTAATATACACAAAGGTACAAGACAGGGTTGTCCATTATCCCCATTGTTATTTATCTTAACCTTAGAAGTCTTGTTGAATACAATACGGAACTCGAATTTCTTGAATGGAATAGCTATAAGGCAAGAGGAATACAGAACTAGGGCATTTGCAGATGATCTGGTTGTTACCCTAACACGACCGATGAAATCAATAATCCAGATGAAAGACATTATAGAGGAATATGGCTTGGTATCCGGATTCAGACTGAATTATAAAAAGACTAAAATGATTGTTAAAAACCTGACAGAGATTCAAAAAAAGAAACTTGAAAGGGTGGCAGGTTTTGAAATAGTGTCAAAGGTTAAATATTTAGGAATACAAGTCGCAGACTCAAATATAAAACTATTCCAAAATAACTATGAGGTGCTGTGGCAAAAGATACAAAAAGATTTGCAAACCTGGAAAAAATTACAGTTATCTTTGCTTGGAAGAATATCAGCAATTAAAATGAATGTTTTACCTAGATTTATCTTTCTGTTTCAAATGATACCGGTGCTTAAATCTGACAAACAACTGCTAGAATGGCAAAAAACATTGAATAAATTCATCTGGAATGAGAAAAAACCGAGAGTGAAATTGAAAATTATGCAAGATACTCGTGAAAGAGGTGGGCTTAAACTTCCAAACCTTCGACTGTATTACGAAGCAGCTGCATTGACACAAATAACTGATTGGTTTGGCAAAACAAAAACTGAACTGTTGAATATAGAAAGTCACAATCTCGATTTGGCTGGATTTGCTGAAATTTCAGCTTTTTTAAAGGACCAGACGCAAGAGACCTATATACAGGAATGGAAAAAGTGGATTGATTATATACAAAATAAATACCAGACTAGAAAATATTGTGTAGCTTTTAGCTGAGGGAGATTAGATGAATAAGGTAGTCAGCAGGGGGCAGAATATGAAGGGAATGAATAACATATATTGTGTTTGGAATTATTAGGGTTGCATATAGCGGAAGTCAGGGGGTTGGGGGGTGGAAGGGGAGGTTGGGGAGGGTTAGGGAGGGTATGGGAGGGAATTATACTGGTACTTGATTTATGTAATCTAGGTTGAAAGAGGGGGGGAAGGGTATAATATCTGGTCCTGATTCATGCAGTTTATGTTGGGGGAGGGGGCAAAGGGATATAATATTTGTATTTGATTTATGTTTTTTTATTTTGGGGGAAAGGGGGGCAAAAAAAGAAGGGGGAAAATCTGTTGGTGAAAAACGTTTTCAATAAAAAAAATAATTTACTAAGATTGCATTACTATTATTCATCTTTTCACCACTTATGACTTGCTTGTTGCTTGTATCTTTCATACAAGTTGCTTGTATCTTTCAATTTATATTGTTTTTATTTGTTTCCTAGTACGATTTGATAGCTTATTAGTAACCTTGACTATCACTAAGTGTTGTATCTTTTTATTCTTGATGAATGTATTTTATTCTCCTTATGTACACTGAGACCATATGCACCAAATACAAATTCCTTGTGAGAGTCCAATTACACTTGGCCAATAAAGAATTCTATTCTATTCTATTCTATTCAAATATTTTTTATATTAGTTTGTCAAACATGTAAAAGACAACAGGTATAAGTATAAACATAAATATGAACACAGTAAATGGGTACGAATAAATGGAGACAGTAGGACAGGGATTGCAGGCATGCTAGTACACTTATACACGCCCCTACTGACCTCTTAGGAATGGGATGAAGTCAACAGTAGACAGTCTTAGGTTAAAGTTATGGGGGTTTGGGGATGTAACAGCAGAGTGTGGAAGTGCATTCCAGGCATTGACCACTCTGTTGCTGAATTCATATTTTCTGCACTTGAATTTGGATTGGTTTACCTTGAGTGTGTATCTATTGTTTGCGTGTGTATTGTTGTGGTTGAAGCTGAAGTAGTCACACCAAATTTCAAAAATCTGGTCTTGATTTTGAAGAAAGTGGAATTATTCAAGTGAAAAAAGATGGCAGAAGACTAGGAGACAAAAATTTTAAAATTCCATCTGCAGACTTTTAAATATTTTGCTTGCATTTGGAAATCTAATTGTAATTATATGAAACTTTATACTGGGTATCCATTTTTGCTGAAAGGCACTGTATTCCAAGTAAAGTAAATATAGCCTGAAGCCATGTAGCTTCATATTCTTAGAATATTTGTACAAATCAAACTGGTTTATACATTACTTATGTCAAAAATGGAATACATAAATCTATTATGCCCAATAAATACTATTGTTGTCAGCCTCCGCTTTGCTGTTTGCTTCGGCTGCCATATGAAATGGGGAGGGAGGGGATTTGCTATTAGGGTATGGGATTATATGGTGCAGGAGAGTGAATTACAGAAAGGAGTACATTATTGCCATCTACTTCGCATACCAGTGGCTGGGGCCATGCGGTGGTCAAGGTCAACGGTCTTGCATACCATCCTGATGATGCTCCTTGAAGATGTGTCCCACATGACACCTGAGGGGCTTGCGTATTGGACAATGGGGTGGGGATTATTGGGACAGGGGATTGGACATATATTGATATGTATGCTTTCGCACCTAAACGCTTCAGACCTTGCTTAGCATCTATGCTATTCATTTCATAACCAGTAAAAGTACTTTTAATTCCATCCAAAATGGAGTTGAGGGTTTTCTTTCTTGGTTATCGTTAAGAAGCAGATCTGACATTAAGCAAGGTCTCACCTTATGCACTCATCTCAGAGCTAACACCTTCTGAAGGGAGTGCAACAAAAAAAATTCTAAACTTCAAAGAGATGTCCTCCCTGGGCAGCGATCAAGAGGAAGACATGGGGGCTGCGGAATCATCATGCCTTCCTGAAACGGAACTTTTGGCGGGACTAAATTTGGAAGAAAAATCCGTTCCCCGTTGGTCGATAGGATTTGGACAAAAGGAAGTTTTAGAGGAGATTCCGTCAGGAGTTACAACACACAGATGCAGACACCCCCCCCCACTGCCTGGCAGGAGGAGGAGGAAGAAAATTTTCTGATGAGCCACGCGATGGAGATGTTCCAGGAGGCCTGGAAAAGACGCCGCTCCAGAGAAAGCAAGTATGAAAGAGAAATAACTTTCCATGAACCAGAGGTGAGAAGGGCTGAGGAGGAGAACCGCCCAGGGGGGCCCCTGGGGGCAGAGGCCAGAGCAGACCGAGATGAAGGGACCCAGCCAGCCCAGCCAGCCCAACCAGCCGCAGCTGCAACAGCGGCGGTGGGAGCCATCCCACGGGGAGATGGGGCAGCCCGCAGATGCCGGATGGCAAAGCCCCCCCCCCCATTGGGGGTGAGGTACGGGGGAGACCCGAAAGTCCTGGGATTCTTTTTAGTCCAAGTCTGCAATTATATGAGACAATGGGGACAAGACCTTGTAAATGATGATGCCAAAGTAAGAATAGTTACGCTCGCATTGGATGGCAAAGCGGCAGATTGGATGGTTTCTTTGCATAATAATAACTCCCTCATACTGAGGGACTTTGATAGATTTATGGCTCCCCTAAGAAGGTGTTTTGATGACCCTCTCATTGAACTTAAAGCTAGAATGAGAATGAAAACCCTGCAGTCAGGACATATATCAGAGTTGTGTAAACAGACGAATCCCTCGAACTCTTCAGGGTTGGTATGAATTAGCTGCTGACGTGGAGATCGACTTACTTAGGAACAAAAGCTTTGAAGCAAGTGAAAAGGAGAAAAGCAATTGATAAATGAAGTGTTACATCAGCACCTGTACAAGGGCGTGATCGTCTATCTTGATGACATCCTTATTTACACGCAAACACATGAAGAACACGTTAAGCTGGTACACTCGGTTCTTAACAAATTAAGATCTGCTGAACTATACGCTAAACTCTCTAAGTGTGAATTTCATCAAAGTAACATAGATTACCTTGGTTACCGCATTTCCAGTGAAGGTATTGAGATGGACCCAGCTAAAGTCCAGGCAGTTACTGAATAGGCACCCCCTTGCACACGTAAACAATTACAAAGCTTTTCGGGGTTTGCTAATTTTTATCGCCAATTTATCCCCTCTTTTGCTAGTATTGCCCTGCCTATTACTAACCTTCTGAAGACTAAAGGTGATGTTAAACCAAGGCCGAGTAAGCCTCTCAACTGGACTATGGAATGTAATGCTGCTGTTGAAAAACTTAAATGACTTTTTGCAGCAGAACCTGTGTTAAAGCACCCTGATATTGAGGCTCCTTTTGTCGTTCAAGCTGATGCCAGTGATGTCGCAGTAGGGGCAATATTGTTGCAGAAGAATGATAGTGGACAATTACAACCATGTGCTTATACCTCACGCAAGCTCACTGACACCGAGAGGAGATGGGCAATTTGGGAGAAAGAAGCTTTTGCTGTACGTTGGGCTCTCCTGACTTGGCATCATTTTCTGGAGGGCGCCGCTCAACCTTTTGAGGTTTGGACTGATCACAAAAACTTGGAAGCCTTGAAGACCCCACACAAGCTGTCCCCTAAACAACTCCGGTGGTCCCAACATTTTAATCGGTTTAATTTCACCCTTAAGTACATTCCAGGAGGAACATTTTTTATGACGGATGCCTTGTCATGACTTCCTCAATATAATTGTTCAAAACTAACTGTGGTGCAACCTGTGGTGCCTGCAAAAAATCTAACTACCTCTGTTGTTACTAGAGGGCAGACCTCGATGAATCTGGATGTCCCTTCTGATCTGTTGACGAAGATTAAAGCCGGCCTTCAATCCAATGACTGGTTTAAGTCTCACTCTGGTGACTGTACTCTCAAAAATGGATTACCTTGGATCGGTGCAAAGCTGTATGTTCCTGCTGACTTGAGGCCACTGGTCCTCAAACGGGATTTCATTGTTGACCTCCTCAACAGCCTGGATTACACTGTCATCTGGGTGGTTACTGACTTATTCTCTAAACAAGCTCACTTTGTGCTTTGTTCCAAGATACCATCAGCAAAAGCATTGGCTAAGCTGTTTGTTTCACATATCTATCGATTGCATGGTGTCCCTAAACACATAATTTCTGATAGGGGTGTTCAATTCACCTCCCATTTCTGGAGGGAGTTCCTGAAGTTGATTGGCTCCGCCCAGGGTTTAAGCTCCGCCTACCACCCTTCAGACTAATGGTTCTTGTGAGAGGACTAATTCTGTCTTGGAGCAGTATATCCGTTGTTTCATAAACTACCAGCAAGATAACTGGGCGGAATTGTTACCTCATGCCGAGGTTGCATACAATAACTCAGTGCATAGCAGCACTCGCATGACCTCTTTCAAAGTTATTTATGGCCAGGACTTTGTTCCTATTCCCAAATTGCCTCAAGAGACACCCTCAATTTTGTCTCTCTCTGAATGGAGCGCTCAACTTGCTAAGTTTTGGCCTATTGCACGAAAGTCTTTGGATGATGCTCACCGGTCTCATAAGAAGTACGCTGACAAAAAGAGAGTGGAGCCTCCACAGTACAAAGTAGGAGATCTAATTTTCCTCTCTACTAGAAATCTTGAGACTACTCAAAAGTCAAAGAAGCTTGGGCCTAAGTACATGGGGCATTTCCCTATTGTTAAGATCATTAGTTGTGTGTCTGTTAAACTGGACTTGCCAAAAAGTCTCCATCGTCTTTACCCGATTTTCCACGTGCATCTTCTGAAACCTGCACGTTCATCCCCTCTTCGGTCACCTGAAGCGGGACCTCCTGCCCCTCTTTTGATTGGGGGTGACCAACACTTTGAAGTCAAAGACATTTTGGACTCTAGGAGACACCGAAATAAGGTTCAATACCTGGTTGCTTGGAAGCATTTTCTCCCTTCTAATACCGAATGGGTCGATAAGTGCCACATTAGGGCCCCTAAACTGCTGCAAAGGTTTTACGTTAAACATCCTGACAAACTTTGACCATGTATCATACTGATTGTTTTTTTTTCCTCCTCTCTTCTTTCTTTGTTCTTTCTCTCCTTGTGTTTCTGTTTTGTTTCTGTTTTGTTGCAGGGATGACTTCACTTTTCTGGAGGAGGGCCATATATGAAGCCGCTGGGTGAGATCATCCGTGGCTTTGGGGTAGAGTACCATCTCTACGCTGATGATACTCAGCTGTATATATCTACCCCAGGCCACCCCAACGATGCCGTAGCGGTGATGTGCCAGTGCCTGGAAGCCGTACGGATCTGGATGGGAAGTAACGGACTCAGACTCAACCCGACCAAGACCGAGTGGCTGTGGTTTCCGGCTGCCCGATTCAACCAGCTGATTCCATCGCTGGCCATAGGGGGCGAACATCTTGCCCCTGTGGATGGGGCGCGCAACTTGGGTGTCCTCCTGGATGCCCGGCTGTCCATGGAAGATCAAGTGACAGCCGTGGCCAGGAGGGCGTTTTACCAGGTTCGCCTGGTTCGCCAGTTGCGCCCCCTATTGGATCGGGACGCCCTTCGCACAGTCACTCATGCTCTCGTGACATCCCGACTGGACTATTGTAACTCTCTCTACATGGGGCTCCCCTTGAGGTGCACCCGAAGACTTCAGCTGGTCCAGAATGCAGCCGCGCGAGCAATAATGGGTACCGCAAGGTATACCCATGTAACACCGCTCTTGCGCGAGCTGCACTGGCTACCTGTCGTCTTTCGGGTGCGCTTCAAGGTGTTAGTTCTCATCTTTAAAGCGCTCCATGGCTCGGGACCTAGCTATCTGCGGGATCGGATTCTGCCCCATACATCTTCCCGGCCGATTCGCTCCCACAGAGAGGGACTTCTCCGGGTGCCGTCCACTAGACTTTGTCAGCGGGCGACGCCCAGGGGAAGGGCCTTCTCTGTGGCGGGCCCAGCCCTCTGGAACGACCTTCCCCCCGACATTAGAACAACTACGGACCTCCGCTCCTTCCGTCAGAAATTAAAAACTCACTTTTTCTGCTTGGCCGGCCTAGGTTAGTCTCTACCTCAGGGGTTAGGGAATGTTAATTTTAAAATGGGGATTTTAGTGCAGGGACAGTTGATTTAATTTGTTTTTATTGTATTTATTCATGTATATATTTTATGTTGTTTTAATTTTCCCTGTGCACCGCTCCGAGTCCCCCAGGGGAGAGGACGCGGTATAGAAAAATAAATCTATCTATCTATCTATCTATCTATCTATCTATCTATCTATCTATCTCCGCTTTGTTGTTTGCTTCGGCTGCCATATGAAATGGGGAGGGAGGGGATTTGCTATTAGGGTATGGGATTATATGGTGCAGGAGAGTGAATTACAGAAAGGAGTACATTATCGCCATCTACTTCACATTCCAGTGGCTGGGGCCATGCGGTGGTCAAGGTCAACGGTCTTGCATACCATCCTGATGATGCTCCTTGAAGATGTGACCCACATGACACCTGAGGGGCTTGCGTATTGGACAATGGGGTGGGGGTTATTGGGACAGGGGATTGGACATATATTGATATGTATGCTTTCGCACCTAAACGCTTCAGACCTTGCTTAGCATCTATGCTATTCATTTCATAACCAAGGGTGGTGTGCCGAACACACTTGGACGGCAGTCCAGGTCGGAAGGCAGAGAAATCTTTCATGAGGGCAGATGGGGAAGAAGACATCCTGTAGCAGCCAAGTCGTAGAGCTGACAGCTGCTCAGTTAAGCGATGACAAAGTGGGACATTGCTGGACTGGAACTGGCCACAATCAGTTCTGACTTCTACAAAGTGAGTCGAAACGGAAGGAAAGCAATTTTGAGTGAAATCCTAACTAATTTAGGAGAAAGGGCTTCAGCCCGCAGGACGTCCTCCCCCCACCCCCATTATAGAAGCTGCAAGAGAAATTGCGGAGCATTTCTAAGACCCATATGGAAACAAAACCAAGGGAGAGTGATAGTAGCAGACAAATTGGCAAGGCGGATCCGGGCTGGAGATTTCTATGGAACTATCCAAAAGAACTGGATTGCCCAAAGGCTGGGAAATATTTGACAAAATGTAGAAGACAAAATGGCTTTCCCCCTTATTCTTGGACAATGACAGAGCACTTTTGAAACTGAGACAAGATGCAAGGGAGACACCTACTGGTCAAAGAGAACACATATCAGTAAGATTGGAAGGCTGATGAAAGAAAGTTCCTTTTTGTGATCTTAGATCCACTTGCTGACTTTTGGATATTAGGGAACTTAGGTGTAGTGACAAGTCACAGTTTTGGCTGCCAGATAGGAGTCATATACTTTAGCAAGAGATACATCAGAGACTTCAGTGCATAAAGATACCTAATGAACAAAAAAAAAAGACTATCCGTGAATAGACGAAATAGAATTCCCAGATCAAGCAGAGGGATAATTTTGGAAAGCTTCTGAAGGGAACCACAACAGACACTTTGCTTATTGGGAGTCACTGGTGTCATTATTATTATTATTATTATTATTATTATTATTATTAGTAGTAGTAGTAGTAGTAGTAGTAGTAGTAGTAGTAGTAGTAGTAGAAGTAGAAGTAGTATTGTCATTACGGTTATTGGTATTATTACTATTGTTATCACTACTTATATTAAGATTGTAATCTTTAACAGCACTGCTACTACCCTTATTTTTATGAGTATATATGATATTTGTTCTATATTATAGTGTGTAGGGTAGAGATAATGCCAGGATGGTTGCACTGTGTCCAATATTTTAATATTAAATGAATAAAAAAATTTAAACATAAAAAAAAGAATTAAAGCAACTAAAGAGGTTGCTGGAGGTGTATTGTAATGGAGGTAAGAGAGCAAAAATAAGTAAAGCATTATGGTAATAACCATTAAAACAGGTTGGGCTATGTCTTCCAAATGTTAGAAATTATTGGGTAGCTAATCAATTAAAGGTGGTCCCAGATATTATAGTAGTAACTAGAGATTTAATGTGGAGGGATATCGAGTTGAAACAATTAAGGGAAATAGGTGATCCTATAGCCACATATTGGTTTAAAAAGGATATTTAAAAAATTGCTAGGAGGATTCAAAATCCCTTTTTAAAAAATTTGATAGAATTATGGAACAAATGTAGATATTGGCTAATGCCAGGAATTTTTCCTTTAACACCAGTGGTAGAAATGGAGAAATTCCCTAAGATTGAATTGAAAGAATGCATTAGTAAACGAAAAGAAAATCAGATATATAAATGGGAAGACTGGAAGAACAAGATAAAGAATATAACACACCTAAAGAACTTTTAGCAGATATTAAATTAAATTGGTTGAATTTAAAACAATTAGAGAAATTGATTATATAAGAATTTGAGTGAATGAAGAATATAAAGGGAAAGGAAGAATTGGGAAAATATATAGAATATTAACTGGATTAGAAGAGCTGGCAAAAGATTTAAAATTAATTTGGGAATCAGATTTGGGAGAAATAAATGATAATGATTGGAAAAATATTTGTAACAGAAGAATATATAAGAATATGTCCGTTAGTAGAGTTAAGGAAAATGGATATAAAGTGATATGGTGTGGTACCTAACACCACGTAAATTAAATCTAATTGATGGTAAATATACAAATATTCATTGGAGGTACAAGAAAGAGGTTGGAACATGTAAACATATGTGGTGGGATTGTGATAGTGCAAAAAAATATGGGACATGGTGTTTAGAGAAATTAGAGCACTTTTAAATGAAGATGCATTAATTTCCTATTTATTTCCCCCAGTTTTTGTCATTTTTTCAATGTAATATGGTACCCAACATTTTTGGCCCACACCACCATTGTCTCTTTGAATTGTTATTCCTCCATTTTGTAATCTAATGAGTATTTATAAATCATCCTTAGCAATTTCTCATCTGTCCCCAATAAAAAATTTGTCTAATGTCATTAAATCTCTACTAATACCCCACATTTTCACACCCTTCATGTAACATGATTGAATTTGTAGGTATGACCACTATTCCAATTCCACCCCTTGTTCTTTTAATTCTAATCTAGTTTTTAATTTCCCTTTATCATTTAGTATATCCTTATACGATACAATTTTTCCCAAGTTGATGAGATTTGGGTGTACCAATGCTTCTAGAGTGAAGAGCTAGACTGGTATTTTCCTGTAATTCTGTTTGGTTTTATTCCATACCACCAGTAGAGCATGTCAAATATTTTTCCTTTGAAAATATTGATGTGCCATGTGTCTTCCATACCATAGAAATGCATGCCACCGTAGTTACATATCATGGCCCTCTCGTGTTAATAATCTCTTATTCCTTAAAGTTATCCACTCTTTAACCCAGGTGATTGTTGCAGCTTGGTAGTACAGTTCTTAATCAGGCAGACCAAATCCTCTTTTTTCCTTAGATTCTTGCAGTAATTTCAATTTGATTCTTCGTTTCTTTTCTTGCCATATAAATTTAGACATTATTTTATTCAAGTTTCCAAAATATTTTTTCTCTAATTGTATAGTATATTTTGAAACAAAAAGACTATCTTTGACAAGGTATTCATTTTAATTGCCCCTATTCTGCCCATAAAGGAGAGTTGCAAGTTCTTCCATCTCTCTAAATCTACCTTTATTTGGTTTGTTTGTTTAGTATAATTAGCCTCTTTGATTGCTATACCACTTGCTTCTCGCTGTGTTTTTATAGTATTCTAGTATATTTAATATTGTTCTCATATTATTCCTTTGTCAGGCTTGGAAGCCATCTGGGGATAGGGTCTCAAGCCTGCCACATATTTAAAAATAGTTACTATTGGAAACTGCGGGGCGGTGGGGGTGGTATGGAGCTTGGGAAATATGTAGCCATAATAACATTCCTTCTCAGAAACTCAAGGTCGCCTTATCTCTGCATCTGGACAGATGTGGATGGGAGGAATCTTCATCCATGTCAGTAACTGATTGGACCATTTGATGGACTTGTGGATGTTGGGGCAGGGTCTTGAAATTTCAACTGGATGGGGAAAACCTGGAAGCTTTCAGGAAAAAAATTCAGATTCTCTCTGCTGCAGCACTTAGAATTGAATGATTCTAAGAATCATTCAGAGAGAAGCTGAACTTTTTCCTCTCCCTCCATTCACAGAGGAGCTTTATGGGCCCCGTGGCCCCTCCCTCCAGGAATTGAAGTACCTGAAAGTGCTCTGGTCTGGCTGTATCCGTGCTGGTGGGGTGCCCGCTCACTCAGAGCAACCACGCGGCTCACCTGCACTGGCTGTCTCGCTGGCAACGGGTGGGCAGTTGTGGGCTCTCCACCAGCTCAGGTGCAGCCAGACCAGAGCACTTTCTGTTCTCCTGCTGCCACTGCTGAAAGAAAGAAAGAAAGAAAGAAAGAAAGAAAGAAAGAAAGAAAGAAAGAAAGAGGAAGGAAGGAAGGAAGGAAGGAAGGAAGGAAGGAAGGAAGGGAAGGGAAGGGACTGGGAGTCTGCTTGGAAGGGAGCTGTGGCACCCTGCCTGACCCTTTGTCAGTCTCGCTAGTTCCTGCTTCGCTGCCATGGAAACGGGGAGGGTGGGGGGCGTTGGGATGAGTGTGCTCTGCTGGTGGACAATGTTGATCGTTGGTGTTATCTCTTGGTTAACGGCCATGCATTCCAGGATGGTGAAGACCTGCCCACCTGATGTTGGAGATGGAAGCATATTGGACAATGCAAAGGGGGGGGTTTGGGGATTGGGATGGGCTTAAGCTTAATACTTTCTGTTCGCGCCTAAACTATTCACTCTCAGCTTTACTTGGTCTGTACGCTATTGTTACTTAGTAAAAGGAGCCTTATTCATTTCAAAACAATGTCTAAGTGTGGTCTTTCCTGAGTCAACGAAGAAGCAGGCCTGACATTAAGCTGAGAGTCAAAAAAAAACCCTGACCTGATGTCGGACCCTTCACAAGAGGAGCCTCCGTTGGTGGAGGTCCTGCCTGAACCAATTATGGGAGCTGAAGCATCGCATCCTCCTGTTCAATCTGAAGAGACCAGGTCAGTGATGGACTGCTTGGCTGGCCTAGATCTAAATCTGCCAGCTGAAGATTCAGTCAAACCAAAACATTGGTCCGAAGGGGTAGGAATGACTGGGGTAAACGTCTCCAGGCGTCGACTTTCCCCAAAGAGGGTCATACCGGAGCTCTTAAGAGAAGAAAGGGAGTTGAAAGAAATGGCTCAGGATTTACTACGCCAGGCAGATGAGAAACGAGAGGCCCTGGAAAAAATCTGGGGGAGGGAGGCGGAACGCAAACAGCCAAAAGGTTCACAGGCAGCTCCTGCCAGGCAAAGCAGGGCTTCAACACCATCCCCCCCTCCCCAGGCCAGCAGGGAATTGCGGAGAGAGGCAGCTTCTGCCAGGCAAAGCAGGAGTTCAACACCATCCCCCCCTCCCCAGGCCAGCAGGGATTTGCGAAATAACCCCCGCCGACTTGCAAAACTGCCTCCCTTGGGTGTAAAATACGATGGAAGTGCCGACAAACTGGCGTTTTTTCTAATTCACGTCGATAATTTCATGCAGTTTTACGCAGCTGATTTGGACGATGAAATCAAAATCAGAATTGTTTCTATGACCTTAGAAGATCAAGCTTCTAAGTGGCTGGTTTCATTGCATAATTGCCGTTCACCCGCACTGAGGGATTTCGATCGTTTCATGAATGCTCTTAGAAGGCGTTTTGAAGACCCCCGTGTTGAAAGGAAAGCAAAGATGAAACTAAAAACCTTACAGCAGGGGGGCATGTCTGTTCAGGCTTACACGCAGATTTTTCAGGAATTATCAGTGTTTATGGTTGGGTATAGTGAACAAGCTCTAATGGACATTTATGTTGAAGGGCTAAATAAAGACATTTATCAAACATGTGTGAACAGATTTCGCCCCGAGACTTTAAATGAATGGATAGATCTAGCTTCAGATGTTGAATTGGATCAAGCCCACTTGCAGGATCCAGTCCGTGTGGAGAAAAAACCACAGGAAGATGGCCCCAAATCTCACCCCCCTGCGAAGGATGTGCGCTTGCAAAGGGGGGAGGGGAGAACAACCCAGCCTCGCTCAGGCAGCTGTTATCGCTGTGGAAAGGAGGGGCACTGGGCCGACAAATGCAGATCAAGACCACCTCCACGCCCACCTTCCTCTTCGGACCGGAAGCATCCTAAAACGCCAGCCGCGCGCACTAAACCGGCCATGAGTGGGGTGGAGCCCATCAACCTCTCTGCTGACCAGCCCACCGCTCACCCTGATGACTGGGAGGCGTCTTCCAACTCTTCTGACGACAATCTGGTGAGTCATCGCTCCGGGCCCCTTTATATTAATTTAAAGCTTTTAGCGCCATCTACTGGACGTACATGCAATGTGCAGGCTCTCATTGATTCTGGCTGCTCAAAATGTCTCATAAGCCAAGACATCGTGTCTTCGATGGGTTTTCACCTTAAGACCCTGAAAACTCCCATAGCCTTTTGCCAAATGGATGGTTCTGTAGCTGGGGGAACCCCAGCATCTTTTATCACCGAACCAATTCACGTTTCTATAGGCACGGGCCATACTGAGACCATCAACTTTATTGTAACTGCCATTGCCGATAATGCTGTAATTTTGGGGGTCAATTGGCTTCGTAAATGGAATCCTCTGATAAACTGGAAGGAAGGTTGGGTACGCATACCTTTATCCTTACCTGAACATACCTCTCTACCATCAGACACTGATCACCCCCCTCCAAATCACCCACCTCCCCTAATTGAATCTGCTGCGCCTTTGTTGGATTTTCCATCACCTGAAGTCATACCAGGCGAAGAGAAAATTCCCAAAGAATATTGGGACCTAAAGGATGCTTTCAGTGAAAGATCTTGTGATTCCCTCCCTCCTCATAGAGCTACTGATTGTTCGATTGATTTCCTCCCGGGGGTTCAATTACCCAAACCTTGCATGTACTCCATGACCCCACGGGAGATGGAGGAATTACGTAAATTCATCGATAAAAACCTTCAAAGGGGTTTCATTGAACCAGCTAGGCCGCGTGTAGCTGCACCAGTTATGTTTAGGGAGAAAAAAGATGGTACCCTAAGATTAATACAAGACTACTCCTATCTAAACACCATTTGTGAACACAATATCTACCCCCTTCCGCTCATGAAGGACATGCTTGCTCACCTGGCTACCGGTAAGATTTTTACTAAACTGGACTTACGTGAGGCCTATTACAGGGTCAGAATCAAAGAGGGGGACGAATGGAAAACAGCTTTTAACTGCCCGCTAGGATGTTTTCAATTTAAAGTCCTCCCTTTCGGTCTTCAAGGTGCCCCTTCGGTATTTATGCAACTGATAAATGAGGTTCTCCACGAGCACCTTTACAAAGGAGTTATTGTTTATATTGATGACATAATGGTTTACTCACAAACACGTGACGAGCACATTAAACTGGTGCGCTCCGTATTAAACAAACTGCGTTCCGCTGAACTTTATGCCAAGCTCTCTAAGTGTGAATTTCACCAGGAAAAAATTGACTATTTGGGCTACCGTATCTCTTCTGAGGGAATTGAAATGGATCCTGCTAAAGTCAGGGCGGTGACGGAGTGGGCCCCTCCCCGTACTCGTAAACAACTACAGAGTTTTTTGGGATTTGCAAACTTTTACCGCCAATTTATTCCGTCATTCGCTGACATTGCCTTACCCATTACAAACCTTCTAAAAACGAAAGGAGACGGCAAGCCTCGTCCAGGATCCCCACTTAAATGGACCATGGAATGTCAAGCCGCTTTCGAGAAGCTTAAACGTTTGTTTGCGGCTGAACCTGTTCTTAAACACCCCGATGTAAATTCCCCGTTTGTAATTCAAGCGGATGCCAGTGATGTCGCTGTGGGAGCGGTCCTATTACAACTCAACCAACATGGCCAATTGCAACCCTGTGCCTACACCTCTCGGAAACTCACTACGTCCGAACGTGGTTGGGCGATTTGGGAAAAGGAGGCTTTTGCTGTTCGGTGGGCTCTCATGACTTGGCGTCATTTTCTTGAGGGCGCTCCCCATCCTTTCGAAGTTTGGACGGACCATAAAAACTTGGAAGCTCTTACCTCCTCTCGGAAATTGTCCCCAAGGCAACTTCGCTGGGCTCACTATTTCCATCGTTTCAATTTCAACCTTAAATATATTCCAGGGGGCAAAAATTTCATGGCTGATGCGCTTTCCAGATTGCCACAATATGATGTTTCCAAACTCACTATTGTACAACCCATCATGCCACTCACTTTACCAGCTTCACCAGTATCTACAAAGGGTCTTGCTACAGTCCAAACTACTCCACCGACAGATTTGATTGCTCGTATTAAGGACGAACTACTTACTGATGACTGGTATTCAGCACATTCTGGTGATTGTACTATTAGAGACGATCTTCCCTGGATTGGCTCAAAGATCTATGTACCTGCTACATTGCGTCCTTTTGTCTTGCAACGCGCACACGACTCACGTTTAGCTGGGCATTTCGGTTTCGTTAAGACTGTACATCTTGTCAAAAGACAGTTCTGGTGGCCCTCATTGAAGAAAGATGTTGAATCATATATTGCCAGTTGCCCCATATGTGCGGCTTCCAAACGTGCGCCGGGGAAGCCACAAGGTCTTCTCCAGTCCGTAGCTACGCCGGAGAGACCTTGGAAGGAAATTTCAATGGACTTTATAGTTGACCTTCCCCCCAGTCAGGGCTATACCGTTATCTGGGTCGTTACCGATCTTTTTTCCAAACAAGTTCATTTTGTTCCCTGTACAAAGATTCCTTCTTCCAAATCTCTGGCTCGATTGTTCGTTTCTCATATCTATCGCTTTCATGGCGTCCCGCAACGCATCATCTCTGATAGGGAATCCCAATTTACTTCTCTGTTTTGGAAAGAGTTTTTGAGACTGATTGGCTCCGCCCAGAGCTTAAGCTCCGCCTACCACCCTCAAACGAATGGCTCCTGTGAAAGGGTTAATTCCGTTCTAGAACAGTACTTACGTTGCTTTATTAATTTTCAACAAGATGATTGGGCTGATCTTCTCATACATGCCGAGGTGGCGTATAATAACTCTGTTCACTCCAGTACAAATATGACCCCCTTTAAAATCATCTACGGGCAGGACTTTGTACCAATCCCCGAACTGCCTCATGACTCACCGACGGTCCCCTCGTTAACTGAATGGTCCTCTAGACTATCTTCTGTCTGGCCAGTTCTCCGGGAAACTTTGAACGATGCCCATGATTCGCACAAATTGTACGCTGACAGGAAACGGGCAGTCCCCCCCTCCTACAAAGTTGGTGATCAAGTTTATGTGTCTACCAAAAATTTAGATAGCCCCCAGAAGTGCAGGAAGCTGGGTCCCAAGTTTGTTGGTCCTTTCACAATAACCAAGATTATCAGCTCTGTGTCGGTCCGTTTGGATCTCCCAAAGACCTACCGGCGATTATATCCTGTATTCCATGTTCACTTGCTGAAACCTGCTCGTACCTCGCATCTCCGCAAACCGTTGCCTGATACACCTGCGCCTACCATGGTGAATGGTCACCAGCATTATGAAGTCCGTGATATTTTGGACTCCAGAATCCGCAGAAATAAGACTCAGTTCCTGGTCATGTGGAAAGATTTCCCCCCTTCTCACAACGAATGGGTGGATAAAGAGCACCTCAAAGCTCCTAAACTGGTACGCCAGTTTTATGCCAAATATCCGCACAAACCTTGATTTTTTTTCCCTTCTCCTATCTGTTGTTTTGTCTGTCCTTCCTTGTCTTACAGGTGTAGCCTTTTCGTGTTCCACTTGCTGTCCCGAATTTCCCGCTGTTCCTGGAGGAGGTCCGGATGTCAGTCTCGCTAGTTCCTGCTTCGCTGCCATGGAAACGGGGAGGGTGGGGGGCGTTGGGATGAGTGTGCTCTGCTGGTGGACAATGTTGATCGTTGGTGTTATCTCTTGGTTAACGGCCATGCATTCCAGGATGGTGAAGACCTGCCCACCTGATGTTGGAGATGGAAGCATATTGGACAATGCAAAGGGGGGGGGTTTTGGGGATTGGGATGGGCTTAAGCTTAATACTTTCTGTTCGCGCCTAAACTATTCACTCTCAGCTTTACTTGGTCTGTACGCTATTGTTACTTAGTAAAAGGAGCCTTATTCATTTCAAAACAATGTCTAAGTGTGGTCTTTCCTGAGTCAACGAAGAAGCAGGCCTGACACCCTTTCAGGTACTTCGACCCCTGGGAGGGAGGTGGCCAGGGGGTGGCATAAAGGGAGCAGCAGCTCCTCTGAGATTGGAGAGAGGGGGAAAAGTTTGGCTTTTTTTGCCTAGGGGTGGGCAGCCTTGGAAGGCCTGTTCATCCTTCCCCTTTTCCTCTCAGTCCTGCAAAACCAGAAATCTCCCCCCCTCCAAGCAGCAACTGAGACTGTGCAGAGGGGAGGTGGGGTGTGTGTGTGTCAGGAGAAGATAATCAGACAAGAGAAGCTGAAAGCCAGGAAAGATGGAGCGATGCCAATTCTGTAGCAAGAGTTTCTGCAAAAGGGAGGGGTAAGGGGCAGCCGCAGCTTCCAAAAGCCTTTTGCTTTTAGCCATAATTGTCATCAAAGCAGATGTTTGGATGATGGGTGAAGAGGAGAAGCGGAGGGGATTCCCTCAATCATTTTCCTTTGCTCCCCTCCCTGGAAGGAAGACAAACAGGAGTTGCTTTTGGGGGGGGGAGTGGGCTGCATGGTCTCCGGCTGCACCCTCTTTAAAAAAAAGGGGGTTGAAGTTGGGCCCCCCTCCCTCTTGGAGCTCTGCTTGGCTGTCCAGAATAGATTGCCAGGAAAAAGAAAAGAAAAAGCAAGAAGGGAAGTCTGCAAGATGGAGGCAATGCTCTTAAATTGCTTAAGAAAGGAAGATCCTTTCTGGGGAGCAACTCCCGGGTCCATTTTCTTTAAGGCACCCACCAGCAGACCTTCGAAACGGCGGTGAGAATTTTGAAATATTGTAATAAGGCCCAAGAAAAAAAGAATAAAGCAGAAAGATTTAATTAAAGGAAAAGAGAAAGAATGGTAAAACATCCACTTAAAGGCACAAGGCCTTTCTAATGTGTTTTCAATTGTAGGATTGGAAATATTTAATTGACTGTGTGCTTTAATGTTGAAAAAGAATAATCTTTATCAGTATAAGCAGAGGTGTATTCTTCAAGCTTTAATGCAGTTTGCAAAAATCGTTGTAGTAAACTGATTACCACTGTAGAACATCATTTCTCACCAAAAATGCAATTTAATGGAGAGTAAAATAAGATTTTACACAGGCAAAAAAAAAAAGTATAGAATAGGTGGTGCCTGGCTCAACTGGAAGTAGCTGTAAGATGGATCTGTGAGATGGAAACTTATCAAACAGATCCAACCTAGAAATGAGAAATTTCTTGACAGAACAATTAGAGAAATGGGATGCCTTCAGAAATTGTGGGTATACCATCAAAACAATACCAGGGTTTGTTTTTTTGAAATGTCCATAATAGTATAAGGTCTCATCTCATGCTTCAGCAGGAGTTGGACTAGAAAACCTCCAAGGTCCCTTCCAACTTTGTTATTCTGTATAAATCTCTCCACTCAGTCTTACCAAGAGAATGGTGATAAACAATATTTGGAAATGTACATCAGGCACTCTTCTGACAGCAAAATCTCATCTTATTGGCTAGTATCAAGGGGAAGATGACTTGAAAATGCTTCCTCTCCCACCATAACATGCAAGACGAGGCAAGGACTGGCTGGGAGGAGAGGGGCAAGGAGAAGCCAGGCGAGGTCCCCCTCCATGTGAGTGACATTGAGTTGGCCATGCCCACCAATCACATGACCATACCCACCTAGTCACACCCACCCAGTCACATGACCACCAAGACACACCCACCCGGTCACATGACCAGCAAGTCATGCCCACAAAATAGGCAATACCCACAGAATGCTCTCTACATGGGGCTGTCCTTAAGGTCCACCCGGAGGCTCTAGTTAGTGCAGAATGCAGCCGCGCGTGGGATTCTTGGAGCCTCAAGATGCTCCCACGTGACACCTCTCCTGCGCGAGCTGCACTGGCTGCCTGTGGCTTTCTGGGTGTGCTTCAAGGTGCTAGTAACCATCTTCAAAGCGCTCCATGGCATGGGTCCTGGTTATTTGCAAGACCGCCTCCTGCTACCAAATACCTCCCACCGACCAGTTAGCTCCCACAGACTAGGCCTCCTCAGGGTGCCGTCGGCCAAACAATGCCACCTGGCAACCCCCAGGGGGACAGCCTTCTCTGTGGCAGCCCCTGCCCTCTGGAACAACCTACCCCCCGACCTACGTATGATCACTGACCTGCGCCTCTTCCGTTGGGCCTTGAAAACGCACTTATTCCGTGTGGCCGGCCTGGTGTAGTAGCTTTTAAATTGGTTTAATTGGTTTTATTTAAGAGGTTTTATCTGGATTTCAGAACGGGCCCCAATTTAGTATTATTGTAAAGTATTTTATGTATCAATGTCTTTTGTATGTTTTTATTGATGCCTGTTCACCGCCCTGAGTCCCGCAAGGGAGAAGGGCGGTATACAAATTTAATAATAATAATGATGATGATGATGATGATGATGATGATGATGATGATGATGAATAGGCCACACCTACAGAATAGGTAGTAAAAATTTTTGAAACCCACCACTACAGCTGACCTCTTGCTAACAGACAATGTAGACATATTGACTATGAGGGAGGGACTAGCCTGGAAAGGACCCAAGCTATATGTCCCTACAAGCTTGAGACTAGAGGTGCTCCCACACAGCCACAACTCAAAGCTAGGCGGTCACTTTGGATTCCTGAAAACACTACACCTTGCTAGAAGACAGTTCTGGTGGCCAAAGATGAAAGCAGACATGGAAGATTATGTAAGGAGCTGTGCCACCTACACAGCCATGAAAACGAGACTAGGGAAAGCCCCCTGGCCTCCTCCAACAAGCAGCAAGCCCCAGCAGGCCTTGGGAAAAAATAGCAATGGATTTCATAGTTGAATTCCCAGAGAGTCGAGGGAACACAGTCATTTGGAGAGTGATTGACTTGTTTTCCAAACAAGCACATTTCATTGCTTGCTCTGGACTGCCGTCTGCGAAGAGGCTAGCTAAGCTGTTCATCAAACACTTCTACTGGCTGCATAGAATTCCCTGCCGAATCATCTCAGATTGAGGGGTCCAGTTCATGGCCAAATTTTGGAGAGAGTTCCTGAGATCTGTTGGATCCACATAAGGACTTAGCTTGGTTTTTCATCCAAGTACTAACAGAGCTGCAGAGAGAGCTAATGCCATGATGGAACAATATATATGATGCTATATGGATTACCAACAAGAGAACTGGGCAGCCTTATTGCCATTTGCAGAAGTGGCTTACAATAACGTCATACATAGCAGTATAGGACTAACCTCCTTCCAAGTTACTAGTGGCATAGAGTTCATCCCCATGCCAGAACTACCCTGGGAGCCCCCCCCCCTCCTCGATGACTTTGATGGAAAGGATGGAGTCTTTGAGGAGAGGCTGGGAGAATATAAAAAAAGTACTAGCAAATGCCACTGAAGATTATAAAAAACAGGCAGACAAACATCATTCCCTTCAGCCCCCCTTCTGAATGGGAGACATACTGTGTTTCATTGTAGCCTACTGAAACCAGCTCTGGGTCTAGGTTACGACCAGGTCCTACCTCTACCTATAGCAGTGCAAGGGGATTTTCCCAGATGTGCCAACATGGCTCTTCGAATAAATAGGTGTTTTGAGGAACTTCTTGCCTCGAGCTATTATTTCATAGAGGATGCTATTTGGAACCTTCTCACTGTGTTTTTCATAGTAATCTAGTATATCTAATATTGTTCTTCATATTATTCCTTATTTGTCTTTTGGGCAGAAAACCATTTTGATGAACATGTATAAACTCATTCAGAAATCTTTGTAATCGTTCAGCTATTATTGATGTAAATATTTTATAATCCGTATTCAACAGAGAAATAGGCCTATAATTTTTTATTAACGTTAAGTGAGCATCCTCTTCCAGAATCAACATGATGTTAGCTTCCACCTCTGATGGTGGTATCTTCACTTCTCTTAACACTACATTCAAGTAAAGTTTGTCCAAGTGTGTCTTGTAATTCTCTGTATATTTCTGTTGGTAACCCGTCGGGGCTCAGAGTTTTATTTTTTTATTGTTTTTTATTGTTTCTTTTGTTTTTTATTGCCTCTATTAGTTCTGGCATCTTTATTTCTTCATTTAACATACTGTCAGCCTTCGCATAGACTGCTTAGCTGCCATGGAAACGGGGAGGGTGGGGCGCTGGGATTCAATTGTTATGCTGGTGGTGGATTGGTGGAAGATGATGCCGGCTGGTGTTATCTCTGGACTAACGGTCTCACATTCCATGCTGGTGATGACCTGCCCACCTGATGTCGGAGAAGAACGTATATTGGACACTGCAAAAGGGGGTTAGGGCTCTTGGGATGGGCTTAAGCTTTAATACTCAATGTTCGCGCCTGAACTAGTTACTTCCTGCTTTACTATGGTCTGTTGATCTCCGGTACTCAGTAAAAGTAGCCTTATTCATTTCAAACAATGTCTAAGAGTGGTCTTTCTTGAGTATTAGAAGAAATAGACTTATGACAATAAGCAGGAAGTCACAAAAAATCACTCCTGATGTCGGATCCTGCTAAAGAGGAGCTTCCACTTGTGGAGGTCCTGCCTGCCGTCGATATGGGAGAAGCTGCATCAAATATCCCTGCTCCAAAAGACGATCCGAGGTCAGTGTTGGATTGTTTAGCCGGCCTAGATTTAAACTTGACAGCCGAAGATACAACAAAACCCCTCGGTTGGTCTGAAGGTGTGGGAATGGAGGGGGGCATGAGCTCAGGGGTTACAACCACCAGACGCCGCCCTTCCCCCAAGGCATTCATTCCGGAGCTTTTAAGGGAAGAAAGGGAGTTGAAGGAGATGGCCCATGAACTGCTCCGCCAGGCAAGCGAGAAGAGGGAAGCCCTGAATAACCTTTTAGAAGGGGGGCAGCGTCGGGAATGCAAACAGTTAAAAGAAGCAGCCGCCCGGGAAAGCAGAGGCACAATCCCTTCCCCCCCTCCAACAGCCAGCAGAGATTTACAGAGGGAAAACCGTCCCGCCCCCCCATCGCCGGCCTGCAAAACTCCCTCCCCTGGGCGTTAAGTTCAATGGGGACAGCGAAAATTTAGAATCTTTTTTGCTTCACGTTAATAATTTTGTGCAGCATTACGCAGATGACTATGAAGATGACGTCAAAATTAGAATTGTTTCAATGGCTTTGGAAAACAAAGCTTCCAGATGGCTGGTTTCTTTGCATAATAGCCACTCACCCGTGTTGCGGGATTTTGAACGCTTTATGACTGCTCTTAGAAGATGTTTTGAAGACCCCCGAGTTGAAAGGAAAGCTAGAATGAGAATGAGAGATTTACGCCAGGGGAATATGTCTGTGCAAGAATACACGCAAATTTTTCAAGAGCTGTCTGTGTTTATGGTCGGTTATAGTGACAGGGCACTGGTGGACCTCTATACAGAGGGACTTGATAAAGACATTTATCAGATATGCATAAACAGGTTCCGTCCCGAATCCTTAGATGATTGGATAGACTTGGCAGGGGATGTTGAGCTGGACCAGGCCCACTTACAAGATCCGGTCCGTTTTGAAAAGAAGAAGCCTTTGGGAAGCCCCAGGCCCCGGTCTCCTGATAAAGATTCCCACATGCAGAGGGGAGGGCGAAGATCAACTCCGGCGCGTCCAGGCTCTTGTTATCGTTGTGGAAAGGAGGGCCACTGGGCGAACAATTGCAGGTCAAGACAGCCTCCACACCCACATTCCTCTTCCGAAGTTAGAAGGCCTGCGAAGGCTCCGAACGTGCGCAGTAAGCCTGCGATGAGTGGGGTGGAGCCTCTAGACCTCTCCGTTGACCAGCCCGATGCCCCGCCCGACGATTGGGAGACGGACTCTGACGACAATTTGGTAAGTCGCCGTTCCGGGCCCCTTTATATTAATTTAAAGCTTTTGGCTCCATCTAGTGGTCGTACTTGCAATGTACAGGCCCTCATTGACTCTGGTTGCTCTCGCTGCCTGATCAGCCAAGGTCTCGTCTACGGCATGGGTTTTCATTTGAAGAATTTAAAAACCCCCATAGCATTTTGCCAGATGGATGGTTCTGTGGCGGGTGGAACTCCTGCATCTTTTGTTACCGAACCACTTCAAGTTTCTATTGGTGAAGCTCATAATGAAACCATTAATTTCATCGTAGCTGCCATAGCTGATAATGCTGTCATTTTGGGAGTCAACTGACTACGTAAATGGAATCCTCTTATTGATTGGAAAGAGGGATGGGTGCGAATACCTTTATTGCTACCTGACAATAACTTTGTACTATCAAAGCACCAGCATGATTCTCCCCTTGACATAACTCCTATCACTGAACCCGCTGGTCCCATATTAGCTCTTTCTTCCTCGGAAATCATCCCTGGTGAGGAGAAAATTCCCAAAGAATATTGGGACCTTAAAGACGCTTTTAGTGAAAAGTCTTGTGACTTACTTCCTCCTCATAGGGCTACTGATTGTTCCATTGATTTTCTTCCTGGAGTGCAGTTACCTAAGCCTCGTCTTTACTCTATGACTCCACGTGAAATGGAGGAGTTGCGTAAATTCATTGACAAGAACTTACAAAGGGGTTTCATTGAACCGGCTAGGCCTCGTGTGGCCGCACCGGTGATGTTTAGAGAAAAGAAAGATGGTACTCTTCGATTAGTTCAAGACTACTCTTACCTTAACACCATTTGCGAGCACAATGTCTACCCACTTCCCCTAATGAAGGACATGCTTGCCCACCTGGCTACTGGCAAAAATTTTACTAAACTGGACTTACGTGAAGCTTACTATAGAGTGAGAATTAAAGAGGGTGACGAATGGAAAACTGCTTTCAACTGTCCCCTTGGATGCTTCCAGTTTAAGGTTCTACCATTTGGTCTTCAGGGTGCTCCTTCGGTGTTTATGCAACTGATCAATGAAGTCCTCCACGAACACTTATATAAGGGAGTTTTAGTTTATATTGACGACATAGTCGTGTACTCACAAACACGCGACGAACATGTCAAGCTTGTGCGTTCCGTCCTTCAGAAACTACGCTCCGCCGAACTATACGCCAAATTGTCTAAATGTGAGTTCCACCAGGAGAAGATTGATTATTTAGGTTATCGTATCTCCTCGGAAGGTGTTGAAATGGATCCTGCTAAAGTGAGGGCTGTAACAGAATGGGCCCCTCCCCGCACTCGTAAACAGCTCCAAAGTTTTCTGGGTTTCGCCAACTTTTACCGCCAATTTATTCCATCATTTGCTAGCATTGCGTTACCCATTACAAATCTTCTCAAAACCAAAGGGGAAGGTAAACCTCGACCTGGCACCCCTCTCAACTGGACCATGGAGTGCCAAGCAGCTTTCGAGAAACTTAAACGTCTGTTTGCGGCTGAGCCTGTTCTGAAGCATCCCGACGTCAACTCCCTGTTCGTGATTCAGGCGGATGCCAGCGATGTCGCTGTGGGAGCGGTCTTGCTACAACTCAACGACCGTGGCCAGCTACAACCCTGTGCCTACACCTCTCGTAAACTCTCCACTGCCGAGCGTGGATGGGCCATTTGGGAAAAGGAAGCATTTGCTGTTTGTTGGGCCCTCATGACTTGGCGTCATTTTCTAGAGGGCGCACCTCATCCCTTTGAAATCTGGACGGACCATAAAAATCTAGAAGCTCTCACTTCCTCCTGCAAACTTTCCCCAAGGCAACTACGCTGGGCACACTACTTCCATCGTTTCAATTTCCGCCTCAAATATATACCTGGTGGAAAAAATTTCATGGCTGATGCCCTCTCCAGACTACCCCAATATGATGTTTCTAAACTTACAATTGTACAACCCATGATGCCGCTCGCCTTACCTGCTTCTCCTGCGTCTACCAGGAACCATTCTATTCTCCAGATTGCTCCGCCGGATGAGCTCATTGCTCGCATTAAATCTGAATTGCTTACTGATGAATGGTATTCTGCACATTCGGGTGACTGCACTATTAGGGATAATCTCCCTTGGATTGGCTCTAAGATTTATGTCCCTGCTACAATTCGTCCTTTTGTACTGCAGCGAGCACACGACTCACGTTTAGCGGGACATTTCGGATTCGTCAAGACTATACACCTAGTTAAGCGCCAATTCTGGTGGCCTTCACTAAAGAAGGATGTGGAATCATACATTGCCAGCTGTCCTGTTTGTGCTGCTTCGAAACGTACCCCTGATAAGCCCCATGGCCTTCTCCAATCTGTAGCGAGGCCGGAGGCTCCTTGGAAGGAGATCTCGATGGATTTTATTGTTGACCTTCCAACCAGCCAAGGCTATACCGTCATTTGGGTTGTTACGGATCTTTTCTCCAAGCAAGTTCATTTTGTACCTTGTTCGAAAATTCCATCTTCCAAATCGTTGGCCAAGTTGTTCCTGACCCATATTTATCGCTTTCATGGTGTGCCTAAACGTATCATTTCGGATAGAGGTACTCAATTTACATCTCTCTTTTGGAAGGAATTCTTGAAATTGATAGGCTCCGTCCAGGGCTTAAGCTCCTCCTACCATCCCCAGACGAACGGTTCTTGTGAACGGGCTAATTCCGTTTTGGAACAATACCTTCGTTGTTTCATTAATTTTCAACAAGATGATTGGGCTGATCTCCTGCTACATGCCGAAGTGGCTTATAATAACTCTGTTCATTCTAGTACAAATATGACCCCTTTTAGGATTGTCTATGGTCAGGACTTTGTACCCATCCCCGAATTGCCTCACGACTCGCCTACAGTTCCCTCCTTGGATGAATGGTCCACTAGACTGTCTTCCATTTGGCCTATCTTAAGAAAGACTTTGGATGATGCACATCAGTCGCATAAGTTGTATGCTGATAAGAAACGGGCTGCTCCTCCGGCCTACAAGGTTGGTGATAGAGTATACGTCTCTACTAAACATTTGGACAGCCCGCAGAAGTGCAAAAAACTGGGTCCCAAGTTTGTTGGTCCATTCACTATAACTAAGATAATAAGTTCAGTGTCTGTCCATTTGGATCTCCTGAAAACCTACCGTCGTTTGTACCAGGTATTCCATGTTCACCTGTTAAAGCCTGAACGCACATCGCATTTCCGCAAACCTTCTCCTGATGCCCCTGCACCAATGATGGTTGATGGTCACCAGCATTATGAAGTTCGTGACATTCTGGACTCCAGAGTCCGTAGAAATAAAACTCAATTCTTGGTCATGTGGAAAGATTTTCCTCCTTCTCACAATGAATGGGTGGATAAAGAGCATCTCAAGGCCCCGAAGCTTATACGCCAGTTTTATGCCAAATATCCACACAAACCTTGACCCTTTCCCTCTCTCCTCTGTGTTGTTTTGTCTCGTTTTGTCTGTTTTTCAGGTCTAGCATATCGCTTTCTGGGAAACGTCCGGGATTTCTGCCTGCTCCTGGAGGTGGTCCGGATGTCAGCCTTCGCATAGACTGCTTAGCTGCCATGGAAACGGGGAGGGTGGGGCGCTGGGATTCAATTGTTATGCTGGTGGTGGATTGGTGGAAGATGATGCCGGCTGGTGTTATCTCTGGACTAACGGTCTCACATTCCATGCTGGTGATGACCTGCCCACCTGATGTCGGAGAAGAACGTATATTGGACACTGCAAAAGGGGGTTAGGGCTCTTGGGATGGGCTTAAGCTTTAATACTCAATGTTCGCGCCTGAACTAGTTACTTCCTGCTTTACTATGGTCTGTTGATCTCCGGTACTCAGTAAAAGTAGCCTTATTCATTTCAAACAATGTCTAAGAGTGGTCTTTCTTGAGTATTAGAAGAAATAGACTTATGACACATACTTTTTGTTTCCTCTGGTACTTTGGGCAAAATGGCCTTCTCTAAACCTTGTAGTGCTTTTTCTTCTATATAACTATCATTATCATTGTTTAGTTCCTTATAGAACTCCTGGATTATATTCTTTTCCCCCTCACTTTGATGACATATATTTCCATGTTCGTTTTGCAATTTACTGATCCACCTTTTTTTTATCTGCTTCTTCAATTTATAAGCTAGTCACCTCCCTGGTTTATTTGCATTCTCAAATAAGTTTTGATTAGTTATCTTCATGTGTTTTGATAACTCCTCCTTTTTGAGGATATTCAGTTTATTATTATTATTATTATTATTATTATTATTATTATTATTATTATTATTATTATTATTATTATTATTATTATTATTATTATTATTATTATTATTATTATTATTATTATTATTAACATTTGTAACCCGCACCCATCTCACCACAAGGGACTCGGGGTTTCTGTTTAGTTAAGTCCATTTGTTGTTTTAGATTTCTTTTTTAAGGTTCCTTTTGAAGCTCTACCTCAATTTTTCTATATTCTTCTTCTAAGTCCTTCTGGCATTGCTTCTTCCTTTTATTTTTATTTTCCATGTATGATATAGCAATTCCCCTCATATATGCTTTCGCAGTGTCCCATAGGTTTTGTAGGGATGTATCTTCTTTCTTGTTTCTTTGAAGAAGAAATCCATTTGTTTTTCCATCATCAGTCTGAACTCTTCATCCTTTAAAATTGATCTATTTAGAGTCCATCTTACAGTTTTCTTTTGTCCTGTGCAACTAACTCTCATTGAGTTATGATCTGCCCAGATATTTGTATGTATTTCTAATTCCTTCACTTCGGAGTTTAATTCCATCGACATCCATACCATATCAAACCTAGATCAGGACTGATATCTATTAGAATAGAATGTGTATTGATTCCTTCCTTGATTTCTCTCTCTCCAGATATCCTGTATATTTAGCTCATCTACCATTTTAAAAAAGGTTCTAGATAGAATTCTTCTAATTCCCTTTTTTGCTCTATTGCTTTTATTTTTTTATCTATTATTGCGTTGAAATCTCCTAAAATACAGGAGTTGTCATACTTCATGCCATGGATAGTATTATGTAACTTTTTGTAAAATTGTTCTTGTCCCCCATTTGGAGCATAAATTTCTACTAATAAAACCCATTTTCAATTTAATATTATTTCCACAATCAGAATCCTTCTCTTCTCATCCCTATATATTTATATTTATTTAAATTTATATCCCGCCCTTCTCCACAGAGGACCCAGGGCGGCGTACAGGAAATTTAAAACATACCAATACAAAGATAAATATATAATTTAAAATAAATATTAAACAATCCTATCCTGTACTAAAACCAAATTTTAAATACCCAATTTAAAAACTTCCTAAAAGTCCCCATGGGAGGTTAGGCTAGGCCGGCTTGTTGGAACAAATATGTCTTTAGACATTGGCGGAAGAGGCGGAGGTTGGTGATGGTGCGTAATTCAGGGGGTAGGTCATTCCAGAGGGCTGGGCCCGCCACAGAGAAGGCTCTTCCCCTGGGTGTCGCCAGTCGGCATTGTCCGGCCGACGGCACCCTGAGAAGGCCCTCTCTATGGGAACGTATCGGTCTAAGGGATGTATGAGGCAGGAGGCGGTGTCGCATATAACTAGGCCCCGAGCCATGGAGCGCTTTAAAGATGGTCGTCAAAACCTTGAAGCGCACCCGAAAGGCCACAGGAACTCAATGCAGCTCGCGCAGGATCGGTGTTATGTGGGAGCATCTAGTGGCTCCCATAATCACCCGCGCGGCTGCATTTTGGACTAACTGTAGCTTTCAGGTGCACCTCAAGAGAAGCCCCATGTAGAGAGCATTACAGTAGTCGAGTCGAGACGTCACGAGAGCTTGAGTGACTGTGCGAAGGGCAGCCCGGTCCAGTAAGGGGCGCAATTAAGGTAAGTAAGGACAGCCGGGAATCCAGGAGGACACCCAAATTGCGCGCCCTCTCCATGGGGGCTAGTGTTTCGCCCTCAATGGCCAGAGTTGGAGTAATCTGGCTGAACCGGGGTGCCGGAAACCACAGCCACTCAGTCTTGGCAGGGTTGAGCTTGAGTTTGTTACCACCCATCCAGATCCGTACGGCTTCCAAACACCGGGACAGCGCTTCGGCGGCATCATTGGGGTGGTTTGGGGTGGATATGTACAACTGAATGTCATCAGCGTACAGGTGGTACTCCACCCCAAAACCACGGATGATCTCACCCAGCAGCTTCATATATGTGTTAAACAGGAGGGGCGAGAGGACCGACCCCTGAGGAACCCCACATAAGAGAGGCCTCGAGGTCGACCTCTGCCCTCCCGTCAACACATATTGCGACCGACCAGAGATGTAGGACGAGAACCACCGCAGAACGGTGCCTCCCAGCCCCAACCCCCCCAGAGGTGCAATAGGATACCATGGTCGATGGTATCAAAAGCCGCCGAGAGGTCTAATAGGACTAGGATAGAGGAATAACCTCTATCCCGCGCCCTCCAGAGATCATCGACCAACGCGACCAATGCCGTCTCGGTGCTGTGACCGGGTCGGAAGCCGGACTGGTGCGGGTCTAGATAATCAACTTCCTCCAGGTGTCGCGGGAACTGTTGGGCTACCACACTCTCAACAACCTTCACCAAAAAGTGAAGGTTGGAGACCGGACGATAGTTCTCTAATAATGCCGGGTCCAAGGACGGCTTCTTGAGGAGGGGCCTCACTACCGCCTCTTTCAAGACGGCAGGTAAGGACCCCTCACTCAAAGATGCGTTGACAATGCCCTGGAGCCAGCCTCGTGTCGTCTCCCAGGATGCCAGTACAAGCCAGGAGGGACACGGGTCCAATAAACATGTGGTCGCCCTAAGTTTCCTTGACAACCTGTCCATATCCTCGGTGGTAACAAAGTCAAACTCCTCCCAAGAAGGAACCTCAAGACTAGTCTCGGACAGTCCCACAGGACCACTGTCGATGGAGGGTAGCTCATTCCGAATCCGAGTGATTTTCTCCTGCAGATAAATCCCAAATTCCTCTGCTCGCCCTTGCAAAGGGGCTTCCCATGGCCTCTGATGAAGGAGGGAGCGGGTCACCCCAAACAGGGCAGCAGGGTGGTTATCTGCGGATGCAATAAGGGTGGCACAATACTCACGTTTGGCCACCCTTATCGCCACTAAGTAAGCCCTAATATGGCTTCTCACTAGTGTTCGGTCGGCTTCGGAGCGAGAGGATCTCCATCTGCTCTCTTGTGGCGCTTCATCTCCCGAAGCTCCTCAGTAAACCAGGGAGCCTGGGTGATTCGGCGCCACAAGAGAGGCCGCAAGGGCGCGACTCAGTCCAAGGCCCCTGCGGCCGCACTTAACCATGCGGCCACTAGGTCCTCAATCGAGTCGCGAGGCAGGGTCACAGGCATTGGCCCAAGCTCCCTCTGGAACCTTTCCAGGTCCATTAGGAGCCTGGGGCGGAACCATATAGGAGTATCCGGTCCCGCCTCCCCGCGGTGAGGTGAAGCGATTGGAAAGTCCAGCTGAAGGAGAGCGTGATCTGTCCATGACAAGGGAGTGATGGCTAGATCCCCTATTCCCAGATCACAACTCCACTGTCCTGAGACAAAGATCAGATCCAGCGTGTTTCCCCCCTCATGAGTAGGGCCTAAAACTTCCTGGGTCAGGTCCATGGCCGTCATGGAGGCCATGAACTCCCGAGCTGCTCCAGAGGCTTCGCCCGCTGACGGCAAGTTAAAGTCCCCCATGACTACTAGTCTGGGGGTCTCAACTGCCGCCTCGGCTATCACCTCTAGGAGCTCGGGCAGGGCTGTTGTTGCATAGCGAGGAGCCAGGTATACAACTAACACGCCCAACTGCCTCCCTAGGCCCCATCTCATGCAGAGAGATTCACACCCGGTTGTCTGAGGGACTGTGGTCTCCTTCAGCTCAAGACTTTCCTTAACCATAATCGCCACTCCCCCACCCCTCCCTAGGGCCCTAGGCTGATGGAAGGTGCGGTAACCTGGTGGGCACATTTCCAGGAGGGGTAAACCCCCTTCGTGGCCCAACCAGCTTTCCGTTATACCCACCAGGTCCGGGTCCCCCTCTGACACAAGGTCATGGATGAGGGGGGCTTTCTGAATCACGGACCTGGCGTTGCATAACATCAGCCTAGGGCCCCGGGTCTGTGATTCCTGCCCACCTAGTCTGCGATGGGAGAGCGGAGAGTTGGAGCATGTGACCGTCTGAATCCAGCGGCCACGGTCTTCCAACCGATGATGACCATTCTGTCTCCCTCCACCCCTGCCCCTCCCCAAGACCGAGTCGATGGAAAAAGCCACTGTGGAAATGACCCCCCCTCCCCTTCCTCCGTTACCCTACTTCCGCCTGCCGGCCTCATTTGCTGTCCCCTCCCAGGATTATTTTTCCCCTCCTCCCTGGAACCCCCTAAAAACCGAATTAAAAACCTCCCCCAAAACCCCCTCAACTTGCGCTTCGCCCACCTCTCAGGAATAATCAATCCATCATCGAGGTGGGCCCGCGTTAGACAGGAGGGCCAGGCCTGCGAGAGGGGAGACACCCGCAGGCCAAGGAGGTCGCGCCTAGAGTACATGATAGAAGCCCCAGAGGTAGTCCAAGTCCAGGAAGGCAAACACAAGTCCGAAAGTAAAGTGAATTAGTGCAGAAATAGTTTTCGGGATGGGGGGTAAAGTCAGACAGTCCAGAGTCTTATGGATGGGGAGATCGAGTCCAGTCCCATTGCAGGCCCCATCCATCTGTCTTTTTTCCGGCCAAATGGGCATAGTTCGCATTTAGTGCCGCATGACTAATTAATCCATCATGCGGCCTGATGTAAGATGCAGCCCTCAAATGGCTAAATTAACCTCCTCCAATCCCGCACACTCACTCCAAGGTCTTTGAGATCTTCCCGGATCGTCCTCGGCCAGATCCACCGTTTCCCAACCGGCTGCAGATGTTTCACGCCGGGCTGCTCAAACCAACATACCACACTCAACCAATCAATCTTCTCAAATCTCCATACTCCATACTCCTTCTTCGACCCTCTCCTTCTCCTTCAACATCACCAACCTTCGCCATCTCCTTCCTCCATCACCAGCTCTTCTCCATCTCACCATCATCATTCTCCTTCTCCTTCTTCCATTTCCATCATCTCCAGCTCCTTCCCATCTCCATCTCTTCGCCATCTCCATCCATCTCTCTCCGTCTCTCTCCATCCATCTCTCTCCGTCTCTCACCTCTCTCTCCTTCCATCTCCTTTCATCTCTCTCCTTTTCTCTCCCTCTCCATCTCTCTCTTTCACCTTCTCCTCCTCCTTCTCCTTCTGCTTCCTCCAACTCCTCCAACGTCTCTGTCCTTCCATACCTCTGTACCTTCTCTCATCCACCTTCTGCTTTCTTCCATCCTTCCTCTCTCTATAGATTTGCTTAGCCAGAATTATCTCTTTAATGTATAACGCTACCCTCTCTTCTTTTGTTGTATTAATGATACAAATTGTTTCCCCAATTTGGGGTGTCCCAGTAGTCGTTTATGTTGTTCTTTTATATGGACATCTCAAAGTGCTATTATATCTAGGTTCAATCTTTGTAATTTATTAAATGTTTTCTTCCTTTTTGAAGAAGAATTCATTCTGTTGATGTTCAGTGATAAAATCTTAAACTCTTCTTGCATTCCTCTACTTATATATAGGTCTTATACTCCTTGTTGTTCTAATCTCTCTTGGTTCTTTAACTCTTTCCTTGTTATTCCATGGTCTTTCTCTTTTTTCTTTTTCCCTCAAACTTGATTGTGGTTCCCTTTCTTCCACAGCAGATGTTCTTAGATCTCTTTCTTCTATTACTTCTGTCTCTTCTAGTTCTTCCTCATTACCAAAAGGTTCACTGTAAAATTCTCCACTTTATCCAAAGTATCCACTCTATATCTCTTTTCTTGCCATGAGACCATTATACCTTTCAGTGTCAGCCATCTAAAGGTGATGTTATATTTAGTCAACAATATTAGAAATTGATAAGGCATTTATAACTCTCTGACTCTTCTTGGACCTGTTTTGAGGACTACTACATTCTTCCCTCTTCATCTCAGATCAATTTTTTCACAAATCTGACATGTACCTCCTCTGGAAGACTATGCCTCCTTGCATAATCCATGTGAATTCTGTAAATCTCATCTATTTCTGTCAGCATCTCCTCCTTCTCTGTTCCTAATGCCTTCACTATTAACTCTGTGATGATATCTGGTAGATCTTCTCCTTTCTCTTCTCATTCTGGAATTGTACATAATGTGCAGCCTTCTCAGATTCCAAAAAGATAATTGTAGTTTCTAATTCTTTGTTTGCCTGAATTAATTTCTCACTTATTTATCCACTCTTTTTTCTTCTTTCTCCATTCTTTCTTCCATCTCTTGGATTTTCTGTTTGTTTTTGGTAATCTGTTCTTGAAAAGTTTCAAACTTTTCATCCATCTTTTGCGTTTTTCCTTTAAGTTCTCCCATGTCATTTTTTAACTCTCCTATCTTTCTTCATTTCATCATGGTTTATTTATTATTTATTATTCGAATTTCCTTGTCATGGCTTCCTGCATTGATCGCAACGTAGCCTGTAGATCTTTAAATGAATTAGACCTTTCTCTTTGAACCATACCTTCTATAGATCTCTGGTTGGATGGTCTAGAGGTAGCTGACTGGTCTCTTCCCTATCCCAATTTTAGTTAAATTCATAGTGCTTGTCATGTTTAATATTTTTTTCATGAAATTATTTTTATCTAACACTAACACCTCCTTTTCACACCAGTATCACCCTCCTTTACTCAAACACAATTTAGACTATCAATAATGATCACAAATTGGGAGGAAGTGAGCCAATGTTGCAACGAGACAGACGTGCAATGTTGGTGCTCTGAGATCGCTGCTGACACTTTTGCCACTGGGTGGTCCAATTGGACCTAAACTGTCCTGCAGAGATGGTGAATGGGATCAGTCCTACTGATTAAAGGAACACTGCAAAGTCCCTAATTGATCCAGAAGTTCTTCTAGCTGGCAACAAAAGCACAGTCCCTAGGCTGATGAAGTTGGGACAGCTCCGAAACGGAAAGAAACAGAAAGAGAAAGTGTTTACAGCTGGTGATGATTTTTTTACCATTTTAAAAGAGACTGCATACAAAAAACGTAAAGCTAAATTAAATCCGAGAACAGAAGAAATAAGCAGTGGAATTAAGCTTTGAATAGGTTTTGGATTGTGTGCTATCTTACTTTTTAAATGTTATTTTCATGGATGGAATTTATGCAAGCCTTTTAAAATGAATGGATTAAGTTTTTCTTCTATTTTTTTTAACTAACTCTGTAACCTATGGACTAAAATTCTCCTTCTTCATTTCTGCGTGAGTTCCTTCCTTTTTCTACTTTATTTTGCTCAAGAATTTGACTTTTTTTCCTTCAAACTTGGAATATAAAAAAGATACAAAAGGATACAAAGAGGCTTGTAACAACAGAGTGAAAAGACAACACTGACACTTGGAGGCTGGAGGTTTGTGCATTGGAAACAAAGCACTTTACTTCTTTTCTTGATCATTTTAACCTTGCATTTCAAAGCCTTACAGCTTGTTTATAGAGAGTGATAAGAAGAAGAACATGAATTATTTATACAGGTCTTCTTCTGAAGTAACCAGAGAAAAGTAAAAACAAGATTTCATTGTGAATTTGTGGTTAATCTAGTAAAAAGCATTCAAGCCAGAGTAACAGTGTTTATCAGTTGGAAATAATGGCACAAGTTCAACATCAGAAAGAAACTTTAACTTTGCAAAAGATAATGTTTGAAATTCAGAAGTTATTAAATGCATCCAAGAGAATTAAGAAGCTGGAAAACATAGAGCATGTAACAGCAACATTTGATGGAGAAGTTGGAGATGTTTATCAGTTGGAAGAAGTGGAAGCCAGAGTCCTAAAAACTGAAGAGAAAAATGAATACAAAGAAATGGAACGTGCTGACATCTACGGTGAAAGGATTGTGGTTGGAAATGGAAAGAGTGGAATATGGAAAAGGAGAGCCAGATGGACGGGAACCCTACCCGAGATGGCAAGGTACAGAAGAAGAAATAACAAAGGAATTTATGGTCTTAAAGAGAGAAATCTTACAAGTAACACCACTGATGACACCACTGATAATTAAACATAAGCTGATTAACGAAACAGAAGAAGGATATTGAGATTATATAAGAGACTTAATAAGCAACGAGGTGCGAAGAGAAGTCCATGCAAATTCGATTAAGGAGATAATTAGAAGATTGATCCCACAAAGGGCAAAAGATATGAGATTGTATTGCTATTGGAAAGATACAGGTTAATAGATGAAAATGTATAATTTAAAACTAGTTAAACTTAGTGAAATTTAGTGACAATAGATATGGTTAAATAAATAATTGATAATGATAATAATGTATGTATATGTATTGGTTTGATAAGTAGTAACTGGATATGAATATTAAATGGTACCTATGAAAGGAAGATTATAAATTTTTTGTTATATATGAAGGCTAATAAAGAAGAACTAAGCTAAATTTAGTTAAGCTTTGATTATTAGGGGGGGAATGCTATGATAATGGATATAGTCAAATAAATGAGGGATAATGATAACAATGTATATATATATGTAATTGTTTCACAACAACCTGTTATTATTAGGCCCCAATTAAAGGGAGGAGACATACTGTTTCGTTTACTGTCCATCGGCTCATCGCTAGAGACCATCCAAACAGCAAGCCAAGAATTACGTTGTATAATATTTTAGATATGTGTGTTAGTTTTATGAGCTGATCAATAAATTAAATTAGAAGAGACCAGTAAGGGGTATGGCCAGCTGATGAGAGCTAATAAGCTCGAAATAGATCTATCCTGGTCTCTTCTAATTTAATTTATTGATCAGCTCATAAAACTAACACACACACACACACACACACACACACATATATATTGGTACAACATAAGGAGATTGGATATAAACTGTAAACATTGATTTGGAAAGGAGGATTAGAAATTTTTGTTACTAAATATTATTGATTTTTAGCCAGAACAGCCCAGAAAGAGCTAGTGTTATTGGATGATACTAGAAATAGCTAATGAAATGCCAGTATGTGGTTGTGTTTTAAATTTTGGTATATTTTATGAAGAAGGACGTTTAAACAATTATAGTCAAATGAAAATGGAGGTATGATGATGGTAATATGTCTAAATATATTTGATTTAAAATTCTTGAGTTAATATGAATTATAGGTGATGACTGTGGAAGAGATGCACGAAAGTTTCTTGTAACCAACTGATACATTTTCTACAGTATGCAAAGAAGGAGGATTCTTTGTGTTGTGTTTGTTTGAATTTTTTTAAAAAAATTCTTATAATAAAAAAATATAATGATCACAAATTGGCAATTTTTTTTCACTTCAACTTTCTCTTGTCCTATTTGCCAGGACCAGCAGGAAAAAAATGCTTTAAAAAGTGGGGGGAAAGTTTCCAATGATTGTGTGGATCAGCTGTGAGGCGCACAATTATTGGAAGCTCCCCCCCCCTTTAAATCATTTTTCCTCCCTATTTGCCCAAACTGGTAAGAAAAAAATGCTTTAAAAAGCAGGGGGAAAGCTTCCAATAATCGTGTGTCTCACAGCTGATCCTCAGCAGTTTTTTTTTTACTACCGGTCCGCAGAATCAAGAACAATCGTTGCTACCAGTTCAGCCAATCCTGCCGAACCGGAAGGATTTCACCCCTGAACTGTATTAATGGTCTTTTGTATTTTAAATTAGTATATCTCTTACTACTCTCCAAATGTAATGGTGTATCACCATGCTTTTCAACTTACCAACACAAGAAGCTGGTCTTCCACTCCACGCTTTATTATCCATACATTGTACTACTCTATCTCCTTTTAACTGATATCCTGGTGAGCAATAATACTCACACCTGGAATTAAAGTATGCACCATCGACGCACTTGAATCCTCCATTAGGTGGCATAGAAAGTGTTGGGCAGCGTTTTTCTGAAAGGAAAAATCAACATTAATAATTGAAGACATGATTATTACTTCCTATCAGGCTCTCCATTATACTGCACTACATTTTATAACATCAAGAGTAACAAAATCATTTTTGTATGAAAGCAGTACAGAGACACAGAAGTAGTCTGATTGGCTGGGTGATGCAACAGAAAGGTTGTGATGTGATAATTTAAATAGAGCCATGATCATGAAGCTATGCCACATGTGCCAGAGGTGAACACAGAGCCCACGTGTGCCAGAGGTGCACACTTGCCGTCGCCAGCTGCTCTTCTGGTTTCTAGTGCAAGTCACCTGGTCTTTGGGTTTCCAGCGCTCCGGCACACACAAAGACTAGTTGACCAGTATACGCATGCCAGAAACCCAAAGACCAGGTGGCTGGCATGCACATGCACACCAGCCAGCTGGTCTTTGGATTTCTGGTGCTCCAGCGCACATATCAGCCTTAATATATCAGCTTGATTGCTTGGCTTGGGGCAGGAATCAGCTCTGCCTGCAGGTGTATTTTTCTTCAGATCAAATTATTCCTTTCAAGCTACCACTTTTCAAATATGTTTGATAGTATCCCCCCACCCCTAGATAATTAAACTGCAATTACTTCACAAATAACTCTAATCAAGCAATCAGATGAAGCAAGATGAGGGAGATGCTCACAGCTCTTGTCACAAATGGTGGTCTGGCTGCATTTGGGCACTTGATAGAAAACAGCAGGAGAACTGGTAGTTAAAATGTTTTAAAAGTAAAAAAAAGTTGGATATCCCCACCCAGTCACATGACCCACCACCAAGCCATGCCCACCAAGCCATGCCCACTAAACCAGTAGGGAAAATTTTTGAATTTCACCACTGGATAAATTGTCTTGAATTTCATTATGGCACTGCATGAGACAACGATCCTTTAAAATTTAGGAGAACAGCTTTCAACTACAATTTATTCCCCTGATTCTCCAGGTGGGAAAAATGGCTAAACTTTCTAAACAATCAACCTACTGTATTTTTTGGACTACAAGATGCACCAGATTATAAGATGTACCATGATTTTGAAGAGGTACATTTAAAAAAAAAGGTTTTGCATTCTGCATGCCTCATTTTTTGCAAAAAAACAAACAAACAGGGGCATGCAGAGCTTTGGGGGGCTTGTAGAGTGTTCCTGGTGATGGGGTGAGGGGACAAAACAAGCAAAAAATGACCCATTTTTCGCAAAAATGGGCTGTTTTTTGCAAAAACAAAAAGTGCATGCAGAGGGTTTGGGGGGGGGGTTGTAGAGTGCTCCTGGGTGCTGGGGGGGGTGCGCACAAATGAGAAAAAACACCCTGTATTTTGCTCAGTTTTGCCCTCCCCAGTCCCCAGGAGCATTTTGCAAACCTCCCGACCCCTCTGCAAATCTATTTTTACAAAGGAGTGAGGTTTTGATAGGCCAAAAATGCTGTATTCAGTGTATAAGGTTCACCCAGATTTTCACCCTCTTTTGGGGGGGGGGGTTGCATTTTATACTCTGAAATATACGGTAGTTTTCTCAGAGTGGATCTATTTATCTTCACTCATAGTGGGTGACTTCCTCATTTTGCTGGCGCTCCTGAAGGTTGCTTATTTATGCTTGACTATATCTAGAGCAAATCTGGATTAAATTGGAGCATGGGGGAAGAAATATACTAAGGGTACTGAAAGGTATCCTTCTTAATCCTCTGTGGAAATGAAATATTTCTATATTTGCAACATGCAGAAACAAAAGGTTGGTGATTTTGCAGAAAGAAACTGAGCTCTGAACAGGAAATAATTTTACTGCTGCCTTGCTGTTACCTGAAGTGCAGCATGGATGGTCAGAAACAAAAACACAAAATCTACAAAATCCCTGCAAGGCGGGGAAATAGCTTTTATTTTTCTTATTGAAGTCTGAAATCTTTTCCTTGTCTTTTTAGTACTGATGTTTTTATTTATTCCTATGTATTTCTTGCAACTCCTTTCCCATGGAAAACTTAAAAATAAAGTATATATTTAAATAAAAGCTATACTAATTACCCTTAAAACAAATCCTTAAAGCTACACGTGCATATATTTAAAGCAGCCTATATAGCCATATAGGACATAAATCAAATTAATTACAACAAATATTGCCAATGCAATGAAAAAAAACCCCATATAAATTCTTCCCTTATATATATAGGAACATATAAGGAACACTAAAAAAGTATTCTGTTTTATGAAACTGCACACTGTCAACTGTTTAACCAGCATAGAAAAACCTCCACTGCTAAAGTTACTGTTTCTTCTGTATGAGCAAAGAATTCCATAACTAACTTTTATTCTGCTAAAACACTAACTAGTAAAAGCCCCACTAAAATTCAATTATATATGGTCAAGAGCAACAGGATCGGAAGCAAAGAACTGGAAAGCAAATCTTCAGGAAAAATGAGCCACTTACGTTTGCAGAAAACTTTCCCAGACCAGCGTTTGTTTGACTGGCAAATAAGATGCTGAGGACCATTCAGTTCATAACCTTTCTGACAATGAATGCCACATGTGGTCCCCAAGACATTTCTGTAATACCCTTCCATAGGACTTCTGCAATTTGCATAACCATATTTTACCTTGATAGGAGAGCACCATGGTGCATCTAGAAAGAGAAACCATAGGACAAAAACCAACAAAGGAAATAAGAACAGTATAATTTAATTATGCAGCTCATTTGGGAGGAAAACAAGACTATGTAGTTACACAGGGAAACAGAAGCTATATCATCAAAAGGCCTCCAATATTACAGAAATGAAAACTATAACTTTCTCTGTTTGTTCCAGAATTATTATATTAAAAATTATACAAATACTGAACTATTAAAATCAGCAATTTATGCTGACATAAGGACTGCCACCTTAATTTCCTGTTATAGATAGGTCTGCCACTAACTGGCCAGCAACAGTAAAATAAATCCTTTTTTTCTCTTTCAAAAAAAAGTGGATTGAATTTGCATCAAAATGGATAAAATATTGTGTATGTTTCTTGCTATCCTATATTTACCTGAGAATATGAAACTCAGGTGGGAGATCGCATATATCTCTCTACCAAGTACATAGGCTTGAGTTTGGAAAGTAAAAAGTTAGGACCTAAGTATCTAGCTCCCTTCCCCATAGTGAAAGTGATTAACCCAGTAACCATTCTTATTTATTTTTTTATTTTATTTTATTAAATTTATACCCCGCCCTTCTCCAAACGGACCCAGGGCGGCGCACAGGAATGTTAAAATACATACAAAACATATAAAATTTAAAAAACTTATTCTAATAAAACCCTGCGCTAAAAACCGAATTAAAAATCCCAAATTTAAAACTGTCTAATAGTCAGTAATGGAGGTTACGCTAGGCCGGCTAGATGGAATACATATGTCTTCAGACACTTGCGGAAGAGGCGGAGGTCGGAGATGGTGCGGAGTTCAGAGGGTAAGTCGTTCCAAAGGGCTGGCCCCGCCACAGAGAAGGCTCTTCCCCTGGGTGTCACCAGTCGGCATTGTCCAGCCGACGGCACCCTGAGGAGGACCTCTCTGTGGGAGCGTATCGGTCTGAGGGATGTATGGGGCAGGAGGCGGTCTCGCATATAACTAGGCCCCGAGCCATGGAGCGCTTTAAAGATGGTCGTTAAAACCTTGAAGCACACCCGAAAGACCACAGGAAGCCAGTGCAGCTCGCGCAGGATAGGTGTTATGTGGGAGTGTCTAGGCGCACCCGTAATCACCCGCGCGGCTGCGTTCAGGACTAGCTGCAGCTTTCGGGTGCACCTCAAGGGGAGCCCCATGTAGAGAGCATTACAGTAGTCAAGTCGAGAGGTGACGAGTGCTTGAGTGACTGTGCGTAAGGCACCCCGGTCCAGTAAGGGGCACAATTGGCGCATCAGGCGTACCTGATGAAACGCCCCCCTGGCCACGGCTGCCGCATGATCTTCCATAGACAGCCGGGAATCCAGGAGGACACCCAAATTGCGCGCCCTCTCCATGGGGGCCGGTGTTTCGCCCCCAATTGCCAGAGTTGGGATAATCTGGCTGAACCGGGGCGCCAGAAGCCACAGCCACTCAGTCTTGGACGGGTTGAGCTTGAGTTTGTTACCACCCATCCAGATCCGTACGGCCTCCAAGCACCGGGACATAACCTCGACGGCATCGTTGGGGTGGTCTGGGGTGGATATGTACAACTGAGTATCATCAGCGTACAGATGATATCCCACCCCAAAACCACGGATGATCTCACCCAGCGGCTTCATATATGTGTTGAACAGTAGGGGCGAGAGGACCGACCCCTGAGGAACCCCACATATGAGGGGCCTCGAGGCCGACCTCTGCCCCCCTGCCAACACATATTGCGACCGACCAGAGAGGTAGGATGAGAACCACCGCAAAACGGTGCCTCCCAGCCCCAACTATAGCTCCATGATGGCAAACCTATGGCATATGTACCACAGGTGGCACATGGAGCCATTTTTTAGGGAACATGACACATTGCCCTGTAAGCTCCAGTGTGCATGCGTGCTCTGGCCAGCTGACTTCAGTCTTCATTTACGGCCATTTATCGCCCTCTGGAAGCTTCAGAGAAGCCTCCTGAGGGCGAAAAATGGCCCTAAAGTTCTGGATTGTCCATAGGGCCATTTTTCACCCTCTGAGCCTCCAGAGGGCCTCTGGGGATGGGGGAGTGTTTTCACCCTCCCCAGGCTCCTAGAAAGTCTCTTGAACCTGAGGAGGGCAAAAAATGGATCCATCGTTCACCAAAAGTGGAAGGAGGGTGGGAGTCCCTGAAGCCTTCGGAGGAAGAAAAATAACCCAATGCACAAACTGGAAGTTTGGGAATGGACTTGCGGTTTGCTCATAGGGGCATTTTTCACCTTCTGGAGGATCAGAGAAGCCTCGTGAAGCCTCCAGGGGATGGGGGGGGTGTATTTTCGCCCTTCCCAGGCTTCTAGAGATCCCCTGGAGACTGGGGAGGGGGAAAATGGGTCCATCATGCACCAAAAGCGGGGGGAGGGTTGGGATCATTCAACATGCATGAAGGAGTCAGACATATAGAATTATGGGTGTGGGCATGCCCACGCATGACCCCCATGCGCTCCCACTGCTTTTGGCATGCAATGGCAAAGAAGTTAGTCATCATTGGATTAGGGAATGGGTAAATTTAAAAAATAGCAGAATGTTAACTTTGGAAGGGCGCAACCTAAAGCGTGGTCTGTACCTTCATGTGGAATACCAGAAGTAAATTACACATATATTTTTATAGACATATATTGAGGGATATGTTGATACAAACCTAGGAGGAGATTAAAGGAAACATTATATGAAAATCCTGGGCTGGTTATCCACTGGAGACAATGATTCACCCCATTATATTAGACGTAGGTAAAATGGCCAAATACCATGAAATTTTAGACACCCAAAGAACACTAAAAAACAAGCAGAAATTAAGACATGGGAGTGATTATAGACTGGTGTAAAACATTCTAGATGTAAAAAGGATCGAGAGGAATGTGGACTTGATATAGAACCAAAACAATTCAACAAACTGCTATTAGGTACAGAAGAGAAAGAGAGGATATATAATTATTTACTAAATTTTGACATGGCAGAGGAAATAGTAAAAGGACCAATGATAGCTTGGGCTAAAAATTTGGGCTATAATATTCAGTTGGAAGATTGGGAAACAATTTGGAATAAAAATTACACAATAACAAAATCTGTTGCATACAAAGAAAACCAATACAAAATGTTTTACTGCTGGCATTTAGCCCCCACAAGACTGGCAAAAATGTATCCGAACTTAAATCCAAACTGTTAGCAATGTAAACAGGCATAGGGTACTTTCTTTCATGCCCAAAAGCAAAAAAATATTGGACTAAAATACAAAAATGGTTACAGGAAATTACTAACACCCACTCAAAGCAGAATTGTTCTTCCTGGGAATTATTAAGGGAAAGTATACGAAAGAGATAAAATATTTAATTTTGCACATAATTACAGCAACGAGAATAGCACTCGCACAATGTTGGAAAATGATGCCATGCCGACAGAGTGTTTGATAATCCAAAAGATTGTGCAGAAATGGATAAACTCACATTGGAGTTAAGGGACAAGGAAGACTCAGAATATTATATAGTTTGGGAAAACTGGTATTAATGGATAAATAAGAGGAACAGCTTAGAAACATAGATGTATAGATAAAGGAATGTATAAAATGTACTTGAATAGTAAATGGTTATGTTAGTACTGTCAAAAAGGGTTGTAACTCATACAAAATTATTTTTAAAGGCATTTGTATTTTAATGTTTTAAATTCTCAATAAAGTTTTTTTCCCCCATAAAAGGGAGGGGCAGGGGCGGTGGGAGGCGGAATAGGCGTCATCGGTTGGAAGACCGTGGCCGCTGGACACAGGCGGTCACGCGCTCCAACTCTCCGTCCTCCCATCGCAGACTAGGTGGGCAGGATTCACAGACCCGGGGCCCGAAGCTGATGTTATGCAACGCCAGGTCCGTGGTTCAGAAAGCCCCCCTCATTTGTGACCTTGTGTCAGAGGGGGACCCGGACCTGGTGGGTATAACGGAAACCTGGTTGGGCCATGAAGGGGGTATACCCCTCGTGGACATCTGCCCACCAGGTTACCGCGCCTTCCATCAGCCTAGGGCCCTAGGGAGGGGTGGGGGGGGTGGCGATTATCGTAAAGGAAGGTCTTGAGCCGAAGGAGACCACAGTCCCCCAGACAACCGGGTGTGAATCTCTCTGCGTGAGATGGGGCCTAGGGAGGCAGTTGGGCGTGTTAGTTGTATACCTGGCTCCTCGCTATGCAACAACAGCCCTGCCCGAGCTCCTAGAGGTGATAGCCGAGGCGGCAGTTGAGACCCCCAGACTGGTAGTCATGGGGGACTTTAACTTGCCGTCGGCGGGCGAAGCCTCTGGAGCAGCTCGGGAGTTCATGGCCTCCATGACGGCCATGGACCTGACCCAGGTAGTTTTAGGTCCCACTCACGAGGGGGGAAACACGCTGGATCTCATCTTTGTCTCGGGACAGTGGAGTCGCGATCTGGGAATAGGGGACTTAGTCATCACTCCCTTGTCATGGACAGATCACGCTCTCCTCCGGCTGGACTTTCCAATCGCTCCACCTCACCGCGGGGAGGCGGAACCGGACACTCCTAGATGGTTCCGCCCCAGGCTTCTAATGGACCCAGAAAGGTTCCAGAGGGAGCTTGGGCCAATTCCTGTGACCCTGCCCCGCGACTCGACTGAGGACCTAGTGGCCGCATGGTTAAGTGCGGCCACGGGGGCCTTGGACCGAGTCGCGCCCTTGCGGCCTCTCTTGCGGCGACGAATCACCCAGGCTCCCTGGTTTACTGAGGAGCTTCGGGGGATGAAACGCCACAAGAGACGCCTAGAGAGCAGATGGAGATCCTCTCGCTCCGAAGCCGATCGAACACTAGTGAGAACCCATATTAGGGCTTACTTAGTGGCGATAAGGGTGGCCAAACGTGAGTATTGTGCCACCCTAATTGCATCCGCAGATAACCGCCCTGCCGCCCTGTTTGGGGTGACCCGCTCCCTCCTTCACCAGAGGCCGCGGGAAGCCCCTCTACAAGGGCGAGCAGAGGAATTTGGGATTTATCTGCAGGAGAAAATCACTCGGATTCGGAATGAGCTACCCTCCATCGACAGTGGTCCTGTGGGACTGTCCGAGGCTAGTCTTGAGGTTCCTGCTTGGGAGGAGTTTGACTTTGTTACCACCGAGGATATGGACAGGCTGTCAAGGAAACTTAGAGCGACCACATGTTTATTGGACCCGTGTCCCTCCTGGCTTGTACTGGCATCCTGGGAGACGACACGAGGCTGGCTCCAGGGCATTGTCAACGCATCTTTGAGTGAGGGGTCCTTGCCTGCCGTCTTGAAAGAGGCGGTAGTGAGGCCCCTCCTCAAGAAGCCGTCCCTGGACCCAGCTTTACTAGAGAACTATCGTCCAGTCTCCAACCTTCACTTTCTGGTGAAGGTTGTTGAGAGTGTGGTAGCCCAACAGTTTCCACAACACCTGGAGGAAGTTGATTATCTAGACCCGCGCCAGTCCGGCTTCCGACCCGGTCACAGTACCGAGACGGCATTGGTCGCGTTGGTTGATGATCTCTGGAGGGCGCGGGATAGAGGTTATTCCTCTATCCTAGTCCTATTAGACCTCTCGGCGGCTTTTGATACCATCGACCATGGTATCCTATTGCACCGACTGGGGGGGTTGGGGCTGGGAGGCACCGTTCTGCGGTGGTTCTCATCCTACCTCTCTGGTCGGTCGCAATATGTGTTGACGGGAGGGCAGAGGTCGACCTCGAGGCCTCTCCTATGTGGGGTCCCTCAGGGGTCGGTCCTCTCGCCCCTCCTTTTCAACACATATATGAAGCCGCTGGGTGAGATCATCCGTGGTTTTGGGGTGGAGTACCATCTGTACGCTGATGACACCCAGCTGTACATATCCACCCCAAACCACCCCAACGATGCCGCCGAAGTGCTGTCCCGGTGTCTGGAAGCCGTACGGATCTGGATGGGTGGTAACAAACTCAAGCTCAATCCTGCCAAGACTGAGTGGCTGTGGTTTCCGGCACCCCGGTTCAGCCAGATTATTCCAACTCTGGCCATTGGGGGCGAAACACTGGCCCCCGTGGAGAGGGCGCGCAATTTGGGTGTCCTCCTGGATTCCCGGCTGTCCTTGGAGGACCATGTGACGGCCGTGGCCAGGGGGGCGTTTCATCAGGTTCGCCTGATGCGCCAATTGCGTCCCTTACTGGACCGGGCTGCCCTTTGCACAGTCACTCAAGCTCTCGTGACGTCCCGTCTCGACTACTGTAATGCTCTCTACATGGGGCTTCCCTTGAGGTGCACTCGAAAGCTACAGCTAGTCCAAAACGCAGCCGCGCGGGTAATTACGGGAGCCACCAGAAGCTCCCATATAACACCAATCCTGCGCGAGCTGCATTGGCTTCCTGTGGTCTTTCGGGTGCGCTTCAAGGTTTTGACGACCATCTTTAAAGCGCTCCATGGCTCGGGCCCTAGTTATATGCGAGACCGTCTCCTGCCCCATACATCCCTTAGACCGATCCGCTCCCACAGAGAGGGCCTTCTCAGGGTGCCGTCGGCCGGACAATGCCGACTGGCGACACCCAGGGGAAGAGCCTTCTCTGTGGCGGGCCCTGCCCTTTGGAACGACCTACCCCCTGAACTCCGGACCATCACCGACCTCCGCCTCTTCCGCAAATGTTTAAAGACATATTTTTTCCATCAAGCCGGCCTAGCCTAACCTCCCATGGGGACTTTTAGAAAAGTTTTAAATTGGGTTTTTAATAATTGGTTTTTAGCACAGGATTGGGGATTATTTAATATATATTTTAAATTATTTGTCTATCTTCTATTGTGTATGTTTTTTAAATTTCCTGTGCGCCGCCCTGGGTCCTCTGTGGAGAAGGGCGGGATATAAATGTAATAAAATGAAAATAAAATGAAATGAAATAAAAAAAAGAGAGGAAGGGATACCCTTTTTCTGAAGCTACTTGGGTAAAAAGTTCAGATATTGATGCAGAAGCCTTAGTCAAGCAGTTTCATGATAAATTCCCTGATAAGTCTTCTTGGGTGTGTGTGTGTGTTAATATGCTACTTGTATTAACCCCTGACTTCTATCTCATTCCAGGATGTATTCCTTTCCCAAGGGTGGGGGGAAGCCTGTCAGTTTCGGAAGCCATTTTTTTCTTTTCTGCTTCCTGACTGCCTTATATTTTAGCCTTGGAAATTGGGAGGGTCTTTTTTTGTTGGAGCAGTGAAAACTTAGCCATAACAACATTCCTTGCACTGGGAGTCAAGGACATTTGCCTGCACCTGAATGGGAGTGACTGGGGATTGTCTCCAGTCAAGTCTGAAGAATGGATTGGACCATGTGAGGAACTTGTGGTTGTGGAGCAGGGTTGTGGACTTTCAACTGGGTGGGGAAACCTGGAAGCTTTCAGATTCGGGTTTTCCCAGATGTGCCAACATGACATCTTTAACAAAGTGGAACTTTGAGGAATCTACTGCTTTCGAGTTTTATTTCATTGGGGGGTGTTTTTGGAACCCTGACATGTGATTGATGAATTAAATGAGGAAGGAAATGTATTAAGAGAGTTAAAAGATATGTTTGAAAGGGAGACAAGAACCTGGCCAGAAAATTTGGGAACTAGGCAGTGGAAAAGGGTAGTCTTGGGAGAAATACTTAGATTGGATAGCCAAAAAACAGATTCTGACAGAAATAAAGAGCTGAGAGAAGAATTTGATAGGCCAGTTAAAAAAAAAACAGCATAGCAATTAAAGTACTGAAGCAGGGGAGGAGAGATGATGGATAGATAATTTGTTGTTTTTGTTCTGATTTGCTTTTCTCTCTCTTTTCTTTAGGTAAGGTTCCCCTTACACATACGTGCTAGTCATTCCCGACTCTAGGGGGTGGTGCTCATTTCTGTTTCAAAGCCAAAGAGCCAGTGGTGTCTGAAGATGTCTCCATGATCATGTGGCTGGCTAACTAAATGCCGAAGGCACATAGAACGCTGTTACCTTCCCACCATAGGTGGTCCCTATTTTTCTACTTGCTTGTTTACATGCTTTCGAACTGCTAGGTTGGCAGAAGCTGACGGGAGCTCACTCCATTAAGCGGGACTAGGGATTTGAACCACTGAACTGCCAGGATTTCTGATTGACAAGTTCAACCACTGAGTCCCACCTCTTTCCTTTAAAGCATAGCAATTAAAAGTATTGAAGCGGACAAAGATGATTTTACTTTTTTGTTGTTCCGATTTGTTGTTGTTTCTTTTCTCTGTCTCTCTTTTCTTTTTGTAGGTGGGTGACATGATTAGAAATTAGACAGAATAGAAAGATAAATCCTTTTAATAAAGGGTGGCAGGACTAAAGCTAGAAGTGATAGAAATAAGAGAAGGGGGAATATTAATATATACATTTTTATATAACAAAATAAAAGTAATAACAAGAGAAAACATGGAATAATTGAATAATGTTAGATTGCAACCTAATATAAATGTATATTATTATTAGCAATAGCACTTAGACTTATATACTGCTTCATAGTGCTTTACAGCCCTCTCTAAGTGGTTTACAGAGTCAGCCTATTGCCCCCAATAATCTGGGTCCTCATTTTACCAACCCTGGAAGGATGGAAGGCTGAGTGAGATTCGATGTGCCAAACTGCTGGTAGCCGGTGATCAGCAGAAGTAGTCTGCAGTACTGCACTCTAACCACCACGCCACCACAGCTCATTAGAAAAACATGTTGATTGAATGTAATAATTATGATTAATTTCATCAGTTTTACTTGTATTAGATTATATAACATCCAGGTACCACACTGTTCCCACATTGATTATTTTATTTATTTATTTATTTATTTTAATCAAATTTATGTCCCGCCCTTCTCCACGAAGGACCCAGGGTGGCGCACAGGAATTTCAAAACATACAAAACAATAAAATACAGAATTTCAAAACATATTTTAAATGCACGAAGGAGGACACACGCTGGACTTAATTTTTGTCTCTGGTCAGTGGAAGAGTGATCTGGGTATAGGGGACGTAGCCACCATGCCCCTGTCATGGTCAGACCACTCACTTCTCCGGCTCGACTTTCCAATCGCCACACCCCACCGCGGGGAGGCGGAACTGGATTCACCTATATGGTTCCGCCCCAAGCGCCTGATGGACCTGGATAGGTTCCAGACGGTGCTTGGGCCATTACCTGTGTCCTTGACCCGCGCCCCAACGGAGGACCTGATGGCCGCATGGAATACTGCGGCCACGGGGGCCTTGGATCGGGTTGCGCCCTTGCGGCCTCTCCTGTGGCGACAAGTCACCCAGGCTCCCTGGTTTACCGAGTAGCTGAGGGGGATGAATCGCCACAAGAGACACCTAGAGAAGAGGTGGAGATCCACATGGTCTGAATCTAACCGAACACAGGTGAGAGCCCATTTATGGACTTACCTTGTAGCGTTGAAAGTGGCTAAACGTCATCATTGTGCCACTCTCATTGCATCCGCAGATAACTGCCCTGCTGCCCTGTTTAGGGTGACCCGCTCCCTCCTTCAACAGAGGGCGTGGGAAGCCCCTTTGCAGGGTAGAGCAGAGGAATTTGGGAAATATCTGCAGGATAAAATCGCTCAGATTCGGAGTGAGTTGGCCTCCATCGAAAGTGGCCCAGTGGGATGCCCAGAGGCAGATCTTGAGGCAGTTTTGTGGGAAGAGTTTGACTCTGTTACTTCCGAAGATATGGACAGGTTACGTGGGCGACTGTGACCTACCACATGTTTATTGGACCAATGTCCCTCCTGGCTTGTACTGGCATCCTGGGAGGTTACACGAGGCTGGCTCCAGGAGGTGGTCAATGCTTCCTTGAGTGAGGGGTTCTTGCCGGCCTCCCTTAAAGAGGCGGTGGTGAGACCCCTCCTCAAGAAGCCCTCTCTGGACCCAGCATTGTTGGTAAATTACCGTCCGGTCTCCAACCTTCACTTTCTTGCGAAGGTTGTAGAGAGTGTGGTGGCACAACAGTTCCCCCGTCATCTGGAGGAGATTGATTATCTGGACCCGCACCAGTCCGGCTTCCGGCCCGGGCACAGCAACGAGATGGCATTGGTCGCGTTGGTGGATGATCTCTGGAGGGCCAGAGGTGGGGGTTGTTCCTCCATCCTGGTCCTATTAGACCTCTCAGCGGCTTTTGATACCATCGGCCATGGTATCCTATTGCATCGGCTGGGGGGGTTGTGGGTGAGGGGCACCGTGTTACGGTGGTTCTCCTCCTACCTCTCCGGTCGATTGCAATTTGTGTTGGCAGGAGGGCAGAGGTCAACCTCGAGACCCCTCACTTGTGGGGTGCCTCAGGGGTCGTTCCTTTCGCCTCTCCTGTTCAACACATATATGAAGCCGCTGGGTGAGATCATCCGTGGTTTCGGGGTAGAGTACCACCTCTACGCTGATGATACACAGCTGTATATATCTACCCCAAATCACCCCAACGATGCCGTAGAGGTGATGTGCCAGTGCCTGGAAGCCGTGCGGGCCTTTATAGGAAGGAACAGACTCAGACTCAACCCGTCCAAGACCGAGTGGCTGTGGTTTCCGGCATCCCGGTACAACCAGTTGATTCCATCACTGGCCATAGGGGATGAACATCTAACCCCTGTGGACGGGGCACGCAACCTGGGCGTCCTCCTTGATGCACGGCTGTCCATGGAAGATCAAGTGACGGCTGTAGCCAGGAGGGCGTTTTACCAGGTTCGCCTGGTCCGCCAGTTGCGTCCCCTATTGGACCAGGATGCCCTTTGCACAGTCACTCATACTCTCGTGACATCCCGACTGGACTACTGCAATGCTCTCTACATGGGGCTCCCCTTGAGGTGCACCCGAAGACTTCAGCTTGTCCAGAATGCAGCCACGCGGGTAGTTATGGGAACCTCTAGGTTTTCCCATGTAACACCGCTCCTGCGCGAGCTGCATTGGCTGCCTGTCATCTTTTGGGTGTGCTTCAAGGTGTTGGTCATCATCTTCAAAGCGCTCCATGGCACGAGACCTAGCTATCTGCGGGATCGCATCCTGCCCCATACATCCCTGCGGCCGATTCGCTCCCACAGAGAGGGACTTCTCGGGGTGCCGTCCACTAGGTTATGCCAGCGGGCGACGCCCAGGGGAAGGGCCTTCTCTGTGGTGGGCCCAACCCTCTGGAACGACCTTCCCCCCGAAATTAGAACAACCAAGGACCTCCGCTCCTTCCGTCAAAAATTAAAAACATACTTCTTCTGCTTGGCCGGCCTAGGGTAATTAAACTGTTTTTAGGGGTTTTTAGGGCTTAGTTTTAGTTTTTATATGGGATTTTAGCGCAGGGTGAGTTTAATTCGTTTTAACTTGTATTCTGTATTCTGTTTGTGGTTTTTATTAGTATTTTAATTCCCTGTGCCTCGCCTCGAGTCCCTTCGGGGAGAGAGAGCGGGTTATAAATTAAAAATTATTATTATTATTATTATTATTATTATTATTATTATTATTATTATTATTATTATTATTATTATTATTATTATTATTATTATTATTATTATATTAAATTACAATCCTATGCTAAAATCCAACTTAAAATCCCCAGTTTAAAACTATCTAAAATAGCCCGACGGGAGGTTAGGCTAGGCCGGCTTGCTGAAAGAGATGTGTCTTTAGACACTGGCGGAAGAGGCGGAGGTCCGAGATGGTACGCAATTCAGGGGGTAGGTCGTTCCAAAGTGCAGGGCCCGCCACAGAGAAGGCTCTTCCCCTAGGTGTCGCCAGTCGGCATTGCCTGGCCGACGGCACCCTGAGAAGGCCCTCTCTGTGGGAGCGGATCGGCTGGAGGGATGTATGGGGCAGGAGACGGTCTCGCATATAGCTAGGCCTCGAGTCATGGAACGCTTTAAAGATGGTCGTCAGAACCTTGAAATGCACCCGAAAGACCACAGGAAGCCAGTGCAGCTTGCATTCTGGACTAACTGTAGCTTTAGAGTACACCTCAAGGGAAGCCCCATGTAGAGAGCATTGCAGTAGTCAAGTCGGGATGTCACGAGTGCTTGAGTGACTGTGCGGAGGGCAGCCCGGTCCAGTAAGGGGCGCAATTGGCGCATCAGGCGTACCTGATGAAACGCCCCCCTGGCCATGGCTGCGACATGGTCCTCCATAGACAGCTGGGAGTCCAGGAGGATGCCCAAATTGCGCGCCCTCTCCATGGGGGCCAGTGTTTCACCCCCAATGGCCAGAGTTGGAGTAATCTGGCTGAACCAGGGTGCCAGAAACCACAGCCACTCAGTCTTGGACGGGTTGAGCTTGAGTTAGATATATTTATAAAAAGAAACCTTGGGGGAAAATGTGCTTTAAATCAGGGGTCCCCAACCCTCGGTCCGCGGACCGGTGCCGGTCCACGGTTTGATAGGAACTGGGCCACAGGGCTGGAGAGGAGGAGGAGGGAGCAGCCCCCTGGGCAGAGGATGGCCAAGCACGCCTCCACCAGCTCCTTCCAACGGCCACCGCGGTGCACTTTCCGGGGCTACCCGGAGGGGCCGGCATGTCGGCTGGGGAGGTTGCGGCTGCCTCATCCCACAGTGAGCGAGCGGGCAGGCAGGCGGGTGGAGGACCCGAGCTGCGGCTATCTTAAGCACCACCGAGGCCATCCAGGCGCCGCACGCCCACCTCCATTCCAGCCCTGTGTGGCGCCCAGACGGCCTCGGCAGCGCTTAAGATAGCCGCAGCTCGGGTCCTCCGCCCGCCCGCCCGCCCGCCCGCTGCGGGATGAGGCAGGAGGGAGGGAGGGAAGGAAAGAAGGAAGGGGGAGGGAGGCAATGGAAGGAAGGAAAGGAAAGGAGAGGAAGAAATCTGTTTTCCTATTTCCTTCCACCTCAAGCTACCTGTTTGGTTAACCAGGTTAAAGATTTATTTTTCTCCCAGTGGTCATTTCAAAGGAATCACATCCTCTGAGTCATTTCCTGGATTCAAACCAGCATCCCAAAGAGTCATGGGCTGCCTTTATATATAACGAGTGTCCATAAATCCATTTTTACCATCTTCAGAAGACCAAAGACCAGCCAGAAATGGAAGGAAGGAAGGAAGGAAGGAAGGAAGGAAGGAAGGAAGGAAGGAAGGAAGAAAGAAAGAAAGAAAGAAAGAAAGAAAGAAAGAAAGAAAGAAAGAAAGAAAGAAAGAAAGAAAGAAAGAAAGAAAGTTATGACCACAACTGAGCCCAAAATTTTGGTTGCTAAGCAAGACCGTTAAGTGAGTTTCACCACATTTTCCAAGTTGGCCATGCTCACCGGGTCACATGATCACTGAGCCACTCCCACAAAACAGGCCACACCTTTTGGCTCTCAAAAGAAATTTCAGTAGTGGTATTGTTGGTATTTGGCTCTATTGACTAATAAGTTTGCCCACCACTGCCCTAGAGGGCCAAGTGAGCCGACTCCCCCCCCCGCATGCGCAGGTGCCGCCTATTCCCCCTCCCCCCTCCTCCTCTAGGCCAGCCGGTCTACAGAATTTTCTTTAAAATGAAACCGGTCCCTGGTGCAAAAAAGGTTGGGGAACCCTGCTTTAAATCATACAAGACTATATCAATAATATATTGATGTGGAATTATATTGGCATTTAAGGCTTAGAATTTATAAATTGGTATGTGATATCAAAACTTGCTAATTGCATGACAAAGATTGCCCAAGAATTTTGGGAGTCATTTGAATGGTATCAGACTGAGGAAATTTGATACACCAGAATAATGTGCATTATTTCCTTAATTTACTTTCTTAGCATACTTATGATTCTTTTTATTCAGTTCACACACACACACACACCAAGCAAAATTCTGTTTTCCAATTAACTTTGTCTCATAATTTTTTCTTTGCATGGGCAGTAATTGTCCCATATACCGAAGCAATTAGAAACCAAAGTCCATCAGATCCCCCAAGAAGCTTCTACTGTAAAAATATTGTCTGCTCTGGGACTTATCCACTGAAGACCCCAAATCTCAGTAATCACTTCAAGTGGTGACCATGATGAGATGTATTGTTAGATGAGCCATGGTGATGCAGTGGTTAGAGTGCAGTACTGCATGTTATTTCTGCTGCCTGCTAGCTGCCTGCAATTTGGCAGTTCAAATCACACCAGGTTCAAGGTTGACTCAGGCTTCCGTGGTGGGTAAAATGAGGATCTAGATTGCTGAGGAGCAATAGGCTGACTCTGAAAACCACTTAGAGAGGGCTCTAAAGCAGTATATGTGCTATTGCTAGATCATAAGCAGAAAACCACATAGACGTCTTCAATTTCCTGTTCAATTTATTTTTGTTTCTTCTGACCTAATCAACTGGGACAAAGTGAGAAGAATGCTCCTATTCACAGCCATTTTTGCCGCCGCCCCCCTCTCCATAAATGTTCATTTCTTACAAGACTGGGAATGACTTGGGGAGACAGGCCAGAGAGCCATAACTAGGGGAATAATGGTCAGACAAGAAGTAACTTAGCCTGCAAAAGGAATATGTACAATATGTGGCAAATGTTTCAGAAGGGAATCTCTCTATTTTCTTGGGCTGTAAAGGCAAAGGCAAAGACTTCCGGTTCCGGCTCCTGCGGCGACGAGCGAGCCTAGCGCTCGCTCGCCGTTTTGTTGCTTCTTCTGCCCCCCCACGGGGGCGAGACGCCCCTTTTTTGGGGGTCTCCCGTAGGGCCGGCTCGGCAGGGACGCCCCCCCTCACGGCGGTGGGGGAGGCGACCCTTTTGCCGCGGCCTAGGTGAAGGAGAACATGCTGCGGGGGGTTCTCCCTTCGCCAACGGCTGTCGGCGCCATTCACTTTAATGAAGAGGGCTGAGCGGAAGAGATCGGAAGGTCTGCCGAGGCTTCAGCTGCGAGGGAGAGTGAGTTTAAAAAAAGACTTTTTTTTCCTTGCTGCCAGCCAGGCTGAATGGACTGGGAGGGGGGTGTTTGTTTTCAAAAAAAAACCCTCGGACTTAAGCGGCACTTAAAAATGGCTTCTCTGGAAGAGAAAGTGGAAATCTTAAATCCGGACTGTCTTTAACAAGGGAAAGTGGAATGCGGCTATTTGCAACATTGTTTCTAGGTCTGGCTGGTTAAAATTTTTTTTTTATTTTACTACTCTCTCCTCTGGGCTCTGAGATGGGCGGTGAAAAGTGGCTTCTCTTTGTCCCTGCCTGACTATTTTAACTATGGAAAATTCCCAGCGTCTCTTTATAAGTGGGACTCTCTCTGGATATTAATGAAGAATTTTTTTCTGTTGGATTTGTGGTTCCTTTCTGGATTACCTTCGTTATTGTAACTATTGAGTTGGAAAATTGTCTCTCTCTTGGTTCCTGAATTTTACAACGTTCCAACCTTGATCTGAACTTTTGGCTCCCGGTTAGTCTCACCAACCCCACCCTGAAAACGCCATTTTGGTGGCACTGACTTTAACAGTTAATCATGGCTCAAGAAACAGCACTGGCAAGTTTAGAACAACGGATGGCTTCTCTTGAAACTGTTATACAAACTTTGGTAAACGAAATTCAGGCCCAGAGGGCTGAAAACATCAATTTCAAGAAGGAGCTATTGGACATAAGGAAGCAAACGCTGGAAATTACACAGAAGACTGAAGAATTGGAAGGGGGGTTGGTGGGGGTTAAGGGAGAGATTAAAAATGTTACTAAAGAGGTTGAGGAAACAAGTGGGCATGTGTCTAGGATTGATATGGAAAGAATGACATATTTTTTGAGATTTCAGAATGTTTTTGAGCAACCTGGTGAATGCCTCCCTGATCTTATGAGCACAATTTTAGCAGACTATTTACAAAAACCTAAGGATGAGATCAGGGGGGACATTGACCTAGCCTATAGAATTAACTCAGCATATGCCAGGATAAATGAAGTGCCTAGAGAGATACATGTGAAATTTGTTAGAAGGTGAACCAGAGAGGAAATCTTGAAGGCGCAGAGAGGGAACCCCTTAATTTGCCAACAAAAAACGGTCACTATCTTGAAGCAGATTCCTAGAAAGATTCGAGAAGCAAGACGGAAATTTTCCTTCTTGTCTAAAATTTTATTTGATCATGGGATTTGGTTCAAGTGGGTGACACCCGAAGGGATGCTGGTGTTCTGGGAAGGAGGAAGAGTGAGGATTAAAACAGTTGTTGAGGCGGAAGCCTTTCTTAAAAAACATTCCTCTATCCTGGGGGAAGATCCAGGGGGGACAGAGGGGGCCACGGCCCCGCCCGCTCGGGGCCAGGGAGGAGAAAAAGAAGATACAATAGCCAAGAGACTTAGATCTAAAAAATAACTTTGCCTTGACTTTCCTGAACAATTTTGCATAATATTTTCTGGATTTTTTGTAAATGTCTGACAGCATGGAATTGAGAATTTAGGTATATGTACTTGCTCTTACCTTGTAGTGTTATGAAAAATGTTTTTTTTTTGTTATTTTTATATTGTGTATTTTGAGGTCTCGGAAGGGCCGACGACTCTGACGTGAATGCTCTCAAAATTTCTTTGTATCCCTTACCCTACCCTATAGAAAAAATGTAAAACCAATAAAACTTTTTCAATATAAAGGCAAAGGCAAAGAAATGTATTTCCAGATTTGCAAGATTCTGTACAAAAAGATTCAGATTTGCAAGATTCTGTATAATAAAGTAGAATTAATGTATCTGATCCTGCTACCTGTGTGCACTACCTTATCAGACTGACATAACAGAACAAGTTCTATTCACTACCTTTCAACACTATTTGCATAAACTAAATTAATAAATAGGGTTGATTTACTTACTCTTAAATAAGTAGAGATTCTGCCAGCTTTTGTTAACATCTGGATTAATTGAAACATATTTTGTCTAAACATTTACAAGAATTTTTTGTGTACTAAGAATGTACTTAGAATATTTAAAATAAAAATTGGAAGAAGAAACAAGAAATCTACACTTCATATTTATTCCCTGGCAGTTGTCATCCTACCCAGTCAGTGTTCAGTAGATAGTTTCTGAAGTCTTTTTCAACATCATTAGATTCTGACATATTTAAGATTAATAAATTGATTTCCAAGATATTATAGAGACTGAGGATACTAAACCATATTTATTAATTAGCACAAACCATATACTAAACCAACCTTACTTACTTTTTTACAGCATTATGTTACTCAATCTTTGGGCTCTGGGTAACATCCACAGTAAAACATTTTTAAAAAAAACATGTATAAGGAAAACTATGCTCAAAGGTCCCATAGAAAATAATGGTTTAAGTGCTGTCTGCAAAGGATAGGGGTCACATGAGCCTACTGCCACAGAAAATGTGTATCTAATACTGCAAGCAAGACAGTGCCAGGCCCGTAATTTAAGTATCATCACTCTAACAGGTTTTTTTTCATTAAGTGTCTGGCTGATTCAGATCCACCACCAGTCACAGAATGTGACTGGATCACTTTCCATCTTCTTGCCATCTCTCAGTCTAGTTTATCTCAATCTGTTAGTGGGATAAAAGTGGAAGAGGAGAGTTATGTATGCTGCCTTAAGAGAGGTGGAAAGAGAGCACATAATTCCAATTAATCATTGGTATCATCATCTGCACATGGGTTAATAAAGAGATATATAATAATGAGGTATGAAATATAAATATTTTGACTTTTAGCTTCCTTCAGGCCTAGCAAGTATGATTGGAACTGGAGGGCACTAAGCTTTCTAGATACGTTCATTGATATTGCTGTTAAGCAAATTCCTTACCCAAAGTATCTTCCATTTATTTGGCTTGCTTTGTTTGAATTCTGGAAGGGAAATACTTACTTTGCAACCATAGAACACATGCCACAATAACTGTCTTCTTAAGCAAACTATGAGCTACACATCCTGCTTTTTTCTGGCTTAACCAACTATTTCTCTGCCTAAAAGATGAGCCTCAAGGGTGCCTTCTGTTCTTTCATGACCATTGGAAAGAGCTCAATCCTTCTATAGCAGCTTTGACAATTTAGGTTTGGGATGGGGAGCAAAGATTCCTATAAAGTGAAAGTCTTTTTAAAAAGACAATTGAAGGTTTACAAAATAATAGCAAGATTCAAGTTGTAAGTTAAGAGAAATATTACTACTCATTTCTGCATCAGATGACAGTCTTAGATGGAGTATGGGAAGCTCTGTAAAATATATAAATATTTGCATCAGTCACTTTAGAATTTGATGGATGTAAGAACATAAATAATTAAGTGGTGCACTCTATTGTATAAACTACGTTCTAATTTGTGAGTTTGCTATGCTGATAGATGCTAATACTATTGTATCACTTAATGTAGGCCAACCACATGGTTTACCAGTTCAATGGTAATATATTAAAAATGAGGAGTTATCATATTAAGTATCAAAAAAAAAAAGCCTGGGCACTCAACTTCAAAACTTTGAATATATTTACAGAAATGAATATACAATGCTATGCTTTATACAATAAGATTTTCTTCATTTTTAACTCACTATAAATGTCTGTATCCATGTATCCAGGCTTCATTGTTGTAATCCTTAGATTACTGAGTACATTACACATATGTAACAGTCACAGTCACTCAAGCACTCGTGACTTCCCGCCTGGACTACTGTAACACTCTCTACATGGGGCTCCCCTTGAGATGCACTCGAAGGTTGCAGTTAGTCCAGAACGCGGCCGCGCGGGTAATCATGGGAGCCTCTCGGCAATCCCATATAACACCTCTCCTGCGGGAGCTGCACTGGCTACCTGTGACCTTTCGGGTGCGTTACAAGGTATTGATGACCATCTTCAAGATGCTCCATGGCACGGGGCCTAGTTACTGCTGCCCCATACGTCCCTACGTCCGATTCGCTCCCACAGAGAGGGTCTTCTCCGGGTGCCGTTGGACGGGCAATGCTGGTTGGTGACACCCAGGGGAAGGGCCTTCTCTGTGGTGGGCCCAGCCCTCTGGAACGATCTACCTCCCAAACTTTGTGTCATCTCCGACCTCCGCCTGTTCCGCCAGCACCTAAAAACACGTTTTTTTCATCTAGCCGGCCTGGCCTGAGCTACCCGACACCAAACTGACTTTTAGTTGATCAAAGTTTTAATTTGGGGTTCTTAATTATGTTTTAGCGCAGTTGGGTTTAATATAGTTTTAATGAGTCTTTGTATTTTGTATATTTGTATTTTTGTATTTTTAATCTTCCTGTGCGCCGTCCCGGGTCCGTCTGTGGGAGATGGGCGCGGGATATAAATATGAAAAAAAAATATGGCACTCTGTAGTGATTCTCAACTTCGGTCATGGAGAAGATTTGGGAAGGTATCATATATAGTCAGGAAAACAAACAAATGGAATGTAGAAAATTCAAAGCAGAATGTTCCTTTAGAGTGCTAATGGGCATGTTGAAATTATCATATTTTAGACACACTATGCAAGACTCAGCTCCCTTAAGAAGTCCATAATGCTTGCAAAAGTTGAAAAGCAGACTATAGTGGAAAAATATGGATTAAAACTAAGTAACAGTGATTTAGGGCTAAAATTAAAATTCTGATGGACCTATGAAATTACTATGAAATTTGAATAAGCTGGTCACAACACATCATAAAACAAATTGTACAAAAATTGGCTGGTGCAGATCTAAGCTTTCATACTCCAAGCAGGAAAAGAAAAAAACTCTCTTCACAACAGATGATCTTCATTAGTATAAAAGCAAAGCATTTACCTTTATACCTATTGCGTGCATACACATCTTCATCATCTTCTATTGGTGAATATCCTGATCCTACAACACAAGAGAAAAAACAATGCATCAAGAAGGAAAATATAATGCATTTTAAAGGCTGAAACATATGAAGAACAGTTGCAGGAACTGTGTATGTCTAGTTTACTGAAAAGAAGGTCTAAGGGAGACATATAGCAGTGTTCCAATATCTCAGGGGCTGCCATAAAGAAGGAGTCAAGCTATTCTCCAAAAGCATCTCAGGGTAGGACAAGAAGCAATCAGTGGAAAATAATCAAGGAGAGAAGCAACTTAGAACTAAGGAGACATTTCCTGACAGAACAATTAATCAGTGGAACAACTTGCTTCCAGAAGTTGTGAATGCTCCAACAATGGAAGATTTTAAGAAGATGTTGGATAACCATTTGTCTGAAGTGGTGTAGAGTTTCCCGCCTAAGCAGAGGGTGGACTAGAAGACCTCTAATATCCCTTCCAAATCTGTTATTCAATGATGAATTCTATGATAAATGCATCTGTTAAGTTCTTGCAAAGGTAAGCAAAGGAAGATTTAGCATGTAACAAACACCATACAGCCAGGCAAATGGCTTAAGCTTCCATGTATAGCAAAATCTGTTTCTAGTGAAACACATAAAATTATTGATGTATGATGTCAAAATTTATAATTGAATTGGTTCCCAATTTTAAATCAGGAAAGGCTAAAATTCATGCAGCTGCAATCTTACATCACAAATCAATATTTTTAAGGTTTCACTATAAAACAGTTCAAAGATAAAAAGACATATCAGCCATCCTAACAATTGCAGAGATGTCATGCGGACATAACTATCATTCTACATTCATCTATATGTATGAGAAGACTTAGTTATGAAGATTAAACCTGTATACTATTTTTAATATAGATACTCAGTACAAGGTAATGGAATCTGGGTTTTCACTTTGTGTCTTCATCTGTTAAAATAATTCCTTCCATTAATTGGCAAGTACACGGTCATAGTTCCAATGTCCACTATTCAAGATGTTGTTGTTGTAAGTTGCAAAGTCTGACTCATCGCAACATCATGGACAACATTCCTCCAGGCCTTCATGTCTTCTACCATTCTCTGGACTCCATTTAAGCTCATGCCAACTGTTTAATAATAATAATAATAATAATAATAATAATAATAATAATAATAATAATAATAATAATAATAATAATAATAATAATAATAATAATAATAATAATTTTAATTTATAACCCGCTCTCTCTCCCCGAAGGGACTCGAGGTGGGGCACAGGGAATTAAAAAATACAATTAAAACCACAAACAGAATACAAAGTTAAAAACGAATTAAACTGACCCTGCGCTAAAAACCCATATAAAACTAAAACTATCCCTAAAAATCCCTAAAACAATTTAAAACAATTTAAATTACCCTAGGCCAGCCAAGCAGAAGAAGTGTGTTTTTAGTTTCTGCCGGAAGGAGCGAAGGTCCGTGGTTGTTCTAATTTCGGGGGGAAGGTCGTTCCAGAGGGTCGGGCCCGCCACAGAGAAGGCCCTCCCCCTGGGCGTCACCCGCTGGCATAGCCTAGTGGACGGCACCCGGAGAAGTACCTCTCTGTGGGAGCGAATCGGCCGCAGGGATGTATGGGGCAGGATGCGATCCCGCAGATAGCTAGGTCCCGTGCCATGGAGCGCTTTGAAGATGATGACCAACACCTTGAAGCGCACCCAAAAGACGACAGGCAGCCAATGCAGCTCGTGCAGGAGCGGTGTTACATGGGAAAACCTAGAGGTTCCCATAACTGCCCGCGCGGCTGCATTCTGGACAAGTTGAAGCCTTTGGGTGCACCTCAAGGGGAGCCCCATGTAGAGAGCATTGCAGTAGTCCAGTTGGGTTGTCACGGGGGCATGAATGACTGTGCAGAGGGCACCCCGATCCAATAGGGGACACAACTGGCGGACCAGGCGAACCTGGTAAAACGCCCTCCTGGCTACGGCCATCACTTGATCTTCCATGGACAGCCGTGTATCAAGGACGCCCAAGTTGCATGCCCCATCCACAGGGGTTAGATGTTCATCCCCTATGGCCAGTGATGGAGTCAACTGGTTGTACCGGGATGCCGGGAACCGCAGCCACTCGGTCTTGGACTGGTTGACTCTGAGTCTGTTACTTCCCATCCAGGCCCGCACAGCTTCCAGGCACTGGCACATCACCTCTACGGCATCGTTGGGGTGGTTTGGGGTAGATATATACAGCTGTGTATCATCAGCGTAGAGGTGGTACTCTACCCCAAAACCACGGATGATCTCGCCCAGTGGCTTCATATATGTGTTGAACAGGAGTGGCGAGAGGACCGACCCCTGAGGCACCCCACAAGTGAGGGGTCAAGAGGTCAACCTCTGCCCTCCTGCCAACACAAATAGCGATCGACCGGAGAGGTAGGAGGAGAACCACTGCAACACGGTGCCCCTCACCCCCAACCCCTCCAGCCGATGCAATAGGATACCATGGTCGATGGTATCAAAAGCCGCTGAGAGGTCTAATAGGACCAGGATGGAGGAACAACCCCCACCTCTGGCCCTCCAGAGATCATCCACCAACCCGACCAATGCCGTTTCAGTGCTGTGCCCAGGCCGGAAGCCGGACTGGCGCGGGTCCAGATAATCAATTTCCTCCAGATGATGGGGGAACTGTTGTGCCACCACACTCTCTACAACCTTCACCAGAAAGTGAAGGTTGGAGACCGGACGGTAATTCACCAATAATGCTGGGTCCAGAGAGGGCTTCTTGAGGAGGGGTCTCACCACCGTCTCTTTAAGGGAGGCCGGCAAGAACCCCTCACTCAGGGAAGCGTTGACCACCTCCTGGAGACAGCCTCGTGTAACCTCCCAGGATGCCAGTACAAGCCAGGAGGGACACGGGTCCAATAAACATGTGGTAGCTCGCAGTCGCCCACGTAACCTGTCCATATCTTCGGAAGTAACAGAGTCGAACTCTTCCCACAAAACTGTCTCAAGATCTGCCTCGGGGCATCCCACTGGACCACTTTCGATGGAGACCAACTCGCTCCGAATCTGAGCGGTTTTATCCTGCAGATATTCCCCAATGGAGTCAGTGACTCCATCCAGCCACCTCATCCTCTGTCGTCCCCTTCTTCTTTTGCCCTCAATATTTCCCAGCATTAGGCTCTTCTCCAGTGAGTCCTTTCTTCTCATTAGGTGGCCAAAGTATTTGAGTTTTATCTTCAGGATCTGGCCTTCTAAAGAGCAGTCAGGGTTAATCTCCTCTAGGACTGACTGGTTTGATCACCTTGCAGTCCAAGGCACTTGCAGGAGTCTTTTCCAGCACCATAGTTCAAAGGCCTCAATTCTTTGGCGCTCAACCTTTCTTATGATCCAACTTTCATATATTGCAACTGAGAAAACCATAGCCTTGACTATACACACTTTTGTTGGCAGGATGATGTCTCTGCTTTTGAGTATACTGTCTAGATTTACCATAGCTTTCCTCCCCAGGAGCAAGCGTCTTTTAATTTCTTAGCTGCAGTCCCCATCTGTGGTGATGGAGCCCAGGAAAGTAAAATCTATCACTACCTCTCCATTTCTTCCCCATCTATTTGCCAGGAATTGAGAGGGCCGGATGCTATGATCTTAGTTTTCTTAATGTTGAGTTTCAAGCCAACTTTTGCACTCTCCTTCTTCACCCGCATCAAGAGGCTCTTTAGTTCCTCTTCACTTTCTGCTCTTAGAGTGGTATCATCTGCATATCTGAGGTTGTTGATATTTCTCCTGGCAATCTTTATTCCAACTTTTGATTCCTCTAGCCCCGCCTTTCTCATGGTATGCTCTGCATATAAGTTAAATAGGCAGGACGACAGTATACAGCCTCGCCAGACTTCCTTCCCAATTCTGAACCAATCCGTGGTTCCAGGTCCAGTTCTCACTGTTGCTTCTTGACCCACATATAGATCTCTCAGGAGACAAATAAGATGGTCTGGTACTCCCATCTCATTAAGAACTTGCCACAATTTGTTGTTGTCCATACAATCAAAGACTTTAGCATAGTTAATGAAGCAGAAGTAGATGTTTTTCTGGAACGCCCTAGCTTTCTCCATGATCCAGCATATGTTGCAATTTGATCTCTATTTCCTCTGCCTCTTTGAAATCCTGCCTGTACTTCTGGTAGTTCTCGATCCACATACTGCTAGAGCCTAGCTTGTAAGATTTTGAGCATAAATTTACTAGCATGTGAAATGAGTGCAATGGTGCGATAGTTTGAACATTCTTTGGCATTGCCCTTCTTTGGAATTGGACTTTTTCCAATCCTGTGGCCACTATTGAGTTTTCCAAATTTGCTGGCAAATTGAATGTAGCACTTTTACTGCATCATCTTTTTTTAAATATTTTTTTTATTTTCAAACAAACACAAACATACAACATATATAACATAAAAACATCTTCAATTACATACAGTATGTCAATTGGTTTCAGAGTCTTTCTGCATCCTTTCCATAGTCATCGCTTGAACTTTATCAGAGTTCGTATACTGTCAATCAAATATCTTTCTATACATTGTTATTATGCTTCCTTTGTTTGTTTATCACTGTATTTCTCCATTTTAAATGACGTATTCTAAATATATGGTCCTAATATTAAAATATATCATTATGTCATCTTCTATATATCAAATCATAAAAAGTTATTTTTGTTGTTGTTGTTGTTGTTGTTATTATTATTATTATTATCCTGTTCTAAGTCATTCTATTATTCTAACGTTGATAACATTCTCTAATAATTTTCAATTCCATTATTACTATCATCCATCTATTATACATGTATATAAATTATTAGAATTATTAAAAATCCATTAAGCCTGACTATTGTTACATCCTTTCAACATAAAGCATATTAAATTTAAAGTAAATTTATATTACGGTATTTTGTTACATCATCCTGTAGTCATCCAGTGGTATTACCTCTTTATATTCAATTCTATTATAGTTTGTACGAAATTTCATATTATCAATCTGATACATATAAATGTTTTATTATCAATATTAATCATTTATTTGACTATAACTATCATTACTTTATACATAGCACTCAAAATTTAACTACATTTAACTAGATTTTATTGTGACATTTCATTTCTTTATCCTGTATCCTTCCAGACATACAGTAGTATAGTCTTGCCATTTGTAGAGTCTGTATTCTAGGTATTTTCTTGGTAAGTCTTACATGAACTCCTCTTAAAAGCATATTGTCCACTGCAAGTCTTCTGAGAATTTGAAGCCCTTCATCTGCTCTTTTTTCAATCAGCTTAACTTTTGTTATCGTTAGTGCTTCTGCCAAGAGTACTCTCCTTCTTCCTGCTAAATTTTCTCTCCTTTCTTCATCTATGTTTTGACATCTGAAATAAGGTTCCAATTCATGGATTTGTCCTTTCCATATTTCAAATTTGACATTTCCCCCCACTTTCGGTTTACTGTTAGATATCAACAATTTTCTTCTCACTTTCGTATGTCTCTGTGGTTTTTGGAGTTCTGTCCTCGAACTTCATCTTTGTCTCTGTGCTTCATGTATTTTGATCTAAAATTTCTAATTTCTTTTCAATTCTCTCTGTGGTTATTAAAAGCTTTTGAATTCCTGACCAAATTGTTTGCAATGTGAGCTCCTTTTCTTCTTCATATTGCTCCATTTTTCCAGATTAAAAACACTGCCAAACATCCAAGACTTTTACTAGGCTTCAAACAAGTTCAGTGAGATTTTCCTACCTCTTTCCTTCAGTGGCTATTTCATTTGAACTTCCTGTGGCTGGAGCTGATTGGAAGTGCTGCTGAAGAGGGGATTTAAAGACACAAAGAGGAAGAGCAAGTAGTGGCTATTTCATTTGAACTTCCTGTGGCTGGAGCTGATTGGAAGTGCTGCTGAAGGGGGGATTTAAAGACACAAAGAGGAAGAGTAAAACCAACAGGAACAAGTGAGCACTGAATACTGCAATCGTTAAAATGGAGTCCGAGGGAGCAGCTGTAGTTATCTGCAACACTTGTGCCATGTTTCTGATTTTGCCCAAGCGCGTGGAGAACTACACCTGCAGCAAGTGCAAGCTGGTTGCACTGCTAGAAGAGAAGGTCCAGCAGCTGGAGGCACGTACATCTAACCATCAGCAAATTAAGGAGCTTGAGCTGTTCTTGGACAGAGCAGAGCAGACTATCCTGGACAATGAAGGGACAGGGCACAGCTCTCAGGAAGAAGTCATTTCACTAACTCAAGAGGTAGATCCATGGAGGAACGTCACTCGAAGAAATAGAAAAGCAAGGGATCGCTCCAAGAGCCTGATGAGGAATGCACAGACGAACAACTGGTCCCACCTGAGGATCTCTCCTTCATCACACTTGACGAGATACAGGAAGAACAACAGGAACAAACTGAAGACCTCTCCCTTAATAAAGTTGATGAGGTGAATGAAGATGAAGAGACTGCAGGAGAGAGGCTCCTTGTACTAGGTGATTCAATTATTAGAAACACAGAGAGATGGATTTGTGATGCGCATGACAACCGTGTAGTGACTTGCCTACCCGGTGCAAAGGTTGCAGACATCACGAGAAATCTAGATAGTTTATTCGAGAGAACTGGGAAGGAACCAGTGGTCGTGGTACACGTTGGTACCAATGATGTTGGAAAGGCAAAGCAATCAGTCCTGGAAGCCAAATTCAGGTTGCTAGGAAGAAGATTGAAGTCCCGGACTTCCAAGGTAGCATTTTCAGAAGTGCTGCCTGTTCCTCGGGCAGGACCTACCAGGCAGGCAGAGCTCAGAAGCCTCAATGCGTGGATGAGGCGATGGTATCGGGAGGAGGGCTTCAGATTTGTCAGGAACTGGAGAACATTTTGGGACAAGCCAAACCTGTTCAGGGGGGATGGGCTGCACTTGAACCATGATGGGACAAGATTGCTGGCACTCAACATCAAAAAGGCTGCAGAACAACTTTTAAACTGATAACTGGGGGAAAGCCGACAGGAGCTGGGCAGCATCCGGTTTGGGAAAGTGTTTACTTGAGTAGTGAGGAGGATGCAATAATTACTGAGCAGAGCGAGGAGCCAGTCACCAGATGTCAGCCTCTGCTTTTGCTCGCTTCAGCTGTCATATTGTAACGGGGGGGGGGGGTTGTGTTGCTAGGTTACGAGTGTGCAGGAGAGAGGGATGTGGCCATGGACTGTTATCACCTCAGCTAACGGTCTGCATTCCATTCTGATGATGACCCTGGGCAGGATTTACACCTGATGTCGTGAATGGCTGTGCATTGGACAATATGCTGGGGTCAAGAGGCGAAGGGTGGGGTTATGCTTTGATACGTGTGTTGCGTGCCTAAATGTTTCGTTCCTTGCTTGACTTTTGCTGCAGTCTTATCATATTCAGTAAAAGTAGCCTTAAACTTTCCAAATGAGTTTAAGTGTGTTCTTTCTTGATTTAAGATGGAAGCAGGTCTTACAAAAAGCAAGGAATCAATTTAACTCGTCTCTGAGCTAACCCCTTCAGCAGCGAGTGAGAAAATAAAACTTCAACATGTCAGACGTGGGGAAAGGAGATTTACTGGGGGCAACGGCTCCTGATACAGCCTCCCTTTCCAGTCCAGATGCCCAGAAAACAGAAACCAAAGAAACCACACAAATCAAAGAGGATACCAGGTCAGTCGTTGAACTTTTAAAGGATTTTAGCCTGCGAGGTGAACCTGAAGATAAATCAGTTCGTCACCGATGGTCAGATGGAGTGGGCAGAAAAGGAATGTTTGAAGAAACCCCTTGGGGAGTAAATACTAGACGCAGACGGGCCCTTCCCCCCCACTCTGGGAAGTGCCAGATGAAGAATTGCTTCTAAGACAGAGAGCACAGAAGCTAATTTCAGAAGCTGATGAACTGAAACGCAGCAGAGAGAAAAAGGGAAAAGGCCCCCCACAGCCTTCTGGACTGGTTATTACCAAAGAGGGAGGAAGAGAAACCACGAACGGGAGGACACCTGACTGAGAAAGATGAGCATACACAGCAGCTAGCGACAGCCAGGGCAGTTTCCCCCCCACCCACCCCCAACGCCGAAAGAGGGAGGAAAATCCTAGAAGGGAACCAAGCAAGCCCCCTCCCCGCAGAATGACCACTGTTCCTCCATTGGGAGTTAAATTTGAGGGTGAAGCGAAGGAATTAGGAATTTTCCTTCTGCATGTCAGCAATTATATGAGGCAAGCTGCACTTGATTTGCCAAATGACGAAGCAAAGATTAGAGTTGTTTGTCTGGCTTTGGAAACGAAAGCATCAGATTGGATCGTGGCTCTACACAATGATAACTCCCCTCTGATGAGAAATTTTGACAGATTTATGTTTGCCCTGAGAAGGCGGTTCGAAGACCCTCACATAGAACGAAAAGCCCGCCAGGAAATGAGGACATTACATCAGGATAATCAGCCAGTCCAAGAGTATTCTCAGCGTTTTCGGGAATTATCTGTTTACATGAGGGGTTGGAGTGAGGAGGCTCTTATCGACATTTTAATTGAGGGCTTACACCCTGATCTATATCAGAGTTGTATCAACAGGCCCCTTGGTTCACGGAGGAGCTGAGGGTGATGAAGCGCCACAAGAGACACCTAGAGAGGAGATGGAGATCTACACGGTCTGAATCTGACCGAACACAGGTGAGAGCCCATTTACAGACTTACCTTGTGGCGTTGAAAGTGGCTAAACGTCATCATTGTGCCACTCTCATCGCATCCACAGATAACCGCCCTGCCGCCCTGTTTAGGGTGACCCGTTCCCTCCTTCAACAGAGGGTGCGGGAAGCCCCTTTACAGGGTAGAGCAGAGGAATTTGGGGATTATCTGCAGGATAAAATTGCTCAGATTTGGAGCGAGTTAGCCTCCATCGAAAGTGGCCCAGAGGGATGCCCCGAGGCGGGTTTTGGGACAGTTTTGTGGGAAGAGTTTGACTCTGTTACTTCCGAAGATATGGACAGGTTATGTGGGCGACTGTGAGCTACCACATGTTTATTGGACCCGTGTCCCTCCTGGCTTGTACTGGCATCATGGGAGGTTACACGAGGCTGGCTCCAGGAGGTGGTCAACGCTTCTTTGAGTGAGGGGTTCTTGCCCACCGTCTTGAAAGAGGCGGTGGTGGGACCCCTCCTCAAGAAGCCCTCTCTGGACCCAGCATTGTTGGTAAATTACCGTCTGGTCTCCAACCTTCACTTTCTGGCGAAGGTTGTAGAGAGTGTGGTGGCACAACAGTTCCCCCGTCATCTGGAGGAAATTGATTATCTGGACCCGCGCCAGTCCGGTTTCCAGCCCGGGTACAGCACCGAGACGGCATTGGTCACGTTGGTGGATGATCTCTGGAGGGCCAGAGATGGGGGTTGTTCCTCCATCCTGGTCCTATTAGACCTCTTAGCGGCTTTTGATACCATCGACCATGGTATCCTATTGCATCGGCTGGAGGGGTTGGGGGTGAGGGGCACCGTGTTGCGGTGGTTCTCCTCCTACCTCTCCGGTCGATCGCAATTTGTGTTGGCAGGAGAGCACTCACTTGTGGGGTGCCTCAGGGGTCGGTCCTCTCACCTCTCCTGTTCAATACATATATGAAGCTGCTGGGTGAGATCATCCGTGGTTTTGGGGTAGATTGCCATCTGTACGCTGATGATACTCAGCTGTACATCTCTACCCCAAACCACCCCAACGATGCCGTCGAAGTGATGTCCCGGTGTCTGGAAGCCGTGCGGATCTGGATGGGACGAAACAGACTCAAGCTCAACCCGTCCAAGACCGAGTGGCTGTGGTTTCCGGCATCCCGGTACAACCAGTTGACTCCATCACTGGCCATAGGGGGTGAACATCTAACCCCTGTGGATGGGGCACGCAACTTGGGCATCCTCCTCGATGCACGGCTGTCCATGGAAGATCAAGTGATGGCCGTGGCCAGGAGGGCGTTTTACCAGTTTCGCCTGGTCCACCAGATTGGGGTGCCCTCTGCACAGTCACTCATGCACTCGTGATATCCCGACTGGACTACTGCAATGCTCTCTACATGGGGCTCCCCTTGAGGTGCACCCGAAGACTTCAGCTTGTTCAGAATGCGGCCGCGTAGGCAGTTATGGGAACCTCTAGGTTTTCCCATGTAACACCCCTCCTGCACGAGCTGCATTGGCTGCTTGTCGTCTTTCGGGCACGCTTCAAGGTGTTGGTTATCATCTTTAAAGCGCTCCATGGCACGGGACCTAGTTATCTGCGGGATCGCATCCTGCCCCATACATCCCTGCGGCCGATTCGCTCCCACAGAGTGGGACTTCTCCGGGTGCCGTCCACTAGGCTGTGCCAGCGGGCGACGCCCAGGGGAAGGGCCTTCTCTGTGGCGGGCCTGACCCTCTGGAACGACCTACCCCCGAGCTTAGAACAACCCCGGACCTCCGCTCCTTCCGTCAAAAATTAAAAACACACTTTTTCTGCTTGGCCGTCCTAGGATAATCAACTGTTTTCAACTGTTTTTAGGGTTTTAACGATTAATTTTTAGTTTTATATGGGATTTTAGTGCAGGGTTAATTTAATTTAATTTTATATTGTACTATGTTTGTGATTTTATATGTATTTTAAATTCCCTGTGCCCCACCTCGAGTCCCTTCGGGGAGAGAGAGCGGGTTATAAATTAATTTTTTTTAATTATTATTATTATCATTATTATCATTATTATCATTATCATTATCATTATTATTATTATTACAGACACAACCCACAAACGCTCGAAGGTTGATACGACTTGGCTGCTGATGTGGAACTTGATTTAATCAGACATGCTGATATTCATTCCACTGATAAAGGTTTTAAAGCCCCCCCATTTTCTACACCCCGACGTGAAAGCATAAAAGAAGGGAGGGGGGACCCCGCAATAAACCCAGCAGTACAACTTGTTTCAAATGCGGGAAGGAGGGGCATTGGGCGAATGCTTGCAGAATGGGATAGAAGCCCCGCCCTAGGCCATCTTCTGAGATAAATAAAGGCACCAGAAAGACTGACCCACGTACCAGGCCAGCAATGTCGGTGATGGGAGCCACTGGACCTTACTACTAACTACTATGAACCAGGCCAGGATCCGAATGACTGGGAGAAGGAGGCCGCCTCCGACGAGGAATCGGACAAGCATTGGGTGAGTTCCCGGTCGGGCCCCATGACTATTCCCCTAAAATTAAAAACGCCCTCTAGTGGACATTTCTCAGATTTACTAGCCCTTTTGGATTCTGGATGTTCACGATGCCTTATAAGCCAAGAACTAGTACAAAAACTAGGAATTCGCCTTAAGATTTTAAAAGTACCGATTGCATTCTGTCAAATGGATGGATCAGTAGCGGGGGGAGGTCCAGCTCAAATTGTTACAGAACCACTTGAATTGGTGATTGGCGATCACCATAGGGAAACCATTCACTTCATTGTTGCTCCTATTGCAGACAACCCAATTATTTTGGGATTAACGTGGTTGCGAAAATGGAACCCTATCATAGATTGGAAAGAGGGTTGGATACGTATCCCCTTGAATACACCACCCCTCCCCCTAGATGCGAATCCGACTGCAGAAACCCCCAACCCAAATGGGAACATATTAACTGACCAAGTGGCAACAGTTTTAGAACAAATACCAGGGGAAGAGAAGATTCCTTCAGAATATTTGGATTTGAAGGACGTTTTTAGTGAGAAATCTTCTGACAAACTTCTGCCCCACCGCTCCACAGACTGCACCATTGATTTCCTCCCTGGGGTGCAACTACCTAAGCCACGCATTTATTCCATGACACCAGGAGAAATGGTGGAATTGCGCAAGTTCATTGACAAAAACTTGGCGAGAGGTTTTATTGAACCTGCTAGAACTCGAGTCGCGGCTCCTGTTATGTTCAGAGAGAAGACGGCCAACTCTGCCTAGTGGTGGATTACAGGAACTTGAACACGATCTGCGCTGAAAATGTCTACCCCCTCCCCCTCATGAAAGATATGCTTGCCAATCTAGCAAGAGGAAATTTTTTTACAAAACTGGATCTCAGAGAAGCTTACTATAGGATTAGGATTAAAGAAGGTGATGAATGGAAAACAGCTTTTAATTGCCCGTTAGGTTGTTTTCAATTTAAAGTTCTACCATTTGGTCTATAAGGTGCACCAGTGGTTTTCATGCAACTGATAAACAAGGTCTTACATCAGCACCTGTACAAAGGCGTTATCGTATATCTTGATATCCTTATTTACACGGAAACACGTGAAGAACATGTAAAGCTTGTCCGTTCTGTTTTGCGCAAACTGAGGGCGGCGGAACTATATGCTAAACTCTCAAAGTGTGAATTTCATCAAAGCAAGATCGATTATCTCGGATACCGCATTTTGTCAGGAGGTATTGAGATGGATCCTGCTAAAGTAAAGGCTGTAACTGAGTGGGCCCCACCTTGCACCCGTAAACAATTGCAAAGTTTCTGGGGGTTTGCAAACTTTTACCGCCAATTTATCCCCTCTTTTGCCAGTATTGCTCTACCAATTACGAACTTACTTAAAACAAAGGGTGATGATAAACCACGACCTAGTAATCCCCTGAACTGGTCTATAGAATGCCAAGCAGCCTTCGAAAAACTTAAACGCTTATTTGCAGCAGAACCAATTTTGAAACACCCAAACATGGATGCCCCTTTTGTCGTACAAGCTGATGCCAGCGATGTGGCGGTTGGCGCAGTTCTACTCCAAAGAACTCTAATGAGGAATTACAACCTTGCGCTTATACCTCTCATAAACTCTCGGATTCGGAAAGAAGATGGGCTATTTGGGAAAAAGAAGCTTTTGCAGTGCGGTGGGCCCTCATGACTTGGCAGCATTTCATAGAAGGAGCATCTCCCCCGTTCGAGGTATGGACTGATCATAAAAATTTGGAATCTCTCCGGACACCTCGCAAACTTTCTCCTAAACAAGTCCGGTGGTCTCAATAATACAGTCGGTTTAAATTTTCCATGAAATATATTCCTGGAGGAAAAAACTTTATGGCGGATGCATTATCACGCCTCCCTCAATACAATTCCTCTAAGCTTACAGTGATCCAGCCTGTCATCCCGATGTGTGACTTAGCTGCTCCGGTGACCACTCGCAGCCATTCTACTCTGCAGACCCAGACCCCTCCCGAATTAATCTATAAAATTAAAGAGGAACTTCAGGCTGACAAGTGGTTTGCTGCACATTGTGGAGACTGTACTTTGCGGGATGACTTGCCCTGGATGGGTTCTAAACTTTACATCCCGGCTAAACTCCATACTTTGGTACTCCAGAGGGCGTACGATTCTCGTCTAGCTGGTCATTTTGGTTTTGTGAAGACCCTACACTTACTTAAGCGTCAATTCTGGTGGCCTTGTATGAAAAAAGATGTGGAGTCTTACATTGCAAGTTGCCCAGTTTGTGCTGCTTCTAAACGCCCTCCTGGCAAACCTCAAGGTCTTCTCCAGTCTGTAGTGTGCCCGGAGTCTCCTTGGAAGGAGATATCTATGGACTTCATTGTGGATCTTCCTAGTAGCCGTGGTTTCACTGTCATATGGGTGGTTACTGATCTGTTTTCGAAGCAGGTTCATTTTGTTCTGTGCTCTGGAATCCCATCGGCTAAGGTGCTAGCAAAACTTTTCCTGAATCACATTTATCGGCTACACGGAGTTCCTCGATGTATTATTTCTGATAGAGGAGTTCAGCTCACTTCTCGATTTTGGAAGGAATTCTTGAAGATGATTGGCTCCTCCCAGAGATTAAGCTCCTGCCACCACCCACAGACGAACGGAGCTTGTGAGAGGGCTAATTCCGTTTTGGAACAATATTTGCGGTGTTTCATTAATTACCAACAAGACGATTGGGCCGACCTGTTAACCCATGCTGAGGTGGCATATAACAATTCCGTTCATAGCAGCACCGGTATGACTCCCTTTAAATTGATCTATGGTAAAGACTTTGTGCCTATTCCCGAGTTGCCTCACGAGTCACCTACCATTCTCTCTCTCTTGGATTGGAGTTGTAAGATGTCGTCATTTTGGCCGGTGGGGTGGAAAACACTGGATGATGCTCACCAATCTCATAAATTGTATGCTGATAAGAAACAAATTGCCCCTCCAGATTATAAAGTTGGTGACCATATTTACCTCTCTACCAGATTCTTGGAGAGCCCTCAGAAATGTAGAAACTGGGCCCGAAATATGTTGGACCTTTCCCCATTGTTAAGATCATCAACTCCGTGTCAGTCAAACTGGATTTACCAAAAACTTATTGTCGCTTTTACCCGATTTTCCATGTCCATCTATTGAAGCCTGAACACACATCTTATCTTCAGCAACCACAATCTGGACCCCCACCACCGTTATTCGTTGCTGGTGAACCCCATTACGAAGTAAAAGACATTTTGGATTCTAGAGTGTGGAGAAATAAAGTTCAATACCTGGTGTCGTGGAGGGATTTCCCTCCCTCCCATACCGAGTGGGTGGATAAACACCACGTTCGAGCCCCTAAAGTGCTTAAGAGGTTATCCTGACAAGCCTTAACCACTGTTATGTTTTAATGTGTGTATTTTCGGTTTGTCTCTTTCCCTCTCAGTGTTTTTGTGTGTTTGTGTTTTATTCCAGGACTGATGTCGCTTTTCTGGAGGAGGGCCGGATGTCAGCCTCTGCTTTTGCTCGCTTTGGCTGTCATATTGTAATGGGGGGGTTGTGTTGCTAGGTTATGATGTGGCCATGGACTGTTATCACCTCAGCTAACAGTCTGCATTCCATTCTGATGATGACCCTGGGCAGGACTTACACCTGATGTCGTGAACGGCTGTGCATTGGACAATATGCTGGGGTCAAGAGGCGAAGGGTGGGGTTATGCTTTGATACGTGTGTTGCGCGCCTAAATGTTTCATTCCTTGCTTTACTTTCGCTGCAATCTTATCATATTCAGTAAAAGTAGCCTTAAACTTTCCAAATGAGTTTAAGTGTGTTCTTTCTTGATTTATGATGGAAGCAGGTCTGACACCAGCACTCTAGCAGAAGGATGCAAGAAGCAGTCTAAGGATGCAACTGGACTCAAAAGACTGCATCAGAAAAGTATATATAAATGCCTGTATGCAAATGCCAGAAGCCTCCGGAACAAAATAGGGGAGCTGGAATACTTAGCAATAGACAAAAATATTGATATTATTGGTATCACTGAAACCTGGTGGACGGATGATAACCAATGGGATACAGTCATCCCAGGCTACAAACTGTACAGGAAGGACAGGAAGGGGCAAATGGGAGGTGGTGTAGCCTTGTATGTCAAAGAAGAGATAAAGTCATACGAATTGGCATATCGAGGTGATCTAGAGTCATCACTATAAACTCTGTGGGTAAGACTATCAGGCCAAAAGAATGGTCTAACAGTAGGCATATGTTATCGGCCTCCGACCCAAATCCCCGAGAGAGACTGGCAGTTGGAGAATGTGGTAAAGGAGGCATCAAAAAAGGGAAGCCTGGTTATAATGGGGGATTTCAATTACCCTCACATAGACTGGGCGAACTGTTGTTCAGCACATGACAAAGAGATAAAGTTCCTAGATATGCTAAATGATTGTTCCCTGGAACAGATGGTTGAAGACCCAACTAGAGGTACAAGAATCCTTGACTTGGTTCTGAGCAATATACAGGATCTGGTGCAAAATGTTAATGTGACTGATCCAATAGGGAACAGTGACCACAACACAATTATTTTTAACTTAATCATAGACTGCAAATCACCGATAAAATCTAACACTGAGACCTTAAATTTTCATAAAAGAAATTTCCCGAAGATGAGGAAACTAGTAAAAAAGAAGCTGAAAGGGAGAATTGAGAAAGTCCAAACACTCCATGAGGCATGGAGGCTGCTCACAAAAACAATAACAGAGACCCAATTGGAATGTATACCTAAAAGGAAAAAGGGCACCGGCAGGTTCAAGAGGACTCCGATGTGGCTTACAGGAGCTGTTCGGGAAGTGATCAAAAGCAAGAAAAGCTCATTTAAAAGATGGAAGGCTTCTCCAAACGAGGACAACAGGCAGAAACATAAATTCTGGCAGAACAAATGCAAGGCAACAATCAGGAAAGCAAAGCAAGACTTTGAGGAGCGTTTAGCTAAAAACACTCAAAGAAATAACAAAGACTTCTTTAAGTACATTAGAAGTAAGAACCCAACTGGGAAGGCCATTGGACCATTAGATGACAATGGAAGGCAAGGGATTATTAAGGAGGAAACAGAGATTGCAGAGAGACTCAATGAATTCTTTGCTTCAGTATTCACTGAAGAAGACAGCGATCACATGCCTAAAACAGAGCCTACCTTTGTAGGGAGGGAAACTGAGGAATTAACCCAGATAGAAATAACCAGTGAGGAGGTGCTTGCATGTCTTGTTAAACTAAACACTAACAAATCACCAGGATCAGATGGTATCCATCCAAGAGTTCTCAAGGAACTTAAAGATGAAATTGCTGATGTCCTTGCCAAAATATATAATCTTTCCCTCAAATCAGGCCTTGTGCCGGATGACTGGAAGGTAGCGAATATAACACCTATCTTCAAAAAAGGATCCAGAGGTGATCCAGGAAGTTACCGACCGGTCAGCTTGACAAGTGTCCCAGGTAAAGTGATGAAAACCATCTTAAAAGATAAAATTAATAGCCACGTAGAAGAGAAGGCGCTGCTGAAGGAGAGCCAACATGATTTTTGCAAGGGAAATCATGCCTCACTAATCTGCTGGAATTTTTTGAGTGTGTCAACAAGCATGTGGACAAGGGAGTTGACATTGTTTATCTGGACTTTCAGAAGGCCTTTGACAAGGTCCCGCACCAAAGGCTCTTAAATAAACTTGCCAGTCATGGAATAAAGGGACAGGCCTTGTCCTGGATTAGGAACTGGCTAAGGGACAGGAAACAGAGAGTAGCATTAAATGGACACTTCTCCAGGTAGAGGGAGGTAAAGAGTGGGGTCCCCCAAGGTTCAGTACTGGGACCCCTGATTTTCAACCTTTTCATAAATGATCTAGAAGTAGGAGTAAACAGCAAGGTAGCCAAATTCGCCGATGACACTAAATTATACAGGGTAGTAAAAACTGAGAGTGTGAGGAGCTCCAGAGGGATCTCTTGACACTGGGGGAGTGGGCAAACCAGTGGTAAATGAGCTTCAACATTAGTAAGTGCAGAGTGATGCACGTTGGGGCAAAAAACCCCAACTATATCTATAAAATGATGGGGTCTGAACTCCTTGCAACTAACCAGGAAAGGGACCTTGGTGTCTTGGTGGACAGCTCAATGAAGGTGTCAACCCAGTGTGCCGCAGCAGTGAAAAAAGCAAACTCATTGCTAGGGATCATTAGGAAGGGTATAGAAAATAAGTCAGCAAGTATCATTTTGCCTCTTTATAAATCTATGGTGAGGCCCCATCTGGAGTACTGTGTGCAGTTCTGGTCACCATACCTTCAGAAGGATATTATGGAAATGGAAAAGGTGCAGAGGAGGGCAACCAGAATGATTAGGGGACTGGAACACCTTCCTTACCATCTGAGGCTGCAACGGCTGGGCCTCTTCACTCTAGAACCTGAGAGGTGACCTGATTGAAGTCTATAAAATCATGCACGGTGTGGACAAAGTAGAAAAGGAAAAGCTGTTTTCCCTACCGCACAACACTAAAACTAGGGGGCACTCCATGAAACTTTTGGAAGCTAGACCTCAAACAAATAAGAGGAAGTACTTTTTCACCCAGAGGATCACTGGTCTATGGAACTCCCTGCTAGAAGAAGTGGTGACAGCTGTCAGCCTCGACACCTTTAAGAAAGGATTAGACGAGTTCATGGAGAACAAGGGTATCCATGGCTATCATGATGGATGCCTAAGGACACCCTCCGGGTTGGAGAGATAGGCAGGATATTTCTCAATGCCATTTGCAGGGAATCATAAGCAGGTGAAGACATCTGCTTGGGAAGACCCTGAAACAAATGGTGAACCACTGTGTGAGACAGAATGCTGGACTGGATGGGCTGTGGCCTGTTCCAGCAAGGCTGTTCTTATGTAAAGGGACACCTGTATAAACAAAGGTTTTCCACTGGCCCTTTCAGAAAGCAAAATACATGTCTCTATATCAGATGTTGCCTAGTCCTTAGCCTCTAGATGGCAATGTTACCTCTTTTTCCTTCTGCTTAGTCTTTCTTTGTAGAGCTCCTTTGTAAAACTCTGAACTCCAAAAGAGAAGAAGAGGGGGTGGGGAATGTTTAAAGTTTACGATCCAAGCATTGTGAAGCAAGAAACTTTTAATCCATGAATGCAAAAGATGAAAAAAGCTTAGAGGAAGAAGGAAAAAAAAAGACCAGTCCAGTTTAAAAGTGAGAGGCATTTGTAAAGGGTCCATCCATAGAGAGCAAGCAAAATTAAAATAGAAGAGATAACAGGTTAGTCCATCGCTAGCTTTCTTCTATCTCCAAATTTATTTAACTCCAAATCTTTTGAGCTTTCTCTCTTCTTTAATAATGAAAAATATCTGGCTTCCGCTTCCGGTTGCAGTTGCTGTCGGTAGGCTTTTTTCAAGCCTGCCATCCCACTCGCCTGTAGAGGTGTTTTTAGAACATCAAACACCTCCGAAACCCCAAGCTCTATTATGAGCTTGTGGGAGAGTTTTTGCTGCCTGGGAAGAGTCCCCTTGCGAGGCCCTCAGAGGGTTAGTTTTCCTCTGAGGAGCGAGTAAGGAGAGACCCTCCCCTCTTTAGGCTGCGATCTTCTCCGGACGGGTGTGGAGACCGTGTTAATTGGCTAATTAGCACGGCAAAGCAAACTGCTTCTAACTTCTAATCTACATTCCAAGGCAACTTTATACTTCAAAGGGAACTTTTTTGGCTACTCATCGTAAACGCAAGTAATTAAAGTCTGTGATTTTGCCAGAATACAGTAGATCTTAGACACAGCCTTTAGAACAAAGGAATCAAGATGGCGTTAATTACCAGATGAGACGAAACGAAAGTTAGTTGTTTTGGCTTGTACCCAAAACCCCTGGCTGATAGCGGACAGCGGTAGGCGGAAAGGGGGAGCAAGCTATAAAGCCAAATGCACTATCTGATTTATTGAGCGTTAAGCTAAACGTATTACTTATTACTGACTTATTTTGATATTTTGAAGAGGTTTTTTTTTTTTTTCTTTTTCTTTTCCTGAAAACTTGGAAAGCTTAAAAGCAAGGCAATGGAACAAACTCGTGTAGTTACTCCCCAGGACTTTAAAGATTTGATGAACTTTATAGTTAATGAAAGCAGAGACCTCAAAAGAATGATCCAGGAGAAATATGAACAATTGGAAAAAAAAATGTTTGCAATGGCCAAGAGTCTGTCTGAAGTTATCATTAAAATTGATGGGAAAATCGAAAAGTTGTCTTCAGAGGTGGAAGTCAAAGCAAAGGAAACGGATTTGAAATTGGCGGAAATGGAGGGGAATATGCACAAATTGGACAAACAGGTTATTATGTTACAATTTTTGTTAATGGATAACGCCATTAGACTGAGGGGATTATCAGAAAATCCTAGAGAAGACTTAAGAAAAGTTTCTGCCGATGCTTTGGCTATATTAGTAAAAATGGATCCTGGTGAAATTTATGCTAAGATTGATAAAATTTACAGAGCAAACTCACGTATAGCATTACAAAGGCAACTACCGAGAGATGTTGTGATATATTTTACTGAGAGAAACCTCAGAAATGATATTCTGCAGAAGTCTTTTCACTCCTCTCTCCACATAGCTGGAAAACGGATTGGTGTCTTTAAGGAACTTCCATCAACTATCCTGAAGCTCAGAAGGGATTTTGGTTTTTTGGTGGAGGAGCTGAAGAAAAGAGGGATACAGTACAGGTGGGATGCTCCAATGGGTGTTATATTCAGATATGAAGGGGCGCGGTATTGTTTGAATACTATAGACAAGGCAAGAGATTTTTATTATGAAATACTGAAGAAAAGTGCAATGCCCCCACGTATATCTATACCAACACTAGTAGATCTGGATGGTTCAGAGCAAGATATTGAGATGGAGCAGAAACAATTTGGAAAAGAGATGGAAGAACATACTCAGTTGGATTCCCCTGGGCTTTTTTTAAGCCCTACTCTGGAGGAAATGTCGAAGATTGCTATAGGGGGATCTGTTGGAATGCCAATACGTAAATCAGATGAGCAATGTGAAGCCAGGTCTAGCACCAGACAAATTCAGAAACCGCAGAAGCAGAGGAGGTCTCAATCTCGGCGAGTTAAGAAAGACAAAAGGATTAAAGGATGAAGCAATTAATCAATCTAGATAAAAATATACAGATCTCTGCAATGCTGGTTCTCTTGGATGTGGAAACTTTTTCAGGGTTGAAAACTGGAACCGGAGCATTTGCAGTGGATCTGGTTGTTACCCTATCACGATCTTGGAATTTTATAATCCTGATGAAAAGTCACTCGGGGGTTACCTATGTAAAGGGTTTTTTTTTGTTATTTATGGGGGCAGCTGTTTAAACTGGTATTACAAACAGCTATGGATGGAATGGAAGGAGACCTGAAGAGTTGGACTTATGAACATTGACGCGGAAAGGACTAATATTATGTTAGTGTTCTGGGGAAAAACTTGGGTCGAACTTTGAAATTTTCTTGCAATTTACTGTATCCTTCATGTGATAGGATCTGAAATTTTCCTATACTATTTCTGTTTCCTTGGTGAAGAGAGAAGTAACTTTGCTTTTTTCAAATATTAGAGTAATCTTTACATTTTTTTGTGTTGTTAAATGGGCAATTAAGCAAATGGAGAGGGGAAAAATAGTAAACCTTTTGAATCAGGAAGGATGTAAACTTAAGCTAGGATATATGGTTTAAGTTTTATAAGTGTTAGGTTATATGACATGGTATTTAGATTTTAAGAATTATTTTCTATGTATTTTAATGTTCAACTAAAAGGGGGTGTTTATGTTGAGTTTGTTATAAGGTTTCTAATGGATTGATTATATATAGAATAAATATCAGATTAGGAAGTATTATGTAGCTTTTAGGTAAGAATGCTTTGATTGATAGGTGAATAGAGTAAATAATATTTGGGATGCTTGGAATTATTAGAGTGGTGTATAGCGGAAGTCAGGGGGGTGGGTTTATGGGGAAAAAATATGGGTTCAGAATGTTAAATTTACGCAGGCACAGAATTTAAGGGAGAATTTTTATAAAATGTTTTATAGATGGTATTTAGATCCTAAGAAGTTATTATGTATGTACCCAAATGCCCAACCTAAATGCTGGAGATGCGGGTGTTTAGATGCTACTTTTTTTCATGTATGGTGGACTTGCAATAAGGTTAAAGCTTTTTGGATAAAAGTATGGTGGGTTATGCAAAATGTGTTTAAGAAAAGAATACAATTTACCCCGCAAATGTTTTTACTGGGTATAATCAAGGATTATACTAAAGGGGAAACAAAATTGATTTTGTATATGGTTACAGCAGCGAGGTTGTTGATTGTTCAACATTGGAAAAAAGATTTCTTACCGACAATTGATCAATGGATTTAAAAAGTGGCGGGGTTTGCCGAAATGGCAAAAATTTCAGCTTTTTTAAAAGATCAGAAACAGGAGAATTATACACAGGAATGGGCAAAATGGATTAATTATATACAGAATAAATATCAGACAGGGAAATACCATGTAGCCTTTAGGTAAGAATGTTTGGATTGATAGGTGAATAGATTAAATAATATTTGGGATGTTTGGAATTTTTAAAGTGGTATAGCGGAAGTCAGGGGGGTGGGATTGATTGGGAGGTAGGGGTGGGTTAGGGTGGAGGGTGGGGTAATAAGTAATATAGAGATGGGAATAAGGGGACACGGTTATGTTATGATGTGTACATGTTGAATTAATTTAGAAGAGGGTGTTAGGGAGAGATTGATGTATTATACACTAAATTTATATCATGTCTGTCGTGTGGCGAGGGGGTATAATATTGAATATCTGAATGAGAACTTTGTTTTAAGATGGGGGAGGTGAGGGGTATAATTTTTTGTATGTGATTTTATATTATATGTTGGGGGGGTAAAAAGGGGGGAAAACTTGTCTGAATAAAACTTTTGCAATAAAAAAAAAATAATGAAAAATATCTCACCATTTCGACACACTTTCTCTCCATCACGTCCTGTCAACTGTCACAACGTTGCCATGACGACTATCAGGCTGCCATAGCAAGTGAGAATTTTTGTCATTCCTGTGGTCAAGGTGGAATCTCAGGATGACCTGTGACTGCGCATGCATACATTTACTTTCGATGCTAATTGGGTAATGTGATTTATGACAGGCAGAGGGGAGGGGGCATAGGGGGGTAAAGTTCAGATGCCATCAAATAACCTTCAGTTCTGGCTGCACTGGAGCTCAAGCCAGAATGTAGATCCTAATAAATGATGAGATTTGTTCTGAACTTTGTCTCGAGGCTCGTAACTTAATTAGGTTCAGTTTTGGAAGCTTCACAGACAGCCAGAACTCCTCAAACTTTTAAAAAGAAAAAAAAATTCTGGGTTTCCTGAAACCCGGCTCTCCAAGCACTCCCCCTCAATCTTTGGGCTGCACAGAGAGAAAAATCAGGCAACAAGAGATTGATTGCACCTGAAGGAATGCAGCAATGCCTTTCTCAGAAGCAGAAGCAAGAGAAGATTACTGGTGGAAAATCCCTTGCCCTAGCCCCCAGACACAGGAAAGGGTCTCAAGCAAGCTAGCAAGGGTGAAGGTGGGACTGGACACAAGCCAGGCTCCCAAAACCCCAGATGGAACCCCTGGAGAGGGGGGGCTCACCAGGGGTTCTCTTTCAAGATGGTAGGCAAGAACCCCTCACTCAAAGAAGCATTCACAACTTCCTGGAGCCAGCCTCGTGTCACCTCCCAGGATGCCAGTACAAGCCAGGAGGGACACGGGTCCAATAAACATGTGGTAGCCCTACTTGTCCATATCCTCGGTAGTAACAAAGTCAAACTCCTCCCAAGATGGTGTCTCAAGAACAGCCTCGGACAATCCGACCGGACCACTCTCAATGGAGGGCAACTCGTTCCGAATCCGAGTGATTTTGTCCTGCAGATATATACCAAATTCTTCTGCTCGACCCTGTAGAGGGGCTTCCCACGGCCTCTGGTGAAGGAGGGAGCAGGTCACCCCAAACAGGGCGGCAGGGCGGTTATCTGCGGATGCAATAAGAGTGGCACAGTACTCACGTTTGGCCATCCTTATTGCCACTAAGTAAGTCCTAATATGGGCTCTCACTAGTGTTCGGTCGGCTTCGGAGCGAGAAGATCTCCATCTGCTCTCTAGGTGTCTCTTGCGGCGTTTCATCTCCCTCAGCTCCTCGGTGAACCAAGGAGCCTGGGTGATTCGGTGCCGCATGAGAGGCCGCAAGGGCGCGACTCGGTCCAAGGCCCCCACGGCCGCACTAAACCATGTGGCCACTAGGTCCTCAGTCGAGTCGCGGGGCAAGGCCACAGGTATTGGCCCAAGCTCCCTCTGGAACCTTTCTGGGTCCATCAGGAGCCTGGGGCGGAACCATCTGGGAATCTCTGGTTCCGCCTCCCCGCGGTGGGGTGTAGCGATTGGAAAGTCCAGCCGAAGGAGAGCGTGATCTGTCCATGACAAGGGTGAGATGACTAAATCCCCTATTCCTAGATCACTCCTCCACTGTCCCGAGACGAAGATTAAGTCTGGTGTGCGTCCTCCCTTGTGAGTGGGGCCAAGAACTACCTGGGTCAGGTCCATGGCCATCATGGAGGCCATGAACTCCCGAGCTACCCCGGAGGCCTCACCTACTGACGGCAGGTTAAAATCCCCCATGACCAACAGTCTGGGGGTCTCAACCGCCGCCTCGGCTACCACCTCCAGGAGCTCGGGCAGGGCTGCTGTTACATAGCAGGGAGCCAGGTATACAACTAGCACGCCCAACTGCCTCCCTACGCCCCATTTCACAAGGAGGGACTCATACCCGGTTGTCTGAGGGATCGTGGTCTCCATTGGCTCAAGACCTTCCCTAACCAAAATCGCCCCCCCCCACCCCTACCTAGGTCCCTAGGTTGATGAAAGGCTCGGTAGCCTGGTGGGCACATTTCTACGAGGGGTATTTGATTTGATTTGATTTGATTTAGACTTATAAACCACCCCCTCTCCCCGAAGGGACTCGGGGCGGTGTACAGGGAAAAAAATTAAAAACCATATAAACAGACAATATATAACAAAGCTAAAAACGAATTAAATTACCTGTACTAGAATTTAAAAATATTAAAATAGGAACCATCCTAAGGTAAAATTCCCTAAATCTAAAATCCATTTATGTCCTTGACAGAAGTTATGTTATAAAATCAATACCATTTACGCAAGACCAGCTTGTTGAAATAAATATGTTTTAAGTGAGCGGCGGAAGAGGGGAAGGTCCGTGATTGTGCGAAGTTCGGGGGGTAGGTCGTTCCAGAGGGCCGGCCCAGCCACAGAGAAGGCCCTACCCCTGGACACCCCTGGGTAATCCTCCCTCGTGGCCCAACCAGGTTTCCGTTATACCCACCAGGTCCGGGTCCCCCTCTGACACAAGGTCATTGATGAGGGGGGCTTTTTGCACCACGGACCTGGCGTTGCATAACATCAGCCTAGGGCCCCGGCTCTGTGGTCCTTGACCTCTTAGTCTGCGATGGGAGCTTGGGGGGTTGGAGCGCGTGACCGCCTGTAACCAGCGGCCACAGTCCTCCAACAGATAATGCACACCCCGTCTCCCACCGCCTCTGCCCCTCCCCAGGACTGATATGATGGGAAATCCCTCTGTGAAATCGACCTCCCCCCCCTCCGTTTCCCTACTTCCGCCGGCCGACCCTGTAGCTTGTCGCCCACCCTCCTGACTGACCCCCCCTCCTTCCTGGAACCCCCTAAAAGTCAAATTAAAAATCTACCAAGAAACCCCCTGAGCTTGCATCTTGCCCACCTCTCTGGATCTAATAATCCATCCTCGAGGTGGGCCCCAGATAGACAAGGGGGCCACAACTGCGAGAGGAGAGACTCTCGCAGACAGAGGAGATCTGTCCTTGAGTATGATAGTAGCATTTAGACCGGCCCTGACCTTACAAGGAGGGCGCCTAATTGGTACATCGCAAGTTGAGTTCAGAATAGAGGAGAGGTATATAATACAGTCAGATGGTATAGTGGTGCATATAATACAGTCAGATTGTATAGTGATGTATAAAATATAGTCAGATGATATTGTGGTGGGCAGATGATCCTGGAGGAGTGGAAAGGTCTATTATCACACCGTCCATTGCCAGCCCCAAAGATGTTTTGCCGGAGATGATTTTACTGGGGGGGGGGGCTTTCGCCGGACCTGCTAGAGCACATCAGCGTCACTCCGGGCCGCTCCAAGGCCGGGCCTCTTGCCACTCGCCGCCCACCATCCTGCAGCCGATGTTATTTCCGGGGGGGGGAGATCTTTCGCCAGGCCTACCAGGCCTACCAGGGTTGCTCCAAGGCCTAGCCTCTTGCCGTTTATCGCGCGCCCTCCTTCCGGCTGATGTTATTGCCATGGGGGGGGGAGATCTTTTGTCGGGCCTAACAGGCCTACCGGGCCGCTCCAAGGCTGAGCCGCTTGCTGCCCTTCACTCTGCTGGGGCCAGGGTCTCTACTCGCCACCCCCCAGCTATGGATGTTTTGCTGAGGGGACGCTGGGAACGCTAGGGACATTGGAGAATGTTGGAGGGCGACGAGGCTGCGCCGGGGCTGGGGCCGCGCTGGGGCTGCGCTGTTCTTATCGCCGGGCCCATCAGGACAGACACTCTGTCCGCGCTGGGCTGTTCTTGCCGCCGGGCCCATCAAAATGCACCCGCCGGCCATTTCGTGCCGCTCCGACGCTCCACCGCTCCGCCACTCGGTCTCTTCTCCCGCTTCTCCCATCTCAGCCGTTACACCTTCCGGCGCTAAAATAGCCTCGGTGTGATGGCGGGTCTCTAAACTTGCTGGGCCGACCCCCCTAGATGTTCAAAAGGGGCCGGCTGTGTCCTCCAATGCCAAAAGAACCGCCCGTCGCCATCGCACTCAGGGAAGCCTCGCCATCCGTCGTGCATGCGCAGCTCTATATCTGTATGAAACATCTTTTAACCTTATATCCAATGTGGTCTCTGTATTTATCTGTATTATCTACAACCTAGCATGTACTCAAGGGCTGGTCTCATTTCGCTGCGAGAGTCCCCCCTCTCGCAGGTCTGGCCTGCTGCGTTATCCAGGGCACACTTCAATGAGGGACTAGTGAGTCATGAGAAGTGGAGGAAGTGCAGGTGTAGGGGTTTTTTTATTAAAACATTTAATTCGGCTTTTAGGGGGCTCCAGGGTGGAGGGTGGGACTAACCAAGTAAAGGCTAGGAGTTCAGCCAAGCCGGCAGGCAGAGTGGATAGGGAAGTGGAGGGGCCCAATAGGGCAGGGGGAACAGGGGTTGTTGCCACAGAGGGTCTTGCGATCGGTACAGTCTTATGGAGGGGTAGGGGCGATGGGAGACAGGAATCTCACCACCGGGAGGGGGACCGCGGCCGCTGGTTACGAGTGGTCGCTTGCCACAACCCCCTGTGCTTCCCCCGTGATCTAGGAGGTCAGGGTTCGCAGCGACAAGGCCCCAGGTTGATGCTATGTAACGCCAGGTCCGTGGCTAATAAAGCCCCCCTCATTTACGACCTTGTGTCGGAGGGGGAGCTGGACCTGGTGGGGATCACGGAAGCCTGGTTGGGCCACGAGGGGGGTTTACCTCTCGTGGAAATGTGCCCACCAGGATACCGTGCATTTCATCAACCTCAGGCCCTAGGCAGGGGTGGGGGGGTGGCGGTTATTATTAAGGAAGGTCTGGAGCCGAGAGAGACCACTATACCACAGACCACCGGCTGTGAGTCCCTCTACATGAGATGGGGCCCTGGGAGGCAGTTGGGCTTGCTGCTTGTGTACCTGGCTCCCCGCTACGTATCAGCAGCGCTGCCCGAGCTCCTCGAGGTGGTCGCCGAGGTGGCGGTTGAGACCCCCAGACTTTTAGTCTTGGGGGACTTTAACCTGCCATCGGTTGGCAAATCAACCGAGGTAGCCCGGGAGTTCATGGCCTCCATGACGGCCATGGATCTGACCCAGGTAATTCAGGCCCACACACACGAGAGTGGACACATGCTGGATTTGATTTTGTCTCTGGTCAATGGATGAGTGATCTTGGTGTAGGGGAGTTAGCCATCATACCCCTGTCATGGTCAGATCACTCACTTCTCCGGCTCGACTTTCCGACTGCTACACCCCACCGTGGGGAGGTGGAACCAGAAATGCCTAGGTGGTTCCGCCCCAGGTGCCTGATGGACCCTGAGAGGTTCCAGACGGAGATTGGGCCACTACCTGCAACCCTGACCCGCGCCGTGATAGAGGACCTAGTGGCTGCATGGAGTTCGGCGGCCAAGGGGGCCCTAGATCGGGTCACGCCCTTGTGGCCTCTCTTGCGGCGGAGAACCACCCAGGCTCCTTGGTTCACCGAGGAGCTGAAGGGAATGAAACGCCACAAGAGAGGAGATGGAGATCCACACAGTCTGAGTCTGACCGAACACAAGCAAGATCCCATTTGAGGACTTACCTTGTGGAGATAAGAGTGGCCAAACGTCATCATTGTGCCACCCTTATTGCGTCCACAGATAACCACCCTGCCACGCTGTTTGGGGTGACCCGCTCCCTCCTTTAACAGAGGCCGCGGGAAGCCCCTTTGCAGGGCAGAGCAGAGGAGTTTGGAGAGTATCTGCAGGACGGCAACAGAAGTGCTTTCGGGCGCTCCTGCCGCTTGCTTTTTCAGCTGGCCCCCCAGGGGGTTTCAGGGAGTTTGGGTTAACTCTCTGCTGGATGAGCAGCTGCGGGGGGGCTTCCGTACTGATGGCGGTCGGCGGGATGCCCTTTCCTGCTTTGCTCTAGGAGCTGAGGGAGCGGAAAGCAGGGGTGTGTGACCCCCTTGCCAATGCTTACTGGAATTAGCAGAAAAAAAGAAGATGGGCTGAAATGCCAGACTTGGTGCTGCAGCGGGACCTTCTTTCAAAGGAAAAGTGACTGTGAGTTATTGCTTTATGATCCATTAAATCGTTGTAAAAAAGAAGAACAGAGGAGGGAGTTTCAGTTACGAAAACCCCCTCTCGTAAAAGCGGCTGTTTAAAATGCTCTCCGAATCAAGGAGAGAGAAAGATTAACATCATCCATTCTCATACCAACTAAAGAAACTTTGTTTCAATGCTGGAATTACAATTGGTAACACAATATCTGCGGCTTGTTTAAACAGCGGAAACTTTTACTTTGCTTTCACTTTCTTCGCACTCCTGGAGGAGAGGCGGTAATATGGCGATTTCTTTGTTCCGGATGATAAACTTTTTTTGAGTTATGTAACATCCCTTCAGCTACTTGGAATTTAAAGGAAAATATATTTCTTCGGTATTCTCAAGAAGCCCTTGGTGTACTTCCCAATATGTGGACCTTCTTATTGTGGATTTATAGAAAAATTATCCCTCTGGATTTGATAAAACTTAAAAAATTGAAAATTGGACTCTGACTTATCTTGAACCTCATAGACTGCCCACGCCTCAACGCCATTTTTAACCTATGAACTTAAAATCACAAATGCCTCAAAAAAAAAATCTCCGACGGGAAAATCCCTTCCAGCTCAAACTTCATCTAGAGCCACCCCGACTTCACAACAAGCTAAAATTTCTACCATGTTACAGAAAGGGGCAACAGGAGGAGACAAAGATAAAGGACTAACACTTGAGGACATAATGTGAGAAATACAAGAATTGCGGATAGGCTTGACGAAAGATTTTTCAGATTTAACATATGAACTGCGGGAGTCACAAAAAACTATAACAATTAACCAACAGGAAATTGGAGAGTTGAAGAAGGGGGCAGCCGAGATGAGGGACGAGTTAAAAGAATTGCAGAAAGAAACGTCAGAATTTTCTGGGCACATGTCTAAATTTGAATTTGAAAGAATGTGTTTCTTCCTTAGGTTTCAGAATATTCCTGAAAGGGAAGGTGAAGATTTAAGAGATTTAATGAGTGGAATTTTAGCAGATTATATTTAAAAAAGTAAAGAATACCTTTGGGGGGAAATAGATTTAGTTTATAGAATCAATTCAGCATATGCTAGAATAAATGAAGTCCCCAGAGAGATTCATATTAAATTTTTAAGAAGGTACACACGGGAGGAAATACTGAGGGCACAACAGGAGGGCCTGTTGAAATATGAGCAAAAGGATATTGCCATATTAAAGCAGATCCCAAAAAAGATTAGAGAAGCAAGAAGGAAATTTTCCTTCTTGTCTAAAAAATTATATAAAAACGGGATCTGGTTTAAATGGTTAATGCCTGAAGGAATGTTGGTATTCTGGGAGGGAGGCAGAATTAGAATTAAAACAATTGCAGAGGCCGAGGCCTTTCTTAAAAAACATTCCTCAATCCTGGGCAATGAAGAAGAAGGGACAGGAGGAGCCACGGCCCCACCCTCTGAGGGGAGGGAGAAAGAAGGTGCGATAGCCAAAAGGCTCAGATCTCAAAAATAATTAATTTTGAACTATTGTAATTCTTGAAACGGATGAAAATGTAAAACTAAAGATTGAATGTATGAATCTTAACAATGTGTCAAATGTATATATCTCCTAACACTACTTGTTTAACATGATATTGTATGAGGACCCGATTGCAGTCACCATCTCTGGTATGGAAGCTCTAAAATGTATAATATAAACCCTAATTACCCTTCCCTAATATTATAAAATTGTAAAATCAATAAAAACTTTTATTCAAAAAAAAAAGAAGCCTTCCCTGGACCCAGCATTATTAGTAAATTATCGTCCGGTCTCCAACCTTCACTTTCTGGCGAAGGTTCAATCAATCAAATTTTTATTTGTATACCGCTCCCTCTCCCCGAAGTGACTCGGGGCGGTGCACAGGGAATTATAAGTTTAGTTTAGTTTAGTTTATTTAAACTTATATACCGCTCCCTTTCCCGAAAGGGACTCAGGGCGGTGCACAGGAAATTAAAAAGCATAAATAAACATAACAATATACAAAATTTAAAATCAAATTAAATTATTAGCCCTGTGCTAAAAATTTGCAATAAATTAAAACTATTCCCCTTAAAAACCAATTAAAACAATTTGTTGTCAGACTAAAGGCTAGGTAGAGTTAGGCCAGACCGGCCAGTTGAAAAAAGTGTGTCTTAAGCTTCTGGCGGAAAGAACGGAGGTCCGTTCTGAGTTTGGGGGGTAGGTCGTTCCAGAGGGTTGGGCCCACCACAGAGAAGGCCCTTTCCCTGGGCATCGCCCGCTGGCATTGCCTAGTGGACGGCACCCGGAGAACTCCTTCTTTGTGGGAGCGAATTGGCCGCAGGGATGTATGGGGTAGGATGCGATCCCGTAGATAACTAGGTCCCATGTATGGAGCGCTTTAAAGATGATAATCAGCACCTTGAAGTGCACCCGAAAGGCCACAGGCAGCCAGTGAGGCTCACGCAAGAGCGGTGTTACATGGGAGCATCTAGGGGCTCCCATAATTGCTCGCGCGGCTGCATTCTGGACTAGCTGCAGTCTTCGGGTGCACCTCAAGGGGAGCCCCATGTAGAGAGCATTGCAGTAGTCTAAACGGGATGTCACGAGCGCATGAGTGACTGTGTGAAGGGAGTCCCGGTCCAATAAGGGCCGCAACTGATGGACCAGGCGAACTTGGTAGAACGCCCCCCTGGCACGGCCGTCAAATGGTCTTCTAACGACAGCCTGGTATCCAGGAGGACGCCTAAGTTGCGGGCCCTGTCCACGGGGGCTAGATGTTCGCCCCCTATGGCCAGTGATGGAATGAACTGGTTGTACCAGGACGCCGGAAACCACAGCCACTCGGTCTTGGATGGGTTGAGTCTGAGTCTGTTCCTTCCCATCAAGATCTGCACGGCTTCCAGACACCGGGACATCATTTCGACGGCATCGTTGGGGTGGTTTGGGGTAGATATGTACAGCTGAGTATCATCAGCGTATAGATGGTACTCTACCCCAAAGCCACGGATGATCTCGCCCAGCAGCTTCGTGTATATGTTGAACAGGAGCGGCAAGAGGACCGACCCTTGAGGCACCCCACAAGTGAGTGGTCTTGAGGTCGACCTCTGCCCTCCTGCCAACACAAATTGCGATCGGCCGGAGAGGTAGGAGGAGAACCACCGTAACACGGTGCCCCTCACCCCCAACCCCTCCAGCTGATGCAATAGGATACCATGGTCGATGGTATCGAAAGCCGCCGAGAGGTCTCATAGGACCAGGATGGAGGAACAACCCCCATCTCTGGCCCTCCAGAGATCATCGACCAACGCGACCAATGCCGTCTCGGTGCTGTGACCGGGCTGGAAGCCGGACTGGCGCGGGTCCAGATAATCAATCTCCCACAGGTGACGGGGAAACTGTTGTGCCACCACACTCTCTACAACCTTTGCCAATAAGTGAAGGTTGGAGACCGGACGGTAATTCACCAACAATGCTGGGTCCAGCGAAGGCTTCTTGAGGAGAGGTCTCACCACCGCCTCTTTCAAGATGGTAGGCAAGATCCCCTCACTCAAGGAACCGTTCACTACTTCCTGGAGCCAGCCTCGTGTAACCTCCCAGGATGCCAGTACAAGTCAGGAGGGACACGGGTCCAATAAACATGTGGTGGCTCTCAGTCGCCCACGTAATCTGTCCATATCTTTGGAAGTAACAGAGTCAAACTCCTCCCACAAAACTGTCTCAAGACGTGCCTCGGACCTTCCCTCCAGACTACTTTCGGTGGAGGCCAACTCGCTTCGAATCTGAGCGATTTTATCCTGCAGATATTCTCCAAATTCCTCTGCTCTGCCCTGAAAAGGAACTTCCCGCGGCCTCTGTTGAAGGAGGGAGCGGGTCACCCCGAACAGGGCAGCAGGGCGGTTATCTGCGGAGGCGAAAAGGGTGGCACAATATAACCGTTTGGCCACTCTTATTGCCACAAGATAAGTCCTCAAATGGGCTCTCACCTGTGTTCGGTCGGATTCAGAGCGTGTGGATCTCCATCTCCTCTCTAGGCATCTCTTGAGGCGTTTCATCCCCCCCCAGCTCCTCAGTGAACCAAGGAGCCCAGGAGGCTCGACGCCACAAGAAAGGCTGCAAGGGCGCGACCCGATCCAAGGCCCCGGCGGTCGCGGCAGTCCATGCCGCCACCAGGTCCTCAGTCGGTGCGCAATGAAGTCCATAGATATTTCCTTCACTGGGGCACTAGGAATGGCAACACTCTGGAGGAGTCCAGCAGGCTTCCCAGAAGGCCTCTTTGTGGAAGCACACACAAGACAGCTGGCCACATAGGTTTCTATGTCCTTTTTCAACAAGGGCTACCAGAATTACCTTTTGACTAGTTGTAAAGTTTTCACAAAGCCAAAATGTCCAGCAGCTTTCAAATCAGCAGCACAGTTCCCAAGACTAGCAGGGACATATGTAGTTTAGTGCCAATCCATGCTAGGCCACCTCACATGGTGTACTCGTTTGAAGTGAACCAGTCATCACTTTTCAGCATCCCTTTCAGCTCCTTGCTTAAGTCACTGGGAAGGTCATGGTCCACTTTCCCCTGGGCTCTGGTCACCACCGAAGCAATCAGTTGCTTAGAAGGGATAACTGGGCATATTACTTCTGGCCAAACATTGTTGCACTGGGGCACTCTAGATAAAGCATCTGCCATAAAGTTCTTCCTGACAAGAAGGTAGCGCAAGGAAAAATTAAAACGATTAGGGTGTTACACCCAACAAATTTGCTTGGGGCATTTTTAGGGCTTCTAGATTTTTATGGTCAGTCCACACCTTAAAAGGATGTTTTGCCCCTTTGCAGAAATGCCTCCAAGTTAATAAGGCCCATTGGACAGCAAATGCTTCCTTTTCCCATATTGCCCATCTCCTTTTGGTTTCAGTTAATTTTCTGGAGGTAAGGCCCCAGTGGCATTTGCCTGCAATAATATGTCACTGGTGTCAGCCTGGACTACAAAGGGGACATCCATGCCAGAATGTTTAAGGGCAGATTAGACTGCAAACAGTCGCTTAAGTTTCTCAAAGGCTGCTTGGCATTCCATTGTCCACTCAAGGAGATGGCTAGGCTTTGGCTTAGCCTCTCCCTTTGCATTTAAGAGGTTGGCAATGGGTAACACAATTTTAGCAAGGTGGGGATGAATTGTTTATAGAAGTTCACAAAACCCAGGAAGCTTTCTGGTATGTGTATGGGGGCAACCATTCCATGACTGCCCACACCTTCTCAGGGTCCATTTCTATTCCCTCATGTGAAATGTGGTAACACAAATAGTCAATTTTATCCTGGTGAAATTCATACTTTGACAATTTGGCATGTAGTTCAGCAGCCCTGAGTTTTTTCAAGACTGCACGCACTAACTTCACATGTTCCTCCATAGTTTCTATGTAGATAAGAATGTAATCTAGGTATAAAGATATAAAAGGAATGAAAATTAAAAGAGAAGAATATAAATTGCAAGCATTTGCAGATGACTTGGTATTTATTATGGAAGATCTAAAAGAAACAGGTCCTAAACTAGAGCAAATAGAAGAGTGTGGAGGAATGGCGGGATTGAAAATTAATAAAGATAAAACAAAAATTCTAGTGAAAAACATAACATAAAATCAGAAAAGTGAAATAATGGAGAAATTATTTATTTATTTATTTATTTATTTAAATTTATATCCCGCCCTTCTCCAAGAAGGACCCAGGGCGGCGCACAGGAAAATTTAAAAACATACAAAATACAATAAATATAATTTAATTAATATAATTAAATCTTTAAATAGTAAAAAAAGTGAAAGATTTGGAGATACAGCTGACTTTGAGATGTGTAACTATCAAGGAAGATAATTATTATAAATTAAGAAATCAAATTGAAATGGATATAGAGAAATGGAAAAACTTACATCTATCATTAATGGGAAGAATAGCGGTAATTAGGATGAATATATTACCAAGAATATTATTTTTATTTCAAATAATACTGATAAAACTGGAAAAAAATACTTTGAAAAACTAAATAAAATAATAGGAAAATACATTTGGCAAGGAAAGAAAGCTAGAATTAATACAAGAATGTAACAATATTCAAGGATTAGAGGTGGATTTGGTGTAGCGGATTATACTACCAAGCAGCAGCTTTAATGTGGATAAAAGAATGGATATTATTAAGAAATGCAAGGTTATTATCCTTGGAGGGACACTACATGCAACTGGGTTGGCACACATTTTTCTGGTATGGTTGAAATAGCCAAAAATTATGGGCCAATATCAGCTGGCCAGTGCACGCATGCACGCTGGAGCTGACAGGGCAATGCCTTGCGTGCCCTCAAAAATGGCTCATAGAGAATGTATTCCAAATTACTTTAATTGGGACAATTAAAAAGCCAATGGAAAGTCTGGGCCTGGAAGGAAAAATGTGGCATTGTGAAAGAGTGCACAATATGCCAACAGCAGATAAATCATTTTCATATATTTAGGAAGATTAAAAATACTAGAGTAAGTTTCTGTTTTTTTAAAACAAAATCCATGTGAGGTCTTTGTAAGTCAATTGAGTGTAAACCTCAACATGTGTTTTCAGTTATGACAATATATATAAATAAAATGTAAAAATTAAAGTTCTGGCATTTATTTTCCAACTTTTTCCTTTTAAAAGTATTTGATTTAAATGCTTTTCTATTTATTTACAAGCAAGGCACATGAATATTCAAACAATCTTAATATTTCACTTATTTATTCAATATTCATAAACTAGTAAATGCTGAAATAAATCTTGTACTGTAATAATTAAACAAGAAAATACAGATATTGGCAAAAAATGGAACAATAACAGGAGAAGGTGTTTATGTGCAAAATAATTGGGTGGGTGGGTGGGTGGGTAGGTGGGTGGAAGGAAGGAAGGAAGGAGGGAAGGAAGGAAGGAAGGAAAATTTAAAAATAGATTCTGACTTAAGAATTGAAGTCCATTTCTCATCAAAACTGGGACATCAGTTACATAAAGATGGATTCTTAGAATTGGCAGCTTGTACCACAGTTCTCAGAAAAGTTGCCCTTTGTGGTAAGTTAGAGAGGAGACAGACTGGCTAATGCTAATTCATGCTTAACCATCCATTCCATGTGGACTGAACCAAAGCCAGATCAATTGTAAAATCTATGAGGCGTTGTGGGGGGGATATGAAGTGATGTATAAGAACTAAAATTGTTTTGTTATACCCCTACTTTTAGTAGTTTCTTTCCAGTTAATTAATTAAAGTTTGCATTAAAATTACTTTGGTTATCTCGTACCTAAGGGAAAAGAGAAAAGGGAGAGGGAAATAAAGAGAAAAGGGGGAGGGAGAGGGAGGGGGGAGGGGTGGGGGGACAGAGAGACTTTTTGGACCAAACACTTATTTAGCTTTTTGTTGTTTATTTCAAATTCTTTATGTTCTTAAGCTTTTAATTAATTTGTTTAGAGTTGAAGATAAATTCACCTATTGAAGACTTTTCAAACTTGTCATTCTTCTCAGCTTTAATAGTTTTAAAATACTTAATAGGGAATTTCTGAAAGTAATTAGAATGTGAAGTGAGTAAACATTTTGTGCTTTAAAAGTCTCCACTGTGCTTGTGAGCAAGATGGCTGATCTCATTGAAAGGGAATAGTAATAAGGATACAAACTTGTTGATTAATAGAAATATCTGTTTTCTGTAACACACATATATAATTATGCCTTGTATTTGTAACATAAGCTTACATGTTGTAAATTCTTCTGTTCTCTGCAACTGACTTTCCGTGGCATTGTTACAAGGGTTTGTAAAATATCTGGCAAATGTCAAAACCTGTGATCTTTGCCATTTGAACTCTTATCCATCTGCAATCTATGGGCATAGAATTTATCCCGGAATTGAGGTGTAAAGAGCTATAAAGCTGACATCTTTATATCCCCACCTTCTGCCTGAGAACGTATCTCACCTTTGATCTGTGCCCTTCACAACAGGGGGTCAAATGGCCAATCGTGGAAACAGGAGAGACTAGTATTCCATTTTATTTTTATTTTATTTTTATTAAATTTATATCCCGCCCTTCTCCATGAAGGACCCAGGGCAACGCACAGGAATTTAAAAAACATATAAAACAATAAAATACAGAATTTAAAAACATATTAAATTACAGTCCTATGCTAAAATCCAAATTAAAATCCCCAGTTTAAAAAATGATGTTATTCTACAATGCTAACTATATAAAAAGGAGTTAAACTTTCTCTGAGAAGTAGTTCTACCTTGCATATCCTTGGGGTATGTTTGGAACAGCTGACCATCATGTCTTTAAACATTGATCAAAGATTAAATGCTGATTGTCATTCAAGTTTGCTTTCTCAAACTTCTATGAGTCTCCACCAGTGGTGGGTTTCTATTAGCTCACACCAGCTCGCACAAGCGATTTAATTTAGTGAGCCGGTGAGAGGGGATTCCAGTGGTGGACCCAGAAGTAAGTTCACTCGCTAGCTCTGCCCAGGGAGACAGGCGGTAGTTTGCACCATCCGTTTCCCCTTGCTCAGAAAAGCGCTGTCCGTGGTGGTCCCTTACTGGCGGGCAGGCATCCTAGAACCTGCCTGCCAGCATAGGACTTAAGCAGAATTGCTTTTCTAAGGATGAGGAGACAGGCAGTAGTTTTGGTAGTTTGTACTTTCTGTTTCCCCTTGCTCAGAAAAGCGCTGTCCAGGGAGGTCCCTTACTGGCGGGCAGGCGTCCTAGAACCTGCCTGCCAGCAAAGGACTTAAGCGGAATCGCTTTTCTAAGGACGGGGAGACAGGCAGTAGTTTGCACCGTCCGTTTCCCCTTGCTCAGAAAAGCGCTGTCTGGGGAGGTCCCTTATTGGCGGGCAGGCACCCTAGAACTGAAGCATCCTGACACCAAGCAACCTTTCATGATCCAGGCAGATGCCAGCGATGTGGCAGTGGGAGCGGTGCTAGTCCAAAGAAGCAACCAAGGAAACTTACAACCCTACACCTACACCTCCCGCAAGCTCACAGACACAGAGAGATGATGGGCTGTGTGGGAAAAGGAGGCTTTCGCAGTGAGATGGGCACTGCTAACCTGGAGGCACCTGTTGGAGGGGAGCCAGAAACCATTCGAAGTCTGGACCAACCACAAAAATCTGGAAGCACTTAGGGCCCCATGGAAACTATCACCCAAACAAGTCCGATGGGCTCAATACTTCAACCATTTTGACTTTGTCTTAAAGCATATTTCAGGCAGGAGGAACTTTCTAGGTGACGCCCTCTCCTGTATGCCTCAGTACAAATGCAAATGAGAACGCGTAGTGGACACCATTATTCCTTCTATTTATTTATTTATTTTATTAAATTTATATCCCGCCCTTCTCCAAACGGACCCAGGGCGGCGCACAGGAATGTTAAAATACATACAAAACACATAAAATTTAAAAAACTTATTCCACTAAAACCTGTGCTAAAAACCGAATTAAAATCCCAAATTTAAAACTGTCTAATGGTCAATACAGGGGGTTACGCTAGGCCGGCTAGATGGAATAAATGTGTCTTCAGACACTTGCGGAAGAGGCGGAGGTCAGAGATGGTGCGGAGTTCAGGGGGTAGGTCGTTCCAGAGGGCTGGCCCAGCCACAGAGAAGGCTCTTCCCCTGGGTGCCGCCAGTCAGCATTGTCCAGCTGACGGCACCCTGAGGAGGCCCTCTCTGTGGGAGCGTATCGGTCTGAGGGATGTATGGGGCAGGAGGCGGTCTCGCATATAACTAGGCCCCGAGCCATGGAGCGCTTTAAAGATGGTCGTCAAGACCTTGAAGCGCACCCGAAAGACCACAGGGAGCAGTGCAGCTCACGCAGGATAGGTGTTATGTGGGAGTGTCTAGGCGCTCCCGTAATCACCCGCACGGCTGCGTTCTGGACTAGCTGCAGCTTTCGGGTGCACCTCAAGGGGAGCCCCATGTAGAGAGCATTCTACTCAAACAGCTGCCCAAGTAACCACCAGGTGGCAATGCCATGACTGGTGAGGACAACCCGCAAGCAACCTAACCACAAGACTCAAAACTGAGCTGCTAGCAGACCCCTGGCTCCAAAACAACCAATACATCTTGATGAAAAGATATGACCTTGCATGGAAGGGGATGAAACTCTATGTTCCAGAATCCCTATGTATCCTAGTTCTTCAGAGGAGCCACAACACCAAACCGGCAGGCCACTTTGGGTTCCTAAAGACTTTACACTTAGCCCGGAGGCAATTCTGGTGGCCTGGCATGAAGAAAAATGTGGATAGTTATGTGAAAAGTTGCACCATCTGTGCCACAATGAAGAGACAACTGGGACACCCCCCCCCGGACTACTGCAAACAGTGGCAGAGCCAAGGAGGCCATGGGAGGAGATTGTAATGGACTGTATAGTAGAGTTGCCAAAAAGTGGGGGAGACACAGTGATTTGGACTGTAATAGACCTGTTCTCCAAGCAGGCACACTTCATACCCTGTAGTGGTCTACCCTCGGCTCACAAGCTGGCTAAACTCTTTGTGAAGCATATCTACCGACTGCATGGAGTACCTCGAAGAATCATCCTGAGATGATTCTTCTGAACAGAGGGGTCCAGTTCACAGCTAAGTTCTGGAGGGAGTTCCTGCAGTCCATTGGATCATCTCAGGGTCTTAGTTCAGCTTTTCATCTGAGCACTAATGGGGCAGCAGAGAGACTGTACGCCATGATAGAGCAGTACCTGAGGTGCTACGTGAACTATCAGCAGTCTAATTGGGCAGACCTTTTATCTTTTGCTGAGGTCATATACAATAATGCTGTTCATAGTACCACAGGACTCACGCCGTTCAAAGTAGTGACCAGCATGGACTTTGTCCCAATGCCTGAGTATCCAAGGGACCCTCCCTCCCTCAATCAGCTTGACTGATTGGATGTCAATGCTGAACGCTTCTTGGGAAAATGTCAAGAAAGCACCAGCTAAAGCGGCACAAACCTATAAGAAACAGGCAGATAAACACCGGACTCCGCAACGGCTGTTCCAGGTAGGAGAGAAGGTTTACCTCTCCACAAAATACTTAAGATTAAAACTGCCTGGCAAGAAACTGGTCCCGAAATTTGTGGGACCATTCCCCATAGTAAAGATCATCAACCCAGTCACAGTGCAATTAAAACTGCCTCGATTGCTGGGGAAAATACTCTAATCGTTTCATAGCAGCCTTTTGAAACCTGTGATAGGATCCACCCTTCAACCACTACCCCGGGCACCCCCAGGCCCTATGGTCATAGGGGGCCAAACCCATTATGAAGTTCAACTAATCCTTGATTCAAGAGGGCACAGGTGACAACTCCAATATCTAATCAAGTGGAAAGGTTATCCCTTATCAGAGGCATTGTGGGTGAAACATAGAAACATCCAGGCTGATCGCCTTATAGCAAAATTCCATACAGAAAACCCAAGCAAGCCTGGGGGAGGAACGCATCCCTAAATTAAACAATTGTATTCAAATTGTTTCGTTTCCCATAGGTTGCTTTCGGGAAGTGAGGGGAGCCGGATGTCAACTCACAAAAACATCACCATGACTCTTCATCGAGTTGACATAGAGAAATGAGAATTCCAGGCATTTTTGTGGTCAGAGGGAAATTCCAAGCTGGCCTGTAATGCACATGGCTAGATTCAATTATGCTGCTAATTGGCTAACATGATTTATTACCAGGCAGAGGGGAGTGGGATACAGGGGTAAAGTGCAGACACCATTAAATGATTTGCAGTTTTAGCTGCAACGAAGTAACCCCAGGATGTTTATTTTATTTATTTATTTATTTATTGGACTTCTAGACCGCCCCCTCTCCCCAAAGGGACTCGGGGCGGTGTACAGGTACAAATTAAAACCATACAATCAACATACATATAACTAAAATCGAATTAAATAAACCTCTGTACAAATTTATAAAAATTAAAACTTAACCTTAAAACCAAATCACAAAATTTAAAAATACAAACTGAGGTGGGAAAGCTGGAATTAGGCCAGGCTGGCTAGATGAAACAAGTGGGTTTTGAGTTTCTGGCGGGAGGAGCGGAGATCCGTGGTCGTTCTAATGTCAGGGGGAAGGTCATTCCAGAGGGTCGGGCCCGCCACAGAGAAGGCCCTTCCCCTGGGCGTCACCCGCTGGCACAGCCTAGTGGATGGCACCCGGAGAAGTCCCTCTCTGTGTGAGCGAATCAGCCGAAGGGGTGTGTGGGGCAGGATACGATCCCGCAAATAACTAGGTCCTGTGCCATGGATCGCTTTGAAGGTGATAATCAACACCTTGAAACGCACCCGAAAAGCCACAGGCAGCCAGTGCAGCCCGCGCAGGAGAGGTATTACATGGGAGTATCTAGAGACTCCCGAAACTGCCCGCGCGGCCGCATTCTGAACCAACTGCAGCCTTCGGGTGCATCTCAAGGGGAGCCCCATGTAGAGAGCGTTGCAGTAGTCTAGCCGGGACGTCACAAGCGCATGAGTGACCGTGCAAAGGGCGTTCCGGTTCAATAGGGGACGCAATTGGCGCACCAGGCGAACCTGGTGGAACGCCCCCCTTGCCACAGCTGTCACATGGTCATCCATTGACAGCCGCGCATCTAGAAGGACGCCCAAATTGCGTACCCGATCCACGGGGGCTAGATGTTCGCCCCCAATGGCCAGCGATGGAATCAGCTGGTTGAACCGGGGCGCCGGTAGCCACAGCCACTCAGTCTTGGACGGGTTGAGCTTGAGTCTGTTACTTCCCATCCAGATCCGTACGGCCTCCAGACACCGGGACATCACTTCGACGGCATCGTTGGGGTGGTTTGGGGTAGAGATGTACAACTGGGTGTCATCTGCGTACAGATGGTAATCTACCCCAAACCCACGTATGATCTCGCTCAGCGGCTTCATATATGCATTGAACAGGAGAGGCGAGAGGACCGACCCTTGTGGCACCCCACAAGTGAGCGGCCTCGAGGTCGACCTCTGCCCCCCTGCCAATACAAATTGCGCTCGACCAGAGAGGAAGGAGGAGAACCACCGCAAAACGGTGCCCCTCACCCCCAACCCCTCCAGTCGATGCAATAGGATACCATGGTCGATGGTATCAAAAGCCGCCGAGAGATCTAATAGGACCAGGATGGAGGAACAACCCCCATCTCTGGCCCTCCAGAGATCATCCACCAACGCGACCAATGCCGTCTCCGTGCTGTGGCCGGGCGGAAGCCGGACTGGCACGGGTCTAGATAGTCAATTTCCTCCAAGTGGCGTGGAAACTGTTGTGCCACCACACTCTCAACAACCTTTGCCAAAAAGCAAAGGTTGGAGACGGGACGGTAGTTGACTAACAAAGCTGGATCCAGGGAAGGCTTCTTGAGGAGGGGCCTCACCACCGCCTCTTTCAAGACGGCCGGCAAGAACCCCTCACTCAAAGAAGCGTTGACTAACTCCTGGAGCCAGCCTCGTGTGACCTCCCAGGATGACAGTACAAGCCAGGAGGGACACGGGTCCAGTAAACGTGGTGGCTCGCAGTCGCCTACGCAACCTGTCCATATCGTCGGAAGTAACAGAGTCAAACTCCTCCCAGAGTGGAACCTCAATACCCGCCTCCGACGTCCCCTCCAGACCACTAGTGGGGACCAACTCGCTTCGAATCTGAGCGATTTTGTCCTGCAGATACTCCCCAAATTCCTCTGCTCTACCCTGCAAAGGGGCTTCCCGCGGCCTCTGTTGAAGAAGGGAGCGGGTTACCCCAAGCAGGGCGGCAGGGCGGTTATCTGCGGACGCAATAAGAGTGGCACAATATTGATGCTTGGCCACTCTTAACGCCACAAGGTAAGTCCGTAAATGGGCTCTCACCTGTGTTTGGTCAGATTCAGAGCGTGGCGATCTCCACCTGCTCTCTAGGCGTCTCTTGTGGCGCTTCATCACCCCCAGCTCCTCGGTAAACCAAGGAGCCTGGGTGGTTCGCTGCCGCAAGAGAGGCCGCAAAGGTGCAACCCGGTCCAAGGCCCCAGTGGACGCACTATTCCATTCAGCCACTAGGTCCTCCATCCGGGTGCGGGTCAGGGCTACAGGAAATGGCTCAAGCTCCGTCTGGAACCTATCAGGTTCCATCAGGCGCCTGGGGCGGAACCATCTTGGACATTCCGGTTCCGCCTCCCGCGGTGAGGAGTAGCGGCTGGAAAGTCGAGCCGGAGAAGTGAGTGATCTGACCATGACAGGGGTCTGATGACTAAATCCCCTACTCCCAGATCACTCATCCACTGGCCAGAGACAAAGATGAGATCCAGTGTGTGTCCTCCCTCGTGTGTGGGGCCCTGAATTACTTGGGTCAGGTCCATGGCTGTCATGGAGGCCATGAACTCCCGAGCTACCTCGGATGTCTCCCCTACCGATGGCAAGTTAAAGTCCCCCATGATTAACAGTCTGGGGGTCTCAACTGCCATCTCGGCGATCACCTCGAGGAGCTCGGGCAGGGCTGCTGATGCATAGCGAGGAGCCAGGTATACAATCAGCAAGCCCAACTGCCTCCCTAGGCCCCACTTCACGCACAAGGACTCACAACCGGTTATCTGTGGCACAGTGGTCTCTCTCGGCTCAAGACCTTCCCTCACAATGACCGCTACCCCACCACCCCTGCCTAGGGCCCTTGACCGATGAAATGCGCGGTAACCTGGCGGGCACATTTCCACGAGAGGAAGACCTCCCTCGTGGCCCAGCCAGGTCTCCGTGATTCCTGCCAGGTCTGGCTCCCCCTCCGACACCAAGTCGTTAATGAGGGGGGCTTTGTTGATAACGGACCTGGCATTGCATAACATCAGTCTCAGGCCCTGGCTCTGTAGTCCTGACCACCTAGATTGCGGGGGTTGGGACATATGACCAGCCGTACCCAACGGCCACCGTCTCCCAACCGGTGATGAGATCTCAATCTACCCTCGCACCTACCCCTCCCCACGACCGTTGGAATGGAAAGACCCTCTTCTGGAGTATCGCTACTCCCCCCCCCTTAATGGCTCCGCTCACTTCCTTGCTAACTCCACCCGCCGGCTTGGCACTGGCCCCTCCCTCAGCTTGACTAGCCCCTCCCCCCACCCTAGAACCCCCTAAAATACGAATCAGGAATTTAGATTAAAAACCCCTAAAACTACGCCTCGCCCACCTCTCCAGATTAATATATCCCTCATCGAGGTGGGCCCTCGTAAGAGCGGAGGGCCAAACCTGCAAGAGGGGGGACTCCCGCAGTAGGATTAGGTCTGCCCTTGAGTATATGACGGGTCACATTAACAGCAGGGTGTCAATTTGGTTTCAGGGATGCTTAGATGATTAGAATAAATATTAAATAAATATTACAGATGTTAAAATATATATTCAATAAATATTAAATAGGTATTAAAATTAATTAATTTCAGTAAGTCAATAATCCGGTATAGAAAAGTTGAAATCTTGGGTAAGATGGTTAATAAATAATCACATAAAGTGGCACATGATCACATAAAGTGCACAATCACAGGCGTGGCCTTAGCAAATCCAGTCCAGTCCCAGTCTTCCAGAGCCTCAGGTCTCGGCCAAAGATGGTACATAGTCGGGCTCCTTGCAAGATCTCCCGGCCCCCTTATGGGTCCTGGCTTAAGTTAATTTAAACAGGGCAGTAAGTCAGTAGGGAACGGGCCTCAGCCTAGATCTTCTTAGGCCTTGGCCCAGCTGTTATGCGGCCTCCCGGCTCCCGGCTGCTAGACCTCCGATCTTCCCACTCACCGGTGCAATAATGGAGTCGGCCGAATAAGGAGTCCAGACTGGGTCATCTCGGCTATGGCCCTGCTGTTATCGGGCCTAGGTCGTCCTCGCCAGTTGTCCCTCCCAGGCTGGCATCCCGGCCTTCTGCGTCCCGGCCTCCCATGGCCCTCCGCACTCGGCAGTCCCAGCTTGCCTTCTGTCCAGCCTGGCGTCCCGGCCTCTGGCATCCCGGCCTCTCACTTCCTTTGGCCTTTGACACTCGGCACGCCTCGGCAGCCCTTCTGGCAAGCCTCCTGCCCAGCCTCCTGCACGGTCTCCACCTCTCCAGCGTCCAGCAAAACCTCCTGCCAGGCCTCCGACGCTCCGCTTTCTCCCCCGACGATCTCGGCTTACTCCCCCGGCAGGCTCTTCAAGCCCGACATCAACCCGACATCGGCCAAACGCCCGGCATCTCCAGCTGACCGGCGCCTTCCAGTCAGCAACAACCCCCGTTCTCGGCCGTCACCTCACCCTGGGAGGCCGTCCAAGGCCTCGATGGTAAGCCAGGGTGGTCGCTTACTGGGCCCGACCCTCGAAGATGGTAAGGAGGGTCGGGCGGCATCCCTATTTTCCGAAGAGCCCCGCGGCCCGCGCGGAGCTCAGAGGCAGACCGCCATCTCTTCGCCTTATTAGGATGTTAATCCTAATAAATGATTGGATTTCTTTTGAACTTTGTCTCGAGGTTCATAAATTTGCTAGGTTTTCTTCTGGGATCTTCACACCACTCCCACCCGGTCACATGGCCGGCAAGCCACTCCCACAAAGCAGGCCACTCCCACATAATAGGTTCCAAAATTTTTTGAAACCCACCACTGGCCTCAACGTATTCTCAAACCTTACATCTCATCATTTCCCAGTGTGTAACCCATTGAAAACTGCTGTCTGCAGTCTCCTCATAAGGAGCAGCCATCCAGAGTACTTGTAGGCAATCTCCTGTCATCTCCTTATCTGGAGAAGTTCCAAGGAATAAGTCTACTCACTTGTTCCCTGGTCTCTGCTGTAGGCATCAGTTCTGTTTTTGCAGAGCTGCCTTCAATTCCCCATACATCCCTCAAAAGCCTTTTACTGTATTTATAATATTAATTTATCAATAAGCTTCAGTTCTTTAGCAAAATAATAGTCAGTATTCCTGGGTATACCAGACACGATATGTGACCATGAATGTACAAACTTCAGTCCCACTTTTAACCATTTAACAATTATGGAGCGTCCTTTCTAAATTTCTTTCTCTGACCATTAATCCACTGGGGGCTCCTCCTACACTTATCTGATTGTTTCCTAGGCAGCATCTGTTCTCCTCATTCGCTCAAGGTCACCCATACATGATAACAACTGTCTTTAATACAGCTTATAATATCCTAAAATTAGCATGGCAAGGCAGCTATCAATTCAAGACTACTGCCTATAACTGTGATGGCGAACCTATGGCACGGATGCCACAGGTGGCATCTGGAACCATTTCTTTTTTTTTTTTTTTTTTATTAAAATTTTTATACTGTTTTACAATATATCACCCAGTGCTGTACAAAACAAAAGGAAGAGTTGGTTTCAAGTGTCGTCTATTATCTTTAGGATCTCCAAAATCCACGTTCCCTCGGTACAGGCGTCGAGACGTCCAAAGTTCCAAGTGCATAGTCCACAAATGGCTTCCAAGTCTTCCAAAAGATATCATTTTTATAAACCCTGGCATTGCCCTGTCAGATCCAGTGTGCTTGTGTGTGCTGGCCAGCTGATTTAGGGCTTCTTTTGAGGCCGTTTTTCGCCCTCTGGAGGCCAGGACAAGCTGACTGCAGCAATGAAATCAGCATTGCCAGCAGACCCCTGGCTCAATGACAATAAGGACATCCTGACAATGAGAGATGGCTTAGCCTAGAAAGGATCAAAACTGTATGTTCCCACAAACTTGAAACTGGAAGTACTACAGTGAAGCCACGACACAAAGTTAGGAGGCCACTTTAGATTCCTAAAAACACTCCACCTCACCAGGCATCAATTTTGGTGGCCAAAAAGGAAAGCCAAAGTTGAAGACTTTGTAAAAAGCTGCGCCACTTCTGCAACCATGAAGATACTGCCAGGCAAGCCCCCCAGATTACTGCAATGGGTGGCCAACCCCAGCTGACCATGGGAAGAGATCGCAATGGACTTCATCATCAAGCTCCCAGACAGTGGCAGTAATAAAGTAATTTGGACAGTCATTGACTTATTTTCCAAGCAAGCCCATTTCATTGCTTGCTCAGGACTACCATCTGCAAAGAAGCTAGTGAAAATGTTTGTTAAACACATTTACCGCCTACACGGAGTACCCAGGAGGATCATCTCAGACTGCGGAGCTGAGTTCCTGAGGTCCATTGGGTCCACAAAAGGACTTAACTCGGTTGTTCATCCAAGTATGAATGTGCAACAGAAAAAGCCAATGCGATGGTGGAGCAATACATCTATTGTTATGTGAATTACCAGCAAGACAAGTGGTCAGATTTGCTACCTTTCACCGAAGTCGCATACAACAACGCTGTCCACAGCAGTACTGGATTAACTCCTTTTCAAGTTACCAGTGGCAGGGAATTTGTTCTCATGCCTGAACTGCCCAGGGAAGCCCCCTCTTCCATATCTCTGACTGAATGGATGGCCGCTCTTTTTTTTTTATATTGAAAAAGTTTTATTGGTTTTACATTTTTTAACAGGATAAGGTAATGGTTACAAAGAAATTTTGAGAGCATTCACGTCAGAGTCATCGGACCTTCCGAGACCTCAAAATACACATTAAAAAAGTTAACATAGAAAACATTTTCCATACCACTACAAGTTGAAAGCAAGTACATTTACCTAAATTCTCCCTTCCATGCTGTCAGACATTTACAAAAAGTCCGGATAGAAATATTATGCAAAATTGTTCAGGAAAAAATCAAGGCAAAGTTATTTTTTTGATCTAAGTCTTTTGGCTATTGTATCTTCTTTCTCTCCTCCCTGGCCCCCCGCAGGCGGAGCCGTGGCCCCCTCCGTCCCCCCTGGATCTTCCCCCAGGGCAGAGGAATGTTTTTTAAGAAAGGCTTCCGCCTCAGCAACTGTTTTAATCCTCACTCTTCCTCCTTCCCAGAACACCAGCATCCCTTCAGGTGTCATCCACTTGAACCAAATCCCGTGATCAAACAAGGTTTTAGACAAGAAGGAAAATTTCCTTCTTGAATCTCTAATTTTTCTAGGGATCTGCTTCAAGATAGTGACCGTTTCTCGATGATAAGTTAAAGGTTTCTCTCTCTGCGCTTTCAGGATTTCCTCTCTGGTTGACCTTCTAACAAATTTCACATGTATCTCTCTAGGCACTTCATTCATCCTGGCATATGCAGAATTAATTCTATAGGCTAGGTCAATGTCCCCCCTGATCTCATCCTTAGGTTTTTGTAAATAGTCTGCTAAAATTGTACTCATAAGATCAGGCAGGCATTCACCAGAATCCTCAAGAACATTCTGAAATCTCAAAAAATATGTCATTCTTTCCATATCTATCCTAGACACACGCCCATTTATTTCCCCCACCTCATTAGAAACATTTTTAATCTCTCCCTTAGCCCCCTCCAACCCTCCTTCCAATTCTTCATTCTTCTGTGTATTCTCCAACACTTGCTTCCGGGTATCCAATAGTTCCTTTTTGAAAGTACTATTTTCAGCCCTCTGGGCCTTTATTTCTGATATCAAAGTCTGCATAGAGGTTTCAAGAGAAGCCATCCTTTGTTCCAAATTTACAAGTGCTGCTTCTTGTGCCATGGTTAAAAGTTAGAATCACTGCCACCAAGATGGCGTTTTCCGGGTGGGGCTGGTGGGGCAGATCAGGAGCTCAGTTCAGTTCAGGGCCGTGAAGTTGCAAACAATTCAGAAACCAAAAGAGACACAATTTCCCAAGTCAGCAAATAGTAATAACGAAGGTATTCCAAAGAAGAAATCACAAATCCATCAAGAAATTTTTTTTTCCAAAAATCCAGAGAGAGTCCTGCTTTCAAAGAGACGCTGGAAATTTTCCTTAGTTGAAATAGTCAGGCAGGGACAAAGAGAAGCCACTTCCACCGCCCATCTCAGCCAGAGGGAGAGAGTAGCAAAAAAAGAATTTTTTTAAACTCAGCCAGACCTAGAAACAATGTTGCAAAAAGTCACAATCCACTTTCCCTTGTTAGAGACCGTCCGGAGTGAAAGTTTCCGCTTTCCCTTTGCAGAGAAGCCATCTTAGCGTGCCGCTTAAATCCGAGGGGTTTTTTTTTAAAAATAAACACCCCCCTCCCAGTCCGTTCAGTCTGGCTGGCAGCAGGAAAAAAAAGTTTTTTAAAGACTCACTCTCTCCTCGCAGCTGAAGCCTCGGGAGTCCTTCTGACTGAGCCGATCAGCCCTCCTCATAATTGTGAATGGCGCCGTCTTCCCTGGGCGAAGGGAGAACCCCTCGCTAGCATGTTCTCCCTCACCTGAGCCGCGCCGGGAGCCGCTTCCTCCACCGCCGTGGGGGGCGCGCCCCCCGACGAGCCGGCCCTACGGGAGACCCTCAAACAAGAGGAGTCTCGCCCCCGTTGGGGGGCAGAAGAAGAAACAAAGCGGCGAGCGAGCGCTAGGCTCGCCCGTCGCCGCAGGAGCCGGAACCGGAAGCCGGATGGCCGCTCTTAAAAAGGGGTGGGAAAATATGAATAAAGCTCTGGCAGAAGCAGCAGAAGAGTACAAGAAACAAGCTGATAAACACCACTCGCTCCAACCCCCCTCCCATGTGGGGGATAAAGTTTTCTTGTCTATCAAATACATAAAGCTATGAATGTCTAGCAAGAAGTTAGGCCCAAAATTTCTAGGTCCATTCCCAATAGTGAAAATAATTAACCCAGTTCAGCTCAGTCTGCACAGAATTCTAGGGAAAATTCACCAAGTCTTTCATTGCAGCTTACTGAAGCCAGTGATTGGGTCCAGCCTAAGACCATCCACTCCCCCTCCTCCAGTAGTGACAGAAGGAGAAACACACTTGAAGTGAAAAAAATTTTTAGACTCTAGGTTGTTTGCAATATTCAGTGCATTTGGAAGGGGTACCCTTTGTCCGAAGCTACTTGGGTAAAAAGTTGGAATATAAAAGCTGATAAGTTAGTAAAACAATTCCATGATTAGTTTCCCAATAAGTCAAAGGGGAGGGAGGGGGGAGGGGGTTAGTTCTGCTTATGTTAACCCCTACATTATTCTCTTTTCAGGAAACACTTTTGTTCTGTCAGGCCTGCCGCCATATTCCTTTTGGACCTTGGGTCTGCCACACTTTCTATTATCCTACTATGCCGTTTCTACTGTGGGGAAATGGGAGGGGGGGTGGTATGGAGTTAAATGCTATGTAGCCAAAATAAAATTCCTTTCTAGAAAGCCAAGGTCATCCTGTATGTATGTATGTATGTATGTATGTATGTATGTATGTATGTATGTATTTATTTATTTATTTATTTATTTATTTATTGTATTTCTATACCGCCCTCTCTCCCTGACGGGACTCAGGGCAATGCACAGGGATAATAAAAATAATAAAATAATAAATGCAATCAAAATAATTAAAAATGAATTAAATCGAATTTTGTAAACCAGTGCTAAAAGATATAATTAAAACCCAGACTAAGATCAGCTATAACAGCTATGCCAGGCTGGCCGCATGAAAGAAGTATGTTTTTAATGCCCGACGAAAGAGACGAAGGTCCGTGATTGTACGGAGGTCGGGGGGCAGGTCATTCCAGAGGGCGGCTCTTCCCCTGGGAGTTGCCACCCTAAGGAGGCCCTCCCTGTGGGAGCGGACAGGTGGACAGGAGGTGTGTGGTAGGAGGCGGTCCTGCAAGTAACCAGGTTCCATGCCATGGAGCGCTTTGAAGATGGTCACTAGCACCTTGAAGCGCACCCGGAAGGCCACAGGCAGCTAGTGCAGCTGGAGAGGTGTTACATGGGAGCATCTCAAGGCCCCCAAAATCCCCTGCGCAGCCACATTCTGAACTAGCTGGAGCCTCCGGGTGCATCTCAAGGGAAGCCCCATGTAGAGAGCGTTACAGTAGTCCAGGTGGGAGATGACGAGGGCTTGAGTGACCATGCGTAGGGCTTCACGATCAAGAAAGGTGCGCAACTGGCGTATCAGGTGAACCTGATAAAAAGCCCCCCTGGCTATGGCTTTCAAATGGTCATCCAAAGACAGCCGAGAGTCCAGGAGGATGCCCAAGTTGTGGGCCCTCTCTGCGGGAGCTAATGACTCACCCCCGATAGCCAGAGATGGAACCAACTGGCTATGTTGTGATGCCGGGAACCACAGCCACTCGGTCTTGGATGGGTTGAGTCAGAGCCTGTTCCTCCCCATCCAGACTCGCATGACCTCCAAGCACCAGGACATCATTTCAACGGCATCGTTGGGGTGGTTAGGGGTAGAGAAGTACAGCTGGGTGTCATCAGCGTACTGATGGAACTCTACCCCAAAACCACGGATGATCTCACCCAGCGGCTTCATATAGATGTTAACAGGAGGGCCGAGAGGACCAACCCCTGAGGGACCCCACATATAAGGGGCCTCGACACCGACCTCTGCCCTCCTGCCAACACAAATTGCGACCGGCCGGAGAGGTAGGAGGAGAATCATCGCAATACGGTGCCTCCCAACCCCAACCCCCCCAGCCAGTGCAATAGGATACCATGGTCGATGGTATCAAAAGCCGCTGAGAGATCTAATAGGACCAGGATAGAGGAACAACCTCTATCCTGAGCCCTCCAGAGATCATCTACCAACGTGACCAATGTCGTCTCCGTGCTGTACCCAGGAAGCCAGACTGGTGTGAGTCTAGATAGACAGTTTCCTCCAGGTGCTGGGGGAACTGTCGTGCCACCACACTCTCAACAACCTTCTCAAGAAAGCGAAGGTTGGAGACAGGACGGTAGTTAGCTAACACAGCTGGGTCCAGGGAGGGCTTCTTGAGGAGGGGTCTCACCACCGCCTCTTTAAAGATGGTCGGTAAGGACCCCTCACTCAAGGAAGCATAAACAATTATCTGGAGCCAGCCTCGTGTGACCTCCCGGGAGGCCAGTACAAGCCAGGAGGGACACGGGTCCAATAAACATGTGGTGGCATTCAGCTGCCCCAGCATCCTGTCCATGTCATCAGAAGTCACAGGATCGAACTCAGCCCAAACAACGGTCTCAAGACCTGCCTCAGTCATCCCGTCCGGACCAGCCCAATCGGAGGCTAACTCCCCGAGTCCCTTCGGGGAGAGGGGGTGGTCTAGACGTCCAATAAATAATAATAATAATAACAATAATAATAACAATAATAATAATAATAATAATAATAATAATAATAATAATAACTCGTCCCAAATCTGAACGATTTTATCATGCAGATAACATCCAAATTCCTCTGCACGACCCTGCAAAGGAGCTTCCCATGGCCTCTGGTGAAGGAGGGAGCGGGTAACCCTAAACAGTGGCTGGGCGGTTATCTGCAGGTGCGATAAGAGCGGTGAGGCGATCCCGTTTTGCCGCTCTTATCGCCACAAGGTAGGTCCGCAAATGCGACCTTGCCGGTGTCCGGTCAGACTCAGCATGAGTGGACCTCCAGACGCTCTCTAGGCGTCTCTTTCGGCGTTTCATCTCCCTCAGCTCCTCAGAAAACCAAGGAGCCAAGGTAGATCGACGCCAAGTGAGAGGCCACAAGGGCACGACTCGATTCAGGGGCCCCATGGCCGCACTATTCCAGGCGGCCACAAGGTCCTCAGTCGACTCGTGGGTCAGGGGCTCAGGTATTGGCCCAAGCTCCGTCTGGAATCTCTCTGGGTCCATCAGGCACCTGGGGCGGAACCAACTCGGCGCTTTTGGTTCCACCTCCCCGCCGTGGGGTGCAGCGGTTGGAAAGTTGAGCTGGAGGAGAGAGTGGTCTGACCATGAGAGGGGTTCAATGGCTAACTCCCCTAATCCAAGATCACTCATCCACTGGCCAGAGGCAAAAACTAGGTCCAGTGTGTGTCCCCCAATGTGCGTGGGGTCATTAATTAATTGGGTTAGGTCCATGGCCGTCATGGAGGCCATGAACTCCCGAACCACCTCAGACATTTCGCCTACTAATGGCAGGTTGAAATCCCCCATGACTAACAGCCTGGGGGTAACAACTGCCACCTCAGCTATCACAGCAAGGAGTTCGGGTAGGGCTGCTGATACGAAGCAGGGAGCCAGGTACACAATCAGCAAGCCCAACTGCCTCCCATGTCCCCACTTCACATAGAGGGACTCATAACCGGCTGTCTATGGCACAGTAGTCTCCCTCGGCTCTAAACTCTCCTCCTTTGTCTTTGCACTGCTGCACCTGACTCGAACTGGATGAGTGGAACTGCCAGCATGGCAGTGGAAGATTGGACCACGTGATGGACTTGTGGGTGTGGGGACAAGTTCGTGAACTTTCAACTGGATGGGGAAAACCAAGAAGCTTTCAGATTTGGGTTTTCCCAGATGTGCCAACATGGCTCTCTTAATAAATTGGAACTTTGAGCAATACTTTGCCTTGAACTCTGATTTAATTTTGGATGCTATTTGGAACCCTGGCATCTATACAAGTATAGTCTGAAATGTAACACCACAAACAGTGTATATTGTGATACTAAGGAAAAAGGAGGATTTGGCATACCAGGTTGGGAACTTTATTATATTGCGTCCATTCTAACATGGTTAAAAGAATGGATAATGTTGAGAAATAAAAGATTGGAAGGTCATGACCTCCAAGCAGGATGGCATGCTTTCCTATGGTATGAAAAAGGATCTGCACATAAATATTTTTATAAACACTACATCAGACAGTCCCTGTTATTAGTATGGAACAAAATTAAACACAACCACTATATTGAAACACCCATTTGGCTATCTAAGATGGAACATACATACATCCAAACATAATTAACATGGAAAAAAACTGTCACATACAAAGCGTACAAAGGGGTACAACTAGAATGGTGGCCTTATTTACAGATACAATCAAGGTTTGCAAAGGATAGGAAAAAGGAAGGTATTGCCAAACATTACACAATATTAGATAAGCTTCTGATAGAGACAGAAGACGGGTTGATCAATGCTGTATAGATTTTTGCTGGAATATAAACTTGAGGAAGAACATGTCAAAAAAACTATAGTCACCTGGGTGAAAATTTTTGGTTATAATGTGAATTTGACTAATGGGAAACACTTAATCTGAAACTAACAATGATCATGGCTCATAAAGAAAATCTGTATAAGATGTTCTACAGATGGCTTCTTCCCCCCACATGGCTCTCTAAAATGTTTAAAAATTTGACCTCAAATTGATGGAAGTGCAAAAAAACACTAGGCACTGTTTATCATATGTGGTGGACAGGCAATGAGGCCAAAACATACTGGAAAATGATACAATCATGGTTGGAACAAATGGAGGGAGAGCAAATTTTGTTCAAACCAGATTTTTTTCTCCTAAGCATAATACTGGAAGGGTATAAGAAAGATGTGTTTTATCTAATTATACATGTACGAACTGCGGCGCATATAACTTATGCGCAGTATTGGAAAAAAGAAAATACACCACCAGAGTTAGATATGCTTAGAAAACTTTGGCCTGTGCGGAAGCAGATAGGCTCACCCTTGAACTAAAAAACAAAGGGGAATTGGAATATTTTGAAATCTGGAACAGATTCTATGATTGGTATAAGACAAGGTGACAAGACTAGAACAAACTGTAAATAATGTGATTGGACAGAAGGATAGATAATATATTAAGTAGGCTAACAGTTACTGGATGAGTTTATTTGTATATTATGGGATTGTATGGTCACTTCAACTTCACAGTGTTGCACTGTTTTAAATGTGTATATATAGTTTGATGTTTTGTCTTTCTCCTCCTCCTCCTCCTCCTCCTTTCTTTTTTTAAAAAAAGTGTTAAATCAAGTCCCCAATAAGCCTTTCAGCTTCCTGCAGAAGCTACAGCATGGGAAGTTTGGAGTTTGTGCCAGATTTATGTAACATATGCTCAGATCAATAACAAAGAAGGATTTGATGTAATCCTGGTGATTGGTAAGAGATTCTGACTGATCAGATGTGAAACCAGGACACAGATTCATAATCGCAGAACTTGACAAAATGAGTGTAGCATTTTTAGAAAACTCAGCACTTATTGTATTAACCTTGCTCATCTTTCCATTCAGTTTTGTTGGAACTAGATTTAATACCAGTATTGATTTTACAAAGGTTAAAGTTACACTGAAACCTTCTTGGGTGAAGGACAAGATTTGAAGATTACTAAACAAATCCTTTGTGTATATACAGGTAGTCCCCGACTTACAGTTTGCTTAGTGACCATTCAAAACTACAATAGCACTGAAAAAGTGACTCATCACTATTTTCCCACCACTGTTGCAGCATCCCCATGGCCACGTGATCAAAATTCAGATGCTTGGCCATTGAGTAATATTTATGATGGTTGCAGTGTCATAGGAATTTTATTATTATTGTGATCTTAAAAATGTAAAAAATGTTCATTCAGCAATTATTTTATATACATTTATAGTACAGTAATGATTAATTTTATGTTTTTTTCTTGTAGCACTTGTCTTGGTCTGTGACCGTAAATAAAGAATTTTTTTTAAAAATACAATAATCTCTTCAGACACATCTGAAACGATCCTTTATTATTTATTTTACTTTATTTATTTAGTTTGTCACTCATGTACTAGATAACAGGAATAAGAATAAACATGAAAAGAACACAGGAAATGGGTACAAATAAATGGGGACAATAGGACAGGGAAATGGATGCTGGTGCACTTATGCACATTCCTACTAACCTCTTAGGAATAGGTTGAGGTCAATAGTAGACAGTTTAAAGTTAAAGTTATGGGGGTTTGAGGATGTAACAACAGTCAAGTAGTGCATTCCAGGCATTGACCACTCTGTTGCTGAAGTCGCATTTTCTGCAAGGTAAACTGGAGCAGTTTACCTTGAGTTTGTATCTATTGTGTGCTCTTGTATTATTGCAGTTGACGCTGAAGTAGTCATTGACAGGTAGGACATTGTAGCAGATAATTTTGTGTACTACGCTTAGGTCAGACTGAAGGCAGCATAGTTCTAGGTTGTCCAAGCCCAAAATTTCAAGCCTGGTGGCATAAGGTATTCTGCTGCGAGCAGAGGAGTGGCGTACTCTTCTCATGAAATATCTCTGGACTTACTCAACTGTGTTAATGTCCAATATACAGTGTGGATTCCAGACAGACAAGCTGTATTTGAGAATTGGTCTAGCAAAGGTTTCCTATGCCCTAGTTTGCAGTACAATATTACCAGAGAAGAAGCTTCACAAGCTTAGGTTAACAACTCTTAATGCCTTTTTGGCAATGCTGTTACAGTGAGCTCGGGCTCTTAGATCATTTGATAAGAGTACTCCAAGGTCCTTGACAAAGTGGGGGTCATCTACAGAATCCTATCAGTCTAGCTTGTATTTGGTGTTCTGATTTTTTTTTTGGCCAATGTGTAAGACAGAGCATTTGTTGGTTGAGATTTAGAGTTGCCAATTGTTTGACCATTCAGACACATAGTCAAGGTCGTTTTGAAGGGCAACAGCATTTTCGGTGGTGTTGAATAGTTTTACGTCATCAGCGAAGATGAGGCAGCTGCTTTTGAGAGATCGCAAAGGTCATTTCTGTAAAGTATAAAGAGTGTGGATCCTAAGACGTTGCCTTGGGGAACACCACTGTTAACTGGTGCAGGGTTTGATTCTCCCTATTTTGACTACTTGTTGCCTGTTTGATAGAAATGCCGCTATCCACTTATGTAGGGAACTTGAAATGCCGTAAGATTTTAGTTTTTACAGTAGTTTGTTGTGTACCACTGAATCAAAGGCTTTGCAGAGATATATGTAAATTGCATCTGTTACTTTACCCTGGTCGAGTAGTGTAGTCGTATGTTTTTGCAGTGTAGGATTTGCAGATTACAGGACAAGTATTTTTCTAAAACCAAACTGCTTATTAGAGAGACAGTTGGTGGGCAATAGATTGGTTAATGATTGATTCCATGACTTTGCAGGTGACACAACATAGTCAGATTGGTCTTTAGTTTTCAACTAGGCTGGGGTCTCCTTTTTTGAAGATAGGGATGACCATGGCTAAAGACCACAGGTTGGGCATGGAACTGGTTCTGAAAGATCTCATAGATTATGTTTAGAGGTTCTGCTATGGCAGTGGAAAGCTTTTTTTAAATCAAAATGCTACAACTATACTGAATGAAGAAGCAATGGAATTTTGAACATTGCAATATATGACAGTCTCTCACATATATACATGAATTAGCTTAGTTCTCTGCATGATAACATGCTTATATGCATCGTTATGACATACAAGACATGATACTACAGCACAGGGGTCTGCAACCTTAAACATTCAAAGAGCCATTTGGATCCATTTCTCACAGAAAACAAAACACCAGGAGCCACCAAACCTGGGTGGGCATGGCCAACTCTATGTCAGTTACTCTCACCAATGGGAAACAGGTGTATATATATATTCGAATCCCAGTAAAAGTATGGCTAGCTGATGAGAGCTAAAAAGCTCGAAATAGATCTATCCTTGTCTCCATGATTTATTTATTGATAAGCTCAAAAACCTAACACACATATAAACAAATTACACAACGGAACTCATGGCTTTCTGTCTAGATGGTCTCTGGTGATGAGCCAAAAGGCAGAAAAGGAAACAGTATGTCTCCTCCAGGGGTGGGTTTCAAAATTTTTGGAACAGGTTCTGTGGGTGTGGCCTGCTTTGTGGGAGTGGCTTGCTGGCCATGTGACCGGGTGGGAGTGGCTTGCCAGCCATGTGACCGGGTGGGAGTGGCCAACTTGGAAAATGTGAAACTCACTTAACAATGGTCTTGGTTAACAACTAAACTTTTGGGCTCAATTGTGGTCATACGTTCTTTCTTTCTTTCTCTTTCTTTCCTTCTCTCTCTCTTTCCCTCTCTCTCTCTCTTTCTTTCTCTCTCTCTTTCCCTCTTTCTCTTTCTCTCTTTCTTTCTTTCTCTTTCTCTCTTTCTTTCCCTCTTTTTCTTTCTTTCTTTCTTTCTCGCTTTCTCTTTTTCTTTCTCTCTTTTTTTCTCTCTTTCCTTTCTGTCTCTCTTTCTCTGTCTTTCTCTCTCTCTTTCTTCTCTCTCACTTTTTTTCTTTCTTTCTTTCTCTTTCTTTCTTTCTCTCTCTGTCTCTCTCCCCTTCATCCGCCCATCTATCACTCTGTGTTTGTGTGTGTGTGTGTCTGTCTCGCATTCACGCACTTAATCACTTTCTGCGTCTCTCTCTTTCTCTCCCTCCCTCCCTCTCTGTCTCTGTGTGTGTGTCTGTCACTCTCTGATTCCCCCCTCCCCCCTGTCTCTCTCTGTGTCTGTGCCTCTCTCTGTCTGTCTGTCGTCGTGCCCGCCCGCCCGCCCGTCCCCCGCGGAGCCTCTTCATCCCGGGGCCGCTGTGCTCACTCACCTTAGCCTGCCCTCCCTGCCGCCCGGCCGCCTGCAGCTGAGAAGCATGTGTGTGTGTGGGGGAACAGGGAAAGTTTTGTCGCGAGTGGCGGGGGTGGGGTGGGGGTTTGCGCAGCTTAGCGCGCTCTTCTTCCGCTGCCCCTAGCCGGCAGGCTTTAAAGGCCGAGCGCTGGCTGAAGGGCTCGGCCTTTGAAGCCTGCCGGCTAGGGGCGGGGCGGAAGAGCACGCTAGGCTGCGCGACACCCCCCCCCCGCCCCCCGCGCCAACAGGGAAAGCAGGCCCGGCAGCTTCAAAACTAAAGCGCCTGGGTCTTGAAACTTTCCCTGCTAGGGATACACGAGCGAGCCACGTGTTCCTTAGATACTTCCGGGTCCACGATCCAAAGGGCTCGCTTGGGATCTGGAAATTTGACGAAAGGGCTCGCGCGAACCCCTGCGAGCCCCCAGGAACCCACCCCTGGTCTCCTCCCTTAATTGGGGCTCTAACAGGGTGTTGTGAAACAATTATAGATATTAACCCTCCTGTCTCAGCTGATGCAATTGGGAGAGCCAGGTTGGCTGAATGGTTTAAAGGCTCCTGCCTGATATGCAATACAGCCCCGGTTCGAATCCCAATAAGAGTATGACTAGCGGATGAGAGCTAAAAAACTCAAAATAGATCTATCCTAGTCTCTCTGATTTATTTATGGATCAGCTCATAAAACTAACACACATATTAAAAAATTAACACAACGGAACTCATGGCTTTCTGTCTAGATGGTCTCTGGTGATGAGCCGAAAGGCAGAAAAGGAAATAGTATATCTCCTCCCTTAGTTGGGGCTCTAACTGTCAGCCTCCGCTTTATTGCTTGCTTCGGCTGCCATTTAGAAATGGGGAGGGAGGGGCTGTGGGTACTGGACATTAAGTGTGTGGGAGAAGGATGGTGCCAGGGCCTGATATCGCGAAGGCTAACGGTCTTGCATTCCATTGTGATGATGCTCCTGAGCATGGTGCCCACCTGACATCGTGGATGAATCTGCATTGGATAATATACTGGGGTCAACGGGTGTTAAGGGATGGCTTATGCTTTGATATGTATGTTGCGCGCCTAAATATTTCATTCCTTGCTTGACTTTCGCTGCGGTCTTATCATATTCAGTAAAAGTAACTTTAAACTTTCAAAATGGGTTTAAGCGTGGTCTTTCTTGAATTATGAAGGAAGCAGTCCTGACAAAAAGCAAGGAATCACTTCACACTCAGCTCTGAGTTAACAACTTCAGTAAGGAGTGGAATAAAAACATCAAACAAATGTCGGACCTTGGAAAAGAAGAAGAAATCCTGGGAGCCATCGCGCCTGATCACGCCCTTCCCAAAAAAGAGAAAGAAGATACCAGGTCAGTCATTGAACTTTTGGTGGATATCTGGGAGTGGTAGTGGAGACCCCCAGACTTCTAGTCATGGGGGACTTTAATTTACCATCGGCGGGCGGGGCATTGGAGGCAGCTCGGGAGTTCATGGCTTCCATGACGGCCATGGACCTGACCCAATTAGTTCAGGCCCCCACTCACGATGGAGGACACACGCTGGATCTTATTTTCGTCTCTGGCCAGTGGAGAAGTGATCTTGGAACCGGGGACTTAGTCATCTCACCCTTGTCATGGACAGATCACTCTCTCCTTCGGCTGGACTTTCCAATCGCCTCATCTCACCGCGGAGAGGCGGAGCCAGACACACCCAGATGGTTCTGCCCCAGGTGCCTGATGGACCCTGAAAAGTTCCAGAAGGAGCTTGAGCCAATACCTATATCCTTGACTCGTGCCGCGGCCGAAGACCTAGTGGCAGCATGGTATAGTGCAGCCGCAGGGGCCTTAGACCGCGTCACGCCTTTGCAGCCTCTCACGCGGCGTCATCCTCACCCGGGCTCCTTGGTTTTCTGAGGAGCTGAGGGAGATGAAACGCCGCAAGAGACGCCTAGAGAGTAGGTGGAGATCCTCTCGATCTGAATCTGATCGAACACTGGTAAGAGCCCATTTGAGGACTTACTTAGTGGCTATGAGGGTGGCCAAACGCAAGTATTGTGCCACCCTCATCACATCTGCAGAGAACCGCCCAGCGGCCCTGTTTGGGGTGACCCGCTCCCTCCTTCAACAGAGGCCGCAAGAGTCCTCCTTGCAGGGCCGAGCCGAGGAATTTGGAGAATATCTGCAGGATAAAATCACTCAGATTCGGAGCAAGTTGCCCTCCACAGATAGTGGTCTGGAGGAAGTATCCGATGCAGGCCTTGAGACTATTTTATGGGAAGACTTTGACTTTGTTACTGCCAAGGACATGGACAGGTTGGCGAGGAGACTAAAGGCCACCACATGTTTATTAGAGCCTTGTCCCTCCTGGCTTGTACTGGCATCCTGGGAGGAGACACGAGGCTGGCTCTAGGCCATTGTGAACGCTTCTCTGGGTGAGGGGTCCTTACCTACCATCTTGAAAGAGACAGTGGTGAGACCCCCTCCTCAAAAAGCCTTCCCTGGACTCAGCATTATTGGCTAATTATCGTCCGGTCTCCAACCTTCACTTTCTAGCGAAGGTTGTAGAGAGTGTGGTTGCACAGCAGTTTCCTCGTCACCTGGAGGAAACTGATTATCTAGACCCGTGCCAGTCCGGCTTTCGGCCCGGTCATAGCACCGAGACGGCATTGGTCATGTTGGTAGATGATCTCTGGAGGGCCCGGGATAGAGGTTGTTCCTCTATCCTGGTCTTGTTAGATCTCTCAGCGGCTTTTGATACCATCAACCATGGTATCCTTTTGCACCGACTAGAGGGGTTGGGGGTGGGTGGCACCGTTTTGCGGTGGTTCTCCTCCTTCCTCTCTGATCGGTCGCAATACGTGTTGACAGGGGGGGCAGAGGTCGATTTCTAGGCCCCTCGCATACGGGGTACCGCAGGGGTCGGTTCTCTCACCACTCCTATTCAACACGTATATGAACCCACTGGGTGAGATCATCCGTGGTTTGGAGGTAGAATACCATCTGTACGCTGATGATACCCAGTTGTACATCTCTACCCCAAGCCACCCCAACAATTCCGTTGAGGTGATGTCCCGGTGTTTAGAGGCCGTACGGATCTGAATGGGCAGTAACAAACTCAAACTCAAACCGTCCAAGACCGAGTGGTTGTGGTTCCCGGCTTCCCGGTTTAGCCAGTTGACACCATCGCTGGCCATGGGGAATGAAAATTTGGCCCCCGTGGATAGAGTGCGCAATTTAGGAGTCCTCCTGGATTCCCGGTTATCCCTTGAGGATCAGGTGGCGGCCATGGCCAGGGGGGCATTTTACCAGTAAGAGGCGCATTTTTCAATTGCGCCTCTTACTGGACCGGGATGCCCTTCGCACAGTCACTCAAGCACTCGTGACTTCTCGTCTGGACTACTGCAACGCTCTCTACATGGGGCTCCCCTTGAGATGCACTCGGAGGTTGCAGTTGGTCCAGAATGCGGCCGCATGGGTGATCATGGGAATATCAAGACATTCCCACATAACACCACTCCTGCGTGAGCTGCACTGGCTACCTGTGACCTACCGGGTGCGTTACAAGGTTTTGATGACCATATTCAAGGTGCTCCATGGCACGGGGCCTAGCTACCTTCGAGACCGTCTTCTACCCCATACATCCCTTCGACCGACTCACTCCCAGGGAGAGGGTCTTCTCCGGGTGCCGTTGACCGGACAATGCCGGTTGGCGGCTCCCAGGGGAAGGGCCTTCTCTGTGGTGGGCCCTACCCTCTGGAATGGCCTACCTCCCGACCTCCGTTCCATCACAGACCTCCGCTTGTTTCGCCGGCACCTAAAAACTTATTATTTTCATCTGGCCGGCCTAGCATGATCTACTCCACACCCATTATTTTATAACAAATCAAAATTGTAATTTGGGTTTTAAATTTAAACTTATTTTAAGCAGGGTATTGATTTAATTTAGTTATTATTTAACAATATTTTGTATTTATGTATAATTGATTTTAAATCTCTGTTCGCCGCCCTAAGTCCCTTTATGGTGAGATGGGTGCGGGTTATAAATGTGAAAAATAAATAAATAAATAAATATCAGTCTGGGTGATAAACCTGAGGAAAAATCAGTTCGTCACCGTTGGTCCAAGGGAGTGGGCAGGAAGAGAACTTTCGAAGAAGTCCCTTCGGGAGTTACTACCAGACGCAGGCGGGCCCCCTCCCCCCCTTCTGGGAAGTATCAGAGGAAGAATTCCTTTTAAGACAGCAGGCACGGAAGCTACTTAGAGAAGCAGATGAGCTAAAATGCACCAGAGAAAACAAAGGGGGGGGAACCTCCGACCCTTGGGAGTGGTGATTGCCAAGGAAGGAGGAAGAAAACCCCCGAATGGGAGGAGGGACTACCCAGAAAGATGAGCCTCCTCAGCGCATAGCAACAGCAAGGCCGGCTTCTCCCACACCAGGTCGGAAAAGAGAAGCAAGCCCTAGAAGGGAAGCAAGCCCCCCAGCACGCAGAATGGCAGCTGTCCCTCCCTTAGGAGTAAAATTTGGGGGAGATGCTAAGGAATTGGGATTTTTTCAACTGCATGTCAGCAACTTTGTAAGGCAAGCTGCTTTCGATCTGCCAAATGACGAAGCAAAAATTAGAGTTGTTTGCCTCGCCCTCGAGGCCAAAGCGGCAGATTGGATAGTTTCTCTGCATAATGATAACTCTCCCTTGATGAGAAACTTTGACAGATTTATGACCGCTTTGAGAAGGTGTTTTGAAGATCCCCTCATAGAAAGGAAGGCACGCCTTGAAATGAAGACCCTTCGTCAAGGGAATAAGCCATTTCAGGAATGCACTCAACGATTTCGTGAATTATCTATTTACATGAGAGGTTGGAGTGAGGAAGCGCTTATCGACAATTTCACTGAGGGTTTACACCCTGATATATATCAAAGCTGTATCAACAGGCGTAATCCTCACACCCTCGAGGGTTGGTACGATTTATCCGCTGATGTTGAAATTGATCTCATCAGAAATAAAAATCTTCATACAATTGAAAGGGAGATTAAAATATCCCCACCTTCTACACCTTGTCGTGATGCCCCAAGAGGAGGGAGAGGAGGGGCCACTAACAAACCTCGTGGTACTGTGTGCTTCCGATGTGGTAAGGAGGGGCATTGGGCTAACAATTGCAGAATGAAACCAAAGCCCCGCCCCAAGATCCTCTGAGATGAGCAGAGGCGCCAGACGACTTGATCTGCGCACCAGACCGGCAATGTCGGGAATGGAACCACTGGACCTTACCACCTACCAGTACCAACCAGGGGAGGAGCCGGATGACTGGGAGAAGGAGATTGGGACTGACGACGAGACGGACCGGCATTGGGTGAGTTCCCGGTCGGGGCCCATGACTATTCCCCTTAAGCTTAAGACTCCCTCTAGTGGCCACCTTTCGGAATTACTAGCCCTCTTAGACTCTGGATGTTCATGATGCCTTATCAGCCAGGATCTAGTACAGAAACTAGGAATTCGTCTTAAAACTTTAAGAGTTCCGATCGCATTCTGTCAGCTCCAGCACGGTTTGTTACAGAACCAATTGAATTGGTAATTGGCGATCACCATCGAGAAACCTTAAATTTTATTGTTGCGCCTATCGCAGGCAACCCAATTATTTTGGGATTGACGTGGTTGCGAAAGTGGAACCCTATAATTGATTGGAAGGAGGGTTGGATACGCATTCCTTCAAGTACGCCCCCCCAAATGAGGACCCTGCTCCACTGCCCACCGGCCCCGAGGAAAAGGTGATAACTGATCAGATGGCACCTGCTCCACTACCCCCCAGCCCCGAGGGAAATATGAAAACTGACCAAGTGGCAGCCATTTTGGAACGGATACCTGGGGAGGAAAAGATTCCTAAAGAATATTGGGACCTGAAAGAGGCTTTTAACGAGAAGTCTTCTGACAAACTACCACCCCATCCTTCTACAGACTGTAGCATTGATTTTCTCCTGGGGGTGCAACTGCCTAAGCCACGCATTTACTCTATGACACCCAGGGAGATGGTTGAATTGCGCAAATTCATTGACAAAAATTTGGCGAGAGGTTTTATTGAGCCTGCTAGACCTCGCGTAATGGCTCCTGTTATGTTCAGAGAAAAGAAAGATGGCCAACTAAGCCTGGTGGTGGACTACAGAAATTTGAACACGATATGCGCAGAGAACGTCTACCCCCTCCCCCTCATGAAGGATATGCTCACCCATTTGGCTAGGGGTAAAATTTTTACAAAACTAGACCTCAGAGAGGCTTATTATAGAATTAGAATTAAAGAAGGGGATGAATGGAAGACTGCATTTAATTGCCCTTCAGGCTGCTTTCAATTTAAAGTTTTGCCATTTGGCCTGCAGGGGGCGCCAGCAGTTTTCATGCAATTAATAAATAAAGTCTTACATCAACACCTGTACAAGGGCATCATAGTCTACCTAGATAATATCCTTATTTACACGGAAACACGTGAAGAACATGTGAAGTTAGTCCACTCGGTCTTACGCAAATTGAGAGCTGCGGAACTATATGCTAAACTTTCAAAGTGTGATTTTCATCAAAGCAAGATCAACTATCTCGGATATTGTATCTCCTCAAAGGGCATTGAGATGGATCCTGCTAAAGTGAAAGCTGTGACTGAATGGGCCCCACCTCGCACCCGTAAACAATTGCAAAGTTTTTGGGGATTTGCAAATTTTTACCGCCAATTTATCCCCATTTTTGCGAATATTGCTCTGCCTATTACTAACCTACTAAAGACAAAGGGTGATGACAAGCCTCGACCTAGTAAACCTTTGAACTGGACTATGGAATGCCAAGCATTTTGAAAAACGTAAACGGTTATTTGCGGCGGAGCCGATTTTGAAACACCCTGACATGAACACACCTTTCATTGTCCAGGCCGATGCCAGTGATGTTGCGGTTGGAGCTGTTCTATTACAATACAACTCCAACGGAGATTTACAACCCTGCCCTTATGTAAACTCACTGATACTGAGAGAAGATGGGCCATTTGGGAGAAGGAAGCTTTTGCCGTACGTTGGGCTCTTATGACTTGGCGCCACTTTTTGGAAGGGACAAGTCACTCTTTTGAGGTATGGACTGATCATAAAAACTTGGAATCTTCGCGGATGCCCTGCAAACTTTCTCCTAAGCAGGTTCGATGGTCTCAATATTTCAGTCGTTTTAATTTTTCCCTGAAATATATTCTGGGAGGGAAGAACTTTATGGCTGATGCCTTATCACGCCTTCCCCAATATAATAGCTCAAAGCTTACTATTGTTCAACCTGTTATCCCGGTGTGTAGTTTAGCTGCTCCTGTCGTAACTCGAAGCCATTCGATACTGCAAACTGAGACCCCGCCCGAGCTAATTTCAAAGATTAAAGAGGAACTTCAGGCTGATGAATGGTTTGCTGCACATTGAGGGGACTGTACCTTATGAGATGATTTGCCTTGGGTGGGTTCAAAAATGTATGTCTCAGCAACACTCTGCTCTTTTGTACTCCAAAGAGCGCATGATTCTCGTTTGGCTAGGCATTTTGGTTTCGTGAAAACTCTATACTTGGTTAAACGGCAGTTTTGGTGGCCATCATTGAAAAAAGATGTTGAATCTTACATGGCGAGTTGCCCAGTCTGTGCTGCCTCTAAACGTTCTCCTGGCAAATCTCAAGGTCTCCTCCAATCTGTGGCGCATCCGTAGGCTCCTTAGAAAGAAATATCTATGGATTTCATTGTTGATCTTCCAAGTAGCCATGGCTTTACTGTCATATGGGTGGTTACTGATCTGTTTTCTAAACAAGTTCATTTTGTACCATGTACGAACATCCCATCGGCCAAAACCTTGGCAAAATTGGTCCTGACTCACATTTATCGGCTGCACTATGTTCCTAAACGTATTATTTTTGATAGGGGGGTTCAATTCACTTCTCGTTTCTGGAAGGAGTTTTTGGGGATGATTGGCTCCTCCCAGGGCTTAAGCTCCTCCCACCATCCTCAGACTAACGGAGCATGTGAGAGGGCCAATTCTGTTCTTGAACAATATCTTCATTGCTTTATAAATTACCAACAAGATGACTGGGCCGATCTTTTGATTCATGCTGAGGTAGCATACAATAATTCTGTTCATAGCAACACTGGCATGACTCCTTTCAAAGTGATTTATGGCCAGGACTTTGTGCCAATTCCTGAGCTACCTCACGAGACTCCTGCTGTTTTATCTCTCTCAGATTGGAGTAGTAAGATGGCAACATTTTGGCCCATTGCACAGAAAACGTTGGACGATGCTCACCAATCTCATAAGATGTATGCTGATAAAAACGGGCTGCACCGCCAAACTACAGAGTTGGTGATTGAGTATGCGTATCTACTAGGTTTCTAGAAAGTCCTCAAAAATGTAAGAAGTTAGGTCCAAAGTTTGTTGGGCCTTTCCCAATTACTAAAATCATCAGTTCTGTTTCGGTCAAACTGGACTTGCCAAAAACCTATCGGCAGCTTTACCCGATCTTCCATGTCCACCTGTTGAAGCCCTAACGATTGTCCCACCTTCGCCAACCACAATCTCAACCCCCTGACTCAATCTTGGTTGATGGTGAACAGCATTACGAAGTACGGGACATTTTGGACTCTAGAGTGTGGGGAAACAAGGTGCAGTACCTTGTGTCTTGGAAGGATTTCCCTCCGTCCCACACTGAGTGGGTGGACAAATGCCAAGTTAAAGCCACTAAAATACTGAAAAAGTTTTATGCTAAATATCCTGACAAGCCTTAACTACTGTTGTTTCATGTGTTTACGTGTTTTATGTTGGTCTCTGTCCCTGTCTGTTTTTGTTTATTTTACAGGACTGATGTCGCTTTTCTGGAGGAGGGCCGGATGTCAGCCTCCGCTTTATTGCTTCAGCAATAAAGCGGAGGGAGGGGCTGTGGGTACTGGACATTAAGTGTGCGGGAGGAGGATGGTGCCAGGGCCTGATATCGCCAAGGCTAATGGTCTTGCATTCCATTGTGATGATGCTCCTGAGCATGGTGCCCACCTGACATCGTGGATGAATCTGCATTGGATAATATACTGGGGTCAAGGGATGTTAAGGGATGGGTTATTCTTTGATATGTATGTTGCACACCTAAATATTTCATTACTTGCTTGACTTTCGCTGCGGTCTTATCATATTCAGTAAAAGTAACCTTAAACTTTCAAAATGGGTTTAAGCATGGTCTTTCTTGAATTATGAAGGAAGCAGTCCTGACACTAACAGGGTGTTATGAAACAATTATAGATATTAACCCTCCTGTCTCAGCTGATGCAATTGGGAGAGCCAGGCTGGCTGAATGGTTTAAAGGCTCCTGCCTGATATGAAATACAGCCCCGGTTCGAATCCCAGTAAGAGTATGACTAGCTGATGAGAGCTAAAAAGCTCAAAATAGATCTATCCTAGTCTCTCTGATTTATTTATTGATTAGCTCATAAAACTCACACACACACACACACATTTCTCTTTCCCTCTCTCCCATCTACTTCTCCCTCCCCTCGCTCCCATTCATCTCTCTCTCCCTCCCTCTCCCCATCTTCCTCTCCCCAACTCTTTCTTCCTCTCGCTCCCCCTCTTTCCATCTCCCTCCCTCCCATCTTTCTCCCTCCCCTCTCTTTCTCTCCCTCCCTCTCCCCAACTCTCTTTCTTCCTCTCTTCCTTCCCCTCTCATCTCTCTCTCTCTCTCTCTCATCGCTCTTTCTCCTTCTCTCTATCGCTTTCTTTCTCTCTCCCTCCCTCTCCCCATCTCTCTTCCTCCCACCCTCTCTTATCTCCTCTTCCTCTCTCTCCCCCCTCCCTGTATCTGTGTGTGCATGTGTGTGTGTGTGTGTTGATATCTCTCTCTCTGTCTCTCTCGTGCATGTGCGTGCATGTGCGGGGCAGCTGGCTACTCGTTTAAGGAGGGTTTAACAAGATGCAAAATAACATGACTTCTCTCCTGCACTAAGGCTCCAGCCATCACCTTGCCATGATGTACGCACGTACGTCGTCCCCCCTGCAGCTCTTCCACTCTCTGTCTCGCACATGCACATGGAGTGGCTGGTCGCTTGGTAAACCTTCGCCATGGCTACTGATCATTCTTCAGGCAGCCCAGATTTCAAAAAGAAAAAAAGTAGAGAAGCACCCCAAGGACAGCTTGTTGGCTTGGCCCAGCCACATCTTTCAGAGAGAGAGAGAGAGGGGGGGAGGGGCAGAGAGAGCGCGAAGCACAGAGAGAGAGAGCACAAGAGATACATACAGAGAGAGGGAGGGGGAGGGGGAGAGACACAGAGAGAGAGAGACAGGCAGGCAGGCAGGCAGGCAGGCAGGCAGGCAGACAGACAGACATAGGGAGATTGGCTGATGAGCGAGTGTCTTTGGGGAGGGCTTTCTCCAAGCCTGACCCCCCGGAGTGGACATGTGAGGTTCTGTGGGGCCAGCTCCCTTTTCCCACTGCCCTGAATCTCTTAAAGCCATGGCTAGGCACTGCTGACCCATTCCCCCTTTTAATGTCCCTTCCTCCCCGCCAGCCCTCATGTTAGCAAGGTTGGCATCGGTTACAGATAGGACAAGGAAGTATCTTGGGGCAGAGAACAAGTAGCATGTCTCCCCAAGTGATTGAAGCATGCCCAGTACCAACAAGGGCTGAAAGAAGCTCCACAAGAGTGAAGTGCTGTAGAATCCGCCCTGGACGCTTCTCCATCCCCCCACCACTGCCCTTACCATCTCAGACCAGAAGAGGAAGGGGAGAGCGAGGGGTGGGGCCAGCCAGTGATGGGACAGGGAGCTGCAGCAGAGGGCCCAAATGTGGCTCTGGAGCCAAGGTATAGCCAATTAAATTTTCTGAGATGAGATTTAAAATATAAGTTTACGGTCTATGTGAACATGATTCCCACATAATGTTACCTTACTGTATTCGTAGTACAGCAACAATATTCCACTGAGAACACACACCCTCATGGGTTTCATGATTAAGTGCAGAAATTAAGGTGAGTTACAGACATAGAACATGATTAACTGTGAGTACTGTGCCACTCTTATTGCATCCGCAGATAACCGCCCTGCCGCCCTGTTCGGGGTGACCTGCTCCCTCCTTCACCAGAGGCCACGGGAAGCCCCTCTACAGGGTTGAGCAGAGGAATTTGGTGAATATCTGCAGGACAAAATCACTCGGATTCGAAACAAGTTGCCCTCCATTGAGAGTGGTCCGGTCGGATTGTCCGAGGCTGTTCTTGAGACATCATCTTGGGAGGAGTTTGACTTTGTTACTACCAAGGATATGGACAGGTTGTCAAGGAGACTCAAGGCCACCACATGTTTATTGGACCCGTGTCCCTCCTGGCTTGTACTGGCATCCTGGGAGGTTACATGAGGCTAGCTCCAGGATATCGTGAACGCTTCTTTGAGTGAGGGGTACCATCTTGAAAGAGGCGGTGGTGAGGCCCCTCCTCAAGAAGCCTTCCCTGGACCCAGCATTGTTGGTAAATTACCGTCCGGTCTCCAACCTTCATTTTTTAGCGAAGGTTGTAGAGTGTGGTGGCTCAACAGTTTACTCGACACCGGGAGGAAATTAATTATCTAGACCTGCGCCAGTCCGGCTTCCGACCCGGTCACAGTACCGAGACGGCATTGGTCGCATTGGTGGATGATCTCTGGAGGGCGCGGGATAGTGGATGTTCCTCTATCCTAGTCCTATTAGACCTCTCAGTGGCTTTTGATACCATCAACCATGGTATCCTATTGCACCGACTGGGGGGGTTGGGGGTGATAGGCACCATATTACGGTGGTTCTCGTCCTACCTCTCTGGTTGGTCGCAATGGAAGGGGGGCAGAGGTCGGCCTCAAGGCCCCTCTTATGTGGGGTTCCTCAGGGGTCGGTCCTCTCGCCTCTCCTGTTCAACACCTATATGAAGCCGCTGGGCAAGATCATCCGTGGTTTTGGGGTGGGATACCACCTGTACGCTGATGATACTCAGTTGTACATATCCACCCCAGACCACCCCAACGATGCCGCCGAGGTGCTGTCCCGGTGTTTGGAAGCCGTACGGGTTTGGATGGGTAGTAACAAACTCAGGCTCAACCCGCCCAAGACTGAGTGGCTGTGGTTTCCGGCACCCCGGTTCAGCCAGGTAACTCCAACACTGGCCATTGGGGGCGAAATATTGGCCCCCGTGGAGAGGGCGTGCAATTTGGGTGTCCTCCTGGATTCCCAGCTGTCCATGGAGGACCATGTGACAGCCGTGGCCAGGGGGGTGTTCTATCATGTACGCTTGATACGTCAATTGCGCCCCTTACTGGACCGGGCTGCCCTCCGCAGTCACTCAAGCACTCGTGACGTCCCAGCTTGACTACTGTAACGCTCTCTACATGGGGCTCCCCTTGAGGTGCGCTCAAAGGTTACAGTTAGTCCAGAATGCGGCCGTGCGGGTGATCATGGGAGCCTCTAGGCATTCCCACATAACACTTCTCCTGCGCGAGCTACACTGGCTGCCTGTGGCCTTTCGGGTGTGCTTCAAGGTGTTGACGACCATCTTCAAAGCGCTCCATGGCTCGGGGCCTAGTTATATGCGAGACCGTCTTCTGCCCCATACATCCCTTCAACCGATCCGCTCCTACAGAGAGGGCCTTCTCAGGGTGCCGTCGGCCGGGCAATGCCGGTTGGCGACACCCAGGGGAAGGGCCTTCTCTGTGGCGGGCCCTACCCTCTGGAACGACCTGCCCCCCGAACTGCGTACCATCTCAGACCTCCACCTCTTCCGCCAGCGTCTTAAAACACACCTTTTCCAACAAGCCGGCCTAGCATAACCTCCTGCTCTTGACTGGTTTTAGATAGATTTTAATTAGGGGGATTTTACACTATTTTAGCACAGGGCATGGGTTTAATAGTTTTTTAAAAATTTGTATTTTTGTATATTTGTATTGTATTTAAATTTCCAGTGCGCCGCCCTGGGTCCTTTTTAGGAGAAGGTGCGGGGTATAAATTTGAATAAAATAAAAATAAATAAAATAAAAATGTATATATATGTTAGTTTTATGAGCTGATCAATAAATAAATCAGAGAGACTAGGATAGATCTATTTCGAGCTTTTTAGCTCTCATCAGCTAGTCGTACTCTCACTGGGATTCGAACCGGGGCTGTATTGCATATCAGGCAGGAGCCTGTAACTATTCAGCCAGCCAGGTTCTCCCAATTGCATCAGCTGAGTCAGGAGAATTAGTATCTATAAATGTTCCACAACACCCTGTTAGGGCCCCAGTTAAGGGAGGAGACATACTGTTTCCTCTTCTGCCTTTTGGCTCATCACCAGAGACCATCGACAGAAAGCCATGGATTCTGTTGTGTGATTTTTTTAATATGTGTGTTATTTTTATGAGCTGATCAATAAATAAATCAGGAGAGACTAGGATAGATCTATTTCGAGCTTTTTAGCTCTCAGCAGCTAATCATACTCTTACTGGGATTTTTTTTAAATCCCAGTAAGTGGCCACTTCGATCACAGTTTACTCGCAAGAAAACAAAGGCACCAGCCTGATGATGATGGGTGCAATCCCGTTGAAACGTTGCAAAAACACTTTTAATTTTACACGGGAAAAGACCCGAATAAACCAAAACCTACATACCTATACCTGTGAAAATCTACGAAAACAAATATAGATATATAGATATATAGATATAGATATAGATAGATATAGATATATGCTGGTATTGCCATCCTCGGGTGTTTTCCCGTGTATATAGCATGGAATTGTTATTGCAACGTTTCGGCAAGATCTCACTTGCCATCCTCAGGCTTTGGTCTCCCACTTGCCATCCTCAGGCTTTGGACCGAAGCCTGAGGATGGCAAGTGAGATCTTGCCGAAACATTGCAATAACAATTCCATGCTATATACACGGGAAAACCGCTACACCCCACTGCGGGGAGGCGGAACCAGAATTTCAAAGATGGTTCCGCCCCAGGTGCCTGATGGAACCTGAAAGGGCCATTACCTGCGGCCCTGACCCGCGCCCCAATGGAGGACCTGGTGGCTGCATGGAATAGTGTGGCCACTTGGGCCTTGGACCGGGTCGCGCCTTTGTGGCCTCTCTTGCGGCAGCGAACCACCCAGGCTCCTTGGTTTTCCGAGGAGTTGAGGGTGAGGAAGCACCGCAAGAGATGCCTAGAGAGGAGATGGAGATCCACACGCTCTGAATCGGACCGAACACAGGTAAGATCCCATTTGAGGACCTACCTTGTGGCGATAAGAGTGGCCAAGCGTCAGCATTGTGCTACCCTTATCGCGTCTGCCCTGTTTGGGGTGACCCGCTCCCTCCTTCAACAGAGGCCGCGGGAAGCCCCTTTGCAGGGCAGAGCAGAGGAATTTGGGGAGTATCTGCAGGACAAAATCGCTCAGATTCGGAGTGAGTTGGTCTCCACCGAAAGTGGTCTAGTGGCAATGTTGGAGGCTGGTCTTGAGACACCATCCTGGGAGGAGTTTGACTCTATTACTTCCAAAGATATGGACAGGTTGCGTAGGCGACTGAGAGCCACCACATGTTTATTGGACCCGTGTCCCTCCTGGCTTGTACTGGCATTCTGGGAGGTTGCACGAGGCTGGCGCCAGGAAATAGTGAACGCTTCTTTGAGTGAGGGGTTCTTGCCTACCGTCGTAGAGAGTGTGGTGGCACAACAGTTTCCATGCCACCTGGAGGAAATTGATTATCTGGATCCGCGCCAGTCCGGCTTCCGGCCCGGACACAGCACTGAGACGGCATTGGTCGCGTTGGTAGAGGATCTCTGGAGGGCCAGAGATGGGGGTTGTTCCTCCATCCTGGTCCTATTAGACCTCTCGGCGGCTTTTGATACCATCGACCATGGTATCCTATTGCATCGACTGGAGAGGTTGGGGGTGAGGGGTACCATTTTACGGTGGTTCTCCTCCTACCTCTCCAGTCGATCGCAATTTGTATTGGCAGGGGGGCAGAGGTCAATCTCGAGGCCTCTCACTTGTGGGGTACCTCAGGGGTCGGTCCTCTCGCCTCTCCTGTTCAATCCATATATGAAGCCTCTGGGTGAGATCATCCGCTGATGACACTCAGCTGTACATCTCTACCCCAAACCACCCCAATGATGCCGTCGAAGTGATGTCCCAGTGTCTGCAAGCCGTGCGGATCTGGATGGGAAGGAACAGACTCAAGCTCAACCCGTCCAAGACTGAGTGGCTGTGGCTACCGGCGCCCCGGTTTAACCATTTGACTCCATCACTGGCCATAGGGGGCGAACATCTAGCCCCCGTGGAGTGGGCACGCAACTTAGGCGTCCTCCTGGATACCCGGCTGTCAATGGAGGACCATGTGACATCCGTGGCCAGGGGGGCGTTTTACCAGGTTCGCCTGGTTGCCCTTATTAGACCGGGACGCCTTTCACACAGACACTCATGCGCTTGTGATGTCCCATCTAGACTACTGTAATGCTCTCTACATGGGGCTCCCCTTGAGGTGCACCCGAAGACTACAGCTGGTTCAGAACGCGGCCGTGCGGGCAGTTTTGGGAGCTCCCAGATACTCCCATGTAACACCGCTCCTGCGCGAGCTGCACTGCCTGCCTGTGGCCTTTCGGGTGCGCTTCAAGGTGTTGGTTATCATCTTTAAAACGCTCCATGGCACAGGACCTAGTTATTTGTGGGATCGTATCCTGCCCCATACATCCCTTCGGCCGATTCGCTCCCACAGAGAGGGACTTCTCCGAGTGCCATTCACTAGGCAATGCCAACGGGCGACGCCCAGGGGAAGGTCTATAAATTAAATTATTCTATTCTATTCTATTCTATTCTAAGGGCCTTCTCTGTGATGGGCCCGACCCTCTGGAACGACCTACCCCCCGATATTAGAACTACTACGGACCTCCGCTCCTTCCGCCAAAAAGTTAAAACATATCTGTTCCATCAGGCCGGCTTGGCCTAATTTATGCTCCTTGCCCCAGTCTGTAATTTTAAATTATTTAATTTGGTTTTAATGGGATACAGTTTTAATGTTTTTATAAATTTTAGTACAGGGTTAATATTTAATTCGGTTTTAATTTTGTATGTATTGTTATGGTTTTAGATGTTTTTTAATTTTCCTCTACACCGCCCCAAGTCCCTTGGGGAGAGGGGGCGGTTTAGAAATTTAAATAAATAAATAAGTAAATAAATAAATAAAACACCCGAGGATGGCAATACCAGCATTCCTACACCTGTGAAAATCTACGAAAGCATATATAGAGACCATCCAGACAGAAGGCCATGAGTTCCATTGTGTGATTTTTTAAATATGTGTGTTAGTTTTATGAGCTGATCAATAAATCGAATCCCAGTAAGGGTATGGCTAGCTGATGATAGCTACAAAGCTCAAAATAGATCTATACTAGTCTCCCTGATTTATTTATTGATCACCTCATAAATCTAACATATATAAATCTAACACAAATATATATATATATTCCCGAGTGTCAATATTTAACATCCCTTATAGGTATCCCTTTTAGACGGAGATGTGTCTCATTCATCAAACAAGAGCCAGCATTGTATTCTCCTGGTTGGCCAACTGTATTTGCATATGGTTTTCCAGGGCTGGCATCCGAATAGTACTGACCACTGGAAATAGCCAAATTGCTATTCCAATTTGGCTCGATAACTGACCTACACATCAGGAGCATTTGTATTTATAGAAATACCTTCCAGGGATTTAGAATGTCTCCAAGCCCCTTCCACGAACGATGCCTTCTTTCGCTCGGGAAATATCAGATGCTCCCATTGCTAGAGTATGACAATTCCACGATGGGTGCTTTTTTTTTATTCCGAGCAGACGCCACACAAATTCCAAACTCGCTTCCACATTCCAGAAGCGGCCACGGTCGAAGCGCGATAGCTATTTCACAGTCTCGAGAGCTCCTTTTCGGACCGCGGGAGCCTCCTCCCCTCCCCTGCCGTCCCCAGGCACACTCCTACCTTGGTACGCGAGGCTGAAGCCCATCGCCAGCAGAACTGCCAAGCATACCGAAGTCCCCGTCATGACCCTCGGCGGCTGAGAAGTTGGGTCCCCGCTGCTCCAAGGTTCGCCCGAATGAAAGGCGGGAGCAGTGGGGCGGGGAGAGTCCTTCGCCAAGCAAGCCGTGGGGCGCTATGTACAAACTCCTCCCTTTCGTCCTCTTCCCGCTGGCGAAGCGCACTGCAACCCTCCCTTTTCACGCCCCCCTCCCAACACCCCTGGATAGAATTACAGGGAGATTGAGACGCCGTAGGTGCCTTCCGAGAGTACACGCAACTTGCTTCCAACCCGTTCTCCCAGAGGGGCTAGCGCCTGTTCGCAGATTGAGTGTGGGCGTTTCTTCTGTTCTCGCACAAAGCTTTAATAAAATCTTCGCCACGCAATTCCAAATACACTTTTTTCTCCTTTCTCTTGCTGACTCGTTAATTCCCGAAGAGAGGCTGTAGAGGAAATGCTTGGAAAAAGCTGGAGACCTCCACGAAGTTGGTAGAAAAATGAAGCCCGTTCTGTCCCGACCCAAAGCAGCCCTAGCAGTCTCTCTCGGGGCTCCTCCCGCGGTAATTCTTCCAACCTTCCGCGGTTACAGCCTGGGCACACAACAGAGAGACTGCAAACCCCAGCTCTGTCTACTTTGACAGTCTTGGGACCACTGCAGAATGTTTATTTTTGAATTCCTTTCTATTGTCGTTCCGGTAAAGTGCACTTTCCAGAGCTGTGGCTGTAAAGAACAGATGTTCACAAGAAGAACATTATAGTGTGCTTCTCTCTGGCACCTTTACTGGGGAACAACACTGGAAGCATACTTTTAACTTCCAGAATATCTAAGTTGCCACTGTGAAAAAGAGGGCACCGATTAGATAAGCCAGGGGAGAAGAACTAGGTCCAGTTCTCTCAAAGGTGTTTTTTCAAAAGGCAACTGGACTGGTTTTTTCCTTGAAGAAAAAGTCATTTCATTTCTCATCCAAGAAGCTTCACCAATTCTGCCAGGATGGTGGGGGCAATGGAAGGATTAGTTCTGCAGGATTTGGGGTGGGGGTGGAGACTGGAAGGAAGGATATTTTACTTCCATCACTCCTACCCTCCTGCCGGAACCAATGAAGCTTCTTGGATGAGAAGCAAAACATTTTCTTCTTTCTTAGGGGAAAAAAAGTCCAGTTCCCTTTGGAAAATCATCTTTGAGACAATTATGATCTGGATGACTGAGAATCTCCACAGACAATTCATTTGTCTTTGCAGGCTAGTTGATGTAAAGAAGAGGATTGTCCTGTCCCTTGGAACCTAGTCATCATTCATTCACCAGACAGGCAACTGAAGAAGGCAGCATTTCTGGTTTCCAGAATTCTTGTTTGACAGTTTCTCTATGCCTTCCACAGATGGGAAGCCATCAGGCAGAAAATGAATCAGCATCTTGAGAAATTACCCCATACGTGAAAACACTCTTGTGGAATATATGTAAGCCTAACTTACACAAATTAGGATACTGCAGTGTAATGGATTTGAATGGAAAAAGTTCCAAAAACAGATTGTATCTAAGACTATATAAGAGAATTCTGTGCTTTTGACTATTGCCTTCAAAACCAATATTCTGTTTTAAATTTCCAGATTACAGAGACAACCAAACCAGTGTTATTGTACAATAATTCATAATGGAACAGAGTTCCATCATGTTAATGTGATACCAAGAGTTAAAATATTTTCACTGCATCATAGAAACCATTACTTACACGTTATTTTAATATCCAGTATTTTAGTAAAAATATGCTAAATTATCTTAAAGTTGTATTGTTTGCAAACGTTTCCTTCTAAGGACTACAAAGAACAAACACTTTCATTAGGTATTCCTCTGCCTATTTCTAACCAAAAGAGTGCACATGCAGTTGTAGCTTTTTAGGGCAAAAGAGCCACAGTCCTTATTCCAACTTCTAATGTACAAAAATATATTTTATTAAAATCACTGAAAGTTAAGGCCATAACAAATCAATAAGACTGTATTTCCCATTTTTCTACAATAGTAAAATTATGAATACAAATAAATATGGGAAGGTTGGTCCAAGCTAATCTAGATCAGTCCCCAAATGCTAAATTTTATGAAAAAAAATATAATCATTACACAGATGCCATTATTGTTTCCATGTATAAACTGCAATATCTGTTTGTAAGACCTCACATATATGCAAGTCTTATACTTTCATTACTAAAGAATTATACATGTAGGGGAGGACTTTCTGTTCTGATATATTGATGGTGATCCCCTTTGATTTTTTCCAGTATGGTTCTGGTTTTCATCTTTATTCGTTTCAGCAGATACACTGGCTTGATTTCCTGTATCATGTTCGCTTTGAGGTAGGTTTTCCAGTTTGCTTTCATCACAACTATGTGTGTTTTTCTGCTTCATAGACCTTCTTTTAAAAAAAGGAAACTGAAACAAAAAAAGAAAACAACAAAGTATATCATAATAAACAATGCTGAAACAAATGAATAATATAAAGAAACACTATATAAAAGTTAAAAAGAAGCAACCTGAAGACTTTATCCATACTATTTTGAAATATTATGGATTAAGAATATATTATATCTACAATTTGGTTTATATATTCTAAAGAACATTCCATTGAATTCCAAGGACTTATTTTCAAATAAATTTGCGCTATATTTCAGATTTTAGCCATGTAACTTACTACTAAAGCCAGCAGAAGTAGGATAAATGACTAAAGTTCCCAATGAATTATTGTAACAAACTTATGCAACCACATTATAATTGGTAACAGATGTTTTGTTTACAATGTTCAAATAGAGTGCAAAGTATTTTGCTAACGTAAATAGAATTATGTCACAGCACCTTACTTTGCTTTCAAACTAGCTCTTGTAGCTCTTTCTATTGTTAAATTATCCTATCCATTGTTTTCTAATTTGATTAAATTCTTTAATTTCCTTCCATTCAAAATGCTTAAGTTAGAGAATAACTTGGCTATGGAAATATTGAGCAATTTGTAAAAGTTTGTGAAAGGCCCAAGTATCTTAGAAATTCATATGTGATATAACCAGATCATATTGTTCATTTAAATTTTTTCAAACATGCATGGAAAGAGCATACATTTGTCATACTGTATTACAGAAACTGCATATTTTAATTCCAATGTTTTTTATTGGAAAATCAGAACATTAATTGGAACATTTATTGGAAAATCAAAACATGTTTTTGAACTTCTTGAGGCTAGAGGGAGGAGCTCTGGCTGTGTGGAGGGGGGGAAGAGAAAAGTAAATCACTTCCCCATTTTGAACTTCTTGAGGCTAGAGGGAGGAGCTTCTGGCTGTGTGGAGGGGGGGAAGAGAAAGGTAAATCATTTCCCCATTTTGAATTTCTTGAGGCTAGAGGGAGAAGCTTCTGGCTGTGTGGAGGGGGGGAAGAGAAAGGTAAATCACTTCCCCATTTTGAACTTCTTGAGGCTAGAGGGAGGAGCTTCTGGCTGTGTGGAGGGGGGGAAGAGAAAGGTAAATCATTTCCCCATTTTGAACTTCTTGAGGCTAGAGAGAGAAGCTTCTGGCTGTGTGGAGGGGGGGAAGAGAAAGGTAAATCACTTCCCCATTTTGAACTTCTTGAGGCTAGAGGGAGGAGCTTCTGGCTGTTTGGAGGGGGGAAGAGAAAAGTAAATCATTTCCCCATTTTGAACTTCTTGAGGCTAGAGGGAGGAGCTTCTGGCTGTGTGGAGGGGGGAAGAGAAAAGTAAATCATTTCCCCATTTTGAACTTCTTGAGGCTAGAGGGAGAAGCTTCTGGCTGTGTGGAGGGGGGAAGAGAAAGGTAAATCACTTCCCCATTTTGAACTTCTTGAGGCTAGAGGGAGGAGCTTCTGGCTGTGTGGAGGGGGGGGAAGAGAAAGGTAAATCATTTCCCCATTTTGAACTTCTTGAGGCTAGAGGGAGAAGCTTCTGGCTGTGTGGAGGGGGGGAAGAGAAAGGTAAATCATTCCCCCATTTTGAACTTCTTGAGGCTAGAGGGAGGAGCTTCTGGCTGTGTGGAGGGGGGAAGAGAAAAGTAAATCATTTCCCCATTTTGAACTTCTTGAGGCTAGAGGGAGGAGCTTCTGGCTGTGTGGAGGGGGGAAGAGAAAAGTAAATCATTTCCCCATTTTGAACTTCTTGAGGCTAGAGGGAGAAGCTTCTGGCTGTGTGGAGGGGGGAAGAGAAAGGTAAATCACTTCCCCATTTTGAACTTCTTGAGGCTAGAGGGAGGAGCTTCTGGCTGTGTGGAGGGGGGGGAAGAGAAAGGTAAATCATTTCCCCATTTTGAACTTCTTGAGGCTAGAGGGAGAAGCTTCTGGCTGTGTGGAGGGGGGGAAGAGAAAGGTAAATCATTCCCCCATTTTGAACTTCTTGAGGCTAGAGGGAGGAGCTTCTGGCTGTGTGGAGGGGGGGAAGAGAAAAGTAAATCACTTCCCCATTTTGAACTTCTTGAGGCTAGAGGGAGGAGCTTCTGGCTGTGTGGAGGGGGGGAAGAGAAAGGTAAATCATTTCCCCATTTTGAACTTCTTGAGGCTAGAGAGAGAAGCTTCTGGCTGTGTGGAGGGGGGGAAGAGAAAGGTAAATCACTTCCCCATTTTGAACTTCTTGAGGCTAGAGGGAGGAGCTTCTGGCTGTGTGGAGGGGGGAAGAGAAAAGTAAATCATTTCCCCATTTTGAACTTCTTGAGGCTAGAGGGAGGAGCTTCTGGCTGTGTGGAGGGGGGAAGAGAAAAGTAAATCATTTCCCCATTTTGAACTTCTTGAGGCTAGAGGGAGAAGCTTCTGGCTGTGTGGAGGGGGGGAAGAGAAAGGTAAATCACTTCCCCATTTTGAACTTCTTGAGGCTAGAGGGAGGAGCTTCTGGCTGTATGGAGGGGGGGAAGAGAAAGGTAAATCATTTCCCCATTTTGAACTTCTTGAGGCTAGAGGGAGAAGCTTCTGGCTGTGTGGAGGGGGGGAAGAGAAAGGTAAATCATTTCCCCATTTTGAACTTCTTGAGGCTAGAGGGAGGAGCTTCTGGCTGTGTGGAGGGGGGGAAGAGAAAGGTAAATCACTTCCCCATTTTGAACTTCTTGAGGCTAGAGGGAGGAGCTTCTGGCTGTGTGGAGGGGGGGGAAGAGAAAAGTAAATCACTTCCCCATTTTGAACTTCTTGAGGCTAGAGGGAGGAGCTTCTGGCTGTGTGGAGGGGGGGAAGAGAAAGGTAAATCATTTCCCCATTTTGAACTTCTTGAGGCTAGAGGGAGAAGCTTCTGGCTGTGTGGAGGGGGGGAAGAGAAAGGTAAATCACTTCCCCATTTTGAACTTCTTGAGGCTAGAGGGAGGAGCTTCTGGCTGTGTGGAGGGGGGAAGAGAAAAGTAAATCATTTCCCCATTTCGAACTTCTTGAGGCTAGAGGGAGGAGCTTCTGGCTGTGTGGAGGGGGGGAAGAGAAAGGTAAAACATTTCCCCATTTTGAACTTCTTGAGGCTAGAGGGAGGAGCTTCTGGCTGTGTGGAGGGGGGGAAGAGAAAAGTAAATCATTTTCCCATTTTGAACTTCTTGAGGCTAGAGGGAGGAGCTTCTGGCTGTGTGGAGGGGGGGAAGAGAAAAGTAAATCATTTTCCCATTTTGAACTTCTTGAGGCTAGAGGGAGGAGCTCTGGCTGTGTGGAGGGGGAGAAGAGAAAGGTAAATCATTTCCCCATTTTGAACTTCTTGAGGCTAGAGGGAGGAATTTCTGGCCAAGAGAGAGGGGAGGCCAAGAAACACAGAGGTCTAACGTATCTATAAAGTAAAAATAGAAATAATACATTCTAGATTTGTGCGCTTAAGACTGTGATTGTATTTTATTTCAAAATGACTGGCTTAGTTCAATGTAATAACTGTTTTGCACCTGTCTTCCGCAGTACTCTTTTCAAATTTGGATACTGTCCCCCTTGCAGACAAATCAATAGATTACATAGACACATCACATATCTTGAATCTGTAATTTGTGCTCTCCAGGCAGAAATTAATTGTCCAATTCGGCCATTCCACCCAGTGGAGATGCCACACTACCAGCCTCCTCTACCGCAAAGATCCCACAGAAGAAGAGCAGCCTGGACAACTGTGGGATCTGGCAGGGTGAGAGCTGTGACCCACAAACACAAAACTTTTGCTGTGTCCCAGCATAACAGATATAGCGCCCTTGCTGATCTTAATGGGGACACTAAAGTGACAGGTCAAGGTAATAATGACGACTCAAATAAGCAGGGGATTGTGGTCCAAAGTGAAGAACCTACTTCAGAAATGCAAAAGTGTGAACCAGGGATCATGCATCAGTCACACAACAAGAGCAAGGTACCCAAAAAGAGAAGTCACCTCCTGATTGGTGACTCAATCGTAAGGGATGTAAACTTAGGTAAGGATATGGAGGTTTTGAAAGATGTCAGATGTTTGCCGGGTGCTACAGCCAGCAGAGACAAGAGGCGTATTCTTAAGATAGTCAAGAATGCAAGTAAGGACTGTGAAGTTGATGCTATTATACATCTTGGCACAAATGATCTGTCCCAAAAAGATGTAGCTTCTGTGCAGAATGATTTCCAGAGTTTGGGGTACGAACTTAGTAGTACAGGTTGTAGGCTTATCTTCTCAGAGGTTATACCAGTATACAAGGAACAAAAAGGAAAGGGCCAGCGCATAGCAGAGTTTAATGTGTGGCTAAAGGAGTGGTGTAAAAAGGAAGGCTTTGGTCTTATTAGTCATGATGCCTGCAGCTGGTCCAATGATAAACTGTACAAAAGAGATGGTTTGCACCCATCCAAGAAAGGGACTGAGTTACTTGGCACTAAATTCACAGATTTCCTGGCTAAACATTTAAACTGAATAGTGGGGACAGAGAATCAATAGATAAAGAACATTTCTGTCCCCAGCAAACTAAAATTCATAGGGTTATCAGTGCATGTAACATAGATATTTGTGCGGGTAATATTATCAACACTGCTGTCAAGCAAAACCAAACAATTAGCAGTGAGTGCCATACCATGTACATGAACCATACAAGTGGCAAAGAAATAGTGGCAAAGAGAACCATAGTCAGGCATAACACAGGTTTCGTAGACAGAAAACACAGGGTCAATCAAAATGGACTCAAATGTCTATACATCAATGCACAGAGTATGAGGAATAAACAGGGTGAATTAGAAATTCAAGTAAATGAGGGCAGATACGATATTGTTGCCATTACAGAAACTTGGTGGGATGAAACCCACAAATGGAACATACAGCTAGAAGGATTTAAATTATTTAAAAGAAATAGACCAAATAAAAGAGGAGGTGGAGTTGCACTATATATAAGAAATAATTACATCTCTACAGAAATAGAGCACAATGATGAGAACTATCTTGAATGTATTTGGGTCAATATTAAAGGTTGGGGGGGGGGAATGATATTGTCATAGGTCTATACTACAGGCCACCCAACCAAGCAGAGGAAGTGGATGTACTTTTTGCTAACCAGCTAACTAAGGTATGTAGGAAGCACACTACATTAGTAATGGGAGATTTTAACTACCCTGACATCAATTGGGAAACAAACTCTGCACCAAGTGGAAGATCCAACAGGTTCCTAACAAACCTAGCAGACAACTTTGTTTCCCAAAAGGTAGAGAAGGGAACAAGGGGATCAGCAATATTGGACTTAATTCTCACTAACAGAGAGGAAATGATAGAAGGTGTAGAAGCTACAGGAACTTTGGGGGCAAGCGATCATGAAATACTGGAATTCAACATTATGCAAACAAAAGTAGTTGAACAAAGTCAAACTAGAGTCTTAGACTTTAAGAGAGCTAATTTCAATAACCTCAGAGAGAGCTTGGGAAGGATTCCATGGATGAGAATCCTCAAGGGGAAAACAACTCAAGAAGCTTGGGAAATTTTGAAAAATGAGATTATAAAAGCCCAGTCCAGAGCAATACCAATGAAGAAGAAAAATAACAGCTCCCAAAAGAAACCAGCATGGCTGCATAAAGAACTCTCTGACAAATTGAAAGACAAAAAGGATAAATATAAAAAGTGGAAAAAGGGGGACATAACTAAGGCAAAATATCAGCAAATAGCCCGAGCCTGTAAAGATGAAGTGAGGAAAGCTAAGGCTCGCAATGAAGAAAGGCTTGCCAAAAAAGTAAAAAATAACAAAAAAAGCTTCTTCCAACATGTTAAAAATAAGAAAAAAGTTAAGGAAACAATTGGTCCACTGCTGGGAGAAAATGGCAAGAAGATGATAAGCAACAGGGAGAAAGCAGAACTATTTAACTCTTTTTTTGCATCTGTCTTTACACAAAGGGATAAAACAGTCCAACCAATCAAAAGCAGCACCACAAAAATCAGATTAGGAACACAAGTTGAAATAGGGAAGAAAATGGTAAGTGAGCACCTGTCTGCCCTGGACGAGTTCAAATCACCAGGACCGGATGGATTACACCCCAGGGTTCTGAAGGAACTGGCAGACGAGATCCCAGAACCACTGAACTATATCTTTCAGAGATCCTGGAGCACCGGGGAACTGCCAGAAGACTGGAAAAGAGCTGACGTGGTTCCCATCTTCAAAAAAGGGAAAAAAAACAGATCCAGGAAACTATAGACCCATCAGCCTAACCTCAATACCAGGAAAGATTCTGGAAAAGATAATTAAACAACAAATAAGTGAACACCTAGAAGCAAACAAAGTAATAGCCAAAAGCCAACATGGGTTTGTCAAAAACAGATCATGCCAGACGAATCTAATTGCATTCTTTGACAAAGTGACAAAATCAGTGGACCAGAGGAATGCTGTTGATGTAATTTACCTGGACTTCAGTAAGGCATTTGATAAAGTAGACCATAACCTACTATTAGATAAAGTAGAAAATTGTGGGTTAGACAGCACCACCACCAAATGGATTCGCAACTGGCTGACCAACCGCACTCAACGTGTAGTCCTCAATGGAACTGCATCTACATGGAAGGAAGTATGCAGTGGAGTCCCCCAAGGCTCTGTTTTAGGCCCAGTACTCTTTAACATCTTCATCAACGATTTGGATGAGGGGATAAATGGGGAACTCAAATTTGCAGACGACACCAAGCTGGCAGGAATAGCCAACACTCCAGAAGATAGGCTTAAGATACAGAAGGATCTAGACAAACTTGAACATTGGTCACTATCTAATAAAATGAAATTCAATTGTGAAAAAAGTAAGGTCCTACATATAGGCAAGAAAAACCAAATGCACAAGTACAGTATAGATGGTACCTTGCTCAATAGTAGCAACTGTGAGAGGGATCTTGGAATCCTAGTGGACAACCTTTTAAATATGAGCCAGCAGTGTGCAGCAGCTGCCAGAAAGCCAACACAGTTCTAGGCTGCATAAACAGAGGGATAGAATCTAGATCACGTGAAGTGTTAATGCCACTGTATGGTGCCTTGGTAAGGCCACACTTGGAATACTGCATACAGTTTTGGTCGCCATGATGCAGAAAAGACGTGGAGACTCTGGAAAGGGTGCAGAGAAGGGCAACCAAGATGATTAGGGGACTGGAGATTAAGACATATGAAGAACGGCTGCAGGAGCTGGGTATGTCTAGCTTGATGAAGAGAAGGACCAGGGGAGACATGATAGCAGTGTTTCGATATCTCAGAGGGTGCCACAAAGAAGAGGGAATCAAACTATTCTCCAAGGCACCTGGGGGCAGGACAAGAAGCAACGGGTGGAAACTAATCAAGGAGAGAAGCAACTTAGAACTAAGGAGAAATTTCCTGACAGTAAGAACAATTAACCTCTGGAACAGCTTGCCTCCAGAAGTTGTGAATGCCCCAACCCTGGAAGTCTTTAAAAAGATGTTAGATAGCCATTTGTCTGAAATGGTATAAGGTTCCTGCCACGCAGGGGGTTGGACTAGAAGACCTACAAGGTCCCTTCCAACTCTTCTATTGTATTGTATTGTATTGTATTGTATTGTATTGTATTGTATTGTATTGTATTATTGTAACAATTGGGCTAAAACATTTGGGTAGAGTTAACCTTCATGCTTCTGCTGATAGAAGCAAAAACCAGAGAACACACTGAAATGTATAGCACTCCCACCTCTGAAATCTAAAATAAATAGTATTACAAAAGTAACACAGTATTTTTCTTTGCTTCCCTATTATATCAAAGAGACTCTAGATAGGGCAATCTTAAATTTCTTCTTATGCTTTCCTGTTTTCTCAGGATAAAATCATATTTTACTAATCACTGATAGTTATTTTCTTCAAGGCCATTGCCATGCTCCTCTATATATCTCATATATCTACTTGTCAGTGGTGGGATTCAAATATTTTTACTACCGGTTCTGTGGGTGTGGGTTGGTGGGCATGGCTGGGTGGTCATGTGACAGGGTGGGCGTGGCCAACTTGATTGGTCTCACCCTTAGGAAATTCCTCCTTAGTCCAACTCACAATAAAATAGCATTGTTCCAATATTTAGAATAGACTAGAGTAACAGAATTGGAATGTACCTGGGAGGTCTTCTAGTCCAACCCGCTGCTTAGACAGGAAAGCCTACATCACTTCAGACAAATGATTGTCCAATCTCTTCTTCCAGTGTTGGAGCATTTACAAATTTGGGAGGCAAGTTGTTCCACTGATTAATTGTTCTGTCGGGAAATTTGAGGGGCTCCTACAAAAATGAGGGAGTTAATCTATTTTCCAAAGCACCAAAAGGCACAACAAGAAAGAATGGATGAAAACTAACCAAAGAGAGAAGCAACCTAGGACTAAGGAGAAATATCCTAAGGGTGAGATCAATCAATCAATGGAATAGCTTGCCTTCAGAAGTTGTGGGTGCTCCATCACTAGAGGCTTTCAAAAAGAGTGAGAGAATACACCCCAAAAGGACAGTGCCAGGCACCACTAAAACAATGCAGAAAACCTAAAACAGCCATTCCTTTTTTTTAAAAAAAATCAACCCCAAAGCAAACGAGCAGCTAGTGAACAGTTGCTAAGGCTAATGGAAAGCCTGGCTACACTGCCAAAAGCCATTAACCCTTCCAATAACTCTATTATTCTATGTTCTCTATGTTCTAAATCAGGGATGTCCAAACTTGGGAACTTATAAGACTTGTGGACTTCAACTCCCAGAATTCCCCAGCCAGCTATGCTATGCTGGCTGGGGAATTCTGGGAGTTGAAGTCCACAAGTCTTAAAGTTCCCAATTTGGACATCTCTGTTCTAAATTGAGTGCTTCACAGCAGAAGCAATGCAGTTGGATGCATTGTGTGCTTCACAGCAGAAGCAATGCATTATTGTCCCCTCCTGTATCTTTTCCCCTAGGAAGAAACAAGAAGTATCCAACACTGCAGCAGTTATAAAAGGTCTTGAGAAACTCCAGGAAGTATCAGATGGTCACAGAAGTGTTACTTAATACTCTTTATAATGAAAATGTTTGTAATCTTGTCCTTCTTCCTGGAGGGAAGAGGATAATCCCATCTCTAAATGGGTGATTGATGGGTTTCCCTGTTTCTGTTGTGTACTGACTTGATTCAGCTGCATTCTAGCTGCAACTGTTAAGTGGAGCTATTAACTGAAGGGAGAGAGGAGAAAAAACCCTCTCTTGCACTTTATTTTTAACTGGTTCTCCAAACTGCATAAGCAATTAACCAATGGTTCAGGCGAACCGGTGAAAACCGGTTGAATTCCACCTATGACTTGAATGACTTGACATGAACAGGCATTTCAGTTGAACCTATTAAGAAGTATCAGTTAACATTGAGTGATGTTAATGAAACAACAATACTGGACCTATTTGGAGCATTCTAGGTCCTATAGCTAACCTAAAATGGGCTATTACTTCTGCATACCTGAAATGATTCTAGGTTCATAAAAATAGCAAGGAGAGTAGCCAACCATATTTAAGGACACTGTGCTCAAATACAAATTAGCATACTAAACAATTAGCAAATCTACTGAAATTAATATCAATCTACATCATAACCAAAAAACCATACAATTATCTGAAGTATACAAATGAAATGGGGCACATAGGTCATTATGTATATGTCAAATATGGAATAATTTCTCCTTTCTGATATTGTTGCAAATGATCAAATCTTAGTTTTACCCTTTTTGCCTTATCAAGTAGTCTTCCAGATATTCTATCTTGATTGTCTGTAGTTGCTTGTGAAGAATTATTCTCTGTATGAATCTCAGCATTCTCACCTGCTAAAAATAATACAATAAATCAACCACTATTTAAAAATATGTTCAAGTTGCTTCAGTCACAATTTTCAAATGGTGAACTATTTAGCTAATTACCGTATTTTTCTGACTCTAAGATGCACCAAGATTTTGAAGAGGTAATTTAAAAAAAAAAGTTTTTGCACTCTGCAGGCCTCCCAAACCTACTGCATGCCTTTTTTAGGGCATGCAGAGAGTTTGAGAGGCATGCAAAGTGCTCCTGAGGGCTGCAGGGCACCGCCAAAATGAGCAAGAAATGGCCTGTTTTTCACACAAAAAAGGGCATGCATATGCTGTGGGAGGCTTGTAGAGTACTCCTATGAGCTGGAGGGGGAGCAAAGATGGGCAGAAAATGGCACATTTTTCGCTCATTTTTGCCCTCCCCAGCCCCCAGGAGTACTTTGCAGGCCTCCCAAAGCCTATGCACGTCCATTTTTGTGAATGGCCAGGGTTTCGGGAGGCCAAAAATGCTGTATTCAGTGTATAAGACACACTCTCTTTTTGATGGGAAAAAGGTGTGTCTTATACTCTGAAAAATATGGTAGGTATTTAGTAAAGCACAAATTGTGCATCCAAATCTCAAGAATTTATTATATGGATTTTTAGTCTACTAGTTTTGATTTGCTTTTCACTTGGACATTAGATGCTTATGACTTTTATGTGGGTTTTATATTGATTGGGCATGTCAAACATTTGCTTAAACGTTTAGAAGCAACAGACGACATAGAATACCTACAAAAAAGGAAGAATATTACAAATAGCCTTTCCACTAAGATCCTGAACTATTCTTTGACAGTAGACATCAAACTTTCCTCATCTGAATGCAATTGCTGTGACGGTATCAGAAAATTATGAAAGCTTTGCTATTAAATTGGAACAGCAGAAGCCTTCACAGAAGAGGCTGATATAACCATTGTCAACCTGGAAAAAGCTATGAATACTTTTAGAAACAGGCATTTTGAGCAGAATGCTTGTAGAAACAATATCTTTTGAACTAATCCAGGGATGGCAAACCTTTTTAGGCTCGCGTGCCGTAAGAGGGGGAAGCGAAGGGGGGGGGTTCTGCACCGGCGTGCCGCACCTGTAGTGCAATGCGCCCCCGTCCCAGTGTGCATGCATGCATGATAGGTGCTCCCCCCATTTTTTACATGCTTTTTTCGCCCCCCCCGGGCTCCAGAGGCTTTATAGGAGCTTGTGGAGGACGAAAACAGCCCCCCTGGAGACCCTCCAGAGGCTTCAGGAGCTTCCCTAAAGCCTCCGGAGGGCTGTTTTCGCCCTCCCCAGGCTCCTATAAAGCCTGGGGAGGGCGAAAAATGGCTTTAAAAATGGCTGAAACAGCTGGCCAGCGTGTACATGCATGCTGGCCAGCTGACAGGGCAACGCCTTGCGTACCCTGCCGAATGGCTCTGCGTGCCACCTGTGGCATGCGTGCCATAGTTTTGCCATCACTGAACTAATCAATATTTCTAATGAAAGAAAAATGAAATAATGAAAATTAAAAAGAGAAAAGTGAATTGTCTCTTACCTTGTTTAATTGGGCTATTATCTGGAATAAGTTTATCTTTCTAAAAGAAAAAAAAAACCAAAATACCTCCAAGAATTTGTAAACTTATGTTTTTTACTGTACATTAAGTACATAAACAAATCGATCACACTACAGCTCAGTTTAAAGCTGCATTGCACTTGCTAATTTTGCCAATTGTCATCTTTTGTATCTTTCATGCATCTGTTACAGTACAGGCATAATTAACAAACTACTTCTTGGGTGTCTTTGCATTCTCTTTAGCTACCTTTCCCTTTCAAAATGGAAATGATAACACATTCTTTCAACCTTCAGACAAAAATACAATTTTCATACATTACGCAAGTTGCACCAATATTTTATGAAGAAGTCAAATATGTATTTTAGCATTTTTCCAGTTATACCATTTTACACTACATCCTTACCACATTTAATATTATCACAACAGTTATGTATTCCTTTTCATAGACATTTATCTAAATGGGTCCTTACAAGGAGAAGGGCGGGGTATAAATCTAATAAAATAAAATAAATAAATTGATTGAAAACCATAAGCTGGAAAATCTAGGTTAAACATTGGCTAAAGGGTGGCTAGAACTGAAGAGTGTCTCCACAATCCACAATCAAACAGTCAAAAGTGGGCATAGCTAACTCTAGTAATTTATACAATGTTGGAAATTCAAGCCTATCTATAAATGGGGGAAAGATAATAAAGAGTTCATAGAAAGCCCATAAGACTGTAGATAAGAAATCCTTACGAATTAGATTCATGCTGAAGTTTATAGAAGCTTAAATATAGGCAACTAAGTAAATAATTACAGTTTAGAAATAAGTATTAGCAATTTTGTTTAAAGACAAATTACAACTTTTGTATCATGAATCTTCTCATGCAGTAAAAGGCTAACAATATCTTACACTGTGGTCTATATTATTCTTCCAAAAGATAGCTGCTATAATTCCAAAGAAATTCAGTACTGAAAATGAACAAAATATTTACCTCTGTTGTTTCCGTGTTTGTAAGATTCTTTTTTTCATTTTCACATAATAGACTGCTTTGTTCCTCCTCATCGATAGCTTGATCTTCATAATATTCTGCTGCATCTGGTTCTTTCTCTTCTTTTTCACAATCTTTGTTTTCATCATGGACTTTTTCATTGTCATCATCACTGCTAGTACAAATCGCTTCCTCATCAGACATTTTTTGATCCTTTGATATGAAGACAGACATTTTATTCCTAAGTTTATGAATCAAAGCTTCTTATTTCCATATCAAACTTTCGCATTGGTCAGACACTGCAAAATAGAATTTTGCCATTTAAATAATTTTTAAAAGAGACAATAAGAGCTTCATTTCTCCCCCACCCCTCCCAAAGGTGAGGAAGATTGGCAATTCAACAATGCAACTAACATTAAGTGGGTAATGAGACAGATAGCATTTCTTTTTTTGTTGATGTTTTTCTTTTTGTTCTTGTTCTACTTGTTCTTCGGTATTATGACTATCACTTCTATCTTCCTCATCACATGACTGTTGAAACTGTAATGTTTTTAAGACAGACATTAGATGTACATCAGAATGAACAAAACTTTCTATAAATATAGTTGCAGTGCAGTATTGCAGGTCAAATAATGTAATTTACACTTAGTGATTTAAAGATATTTAAAGACAACAATTTTGTTTATAAAGAAATTCTATGAACGTCTTGAACAGTTGAACTGAAAGGTGGCAAAACCAATGATCTCAAAAGAAAGTAAATTAATTTTCGCCCAGAATGCAAATTACTTCTAAGTATCTCATTTTGCAACTTCATTAAAATATTAAAATGTAGTAAATGTTAAAAAGTTCTATTTTTAATTTATGCAAATCATAAATTAAATTCATTTGGCAGTTGGCATGATATACTGATTAAGATGCTGGATTATGAATGACGAGACATATGTTCTAATCCTCTTTTAGGCATGGAAGCTATCTAGGTGATCTTGGGCTACTGAACATTTCTTGATGTTAATCAGTGCCAGGCCCTACAATAAACCAGTTGATAAACAAAAGCACTCTTCTCCTCATGCACTGAAGTTTCACCACGAGAGTGAGGTCGCTAATGGAAAAATAAGCAAGGGCTGCAAGGGTGGGGGGAGGGGTGGGAGAAGAAGGAAGAGGGTAGGGGGGGCAGAGAGAGGGAGGAGAAGGAAAATTCAATTGAACTAATTTCTTGCTAAACTTAGTGGGAACTATCATTATAATAAATACTTTCATTTACCAATGATATGATTATTGAAATAGTTTTAAAGAGCTCTATGAAGAGAAATCTTAAAATTATAAAAGTCCAACAAACTTTGCATTGATAAAAACGTATTGTATTCATAACAGCTGTAGAAATTAAGTTCAAAGAGGAGCACTAGAAAATACTATGGATTTGATTGGAAAGACAATTTCCTATATATAGGAAACCCTTATTAGCATAAGTACTTTCTCCATACTGCATAGAAATATTCTGAAAAGTTTTTAAAACAAAATTTCAATTTATGTTGATATTATGTTGATTCAAAATTAGTGTTTTACTGAGATTAAATGATGTATTGATTATTTAAAGTTTATTTTACACTGAGTAAACTAAAGTTGTGGTGTTTGATATATACAGTTATTATAAGGAATTTTTCCAATCTTCTATAAAATTGCCAATAAGATTGATTCTACTTCTGAATACACCTGTTTTCCCAAATCAGTTATAACTGTATTGTGTCATTTTTCCACTATTTTACTAAAGACAATGATACTAATAAATAAAGAAATATTTTAATTGATAAGGAAACCTTTGCAAAACAGGGGCAGCTTAGTTGCAATGTCTAACATATAAAGAAAAGTTATCCCAGGTGTTTATCTGCTAAAGAATGACAAAATAACAATTATCAATCAAAAGTTCTAAGTCAATGGACATTGTATCTTCAAATACACTCATATCTGGTGAACATCAAACCTTTGTCCTCAATTAATTGTAAAAAGGCCTCAAATTTTAATTACATTTCCAGATTCCATAATCATGGAAAATTAGAAATGTGCTCATTCTATTTATAAGATTTAAATATAACATTTATATTTAATAATAACATTTAAATCCAATTGTATTGAAACAGATTTGTTTACAAAAAGGAGAGGATAGAATATTTAATAAAAGATAAAAGAAAGATGTCAGAAAATATTTGCACTTCGCATTCTTAGATTAGAGGAACTTAATTACCTTCTGACATGCCAGCAACTGGAGAGAAGTCTCAATTTTTCCCACAGCAAACATCTCAAGTTGATCCATTAATGATGCAGGTAATGATCTTCCCTAGAATATTTCTTTAATTTAAGTATAACTTCAAAATCTTTCCTGCCCATTCAAACATTTTCAACATCTCAGGATAGTTTTCTGTTCCTTGCAACAGATGGTTGTATCCAAACTTACTCATGTTACTTAATTCAATTTTCATTTTGCCAAATGACGAAAGGCAAGATTATATATTGATTATAACAAACAGAAGGGTAATTTAAATACCTGGATCTATTTTACAGGTAGACATGAATGCTAATATGATAGTATATTAAATTTAATAAAATTCTACTTTTATTTACTGTACTAACAAACAATATAAAATTTGGGGCCTACTGATTGCTCATACTATGCCTTATGCATCAGCTGAAACTCAAAAGTTATTTAAAGATGTAATTATTTATTTTATGCAGAAGAGACTCTGGTTTGAATACAGATCAGAGCTTTCTTTCCTATTTTATTATTAACAATTCTTACAAAATATTTAGAAAAAGGAGGAATAAATAATTGTGGGTAACAATTCTTATTTCATACAGCAAATAAGATTGTGCCTTAATATAAGAAGTTATTTAACTATAAACTTCAAAGCTGACAACAGCCAGAGTATAGAAAAATAGAAAGAAGTAGCACAACGTCGGAAGCCATGGAAAGACCTGGTGCATAGAATCGCCAAGAGCAGACTCGAATGGATAATATCACCACCATCAACTATAATGCAAAAAGCAGCATTGCTGCAATCTATGCAAAAGCTCTACAGTATATCACAAAGGTAGAAAAACTATAAACATAAAATGGCGTACATCTTGGAAACACTTCTAGTTATTATATTAAGACATTAAACTGAACATTTTCTAAGAGTACTAATAAAAACAAACCAGAGATACGAACTTGTTTTCTTTACAGTAATTTCAGTTTATAATCAAATATTCATAAGACTGAAATAAAGATATACTACAGTGATCCCTCGTTTTTCGCGGCTTCATGTTCAGTGCGTCGCGGGTTTTTCAAAAATACAGAATAGAAAAGAAATGCATTGGTAGGAGGCAAGCGCCCCCTAGTGCTTGCTTTAAACGATGTCCACCAACTCAAGTTTCTGGTATAGATATACAGAATCCTACTTCGCGGTTTTTCAGTTTCCGCGGAAGGTTCCGGTCCCCATTAACCGCGAAAAACGAGGGATTACTGTACTTCTTCCAATCACTTAAAAATACACAACAATTTATGGAGTAATGGAGTAATGCATCATAAAGTGACTTATCTTAATAGCATAATCTTGATTATGGCCACATCAAAATTGTATATTATAAAATAACATTTGTATTAGTAAATTAACACATTTATTAAAGCATAGCCTCAATTTCAAATTGAGTATATGCAAAATGAAGGTGCCAATTTCAATAGTGGCCCAAAGTATATTTGTGCAATCTGCCTGTGCATTTTATGTCTTTTCTGATTGCATAGTATGATGCAAGGGAGGGAAAACAATCCAGTCTCCTACCTACTGTATTTTCTTACATCTGATCATTTTATTTCTAGTATCAGATTATCCAGTGGAAGATATCTGTAAAAAAGTAGGGTCTCAATCTCTTTCCACATGAGGAGGATAAACAGCTACAAAGCTACCATATAATTTCTAATATTGTTGTGCTGAATAATGAAAAAACAAACCAGTAAGCTAACAAAGTATGTCCAAGCATTTTTACCACAGTCATAAGTCAAGTCATTGTGGTCATAATCAAATCATAAGTACGAATACAGTTTAATCAATAGCAAATCATGATCACATGACCACGGGGTGCTACAAATGATTGTAAATGGGAGCTGGCTGCCAAGTGTCCAAACTGATCATGTGAAGGAAGAGGGTGGAAGTCATAAGTTCGAATTCAGACCCTAACAGGCTTTTTTCATAGGCTGTTGTTAATTCATTGTTAAATGAACGGTTGTAAGTTGAGGGCTACCTGTAATATAGTTTTATTATTTAGAATTATAGGTCGCAAAGTTTGGAAAGAACTATGGAAATTATCTCATCCAACCACTGCCCAGAACAATATTCCATTACTGCATCATGACCAACAGATGACTTTCCAGACTCTCTTTAAATACTTCCATTGAAAGTGAAGGTCCATCCCCACCCCATTCCTTTGTGAAACAGGATTTGCTGTTGCAGAGTTTTTCTTGATGTCTAACCAAAACTTATTATAATTTATTTTATTTATTTATTTATTTTAATCATATTTATATCCCGCCCTTTTCCACGAAGGACCCAGGCGGCGCACAGGAATTTAAAACATACAAAACAATACAATAAATATAGAATTTAAAAATATATTAAATTAAGTTATAATCCTATGCTAAAATCAAATTAAAATCCCCAATTTAAAAACTATCTAAATAGTCTCGACGGGAGGGTTAGGCTAGGCCGGCTTGCTGAAAAAGATGTGTCTTTAGAAACTGGCGGAAGAGGCGGAGGTCCGTGATGGTACGCAATTCAGGGGGTAGGTCGTTCCAAAGGGTAGGGCCCACCACAGAGAAGGCTCTTCCCCTGGGTGTTGCCAGGCGGCATTGCCCAGCTGACGGCACCCTGAGAAGGCCAACTCTGTGGGAGCGGATTGGCCGAAGGGATGTATGAGGCAAGAGACGGTCTCGCATATAACTAGGCCCCGAGCCATGGAGCGCTTTAAATATGGTTGTCAAAACCTTGAAGCGCACCCGAAAGACCACAGGAAGCCAGTGCAGCTCGTGCAGGATCAGTGTTATATGGGAGCATCTAGGGGCTCCCGTAATCACCCGCACGGCTGCATTCTGGACTAACTGTAGCTTTCGAGTGCACCTCAAGGGAAGCCCCATGTAGAGAGGATTACAGTAGTTGAGTTGGGATGTCACGAGAGCTTGAGTGACTGTGCGAAGGGCAGGCCGGTCCAATAAGGGGCGCAATTGGTGCATCAGGTGTACCTGATGAAACGCCCCCCTGGCCACGGCTGCCACATGGTCCTCCATAGACAGCCAAGAGTCCAGGAGGACACCCAAATTGCGTGCCCTCTCCACGGGGGCCAGTGTTTCGCCCCCGATAGCCAGAGTTGGAGTAATCTGGCTGAACCGGGGTGCCGGAAACCACAGCCACTCAGTCTTGGATGGGTTGAGCTTCAGTTTGTTATTACCCATCCAGATCCGTACGGCCTCCAAATACCGGGACAGCACCTCGGCGGCATCGTTGGGGTGGTCTGGGGTGGATATGTACAATTGAGTATCATCAGCGTACAGATGATATCCCACCCCAAAACCACGGATGATCTCACCCAGCGGCTTCATATATGTGTTAAACAGGAGGGGCGAGAGGACCGACCCTTGAGGAACCCCGCATAAGAGGGGTCTCGAGGTCGACCTCAACACATATTGCGACCGACCAGAGAGGTAGGACGAGAACCACCGTAAAACGGTGCCTCCCAGCCCCAACCCCCCCAGTCGGTGCAATAAGATACCATGGTCGATGGTATCAAAAGCCGCTGAGAGGTCTAACAGGACTAGGATAGAGGAACAACCTCTATCCCACGCCCTCCAGAGATCATCAACCAACGCAACCAATGCCGTCTCGGTGCTATGACCGGGTCAGAAGCCAGACTGGCGCGGGTCTAGATAATCAACTTCCTTCAGGTGTCGCGGAAACTGTTGGGCCACCACACTCTCAACAACCTTCACTAAAAAGTGAAGGTTGGAGACCGGATGACAGTTCTCCAATAATGCTGGGTCCAGGGACGGCTTCTTGAGGAGGGACCTCACTAACGCCTCTTTCAAGGCGGCAGGCAAGGACCCCTCACTCAAAGATGCGTTGACAATGCTCTGGAGCCAGCCTCGTGTCGTCTCCCAGGATGCCAGTACAAGCCAGGAGGGACACGGGTCCAATAAACATGTGGTCGCCTTAAGTCTCCTTGACAACCTGTCCATATCCTCAGTAGTAACAACGTCAAACTCCTCCCAGAATGGTGCCTCAAGACCAGCCTTGGACAATCCCACCGGACCACTGTCGATGGAGGGTAGCTCATTCCGAATCCGAGTGATTTTGTCCTGCTGATAAATCCCAAATTCCTCTGCTCGTCCCTGCAGAGGGGCTTCCCGTGGCCTCTGATGAAGGAGGGACCCCAAACAGGGCGGCAGGGCGGTTATCTGCGGATGCAATGAGGGTGGCGCAATACTCGCGTTTGGCCACCCTAATCGCCACTAAGTAAGTCCTAATATGGGCTCTCACTAGTGTTTGGTCGGCTTCGGAGCGAGAGGCTCTCCATCTGCTCTCTAGGCGTCTCTTATGGCGCTTCATCTCCCTCAGCTCCTCAGTGAACCAAGGAGCCTGGGTGATTCGTCGCCGCAAGAGAGGCCGCAAGGGCGCAACTCGGTCCAAGGCCCCCGTGGCCGCACTTAACCATGCGGCCACTAGGTCCTCAGTCGAGTCGCCGGGCAAGTCCACAGGAATTGGCCCAAGCTCCCTCTGGAACCTTTCCAGGTCCATCAGGAGCCTGGGGCGGAACCATCTCCACCCCTGTGGAGAAGGCACGCAATCTAGGTGTCCTCCTGGACTCCCGGCTGACTATGGAAGACCAGGTGGCGGCCGTGGCCAGGGGGGCATTCCATCAGGTACGCTTGATGCGCCAATTGTGTCCCTTACTGGATCGGGGAGCCTTACGCACAGTCACTCAAGCACTCGTCACATCTCGACTTGACTATTGCAATGCTCTCTACATGGGGCTTCCCTTGAAGTGCACCCGAAGACTACAGTTAGTCCAGAATGCGGCCGCACGGATAATTACGGAAGCGCCTAAACACTCCCATATAACACCTGTCCTACGCGAGCTCCACTGGCTTCCTGTGGTCTTTCGGGAGCGCTTCAAGGTCCTAACGACCATCTTCAAAACGCTCCATGGCTCGGGACCTAGCTATTTGCAAGACCGTCTCCTGCCCCATACATCCCTGGGACCGACACGCTCCCACAGAGAGGGCCTCCTCAGGGTGCCGTCGGTCGGGCAATGTCGACTGGCGGCGCCCAGGGGGAGGGCCTTCTCTGTGGCAGGGCCGGCCCTTTGGAACGACCTGCCCCCTGAAATCCGCACCATTCCTGACCTCCGCCTCTTCCGCAAATGTCTTAAGACTCACTTCTTTCAACTAGCCGGCCTTGCGTAACCCCAGCACCGCCAATTATAAACGAGGGTTTTAAAAACGGTTACAACACAGGCATCTAATATCTATGCATTTGTATTTTGTATTTATTGATTTAATTCTATGTTCGCCGCCCCGAGTCCCTTGTTGTGAGATGGGAGCGGGTTATAAATATGAAAAATAAATAAATAAATAAATAAATCTAGGAATGTCCGGTTCCGCCTCCCCGGGGTGAGGTGAGGCGATTGGAAAGTCCAGCCGGAGGAGAGTGTGATCTGTCCATGACAAGGGAGTGATGGCTAAATACCCTATTCCCAGATCACTACTCCACCGTCCCGAGACGAAGATTAAGTCCAGGTGTGTCCCCCCTCGTGAGTAGGGCCTAAAACTACCTGGGTCAGGTCCATGGCCGTCATGGAGGCCATGAACTCCCGAGCTACTCCAGCCGCCTACTGACGGCAAGTTAAAGTCCCCCATGACTATCAGTCTGGGGGTCTCAACTGCCGCCTCGGCTATCACCTCTAGGAGCTCGGGCAGGGCTGTTGTTGCATAGCGAGGAGCCAGGTATACAACTAACACGCCCAACTGCCTCCCTAGGCCCCATCTCATGCAGAGAGACTCACACCCGGTCGTCTGAGGGAACGTGGTCTCCTTTGGCTCAAGACCTTCCTTAACCATAATCGCCACCCCCCACACCTCCCTAGGACCCTAGGCTGATGAAAGGCTCGGTAGCCGGGTGGGCACATTTCCACGAGGGGTAAACCCCCGTCGTGGCCCAACCAGGTCTCCGTTATACCCACCAGGTCCGGGTCCCCCTCTGACACAAGGTCATGGATGAGGGGGGCTTTCTGTACCACGGACCTGGCGTTGCATAACATCAGCCTAGGCCCCCGGTCCTGTGATTCCTGCCCTCCTAGTTTGTGATGGGAGGACGGAGAGTTGGAGGGCATGACCGCCTGTGTCCAGCGGCCACGGTCTCCCAACCAATGATGCCCATTCCGCCTCCCACCGCCCCTGCCCCTCCCTAAGACCGAATCGATGGAAAAAACCTCAGTGGAAATGACCCCCCCTTCCCCTTCCTCCGTTACCCTTCTTCCGCCGGCTGGCCCAATCGTTTGCCATCCCCCCCCTGGACTATTCCCCCCCACCCTGGAACCCCCTAAAAGCCGAAATAAAAAATTATACAAAAAAACCCTTAATTTGCACTTCGCCCACCTCTCAGGAGCAATCAGTCCATCCTCGAGGTGGGCCCGTGTTAAACAAGGGGGCCAGGCCTGCGAGAGTGGAGACTCCCGCAGGCAAAGGAGATCCCGCCTAGAATACACTGCTAGTGTAAATCTATTGTTTCTTATCCTACATTATATGACAAGTTTTCTACTTGACACTTTCAGATACATGAAATTAGCTGTCACATCTCCCTGCAGCCTTCTCTCTGGTAAACATATCTAACATCTCCAACCATTCCTTCTAAAATCAGGGGTGTCAAACTTGATTTCATTGAGGGCCACATCAGGGTTGTGGTTGTCCTTGAGGGGCTGGGTGGGCGTGGCCAGGTGTTCGCAGCCAACTGGGTGGGCATGGCAGGGTGGGTGTGCCCTGTTCAATGTCATTCATATTGAGGGGCACCTGTGGCAGCCTGGGTGGGGCTGGGGGGATCCATTGTCTCCAGCATGCACCCAGGGATGGGGCAGGGACAGGCCCTTGCTGGCTCCAGGATGGCCCCGCAAATCTAAGGCTGATCGCATTCCGGCCTGGATGGCTACCACCAAGTTTTAGATCAACACCCAGCCAGCCTGGACCAAGGCACCAGGGGCTGGTGCTTTGCTGTTTTTAGGGCAGCCGTGCAGGCCAGATCTAACCATAACGTGGACCAGATCTGGCCTGTGGGCCTTGAGTTTGACACCCCAGTTCTAAATGTTTTTTTTAGCCTTGTCATTCTGGTTAATTTATTCTTTATAATATATCCACTTTATCAATATTGTTCTTAAAACATTCTACCCAGAATATTCTTGTTGCACTCACTCTGACAAATACAGAACAACTGGAGGAATGATGATGTTTCTGGATTGTATTACTACTTGTTTTCCTTCACAGAGGTTTTGGCCACAGTCTTACGATACTAATGCAAACTTTGATGAAAGATATGTTTTAAGTATTTTATATTTATTCATCTTAGTATTTTATTGTATGTATCAGTTTGAAAGTATTGAGTATTTCCCCCAATTTAATTGTTTTACTGTCACACAAACCTAAAATGAACTGAAATTGTGCTGTTGAGGAATAATTAGGGGTTGATAATGGAAAAGGAAATTGAGAATGGAGATTTTAAGATATATTCTATTTTTCTTTTATACTGGCATCTAAATTCCACATTACAAATGTCAAATCCTTAGCAGACATTTTTTTAAAATAAATTCTCAGGTAAAACCAAAATGAAATTTATTACAGCCATGTATGCATACAATAACAACTATTAAAGCAAATCATAATTATCATAAGGCACATCAAGTACATTGACTATAGTTTTAAAAGTATTATTTTACAAGGATTTTTAACATTAATCTGTATGTTTATTGAAGGCAAACATACAAAGGTGTCTAAATAATATTCAATGGTAACCCAAATCTGAAGGATACCCTCCCCAACTGGCGTTCTCCAGTGTATTAGGTTACTAAAATAACTCCCATAAATCAAGAATTTATTGGATTAGTATTGGATGTGAATTATGTAATTAAATGGAAATATTTATGCTACTTCTGTACAAGTCTTGTCCCTCACACTGCTGAGTGTAAAACATTTGGAGGCACCAACATGGGAAGGCTGTGTTAGGGCATAGTGGCAATGAATGCAGTTTGGTCAAATGCTTCAGGAAATTATATAGCGAGTACACATTAGAAAGAGCACCAAGGAATCTGGTTCTATAAAGACCTGTTACTGCTACACTACATCATCTTACTATTTTATGATGAAATGGAAGTAGGAAGCCATTATTTACAAGTTTATTCAGGACAAGTTGATTTATATGACAGGTCAGTTTTAAAAATATTAATATGATATGGAATTATAATTCAAAATAAGGAAATTAATATTTTATGAAGAATTCTGGTTCTAATGACCAAGGAGATTTTGTGAGATTTATCTTATATAGATGGAAAGAAACTCATATTGTAATTGTTTAAGAGTAGATTCAAGGGATGAGGATTTTTAAAAAAAATCAATTTCATATATATATACTTTGTATCTTTGTGTGTACGTATATACACACATGCACATACACACATTAATGCAGGTATTGCATATATACATTATACTATAGCTTTCTGAAAAAGACCTTCATGTAAAAATTATTTCTAGTCTCCAGGATTACTTTAGCGTCAAGTAATGTGGTAAAATATTGTTCCAAAACTCGTGTGTGTGTTGAAATCCATTCACTGCTTGTTTCAGTGATCTTTTTTCTTTAATGTTTTTTATTTTGCTGCTTGTATTTTGATTTCTCCTTTCATTATTTTCTTTATGTTTTTGACCTTTGGGGATTTTGCCTACTTTTTCTTCCCTTTCATGCTTAACAATTTCTTCTTCCTCCTCCTCCCCCTCTTTCTCTTTTTCTTCCTCCTCTTCCTCTTTTTTCTCTTCTTCCTCCTCCTCCAGATCTTCCAATTCCTCCTCCTCCTCCTCTTTCTCCTCCAACTCCTCATCCTTGTCTTCCTCCTCTTCTTCCTCCTCCTCTTCAGCTTTTGTCTCTTCTTTCTCCTCCTCCTCCTCCTCCTCCTCCTCCTCTTCTTTCTCCTCCAACTCCTCATTCCTGTCCTCTTCCTCTTCTTCTTTCTCCTCCTCTTCGGCTTTATTCTCTTCTTTCTCCTCCTCCTCTTCCTCTTCTTTGTCCTCTTCCTCTTCTTCTTCTTTCTCCTCCTGCTTCTCACTTTCTTCTTCTTCTTCCCCTTCATAAATATCTGGATCATTTTGAACTTCTTCTTCTTCTTCTTCTTCTTCTTCTTCTTCTTCTTCTTCTTCTTCTTCTTCTTCTTCTTCTTCTTCTTCTTCTTCTTCTTCTTCTTCTTCTTCTTCTTCTTCTTCTTCTTCTTCTTCTTCTTCTTCTTCTTCTTCTTCTTCACATCCCACACTTTTTTCATCTACTTCTTTTTCAATTTCTCCCTCTTGCTTTTTCTGTCCTTCTTCCTCTCTTTTAGTCTCTTCCTGATCCTGTTCTTCAGGTTCTTCTTCCTTTATGCTGTTCTCCTTTATCACTATAGCATCACCACTTTCTTCTCCATCTTCACATTCCTCATAATTTTGTTCGTTGTCCTTTTCTACTTCTCCATCTTTTCTGTTTTCTTTCTCATCTCCCATTACTTCATTATCTTTTTCCTTCACAATTTGTTTCACTTTGTCCTTAATTTGGTCATTCTTGATGTTAGTTCCACCCCCCTTTTCTGGTTCATATATGTCTGTCTCCTCTATCTCTTGCAGTTCATTATCTGTGTCATCTTTCTTTTGTCTTATCTGAAAGTTCTCCTCTTCCTTCAGATTCTGCTCATTTTCTATTTCAGATTGTAATTCATGATTTTCACTTTCTCCTTCATCACACTTGGTGTCTATCATAGCATCCACCATGCCTTCACCTGCTTCATTTTCAACTTCCTGTTCTTCAAATTCTTCTTGGCTGTCACTTTCTTTTTCTTGTACGCCATCTCCCCTTTCAGCCTCTTGCACACTTACTTCATTTTCTTCATTGCCTTGGTAAGTTTGTGGACTTTCTTCCGGGGTATCCTTCTCCGATGTATCATCCAAATTTTTATTTTCATTTTGCATATTGTTAACATTTAAATTATTCTTTTCTTTATAACCAACTTGATTGCTTTCCTGTTTATTATTTCTGTCTTCTAGTCTTGTTTCAGTAGTTGTCACATTTTCAGAATTAAATTGGTTTATCTGAAAAACATACGTTGCTGAATTATTCATCATTTCCTGACTTAAGGAAGATGGCATTCTTACTATTTGCTCTACAATTCTTTCTTTTGTTTTTTCACTATTGTTGTTATTTTGCATAATATATTGATGAGGTTTAGTTTCTACTTTATTTTTCTGATGATCTTCATGTTGTTTTTCCAGCTGATCATTACCGGAACGGCTGCATGGCGCTTCTTGCTGAGTTGGACCAGAATTTATTTTGTCAATATTTTTCTTTTTTGTCACTTTAAATTCTTTTACAGTTTGTTGAGTATCATAATTCAATGAAATAATAGAAAGCTGTTCATATTTATTTCCTGAATACTTTTTATGAGGTTTAACTTTCTGCACAAAAGCATCGTAGCTTTTTTTTTTTTTACAGGAACCTTTTTCAAAACTTTTTGACGCCAAAGACTCCAAATGAGAAGATGATCTGTCAGACTCTAAGCAATCCTGAAACTGGGTACGATCAGAGTCTTTCAACCCACCCTTACCATCAATTGTCAGTTTCATATTTTTATTTTTCTTCTAATCCGTGTGAGAAGCAAGGAAAAAAAGAAAAAAGAAAGAAAGAAAGAAGAGAATTAAGAACAAAGTAAGAACAAATAAAAAGGCATCAGAAGATGAAAATGGCAGACAATAAAAGAATGGAGAAGAGACTTAAATATAGCAAAAGCAAAAAATTAAAACAGTAACACTAACATCTAAAAAAGCATGAACCAGTTTAGACACCCTTACACTCTTTTCTCTGCTTCAGGTTCCTATGCATTATAATAATAGACTTCTGCATGTTAACAGAGTCAACATATCAGGGTAAATCAAGTAATAGAAACTATAATGGAATGAAGAATTTGAATTTGACCTGTCCTGGAGGCAAGAGAAGTGCTTTTGTGCAAACAGAAATATTTTTTTCACTAAATACTTTTAGTTTGATTATTATAATCCTCATGTCATATTAGATGGTCCTCAACTACTAATCAGAATTGGGATTGGAAATTCAGTTGTTGAGCAAAATGGTTGTTAAGCAAGTCACCCATCTGACTGCTTCATGAATGACTGCAAGATGGCATACTTAATCTCCTGAGTCATTAAACTGAGTAAAGGAGTTGCCTGTCAAGCTCAGCTTCCATCCATGCACAGAAGAAAATTGCTTTGGTGGGCTGCCAGCTGGGATCTTGACCTTCATTTCTCACTCCTGCTAGAGTTCATCTTCCCTCCATGGATGGAAGAGAATTGTTTTGGTAGGCAGTCCACCAGATCCGTTCTCTTCCATGCACAGAGGGGAAACAAACTCCTGCAGTGTGGAGAAAGATAGTAGAACAATTCAAGATCCTAGCTCTCTCCCTACAGCCCACTGGAAGTGTTTGTCTCCCTTCTGTGTGTGGACAATGCCTTTGAAGGGCTGTCAAAAGGGAGCTCAGATCTTTAGGATTTGACTTCTGTTTCTCCAGCCTAACAATGGAATTCTTCTCCCCTTAGCAGTAGCCCTTTTGCCTTCAGAGCTGCCTGCCAGGAGGGAATCTCATTTTCCATAGCAGATGGCAGCAGTACTTTATGGGCTGTGAAGCACTTTTTAATCATAATTGGGAAAACTGTTAAACAAACAGTCATAACTGGAGAACTACTTGTAAGTACATTTCACACTTCTTTAAATTTGTTACATTAATCTACAAAATAATTGTAAAATTTAGTATTATAAGACATTCCAATCTGCTTGTTTATTCTTCGGATTACATTTATGTTAACACGATACATTTGCCAATTCTGATTTTCAGTTTTAAAATATACTTGTCTTATTTGTCAGCTACACTTCTCTGGCATGCATGTATATAAAAGAACTCACTTTTATTGCATGTAAAGAATGCAAACATTTTATTGAATTTAAAGCATGCAAATATTACTATTCAGCAACATTTCTTTTTATACACTTGTGGCTTCTAATAATGGGAGAATTCCATGTTTGTAAGATAATCACTTAGATTATGACACTGATTTAGAATTTAAGATTCATAAAAAAGTTATTAGTGTGTACCTACTCTCCTCCCTATCCTCTGCCCCTATACAAAAGTACTTTCCATGAAACTGAGTAAAACAATACTTTGAGCACCAGGCAGTTTAAAGTTTTAGCAATACTAACTGGAAACACAGCATGTTAATCCTTTCACTGACATATCATGGGTCTCTTGGTTTGAGGTTTTATTCCCCGTAAAATTATGCAAATTGCATTCTACAACTTCTAGCAACTGACTTGTGTTAACCTCTTGGTTGAGGTAAACAAGAAAGCAATTTTCAGCTAATAAAATAATGCAAAGAAATATTGCAATATTTGTTTTCTCACATTATTGCCAAGTTAATGCACTAATATAATCTTAAATTATTATTGTAATATCCAGTAAGCAGGAAAAGAATAAAAATACTATCATGTCCTACATTATGTACTTTCAAAAACAGAAGTGTTTTTATTGTTTGAACTGATAAAGGTAGGTGGCTCAAACTGCTTTTTGAAAATAAAGTTTTATATAATCTGACCATGTTAATGCAGAAAAAACATTCTGAGGCCACTCAAAATTGTGCATCATTTGTTTTGTACAATTATTCATTTCAAATCAGTATAATCAAAGAACAGAATTTTGGGGTTGGTAGGATCCCTCTGCTGAAATCCTATGTCCTGTAAATCCATCAGATTTAAAAAGGAATTGCTTACACACACAAGGAGGGAAAAGAGGGTCATTTAAGGTCTTTTTTGCACACAGTGGAGAATGGATTAGCTCTCTTGTTTTTCAAAGAAGACGGGAAACAATCACTCTCCAACTTTCTCCTGAACACTTGATAAAAGATGAGAAAGATGGAAAAAGGCAAAATGGAGAGAGGGATCATGGGAAAGATGGATTGCACCTGAAATGCTATGGGCAAGTTGTTAAAATCTTTGAGAGTGCATTGAATCTGCAGGGCAGTGGTTCCCCAAGTTTCATCTACTGGTAGAAAAGCATGAAAAGTAAGCCACATGAAATATATAAACAGTCCGACAATACCTTTTGTTTTTGAACTGGTGCTAATTCTACCAATTGGTCATTGGGATTGAGTTTCATCACATGGGTCTGAAAAACATTTTTATCTTAGTAGTAATAAAAGCATAATTAATGTTTACATGCATAAAAACTGCTTTTTTACTGGAACATCTCAGATCAGTTTCCAAACAACCAGAAAATAATCAGAATTAGAGAAATGCAGGAAAAAGTTCTTCTAAATGCCAGACTATTTTTGTTTTAGCTCAGTCATGGCTACTTTGACTGATTTGTTTATATCCACAAAACATAACTTTTCTAAAAGTGATTGTAAACCAGGATAATTTTTATTTATTTATTATGTAACCTCACATATCTACAATTCCCCTGCCCCCTGTACAGTAGGACAGCATACTGTATAAATTTAATAAATTATTATTAAAACTGGAGAATATAAGTAATTTATGCCTTTCAAACAATGCCTAATTTTTGTATCTTTGAAAGGTATATCACCCATTGCTTTCCTAATTCTAAATATTAAATGTACTCAGTTCCTGAAATACATTTTTAACAAAATTTTATCTAAGAAAATTCTGATTTTTTTCAATATTTATTTTTATTACACATTTTTTCTTTACATATCTCAATCACATATTTAACAGATCTGTGGCATTATTCAAATAACTAGAATCAATATTCAATACATTATATACATTCTGTTCCAAAACATTCTAACCCTATGTACATTTTCAATTCTTATTTCTATTGTCTATCCATTCATACCATTTCTCCCATACCACATAGCATTCCAAATCATCCATTCCCTAGAACTCTAATGTGAATTTGTCCATTTCTGCACAATCAAATATTTTTGGGATTACTAATCCCTCTGGCGGAATACTATCTTTCTTCCAATATTGCGAAAATGCAATCCTTGCCACCGTTATTATGTGTAACATCAATTACTTTAACTTTCTATTGTATTTCTCCCTAATTATCCCCAGGAGAAACATTTCCGGTTTGAATTCTATTTGAAATTTAGTTAAATCCTGCAGCCAATTCTGTATATTTAGCCAATACCTTTTTGCTTCAGGGCATGACCACCACGAGTGAAAGAAAGTACTTTGTCCTTGTTTGCATTTCCAGAATTTTGGGTTTAAATTTGGATACATCTTGGCCAGTCTTGCTGGCGCCAATTGCCAATGTCAGTACATCTTACCGTATTTTTCGGAGTATAAGACGCACCGGAGTATAAGACGCACCAAGGTTTTGAAGAGTCCATTAAAAAAAAAAAGTAGGTAGGTAGATAGAGGGATAGAGAGGGATAAAGAGAGAAATACAGTAGGTAGGTAGGGGGAGAGAGAGAGTAGTTAGTTAGGTAGATAGGTAGATAGATAAAGGGATAGGGAGAGAGAGAAATAGAGAGAGATAAATACAGTAGATAGGTAGGAAGAGAGAGTGTGTGTAGGTAGGTAGGTAGGTAGGTAGAGAGAGAAATAAAAAGAGATAGAGAGAAATACAGTAGATAGGTAGGGAGAGGGGAAGAGAGAGAGCGCAGCAATCTCTTCATTGCTCTCAAACTCTTCTAGGAACTTGTTTCAGGGTAATAATTTCCTTATCTTTGTATACCATTGGTTCTTCTAGAGTTATTTTATATATTATGTCCCTGACCATTTTTTGAGCAAATCTTATATGCACCTGTTTGGGCAGTCTATGGCACCTAGCATAGTTGGTTTGGATTCTATAGACTTCGTCCAATTCGTTTAGAATTTTGTGTTTGTCTTTGAAGTAGTTCAATGATAGCTCTGCCATTATCTGTCCTAGGTCTTCCTCTTAAGCCTCTGTCATGTTCTGAAATCTTAGGTAGAAAGCTGACTGGCCCATTTCTAAATGGATTAGTGAGTCCTCTAAGTCCTTATTCAGCGCCGTCATCTTTTGGTCAACCAATTCCAGTTTTTTCCCAGTTTGTTCCATTTTGGTTTCCACTGATTTTATTTTTGGTTCATTTTTCTGGATTGCTTTTTGGATTGAACCCATTTTATTGTCCAGTTTCTGGATATCACTTTTCATTTCTCCATGGTTTTTTGATATTGACTCTTGTAACTTCACCATTGTCTCCTGGATCATTACCAAGGTGGTCTGCATTGTTTGCATATTTGGCATTGTGGTGGTCTTCTCTGTTGTTAGCATTCCTTTGATTGATCATTGGTTTGACAGAGAGGCCATCGTCATCGTTGGGTTTGATGCAGCTTTTCCCCCTGTCCTCAGAGTTGTCGTTGTAACACTGGTCATTTCTTTCAAGATTTTACTTACTAATCCAAGAATTCTATAAATACATTCCAAAATTACCATCAACTATTTACCTGTAAATCTTTTTGTCCCTCTCCGTGATACTATCAAGTATCTTGTAGTACTATTAATATATTATTAATATATATCTCTGCTCTTAATCAATCTAATCTAATCAAGTTATTCAGTATATAATTAAGGCTAACTGTAGATATGGATATAGATTTAATAGATATTAATATTCTATATATATTCTATATACGTTAATCAAGATATATGCCAATATAAATCTATAAGTTAATCAGTATGTATATAAATTTAGATATAAGTAAACATATAAGCATAGGTATTAGTACATCAGTTAATCAATCTATAGTTTTATAGATTGATTAACTGATGCACTAATACCTATGCTTATATGTTTACTTATATCTAAATTTATATACATACTGATTAACTTATAGATTTATATTGGCATATATCTTGATTCTATAAAACTATAAATATAAAACTATAAATATAACTATAAATAAATAAACTATATTTTGAATCTATAAAACTATAAATATAGATACAAATTTAAGTTTCAATATAAATATGAGTAAAGATATAAGTAAATAAATAAAGAAATAGCTATATAATTACTGGTGTAATATGGTTTTAGATATAAGAACATAAGAACAGCCTTGCTGGAACAGGCCCCAGCCCATCTGGTCCAGTATTCTGTCTCACACGGTGGCTCACCATTTGCTTCAGGGTATTCCCAAGCAGATGTCTTCATCTGCTTATGAGTCCCTGCAAATGGCATTGAGAAATATCCTGCCTATCTCTCCAACCCGGAGGGTGTCCTTAGATATCCATAATGATAGCCATGGATACCCTTGTTCTCCATGAACTCGTCTAATCCTTTCTTAAAGGTGTCGAGGCTCACAGCTATCACCACTTCTTCTGGCAGGGAGTTCCATAGACCAGTGATCCTCTGGGTGAAAAAGTACTTCCTCTTATTTGTTTGAGGTCTAGCTTCCAAAAGTTTCATGGAGTGCCCCCTAGTTCTAGTGTTGTGCGATAGGGAAAACAGTTTTTCCTTTTAGACTTTGTCCACACCGTGCATGATTTTATAGACTTCAATCAGGTCACCTCTCAGGCGCCGTCGTTCTAGAGTGAAGAGGCCCAGCCGTTGCAGTCTCAGATGGTAAGGTGTTCCAGCCCTCTAATCATTCTGGTATAAACAGTTTAGTTGTGAATTTTCTGATTGTTGGTTCCTGGGTTACTCACTTTATATTTATGCTAATATGTATAAATATTTCTTTAAAACTTCTTAGTTAATTTGATAAATTAATAACTGATCCCTTGGTAGCATTACAATCAATGTCCAGGCAGTTGTTTCTCCTTGCTCCTCCTTCGTCCGTTAATATCCTGTTATATTGTTTTTATCCTCTTTAATCCTCTTCCTCCTCCTTATTCATCTCCAAATCCCTCTGCTCCCTCTCCACTTTACTTTTGATCTCTATGCATTTCTCTCCATCCATCGTTTTGGAATGCCGATTTCTTCCTCCAACCTCCATATCGATACTCGTCTGCTCAGTTCCCTCTCACTGCCATGGTTCGCCGAAGCCCACACTCGCCATTCCTCACCTTTCTCACTTTTCTCCTGCTGCTCAGGCTCACCAAATATCTCTCTCCACTCCTCCTTCCTCCAATTCCTTCTACTGTTGATTTCTCTGTCTCAAAATTTTTTGTCCTTTCTCCTCTATTCACTTTTTACGGTAAATGCTGAATCACTGCTCCTCCCGCAGGGTTGCTACTTGTTCTTCAAGTAAATCCCCCCTCAGCTGGAGCTATCTTCTTTTCTGAATAACTTACTTTTACAGTCAGTTATCACTATTGCAGCTCTGGGATTTTGACCAAATAAATGCCAGTCTGTTAAGTAAATCTTCCCTTCCATCACGGCCTCGAGTCCGCTATAACATGATGACAGACACTTTTGCATTGGGTTGGCAGGGGTTTCCTTTACTGCAGTGGGTGATTGCCTTTCACCTTGCTGCCCTCCAGGCTTCCCCTCTATTCTGCTTAACTCTCCAGGCTCACTGCAACACTGAGGGGGTCCCCAAATGCGAAATATTTGGGGTCTAGGAATGGAGACCATTCTCTTTTCCTGGCACCATTGTCATGTCACACCGGAAGTCAGAAAATTCTGAATTTTAAGCAGCAAATTTTCACATCTCTATTTAAAAATGTTTTTTTCCCTGATATAAAATAAGCATTGCTACCAATCTAGGTCAGAGACCAGCTACATTTTTAGTTTAAATGTGCATATCTGGAATTTTGTAACTATAATTATAAGGCACTATGAGTTACAAAATCTTGTGAATCAAGTGGTAAAACTGTTCCTGGCTTGAACCCCTGCTGAAATCCCATTTCTGATTATTTTTCAACTCCAGCTTAATACTTCTTTCCTGGAAAAGTAGATACACCTAAACAAAGCATTACAATGCCTTCTATTTTCAATCTGTAAGAATATCTATCAGTTTAATTAGTTTTAAATTTAACTTTAAATTACCTTGGTCATGTTTTGTGTTATTCAATATTTGGAACTGTCAAAGCATTTTTTTTTCTATTGAACTGTAGTTGACCCAGTATAGTTAGAAAGAAAATCTGACACACAATGGCTCTGTTACAATTCAGATAATGCATTTTCCTATTTGTGTATCTCCATGTTTTCCTGCAGACTTCTTCAATCATTCACTAGTAAATACATTACCATATTTAGGACATCTGTAGTATCACCAAGGGTTTTTTCTTCATTTTCATCTGAATCATTCTCTGTATCACTGTTCTTTTCTTCCTTATCTCCTTTAAAACAAAATATATAATACACTTTGATTCTTTGGGGAGAAAAAGAATTTGTCCTGTTAATAGTTAATATAACAGGAGAAACTTTTTTGTCTCGATATGCAAATAAAGAGAGACAATAAAATACAATGAAACTTTCTTTTATAAACTGTCAGAGTTTTAGCAACGTGACTAGTATTAAGAGATAAACCCCAGGAGCAATAACACAGCACACATAGCCTTAAAACAATTAACAGTGGTTTATATATACAGACATATAGAGACATATACATGCAGAGATAAAAATCCCTTACCACACAGCTCGGACACAAGGAGAGAAAATGAGATACACAATGAGAGAGAAAAAAGCCCTCTAATAACCACCTATATAGACACTACCCATACAATGAGTCCTCCTCATTGCATCAGCCTACAAATTACAGCTTACAATCTTTCATCAACTGGCAGCTATTAAATCCTTGGTACCTTGACACTCTTCCCATTTAAAGCTGTACAGTTGATAACCGAAATGCTTTTACATATACTTTATACTTTTCCTACACACACAGGTTTTGTTACTATATTTCATATAACAGTTTCTCCTTTACAGTTTCTCTCACGTTACAGTATGTCTACATGTTTACATTGCACTACATTACATTAACATTTACTTCTTTCACATTTACATAATACTTTGGGCATTACCAACATTTCCTGGTACTGTTTTTTTTCCAAGATTTTTTTTTAATCAAACACAAACACAAAAAAAGAATTATCCTTCATTACATCTTGTAGAAAGCGTGTCAATTGGTTACAAATAACTTTCGTGCATACTTACTCAGTCATTACTTATAATTCATATTAGATTTTATATTTTAAGTCAGAAATCTTTATATAACTTACCATCAATATACCACAATTCTCATTTGATTATGATTATTTAAATGTCCCTTTGCTTAAAATAACTCATACTTAGAAACTCAGCCACGTACTGGCATTCATTAGCTATTTAAGAGTCCTCCAATAACATTGCATCTTTATGATATGTTCTAAATATTTTTTTATTTTTTATTTTATTAAATTTATACCCCGCCCTTCTCCTACAAAAGGACCCAGGGCGGCGCATAGGTAAATTAAAACACAACGTACATAAATAGATCAATTATTAAAATTCAATTAAATTAAATTACCCCATGCTAAAACATTTTAAAATTCTCTAATTAAAATTTATAACTAAAAAGTCCGGATCGGGTGTTTATCCTAGGCCGGCTTGTTGGAATAAATGCGTTTTCAGACGCCGGCGGAAAAGGCGGAGGTCTGTGGTGGTACGGAGTTCAGGGGGCAGGTCGTTCCAGAGGGTTGGGCCCGCCACAGAGAAGGCCCTTCCCCTGGGTGTCGTCAACCGGCATTGCCCGGCCGACGGCACCCGGAGAAGACCCTCTCTATGGGAGCGGATCGGTCGGAGGGATGTATGGGGCAGGATACGGTCTCGCATGTAACTAGGCCCCGAGCCATGGAGCGCTTTAAAGATGGTCATTAACACCTTGAAGCGCACCCGAAAGGCCACAGGTAGCCAGTGCAGCTCGCGCAGGAGAGGTGTTACGTGGGACTGTCTTGTGGCTCCCATGACCACCCGCGCGGCTGCGTTCTGGACTAGCTGTAACCTCCGAGTGCACCCCAAGGGGAGCCCCATGTAGAGAGCGTTACAATAGTCCAGCCTAGATGTCACGAGTGCTTGAGTGACTGTGCGGAGGGCAGCCCGATCCAGTAAGGGGCGTAATTGGCAAACCAAGCGTACCTGGTGAAACGCTCCCCTGGCCACGGCTGCCACATGGTCCTCCATGGACAGCCGGGAATTCAGGACACCCAAATTGCACGCCCTCTCCATGGGGGCCAATATTTCACCCCCAATGGCCAGTGTTGGACTTAACTGGCTGAACCGGGGTGCCGGAAACCACAGCCACTTGGTCTTGGCAGGGTTGAGCTTGAGTTTATTACTATCCATCCAGACCCGTACGGCCTCCAAACACCGGGCATCACCTCAACGGCATCGTTGGGGTGGTTTGGGGTAGATATGTACAGCTGGGTGTCGTCAGGGTACATATGATATTCTACCCCAAAACCACGGATGATCTCACCCAGCGGCTTCACATAGGTGTTGAACAGGAGGGGCGAGAGGATCGATCCCTGAGGAACCCCGCATATCAGGGGTCTCGGGGCCGACCTCTGCCCTCCTGCCTATACACATTGCAACCGACCAGAGAGGTAGGATGAGAACCACCATAACACAGTGCCTCTCACCCCCAACCCCCCCAGTCGGTGCAATAAGATACCATGGTCGATAGTATCAAAAGCCGCTGAGAGGTCTAATAGGACCAGGATAGAGGAACATCCTCTATCCCGTGCCCTCCAGAGATCATCCACCAATGCGACCAATGCCGTCTCGGTGCTGTGACCGGGACGGAAGCCGGACTGGCGCGGGTCTAGATAATCAATTTCCTCCAGGTGCCGAGGAAACTGTTGAGTCACCACACTCTCTACAACCTTCGCTAAAAAGTGAAGGTTGGAGACCGGACGGTAGTTATCCAATAATGCTGGGTCCAGGGAAGGCTTCTTGAGAAGGGGTCTCATCACCGCTTCTTTCAAGGCGGTAGGCAAATACCCCTCACTCAAGGAAGCGTTGACAATATCCTGGAGCCAGCCTCGCGTAACCTCCCAGGATGACAGTACAAGCCAGGAGGGACACGGTTCCAATAAACATGTGGTGGCCTTGAGTCTCCTCGACAACCTGTCCATATCCTCGGTAGTAACAAAGTCAAATTCCTCCCAAGATGTCAACTCAAGACCCGCATCGGACAATCTGACTGCGCTAGTTTCAGTGGAGGGCAACTCGCTCCGGATCCGAGCGATTTTATCCTGCAGGTATACACCAAATTCCTCTGCTCTACCCTGCAGCGGGGCTTCCCGCAGCCTCTGTTGAAAGAGGGAGCGGGTTACCCCAAACAGGGCGGCAGGGCGGTTCTCTGCAGATGCTATAAGAGTGGCACAATACTCACGTTTGGCCACTCTAATCGCCACCAAGTAAATCCTAATATAGGCTCTCACTAGTGTTCAGTCGGATTCTGACAGAGAAGATCTCCACCTACTCTCTTGCGGCGTTTCATCTCCCTCAGCTCCTCAGAAAACCAAGGGGCCTGGGAGATTCGGTGCTGCATGAGAGGTCGCAAGGGCGTGACTCGGTCCAAGGCCCCCGTGGCCGCACTATACCATGCGCCCACTAGGTCCTCAGTCGAGTCATGGGGCAGGGACACAGGCACTGGCCCAAGCTCCCTCTGGAACCTTTCCGGGTCCATCAGGCGCCTGGGACGGAACCATCTTGAGCTCTCAGGTTCTGCCTCCCCGCGGTGGGGTGTGACGATTGGAAAGTCCAGCCGGAGGAGAGCGTGATCTGTCCATGACAAGGGTGTGCTGACTAAATCCCCTATTCCCAGAACACTACTCCACTGACCCGAGACAAAAATTAGATCCAGGGTGTGTCATCCCTCGTGAGTGGGGCCAAGAACTACTTGGGTCAGGTCCATGGCCGTCATGGAGGCCACGAACTCCCGAGCTACCTCGGAGGTCTCGCCAGCAGATGGCAGGTTGAAATGCCCCATGACCAAAAGTCTAGGTGTATCAACCGCCACCACCTCCAGGAGCTCAGGCAGGGCTGCTGTTACATAGTGGGGAGCCAGGTATACAACCAGCACGCCCATCTGCCACCCGAGGCCCCACTTCAAGAAGAGGGACTCACACCCGGTCGTCTGTGGTACAGTGGTCTCCCTCGGCTCGAGACCTTCCTTAACCATAATCGCCACCCCTCCACCCCTACCTAGGGCCCTAGGCTGATGAAAGGCATGGTAGCCTGGTGGGCACATTTCCACGAGGGGTAAACCACCCTCGTGGCCCAACCAGGTCTCCGTTATACCCACCAGGTCGGGGTCCCCCTCTGACACCAAGTCATGTATGAGGGGAGCTTTGTTCACCATGGACCTGGCGTTGCATAACATCAGCCTAGGGCCCCGGCTCTGTGAATCCTGCCCTCCTAGTCTGCGAAGGCAGTCAATTAATACAGTTTAAATAGCAGTCAATTAATACAGTTTAACCTTTTTTGCACTCACTGTTTAGAATTTGTATCCATTTTTTTACCAAAAAACAGTGCATATATATATCATTAAACAATATCCATTATCATTTCATTATTTTTGTTGTAATTAATTATTTGTTAACAAAAAGTTTACTATTTATATCCAACTTCCACTCATCAAACCCAGTAACAGTATAACAAGTTCTAAATAAAAAATTAATTAATAAAATTTCTAGGTCTTTTTCCCAGGTCACTGTTTAAATTCAAATTTCTTTTACTGAGCCAGTATATATACCGTATTTTTCGGAGTATAAGACGCACACTGGTTTTGAAAAAGCAAATTACAAAAAAAAGTAGGCAGGTAGATAGAGGGAGAGAGAGGGAGAGAAGCCTCGAGGCCGACCTTTGCCCCCCTGCCAACACATATTGCAACCGACCAGAGAGGTAGGACGAGAACCACTGCCAAACGGTGCCTTCCAGCCCCAACCCCCCCAGTTGGCGCAATAGGATACCATGGTCGATGGTATCAAAAGCCGCTGAGAGGTCTAATAGGACTAGGATAGAGGAACATCCTCTATCGCGCGCCCTCCAGAGATCATCAACCAACGCGACCAATGCCGTCTCGGTGCTGTGCCCGGGTCGGAAGCCGGACTGGCGCGGGTCTAGATAATCAACTTCCTCCAAGTGTCGCGGAAACTGTTGAGCCACCACACTCTGAACAACCTTCACTAAAAAGTGGAGGTTGGAGACGGGACGATAGTTCTCTAATAATGCTGGATCCAGGGACGGCTTCTTGAGGAGGGGCCTTACTACCGCCTCTTTCAAGACGGTAGGCAGGGACCCCTCACTCAAAGATGCGTTGACAATGCCCTGGAGTCAGCCTCGTGTCGTCTCCCAGGATGCCAGTACAAGCCAGGAGGGACACGGGTCCAATAAACATGTGGTAGCCCTAAGTCTCTTGGACAACTTGTCCATATCCTCGGTGGTAACAAAATCAAACTCCTCCCAAGATGGTGTCACAAGAACAGCCTCGGCCCGCTCGACTGTCGATGGAGGGAAGCTCGTTCCGAATCCGAGTGATTTTCTCCTGCAGATAAATCCCAAATTCCTCTGCTCGACCCTGTAAAGGGGCTTCCCGCGGCCTCTGTTGAAGGAGGGAGCGGGTCACCTCAAACAGGGCGGCAGGGCGGTTATCTGCGGATGCAATAAGAGTGGCACAATACTCACCTTTGGCCACTCTTATCGCCACTAAGTAAGTCCTAATATGGGCTCTCACTAGTGTTCGGTCGCTTCGGAGTGAGAAGATCTCCATCTACTCTCTAGGCGTCTCTTGTGGAGCTTCATCCCCCTAAGCCCCTCGGTAAACCAAGGAGCCCAGGTGCTTCGTCTCCACAAGAGAGGCCGCAAGGGCGCGACTCGGTCCAAGGCCCCCGTGGCCGCACTTAACCATGCGGCCACTAGGTCCTCAGTCGAGTCGCGGGGCAAGTCCACAGGAATTGGCCCAAGCTCCCTTTGGAACCTTATCGGGTCCATCAGGAGCCTGGGGCGGAGCCATATAGGAATGTCCGGTTCCGCCTCCCCGCAGTGAGGTGCGGCGATCGGAAAGTCGAGCCGAAGGAGAGCGTGATCTGTCCATGACAGGGGTGTGATGACTAAATCCCCTATTCCCAGATCACTACTCCACTGTCCCGAGACGAAGATTAGATCCAGGGTGTGTCCACCCTCGTGGGTAGGGCCTACAACTACTTGGGTCAGGTCCATGGCTGTCATGGAAGCCATGAACTCCCAAGCTACCCCAGAGGTTTCGCCCGCTGACGGCAGGTTAAAGTCCCCCATGACTAAAAGACTGGGGGTCTCAACCGCTGCCTCGGCTATCACCTCTAGGAGCTCGGGCAGGGCTGTTGTTGCATAGCGAGGAGCCAGTATACAACTAACACGCCCAACTGCCTCCCTAGGCCCCACTTCACAAGGAGGGACTTGCACCCGGTCGTCTGAGGGATCGTGGTCTCCTTTGGCTCAAGACCTTCCCTAACCAAAATCACCCCCCCACCCCTCCCTAGGGCCCTAGGCTGATGGAAAGCTCGGTATCCTGGTGGGCACATTTCTACGAGGGGATGTCCTCCCTCGTGGCCCAACCAGGTTTCCGTAATGCCCACCAGGTCCGGGTCCCCCTCTGACACAAGGTCATGGATGAGGGGGGCTTTTTGTACCACGGACCTGGCGTTGCATAGCATCAGCCTAGGGCCCCGGGTCTGTGGTTCTTGCCCACCTAGTCTGCGATGGGGACAGGGGGAGCTGGAGCGCGTGACCACCCGTAACCAGCGGCCACGGTCCTCCAGCTGGTAATGTCCGTCCCCCTTCCCACCGCCCCTGATCCTCCCCAAGACCGTATTGATGGAAAATATCTCAGTGGAAACGACCCCCCCTTCCCCCTCCTCCGTTTCTCTACTTCCGCTTCCTGCCGGCCCTTTCATTTGGCGTACCCCCACCTGACTCTCCCTCCCCCCCTCCCTGGAACCCCCTAAAAGTCGAATAAAATGTTTATATAAAAAACCCCTTAGTCTGCGCTTCGCCCACCTCTCAGGAGCAATTAGTCCATCCTCGAGGTGGGCCCGTGTTAGATAGGGGGGCCAGGCCTGCGAGAGGGGAGACTCCCGCAGGCAAAGGAGATCGCGCCTAGAGTACATTTGGAACCCCCGTTGGTCGTCTAGGTCCGGGGGGATAATAGCAAGTCTGCTAAGAGTCCAGGGGAGCAGCAATAATGTGACAGGTGAATAATAAAGTGCAATAGATGACCTTAGGGGGGGGGGTAGGAGGGAAAAAGTCCATTATCAGATTGGTCTCACAGTCTTAGTCTATCAGTCTGAGGTCCTGCATAAGGGCAGATCGCAATTTAGTCCCTGCACGAACCCCAGTCGACTGTTCTTTTTGGCCACACAGGCCCAAGTCCGCACCTAGTACCACACGACTAGTTGGTTGTCGTGTGGCCTGATGAAAGATGCTGCCATGTGCTGGCCCGGCTCACTTCCTCCTATCCAAGGCACTCACTTTGGATCTTCCTGGGCCCTCCTGCGCCATCGTTCCACCGTTTCCGACCCGGCTGCTTGGCTTCTCTCAATCCATTCTCCTTCTTCTGCACCGTCGACACATTCTCAATCTCCTTCTCCTTCTTTCTTTTCTCCTCCGTCTCCATCTCCAACTCCATCCATCTCCTTCCATCATCATTTCATCTCCATTTCATCTCTCCATCTCTCCTCCATCTCCAATCCAACTCCTCCTCATTCTCTCTTTCCCCTCTTTCTCTCCTCCTCTCCTCTCTTCCTGTCTCTCTCTCTTCCAATCTCTCCTCTCGCAAACTTCTTCCATTTCCCCATACTGGCTTCGCCTCCCGTCCATCGTCTCCAGCCATCCAACCTTCAGCTTCCACAGCTTCCACAGCCATCCGTCCACAGCTTCCACAGCTTCCGCAGCTCTCTCCACTCCCCTCCTGGGCCGGTCGGTAAGATCACTCGGGTCAGGTCGGAATAAGATCCTCCCGATCCGGCACGGCTCGGTCCGGCCTTCAGATGTTCCAGCCGGACCCTTTAGTTCTTCCGCGTCCCGGCTTCGCCCACAACACCAGGACGCGCCGGGACGCTCTAGGCCGGGGCGTTCTAGGCCGCGGGGCCGACTCTGGCCGCGCCCCTCGCTCCCAGCGTCTCCACTCTCTCCAGTCACAGCCCAGGCTCGCCCTACGAATCCGGGCGGCCCGGCGTGACGGCCAGTGGATCAGCTTGCATGGCCAGCCCTCCACGATGGACAATGAGGGCTGGCAGCGTCCCTCCGGAGGTAAAACGACCCCCGGGTCTCCTCCTGATCAAGGCGCGATCGCCATTTTTCGCGCATGCGCAGACTGCATGAATAGTCTTGGGGAGGCTTGCAGGATGCTCCTGAGGGTGGGGGTGCAGCAAAAAAGAGAAACAAATGGTCCGTTTTTCGCAAAAATGGGCCGGTTTTTGTCAAACAAATTGCATTCATAGCCTTATGGAGGCTTATAGAGTGCCCCTGGGGGCTGGGGGGGGGGAAACAGCCCATTTTATGGTCATTTCTGCCATCCCCACCCGCCAGGAGCTCTCTGAAAGTCTCCATAGGGCTATGCACAACCATTTTGATGAAGGGGCGGGGTTTCAGGAGGCAAAAAGTGCTGTATTCAATGTATAAGATGCACCCAGATTTTCAGCCTCTTTTTAGAGGAGAAAAAGTATATTCCGAAAAATACGGTGTATGTATGTATGTATGTAACATATATCGATGTCTGTCTGTCTGTCTGTCTGTCTGTCTATCTATCTATCTATCTGGTTTCTGGTGATGAGCCGAAAGGCAGAAAGGGAAACAGTATGTCTCCTCCCTTAATTGGGGCCCTAACAGGGTGTTGTGGAACAATTATAGATACTAATCCTCCTGTCTCAGCTGATGCAATGGGAGAGGCTGGCTTGGCTGAATGGCTAAAGGCTCCTGCCTGATATGCAATACAGCCCCGGTTTGAATCACAGTAAGGGTAAATGTTGGTCTTGTTGTATTCAGGTGTTTTCCTGTGTAAGCGTGAGATTTTTTTTTGCAACATTTCGACAAGATCTCACTTACCATCTTCAGGCTTGGGTCTGTGGTTACGAAGGTGCCACCCTCCCTTAAATCTTGGTGGGGTGTGTGGAGTGCTGACTGTTGTTGTGAGTGGGTTGATTGGCTGTGCAGCTGTATCATGATTGGTAGATTGATGCTGTTTTAAAAGAATTTATTGCTTTTTACAAAATAATATTGGGAAAAGGGTATAGGAAAAAACGTTACATTTTAGTAGCTTCATGCCGGAGCCGGCGGTTCCCCCCCAAACTTCATCATAGTACAGGTTTTAGTAAAAAAAAAAGACAAGCACAATAACAAATACAATGCATATTTTCTATGTTCATTCTTCTTGTTTTTCCTTACCATCAATCATGACAACATTCAAATAAAATTTTTGAATAGTATCATTTTTGAGACCTAAGTCTTTTGGCTATTGATTTTTTCCTCGTCATCGGGATGGGCTGCCGCCCCCACTGTTCCTCCTTCATCGTCCCCTAGGAATATGGAGTATTTTTGCGAAAAAGCATTTGCCTATTCTAAAGTTTTGATTCTAATTCTACTCCCTTCCCAGAAAACCAACATCCCTTCTGGTAACAACCATTTGAACCAGATCCCGTTTTTAAATAGTTTCTTAGATAGGAAGGAATAATTCCTTCTCATGTCTCTAATTTTCTTTGGGATTTGCTTCAAAATGATTATCTCGTCTTGGTATTTCAAAGGCCCTTCCCTTTGGGCTCTCAGAATCTCCTCCCTCGTGGACTTCCTTAAAAATTTTACATGGACTTCTCTTGGGACATTATGTGTCCTTGCATATGCCGAATTGATTCTATAAGCCAGATCAATATCCCATGCAATTTGTTCTTTATTTTTTTGAAGATAATCCACTAATATTGTAATCATAATATCTTTCAAATCTTCTGCATCTGACTCTGGTATCTGGTATCTGACAGGTATGTTTTGAAATCTAAGAAAAAGTTACATTCTTTCAAACTCCAATTTTGAAATATAATTCCCTAATTCCGAACTTTCTTTTTGTATTCCTTTTACCTCATTTCCCATCCCAGCCACCCCTCCCTCCAACACCTCTATTCTTTGTTTGTTATCCTTTGTATTTTGTTGTATTTCTGATATTTCTAATTTTACATTTATCAGTTCCTTTCGCATTTCATTTACATTTTCCATTATTTTTTCGTTGTTCTTCATCATTTCTTGAAACATCTCATTGACCGATAAGTCCTGTGTGGTCTCACCTGCAGCCTGTAATAGTGAAGTAATCTTTGGTTGTATGGCTGAGCTGGATCAGGTAGAGGAGGGGGCAGAGTGCACTTTCCCAGGTGGTGGCTTTTTGGAAGTCATTGTTCTTAACAAAAGAAAAGATGGCGTCAGAAGGGCAGGTAGCCAGTACAGTCCGAGGCAGTTCAGATGAAAGTTTAGTCTTAGAATAGATTAAGGGAGCCAAGAGCAATCTTTATTGCCAATCCAATTGTCCAATACAATACAATACAATAGCAGAGTTGGAAGGGACCTTGTAGGTCTTCTAGTCCAACCCCCTGCGTGGGCAGGAACCTTATACCATTTCAGACAAATGGCTATCCAACATCTTTTTAAAGACTTCCAGGGTTGGGGCATTCATAACTGCTGGAGGCAAGCTGTTCCACTCAGTAGAGATCCCGAAGATTCCCAGGGGAGAAGCCTCGATGTGAATTTTAAAGTCTCATAGTTTAATCACAGAAGGGAAAATTCTTTAACAGTTAAAATTTTCCAGCGGAGGACAAGGGAGAGCCCATCTGCCCCTCCTTCTGGTGGGAAGAAAAGTGAAAGTTCCAATCCTCTCTTGTTAGAAGGTTGCCTCACAAGTTGTTACAATTAAACACATAGATTCATATACTTTTCAATTGTTGCTTAGATGGTAAGTCATTCCCAAGCCTCTCTCCATTTCTGGAGATAGCTTCTTTTTTAAATGCCGCTTTTCTTCCGAGAGGGGGTTCAATCAAACAAACACCCACCTCCATTTCCCATTTAAAATCAAATAAATACCAAGACTCACATTCCTGCTTGTCTGTCGTTTGGAGATAGAAGATTGAAAGGCATCCACCGCCCCTGACATTCCAGCTAACTTTTTATTGTTGCAGTTTGTTCCGAGAATTCATCGACGAAAAGACCGAAGCCTCCCTGCGTCGGCTTCCCGGCTCCTAGGGCGAAGCTGGGACCTCCTCCACCGGTTGCCACCGAACTGGGGGGGTCGCCGGCCAGCCGCCCCTGCAGCAGGAAACTCCTACAGAGCTCCCTGTGCCCCCGGGGGGGGGCGCACCAGGAGAGCAAGCGGCGGGCGGAGCGCGAACTCCGTCCGTTGCCTCTGAAGACCAGAAACAGAACAATTGGTAGATTGATGCTGATTGGTCTTATTTGTATGTTTCTCCTTATTTTGAATTTCAACAGCTTGGATGGAGGGTGGAGTGCTGTTGGTCAGTGCTGGTTTCCAGATGTCTGGTAGGTGGGAGGTGTCGTCACGTTTGTTCATATTGTTAGGTTGCTTCTCTATTTCGATGGCTTCTCTGATTATTCTCCTGTTCAGCTGTTCAGCCTTGGAGATCAATTTAGTTCCTTGAAAGTCAATATCATGTCCTGTAGTTTTGAAGTGTTGATAAAGAGATGAGGTATTAAGATGATTTTTTTTACTGCATTCTTATGTTCTGCGACATGTGCACTTATTCTTCTGTTGGTTTGTCCTATGTAAGTGGCCAGGCAGATTTTACATGGAATTTTGTAGTCTCCTTGGCTTTCTAGCTGGATCTTGTCTTTGGGATTCCTTAGGATGTTGGTTATTTTTTGGCCCGTGTTAAAGGCTGTCTTGATATTGTGCTTGTGGAGAATTTTGCTGATTTTATCTGGGGTGCCTTTGATGTAGGGGAGGAGGGCAATGCCATTTTCCTGTTCTGTTTCTTGGCTCTTGGGGGGTGTCTTTTTTAGGATTAGGTTGGTGATTGTTTTTCTTCGGAATCCATTGGATATTAATGCCTAATGCACCTTTGTAAACACAGACCAAAGCCTGAAGATGGCAAGTGAGATCTTGCCGAAACATTGCAAAAACAATCTCATGCTTACACCGTAAAACACCTGAATACAACAAGACTAGCATACACATACACACACACATACACACTATTAAGGTACATCCTTTGTCATTTCGTTATTATTGTAATTAGTAAATTATTGACAAAAGAAAAATATTTACCATTTATTACCCAACTTGAACCAACATATCTTTATATCTTATCACCACTGTCAATTATCAATTTAGCATAACATTCTAAAACAATCTAACTATCTAACTTACTAAATTACTTATTACAGAAATTAGCTAATTTTTAATTGTTAACTTTCATTATCAACTGGTATCTTTCCAATCACAATACCGTCTTCTTTCTTTTGCCATCTGTGGTATTAATCTTCCATTTATCTCCTTAATAAAGTTTTTATGGACTTCTCTCCGCACTTTGTTCTTTGTAGCATCTTTCAAGTAGTCTTGTTGCCCTCCATCTACTATTAGAATTAGTTTGTCTCTGGTTGTCAATCGTGCTTCCGGTAAATTTTTTCTCCCTAAATCCATCATCATTTCTCTTTTTTCTTCTTGTATCTTGAAATCTCGGATAGAGCTCTTTATCTCTCTCTAGCTTCAGCCTCCCCCCTTTTAATTTTTAAATTGACTTAAACGCAAACTGTTGTTATCTTCAAAAGAAGTCTATTTTTCCCTTTTCTCTGCTCAAGGAACACCTGTGAAAACAATCCCTTGGCTCTTTATCAGTTTTTATAAACAAATTACAGATCTTTCAGCTACAAAGCCATTGAGATCACAGAGGAAAAGAAAAAAGATACATTGTTTCAAAAACTGCAGCTTCTAGCCTCCAAGTGGCATTGTTGCTTCCTTTCACTCTCTGCTGCTTATCTGAAGCTTGAAAAAAATTAGAGTTCTTAGGTAGAATTTAATAACAAATAATAGGAACCATTGTTAAAACAAGGAAGAGGATTTTAATCCATAGGTCAAAAAATAAAATAACAATAAAACAGGAGAAGAAAAAATTGATCCATTCACTTTAAAAGGAAAAAACAGGGGGGAAAAAACCAAAACGCTGCAAGTACTTCAATCATTCCAAAATGATCCAATAGAGATTAAATTCACTGGTTAATTCTTTGCTTAAGGATTTAGTTTAGCTTAAAGAAAAAAAAATCCCTTTAGGCAGTCTTTCTTGTAATAAAAAAAAAAAAAACTTCACCAGATGGACACACTTTCTCTTTTCCCTTCCTTCCTCTGGAAGCTGTCCCAACTTCACCAGCCTAGAGGCTGCCTGTTTACCGCCGGTTAGAAGACCTTTCGTTGGATCAATCACAGACTTTGTGGTGTCCCTGTGATCAGCACGGCTTTGTCTTCCTCTTTAGCTCCTCTCAAATCGTCTGCAGGACGGTTTAGGTCCAGATGGACCGTCCAGTGGTAAAAGTATCGACGGCGATCTCGCAGTCTTGAGACCGCATGTCGTTTCATTGAAACGTTGGCTCCTCCTTTTCAACCAATATTTCCTGGTACTGTTGATATTCATACCTAACACTATATGCTCTGATCTCACTGTTCAGGAGGTACACCTTTGTTACTCCTTTCAAATCGTCTTGGTATTATGTATTTCTGTGTCACTTTTTCCTCCTCTTTTACATCTACGTCATCTATGCTTTCACATTTTATCAAAATTCTATCCTCTTCTACATCTCTATCTGACTTGGTCTCATCTTCCAACAGATTAGAACTCCTTATTGGCATTAACACATCATGATTTGCATGTATCCTATTCCAGTTGTTCTATTCTGCAAAATTAGCAGATCTGGAGATCACTACTCCCTTAATACCATTTGTAAACCTGTACCCCTTTGTTCCTGGCTCATACCCAACAAACTGAAGCTTTCTGGCCGTTCTCTGACCTTTTCTTCTTGTAGCTTTCAGAATATGTACTCAGCCATAGCTACCAAATGTTCTAAAATGTATTAAAATGGTTTCTTTTCATGCATCAGGAAATATGGCATTTTCTGTATTGCTTCACTCCATATTCTATTAACTATATAATTTGCTGTCTTTATGGCTTCTCCCCAGTAAGCTTTACTCATGCCTGCATCAACAAGCAATGCATCTTTCATGGTCTGTAATACACCATTTCTTCTTTCACTCACCCCATTCTCAGCAGGCAAATACAGATTCGTTTTTCTATGCCATATGCCTAGATGCTTAACCACCCTTTGAAACCTCTCAGACATAAACTCTGTTCCACTATCTGTTTACAGCTGGCATACCTTACATCCATGCTGTCATTCTATGAGTGTTACCCATTTTTTGAATTGTTGCAGTACTCTGGTCTTATCTTTCAGTACATAACAATACCCATATCTACTGTAATCATTTACTATGACTAAGGCACATCTTGCTCCTCCTAAAGAGGGTGCTATAGGACCAACCAAATCAACATGAACTAATTGTAATACCCTGTTTGTAGTTTTTGCACTTTTCTTACTTACAGGATACATTTTGGCTTTTGCTTCCTTACACACAGTACAATCCAAATACACATTACATTTCTTTTTTTTGTCCAAACAATTTTTATTGATTTTTACAATTTTTATAGGAAAAGGGGAAGTGGTAAGGTTCAGTGATAACATTTTAGGACTTCCATGTCGGGGTCGGTGCTCGCCTCTGGGGCTTCATACAAATACATTTTAAAAAATATATAGTGGTGAGAAATAGATATATCATATTACATTTCATGAATTCAATCATATTTTTTTTTAACATCCATCTTGGTTATAGTGAATTTCAAAACATACTTATTTTTGAGATCTGAGTCTCTTAGCAATAGTTTCTTCTTCCTCCTTCTTTTCAATGGGTGCCCCCCCCCGCTCCTTCTTTTTCTTCTAGGAGTGGGGAGTGCCTTCTAAGAAAAGCCTCCGCCTCTCCTATTGTTTTAATTCTAACTCTACCCCCTTCCCAGTATACCAGCAATCCCTCAGGCATCAACCATTTAAACCAGATTCGTTTTTTATATAATTTTTTGGATAGGAAGGAATACTTCCTCCTAATCTCTTAAATTTTTTTTGGAATCTGCTTCAATATGGCAATTTCTTTGTCTTGGAATTTTAATGGCCTACCCCGTTGAGCCCTCAGTATCTCATCCCTTGTAGACCTTCTTAAAAATTTAATATGAACTACTCTTGGTACATCATTTATCCTAGCATATGTAGAATTAATTCTATAAATCATGTCTATATCCCCCCAGAGATATTCTTTATTTTTCTTTGTAAAATCTGCTAAAATTGTACTCATTAAGTCCCTAAGGTCCTCCCCTTCCTCTTCAGGAATGTTCTGAAATCTGAGGAAAAAAGACATTCTTTCAAACTCAATCTTTGACATCTGCATATTATTTTCTCCTGTTTCTTTTCGTATTTCTCCTAACTCCTCTTTCGTCTCCTCTGCTCCTTTCTCTAACACTTCAATTTTTTGTTTATTTTCTATTGTATTTCCTTTTGTCTCTCGCATTTCTAATTTTAAATCAAGTCCTTTCTAATTTCTCGTATTTCTGTCAATATATCCTGCAACATCTCCTTAGTAGTTGGTTCTTGGGAGCTCTCTCTAGTTGATTCTTTTTGTAGTATCTCAGTAATTTTCCCTTGTTGTAGAATCGGGCTGTATCTGGCAGATGATGGGGCAGAAAGGGACTTTCCAGCTGGAGGTTTCCTGTATGCCATTGTTCTAATTGTAGTTGTGCAATAAAAATGGCGTCAGAGAAGTGAGCAGTCAGAGAAGTCCAAGGAGCTGGAGAAAAGTTCAATTGAAAATTCAAATCCAAAGTTGTAATAAAGACCAGAGAAGAAAGTTAATCATCTAATTAAAAAAAAAAGAAGAATCCACTTTGGGAGAGTCACCAAAGGCTTCTTGGGGAGGGTGTAAAATAAATTGTCTGTTAAGCTGTTAAAAATGCTGTGGGCTGCTTTCCCTGGGTCAGAGGAAGTTTCCAATTAGGAACAAAAGGAAGCCATTTTCCGCTTCATTGAGAAGAAAGTACAAGCAAAAGTTCCATTTGTTGCAAAGGGCTCGTTACAATGTTGTCACTATAACTCCATAGGTAACAAAGTTTCCACTTTAAAATAGTATTCGTTCAGATGCCAATAATTCTTTTTAACCCTTCTCCTTTGCAGAGACCATTTCAAAGCGCCGCTTTTTACAAGGGGGGGTTCTACAAACAAAACTCCCCCCTTTATTCTTCTTTGCAAATAGATTGAATGAATTAAGCAAAAACTCACAGTCACATTCTTAATGCAGGAGACCCGGTGCAATCCTCTGTCCCTGACATTTCCGTCCAAGTAGGAATTTTCCAATTATTCCGGCATCCGTTGGCGAGAGGAGTCTGTCCCCCCCACTATCCGCTCTCCAGCTCCTAGGTCGAAGCGGGAAAGGCTCCCCACCGACCGCCATCTGTGTGGGGACCCCCCCGCAGCCATCCCTACGGTGAAGAGAGTCCCTCGAGGACCCTCAAAGCCCCCGAAGGCGCTCACCAGAGAAAGCAAGCGGCGGACGCGTTAGCAAACATGTCCGTCATCTCCGGACACCGGAAGCAAAGTCAACATTACATTTCTTTAACTTTAGTCCCTCAGCTATGTCAGGCACATTTTTCAATGTGTTAAAACTTGCATGCACAATCTTCTATGTAACAGGTGTATACAGTTGTCATGTGTAGGAGTATTCTTAAGTACACATGCACAATTATGTTCTTGCATTCCCAGAACATGCCGACCATCCTTTTTAACCCCTTGTGCACATACCTGTCCATTTTTCTTAATGGTATATAGTCCCCCAGCAAATACTATTTCATACCCTTGCCTATCTAACATGAAAACACTTAACAAATTGTGTTCTAAAGCAGGTACATACAATACATTGCACATTGTAGCATTAATTTCCAATACATAAACATTACCCTCCCCTTTTACAGAAGCTCTCTGTCCATCAACCAGACTAACCCACGTTTTCCTTGCTGGTTTCAAACCAGAAAACACAGGTGGATCGTTAACAATTTGCTGGCTCGCCCCACTGTCCAACAACTCCGTATTCCTGGTGTGTTCAGTTGTTGATGCTGCCAGGGAAAACAACACTGGAGAACCGCTCCACATTTGCTGCTTAGAGCCACACCCTTGTCTCTCTGCTTCCTCCTCTCAGGACAGCATCTCTGGAGATGTTCAGTAGAACCACACATTTAGCATCTCCTTAACCATTATGTCTCCTTAATCTCACAAAGTTAACTCTTTCAGTTGTTCTGTCAACATCCTGTACTATTGCAGATGCTGGTCTGTGCTGAACGCTTTCTCCTCTCTTTCCTGTTCTCCTTTCTAGCCATTTCTTTTCTTCCTCCAACAACTGACCTGTTAAATATGCCATGATTAAATCCTTTTCTTCCGTAGACTCTAAACTAGTCACAAGAATGTCCCATGAACTGTCCAAGAAACTAAGCACTACATATACCTTGTGTGTTTCCGTAAATGTCATTCCAACTTTCTTCCAATTCAAGGAATGTCCTTCTCATATTCTGCAAATGTGTGGTCATACACTCTCCCAGCTTCAACTGCACCTTATACAGTTTCTCAGTCAGCAACACTTTACTCCCCACAGTCTCTGTCACATACACACTGTGCAATGCCTCCCAGCAACCTTTCACAGACTGGAGACTGCTCACGTGTAGCAACTGACTGTCTTCTAAAGCAAGAATTATGCTGGGTAGAGCCTTTTCATTTTTCCTCTGATCTCCATCATCCAGGACTGCTAGTGGATTAGTAACAATCGTTCACAACTCCTCCCTTTGCAGATACATCTCTATCTTCACATTCCAGGAGAGGTAATTTGTCTCATTCAGCTGAGACACTAGGAAACCTCCTCCCATTATGCCGACAGAGGCCATGCTGCCTGCTAATCACTATTTAAACTACTTACTGTGGTGTAAGCTTACACTGGGTTGCTCTTCTTTCTAAGCTCTCTAGTTACTTTGGCCCTCTCTCTGGACTGGGCCCATAACCTGTCAGAATTTTAGCAACGTGACTACTATTATGAGATAAACGCCAGGAGCAATAACACAGCACACAAAGCTTTAAGATAATTAACAATGGTTTATATATACAGAAATATTCAGACATATACGTGCAAAGATAAAAATCCCTTACCACACAGCTCAGATATAAAGAGAGAAAATGAGATACACAATGCGAGAGAGAAAAAAGCCCTCTAATAACCACCTATATAGACACTACCCATACAATGAGTCCTCCCCATTGCATCAGCCTACAAATTACAGCTTACAACCTTTCATCAGCTGGCAACTATTAAATCCTTGGTACCTTGATATAAACCTTGATGTGGTAGTTGAAATCCCTGGGATGCAATATTCTCTCGATAGCCACATTTGCTAGACTCACTCACATCTTAACCCAATTCATGGGGAATCAGGTCTTCCTATTATTGCAAAAGGCCATAAGAATAGAGGCCCTCCAGATCAAAGGGCAAGGGAAGTTATGGAGAAGGAATGCCTTCAAGGTCGCACCAGATGTCAATATTTAAATAAAGGAACTGAAAGTGCTCATTCATTGTGACCTAGTGATGCTTTGGTAAAGGTTGTCCCACAAATAAGCTGACTTTCAGGCCTGCAGTCATATTCCTTTTAGGATCTTTGGCTTGCCACACTCTCTCTTATTTGTGGTGGATGATCTCTGGAGGGCTGGTGATCTCTGGAGGGCTTGGGATAGAGGTCATTCCTCTATCCTGGTCCTATTAGATCTCTTGGCGGCTTTTGATACCATCGACCATGGTATCCTATTGCACCGGCTGGAGGGGTTGGGGTTGAGAGGCACCTTTACGGTGGTTCTCCTCCTTCCTCTCCGACCCGTCACAATTTGTGTTGGCAGGAGGGCAGAGGTCGACGTCGACGCCCCTCACATGTGGAGTGCCTCAGGGGTCGGTCCTCTCACCCCTCCTGTTTAACATCTACATGAAGCTGCTGGGCGAGATCATCTGTGGTTTTGGGGTAGAGTTCCATCAGTACGCTGATGATACTCAGCTGTACATCTCTACCCCTAACCACCCCAATGATGCCATCGAAGTGATGTCCCAGTGTCTGGAGGCCGTGCGAGTCTGGATGGAGAGGAACAAACTCTGACTCAACCCGTCCAAGACCGAGTGGCTCTGGTTCCCAGCGTCACGATATAGTCAGCTGGTTCCATCTCTGGCTATCGGGGATGAATCACTGGCCCCCGTGGATAGGGCTCGCAATCTGGGCATCCTCCTGGATTCTCGGCTGTCATTGGATGACCATGTGACAGCCGTGACCAGGGGGGGCTTTTATCAGGTTCACCTGATACGCTAGTTGCGCCCCTATCTAGATTGTGACGCCTTACGCACGGTCACTCAAGCACTCGTCACCTCCCGCGTGGACTACTGCAACGCTCTCTACATGGGGCTACCCTTGAGGTGCACCCGGAGGCTCCAGCTAGTCCAGAATGCGGCCACGCAGGGGATCCTGGGAGTGTCTCAATACTCCCATGTAACACCTCTCCTGCGCGAGCTGCACTGGCTGCCTGTGACTTTCCGGGTGCGCTTCAAGGTGCTAGTAACCATCTTTAAAGCGCTGCATGGCACAGGACCTGTCTACTTGCGGGACTGCCTCCTACCACATACCTCCCTTAGACCTTTCCGCTCACACAGATTGGGCCTCCTCAGGTTGCCATCCGCCGGACAATGCCGACGGGTGGCCCCCAGGGGGAGAGCCTTCTCTGTGGCGGGGCCTGCCCTCTGGAACAACCTACCCCCCGACCTTCGCACCATCACAGACCTATGCCTCTTCTGCCGGGCACATCTATTTCAAGAGGCCGGCCTGGCTTAGTTTTAATGGGTAAAGTTTTAATTGATTTTAGCCTTTTCTAATCCAAATTTTTAGCACAGACCCTAATTTAATTCATTTTAAACTGTTTGTATTGTATTGTATTGTATTTGTTTTTTATATTTCTGTGCACCGCCTTGAGTCCCTTCGGGGAGATAGGGCGGTATATAAATTTGATAAAATAAATAAATAAAAATTTACTATGCTGTTTCATTAGTGGGGAATAGGGAGGTGGGAATAGTAAAGAGTAGAATTTGCTGTTATCAAAATAAAACATTCTTTTCTAGAAGCCCAAGGTCATCCTTTGTCTTCGCACCTCTGCACCTGACCGCAAATAGATGGGTGAAATTGCCAGCATGGCAGTGGAAGACTGGACCATGTGATGATGAACCTGTGGGGGTGGGGTCAAGGTCTTGAACTTTCAACTGAGTGGAAAATCCAGGAAGCTTTCAGATTCGGTTTTTCCGCAGATTGTACCAACATGTCTCTCTTATTAAATTGGAAGTTTGAGGAAAGCTCTACGTTGGACTCAGATTTAATTCTGGATGATATTTGGAATGCTGACATTAACCCAAATCTCCTTTTAAATAAATCCGGCACTGGGTGCAGGAGAGGGGTGCTGACTCCCAACACTGACCTGACCCAGCCAGCGTAAAATATCAGTGAAGAATTAAGATAAAGCTTGAGAAGAGAAGCTGATGATGAATTGCTTCTCTGAAAATTTCCGAAGTACAAAGCAGTTGGTGGAGGAGGAATTTTCAGAGATTTATAGCATGTGGAAAAATGCAGCCGGAGGGGTCTGGAAAAGCTAATTCAACACACAGCTGGAGAATGCAAGAACATTCACCCACTAGCCGACCAAATTATTGGAGCCTCCCAGACCAACTTATGCAGCCAAAGGTGAGTGAATCTTTCCCCCCTTTCACTAGTAAAAGCTGCAATGGACTGGAGCACTGGAGTGGAGATAATTACTCCTTCCAGTCAGTGAGAAATGAGCTGAGCCAGCTGGAAAGGATTTGGCCAGCATCTCTCACTAGTCAGTCACTGATACTTGGACTGCAGATTATGAACCAAGCACCACCAAATTGGGCTTTCTTCCCAGATTATGGATGGGAGAGATGCCAGTGGGCATCTACTTGGCTGTCAATATGGGAAAATCCTCCAAGTCAGCAAAAAGGGCCTTGGGCCACATCCCCCCACCCCCAAATCAGCCATTGATGTTTGAGCTGTCCTGTGAATCAAGCAACCCCAGAATGGGTGTTCTTCCCAGGTCATGGATGGGAGAGATGCCAGTGGGCACCTGCTCTCCCTCAGCAGATGGCACCATGGCAGATAACTGGGCAGTGGTCAACCCAGGGGTTGACCCCCCCCCCAACCAAGTCCAGTCTCACCTGCAATGCCCCAACAGGTTCTTACCCCATTTTCCTCCAGAGAAGAGTTCTCGACAATGGAAGAAGGGCTGAATGAGGGGGAAACTGCAGGATGGATAGTGGAACAGAGTGATGAGGCAATTCCTAAGTTTAGTGGTGCAACTGGTTTCCGTCCCTTGGGGGGGATAAAATGCTGGTGTTGCTGTCAATTCGGCCACAGAGCGTCAGAGTACCAACCGCTACTGTGGTAAAGAGAAGGCCCTAGAAGCTACCACAGAAGAGTCATCTAGGCCAACAACTTCAGGAAGAGTATCCCCAACCTGAGGTGATGAAAGGTCCTATCAATGGGGAGGTCTCAGAGGAGGAAAATGCCAAAGATGACCCAATGGTTAATGCACCCATCCACCCCTTTACTATAAAATGCAACGTCCAAGTGCCAGAGATGGGAGTGGAGGCAGAAATTGGGGCAATTGTGGACACCAGCTGCACCTGATGCTTAATCAGCAGGTTGATTGTGGAGCAGCTAGGCATATGCACAAGACCCCTAAACCATCCCATTCGGTTTGAGCAAGTGGATGGTACACTGATTGCGGGGGAGGGGGCAGCCATGAAAATTACTGAATTGGTAAAGTTAATGATAGACCACCACTATGAATTCCTCAGATTCATCGTAGCTCCAAGAATGCAAGAATCAATTATCTTGGGGCTTCCATGGCTGGACAAGTGGAGGCCTACAATAAAGTGAGAGGATGGCATTAGGAAATTGATTATCGGCTTTGCACAGTTACCACCAAAAGGCCACCCAGTAATGATTGAACCAAACAGCCCAGACCATCCAGAACTTGCAGCACATTCAGCAGACACCAAACTCCTAGGGATCCAACAAGTACCAAAAGACTACTGGGACTTTGCGGGGGTGTTCAGTGAGGAAGATGACAACTATCTTCCCCCTCACCAGCCCAACAATTGCGCAATAGACTTCAAACCTGGGACTACATTACCAAAGCCAAAACTGTACTCCATGACTCCCAAAGAGATGGTTGAATTGAGGAACTACATAGACATCAATTTGAAATGGGGCTTAATTAAACCAGCAAAGTCGAAAGTAGCAGCCACAGTGCTCTTCAGAGAAAAGAAAGATGGGGGATTTGTCTCTATGTTGATCTGCAAGTCTTGAATGCAGTATGGGAAAAGAACACCTATCCCCTTGCCCTCATGAAAGATATTTTGAACCACTTGGCTAAAGGCAAAATCTTCATCAAGTTGGACTTGAGAGAGGCGTTTTACCGCGTACGGATAAGAGAGGGAGATGTGTGGAAGACTGCTTTTAACACCCCCCTTGGCAGTTTTCAATACAAAGTCATGCCATTTGGGATACAAGGAGCACCCACAGTCTTCATGCAGTACATAAATGAGGTGCTACATGAGCACCTGTACTGGGAAGTGCTCATTTATCTAGATGACATCTTGATCTTCTCTGAAACCCTAGAACAGGGGTCAGGAACCTATGGCTCGTGAACCAGATATGGCTCTTTTGATGGCTGCATCTGGCTCGCAGACAAATCTTTAATGAAAAAAATAGTAACGTTAAAAATATAAAACATTTTCATGAAGAGAACTAGGCACTTGAGAGCCGAAAAATGACCGGAGGAAAAGGAGAAGCCGCCGCTGTCAAGCCGCCAGGGAGAGAGGCTGGGGCTGGCCAGGTCCATCCTGGTACCTGGTCGGCTCAGTGGGAAAGTTGCAGCAGCCACCCGAGCGCCTTAAACCCGCCTCCCAGCAGGACGGGCGGGGGGCGGCCCCGGCGTGGTGTGGCCAGGGAGGTGGCCCAGCCCAGCACTGCCCCCGCCTGGGGGGGGAGACAGCGCCTCTGAGCATCTGCAGAGTGCCGCCACCTCGGCCTCCGCCCATCCGCCGGGGAGGAGCGCTCGCAGCCGGTGGCCTCACCCCTGCCGGAGACTGCTGGTGATGAATGATGAAGCCCTGCGACAAGGATGGCCGGCCGCATGAGGAGCCAGACCATCCGCCGCTTTGCGGAGCAGACATTTGGCCTGGAGGCGGACAGAGCCGCAAGCCTCCCCCGGACTGACCTTTCCCACGCGCGACACCCCACCACCATCATCATGTCGCCCCTGGAATGCAGCCAAAAGCCCTCCTGGCCTTCCACCTCTCAGCAGTCGTCCGGAGTTCCACGGCCCCCATGGGAGGGAGAGGTCAGGTGCTTGGGGGGAGGCAGGCAACCATGCTTTTCCCCCTCCCCACTGAAGGAAATGCGCTCATGGCAGGGGAGAACGGAGCCTCTGGGAAAGAAATGCCCCAGTCAGGCTTCCAGCAACAGGAGCAGTCTACCTGGCGCTCCGAGCAAAGCTGCAGATAAGAGCCAGGTGGTCCTGGGTCCTCTTCTGGGCAGAGGGGGAGGGGGTTGCTTTGCTTCTTTGGATTGTGGGGAGAATCAAGAAGCTGTTGCCTCCCCCCCCTTTTGTAGCTGGCTTTTGAAACTACATTTTGCTTTTACACTATGTTACCCACATGACTGTAAGACATGTATGGTATGGCTTCCACATAATTACATTTTAAAATATGTGGCGTTCCTGGCTCTCTCAGCCAAAAAGGTTCCCGACCCCTGCCCTAGAAGAACACATGAAGCTGGTATGTTAAGTCCTGAAAAAACTTCTGGCCGCCAAGCTATATGCAAAGTTGTCGAATGTAGATTCTTTGGGTTATCGCCTTTCCAACACCTCACTAGATTCCTTGGGTTATCGCATCTCCAACGAGGGGATAGAAATGGATCAAGGAAAAGTGAAGTTCCCAAAAGATGACCTAATCAATTTATGAACCTAAAGACAAAGTTCAAAAGAAATCCATTCATTTATTATGATCAACATTTTGACATGTTATTCTGCACAGCCAAAACTAATTTCACCTTAATTGCATTTTAACTTTACCCCTCTATATCCTCCCTTCTGTCTGTGTCATAAATCTCATTCACCAACAAGGCGCTACTGCAGGTTATGAACATGTGTATTTCACATGCCAACTGCAAGAATGTGAGACCTGACTGGCCAAAGATATGCATGGAATTCTCCTCCCTTCTCTGTGTTGAATTGATAGTAGTCATGGAAACGCTTTACAAGTTGACATCCGGATCCCCTTACTTTCCAAAAGCAACCTGCATAAAACAAAGCAATTCGAGTACAGGTGTATAACTTAGGGATGCGTTCCTCCCCCAGGTTTGCTTGGATATTCTGCATGGAATTTTGCTATAAGGCGATCAGCCTGGATATTTCTACTTTTCACCCAAGATGCCTCTGATAAGGGATAACCCTTCCACTTGATTGTACTTTGGGTCCATCTCTATTCCCTCATTTGACACTCAGCAACCCAGGTAGTCTAACCATGTGTTAGGAATAGATTCCTAGAGTTGGGTAGACAATATATAATACCATAATGACAAATAGTCATTGTGGCTTTAAGGATATTGGAATGTTAGAGTGCAATTAGTAAGTGCAATTATCTCTAACTATAAGAGGAAGCCAGCAGAGCACATCTCTTTCTCTCTGCTGGATTTGCTGTTTGATAACTGAACTGCTCGTAATAAAATATTATCTAGGAGTAACAATTGACAAAACTAGGAGAGGATATAAACTGTCTCAGACAGATAAAATTATCACATTTCCTAAACAGTTTAAGATGGAGTTGTGTAAGCCTTCCAAGACTCCTATGAGTCTAGAGATTAATAACAGTAGCAATGCACCGAGCGCTATGTTCGATAAAGGGTTATACCAATCTTTAATTGGCAGCTTATCGTACATCAGCAATTGGACTAGACCCGACATTGCTTTTAGTGTTAACCAATTGGCAAGATATAATTCAGACCCTACAGAACGACACTGGCAAGCAGTAAAGAGAATTTTGAGATACTTAAAAAATACTATGCATTATGGTTTATACCTAGAACCAAACGAAGATTTAAAACTAACTGCTTACGCGGATGCAAGTTTTGCTATGGATATAGAAAATAGAAAATTAACATCAGGTATAGCCATATTTCTGGGAAAATCATTGATAGGTTGGAGATCGATAAGGCAAAAGCATTTAAGTATGTCAAGCATGGAGGTTGAATTCTCGTGTCTGCCACTACTGTGTACTGATATAATTTATTACAGACAATTAATGAAAGATACAGGGATTGAAATAGAAGAGCCAATAACTCTATTTGAGGATAACCAGGCAGCCATCCAAATGGCTACTAATTTAGCTATTAAGACTAGATCGAAGCACACAGATCTACAACATCTTAATCAATCAATCAATCAATCAATTTAATATTTGTAAACCGCTCCCTCTCCCCATAGGGACTCGGGGCGGTGCACAGGAAGAATAAAAAAAAACACAATAAATATATACAAACATTTCTTTAAAAAACAAATTAAACCTAAACCTGTGCTAAAATTCCCCATTAAAACTAAGCTATACTTAAAAACTTCCCAATAAAACCCCAGAGACAGAGAGACTATCCTAGGCCGGCCAGACAGAAAAGATGTGTTTTTAATTTAAGACGGAAGGAGCGGAGGTCCGTGGTCGTCCTAATGTCGGGGGGAAGGTTGTTCCAGAGGGCCGGGCTCGCCAGAGAGAGAGCCCTTCCCCTGGGTGTCGCCCGCTGACAAAGTCTAGTGGACGGCACCCGGAGAAGTCCCTCTCTGTGGGAGCGAATCGGCCGTGAGGATGTATGAGGCAGGATCCGATCCCGCAGATAGCTAGGTCCCGAGTCATGGAGCGCTTTAAAGATGATAATTAACACCTTGAAGCGCACCCGGAAGACGACAGGTAGCCAGTGCAACTCTTGCAAGAGCGGTGTTACATGGGTAAACCAGGCGGTTCCCATAATTGCTCGCGCGGCTGCGTTCTGGACTAGCTGAAGTCTCCGGGTGCACCTCAAGGGGAGCCCCATGTAGAGAGAGTTACAATAGTCCAGTCGGAATGTCACGAGCGCATGAGTGACTGTGCGAAGGGCGTCCCGATCCAATAGGGGACGCAATTGGCGAACCAGGCGAACCTGGTAAAACGCCCTCCTGGCCACGGCTGTCACTTGATCTTCCATGGACAGCCGGGCATCCAGGAGGACACCCAAATTGCACGCCCCATCCACAGGGGCAAGATGTTCGCCCCCTATGGCCAGCGATGGAGTGAGCTGGTTGAATCGGGCAGCCGGAAACCACAGCCACTCGGTCTTGGTCGGGTTGAGCCCGAGTCCGTTACTTCCCATACAGATCCGCATGGCTTCCAGGCACTGGCACATCACCGCTACGGCATCGTTGGGGTGGTTTGGGGTAGATATATACAGCTGAGTATCATCAGCGTAAAGATGGTACCCTACCCCAACACCATGGATGATCTCACCCAGCGGCTTCATGTATGTGTTAAACAGGAGAGGCGAGAGGACCGACCCCTGAGGCACCCCACATGTGAGGGGTCTCGAGGTCGACCTCTGCTCTCCTGCCAACACAAATTGCGATCGGCCAGAGAGGTAGGCGAACCACCGTAAAACGGTGCCTCCCACCCCCAACCCCCCCAGCCGATGCAATAGGATACCATGGTCGATGGTATCGAAAGCCGCCGAGAGGTCTAATAGGACCAGGATGGAGGAACAACCCCCATCTCTGGCCCTCCATAGATCATCAACCAACGCGACCAATGCCGTCTCGGTGCTATGCCCGGGCCGAAAGCCGGACTGGCGCGGATCTAGATAGTCAACTACCTCCAGGTGACGGGGAAACTGTTGTGCCACCACACTCTCAACAACCTTCGCCAGAAAGGGAAGGTTGGAGACTGGACGATAGTTGTTTAATAGAGCTGGATCCAAAGAGGGCTTCTTAAGGAGGGGCCTTACCATCGCTTCTTTTAGGGAAGCAGGTAAGGAACCCTCACTTAAGGATGCGTTGACAACCTCTTGGAGCCAGCCTCGTGTCACCTCCCAGGATGCCAGTACAAGCCAGGAGGGACACGGGTCCAATAAACATGTGGTGGCTCGCAGTCGCCCACGTAACCTGTCCATATCTTCGGAAGTAACGGAGTCAAACTCCTCCCAAACAAGATCTGTCTCGTGGCATCCCACTGGGCCATCAATGGAGGGTAGCCCGTTCTGTATCTGAGCGGTTTTCTCCTGCAGAAAAATCACAAATTCCTCTGCTCTACCCTGTAGCGGGGCTTCCCGCACCCCCTGTTGAAGTAGGGAGCGGGTCACCCTAAACAGGGCGGCAGGGCGGTTTTCTGCGGATGCTATGAGAGTAGCACAATGATGGCGTTTGGCCACTCTCAGCGCCACAATGTAAGTCCATAAATGGGCTCTTACCTGTGTCCGGTCAGATTCAGATCGGGTGGACCTACATCTTCTCTCTAGGCATCTCTTGCGGCGTTTCATCACCCGCAGCTCCTCGGTAAACCAAGGAGCCAGGGTGGTTCGCCGCCGCAAGAGAGGCCGCAAGGGCGCGACCCAATCCAAGGCTCCGACGGCCGCACTATTCCATGCGGCCGTGAGGTCCTCCATCGGGGCACGGATCAGGGGTACAGGAAATGGCCCAAGCGCCGTCTGGAACCCATCCGGGTCCATCAGGCACCTGGGGCGGAACCAGATTGGTAACTCCGGTTCCGCCTCCCCGCGGAGGGGAGCAGCGGTCGGAAAGTCGAGCCGGAGAAATGAGTGGTCTGACCATGACAAGGGCGTGATGACTATATCCCCTATACCCAGATCAATCTTCCATTGGCCTGAGATGAAGATGAGATCCGGCGTATGTCCACCCTCGTGAGTGGGGCCTTGAATTAGTTGGATCAGGTCCATGGCCGTCATGGAAGCCATGAACTCCCGAGCTGCCACGGATGATTCGCCCAACGATGGCAGATTAAAGTCCCCCATGACTAAAAGTCTGGGGGTCTCCACTGCCACCGTAGCGATCACCTCCAGGAGCTTGGGCAGGGCTGCTGCTACATAGCGGGGAGCCAGGTATACAACCAGCACGCCCAACTGCCTCCCTAGGCCCCACTTCACGCAGAGGGACTCACAACCGGTGGTCTGTGGCACAATGGTCTCTCTCGGCTCAAGACCTTCCTTGACAATGACCCCTACCCCACCGCCCCTACCTAGGGCCCGGGGCTGATGAAAAGCGCGGTAGCCTGGTGGGCACATTTCAACGAGGGGGAGTCCTCCCTCGTGGCCCAACCAGGTCTCCACAATTCCAGCCAGGTCCGGCTCCCCCTCTGACACAAGGTCACTAATGAGGGGGGCTTTGTTGACAACGGACCTGGCATTGCAGAACATCAGCCGCAGGCCCTGGCTCTGTACTCCCAGACCACCTAGCCTGCGGAGGTTGTGGCACCCGACCGTTTGTAGCCAACGGCTACGTGCCACCAACCGGGAGGATGAAACTTGTCTCCCCTCGGCCCTGCCTCTCCCCACGACCCTCTGGATTGGTATGCCCTCTAATGGAACGACTCGTGTGTCCCCCCTCCTATCGGCTCCTTCCGCTTCCCTCCGTCGGCTGCTGGCCTGGCCCTTCCTTTTGTTCTGTTCTTCCGTCTCTATCTGTCTATACCCACCCCCCTCCCTGGTACCCCCTAAAAAAGACAATTTACGTGTTAAAACCCCCCTAAGACTACGCCTCGCCCACCTCTCTGGATTAATATATCCCTCATCGAGGTGGGCCATCGTAAGAGCGGAGGGCCAAACCTGCGAGAGGGGGGACTCCCGCAGTAAGATTAGGTCTGCCCTTGAGTATATACTGGGTCACATTTATAGCAGGGCATCAATTGGTTTAGGGATGAACAGATGTTAAAAGATATTCAATAAATATTAAATATTAAGATGTTAAAATAGATATTCAACAAATATTAAATAGATGTTAAATTCATTAATTAATTCCAGCAAGTATAAGTCCAGCACAAAAAGGTTTAAAAGTGGGGTCATAAAATAGTTGATAGTCAATAAATAGTTAATAAATACTTAATAGGTGCAATGTGCAAAATGCAATAGGTGCAATGTCTCAGGCGTGGCCTTAAAGTCCAGTCCCGCTCTTCAAAAGCCTCAGGCCTCGGCCAAAGATGGTAAATGGTCGGGCCCATTCCTGGATCTCCCGGCCCCCTCATGGGTCTTGGTTTGGGTTGGTTGGATCAGGGCGGTAGGGAGCAGGCCTCGGCCTGGATCTCCTTAGGCCTAGGCCTTGCTGTTATAGGCCTCCCGGCTGCCCAGGCCTCCGATGGTTCCACTCACTCGGGCGCTCTCTGAAGGAATCTTCCAACTGAGGGGTCCAGTCTGGGTCCTCTCCAGCCGCGGCCCTGCTATTTTCGGGCCTAGATCGTCCTAGTCCTGGGCCAGTTCTTCTTGGCCCTCCCGGCCTGGCGTCCCGACCTCCAACGCCCCGGCCTCCAGAGCCCCGGCCTCTCCTGGCCTTTCATGCCTGGCAAACCTCCAGGCCGGCCTCCAGGCTGACATCCTGCCCGGTCTCCAGCGCCCGACAGCCTCCTATCTGGTCTCCAGAGCTCCGCCTGCCTGCCAGGCCTCTGAAGCTCCCCTTGCCTGCCAGGCCTCCGAAGCCCCGAAGCTCCGCCTGCTCCCCGCAATCTCCGTCCTCCTCAGGCCGCCGCCCGGCACCCGGCACCTCCAGCTGGCCGGCTCCTTCCGGCCAGCGAAGCCCCCGTTCTGGGCCGTCTGCCCACCCTGGAAGGCCGTTCCGGCCTCGATGGAGCCCCAGGGTGAGTACTTGCTGGCCCCGACCCTCAAACATGGTAAAGAGGGTCGGGAAACATCTCCTTTTTGCCAAAGAGCCCCGCGGCCCACGCGGAGCTCAACGGCAGACCGCCATCTCTTCGCGCATGCGCAGTCTCAACTTAATGTACGGGAGAGTGTTAAGAACAGGATAGTTACAATAGAATATTGCATGTTGGAAGACAATTTAGCCGGCAATTTCACGAAAGCTCAAAGCACAAGGAAACATGTGAAAAACATGGTGTGAGATTGTAAATTATATATTGGCTACCCAAAGGGGACAATGTTAGGAGTAGATTCCTAGAGTTGGGTAGACAATATGTAATACCATAATGACAAATGGTCATTGTGACTTTAAGGATATTGGAATGTTAGAGTGCAATTAGTAAGTACAATTATCTCTAACTATAAGAGGAAGCCAGTAGAACACATATCTCTCTCTCTGCTGGATTTGCTGTTTGATAACTGAACTGCTTGTGTGCTGTGACAAACTGAGGAGGAAGAAGCAAGATTGTGTTTGCTGACTGTAAGCAATTTGATATTTGTTGAGACTTTGTTTTTGACTCGATTTAACATCACTGCTTGTTGAGCAGTAGTTTAGTTTAGTAGTTTTTACAACTTCAGTAAAAGCTATTTTATTTTACTTAACATTGTCTGGTCTACTAATTGTGTGTACACTAGCAACATTTCTTTAGCTGCATACTCCACTGCACACCTTTTGCTGTCTCCCAACGGAGATATCACCTAACACCATGCATGGTGGAATTCATGTTTTGATACCTTGACGAACAGGTTGGCTGCCAGAGGTTTTTCCAGTACTTGACAGACCAGGAGTATGTGGCCATCCATGGTCTCAGTGTAGATAAGGATGTCATGCAGGTAGACAAGGACCCCCCTTATAAAGGTGCTTATGCAGCACCTTGTTTATTTCTTGCATGAATATTGCTGGGGCTCCCTGCAGTCCGAAAGGCATCACTTTGTATTGAAAGCTCCCTAGGGAGCAGTTGAACGCTGTCCCTCCCTGATACGTATTCGGTAGTATGCTTCTCTGAGGTCTAGTTTGGTTAAGACTTTTCCCTTGGCCAGATGAGATAGCATGTCCTTCACGAGGGGAAGGGGCTATAGGTTGTGTATGCACATCCCATTTATCCCTTGAAAGTCCGCACACAATCTCATAGTTCCATCTTTTTTTTTTCTTTGAAGAGGACTGGAGCCATGACCCGTAGCTTGGTTGTCTCAATGAACCCCCTTGCTAGATTTTTCTCTATGTATTTGTACAACTCTTGCACTTCCTGGGGCATCATGGCATAGTTTTGGCTTGGGTAGTTTCGCCCCGGGGATGATTTTGATGGCACAGTTTGTCTCATGGTGAGGAGGCAGAACATCGCACTTGGCTTTGCTGAATACTTCTGTGAGGTCCTGATATTCCATCGGAATCGATTCGGCCTCTGGTGTCTTGTCAGATGTGGTTGCCAGTTGTTCTTGTGTGGGTGGTGTTTCTGCTAGCTGGTGTGGGAGAGGTTGGGTGGCCCTTGATATCCTAAGTCTGGGGGTACCTCCTTGCCATCAGATGGTTGGTCCCCACTTGTCTAGCCAGGAAAGTCCCAGTATGACTGTGTCTGTCATTTTGGGGGCTATTATGAATCAAATTGCTTTCCTATGATCCGCTAGCTCTACCCTCACTGGTTTGGTCAAGTGGGTGACATAGGCTCCTCTCATTAGGGACCCATCAACCTGTTCAAACCAGATTGGGTGGGCCAGTCTTTTTGCTCTGATCCCCAGTTTCAGGACTGTGGTTAGGTTGATCAAGCACCTCATGCAGCCTGAGTCTATTAGGGCTTGAAAATTCCCTTGGCTTCCTCTTTTTGGGGCTGTGAGGCATATTGGAAAAAGGAAAGGGTTAATTGGTTGACTCACCATTGGGTCATTTTCTCCCTCATCTTCGCTGTCATATAATTCAGGTGACTGGTTATTGTTGCTTGAGGTTCCATCACTTTTACTTGAGGAGGAAGGAGCCTCTGCAGCTTGGAGAGCTTTCCCGGACGTCTTGGTGGTCCGTCTAGGGCCTCGTTCTGATTGTGGCCTGGGCAGTGGTTGGTTTGGGGGCTAGGGTTGGGCATGCAGATGCCATGTGGACTATCCCTCTGCATCTGTAGCATTTCAGCAGACTTTGAGGGAGGGCTGGTCTCAGGGCCTGCTGTGGTGCTCTGGTTCCCCATTGGCTGGGTGGTTTCAGGTCATAAGAACATAAGAATAGCCTTGCTGGAACAGGCCACAGCCCATCTGGTCCAGCATTCTGTCTCACACAGTGGCTCATCATTTGCTTCAGGGTCTTCCCAAGCAGATGTCTTCACCTGCTTATGATTCCCTGCAAATGGCATTGAGAAATATCCTGCCTATCTCTCCAACCCGGAGGGTGTCCTTAGACATCCATAATGATAGCCATGGATACCCTTGTTTTCCATGAACTCGTCTAATCCTTTCTTAAAGGTGTCGAGGCTCACAGCTGTCACCACTTCTTCTGGCAGGGAGTTCCATAGACCAGTGATCCTCTGAGTGAAAAAGTACTTCCTCTTATTTGTTTGAGGTTTAGCTTCCAAAAGTTTCATGGAGTGCCCCCTAGTTCTAGTGTTGTGCGATAGGGAAAACAGTTTTTCCTTTTCTACTTTGTCCACACCGTGCATGATTTTATAGACTTCAATCAGGTCAGGTTGATCTCTCTCTTTTGTGTCCGGTTGCTTTCTCATGTTGTTTGCACACAGCCTGCTGTCAACTTTTGTCTTTATTTGGAACCACTCAGAGTCAATTTGGGATGTCGCAGTATGCAATTCCGAGGCCGCTCGGGAGTTCATGGCCTCCATGATGGCCATGGACCTGACCCAAGTAATTCAGGGCCCTACACACGAGGGAGGACACACACTGGATCTCATTTTTGTCTCTGGCCAGTGGATGAGTGATCTGGGAGGCGGGGAATTAGTCATCACACCACTGTAATGGTCAGATCACTCACTTCTCTGGCTCGACTTTCCCACCGCCACACCCCACCGCGGGGAGGCGGAACCGGAACACCCAAGATGGTTCCGCCCCAGGCGCCTGATGGAACCTGAAAGGTTCCAGACGGAGCTTGGGCCACTACCTGTAGCCCTGACCTGCGCCTGGATGGAGGACCTAGTGGCTGCATGGAATAGTGCGGTCACTGGGGCCTTGGACCGGGTTGCGCCTTTGCGGTCTCTCTTGCGGCAGCGAACCACCCTGGCTCCCTGGTTCTCCGAGGAGCTGAGGGTGATGAAGCGCCACAAGAGATGCCTAGAGAGGAGATGGAGATCCACACACTCTGAATCTGACCGAACACAGGTAAAAGCCCATTTGAGGACTTACATTGTGGCGATAAGAGTGGCCTTACATTCTCCTTCATATGTCTACCTTCGATAAATCCTGCTTGATCATGATGAATTACCTCTTGAATAATTGGAATCAATCTGTTGGAATACTTTAGCAAAAATTTTATGGTCTGTAGTCAAAAGAAATATTGGTCTATAGTCCTCTGGCTTTAGGACCATCTTCATCTTTAGGTGTCAACGATATAAAAGCCGCTTGCCATGAGGAAGATATTTTGCCTCCTTGCGGCATTCTTTCTCCAGAAGATTAATCTTCAGTCCTGCTCCTCCCTTGGTTCAACTTGCTTCTTTCTTCTATCTTTCTTAACTCGTTGTGTTTGAGGCTTCCCCTGCTTCCACGCTTTTTGAATTTGTCTGGTGAGAGATCTGGTTTCACGTTGCTCATCTAATTTGAACATTGACCTTTCAACAATTCCCTCTATAACAGTCTTTGACAATTCCTCCAGAGTAGAACTTAAAAGAGCTCCAAAGGGATCCACCTGAAAACCACCTGCAGCACCATAGGTTTTCTTTTCTTTTTGCGGCTGTCTTATTTGCTCTTCTGTCTCTTTTTCAAACTGCTTCTGCTCTTCAATCTCAATATCTATTGGTGTAGATGTTCGTAGAGGTGTAACACTTGCCTTGAGTACTACATAATAAAATTCTTTTGCCTTGTCTAAGGTATTCAAACGATATCTCACACCTTCATATCTCAGTATGATACCCATTGGAGCATCCCACCTGTACTGTATCTGTCTTTTCTTCAACTCTGCTACCAAAAATCCAAAATCCCTTCTAGACTTTAACATCGCTGGTGGTAACTCTTTAAAAACACCAATCTGGTTTCCATCTATTTGAAGAGCAGAATAAAAGTACTTCTGCAAAATATCATTTCTAAGACTTCTATCAGTAAAATATATAACGACATCTCTTGGTAGCTGTCTTTGTAGTGCTGCACGTGAGTTTACTCTGTAAATTTTATCAATCTTTAAAAAAATCTCATCGGAATCATCCAGTTTCAGTAATATAGACAATGCATCCCCACAGATACTTCTAATATCTTCTCTAGCATTCTCCCTTATCCCCCTCAATCTGATAGCAAATTCCATCGATCTAAATTGCATCATAGTTATTTCATTATCAATCCTTTGTATTTTCCCGTCAACTTCCACAAATTTTAAATCAGATTCTTTAGTTTTAGTTTCCAAATCCAAAGCCAGTTGTTCAACTTTATTATCCACCTTAAGCACCACATCAGACAAACCCTTAACTATTATTTGTATATTTTTATCAAGCTGCTCATATTTATCCATATTATCCTGTACCATTCCTTTAACTTCTTTAATTTCTTTACCTATAAAGTTTTTCAAATCCTGGAGGCTTATTATCTCTATCTGCGGTTGCATTAGAGCTGCGCCAGCTGGGGGACCTCCCCCTTGCTTCGTTGCCATGCTAATAAAGCAAACTAATAAAGCAAACTTCTTCACAAAATACTCTTCAGAAGTAAATCAGATTATATATTAGCTGACTTTCTTATACTTGCTTTCTCCTTTCCCCGCCAGGGTAGGATACTTTATAACAAACTGGAATACACAAACCGGTTAACTTTCATTTCCTTTCCATTGGAGATTAACGCCATTTTAAATCCTTTGTTTCAAATCCTTTGTTCTAGATCCATGCTATTCAGGTTTCAGCACTGCTATTGTTGAGATTTCACAGGCTTTGAATACTTGCGCTTTCAGGGTATTTCCTTGGCTTGTTTGGAATGTAGATTGAGGTTTCAGGGTATTTCCTTGGCTTGTTTGGAATGTAGATTGAAGGTTGAATGCGTGCATCTTGTTCCGCTAAGAGCGGAGGATCACAGACGCTCGGAGCAAACAGCTGCCTAGAAGGGGAGCCCCTCCTTGCTCGCACCCCAGAGGCAAAAGAACCCCCCTGGGGTGCTCCACAAGGGACTCTACCCGACGGCGCTGACTCTCTCACAAGCTCCTTAGGAGCTTGGAGTTTTCCGAGGCATTTTAGATGTTTTAAAAACGGCTCTACAAGCGGCTGAGTTGGCAGGCTCAAAAAAGCCTGCCGGCGATATTTCGCATCCGGACTTTTGCGGAACAAGTGAAAGTCTTCCACGCCTTGTTTTCATACAATGTATCTAAGTCCAGCTTTGCTGAAACAATTTTCTTTGCTATTTTCTCCGGCTGGCTGCCAGTGTGGGTGGTGGAAGATGGTTGCCCTTTGTTCCTGAATGCCTATTTTTTTATGGAAAATTACCAACACCCCTTTGTGATTTGGATTGCCTCCTTCTATCAACGGAGGATTTTCTGGATTAATTGATTCCTTCCCTGGATTGCCTTCTTTGTCTTAATAATTGACAGTGGAAAGTGTTTTGCTCTCTGGACATTATAACTTTTTTACAACTTTTCTGAACTTCTTTCCCGGGATTTGCTCCAGCGGCCGCACCCAAAAAACGCCATCTTAGTGGCACTGACTTAAACAGCTCACCATGGCTTCAAAAAAACAACCAGGAAATCCAGGATTGGAAGAGAGAATGACAGCTATGGAAACAGTGTTAAACTCCTTGGTGCTGGAAATTAGAGAATTTAGAAAAGATCATACCAGCACTAAACTTGAACTTTTGGAGACACAGAAAAAATTAATGCAGAATACACAGAAGACCGAGGAGTTGGAATTGGGGCTGGCTGGGGCAAAGGGAGAACTTAAAAATATTAATACTGAAATTGGAGATTTGTCTGGTCATATGTCTAGGATGGATTTTGAGAGGATGTCATACTTTTTAAGATTTCAGAATGTTTCTGAGGAATCTGGTGAATGCCTTCCTGATCTCATGAGTACAATTTTATCAGACTATTTACACAAACCCAAAGAGGAGATCAGGGGGGACATTGACCTTGTCTACAGAATAAATTCAGCATATGCCAGGATAAATGAAGTACCCAGAGAGATACATATTAAATTTGTTAGAAGGTCGACTAGGGAGGGAATCTTGAAGGCGCAGAGGGAGGGTCCGTTAATTTACCAACAAAAGGAAGTCGCTATCTTGAAGCAGATCCCAAAAAAGATTAGAGAGGTGAGAAGGAAGTATTCCTTCTTATCTAAAAAATTGTTCAACCACGGGATTTGGTTTAAGTGGGCGATGCCGGAAGGGATGCTGGTGTTCTGGGAAGGAGGAAGAGTAAGGATTAAAACAGTTGTTCAGGCGGAAGCCTTTCTTAAAAAACATTCCTCTACCCTGGGGGAAGATCCGGGAGGGGCAGAGGGGGCCACGGCCCTGCCCACTGGGGGCCAGGAAGGAGAACAAGAAGACACAATTGCTAAGAGACTCAGATCTAAAAAATGATTTTTATTTTTACTTTTATTAATACAGTATAATTTTTATCTGGATGTTTGTACACGACTGCCAGCATAGAATTTAGAATTTATATGTATGCATTTATTTTCACCTTGTTGTATTATTGAAAAATGTATTGCCAATGTCTTATTAAGAAGCCCGGGAGGGGCCAACGTTCCCGACGTGAAAGTTCTCAAAATATCTTTTCAACTCACCTTACCCTACCCCTTTTGTTAAAATTTTTTGTAAAACTCAATAAAACTTTTTCAATATAAAAAAAAAAAAGCCTGCCGGCGACGCCCGCAGCTCAACTGGAAGTAAATTTCTTGACAACAGCTAGAATTGTATTTGCAAAAAACTGGAAAAATGAGAAATCACCAACACAGGAGGAAATTAATCAAAAAACAATGGACTGTGCTAAAATGAGTAAACTAACATTTGAAATTAGAGAACAAGAAGATGAACAATTTTATAAGGTATGGCACTTGTTTTATCAATGGTTAGATAAAAAAAACTGGGAGATGAATTTGTTTATTTACGCATTACTAGAAAGTGATAGTCAATGCTATGAAACCATTTTGTTATGAAATAGAGTGCTTGAATACATGATACATAAAGGACAAAAATGAATCTAATGTATAAGAGTGGGATGATCTGAACATTATGTATAATTGCAAGTAGTGATTATGTTACATTAGAAAGATATTTTGTATGTTAAACAGATTAATAATGATGTGAACCCCTTGGTTTACCGAGGAGCTTGGTTTACCCCTTGGTTTACCGAGGAGCTTCGGGAGATGAAACACCGCAAGAGACGCCTAGAGAGTAGGTGGAGATCTTCTCGATCCGAAGCTGACCAAACACTAGTGAGAGACCATATTAGGACTTACTTAGTGGTGCTAAGAGTGGCCAAACGTGAGTATTGTGCCACCCTTATGGCGTCCGTGGAAAACCGCCCTGCCGCCCTGTTTGGGGTGACCCGCTCCCTCCTTCATTTGAGGCCGCGGGAAGCCCCTTTGCAGGGTCGAGCAGAGGAACTTGGAGTGTTTCTGCAGGACAAAATCACTCAGATTCGGAACGAGTTGCCCTCCACTGAAAGTGACCCAGTCGAAGTGTCCGGTGCTGGTCTTGAGATTACACCTTGGGAGGAGTTTGACTTTGTCACTACCGAGGATATGGACAGGTTGCGGAGGAACCTTAGAGCCACCACATGTTTATTGGACCCGTGCCCCTCTTGGCTTGTACTGGCATCCTGGGAGGTGACACGAGGCTGGCTCCAGGGTATTTGCGAATTCATCTCTGAGTGAGGGGTACTTGCCTACCGTCTTGAAAGAGGCGGTGGTGAGGCCCCTCCTCAAGAAGCCATCCCTGGACCCGGCTTTATTAGAGAACTATCGTCCCGTCTCTTTTTAGTGAAGGTTGTTGAGAGTGTGGTGGCTCAACAGTTTCCTCGACACCTGGAGGAAGTTGATTATCTAGACCTGCGCCAGTCCGGCTTCCGGCCCGGTCACAGCACCGAGACATTGGTCGCGTTGGTGGATGATCTCTGGAAGGCACGGGATAGAGGTTGTTCCTCTATCCTGGTCCTGTTAGACCTCTCAGCGGCTTTTGATACCATCGATCATGGTATCTTATTGCACCGATTGGGGGGGTTGGGGCTGAGAGGCACCGTTTTACGGTGGTTCTCGTCCTACCTCTCTGGTCGGTCGCAATGAGTGTTGGCAGGAGGGCAGAGGTCGTCCCCGAGGCCCCTCACATGTGGGGTTCCTCAGGGGTCGGTCCTCTCGCCACTTCTGTTAAACACCTACATGAAGCCGCTGGGCGAGATCATCCGTGGTTTTGGGGTGGAATACCATCTGTACGCTGATGACACCCAGTTGTACATATCCACCCCAAACCACCCCAACGATGCCGTCGAGGTGCTGTCCCGGTGTCTGGAGGCCGTACGGGTCTGGATGGGTAGTAACAAACTCAAACTCAACCCTTCCAAAACCGAGTGGCTGTGGTTTCCGGCACCCCAGTTCAGCCAGATAAGTCCAACACTGGCCATTGGGGGCAAACAACTGGCCCCCGTGGAGAGGACACGCAACTTGGGCGTCCTCCTGGATTCCCGGCTGTCCATGGAGGACCATGTGGCGGCCTGGCCAGGGGGGCGTTCTATCATGTTCGCCTGATATGCCAGTTGCGCCCCTTACTGGACCGGGGGGCCCTTCGCACAGTCACTCAAGCGCTTGTGACATCCCGGCTGGATTACTGTAACGCTCTCTACGTGGGGCTCCCCTTGAGGTGCACTCGAAAGCTACTGTTAGTGCAGAATGCGGCCGCGCGGGTGGTTATGGGTGCCTCAAGGCAAGCCCACGTAACACCTCTCCTGCGCGAGCTGCACTGGCTGCCTGTGGCCTTTCGAGTGCGCTTCAAGGTGTTGACCACCATCTTTAAATCGCTCCATGGCTCAGGGCCTAGCTATATACGAGACTGCCTCCTGCCCCATACATCCCTTCATCCGGTCCGCTCCCACAGAGAGGGCCTTCTCCGGGTGCCGTCGGCTGGGCAATGCTGGTTGGCGACACCCAGGGGAAGGGCATTCTCTGTGGCGGGCCCGGCCCTCTGGAACGACCTACCCCCCGACCTTCGCACTACCTCGGACCTCCGCCTCTTCTGCCAACGTCTTAAGACGCATTTATTCCAACAAGCCGGCCTAGGATAGCCCCCCGTTCTGACTTTTATACATAAATTATAATTTGGTAGGGTTTTTAAATATGGGTTTTAGCACGGGTAAATAATTTAATATATTTTAATGTTGTATATTGTATTTATTGTGGTTTTTTAAATAATGCCTGTGCGCTGCCCTGGGTCCTAACAAGGAGAAGGGCGGGGTATAAATTCGAATAAATAAATAAATAAAATGTAATGAATGATTGATACATATACAAATTGAAATACTCAGTAACTACTTGGTTTAACAATGGGAAAATATTACTGGAGTTTGAATATGTGATATATAAGTATTGTATATTTTATGGACGATGGGTGATATTGTTGATAATTGAAAGTAATGATGCACAACATAATTTGATGGAAAATTCTTTTATTCTGTAAGAACAATAGAAAGAGATAGGTGATTTTATAAAGATTAATTGTTACTAACTAGATAATTAAGGGTTTAAGGAAACAAGGTTTGTTTGAAATGAAGGAATATTAATTGTAATTGAACACATAAATGCTCAGTGACAGTGATGTATTTAGCTATGTTTGATGGATAACCAGTAATTATATATGTAATTGTAAAGATTGATGCACAAAAGCTTGCAACCAAATGACATGTTATACGATATTGAGAAAATAATTATATATAAAAGTGTGTATAGTCAAGGCTATGGTTTTCCCTGTTGCAATGTATGAAAGTTGAACCATAAGAAAGGCTGAGCGTCAAAGAATTGAGACCTTTGAACTATGGTGCTGGAGAAGAATCCTGCGAGTCCCTTGGACTGCAACGCAATCAAACCGGTCAGTCTTAGAGGAGATCAACCCTGACTGCTCTTTAAAAGGCCAGATCCTGAAGATAAAACTCAAATACTTTGGCCACCTAAGGAGAAAAAAAGAACTCACGGGAGAAGAGCCTAATGCTGGGAAATATTGAGGGCCAAAGAAGAAGGGGACGACAGAGGATGAGGTGGCTGGATGGAGTCACTGAAGCAGTAGGCATGAACTTAAATGGACTCCAGAGGATGGTAGAGGACAGGGAGGCCTTGAGGAATGTTGTCCATGGGGTTATGAGAGGTCGGACACGACTTCACAACTAACAACAACAACATTGTATAGCCAAAGGTTTTTTTACCCATGCTATCATTGTCTCCTTCACTTGTTCATCTTCCAATTTGATGCCCAATAAGTAGCTATACGTTTTTTTAAAATCAATCTTTCTTCTGTCTCTGTTAATATTTTATCTAATTCTGTTAATTCTTTTTTAGAAACCATATATTTTCTTCACTATCCGTTCAGTAGCGGAAGTGCACATGCACTTCTGGACAAATGCAGGATCTTTTGTGCATGCACGATGACGTCAGTTTGGCCGCCACTACAAGTTCGGCCAAACCGGTGATGACGGCAGCGCCACCGCCACGGTTTGGCTGAACCATTGCAAACCAGCAGAATACCACCTCTGCTGTATAAGTTGTAAGGTTGTAAATCGAGGAGTACCTGTAAACAAAACATAGTTTACCTATTTCATGATCCACAATGGATTCAGAGTCTTTATTTCTATCAGTCCTGCCAAGCGGAAGGGTACTGCTGATGTCACTTGATGCAAGTTTTAGGGAAGTTTTCTTCAATGGGGGAAGCGTTCGCATCAATCGACTACATTGTTCTGGTGATTTTTCCTTCTGAAAGAGTTAGAAAAAAGCAAATCAGCATTTATATTAGATTTTTAAAGAATAATATACAGAATATATTAAGTTTAAGTTTATTACATTTATATACCGCCCTATCTCCCTGACGGGACTCAGGGCGGTACACAGGAATAATAAAAACACAACAATGAATACAATAGAAATATTAAAAATAGATTAAATTTAGAACCTGTGCTAAAATTATCATTAAGAACCCTACTAAAATCCCATTTAAAACTATACCAGGCCGGCTGCATGAAATAAGTATGTTTTTAATCCCCCATGGAAGAGGCGCAGGTCCATGATAGTACGAAGGTCGGGGGGCAGGTCATTCCAGAGGGCGGGGACTGCCACAGAGAAAGCTCTCCCCCTGGGAGTCACCAGCCGGCATTGTCCGGCAGACGGTACCCTGAGGAGGCCCTCCCTGTGGGAGCGGACAGGTCGAAGGGAGGTATGTGGTAGGAGGCGGTCCCACAAGTAACCAGGTCCCATGTCATGGAGTGCTTTAAAGATGGTTACTAACACCTTGAAGCGCACCCTGAAGGCCACAGGTAGCCAGTGCAGCTCACGCAGGAGAGGTGTTACATGGGAGTAGCTCGAAATCCCCCGCGCGGCCGCATTCTGCACTAGCTGGAGCCTCTGAGTACACCTCAAGGGGAGCCCCATGTAGAGAGCGTTACAATAGTCCAGGCAGGAGATGACGAGGGCTTGAGTGACTGTGCATAGGGTACCACGATCTAGAAAGGGACGCAACTGGCGTATCAGGTGAACCTGATAAAAGGTCCCCCTAGCCCAGTGCTTCTCAATTATTTTCTGTCATGCCCCCCCTAGGAAGAAGAAAACATTTCGCGCCCCCCGCACGACTGTAAATAGTATCATTTGTCTATAAAATTGTTATAAGTACACCTCTGCATAACACTGTATCCTTATTAATGTATAAGAGAATAAAAAAAGAAAGAAATGTGGATCAATTTACAACAAAGAATAGCTTTATTAACTGTAGCAGAAAAGATTTAAAGTGCATTAGAAATTTTAAAAAAAATAAATCCTTTGCCGAGGTCAAACGCGCCCCCCTTTACGGAGCCTCGCGCCCCCCCTGGGGGGCCCGCCCCACTATTTGAGAAGCACTGCGGCCTAGCCACAGCTGTCAAATGGTCATCCAAAGACAGCCGAGAATCCAGGAGGACACCCAAGTTGCGAGCCCTTTCCGCGGGAACTAATGACTCGCCCCCGATAGCCAGAGATGGAACCAACTGGCTATATTGTGGTGCCGGTAACCACAGCCACTCGGTCTTGGACGGGTTGAGTCAAAGCCTGTTCCTCCCCATCCAGACTCGCACGGCCTCCAAGCACCGGGACATCACTTCGATGGCATCGTTGGGGTGGTCAGGGGTAGAGATGTACAGCTGGGTGTCATCAGCGTACTGATGGAACTCTACCCCAACACCACAGATGATCTCACCCAGTGGCTTCATATAGATGTTAAATTAAAGATACTATCCACATTTCAGATTTTGGAACAAACTCTGTGAATCAAAACTGTTTAATTCACTTATAATTTTATCTGAAATTTTTAAATTATCTGAGCCAGAGTTAATTTGCATATTTAAGATTTAACATAATTCAAAACTTAATTTCAAGATTTAACAAGTTCATAGTACAGTTGAGTAGAAATTCAAATTTATAAATTAGAAATAATGTAACCTTTTATTTATTTAGAGAAAGAAAAAGAAAGTATTGTTTTTTGTGTACTGTCATTGATTTACTTTTGTACTGCCCAGGATTGCTTTATCAGGGAGATGTGTGGCATATAAATTTAATAAACAAATAAGTATCTCCCATCATTTCATTAATTTCAACTAGGATTTCCAATCCCATATTTTATATTCATACCTTGAAAGTATTACAGACCTATTCTTTCCTCTGATTCCAAAAATTACAATAAAAAATTCATCATGAAGATAAAACATTTCAAGAAAAAAGTTCTAAAACTTAAGACTTTTAAATACATCTTTTAAATTTTTAAACATTTTTTACACACAATTTGTAATAGCAAGCTTGGAACAGTAATAGTATACCTTCTCTCTCCGTCGCACACGTGCTGAAAATGTTTGCTGAAAGGTGTCTGCATCTCCTCCCATTTCAGAGACTTTAAGAGATAAATTTGGCTCATTTTCTTCTAGGTCATGAATGTTATCAGTTTTTTTAGGCCTTGGGGTGGCAAAAATAAGCATATGACAGCCACCACAAGCAGCCTATAACATAAACAGAATAGACTTAATTATTAGAAGTGCTACATACTGGTTCATAAACCTGAACAGAAAAATATTTTCCTGAGTTTAGATTATTATTAATTAGTAATCTAATAATTTACTTTTTAATATCTCAAAAACACATAATGCAAAACTAAATGGGAAAATCTACATTATCATACAAGGTTAGATTTATTGATTTTTTAAATCAAGTCTGATTTTTTGTTGGAAAAACACTATTATTTTGTTTAATGTTCATTTCACCAGGATCATTTTCTACAAAACTTTAATTTATTTTTAGCTGAAGAAGAACCACCGAGAATTATAGCCAAATCTACAGATTTGAATCCAAAGCTTGTTAAAATACTCTACTGTTGCTTTTGCCAAATGTGTCCCTACTTCCTAACTATCTCCTCTAACTGCTGCCAATGTTTTAAGAAATACTGACTATATGAGAAAATTAAAATAATTGTCACTCTAACTACATATACTTGACAATGCTAGACACAGGAAATAGCATTTAATGAAAATATTGTTTAATAGTTAAGAAATGAACTGACATAATGCATTGGGGGGAATTAATACTGTAATATTGATCACATGCTGCCAAATAACTTCAGGGGTGGAAGCAAACTAAACTCTGTATTTTCTGTGAATCTCATTCCTCTTAATATTGGAAGATAAAAAGAGGATGAGCTTTTTGATGTTACAAGAGGCAGGTGGTTAGAGATATCTTTCTACACTCAAGTGTTCCTAAGCATAGACAATTCTACACAAAAAGGTGGTATTTAGCAGAGGAGAAATATATATATACATATTTCTTTGCTTAAACAACTGTAAGTCATTTCTACTGTATGTCTGTTAAAATATAATGTAATTGTATGCATGGGTACTCAGACATAAATCTCATTTGATTCAATGAAATTTAGTCCTAAGAAAATAAGTACAGATTTCTATTTTGATTTAAAAAATTGTTTTTATTTTAAATACAAACAATATAAATATAGTGCATATAAATCTAAATACAAAAAAGGGGGGAATACAAACATTACAGTGTAAAACACACCCCTCAAGACCATTTTTTAAATATTTCTTCTATCTATAACAACTAAAAGATATACAAAATATTCCAATTGTGCCCTTATCCCTCTAAAACAGCATATATTCTTGAGGAGGTTCATTCCCCTTTGCCTTCCACCAACACAGTTTTTATAAAATCCCCCCAAATTTCATTAAAATTCTTTGCTTTAATCACCCCTTTTTCAAATTTAATTTCTGTTAATTTATCATTTGTTGCCATACTCCAAATTTCATTATACCACTCATTTCTTTGAATATCCCAATTTCATCCCCAATATTTAGCCATCACTAATCTAGTTACCATGATCAAATTTACAATCAATTCCTTTTTTGTTTCATTTATATCTCATTTTTCCACCAGCAACAGTAAAGAAATTCTCGGTGACATGTCTAAATTTACATTCAAAAGTGCTCTAATTTCTCTAAACAGCATGTCCTATATTTTTTGTGCACTATCACAATCCCACTATATATGTTTATATGTTCCAACCTTTTTCTTACACCTCCAATAAATATTTGTATATTTACCATCTATTTGATTTAATTTACATGGTGTTAGGTACCATCTCCATATCATTTTATATCCATTTTCCTTAACTCTAACTGACATATTCTTATATACTCTACTGGTCCAAATATTTTTCCAATCATTATCATTTATTTCGCTCAAATCTGATTCCCAAATTAATTTTAAACCTTTTGCCTACTCTTCTAATTCAGTCAATAGTCTATATATTTTCCCAATTCTTCCTTTCCCTATATATTTTTTATTCACTTCACATTCTTTTATAATCATTTCAAATTTTGTTAACTTTCTCCTCGAATCTTTCTTCCACTTTTACCCATTTCTCTAATTGTATTAAATTCAACCTATTTAATTTAATATCTGATAACACGTACTTTAGTTGTGTTGTATTCTTTATCTTGTTCTTCCAGTTTTCCCATTTATATATCTGATTTTGCTTTTAGTTTATTAATCCATTCTTTTAATTCAATCTTAGGGAGTTTCTCCATTTCCTCCATCGGTGTTAAAGGAGAAATTCCTGGCATTAACCGGTATCTCCATTTATTCCATAATTCTATCAATTTTTTAATATCCTTTTTCAACCAATATATTTCTATAGGATCACCTATTTCCCTTAACTCTCTCAATTCTATATCCCTCCATATCAAATCTCTAATTAATGCTATAATATCTGGGACCACATTTAATTGATTAGCTACCCAATAATTTCTAACACGCGGAAGACCTAGCACACACAGTTTTAATGGTTCATACCATGCTTTACTTATTCTTGCTCTCTTACCTCCATTACAATACATCTCCCGCAACCACTGCATTTGCTTTAATTCTTGATCCAAAAATTTAATTGGGATCATCCAAAAGAAAAAAATAATTTTTGGTAAAACTTTCATTTTATCACTGAAATTCTATCAAACCATGATATTTTTTCTTTCTCATATTTATCTATTTTATCTTTTATATCTTTCTTTAACTTTTCATAATTTATTTTCTTTAACTCTTGAATATTGTTTGGGATGTCAATACCTAAATATATAATACTATCTAGTATTTTTAATTTATATTTTCCTTTCAATACTTCCACTTCTTTACTGTGGTTATATAACATCATTTCTGATTTTCCACAGGTTATTTGTAATCCACTATATTTTCCAAATTCATTTATGTTTGAATATATCCACTCTATAATAACTACAGGATTTTGAAATGTTAATAATACAATACAATAGCAGAGTTGGAAGGGACCTTGTAGGTCTTCTAGTCCAACCCCCTGCGTGGGCAGGAACCTCATACTATTTCAGACAAATGGCTATCTAACATCTTTTTAAAGACTTCCAGGGTTGGGGCATTCACAACTTCTGGAGGCAAGCTGTTCCAGAGGTTAATTGTTCTAACTGTCAGGAAATTTCTCTTTAGTTCTAAGTTGCTTCTCTCCTTGATTAGTTTCCAACCATTGCTTCTTGTCCTGCCCCCAGGTGCCTTGGAGAATAGTTTGACTCCCTCTTCTTTGTGGCACCCTCTGAGATATCGGAACACTGCTATCATGTCTCCCCTGGTCTTTCTCTTCATCAAACTAGATATACCCAGCTCCTGCAACCATTCTTTTAAAAAAAAAAAAGTTTTATTGGTTTTTACAAAGTTTTTTAAAAATAGGAAAAGGGTATAAGGTGTTACAAAGATATTTTGAGGACATCTATGTCGGAGGTGTCGGCCCCCTCCGAGGCTTCTTACAAAAAAAAAAGATAATATAATACAAATCATTTTTCATTTCCCTACAAAGTGGAAAGAGATACAAATATATCAGTTTATATTCATGCAATCAATCTATAATTCTATAAACATCCAGATAGAGGTTACACTATATAGAAAAAAGTCATTTGTGAGATCTAAGTCTTTTAGCAATTGTATCTTCCTCTCCCTGACCTCCAGTGGGCGGAGCCGTGGCCCCCTCAACTCCCCCATTTTCATCCTCCAGGATTGGGGAATGTTTTTTTAGAAAGGCTTCCGCCTCTGCAATTGTTTTAATTCTTACTCTCCCCCCTTCCCAGAACACTAACATTCCCTCTGGCATCAACCACTTGAACCACACCCCCTTTTTATATAATCTTTTTGATAAGAAGGAATATTTCCTCCTTATTTCTCTAATCTTTTTCGGGATCTGTTTCAAAATGGCAATCTCAGTCTGTTGGTATATTAAGGGACCGTCTCTTTGTGCTCTCAGGATCCCGTCCCTCATTGACCTTCTTACAAATTTAATATGTATCTCTCTGGGTACCTCATTTATTCTAGCATATGTTGAGTTAATTCTATAAATCAAATCGATGTCCCCCCAAATATCTTCTTTGCTCTTTTTAGTGTAATCTGCTAACATCGTACACATTAATTCTTTTAAATCCTCAGAGGCAACTTCAGGAACATTTTGAAACCTTAAAAAGTAAGACATCCTTTCAAAATCCATCCTAGACATATGACTAGCTAAATCAGTGGTTCCCAAAGTGGGCATTAATGCCCCCCAGGGGGCGGTGGCATGACTCAGGGGGGCACTAGGAGGCAAAGCAGCTGCAGGGGCGCTAGGAGGCAACTCGGGGGGCGCTGAGGGTGAGGAAAAAAAGATCGTAAATTGCTGCAGAGAGCGTCGCCCTAGGTTGGTAGCTTCCCTGGAAATAGCTGCAGTTTCCCTTTAAGCAACGTCACCACCCTCCCCTCCAATCACCGCCTTCCTCCCAGGAGAGGCGCGTGCACTGCTTCAATCCACCCGTCCCCGACCGGCTTGGCTTGTGAAAGGACCGGCTTGGTCCTTTAAAAAAAACCTTGGTGGAAGGGGAGATCGTTCACTTTGTTGGGGGGGGGGAGAGCTCTCCCTAGTTGAGCTTGTGAGAGAGCTCTTTGCAATTGTTTTTAAAAACTTGGCTTGTGAAACGGTCCTTTAAAAAAAACCTTGGTGGAAGGGGAGATCGTTCACTTTGTTGGGGGGGGGGGAGCTCTCCCTAGTTGAGCTTGTGAGAGAGCTCTTTGCAATTGTTTTAAAACAATTTTAAAACAAAACTAGAGCTCTCCCTAGTTGAGGTTGTGAATAACAGCCCTGCCCTTCTCCCCTTTTTTATTGTGGGGAGGAAGGAGGAAGAGGCGGAGGGGGGAAGAAAGAAGAGGGAGGAGGAGGGGGAAGAGGAGCAGGGAGAAGGAAGAGGGGAAGGAAGGGGCAGGAAGAGGAGGAAGGGAAGAGGAGGAGGAGGAGAAAGAAAGAGGAGGAGGAGGTAGCAAAGGGAAGATGAAGAGGAGGAGGAGGAAGAAAGAGGTGGAGGAAGCAAATGGAAAAGGAGAAAGGAGAGGCAGGAGGAGGAAAAAGAGGAGGAAGAGGAAGAGACAGGGGCAGTGGACAGGAAGGCGAGCCGCTGCTGTTTCACTGGCAGGTGGGGGGGGCAATTGGGCAAGCAAGCAGCGTTGCCCTGGCTACCCTTCCAGAAACATCTTCCTCTCTTGGTTTATTCTAGCTAAGATCTTTATAATCTTTTCAAAAAATGCATAACTATGAGCAAAATTCTGGTTCTATCACACATAGTATATGTAAGTTCAACAGAGGCCGCGGGAAGCCCCTTTACAGGGTCGAGCAGAGGAATTAGGCCCTACCCACGAGGGCGGACACACCCTGGATCTAATCTTCATCTCGGGACAGTGGAGTAGTGATCTGGGAATAGGGGATTTAGTCATCACACCCCTGTCATGGACAGATCACGCTCTCCTTCGGCTCGACTTTCCGATCGCTACACCTCACTGCGGAGAGGCGGAACCGGACATTCCTATATGGTTCCACCCCAGGCTCCTGATGGACCCGGCAAGGTTCCAAAGGGAGCTTGGGCCAATTCCTGTGGACTTGCCCCACGACTCGACTGAGGACCTAGTGGCCGCATGGTTAAGTGCCTTGGACCGAGTCGCGCCCTTGCGGCCTCTCTTGCGGCGACGAACCACCTGGGCTCCTTGGTTTACCGAGGGGCTCAGGGAGATGAAGCGCCACAAGAGACGCCTAGAGAGCAGATGGAGATCATCTCACTCCGAAGCCGACCGAACACTAGTGAGAGACCACATTAGGACTTACTTAGTGGCGATAAGAGTGGCCAAACACGAGTACTGTGCCACTCTTATTGCATCCACAGATAACCGCCCTGCCGCCCTGTTTGGGGTGACCCGCTCCCTCCTTCAACAGAGGCCACGGGAAGCCCCTTTACAGGGTCGAGCAGAGGAATTTGGGATTTATCTGCAGGAGAAAATCACTCGGATTCGGAGCGAGTTACCCTCCATCGACAGTGGCCCAGTCGAGCGTGCCGAGGCTGTTCTTGTGACACCATCATGGGAGGAGTTTGATTTTGTTACTACCGAGGATATGGACAAGTTGTCAAAGAGACTTAGGGCCACCACATGTTTATTGGACCCGTGTCCCTCCTGGCTTGTACTGGCATCCTGGGAGACGACACGAGGCTGGCTCCAGGGCATTGTCAACGCATCTTTGAGTGAGGGGTCCTTGCCTGCCGTCTTGAAAGAGGCGGTAGTAAGGCCCCTCCTCAAGAAGCCGTCCCTGGATCCAGCATTATTAGAGAACTATCGTCCCGTCTCCAACCTTCACTTTTTAGTGAAGGTTGTTGAGAGTGTGGTGGCTCAACAGTTTCCGCGACACTTGGAGGAAGTTGATTATCTAGACCCGCGCCAGTCCGGCTTCCGACCCGGGCACAGCACCGAGAGGGCATTGGTCGCGTTGGTTGATGATCTCTGGAGGGCGCGGGATAGAGGATTTTCCTCTATCCTAGTCCTATTAGACCTCTCAGCGGCTTTTGATACCATCGACCATGGTATCCTATTGCGCCGACTGGGGGGGTTGGGGCTGGGAGGCACCGTTTTGCGGTGGTTCTCGTCCTACCTCTCTGGTCGGTCACAATGTGTGTTGGCAGGGGGGCAGAGGTCGACTTCGTGGCCCCTCATATGTGGGGTACCTCAGGAGTCGGTCCTCTCGTCCCTACTGTTCAACACATATATGAAGCCGCTGGGTGAGATCATCCGTGGTTTTGGGGTGGGATATCATCTGTACGCTGATGATACTCAGTTGTACATATCCACCCCAGACCACCCCAATGATGCCGTCGAGGTTATGTCCCGATGTTTGGAGGCTGTACGGATCTGGATGGGTAGTAACAAACTCAAGCTCAACCCATCCAAGACTGAGTGGCTGTGGCTTCCGGCACCCCGTTTCAGCCAGATTATTCCAACTCTGGCCATTGGGGGTGAAACACCGGCCCCCATGGAAAGGCGGCGCAATTTGGGTGTCCTCCTGGACTCCCGGCTGTCTATGGAGGACCATGTGGCGGCCGTGGCCAGGGGGACGTTCCATCAGGTACGCCTGATGCGCCAATTGCGCCCCTTACTGGGTGGAACTGCACGAACCTATCCTGCGCGAACTGCACTGGCTTCCTGTGGTCTTTCGGGTGTGCTTCAAGGTCCTGACGACCATCTTTAAAGCGCTCCATGGCTCGGGGCCTAGTTATATGCGAGACCGCCTCCTGCCCCATACATCCCTCAGACCGATACGCTCCCACAGAGTGGGCCTCCTCAGGGTGCCGTCGGCCGGACAATGCCGACTGGCGACACCCAGGGGGAGAGCCTTCTCTGTGGCGGGACCAGCCCTTTGGAACGACTTGCCCCCTGAACTCTGTACCATTTCTGACCTCCGCCTCTTCTGCAAGTGTCTGAAGACACACCTATTCCAACTAGCCGGCCTTGCGCAGCCTCCAATACCGACTCTTAAATAGTTTTAAAATGGGGATTTTAATTCGGTTTTAGCACAGGCCCTTAGTGGAATAAGTTTTTTTAAAAAGAAATAATTTTATATGTTTTGTATGTTTTAATGTTCCTGTGCGCTGCCCTGGGTCCATTCGGAGAAGGGCGGGGTATAAATTCAATAAATAAATAAATAAATAAATAAACAAGGGGGCGGTGGACTGAAAAGGTTTGGGAACCACTGAGCTAAATCCACAATTTCCCTTTGAGAATTTTTTATCTCTCCCTTCATCTCAGCTGTCTCCCCCTCCAATCCATCAATTCTTTGTTTATTTTCCATTAGTGCTTTCTGTGTCTCCAAAAGTTCCAATTTTGAGCTAACATTGTCTTTCCGGATTTCTTTTATTTCTTTCTTGAAGAGTTTCCTCTATTTCTGATAACTGTGTAGCTTCCACCTCTGTTCCTTTGGATAACATTGAAGTAATCTTGGGTTGATGTGGCTGCTTTTTTGAAGCCATAATGAAAGTATTAAGTTCTTGTCACTAATATGGCGTCTGTTGGAGAGGTAGTCCGTGAAGTGAAGAGAGAGCAAAAGTCAATATCCAAATTCAAAGTTCAATTTGCTTACAGTCCAGAGAGAGAACAATTTTTAAAAGCAATCAAATAAGAAAAAGAAAAGAAGGCACATCTGGGAAAGGTCCTAATAATCAATTAAATCAACCCACTGTTAAAGAGTTCAGTCCCAAAGACGAGGGAGTGTCAGCAAATTTCAAAAGAAAACATTTCCTGCTGAGAACAAAGGAACGCCATCTTCCCCGCCCCTCTGGAAACCGCGGAGATCTAGTGAAAGTTCATTTCAGTTGTTGCCAGACAAAGATACAAAGTATCATTGAAATTCTTAAAGTAAGAGGACTTCCGGTTCCGGCTCCGGCGGCGACGGGCGAACTTAGGGTTCGCTCGCCGCTTTGATCCTTTTCCTGCCCCCCCACGGGGGCGAGAAGCCCCTTGTTTGGGGCTTCTCCCGTAAAGCCGGCTCGACAGGGAAGCCCCCCCCCCGCGGCAGCGGGGAGAGCGACCCTGCTCCTCGGCTTAGGTGGAAGAGGACATGCTGCGGGGGGTCTTCCCTTCGCCAAAGGTTGGCGGCACCATTTAATTCTATGAAGAGAGAAGATCGGAAGAGTCGGGAGGCTTTTCGGGACCTCAGCTGCGAGCGGAGAGTGAGCGTTTAAAACTTTTTTTTTTGTGTACTGTCAGCCAGGCTGAAAGGGACTGGAGGGGGGCGTTTGTTCCTAAAAAACCCCCCTTGGACTAAAAGCGGCACTCGGAAATGCCTCGTTGCGAGGAATCGGAAACTTTAAATCTGGATGGTCTCTAACAAGGGAAAGTACTTTGTGGCCTGTTTGCAATTATGTCTCGAGGTCTGGCTGAAACAGTTTCTTTTTTGCTTTTTAACCGCTTTCTCCCTCGGGCTCTGAGTTTGGGTGGAAAATGGCTTCTCTTTGTCCCCGACTGACTATGACCTATGGAAAATTACCAGTGTCTCTTTGCGATTTGGACTTCCTCTAATTATTGATGAAGAATTTTCTTTTTTTGGATTTGTGTTTTCCTTTCTGGATTGCCTTCGTTATTATACCTATGGAGTTGGAAAAGTGTTTCTCTGTTGGCTTCTGAATTTTGCAGCTGTACAACATTGAGGACTTTGGACTCCTGATCTGCCTTACCAGCCCCACCCTAAAAACGCCATTTTACTGGTACGGATTTTAACAGCTAAACATGGCACAAGAAGCAACGCTCGCAAGCCTTGAACAAAGAATGACTGCCCTTGAAACTGTTATACAAAATTTGGTATCAGAAATTAAGGCTCAGAGGGCAGAAAATGTCAACTTTAAAAAGGAACTATTGGACACTTGAAAACAAGTGCTTGAGAATGCACAGAAGAATGAAGAATTGAAAGGGGGGCTGGAGGGGGCTAAGGGAGAGATTAAAAATGTTTCTAATGAGGTTGTGGAAATAAATGCGCATGTGACTAGGATTGATTTGGAAAGGATGACATATTTTTTGAGATTCCAGAATGTTTCTGAGATGGATGGTGAATGTCTCCCTGATCTTATGAGTACAATTATAGCAGACTATTTACATAAACCTAAGGATGAGATCAGGGGGGACATTGACCTAGTCTACAGAATAAATTCTGCATATGCTAGGATGAATGAAGTACCCAGAGAGATACATGTAAAATTTGTTAGAAGGTCAACCAGAGAGGAAATCTTGAAGGCGCAAAGAGGGAGCCCTATGATTTACCAACAAAAGGAGATTACCATCTTGAAGCAGATTCCAAGAAAAATTAGAGAAGCCAGAAGGAAATTTTCCTTCTTGTCTAAAGCATTGTTTGATCATGGGATCTGGTTCAAGTGGGTGATACCTGAAGGGATGCTGGTGTTCTGGGAAGGAGGTAGAGTAAAGATTAAAACAGTTGCTGAGGCGGAAGCCTTTCTTAAAAAACATTCCTCTGTCCTGGGAGAAGATCCAGGGGGGGCAGGGGGAGCCATGGCCCCGCCCGCTGGGGGCCCGGGGGAGAAGGGGGAAGATACAATTGCCAAGAGACTTAGATCTAAAAAATAACTTTGCCCTGGTTTTTCTTTTGAGTAATATTGTATGATATTTGTAATCTGGATTTTTGCAATTGACTGACAGTATATAACTGAAAAATTTAGGAATATGTACTTGCTCCCAGCTTGTAGTGTTATGTGAAATGTTTCTTTTTTTTCTTTTTAATAATGTAATTTGAGGTTCCGGAGGAGCCGACAACTTTGACGTGACCACTCTCAAAATTTCTATGTAACCCTTACCCTACCCCACAAAAAATGTAAACTCAATAAAACTTTTTCAATATAAAAAAAAGAAATTCTTAAAGTAAGAGACTTTCACTTGTAGTTTAAAAGTCAGATGTTGATTCCTCCACCTCCCCAAGCTTGGGGAACATTTCAAAACGCCGCTTTGTTTTCTTTTCCGAGGAGGGTTTTACAAACTCCTCCTTCTTCTTTTAAAATGAAAGTCGAAAGCATTAAGTAAAAATCACTCACAATCCACTCTGTGGCCATGAGCCTCGGCCTTGCCTCTAGCCCTCGGCTTTCAGCCCGTCTTGAATCTCAGAAGCTGTTCCGGCTCTCCATCGGTGAAGGGGACGAAAGAGGAACTCCCCCCCCGCGACTCGTTCTCCTGCGCCTAGGGCGAGGCGGGAGCCACCCCCGACCGCCGTCGAGGTGGGGGGACTCACTGCGAGCCGCCCGTGCAGCGGGGGCTCTTTACAAGAGCCCCCTGCCCCTGAAGGCGCCGCAGGAGCAACCAAGCGGCGGACGAGTGCAAGACCCGACCGTTGCCTCCGGCTAACCGGAAGGAAGTCCCTGCAACCGTTCTTCATGTTTTAGTCTCCAGTCCCCTAATCATCTTGGTTGCTCTTCTCTGCACTCTTTCCAGAGTCTCCACATCTTTTCTACATCGTGGCGACCAAAACTGTATGCAGTATTCCAAGTGTGGCCTTACCAAGGCACTATACAGTGGCATTAACACTTCAGGTGATCTAGATTCTATCCCTCTGTTGATGCAGCCTAGAACTGTGTTCGCTTTTTTGGCAGCTGCTGCACACTGCTGGCTCATATTTAAATGGTTGTCCACTAGGATTCCAAGATCCCTCTCACAGTTGCTACTATTGAGCAAGGTACCACCTATACTGTACCTGTGCATTTTGTTTTTCTTGCCTAAATGTAGAACCTTACTTTTTTCACAATTGAATTTCATTTTATTAGATAGTGCCCAATGTTCAAGTTTGTTAAGATCCTTCTGTATCTTAAGCCTATCTTCTGGAGTGTTGGCTATTCCTGCCAGCTTGGTGTCGTCTGCAAATTTGATGAGTTCCCCATTTATCCCCTCATCCAAATCATTGATGAAGATGTTGAAGAGTACTGGGCCTAAAACAGAGCCTTGGGGTACTCCACTGCATACTTCCTTCCATGTAGATGCAGTTCCATTGAGGACTACACGTTGAGTGCGGTTGGTCAGCCAGTTGCGAATCCATCTGGTGGTGATGCTGTCTAACCCACATTTTTCTACTTTATCTAATAGTAAGTTATGGTCTACTTTATCAAATGCCTTACTGAAGTCCAAGTAAATTATATTGACAGCATTCCTCTGGTCCACTAATTTTGTCACTTTGTCAAAGAATGCAATTAGATTAGTCTGGCATGATCTGTTTTTGACAAACCCATGTTGGCTTTTGGCTATTACTTTGTTTGCTTCTAGGCATTCGCCTATTTGTTGCTTAATTATCTTTTCCAGAATCTTCCCTGGTATTGAGGTCAGGCTATAGTTTCCTGGATCTATTTTTTTCCCTTTTTTGAAGATGGGAACCACATCAGCTCTTTTCCAGTCTTCTGGCAGTTCCCCGGTGCTCCAGGATCTCTGAAAGATATAGTTCAGTGGTTCTGAGATCTCGTCTGCCAGTTCCTTCAGAACCCTGGGGTGTAATCCATCCGGTCCTGGTGATTTGAACTCGTCCAGGGCAGACAGGTGCTCACTTACCATTTTCTTCCCTATTTCAACTTGTGTTCCTAATCTGATATTTGTGGTGCTGTTTTTGATTGGTTAGACTGTTTTATCCCTTTGTGTAAAGACAGATGCAAAAAATGAGTTAAATAGTTCTGCTTTCTCCCTGTTGCTTATCATCTTCTTGCCATTTTCTCCCAGCAGTGGACCAATTGTTTCCTTAACTTTTTTCTTGTTTTTAACATATTGGAAGAAGCTTTTTTTGGTTATTTTTTACTTTTTTGGCAAGCCTTTCTTCATTGCGAGCCTTAGCTTTCCTCACTTCATCTTTACAGGCTCGGGCTATTTGCTGATATTTTGCCTTAGTTATGCCCCCCTCTTTCCACTTTTTATATTTATCCTTTTTATCTTTCAATTTGTCAGAAAGTTCTTTATGCAGCCATGTTGGTTTCTTTTGGGAACTGTTTTTCTTCTTCATTGGTATTGCGCTGGACTGGGCTTTTATAATCTCATTTTTCAAAATTTCCCAAGCTTCTTGAGTTGTTTTCCCCTTGAGGATTCTCATCCATGGAATCCTTCCCAAGCTCTCTCTGAGGTTATTGAAATTAGCTCTCTTAAAGTCTAAGACTCTAGTTTGACTTTGTTCAACTACTTTTGTTTGCATAATGTTGAATTCCAGTATTTCATGATCGCTTGCCCCCAAAGTTCCTGCAGCTTCTACACCTTCTATCATTTCCTCTCTGTTAGTGAGAATTAAGTCCAATATTGCTGATCCCCTTGTTCCCTTCTCTACCTTTTGGGAAACAAAGTTGTCTGCTAGGTTTGTTAGGAACCTGTTGGATCTTCCACTTGGTGCAGAGTTTGTTTCCCAATTGATGTCAGGGTAGTTAAAATCTCCCATTACTATTGTAGTGTGCTTCCTACATACCTTAGTTAGCTGGTTAGCAAAAAGTTCATCCACTTCCTCTGCTTGGTTGGGTGGCCTGTAGTATAGACCTATGACAATATCATCCCCCCCCCCAACCTTTAATATTGACCCAAATACATTCAAGATAGTTCTCATCATTGTTGTGCTCTATTTCTGTAGAGATGTAATTATTTCTTATATATAGTGCAACTCCACCTCCTCTTTTATTTGGTCTATTTCTTTTAAATAATTTAAATCCTTCTAGCTGTATGTTCCATTTGTGGGTTTCATCCCACCAAGTTTCTGTAATGGCAACAATATCATATCTGCCCTCATTTAATGTATGATCAGTAAATAAATTTATTTTAGTTTTCTTCTGTACACCAATTCCTTTAATCAACGAATCTTCCCTAATTTCATTTGCCAAAACCTCCATCAATAATGCAAATAAAACTGGGGATAAAGGGCAACCCCATATATCATTCCCTGGTTTACGGTTATTGTCTCTGTAACACAGTGGTGTCCAAACTTTTTTCAAAGAGGGCCAGATTGGATGAAGTGAACATGGTGGAGGGCCGAACATTTTTCCGAACATTCTTTGAACCATTACAATTAAATGCAAATAAATTATTTTATGCCAAGTTATGCCAATGTCATTTCATAACATTAAGATCAACTGAGAGTTGAGTTTTCACAATGTTTTGAAAATAAATTTAAAAAAAACTTACCTACCTCTTTCTCTCTTTCTTCCTCTCTCTCTCTCGATTTCTCTCGCTCTTTCTCTCTTTCTTTCTCTCTCTCTCTTTTTCTCTTTCTTTCTGTCTCTCTTTCTTCCTCTCTCTCTCTCTCTCCATTTCTCTCTTTCTCTCTCTCTTTTTCTCTTTCTTTCTGTCTCCCTTTCTCTCACTCTCTCACTCTTTCTCTCTTTCTTCCTCTCTCTCTCTCTCCATTTCTCTCTCTCTCTTTCTTTCATTCTCAATCTCTCTCTTTCTCTTTCATTCTGTCTTTCTTTCTCTCTCTCTCTCTCTTTCTTTCTTTCTTTCCCTTTTTCTCTTTCTCTCTTTCTTTCTCAATCTCTCTCTCTCTTTCTTTCCCTTTTTCTTTCTCTTTCTTTCTCTCTCTCTCTTTCTCTCTTTCTTTCTTTCCCTTTTTCTCTCTCTCTCTTTCTTTCTCTCTCTCTTTTTCTCTTTCTTTCTGTCTCTCTGTTTCTTTCTTTCTCTCTCTCTCTTTATCTTTCTTTCTTTCTTTCTCTCTTTCTCTTTCTCTTTCTCTCTGTATGTGTGTCACTCTCTCTGATTCTCTCCCTCCCTCCCTCTGTCTGTATGTCTGTCTCTCCCTCTTTCCCCGTCTGTCTCCGAATCAATCCCTCCCTGTGTCATTCTCTATCTGTGTCTCTCTCCCTCCCTCTCTTTCTCTCTGTCTCTGTCTGTCTCTCTGTCTTTCCCTCCCTCCCCTTCTGTCTCTCTCTGTGTCTGTCAGTCACTCCCTCTCTCCCCTCTCCTCCCCTCCCCCACCCCGGGAAGCAGCAGAAGGGCCGGTATGCCGGAGGTTACGGACGCCTCCTCCCGCAGCGGGCGAGGGAGCAGGCGGGGTGAGCACCCAAGGCTACCGTCATCTTAAGCACCACTGAGGCTGTCGCCCGGCAGGGGCGTCAGGCAGGGAAGCCGGTTGCGTCTCCATCGCGGCTCCCTCCGGCAGGCACCACGGCTTACGTTCTGAGGCCGCGCGTCCGTCTTCCCTGCCTGACGCCCCTGCCGGGCGATCTTGTGCGGCGGGAGCTGCACGTTCTGGGGCTGCGTGGCTGGGAAGGAGGTGAACGCGCGGCCCCAGAACGTAAGCTGTGGTGCCCGCCGGAGGGAGCCGCGATGGAGGCGCGACCGGCTTCCCTGCCTGACGCCCCTGCCGGGCGACAGCCTCAGTGGTGCTTAAGACAGTGGTGTCCAAACTTTTTTCAAAGAGGGCCAGATTGGATGGAGGGCCGAACATTTTTCCGAACATTCTTTGAACCATTACAATTAAATGCAAATAAATTATTTTATGCCAAGTTATGCCAATGTCATTTCATAACATTAAGATCAACTGAGAGTTGAGTTTTCACAATGTTTTGAAAATAAATTTAAAAAAACCTTACCTACCTCTTTCTCTCTTTCTTCCTCTCTCTCTCTCCATTTCTCTCGCTTTCTCTCTTTCTTTCTTTCTCTCTCTTTTTCTCTTTCTTTCTGTCTCTCTTTCTTCCTCTCTCTCTCTCTCTCTCTCTCCATTTCTCTCTCTTTCTCTCTCTTTTTCTCTTTCTTTCTGTCTCCCTTTCTCTCTCTCTCTCTCACTCTTTCTCTCTTTCTTCCTCTCTCTCTCTCCATTTCTCTCTCTCTCTCTCTCTTTCTCAATCTCTCTCTTTCTCTTTCTTTCTGTCTTTCTTTCTCTCTCTCTCTCTCTTTCTTTCCCTTTTTCTCTTTCTCTCTTTCTTTCTCTCTCTCTCTTTCTCTCTTTCTCTTTCTTTCTTTCCCTTTTTCTCTCTCTCTCTTTCTTTCTCTCTCTCTTTTTCTCTTTCTTTCTGTCTCTGTTTCTTTCTTTCTCTCTCTCTCTCTTTCTCTTTCTTTCTCTTTCTTTCTTTCTCTTTCTCTTTCTCTCTGTATGTGTGTCACTCTCTCTGATTCTCTCCCTCCCTCCCTCTCTCTGTATGTCTGTCTCTCCCTCTTTCCCCGTCTGTCTCCGAATCAATCCCTCTCTGTGTCATTCTCTATCTGTGTCTCTCTCCGTCTCTCTCCCTCCCTCTCTTTCTCTCTGTCTCTGTCTGTCTCTCTGTCTTTCCCTTCCTCCCCTTCTGTCTCTCTCTGTGTCTGTCAGTCACTCCCTCTCTCCCCTCTCCTCCCCTCCCCCACCCCGGGAAGCAGCAGAAGGGCCGGTATGCCGGAGGTTACGGACGCCTCCTCCCGCAGCGGGCGAGGGAGCAGGCGGGGTGAGCACCCAAGGCTACCGTCATCTTAAGCACCACCGAGGCTGTCGCCCGGCAGGGGCGTCAGGCAGGGAAGCCGGTTGCGTCTCCATCGCGGCTCCCTCCGGCAGGCACCATGGCTTACGTTCTGAGGCCGCGCGTCCGTCTTCCCTGCCTGACGCCCCTGCCGGGCGATCTTGTGCGGCGGGAGCTGCACGTTCTGGGGCTGCGTGGCTGGGAGGGAGGTGAACGCGCGGCCCCAGAACGTAAGCTGTGGTGCCCGCCGGAGGGAGCCGCGATGGAGGCGCGACCGGCTTCCCTGCCTGACGCCCCTGCCGGGCGACAGCCTCAGTGGTGCTTAAGACAGTGGTGTCCAAACTTTTTTCAAAGAGGGCCAGATTGGATGAAGTGAACATGGTGGAGGGCCGAACATTTTTCCGAACATTCTTTGAACCATTACAATTAAATGCAAATAAATTATTTTATGCCAAGTTATGCCAATGTCATTTCATAACATTAAGATCAACTGAGAGTTGAGTTTTCACAATGTTTTGAAAATAAATTTAAAAAAACCTTACCTACCTCTTTCTCTCTTTCTTCCTCTCTCTCTCTCCATTTCTCTCGCTTTCTCTCTTTCTTTCTCTCTCTCTTTTTCTCTTTCTTTCTGTCTCTCTTTCTTCCTCTCTCTCTCTCTCCATTTCTCTCTCTTTTTCTCTTTCTTTCTGTCTCCCTTTCTCTCTCACTCTCTCACTCTTTCTCTCTTTCTTCCTCTCTCTCTCTCTCCATTTCTCTCTCTCTCTTTCTTTCTCAATCTCTCTCTTTCTCTTTCTTTCTGTCTTTCTTTCTCTCTCTCTCTCTCTCTTTCTTTCCCTTTTTCTCTTTCTCTCTTTCTTTCTCTCTCTCTCTTTCTCTCTTTCTTTCTTTCCCTTTTTCTCTCTCTCTCTTTCTTTCTCTCTCTCTTTTTCTCTTTCTTTCTGTCTCTGTTTCTTTCTTTCTCTCTCTCTCTTTCTCTTTCTTTCTCTTTCTCTTTCTTTCTTTCTCTCTTTCTCTTTCTCTCTGTATGTGTGTCACTCTCTCTGATTCTCTCCCTCCCTCCCTCTCTCTGTATGTCTGTCTCTCCCTCTTTCCCCGTCTGTCTCCGAATCAATCCCTCCCTGTGTCATTCTCTATCTGTGTCTCTCTCCGTCTCTCTCCCTCCCTCTCTTTCTCTGTCTGTCTCTCTGTCTTTCCCTCCCTCCCCTTCTGTCTCTCTCTGTGTCTGTCAGTCACTCCCTCTCTCCCCTCCCCTCCCCTCCCCCACCCCGGGAAGCAGCAGAAGGGCCGGTATGCCGGAGGTTACGGACGCCTCCTCCCGCAGCGGGCGAGGGAGCAGGCGGGGTGAGCACCCAAGGCTACCGTCATCTTAAGCACCACCGAGGCTGTCGCCCGGCAGGGGCGTCAGGCAGGGAAGCCGGTTGCGTCTCCATCGCGGCTCCCTCCGGCAGGCACCATGGCTTACGTTCTGACTCCGCGCGTCCGTCTTCCCTGCCTGACGCCCCTGCCGGGCGATCTTGTGCGGCGGGAGCTGCACGTTCTGGGGCTGCGTGGCTGGGAGGGAGGTGAACGCGCGGCCCCAGAACGTAAGCTGTGGTGCCCGCCGGAGGGAGCCGCGATGGAGGTGCGACCGGCTTCCCTGCCTGACGCCCCTGCCGGGCGACAGCCTCAGTGGTGCTTAAGATGACGGTAGCCTTGGGTGCTCACCCCGCCTGCTCCCTCGCCTGCTGCGGGAGGAGGTGTCCGTAACCTCCGTCCACCTCCCTCCCAGCCACACAGCCCCAGAGACAGAGGGAGGAAGGGAGGGCCACATTTACACAGAGCAGGGAGGGCTGTTGGAGGGCCGTATTAAACCGACCCCCGGGCCACAAATGGCCCGCGGGCCAGACTTTGGACATGCCTGCTGTAACACCATCATTTCTAACTATTCTCGCTTTATTCTCTGAATGTAGTTCATTTATCACTTTCCAAAACTTAACTTCTCTATTAATATCTTCAATGTATTATTTTTTATTAAACATTATCGTTGTCTTTTTTGACTTCTTCTATTTCTTTATATACCCTATTATAAAACTCTCTTTGATTTATATTAGGTGCATACAAGTTTGCTAAGGTAACCTCTTGTCCATAAATCAAGCCTTCAATTCTAAGAAATCTTCCCATATCATCCCTTTTATGGCTTTTATTATAAATTGTTTTTGATTTACCAATAGTTTTAAATCATGCTAATTCGCCGCTTACTCTCTACTGTCTTCAATTTTAATTTTACTCAAAATCTTTTTGGGTGTTCTCTAAAAGTAAAATTTATCTCGCCAATTCCGACACACTCTCTCCTCCTCCTCAACTTCTGTCAGGGGTCTGTCGTTACCTTAAGCAGTTTAAAATGACTGCTTCTCTGTAGCTGGCAAAAAGAATTTCTTCCTGGATCAATCAGGGACTTTGCAATGTCCCTGAGATCAGTAGGACATGCCCTTCTCTATCACCGTCTCTGTTGGATGGTTTAGGTCCAAAAGGAACAGAGATATCAGCAACAATTCTGGAGCTCCAAGATTGCATGCTGTGTTGTAGTGACGCCAGGCCTGCCTTCAGCAGCTTTGTCTTGATTAGAAAACAAATCTTACCTGTGCACCAAGCCATTATTGAATGCCACATGCTCATCAACACACATCAATTTTATCTCAGTTTTATTATAGATTTAGTAGTTTGGTTTCCCTCATTACTGCCCATGTTAGGAATAGTTAACAATAATAAATGAAAAGATGATTATCTCACTTGTAAGCTAAAAATGATGTTGATGTATTAAATGTACATCTTTTAATACATAGCTCAAGAGCATTCTTCAATATAGATACATAATATCATGCTATATTCAAACATGTTTCTCTTAGAGAATCTACTGTTCTCTCTTTGTATCTACAGGTATTACTATATACTACCCAATAACATAAACTATACAATATGAATTTATAACCATATATTATGTATTTCCAATATAAATTATATTTTATTGTATAATACAATTTTACAATTACATGTATTTTATATATAGTTTGCAAGTATGTAATTCGTATTTTATAATATAAATAAAAACTATATATAATATCGTTATTTTATAATATATAAAATAGTATATTATATATTACCTAATACATTTATTACTATGCCCTACTACTATGACTTACATACTAGTCCCAACTCCTACTTTGCAGAAGTACATACATACATAACCAGGGGCTTTTACTTCAACAACAAAATCTTTACAGTACTTTTAATAATACCGAAGTACTGAGACAGTACTTTAATAAGACTATTTTTCATAATATTTTTAAATAATACTCTTTAATTTTGACTACAAATAATACAAACATAATACATATAAATCTAAATACAAAAAAAAAGAAAAATATTAGAAATATTACAGTGCAACCCTTTCCCTTGGAGACCATTTTTTCCTTTATATTTCTTCTTCCTTTGTTTCAACTCTATAAGATATTCCACCATATGAAAATCTCAAAAAATACTGGATAACCCAGCTATAATCAGTATTATTTTTCTTCAATAATTGACAAACTTGATACATCTCTCTCCTCTGATGATCCCCAAACACTATTAATGCCATGTTTCACAATTTATGCATCAATTATTCTTTTTTTGCGTAAGACCAGAGTTGTATCACAATGTCTCTCAGCAATTTTCTTCCCAACCTTTTTGGGCCAACTCTGTATTACATCAATATCATATCGTGTAAAGGGGACATCTAGGAGGATTGAGGTAGCCCAGTACAGTACTTCTTGGATCAATTTCGCTTCATTTTCTTCACTTTTTTCTGGATATCCATGTATCTATAAATTGGAGCAGCACTGACAGTCCCATATCTTGATCAAATCCTTTTTCACCTGATGCATCATAATTATCTGGCTTTTTAACACCCTATCATGTTCTCCCATCTGAGTCCTCACTTCTGTAATATTTCGTGTCATATCCTGACTTTGTTTCACCAAATCTGTTATTCTTACATCCATACTATTCATTTTATCATTCTTTTGCTTCAAATCCTCCTTTATATTTATCTTCATTTCTCTTAACTCTTGTAAGACAACATCAACTTTATCTGATTGAGTCAGTGATTTCTCAGGCAATTTTTTCCTTCCATTTCTAAGGCTTTTTCCACTTGAATCTGGTGTAACTCTGAAGGTTAGGCTTTTGGGTCTTTGCCAAACATTACAGTTTTGCTGCATTCAGGAGAAAAGGGAAATAACTTACATTTCATAATCTCCTAAATGTCATAATCTTTAGACGGGTGTTATATTTTTTAAAATCCATTCTCTGCGATGGCCCAGAGGAGGCAGAAATTCAGCATCCGTCATCCATTCCAGCTAGCTCCACCACCCCAGATTTCAATTTTGATTTTAAATATAACCACGGCATATAAATCCCAGAAGACAAAAAGATATTTTTATGTATGCAGTAGAAGACTGTATCTTAGAAGCTTGCTTCAAGATGCACATTACTTGGAACTATTTTGACTTTATACTGTCTTTGTTCACAATAAAACTATACCTCATTCAAATGATTTCCATGACTTCCAAATTTATATATTCCAACTGAAATGTTTAACATATAAATGTGACTTGGAGGGGGGGAGAAAGAAATATAGATAATTGGAATAAAATATATCACATTATCTTAGGAATCTGTATCAACATTTACATCTCTTTAATGTAAGAGTTTTCCTTAAAAATGATTCATAGAACATAAGGTTCCTAGTATGGGTTTCATACATTTTAAAAAACCGCCTCCCAATTGTGTTGGATAGAATGTAGAATTAGGGGAACATCTTACCATATATAATAACTCTGTGGTAGATTTAAATTTCTTTGGGAACAGGTTTTAAGAAAATAGAACAAATTGCACAACAAATAAATAGTACTCTTTAGCTGGCATTATTTAATTTGTACTAATCATTAAATAAAAATGTAACATACATCTAGTGGAATATTTAATGGATGTAATTCAAATAATTGGGTTGCTAGATTTTTGAAAGATCTGATCAGAGCTGATACACATGATTAAAACTCATATGGGATATTTTGTTACAGGAATTTTTTTAGATAATTATATTGAGTTAAAAACAAGCTAAAATGAAATTTTTTATTATAAACTAGTCCATGTTTACTGAAGTAATTAACAAAAGAAGTACCATCAACATCATCTAAAGGTATAAGAAAATATTGGGAAATGTCTCATTCTTCCACAATACTTTGAAAATATAGTTCAAATAATGTAACTGAATGAAAATTTTGTATGGAAATGAAACTTTTCTCATGCCATTTTGGTTCTTATTTTTCTTACCATTGCACACCATAATTTGGATAACATTAAAACAATTTTTGGCTAATGTAAATAAAACGTATACTAAAATGTAAAGAGTAGAGTGATTAATAAAACTATATTTCATGACTTCACAACTCATCTGTAATTAAAAAATAAATGAAATGTAATATTAGTTTTAAATAATCAGATGTTTTAAATGCCAGATGATACTCATTTCAAAGCATAAATAGGAACATGAAAACTTACCAAATTGACAGTAAACCTCAAAAAATTGGAACATAATGTAGGTACAAACTGATTAGTGTAATTTTCTTTCCCAAGTCCTAATTTGCCATGCCGTCCATCGCCAAAAGTATACATAAGACCATCCTCTAAGTACAAAGAAACATGTTAATATCTCAGCCTACATACAAAACCCTTATTCTAGCAGCAATTTCATACTTTAGAATTTCACCATATAAAATGGGCTTTTCATTAGGAGTATAGAACCATGGCCACTGACATTTTAAAGACTCAATAACAAGACTGCACATATGCACAAGTAAGCCTGTTATAAATTGTTGCCTCCTTTTAAAAAAAATATATATGATTTTTTTCAACTTCCGACTTTCTTGGGTACAGATATAGATAAAAACTATATCCAACTCTTGCTCTAAAATTAACAACATTCTACATTACTTCTCTAATCTCATATAATGCCAGTCATCAAATCCCAAAATCAAAATTTAATTTCTCTTAGTTTCTTGCAAAAAGTCCAAAGGTGGATTGCAAGTAGAAATAAAACAAAAAGTCTGTTGTTTAATCAAAGTTGTCAGTTTTGCCATCTCCACCAATTCCATTCGTTTTAACATTCTTCTAATGTAAGTATTTGTAAGTCCTTCCACTTTTGGGCATGTAAGAATATCACCATTGTTATCATATATAAAAATGAAGTCTCATGAGATTTTTCAATTTGTTTGTCCATTAATCACCAAAGAAAAATATCTGGTTCCAATTGTAAATTGTAAACTTAAGATCTTCTCAATCAAGCTACATGTTTGATACCAATATTTTCTTGTTTTCTTGCATGTCCACCAAAGACAAAAAATATACCTTCAAATTGATTACAGTTCCAACAAATATTTGAAATTACATTATATATTTTTGAAAGTGTTTCTGTTGTCAAATAGCAGAAATATATCCTTTTTAAAAAATTCTCTTTAATAGTATAATTGAACATGAAATTCAACCTTTCTTCCACATATTTCTGGGTCATTCCATGTCAAGTGGTTTGGGGTTCCCAGTTTGACCATCATGGATTTTGATGAAATTTGGTGTGAACATGCACACGCTTCCCCAATGAACACTGAATAAGTGTTATGTTTGCCAATGCAATACTTACAGAAATATAGTCATTTATTTGACCCCATACCACAGCCTTCGACAGTATGACTCTGAGATTTCAGCAACATTGAGATATAATATCTCTAGCAATATTATGTTGAGAGAAACAAAACTTGGCCATCTTGTACAACTTGTTGTGCTCTATTAAATAAAATAATAAAAACATTCTCATGAGTGATCTCCATCTAAATAAGTTGAAGGAAAGTTAGCCAAAAATGACTGTGGTGTGAAAAAAAGGGTAAAGGTTGGCTTCTTATATCTCTGGAAGAAAAGGTATATGGCAATACCATATTAAAAAACATATAAAATGTTTTATAGGTGACATTTCCCACCTGTGAGAATAGCCAAAATGTTTAGAAATTTAGCACCAAATTGTTGGAAATGTGATTATGAATCAGGCATGTACTACCATATGTGGTGGTTGTGCCAAAAACAAGAATATTGGCAGAAAATTCAAAGGTGGTTGATAGAGATAACTGAAGAGGAAATAGAATTCAAACCAGAACTATTTCTTTGGGGAATCATAAATAATAAACATAACAAGGGATTAATCTACTTAATAATACATATTATTAAGGCAGCAAAAATGGTCTTTGCCCAAAACTAGAAAAACAGGGAAATTCCACAAGAAGAGGAAGTAATTAGGAAAATTCTGATTTGTACTGAAATGGATGAATTAACATGGGAATTGAAGAACAAAGACGAATCAGAAAATTATAAGATCAGGGATAAATTTTATCAATGGTTGGAACACAAAAGTAAAGACCCAAAATAAGCAATGACTAAGATTTATAGAATGGAGATTAGGATTATGTATGAAATTATAACAGTGAAAATGTATAAGACAAGAACAAATAATAATAATAATAATAATAATAATAATAATAATAATAATAATAATAATAATAATAATAATAATAATAATAATAATAATAATAATAATGAATTTTATTTATAGACCGCTTCCTCTCCCCAAAGGGACTCGGAGCGGTGCACAGGGAAATTAAAAAATACCAATAAATATACATAAATAATTTAGATAAAAAGCAAATTAAACAAAGATTATCCCTGCGCTAAAATCCCCCATTTTAAATAACTAAAATCCCCTAAACCCTATTAAAAGACGCGAGACTAACCTAGGCCGGCTAAGCAGAAAAAGTGTGTTTTAAGTTTTTGACGGAAGGAGCGGAGGTCCGTAGTTGTTCTAAGGGCTGGGCCCGCCACAGAGAAGGCCCTTCCCCTGGGCGTCGCCCGCTGGCATAGCCTAGTGGACGGCACCCGGAGAAGTCCCTCTCTGTGGGAGCGAATCGGCCGCAGGGATGTATGGGGCAGAATCCGATCCCGCAGATAACTAGGTCCCGTGCCATGGAGCGCTTTAAAGATGATAACTAACACCTTGAAGCGCACCCGAAAGACGCCAGGCAGCCAGTGCAGCTCGCGCAAGAGCGGTGTTATGTGGGTAAACCTTGAGGTTCCCATTATTGCTCGCGCGGCTGCATTCTGGACAAGCTGAAGTCTTCGGGTGCACCTCAAGGGGAGCCCCATGTAGAGAGAATTGCAGTAGTCCAGTCGGGATGTCACGAGGGCATGAGTGACTGTGCAAAGGGCATCCCGATCCAATAGGGGGCGCAACTGGCGTACCAGGCGAACCTGGTAAAACGCCCTCCTGGCCACGGCTGTCACTTGATCTTCCATGGACAGCCGTGCATCAAGGAGGACGCCCAACTTGCGTGCCCCAGCCACAGGGGTTAGATGTTCATCCCCAATGGCCAGTGATGGAGTCAACTGGTTGTACCGGGATGCCTGAAACCACAGCCACTCGGTCTTGGACGGGTTGAGTCTGAGTCTGTTCCTTCCCATCCAGGCCCGCACGGCTTCCAGGCACTGGCACATCACCTCTACGGCATCGTTGGGGTGGTTTGGGGTAGATATATACAGCTGCGTGTCGTCAGCGTAGAGGTGGTACTCTACCCCAAAACCACGGATGATCTCGCCCAGCGGCTTCATATATGTGTTGAACAGGAGAGGCAAGAGGACCGACCCCTGAGGCACCCCACAAGTGAGGGGTCTCGAGGTCGACCTCTGCTCTTCTGCCAACACAAATTGCGATCGACCGGAGAGGTAGGAGGAGAACCACCACAACACGGTGCCCCTCACCCCCAACCCCTCCAGCCGATGCAATAGGATACCATGGTCGATGGTATCAAAAGCCGCTGAGAGTTCTAACAGGACCAGGATGGAGGAACAACCCCCATCTCTGGCCCTCCAGAGATCATCCACCAACGCGACCAATGCCGTCTCGGTGCTGTGCCCGGGCTGGAAGCTGGACTGGCGCAGGTCCAGATAATCAATTTCCTCCAGATGATGGGGGAACTGTTGTGAATCAACAGAGATGAATCCAGCCAAAGTGCAAGCTGTCCTAAGTTGGCAACCCCCTCGCACCCACAGACAATTACAAAGCTTCCTAGGGTTCGCAAACTTCTACAGGCAATTCATTCCCTCCTTTGCGAAGATTGCCAAACCCCTGACAGACCTCCTGAAGACAGGGAGCCCAGGAACAAAACCTCGTCTGGGACAACCCATACAGTGGGACCTAACCTGCCAAGAGGCGTTCGAAACACTGAAAGAAATGTTTGCAAAGGAGCTGGTACTGAAGCATCCTGACCCTGAGCAGCCTTTCGTGATCCAGGCAGACGCCAGCGATGTGGCAGTGGGAGCAGTGCTACTCCAAAGAAACAACCAAGGAAATTTACAACCCTGCACTTACAACTCCCACAAGCTAACAGACACAGAGAGACAATGGGCCACGTGGGAAAAGGAGGCTTTCGGAGTGAGATGGGCACTGCTAACCTGGAGACACCTGTTGGAAGGGGACCAGAAACCGTTTGAAGTCTGGACCAACCACAAAAATCTGGAAGCTCTCAGGACCCCATGGAAACTATCACCCAAACAAGTCCAATGGGCTCAATATTTCAACCGCTTTGACTTCGTACTAAAGCACATTCCAGGGCAGAAGAATTTTCTAGCTGACACCCTCTCCCGCATGCCTCAGTACAAATGCGAGCAGGACCAGGTGGTAGATGCCATCATTCCCTCTACCCAAATAGCTGCCCAAGCGACCACCAGATAGCAACGCCGTGACCAGCAAAACCAACCCGCAAGCGACCTAACCACAAGGCTAAAAACTGAACTGGTAGCAGACCCTTGGTTCCAAAACAACCAACACATTTTGACGAAAGGAGATGACCTTGCATGGAAGGGGATGAAACTATATGTCCCAGAATCCCTGCGCACCCTAGTTCTCCAGAGGAGTCACGATGCCAAACCAGCAGGTCACTTTGGATTCCGAAAAACTTTACACTTAGCCCGGAGGCAATTCTGGTGGCCTAGCATAAAGAAAGATGTGGATAGTTACATGAAAAGTTGCACCATCTGCGCCACAATGAAGAGATGACCAGGAAAACCCCCCGGACTGCTGAAAACAGTGGCAGAACCAATGAGGCCGTGGGAGGAGATCGCAATGAATTTTATAGTCGAGTTGCCAAAAAGTGGGGGAAGCATGGTGATTTGGATTGTAATAGACCTGTTCTTCAAACAGGCAGACTTCTTACCCTATAGCGGACTATCCTCAGCTCACAAGCTGGCTAAACTGTTCGTGAAGCATATCTACCGACTACATCGAGTATCTCGAAGAATCATCTCAGACAGAGGGGTCCAGTTCACAGTTAGGTTTTAGAGGGAGTTCCTGTGGTCCCTTGGGTCATCTCAGGGTCTTAGTTCAGCTTTTCATCCAAGCACTAATCGGGCATCAGAGAGACTGAATGCCATGATAGAGCAGTACCTGAGGTGCTACGTGAACTATCAGCAGTCCAATTAGGCAGACCTTTTATCCTTTGCTGAGGTCGCGTACAATAATGCTTTTCACAGTAGCACAGGACTCACGCCGTTCAAAGTAGTGAGCGGCATGGACTTTGTCCCAGTGCCTGAGTATCCAAGGGACCCTCCCTCTTCAGTCAGTTTGACTGATTGGATGTCGATGCTAAAAGCAACCTGGGAAAATGTCAAGAAACGCTGGCTAAACCTATAAGAAACTGGCAGATAAACACCGGACTCGTAACAGCCATTCTGGGTGGGAGAGAAGGTTTACTTCTCCACAAAATACTTGAGATTAAAACTACCTACCAAGAAACTGGTCCTGAAATTTGTGGGACTATTCCCCATAGTAAAGATCATCAACCCAGTCACAGTGCAATTGAAACTGCCTCAATTGCTGGGGAAGATATACTAATCGTTTCATAGCAGCCTCTTGAAACCCGTGATTGGATCCACCCTGTGGCCACTACTCCAAGAGCCCTCCGGGCCCTATCATCATAGGGGGCCAAACTCATTATGAAGTTCAATGAATCCTTGATTCGAGGTGGCACAGGAGACAACTCCAATATCTAATCAAGTGGAAGGGCACTTATCAGAGGCATCGTGGGTGAAAAGTAGAAACATCCAGGCTGATCGCCTTATAGAAAAATTCCATGCAGAAAATCCAGGCAAGCCTTGGGGAGGAATGTATTCCTAAATTATACACCTGTACTCAAATTGTTTTGTTTCCCATAGGTTGCTTTCAGGAAGTGAGGGGAGTCTGATGTCAGTTTGTGAAGCATCTCTATGAATACCATCAAACTGCCATAGAGAGAGAGGGGAATTCCAAACATACCTGTGGTCAAAAAGGAATCCTAAGCTGGCTTGTGAATGTGCATGTCTAAACTACCATCTCTCATTGGCTGTGATTTATGACAAAGGCTGAAGGGAGGGCAGTAATGCGGGCAAAGTTCAGAAGCAGATAAAGAAAGCAAAAAGGATGGCTGCAAACAAGAAATTCCTAATGAGGAATGCCTAATGAAGCTGTTAATAAATCACTGCTTTTTGTATTACAGTATTGTTCGCTTATTATGAAATAGGCATCATTAGGGTACTTGACACCTGACCTGTGAATGCGCATGTCTAGATTCAAATACGATCTCTTGTTAGCTAAGGTGATTTGTGACCTAGGCAATGGGGAGGGTACACAGGGGTAAAATTCAGACGCCATTAGATAATTTTCAGTTTCGGCTCCACCAGAGGCTCAAGCCAAGATGTTGATCCTAATAAATGGATGTATTTTGAACTTTGCCTTGAGGCTCGTAAATTAATTAGGCCTTCTCTTGGGAGCTTCACACTGTCGAAGGCTGCAGTATGGGGTCAAACAAATGACAAAGTATTGCATCGGCAAGCGTAAAATTCATCCAATGTACATTGTGAATGTGTGTGCAAGTTCACACCAAATTTCATCAAAATCTGTGATGGTCAATGAAATCAGAGCACTTGACATGGAATGATCCTCCCCCATTAGTCCATTGGTATATTATATCCAATATTTTTGGTCATCTTTCACACAGTCTTTTACCTTGTTCATCCTCTGTTTTCATTTTCAATAAAAGTGAATACGTCTTAGCATAATATGATTGTCATATGTACAGCCTCCATTTCTGGAGAGAAATCACAATTTGCCATATTCACATTTAATGCCAATTGTCAGGTCTGCCTCTAACGATAACCCTGAATTCCCTGGTCTGGGTTTGGTCTCTCCTTTAGTTCTCAAGAGGTTAGTTATAGGTAGGGCAATACTGGCGAAAGAGGGGATAAATTGACGATAAATTTAGCAAATCCCAAGAAACTTTGTAATTACTTGCGGGTGTGAGGAGGTGCCCATTCAATAACCGCCTGGACGTTAGTCGGGTCCATTTTAATGCCGTCCCGGGATATGCGGTAACCAAGGTAATCTATCCTTTCCTGATGAAATTCACACTTAGAGAGCTTAGCATAAAGTTCAACGGACCTCAGTTTCTTGAGATCTTACTAACTTTACATGTTGTTCACGTGTTTCCATGTAAGTAAGGATGTCATCGAGATAGATGATCACGCCCTTGTACAGGTGTTCATGCAACACCTCTTTTATCAGCTGCATAAAAATTGCTGGCGCTCCCTGCAGGCCAAACGGTAGCACCTTGAATTGAAAACACCCTAAAGGGCAATTGAAAGCAGTTTTCCACTCATCCCCCTCTTTAATTCTGACTCTGTAATAAGCTTCTCTGAGATCCAATTTTGTGAAAAACCTGCCTTTACCCAGTTGCGCCAACATGTCCTTCATGAGGGGGAGAGGGTAAACATTTTCTGCGCAAATGCAATTCAAATTTCTATAGTCCACAACCAGACGAAAGGAGCCATCTTTCTTTTCTCTAAACATTACAGGGGCGGCCATACGTGGTCTAGCTGGCTCAATGAAACCCGACCAGATTTTTGTCAATGAATTTGCGCAGTTCCACCATCTCCCGGGGTGTCATAGAGTAAATGCGTGGTTTTGGAAGCTGCACCACCGGGAGGAAATCAATATTACAATCCATTTTACGGGGGGGGGGGGGGAGTTATCAGAGGACTTTTCACTGAAAACAACTTTTAAGTCCCAGTATTCCTTTGGGACCTTTTCCTCCCCTTCAATCTTTTCGTAAGCTGCCGCCCCAACCGAAGGTACGGGATCTGTGGGCTGGGTAACAATTTCTGCTCTCTCTGGGGGCGTCGCGGAGCAAATACGCAACCAACCTTTTGTCCAATTAATCTGTGGGTTCCACTTCCGTAACCAGGGTAAACCCAATATGAGGGGATGATCCATTCCAGGTACAACTATGAGACTTAGGGTTTCTTGGTGACTGCCCATCCACATATCAATAAGTTCAGTCATAATCTGAGTGGGAGCCCCCCCCCGCTATTGACCCATCCAGTTGGCAAAAGGCAATGGGTACTTTTAAAGTTTTCAGCCTCAGACCCATCTGCTCCACTATCTCCGGGTGTCAAGCTCCCAATGAGAAACATCAAACGATTCATGGCCTCACGTAAAAGTTCAAAGCAATGTCCGTTTATTGAATATAACGTCATGGCGAGCCACGATTGCAGCCAGATCTGAGAATAATTGGATGGCTTCTGCACTTTACCCCCTTATGCCCCCTCCCCTCTGCTTGTCATAATTTACGTTCTCCAATTAGCGTTGAAAATAATTGCATACATGCGCAGTCACAGGCTGTTCCGAGATTCCTTTCCTGCCACAGGAATGTCAAGCATTTTCAGTCCGTTAAGGCAAAATAGATAAAATCCATGGCAACATCGATGCCTGGCTCGATGAACCCTCTTGCTAGGTTTTTGTCTATGTATTCATGCATTTCTTGCATCTCTCGATGCGTCATGGCATACAGCTTGGGTTTGGGTAGTTTTGCCCCAGGGATGATTTCAATGGCACAATCTGTTTCGTGGTGGGGAGGCAGGATGTCGCATTCTGTCTCACTGAACACTTCTGTGAGGTCCTGGTATTCCACTGGAATCAGTTCAGCCTCTGGGGGTTTGTCAGATGTGGTTGCCAGTTGTTCTCGTGGGCTCTCTTGGGGGACTCCCAATGTGAGTGGTATTTCTGCTTGCTCATGAGGGAGGGGTTGAGGGCCAGGTGATATTCTAAGCCTGCGGGTGCCCCCTTGCCACCAGATGGTCGGTCCCCACTTGTCTAGCCAGGAAAGTCCAAGTATGACTGCCTCTGTCATTTTGGGGGCTATTATGAATCGAATTATTTCCCACTGATCTGCCAATTCTAGTCTCACTGGTTCAGTTAGGTGAGTGGCATAGGCTCCTCCCATTAGGGAACCGTCAACCTGCTCTAACCGAATCGGGTGGTTCAGTCTTTTCGCTCTGATCCCCAGTTTCTGAACTGTGGTTAAGTTGATCAAGCACCTAGTGCAGCCTGAGTCTACAAGGGCTTGAAAATCCTCCTGTTTTCCTGTTTTCGGGGTTGTGAGGCGTATTGGAAAAAGGAAAGGGTAAATTGATTCGCTCACCATTGGGTCATTTTCTCCCTCGTCCTCGCTGTCATATGGTTCAATTGACTGGTCATCATTGCCTGGGGTTTTACTGCTTTTGCCTGGGAGGGAGGAGGCCCCTGCAGCTTGAAGAGCCCTCCTGGATGTGTTGATGGCCCGTCGGGGCCCTCGTTCTTGTCGGGCCCTGGGTGGTAGGTCCAGCCTTGGTTTTGGGACTGGGGTTGGGCATGCAGCTACCATGTGGCCCATCCCCCCACATCTGTAACACCTCACGGAACTTCGAGGGAGGGCTGGTCTCAGGTCTCGCTGTGGTGCCATTTCTTTCTTTTGGCGGGATGGTTTCAGATTAGGTTGACCCCTCTCCTTTGTGTCTGGTTCCTTCCTTGTGTCGTTGGCACGTAGCCCACTGTTGACCTTTGTTGCCACTCGGAACCACTCAGAGAGTTGGTTTGGGATGTCACGATATGCAGTTACATGGGCAATATGTTTATCCAGGCTTATTCTGAAAAAATGCACCAGCAACCGTTCTGGTAGTGGGGGTAGTCTTCCAACTATCCTCCTGAATTCACGGATGTGCTCTTTGATGGAGCGGCCTCTTTGCTTTAGGTTGCTGAGTTCCTCCTCTGCATATGGGTCCTCCTCCCCCTCTTCAAATCTGGCCGCTAATACTTCCAGGAAGTCATCTATGTCTTGGAGTTGGTGGGCCCTACGCTTATGGACGGCTGCTAGCCATTCTTTTGCTTCCCCCTCGAAACCCTCTGCAATGGCATTCACCATGGTTCTGGGGGATGGATAGAGGTGCCCATAGCGTTCTAAGTGGATATCAGCTGAATCAAGGAATACAGCTAGCTGGTCTGAATCACCATCAAACTTTCCCCTGAATCGGGGTGGATCTTTTAGTTCCCTCCCTCCTCTGTTTTCCTCCTGGCCCCTGTATGCCCGTGCCTGATACAGCCAGTCATCTTCTTCAGCTCTAGGAGGGGGAGAGGGAGGGAGTTGCCTGCTCTTGGCAGCATGCTTGCTTCTGGGGCTGCGCTCCAGCATGCGTCTCCTCCCTTCAGCAGGATCAGATATGCCTCCTCTCTCTTCCGGATGGCAGGCTGGCCTCTCGTCATGAAGGGTGGCTTGATCAAAATCCTCCCTCAGTTTCTCTACTGCACCCCCCAGGGATCCCATCTGGGGCTGGGGCCTTGTAGCTTGTTCTCAGTCCCACATGCAGTACTTATCTTTTCTTGCTTCTGTGGCTGGGAAAGGTTGGATGTCTGTAGCTCCGCTGAAGAGGGGGTTTGGCTGGATTCCAGCTGGAATGAGGTTTTTTTCTGCCATAGCCTGATTTCCTCCCTCTTTATCAGGCAATGCCTGGGGGGGAGGCGGGACTCAGGTAGCCCGGAAATCTTGAGAGATTTCTTTTAAAAGATCTGGCTGTCTGTCAAGCTCCCAATGAGAAACATCAAATGATTCATGGCCTCACATAAAAGTTTATTGAATATAACGTCATGGCAAGCCACGGTTGCAGCCAGATCTGAGAATAATTGGATGGCTTCTGCACTTTACCCCCTTATGCCCCCTCCCCTCTGCTTGTCATAATTTACGTTCTCCAATTAGCGTTGAAAATAATTGCATACATGCGCAGTCACAGGCTGTTCTGAGATTCCTTTCCTGCCACAGGAATGTCAAGCATTTTCAGTCCGTTAAGGCAAAATAGATAAAATCCATGGCAACATCGGGATGTTGACACCGGGCTAATAATGCAGCGTGTGCATCCCGAGTCTAAAAGAGCTAATAGTTTCACTTGAGCACCAGTAGAGGGAACTTTAAGTTCTATCATCAGTACGCTGACAACACGCAGCTGTACGTTTCTACCCCTGGCCACCCCAACGATGCTGTGGAAGTGCTGTCTCGGTGTCTGGAGGCCATGCGGCTCTGGATGGGGAGGAACAAACTCAGACTCAACCCGTCCAAGACCGAGTGGCTGTGGTTTCCGGCATCTTGATATAGCCAACTAATTCTATCGTTGGCTATCGGGGGCCAGTCATTGGCTCCCGCAGAAAGGGCCCGCAACTTGGGCGTCCTCCTGGACTCACGGCTGTCCTTAGACGACCATGTGACGGCAGTGGCCAGGGGGGCCTTCTATCAGGTTTACCTGATACGCCAGTTGCGCCCTTTTCTAGATTGAGATGCCCTACGCACGGTCACTCAAGCTCTTGTTATTTCCCGCCTAGACTACTGCAACGCCCTCTACATGGGGCTCCCCCTGAGGTGCACCCGGAGGCTCCAGCTAGTGCAGAATGCAGCCGCGCGGGGGATTCTGGGAGTCTCTCGTTACTCCCACGTAACACCTCTCCTGCGTGAGCTGCACTGGCTGCCTGTGGTCTTCCGGGTGCGCTTCAAGGTCGTAGTTACCATCTTCAAAGCACTCCATGGCTCGGGTCCTGGTTACTTGAGAGACCGCCTCCTACCACATTCCTCCCTTCGACCTGTCCGCTCTCACAGAGTTGGCCTTCTCAGGGTGCCGTCAGCCGGTCAATGCCGACTGGCGACCCCCAGGGGAAGAGCCTTCTCTGTGGCGGGTCCGACACTCTGGAACGATCTTCCCCCCGATATCTGCACCATCACGGACCTACGACTCTTCCGTCGGATGGTAAAAGCTCATTTCTTTCATCTAGCCGGCCTGACATAGACTAGGGAATATTTTAATTCGTTATTTATGGGTTTTAACTATTTATTCAATTTTAGCACAGCTGTATTGGTTTAATTGTTTTTAAAATTTTGTATATTGTGGGGTTTTACCTTTCTGTGCACCGCCCTGAGTCCTTTTTGGTGAAAAGGGCGGTATATAAATTGAAAATATAATTAATAATTATAATTACTGGAATGTTCATAGGGCCCGAATGGGAAATCACCAGAGGGTTGTCATCATTGGAGTCAGTTTCACTTTCATCCGACGGGTAATAGATTCCCTCCTCCTTCATCCCCGGGGGACGGACTCCTGCTGGCTCCACTCCCCTCATGGGAGCGTCTCTATGCTTCCCAGGATGCTTATCATGCTTCTTTCTGTCTCCAGTTGCCTGAGGCCGGGGGCTCAGCTTCACTCGGCAATTCGCAGCCCAGTGCCCCTCCTTCCCACAACGGAAACATGCAGTAGACTGGGGTTTGCTTGCAGACCAGCTTTTCCCCCCTTTTGAGATTCCTCTGGGAGGGGGAGGGGGGGTTTCCCTTCTCGCTTTCTTCAAGGCACTTATTCCTTGCCAGATCACTTTCAACATCCGCTGCAAGCTCATAACAGCCTTGAAGGGTGCATAAGGCCCTCCTGTTCACACCATTCTGATATATTACCTGACTCAAACCATTCCTATAGCTCAGGGCTTCTTCAGACCACCCCCTCATGTGAATCGACAGTTCATGGAATTCTTGTGTGTATTCTTCTACTGGGTTTTTTCTTTGCTCAAGAGTTTTCATCCTAAGTCTAGCCTTCCACTCGATGAGAGGGTCATCAAAGCATTGTCTCAGGGGAGCCATAAATCTATCAAAGTTGCTCAGTAGGGGGGAGTCATTGTTATGCAAAGTCATCATCCAATCTGCCGCCTTTCCCTCTAGTGCCAGGGTAACGACCCTTACCTTGCTCTCTTCATTTGGGACGTCGGGTTCAAACTGCCTCATAAAATTCCAAACTTGGACCAGGAAGAATCCCACGCCTTTCAGGTCCCCCCCGTATTTCACCCCCAAGAGGAGGACGATTGCCATCCGGCATCTGTAGGGCGCCCATCCCCCCCTTGGAATGGCTCTCACCGCTGCTGCTCCTGCTGTTGTTGGCTGGGGCCCATCACCTTGATCAGCTCCACCATGTGCCCCTGGGAGGGTTTCGTTCTCAGCCAGCCTCACCTCAGTTTCATGGAGTTCAGCTTCTCTTTCAGATCTGCTCTCTCTGAAACGTTGTTTTTCCCACGCTTCCTGGAGAAGGCTCATGGCCTGGTTCATCAGGAGGTTTTCTTCTTCGGCTTCTTGCCAAGCAGCTGGTGGTCACTTACGTCTGCTGGTTGTAACTCCAGGTGGGATTTCTTCAGGTTCGCACTTTTGTCCAACTCCCATTGACCACCAGGGACGGACCGATCTTTCTTCCAAATTTAATTCCGCCAAACTTTCCGTTTCTGGGATCCATGATGATCTGGCGGCCCCCAGGTCCTCCTGATTGCTGAAGGGGTTAGACATCTCTTTGAAGTTTTACTTATATTGCACTCCCTTCTGAAGGTGTTAGCTCAGAGATGAGTGCGAAGTGAGACCTTGCTTATTGTCAGGTCTGCTTCTAACGATAACCAAGAAAGAAACCACTCAACTCCATTTCAAAGAATTAATATTACTTTTACTGGTTATGAAAAGATAGCAGTGAGGTAAAGCAAGGTCTGAGACCCAAGCACGCGAAATCATACATAGCAATATGCATCCAGCCCCCTCCCCCCATAACCCCCTCCCCATTGTCCAATGCGCAATCTCCTTAGGTGTCATGTGGGTAGCATCTCCAGGATCATCATCAGGATGGCATGCAAGACTGGTGGCCTTGAACAACGCAAGGCCCCAGCCAGTGTTTTGCAAAGTAGATGGTGAGAACATACTCCTTTCTCCAAATCGCCCTCCTGCACCATACAGTCCCATTCCCAAATACCAATGCCCCTCCCTCCCCATTTCAATGGCAGCCGAATCAAGCAGCAAAGCGGAGGCTGACACCAATTTATGGTTTTCAGAATAATGAAACATGGGGAAATCTGAACATATGAGAAAGCAGTTGTAACACTGATTAACCCAGACTCATCCCAATGCAAACCTATTGGTTAACAAATTACATGTGTACTTAATCACCATTTTTTAAAAAAATGCTTAACAATTAAAGAATTGCTTTGAAATCTATTGCTTTGATCTTTAATATGATAAAATGCTTAGATATACTGCAAATGTAGCACCATCATACATACCTGTTATTAAAGCTGTGTGGTTTTCTCCACTTGCAATGTTACAGATTTTATGCTTTCCCAGATGATCTACCATCTTTGGTTCAGAAGTTTCAAAGATAAATGTGCCAAGTCCAAGTTGTCCATATTGGCCTAAGCCAAAGGTATACACTTCTCCCCCTGAAAAATGCACATGAAAGTAATATTCTATTCACAACAGTAATTTTCAAAAATCAGGATGTTATAGCAGAGCTTGTTAAGATAAGCTTGTTAGCAAATAAAATCAAACAGATATTCAGATCAGTAGCTATACTGATTATTGTATAAAAGAAATGTAAAGCTAGCCCATCCTACTTCCATTGCAAAATGTATCAGGATTAGATTGCCATGTACTCTTCTCCATTGCAAATGGATAAACATTACAAGACCCAGAAATTTGTTTCCCACAGTAGCCAATAAAATTCTAGGAATAGCATGTAAGCAGAATATAACAGCAACAGCATTTAAAATCTGCCTTATCATTGCTGCAGATATAAAATTGCTTACTTGGGATTCTTGCTTCCCACTTATTGATCTGAGTGTCTTAGTTTACAACTATACCTGGCAGAGGTGGGTTCTTACTGTTCGGTCCGGTTCGGCCAAATAGGTAGTAAAAATCTGGCATACCTTTCCGAACCGGTAGTAATGGCAGCCTAGCCACGTCCCCAAACCGGTTTCCCGGTCACTGCTCGGCCACCCCGATCCAGTCACTCTCTGTTCTGCAGCTTGCCTGCCTGAAGCACTGCACCCCTGATCTGTCTGCCAGGTAAGCCTGCGAGCTGTGGCTTAGCTAGCCCCCTTCCCATGGCCCTGCCATGCTTCACTGCCTTGCAGGCATCCCTGTGGTCAGCTTGCGAAGGCAGGCAAGCATGGCTGTGTGGAAAGCAGGGAAGCATGGCAGGACTGCAGGGAAGAGAGTAAACAGCCTACTCCCTTAGTTTAGTTTAGTTTAGTTTAGTTTATTAAATTTATATACCGCACCCTTTCCCCGAAGGGACTCGGGGCAGTGCACAGGCAATTTAAAAACATATATAAATATAACAAAATACAAAATATAAAACCAGATTAAATTAACCCTGTGCTAAGAAATTTAAATATGTTAAAACAATATCCCTAAAAACCAATTTAAAACAATTTAACTGCAGACTATAGGCTGGGTGATGTAAGTTAGGCCAGGCCGGCCTGTTGGAAAAAATAGGTTTTCAGGTTCTGGCGGAAGGATCGGAGGTCCATGGTCGTTCTCAGTTCGGGGGGGAAGTCGTTCCAGAGAGTTGGGCCGACCACAGAGAAGGCCCTTCCACTGGGCGTCGCCTGCTGGCATTGCCTTCCTCGAGGCCTTGCCATGATTCCCTGCCTTCTACGTGGCCTTACCAACAGTCCCCCATACTCGCTTGCCTTCTGAGGTCGGTGCCCAGCCTGGCCTGGCCAGGGGTGGGTGGGTGGGTGGCCCTTGGTGGAAACACAGATGCTGTGCTGGGGCTGAGAGGAGCGGCAGTGGCGATGCTGTTGGAGTACAAGCGAACATCCCAGGGCTGCTGCACATGCACCTGCTCCATTTCTGCAAAGGCAGAGCCCCCCCCCTCTGCTGCAGGGCGATCCAAAGAGGGGAGGATGCTGCAGAAAAGGCTGCCTTCCACCTGGGCCCACATGCCTCTCATGCTTGGTCTGCGGGGCCTTGGACTCCAAAGCAGCCCACTGGCTTCCCACCCAGCCACCTGCCTGATCCTTGGCTGTGCCACTGCTTACCACCGGCAAAGAAGCGAAGCAAGAGGTGAAAACCACTGGCAGCTGGGAGGGGCAACCCCTTATGTGGGGAGTGGGCCGCAACCAAGTCTCCTTCCCCCAGAATGCCAGACTCCACAGGCTGAGTTCCTAGAGTAGCACCGGTGACCTGATGGGCCGATCTGCAAAGAGAGCAGGCAGGCTGCCGGGTGGGAAGCCAGTGGGCCTGCACAAGAGTCCTGTATGCCACAGTTCTGGGATGGCGGGATATTCTTTCTTTCGGCGGCAGAAAAAGGAAGAAAGTGCTTCAGGAGGTCAGGCAGTACACATATGCAGCAGCCCAGGGCATTTGACTGGCGCCTGCCCTCCTGGAGCACTTTCTCCTGCTGCCGAAAGAAAGAATATCCTGCCGTCCCAGAACTGGGCCGTGCTGGGGAGTTCTCCTGTGTAGATGCGCCTGGTGGTAGCAGCACCAACAACACAGCACACCCTGCTTTCGGGGGCTCATTTCCCAAGCAGAATCAACTGCAGTGGCACCAACAGACAGCAGGATATTCTTTCTTTTGGTGGCGGGAGAAGGAAGAAAGTGCTCCAGGAGGTCAGGCGGGGCACATGTCCCAGGACATCTGCCTGCCGCCTGCCCTTCTGGAGCATGTTGTTCCTCCTCCCACCGCCAAAAGAACATCCCGCTGCATGGCTGGTCCTGCGTGGCGCAGTTCTGGGATGGCAGAGAGCTAAGACAAGCTGCCAAGACCACCAGGCGTGTCCACACAGAATAGCTTTCCCATCTCCATAGCAGAAGTTTGGCCCTCTCGTTTCAACAGGAAGTTTAGGTTTTTAGTTTTTATTCAAATTTGTATACTGCCCTATCTCCCTTACGGGACTCAGAGCGGTGAACAGGCAGTAATAAAAACAACAATAAAACATCCAATACAATACATATATTAAAAATCAATTAAACACAAAGCCTGCTCTAAAATACCCTATAAAACTCCTAACACATTTATATTTTTAAATCAGTCAGTTTGAAAGCAGGATATTCTTTCTTTTGGTGGCGGGAGAAGGAAGAAAGTGCTCCAGGAGGTCAGGCGGGGCACATGTCCCAGGACATCTGCCTGCCGCCTGCCCTTCTGGAGCATGTTGTTCCTCCTCCCACCGCCAAAAGAACATCCCGCTGTATGGCTGGTCCTGCGTGGCGCAGTTCTGGGATGGCAGAGAGCTAAGACAAGCTGCCAAGACCACCAGGCGTGTCCACACAGAATAGCTTTCCCATCTCCATAGCAGAAGTTTGGCCCTCTCGTTTCAACAGGAAGTTTAGGTTTTTAGTTTTTATTCAAATTTGTATACTGCCCTATCTCCCTTACGGGACTCAGAGCGGTGAACAGGCAGTAATAAAAACAACAATAAAACATCCAATACAATACATATATTAAAAATCAATTAAACACAAAGCCTGCTCTAAAATACCCTATAAAACTCCTAACACATTTATATTTTTAAATCAGTCAGTTTGAAATAATATAAACTTTAGATTGTTTTGTATTGAAATAAGCTAAGTTTATAAATGATTACCCATGTGGATTCAGACAACAAGTCACACTTAATCATACATAAAAGCAAATGCTTCTGAAGTCTTTCTTGTGTGCATATTGGAGCAGCTAAGAGAAGGCTGAATTCAGTAAGGTATGATTTAATTGACATCTAAATTCAACTCTTATAAGTAATACTTTTTGTTCATTTATTGAATATCCTACTAGCTTCAGTGCTTCAGCTAGACAGATGTGGGGGATGTGGGCTCTAAAGAGCCTCAAATGAACCCTGTCTGACAAAGCAACTTCGAGATCCGTTTGGACCGGAACCTCTCCTGGAGAGGGCCCCCAAAGAGGACAGCGTCTCATCAGACCCAGGGGGAGGCAACAGAGCCCCCGCAGGTCAGAGATTTGTCTTTTGAATCGGAATCGGGGCGAGAGCCTATATATATGGCTGACAAGATGCTGAACTTCTTGTCAAAGCAAAAGAAAACAGCAGAACTCGGGATGAACAGTCAGTAAGATAATCTATGTAACCCACAGACATAAATTAAACCTGGAAAAGGCAAAGAAATCTTGAGAACATAAATAATATTGATGGTCAGATCAGAACTTCTGACAGAAAGAAAGAAAGAAAGAAAGAAAGAAAGAAAGAAAGAAAGAAAGAAAGAAAGAAAGAAAGAAAGAAAGAAAGAAAGGATTGAAACACCAGTCTCCCCAAAGCTATTTATTTGAATCAATTTTTGGATAGAAAGGAAGAAGCAGAGAAATGACAAACTCACTCAAATAAAATTTTAAACTTGGTTTTGAATTTGAAAGAGTTTGAGTTTTGAGTTTTATTTGATTTATATCCCGCCCTTCTCCAAAAGGACCCAGGGCGGCGCACAGGAATTTAAAATAACATATAAATAATACAAAATACAAAATTTAAAAGCTATTAAATATTCAAATACCAAATACTTTGGTAACCAAATGCTTTGAAAGATTTATTTTGTTAGAACTCTTTCCAATTGATAATTTTAACTTCAAAAAAAAAGCACTTCTTCCTACTTAACTTCGGCCTAACTGTCAGCCTTCGCTTATACTTCTTAGCTGCCATGGAAACGGGGAGGGTGGGGCGCTGGGATTCAATTGTGTATGCTGGTGGAAGATTGGTGAAAGATGATGCCGGCTGGTGTTATCTCTGGACTAACGGTCTCACATTCCATGCTGGTGATGACCTGCCCACCTGATGTCGGAGAAGAACGTATATTGGACACTGCAAGGGGGGGTTAGGGCTCTTGGGATGGGCTTAAGCTTTAATACTCTATGTTCGCGCCTAGACTAGTTACTTGCAGCCGCGCGAGCAATTATGGGGACCGCAAGGTCCACCCATGTAACACCGCTCTTGCGCGAGCTGCACTGGCTACCTGTCGTCTTCCGGGTGCGCTTCAAGGTGCTAATTATCATCTTTAAAGCGCTCCATGGCTCGGGACCTAGCTATCTGCGGGATCGGATCCTGCCTCATACATCCTCACGGCCGATTCGCTCCCACAGAGAGGGACTTCTCCGGGTGCCGTCCACTAGACTGTGTCAGCAGGCGACACCCAGGGGAAGGGCTCTCTCTGTGGCGGGCCCGGCCCTCTGGAACGACCTTCCCCCCGATATTAGGACGACCACAGACCTCCGCTCCTTCCGTCTTAAATTAAAAACTTACTTTTTCCGTCTGGCCGGCTTGGGATAGTCCCCCTGTCTTGGGGTTTTACTGGGTAGATTTTAGTTCAGTCAGTTTAATGGGAATTTTAGCACAGGTTGAGTTTAATTTGGCTTTTAAAATTGTTTGTATATTTTATTGTTGTTTGTATGTTTTTTACTGTTTTTATTCTACCTGTGCACCGCCCCGAGTCCCCATGGGGAGAGGGAGCGGTTTATAAGTATTAAATGATGATGATGATGATGATGATGATGATGATGATGATGATATTAAATGATGACTTCCTGCTTCACTATGGTCTGTTAATCTCCGGTACTTAGTAAAAGTAGCCTTATTCATTTCAAACAATGTCTAAGTGTGGTCTTTCTTGAGTATTAGGAGAAGTAGATCCTGACATTAAGCAGGAAGTCACAAAAAATCACTCCTGATGTCGGAACCTGCTAAAGAGGAGCTTCCACTTGTGGAGGTTCTGCCTGCCATCGAGATGGGAGAAACTGCATCAAATATCTCTGCTCCAAAAGAGGATCCGAGGTCAGTGTTGGATTGTTTAGCCGGCCTAGATTTAAACCTGACAGCCGAAGAAACAACAAAACCCCATCGTTGGTCTGAGGGAGTGGGAATGACGGGGGGCATAAGCTCAGGGGTCACCACCACCAGACGCCGCCCTTCCCCCAAGTCATTCATTCCGGAGCTTTTAAGGGAAGAAAGGGAGTTGAAGGAGATGGCCCATGAACTGCTCCGCCAGGCAAGCGAGAAGAGGGAAGCCCTGAATAACCTCTTGGAGGGGGGGCATCGTCGGGAATGCAAACAGTTAAAAGAAGCAGCCGCCCGAGAAAGCAGAGGCACAACCCCTTCCCCCCCTCCACAAGCCAGCAGAGATTTACAGAGGGGAACCCGTCCCGCCTCCCCCCGCCGGCCTGCAAAACTCCCTCCCCTGGGTGTTAAATTCGACGGTGACGGCGAAAATTTAGCATTTTTTCTGCTCCACGTAAATAATTTTGTGCAGCATTACGCAGATGACTATGAAGATGAGGTCAAAATTAGAATTGTCTCTATGGCTTTGGAAAACAAAGCTTCCAGATGGCTGGTTTCTTTGCATAATAGCCACTCACCCGTGTTGCGGGATTTTGACCGCTTTATGACTGCTCTTAGAAGACGTTTTGAAGACCCCCGAGTTGAAAGGAAAGCTAGAATGAGAATGAGAAATTTACGCCAGGGGAGTATGTCTGTGCAAGAATACACGCAAATTTTTCAGGAGCTGTCTGTGTTTATGGTCGGTTATAGTGACAGGGCTCTGATGGATCTCTATACAGAGGGACTTGATAAAGACATTTATCAGACATGCATAAACAGATTCCGTCCCGAATCCTTAGATGATTGGATTGATTTGGCGGGAGATGTGGAACTGGACCAGGCCCACTTACAAGATCCAGTCCGTTTTGAAAAGAAAAAGCCATTGGGAAGCCCCAGGCCTCGGTCCCCTGATAAAGATTCCCACATGCAGAGGGGGGGGCGAAGATCAACTCAAGCGCGCCCAGGCTCTTGTTATCGTTGTGGAAAGGAGGGGCACTGGGCGAACAACTGCAGGTCAAGACAGCCTCCACGCCCACATTCTTCTTCCGAAGTTAGAAGGCCTGCAAAAGCTCTGAACGTGCGCAGTAAGCCTGCGATGAGTGGGGTGGAGTCTCTAGACCTCCGTTGACCAGCCTGAGACCCCGCCCGACGATTGGGAGGGGGACTCTGACGATAATTTGGTAAGTCGCCGCTCCGGGCCCCTTTATATTCAATTAAAGCTTTTGGCTCCATCTAGCGGTCGTACTTGCAATGTACAAGCCCTCATTGATTATGGCTGTTCCCGCCGCCTGATCAGCCAAGATCTTGTCTACGCCATGGGGTTTCATTTAAAGAATCTAAAAACCCTCATAGCATTTTGCCAAATGGATGGTTCTGTGGCGGGTGGAATTCCTGCATCTTTTGTTACCGAACCACTTCAAGTTTCTATTGGTGAAACTCATAATGAAACCATTAATTTCATCGTAGCTGCCATAGCTGATAATGCTGTCATTTTGGGAGTCAACTGGCTGCGTAAATGGAATCCTCTCATTGATTGGAAAGAGGGATGGGTACGAATACCTTTATTATTACCTGAAAATTACTTTATGCTTTCAAAGCACCGGCATGATTCCCCCCTTGATTTAACTCCTATCACTGAACCCGCTGGTCCCATATTAGCTCTTCCTCCTAGGGAAATCATCCCTGGTGAGGAGAAAATTCCTGAAGAATATTGGGACCTTAAAGACGCTTTTAGTGAAAAGTCTTGTGACTCACTTCCTCCTCATAGGGCTACTGATTGTTCCATTGATTTTCTTCCTGGAGTGCAGCTACCTAAGCCTCGTCTTTACTCTATGACTCCACGTGAAATGGAGGAGTTGCGCAAATTTATTGACAAAAACCTACAAAGGGGTTTCATTGAACCTGCTAGGCCACGTGTGGCCGCACCAGTGATGTTTAGGGAAAAGAAAGATGGCACTCTTAGATTAGTTCAGGACTACTCTTACCTTAACACCATTTGCGAACACAACGTCTACCCACTTCCGCTTATGAAAGACATGCTTGCCCACCTGGCTACTGGCAAAAATTTTACTAAACTAGACTTACGTGAAGCTTATTATAGAGTGAGAATTAAAGAGGGTGACGAGTGGAAGACGGCTTTCAACTGTCCCCTTGGATGTTTCCAGTTTAAGGTTTTGCCTTTTGGTCTTCAGGGTGCTCCTTCTGTGTTTATGCAACTGATCAATGAGGTCCTCCACGAGCACTTATACAAGGGAGTTTTAGTTTATATTGACGACATAGTCGTGTACTCACAAACACGCGACGAACATGTTAAACTTGTGCGTTCCGTCCTTCAGAAACTCCGCTCCGCCGAACTATACGCCAAATTGTCTAAATGTGAGTTTCACCAGGAGAAGATTGATTATTTAGGTTATCGTATTTCCTCAGAAGGGATTGAAATGGATCCTGCTAAAGTGAAAGCTGTAACAGAGTGGGCTCCTCCCCGCACTCGTAAACAGCTCCAAAGTTTTCTGGGTTTCGCCAACTTTTACCGCCAATTTATTCCATCATTTGCTAGCATTGCGTTACCCATTACAAATCTTCTCAAAACCAAAGGTGAAGGTAAAACTCGGCCTGGAGCCCACCTCAACTGGACCATGGAGTGCCAAGCAGCTTTCGAGAAACTTAAACGTCTGTTTGCGGCTGAGCCTGTCCTGAAGCATCCCGACGTCAACTCCCCATTCGTGGTTCAGGCGGATGCCAGCGATGTCGCTGTGGGAGCAGTCTTGCTACAACTCAACCACCATGGCCAACTACAACCATGTGCCTACACCTCTCGTAAACTGTCCACTACCGAGCGTGGATGGGCCATTTGGGAGAAGGAAGCGTTTGCTGTTCGTTGGGCCCTCATGACTTGGCGTCATTTTCTCGAGGGCGCCCCTCATCCATTTGAAGTCTGGACAGACCATAAAAATCTAGAAGCTCTCACTTCCTCCCGCAAACTGTCCCCGAGACAACTACGCTGGGCACATTACTTCCATCGTTTCAATTTCCGCCTCAAATATATACCTGGTGGAAAGAATTTCATGGCTGATGCCCTCTCCAGACTACCCCAATATGATGTTTCTAAACTTACAGTTGTGCAACCCATGATGCCGCTCGCGCTACCTGCTTCTCCTGCATCTACTAGAAGCCATTCTATTCTCCAGATTGCTCCGCCGGCTGAGCTCATTGCTCGCATTAAATCTGAATTGCTTACTGATGAATGGTATTCCGCACATTCAGGTGACTGCACTATTAGGGATGATCTCCCTTGGATTGGTTCTAAGATTTATGTCCCTGCCACCATACGACCTTTTGTATTGCAACGGGCACACGACTCACGTTTAGCGGGGCATTTCGGATTCGTTAAGACTGTACACCTAGTTAAGCGCCAATTCTGGTGGCCTTCGCTCAAAAAGGATGTTGAATCATATATTGCCAGTTGTCCTGTTTGTGCTGCTTCGAAACGTGCTCCGGGTAAGCCCCATGGCCTTCTCCAATCTGTGGCAAAGCCGGAGGCTCCTTGGAAGGAGATTTTGATGGACTTTATTGTTGACCTTCCAACCAGCCAAGGCTATACCGTCATTTGGGTTGTTACGGATCTTTTCTCCAAGCAAGTTCATTTTGTACCTTGTTCAAAGATTCCATCTTCCAAGTCGTTGGCCAAGTTGTTCCTGACCCATATCTATCGTTTTCATGGTGTTCCTAAGCGTATCATTTCGGATAGAGGATCCCAATTTACGTCTCTCTTTTGGAAGGAATTTTTGAAATTGATAGGCTCCGCCCAGGGCTTAAGCTCCTCCTACCATCCCCAGACGAACGGTGCTTGTGAGAGGGCCAATTCCGTTTTGGAACAATACCTTCGTTGTTTCATTAATTACCTCGCATCTCCGCAAACCCTGTCCTGATGCCCCTGCACCTATGATGGTTGACGGTCATCAGCATTATGAAGTTCGTGACATTTTGGACTCCAGAGTCCGTAGAAATAAAACTCAGTTCTTAGTCATGTGGACTTTCCTCCTTCTCACAATGAATGGGTGGATAAAGAGCATCTCAAGGCCCCGAGGCTTATACGCCAGTTTTATGACAAATATCCACACAAACCTTGACCCTTTCCCTCTCTCCTACATGTTGTTTTGTCTCTTCTTGTCTGTTTTACAGGTCTAGCATCTCGCTTTCTGAGGAACGTCCGGGATTTCTGCCTGCTCCTGGAGGAGGTCCGGATGTCAGCCTTCGCTTATACTGCTTAGCTGCCATGGAAACGGGGAGGGTGGGGCGCTGGGATTCAATTGTGTATGCTGGTGGAAGATTGGTGAAAGATGATGCCGGCTGGTGTTATCTCTGGACTAACGGTCTCACATTCCATGCTGGTGATGACCTGCCCACCTGATGTCGGAGAAGAACATATATTGGACACTGCAAGGGGGGGTTAGGGCTCTTGGGATGGGCTTAAGCTTTAATACTCTATGTTCGCGCCTAGACTAGTTACTTCCTGCTTCACTATGGTCTGTTAATCTCCGGTACTTAGTAAAAGTAGCCTTATTCATTTCAAACAATGTCTAAGTGTGGTCTTTCTTGAGTATTAGGAGAAATAGATCCTGACACTAACTTTGACTGTGACAGAGATTTTAATTAACTGACTGCTATAAATCAGAACTTTGGAAAGTACATCACCAATCACAAGCCTGTCTTCAAGTGATATATTGCGAGCAGCTACAAGAGATCAGACTTGGTGAGGGACGGAATCCAAACTGGAAATACGAAGGGGTTGGGTTTTTTTTTTGCTTTCTTCGCCTACCTTTTCTTTGCTCAGCAAAAGGGTAAGATGGCCCCAGCTTCTCTTCCAGTTTGAATGTAAGGTGGTCCAGAGCCTCGAAGTGGTATTTGTATAACTAACTGCAATTTTGGATTTTGGTCTTTTTAAGGTAGAAAAAAAGACTAAAATGGCCACCATTTTTTTCCCCATAGCAATTGAAGTAGACGGTCTTAAGGTAGAAGATAATTTTGAAATAAGAACTGCATAACTGTATAATTAACTGTAACTTAGGAACTGGATATCATGGAAAATTGGGAGTTTGGAGAACTATGTGGAATTTTAAAGAATATACATGAATCAGTACATAAGAACATAAGAAAAGCCTTGCTGGAACAGGCCACAGCCCATCCGGTCCAGCATTCTGTCTCACACAGTGGCTCACCATTTGCTTCAGGGTATTCCCAAGCAGATGTCTTCACCTGCTTATGATTCCCTGCAAATGGCATTGAGAAATATCCTGCCTATCTCTCCATTCCGGAGGTTGTCCTTAGGCATCCATCATGATAGCCATGGATACCCTTGCTCTCCATGAACTCGTCTAATCCTTTCTTAAAGCTGTCGAGGCTGACAGCTGTCACCACTTCTTCTGGCAGGGAGTTCCATAGACCAGTGATCCTCTGGGTGAAAAAGTACTTCCTCTTATTTGTTTGAGGTCTAGTTATCAAAAGTTTCATGGAGTTTTAGTGTTGTGCGATAGGGAAAACAGTTTTTCCTTTTCTACTTTGTCCACACCGTGCATGATTTTATAGACTTCAATCAGGTCACCTCTCAGGCGCCGTCGTTCTAGAGTGAAGAGGTCCAGCCGTTGCAGCCTCAGATGGTAAGAAAGGTGTTCCAGCCCCCTAATCATTCTGGTTGCCCTCCTCTGCACCTTTTCCATTTCCATTATATCCTTCTGAAGGTATGGTGACCAGAACTGTACACAATATTCCAGATGGGGCCTCACCATAGATTTATAAAGAGGCAAAATGACACTTGCTGACTTATTTTCTATACCCTTCCTAATGATCCCTAGCAATGAGTTTGCTTTTTTCACTGCTTTTTTGACACCTTCATTGAGCTGTCCACCAGGACACCAAGGTCCCTTTCCTAGTTAGTTGCAAGGAGTTCAGACCCCATCAATTTATAGATGTAGTTGGGGTTTTTTGCCCCAACGTGCATCACTCTGCACTTACTAATGTTGAAGCTCATTTGCCACTCGGTTGCCCACTCCCCCAGTGTCAAGAGATCCCTCTGGAGCTCCTCACACTCTCTCTCAGTTTTTACTACCCTGTATAATTTAGTGTCGTCGGCAAATTTGGCTACCTTGCTGTTTACTCCTACTTCTAGATCATTTATGGTTGAAAAGCAGGGGTCCCAGTACTGAACCTTGGGGGACCCCACTCTTTACCTCCCTGCACCTGGAGAAGTGTCCATTTAATGCTACTCTCTGTTTCCTGTCCCTTAGCCAGTTGCTAATCCAGGACAAGGCCTTTTCCTTTATTCCATGACTGGCAAGTTTATTTAAGAGCCTTTGGTGCAGGACCTTGTCAAAGGCCTTCTGAAAGTCCAGATAAACAATGTCAGCTGGATCTCCCTTGTCCACGTGCTTGTTGACACTCTCAAAAAATTCCAGCAGATTAGTGAGGCATGATTTGCACTTGCAAAAGCCATGTTGACTCTCCTTCAGCAGCGCCTTCTCTTCTACGTGCCTATTAAGTTTATCTTTTAAAATGGTTTCCATCACTTTACCTGGGACACTTGTCAAGCTGACTGGTCGGTAATTTCCTGGATCACCTCTGGATCCTTTTTTGAAGATTGGTGTTATATTCGCTACCTTCCAGTCATCCGGCACAAGGCCTGATTTGAGGGAAAGATTATATATTTTGGCAAGGACATCAACAATTTCATCTTTAAGTTCCTTGAGAACTCGTGGATGGATGCCATCTGGTCCTGGTGATTTGTTAGTGTATAGTTTAACAAGACATGCAAGCACCTCCTCACTGGTTATTTCTATCTGGGTTAATTCCTCAGTTTCCCTCCCTACGAAGATAGGCTCTGTTTTGTATTCCCTTTTGTCTCTCGCAATTCTAATCTTAAATTTGTCAAGTCCTTTCTCATTTCTTGTATTTCTTTCATTATATCCTGCAGCATCTCCTCGGTAGTTGGGTCTTGGGAAGCCTCTCCAGCTGTTTGTTTTTGTAACATCTCAGTAATTTTCCCTTGTTGTAAAGTCGGGCTGGATCCGGCACATGATGGAGCAGAAAGGGACTTTCCAGATGGTAGCTTTCTGTGTGCCATTGTTCTAATTTAAGTTGTTTCAATAAAAATGGCGTCGGAGAGGTAAGCAGTCAGAGAAGTCCGAGATGTCGGAGAAAAGTTCAATTCAAAATTCAAATCCAAAGTTGTAATAAAAACCAGAGGAGAAAGTTAGTCATCTAATTGGAGAAAAAAGAAGAATCCACTTTGGGAGAGTCACCGAAGGCTCCTTGGGGGGAGTTTAGTATAAATTGTCAATTAAGTTGTTAAAAACTCTGTTGGACTGCTTTCCCTGATTCAGGGGAAGTTTCCAGTTAGGAACAAAGAGCAGCCATTTTCCGCTTCATTGTCGGGAAGAAAGTGCGAATGAAAGTTCAGTTTGTTGCAAAAGGCTCATTACAATGTTGCCACTATATAACCCCGTAAGTAAAAAAGTTTCAATTTTAAAGTGGTGTTATTCGGATGCCAATAATCCTTTCTCCTTCTCCTTTCTGGAGAACATTTCAAAGTGCTGCTTTTTACGAAGGGGGGTTTCTACAAGCGAACTCCCCCCTCTATTCTTCTTTTCGGGCTGATTGAATGAATTAAAAAAACTCACAGTTCACATTCTTGATACAGGAGACCCGGTGCAATCCTCCGTCCCCGGCATTTTAGTCCAAATAAGAATTTTCCGATTATTCCGACATCCATTGGCGAGAGGAGTCTGTCCCCCCCGCTATCCGCTCTCCAGCTCCTAGGTCGAAGTGGGAACGGCACCCCAATGACCGCCGTCTCTGTGGGGACCCCCGCAGCCGTCCCTACGGTAGAGGGTCTCTCCAGGACCCTCAGTGCCCCCGAAGGCGCCCACCAGAGAAAGCAAGTGGCGGACGTGGCGGCAAACACGCCCGTCGCCTCCGGAAACCGGAAGCAAGTCCAGCTTTTCTTGCTTTTGATCACTTCCAGAACAGCTCCTGTTGTCAGGCCTGCTTCTTCCATTATCCAAGAAACACCACACTTAAGCACATTTCAAATGATTAAGGTTACTTTTACTGAATAAGGACAGCAGCGAAAGTTAAGCAAGGAGTGCCTACTTTAGGCACGAAGCGTACATATCAAAGCATAAGCCACCCCCAATAACCCATGACCCCCACAGTAGTGTCCAATGCAATATCATCCACGATGTCAGATGGGCAGCACATCCAGAGCGGTCATCAAAATGGAATGTGATACCGTTGGGCCTGGCGATATCACCTCCTAGCTCCATCTTCCTTCAGCACACATAATGAACACCCCCCCTCCCTCCCCGTTTCCATGTCAGCTGAAGCAGGCAGTAAAGCGGAGGCTGACACCTGTAAGCCACATCGGAGTCCTCTTGAACCTGGCGGTGCCCTTTTTCCTTTTAGGTATACATTCCAATTGGGACTCTGTTATTGTTTTTGTGAGCAGCCTCCATGCCTCATGGAGTGTTTGGACTTTCTCAATTCTCCCTTTCAGCTTCTTTTTTACTAGTTTCCTCATCTTTGGGAAATTTCCTTTATAAAAAGTTAAGGTCCCTGTGTTAGATTTTATCTGTAATTTGCAGTCTATGATTAAGTTAAAAATAATTGTGTTGTGGTCACTGTTCCCTATTGGATCAGTCACATTAACATTTTGCACCAGATCCTGTATATTGCTCAGAACCAAGTCAAGGATTCTTGTACCTCTAGTTGGGTCTTCAACCATCTGTTCCAGGGAACAATCATTTAGCATATGTAGGAACTTTATCTCTTTGTCATGTGCTGAACAACAGTTTGCCCAGTCTATGTGAGGGTAATTGAAATCCCCCATTATAACCAGGCTTCCCTTTTTTGATGCCTCCTTTACAACATTCTCCAACTGCCAATCTCACTCTGGGGCTTGGGCCGGAGGCCAATAACATATGCCTACTGTTAGACCATTCTTTTGGCCTGATAGTCTTACCCACAGAGTTTATAGTGGTGACTCTAGATCACCTCGATATGTCAATTCGTATGACTTTATCTCTTCTTTGACATACAAGGCTACACCACCTCCCGTTTGCCCCTTCCTGTCCTTCCTGTACAGTTTGTAGCCTGGGATGACTGTATCCCATTGGTTATCATCCATCCACCAGGTTTCAGTGATACCAATAATATCAATATTTTTGTCTATTGCTAAGTATTCCAGCTCCCCTATTTTGTTCCAGAGGCTTCTGGCATTTGCATACAGACATTTATATATACTTTTCTGATGCAGTCTTTTGAGTCCAGTTGCATCCTTAGACTGCTTCTTGCATTCTTCTGCTAGAGTGCAGGTGACTGGCTCCTTGCTGTGCTCAGTAATTATTGCATCCTCCTCACTACTCAAGTAAACACTTTCCCGAACCGGATGCTGCCCAGCTGTCCAGTTATCAGTTTAAAAGTTGTTCTGCAGCCTTTTTGATGTTGAGTGCCAGCAATCTTGTCCCATCATGGTTCAAGTGCAACCCATCCCCCCTGAACAGGTTTGGCTTGTTCAAAAATGTTCTCCAGTTCCTGACAAATCTGAAGCCCTCCTCCCGACACCATCGCCTCATCCACGCATTGAGGCTTCTGAGCTCTGCCTGCCTGGTAGGTCCTGCACGAGGAACAGGCAGCACTTCTGAAAATGCTACTTTGGAAGTCTGGGACTTCAATCTTCTTCCTAGAAACCTGAATTTGGCTTCCAGGACTGATTGCTTTGCCTTCCCAACATCATTGGTACCAACGTGTACCACGACCACTGGCTCCTTTCCAGTTCTCTCTAATAAACTATCTAGATTTCTCGTGATGTCTTTCACCAGGTAGGCAAGTTACTACACGGTTGTCATGCGCATCACAAATCCATCTCTCTGTGTTTCTAATAATTGAATCACCTAGTACAAGGAGCCTCTCTCCTGCAGTCTGTTCATCTTGATTCACCTCATCAACTTTATTAAGGGAGAGGTCTTCAGTTTGTTCCTGTTGTTCTTCTTCCTGTATCTCGTCAAGTGTGAGAGATCCTCAGGTGGGATCAGTTGTTCATCTGTGCATTCCTCATCAGGTGTGATGGGGGAAGGAGTCTCAAGTTGATTCTGTAAATTCAGACTCTCAGAGCGATCCCCTGCTCTTCTATTTCTTTGAGTGACATTCCTCCATGGATCTAGCTCTTGAGTTAGTGAAATGACTTCTTCATGAGAGCTGTGCCCTGTCTCTTCATTGTCCAGGGTAGTCTGCTCTGCCCTGTCCAAGAACAGCTCAATCTCCTTAATTTGCTGATGGTTAGATATACATGCCTCCAGCTGCTGGACCTTCTCTTCTAGCAGTGCAACCAGCTTGCACTTACTGCAGGTGTATTCTCCACACGCTTGGGCGAAATCAGAAACATGGCACAAGTGTTGCAGATAACTACAGCTGTTCCCTCAGACTCCATTTTAACGATTGCAGTATTCAGTGCTCGCTTGTTCCTGTTGGTTTGGCTCTCCTCAGCAGCAGCTCAGACAGAAAAGGTTGGAATGGCAGTCTTCCAGGCTGGCCCCGTTCAGCATGGCAAGCCACTACTTACTGTTCCTTTTTGTGTCTTTAAATCCCCCCTCCAAAAGCACCTCCAATCAGCTTCAGGAAAAGTTCAAATGAGTAAAATCGGTAAAATCAAGCTTAAATAGAATTTTGAATCCAGAGAAGCAGCTAGCTATAGAAGAATTTAAAGAAGAAGTGGGACAAGGCTTTGAAAGGGTAGAAGTGGAGGGAAATAAAAAGCAGACAAAAAATTCTTTTGGTCCTGGCAATGGTGTAGGGAAAATTGTGAAAAGGGGAGGTATCCCAACAAAAGCGAAAAGAAAGCTGATAAAAATGATTTTGGAGGCTGTTAGTGATATGAGGAAAATTGAAGCAGGTGGTTACCCCTCCCCCTCAACAAAGGAATAAAAATTATTCACTTGGTCATCTGGGGAAACTTAAAGGGAGTGAAGGTTAAAATAAAGACAAGGGAGAAGACAGGAACAGAGAAGTGGGACCAGGGTGGATAAAAATAAATGATTTGTTTAATTTTTTTTTTAAAAATCAGATTTTTAAAAAATTTAAATCGGATTTTTTTTATTTAAATCGATTTTTTTTTATAAAATGCTTTTTGAGGAAAATATATTACCATCCAAAGGTTATTCCATCAAGAAATAAAAATTAGTTTTTTAGTTATGTAGAATAAGGCTGTATGTTTAATTTTTTTGGTAAATAAATTCCATTAATCCATTCACAATGTCATGCTCTTCCAGAGGTTTTTGTAAGATTATTGGGCAGTTTCTCTGCCTACAAGATATTATCACAGATGCTTGGTTTACTTTTGCAGTTCTCAAAACTGAATTTGACTCAGCAGAGATCACGTGCCTCTTCTTCACAGCAAAAATGTTATAACATAGTTGAAAAAAAGACCTTAATCCTAACTTTCAAACCTATGAATACAGAATCAACCCCTTCAGTGCTAAGTTTCAAGAGGTTCCATGAATAGAATAGAAACAATATTTTTCTGATTGTTTGGAGTGGAATAGATCTGCACAAGAAGAAAGTGAAACTAAGTGTGAGGAGGAAGTAGATGACACTGTCACGGCAAAAATCCTCAACATTGGGCTTAAGAGAAATGTTGAACATATGCTGAGCATCCTGAAACCCATCTCTGAAGCTTTAAACAAAATACAGAAAAATAGCTGTTTTATTGCTGATGCTGTTGAAATTTGGAAGGAACTGAGTAAACACTTAAAAACACATGGACAGAATTAAATTACAAGCATTAAAAAAACGAATGGGACAAGGACTGTCTCCAGCTCATTTTTTGGCAAATATTGTCAATATCCAGTATCAGGGTCTGGACTCATTCATTCTAAATTTTGAAATCGGTTGGGTCCCGATAAAGCAGGAAAGCTTGTTTTTCTTTTCCAGATTATGAACAAAGAAGAAGATGAAGATGACGAGTGAGCTACAGAGGACAGTATTTAAGTTTTTCATGTGAAGGCTGGGCTGACAGTCTAAGTTTCTTAAAATATATATATTTTGTTTAGCCAAATTAATTAACAAACATGGATGTTTGTTTAAGCAAATAACATATGCTGTAATGTTATTGTTTCAGTTGAATAAATCTATTTAAATTCTTATTATTAAGGTAATGATTATTTTTCTCCTTCCTAAGTACAACAGAAAAGTTGTCCAAATATGAATGATTAACCTATTAAACTGGGGATAAAAAAACTAATATGGAAAGTTGTTATTCTAAAAATCTTCATCTACTTGCATATTATAAGTTATACCAGCAAGAATTAGTCTTTATGTAGAAAACTATGGTTTAAATCAAGCTTTTTTACTAGTGATTTAAATCATGATATACTTTATATAATACATTAAGGGAAGTATAATGAACACTGAACAGCGAAGATTGTCATTTAGAGATAACTGAGGGTAATTTAATTCAAGGTATAGAAAAATATAGAGGGAATATGAAATATACCTACAATGGGAAACTATTGTGATTAAAAGACAGAATCACAACTGGGGGGCATATAAGGATGTATAACTATATAAAGATAATGATGAGAATAGCTGGAAACTGTAACCAGGTCTACATCTTGACCAAAACTTTGCAGGGGGGGGGGTGGTTAAAAGCACAATCTATATAAATAAAAAGTTTGTTCAAAACTGCTAATCTCAGAAACTGCTGCACCAATCGCCACCAAAGTTTCACACAAGGTTCCTTACAAGTGCAGCACCAATGATACATACTGATTGTGTGGATGGCACACCAGTGCCAGGTACACGCCACACAAATGTACAACTGCAGCTCTTCTGTGTGTTTCCCTCACTCGCTCACTCGCCCCCTCCCCTTTGAGGGCCCTCCCACCCGGCTGCTTTTCAGCTCACGTCACTTGCATGAGCAGTGGAGAAGTCTGTGTCATATCCGCGACGGTCGCCTCCTCAGTAGACTCTCTCTCCTCCTCTGCTACCTGCGCAGCCAACTCCACGCCGCCAAGGCCGCTGCCAAGTCAGCAGCCTCTCTCTCCTCCTCCACCACTGCCCGGGCCGCCAACTCCCCCCCGCCAAGGCTGCTGCTGAGTCAGTGGCCTCTCTCTCCTCTGCTGCCCGTATCCCAACTCCCCCTCACCAAGGGCGCTGCCGAGTCAGCAGCCTCTCTCTCCTCCGCTGCCCATGCCGCCAACTCCCACTCTCCGCCAAGGCCACTGCCAAGTCAGCAGCCTCTCCTCTCTCTCTAGGTAGGTAGGTAGGTAGAGAGAGAGAGAGGGAGAAATACGGTAGGTAGGTAGTAGAGGGATAAAGAGAGCGAGGGATAAATATGGTAGGTAGGTAGGTAGGTACGTAGAGGGATAGAGAGGGGGGAGAAATACAGTAGGTAGGTAGGTGGATAGAGAGGGAGGGAGAAATACAGTAGGTAGGTAGGTAGAGGGATAGAGGAGGAGAGGGAGAAATACAGTAGATAGGTAGGTAGAGGGAGAGAGGAAGAAATACAGTAGGGAGGAAGGTTGGGGGTTATACGCTGGTTGTGTGTACACAGGTTGGTTGGCCATTTAACCAGACTGGGCCACAGCAACGCATGGCCAGGTACAGCCATTAGGGGCGAATTATTAGCCCCCACAGAGAGGGCGCGCAATTTGGGTGTCCTCCTGGACTCCCGGCTGTCATTAGATGATCATTTGATGGCCGTGGCCAGGGGGGCTTTTATCAGGTTCGCTTGATTCGCCAATTGCACCTCTTTCTGGATCGTGACGCTCTACGCACGGTCACTCAAGCCCTCGTCACTTTCCGCCTGGACTATTGCAATGCTCTCTACATGGGGCTCCCCTTGAGGTGCACCCGGAGGCTCTAGTTGGTGCAGAATGTGGCCGCGCCGGAGATTCTGGGAGCCTCAAGATGCTCCCACGTGGCACCTCTCCTGCGCGAGCTGCACTGGCTGCCTGTGGCTTTCCGGGTGCGCTTCAAGGTGTTGGTAACCACCTTTAAAGCGCTCCATGGCATGGGGCCTGGTTACTTGCAGGATCGCATCCTGCTACCGAATACCTCCCACCGACCAGTCCGCTCCCACAGAGCGGGCCTCCTCAGGGTACCGTCGGCCAATGTCGGCCGGCGACCCCCAGGGGAAGAGCCTTCTCTATGGCAGCCCCTGCCCTATGGAACGATCTGCCCCCTGACCTTCGTACGATCACTGACCTGCACCTCTTCCATCGGGCCCTGAAAACGCACCTATTTCATGCGGCCAGCCTGGTGTAGTTTTCTTTTAATCGATTGTAATTTTTTAATTGATTTTAGTTGATTTTATTAACTGTTTTTATATGGTTATCTGGTTTTTAGAACGGGCCCTTAAATTTAATTAGTTTTATTAATGTATTTTAATGTATTTTTGTATCGGATGTTTTACTGTTTTATTATGCCTGTTCACCACCCTGAGTCCCGCAAGGGAGAAGGGCGGTATACAAATTTAATAAAAGTAAAAGTAAAGTAAAGCTCTATCTATCTATCTATCTATCTATCTATCTATCTATCTATCTATCTATCTATCTGTCAGCCTCGCTAGTTTCTGCTTAGCTGCCATGGCAACGGGGAGGGTGGGAGGCGTTGGGATACGAATGTTCTGCTGGAGGACAATGTTGATGGTTGGTGTTATCTCTTGGTTAACGGTCCCGCATTCCAGGCTGGTGAAGACCTGCCCACCTGATGGTGGAGAAGAAAGTATATTGGACAATGCATAGGGGGGGTTTAGGGATTGGGATGGGCTTAAGCTTAATACTCTATGTTCGCGCCTAAACTATTCACTCTCAGCTTTATTTGGTCTGTAAGCTATCGTTACTTAGTAAAAGGAGCCTTATTCATTTCAAACAATGTCTAAGTGTGGTCTTTCTTAAGCAAACGAAGAAGCAGGCCTGACAAAAAGCTGAGAGTCACAAAATCCGAACCAGATGTCGGACCCTGCACAAGAGGAGCTTCCGTTGGTGGAGGTTCTGCCTGAAACTGATATGGGAACAGAGGCATCGCACCTTCCTGTTCAATCTGAAGATACCAGGTCAGTGATGGACTGTTTGGCTGGCCTAGATCTTAATCTGCCAGCTGAAGATTCAGTCAAACCAAAACGTTGGTCCGAAGGGGTAGGAATGACTGGAGTAACCGTCACCAGGCGCCGCCTGTCTCCCAAGAAAGTCATTCCGGAACTCTTAAGAGAAGAAAGGGAGTTAAAAGAAATGGCCCAAGAATTGCTTCGCCAGGCAGACGAGAAGCGGGAGGCTCTGGATAAACTCTGGGGGAGGGAGCGGGAACGCAGCCAGTTAAAAGAAACGCATTCAGCCGCTGCCAAACAAAGCAGGAGCTCAACACCATCCCCCCCTCCCCGAGCCAGCAGGGAATTGCGGAGAGAAGCCAATCCCACCTCCCCTCGCCGACTTGCCAAACTCCCCCCCCGGGTGTTAAATACGACGGTAGTGCCGACAAACTGGCGTTTTTTCTAATTCACGTCGATAATTTCATGCAGTTTTACGCAGCTGATTTGGATGATGAAATCAAAATTAGAATTGTCTCTATGACCCTGGAAGATCAAGCTTCCAGGTGGCTGGTCTCCCTGCATAATTGCCGTTCACCCGCGTTGCGGGATTTCGATCGTTTTATGAATGCTCTTAGAAGGCGTTTTGAAGATCCCCGTGTTGAAAGGAAAGCTAAAATGAAAATGAAATCCTTACAACAGGGGAGTATGACGGTCCAGGCGTACACGCAGATTTTTCAGGAGCTATCAGTGTTTATGACTGGTTATAGTGACCAGGCCTTGATGGACCTTTATGTTGAAGGGCTAAATAAGGACATTTATCAAACATGTGTGAATAGATTTCGCCCCGAAACTTTAAATGAATGGATAGATCTCGCTGCAGATGTTGAACTGGATCAAGCCCACTTGCAGGATCCAGTCCCTCTTGAAAAAAAATCACAGAAAAGCAGCCCCAAATCCCGCTCCCCTGAGAAAGATTCCCACTTGCAAAGGGGGGGCCGGAAAACAACTCAACCTCGCTCAGGCAGTTGTTATCGCTGTGGAAAGGAGGGGCACTGGGCCGACAAATGCAGATCAAGGCAACCTCTACGCCCACATTCCTCTTCGGAACGGAAGCCTCCAAAGACTCCGAATGTGCGCAGTAAACCGGCCATGAGTGGGGTGGAGTCTCTGAACCTCTCTACTGACCAGCCCAGCACCCACCCTGATGATTGGGAGGCGTCTTCAAACTCCTCTGACGACAATTTGGTGAGTCACCGCTCCGGGCCCCTTTATATTAATTTAAAGCTTTTGGCTCCATCTACTGGACGTACTTGCAATGTACAAGCCCTCATTGACTCTGGTTGTTCAAAATGTCTCATAAGCCAAGAACTTGTGTCTTCAATGGGTTTTCATTTAAAGACCCTAAAAACTCCCATAGCCTTTTGCCAAATGGATGGTTCTGTAGCAGGGGGAACCCCGGCATCTTTTATCACCGAACCAATTCAGGTCTCTATTGGCACAGCTCATACTGAGACCATCAACTTCATAGTAACTGCCATTTCCGAAAATGCTGTAATTTTGGGGGTCAATTGGCTTCGTAAATGGAATCCTCTGATAAACTGGAGAGAGGGTTGGGTACGCATACCTTTATCATTACCTGAACATACCTCTCTACCATCAGAGATTGATCACTTCCCACCCAGTAACTCACCTCCTGTAACTGAACCCGCTGGGCCTTTGTTGGATTTTCCTTCACCCGAAGTCATACCAGGCGAGGAAAAGATCCCCAAAGAATATTGGGACCTAAAGGAGGTTTTCAGTGAGAGATCTTGTGATTCCCTTCCTCCTCATAGAGCTACTGATTGTTCAATTGATTTCCTCCCTGGGGTTCAATTACCAAAACCTCGCCTGTACTCCATGACCCCACGAGAGATGGAGGAATTGCGTAAGTTCATCGATAAAAATCTTCAAAGGGGGTTCATTGAACCGGCTAGGCCGCGTGTAGCTGCGCCTGTTATGTTTAGAGGAAAAAAAGACGGCACTCTTAGACTAGTACAAGACTACTCTTATCTAAACACCATTTGCGAACACAATGTCTACCCACTCCCGCTAATGAAAGACATGCTTGCTCACTTGGCTGCTGGTAAAATCTTTACTAAACTGGACTTACGTGAGGCCTATTACAGGGTCAGAATTAAGGAGGGAGACGAATGGAAAACCGCTTTTAACTGCCCGCTTGGATGTTTTCAATTTAAAGTCCTCCCCTTTGGTCTTCAAGGTGCTCCTTCTGTGTTTATGCAACTGATTAATGAGGTTCTCCACGAGCACCTTTACAAGGGAGTTATTGTCTATATTGATGACATAGTTATTTACTCACAAACACACGACGAACATGTTAAACTGGTGCGCTCTGTTCTAAACAAACTACGTTCCGCTGAACTATACGCCAAGCTGTCCAAATGTGAATTTCACCAGGAAACAATTGACTATTTGGGCTACCGCATCTCTTCTGAAGGAATTGAGATGGATCCTGCTAAAGTTAAGGCGGTAACGGAATGGGCTCCTCCTCGAACTCGTAAACAACTACAGAGCTTTTTGGGATTCGCAAACTTTTACCGCCAATTTATTCCGTCATTCGCCGACATTGCCTTACCCATTACGAACTTGCTTAAAACGAAAGGGGAAGGTAAACCTCGTCCAGGGTCCCCGCTTAAATGGACCATGGAATGCCAGGCCGCATTCGAGAAGCTTAAACGTTTGTTTGCGGCTGAACCTGTTCTTAAACACCCCGATGTTAATTCCCCTTTTGTGGTTCAGGCGGATGCCAGTGATGTCGCTGTAGGTGCGGTCTTGTTGCAAATCAACCACCACGGCCAATTACAACCTTGTGCCTACACCTCTCGAAAACTCTCTACATCCGAACGTGGATGGGCGATTTGGGAAAAAGAAGCTTTTGCAGTTGGTTGGGCTCTCATGACTTGGCGTCATTTTCTTGAAGGTGCTCCCCATCCGTTTGAAGTCTGGACGGACCATAAAAATTTAGAGGCTCTTACCTCCTCTCGAAAATTGTCCCCGAGGCAACTTCGTTGGGCTCACTACTTCCATCGCTTCAATTTCCATCTTAAATATATTCCTGGTGGCAAGAATTTCATGGCTGATGCTCTTTCCAGACTACCACAATATGATGTTTCTAAACTCACTATTGTACAGCCCATCATGCCGCTTACTTTACCGGCTTCTCCAGTATCTACCAGAAGCCATTCCACAGTCCAAACTACTCCACCTGCAGACCTGATTGCTCGTATTAAGGACGAACTGCTTACTGATGAGTGGTATTCCGCACATTCAGGTGACTGTACGATTAGAGACGATCTTCCCTGGATTGGCTCAAAGATTTATGTCCCTGGTACATTACGTCCTTTGGTTTTGCAACGCACACATGACTCACGTTTAGCTGGCCATTTCGGCTTCGTTAAAACTGTACACCTTGTTAAACGGCAGTTCTGGTGGCCCTCACTTAAAAAAGATGTTGAATCATATATTGCCAGTTGCCCCGTTTGTGCGGCTTCTAAACGTGCACCGGGGAAACCACGTGGCCTTCTCCAGTCCGTAGCGACGCCAGAGGCGCCTTGGAAGGAAATTTCAATGGACTTTATAGTTGACCTTCCGCCTAGCCAAGGCTATACCGTCATTTGGGTCGTTACCGATCTCTTCTCCAAACAGGTTCATTTTGTCCCCTGTTCGAAGATTCCCTCTTCCAAAGCTCTGGCTCGATTATTCGTTACCCATATTTATCGGTTTCATGGAGTCCCAAAGCGCATCATTTCTGATAGAGGCACTCAGTTTACGTCTCTTTTTTGGAAGGAGTTTTTGAGACTGATTGGCTCCGCCCGGAGCTTAAGCTCCGCCTACCATCCTCAGACGAATGGATCTTGTGAAAGGGTCAATTCCGTTTTGGAACAATACTTGCGCTGCTTTATCAATTTTCAACAAGATGATTGGGCTGATCTCCTGATACATGCCGAGGTGGCATATAATAACTCCGTTCACTCCAGTACGAATATGACCCCTTTTAAAATCATCTATGGACAGGACTTTGTACCCATCCCCGAATTGCCTCATGACTCACCAACAGTTCCCTCTTTGGCCGATTGGTCTTCTAGGCTTTCTTCTGTCTGGCCAATTATCCAAAAGACTTTAAGCGATGCTCATGATTCGCATAAATTGTATGCTGACAGGAAGCGAGCAGTTCCCCCCGCCTACAAAGTTGGTGATCGAGTTTATGTGTCTACGAAGCACTTGGATAGCCCGCAAAAATGCAGGAAACTGGGTCCCAAATTTGTTGGTCCTTTCACTATAACCAAAATCATCAGCTCTGTGTCCGTCCGTTTGGATCTTCCAAAGACCTACCGGCGCCTGTACCCAGTGTTCCATGTTCACTTACTGAAGCCTGAACGCACCTCGCATCTACGCAAACCTTTGCCTGATACCCCTGCACCTACCATGGTGGATGGTCACCAGCATTATGAAGTTCGTGATATTTTGGATTCCAGAGTCCGTAGAAATAAGACTCAGTTCCTAGTCATGTGGAAAGATTTTCCCCCTTCTCACAACGAATGGGTGGATAAAGAGCATCTCAAAGCTCCTAAACTGGTACGCCAGTTTTATGCCAAGTATCCACATAAACCTTAACCCTTTCCCTCTCTCCTATCTGTCGTTTTGTCTTTTCTTGTTTGTTTTCCAGGTGTAACCTCTCGTGCGCCGCAAGATGTCCCGGATTTCTCGCTGTTCCTGGAGGAGGTCCGGATGTCAGCCTCGCTAGTTTCTGCTTAGCTGCCATGGCAACGGGGAGGGTGGGGGGCGTTGGGATACGAATGTTCTGCTGGAGGACAATGTTGATGGTTGGTGTTATCTCTTGGTTAACGGTCCCGCATTCCAGGCTGGTGAAGACCTGCCCACCTGATGGTGGAGAAGAAAGTATATTGGACAATGCATAGGGGGGGTTTAGGGATTGGGATGGGCTTAAGCTTAATACTCTATGTTCGCGCCTAAACTATTCACTCTCAGCTTTATTTGGTCTGTAAGCTATCGTTACTTAGTAAAAGGAGCCTTATTCATTTCAAACAATGTCTAAGTGTGGTCTTTCTTAAGCAAACGAAGAAGCAGGCCTGACACTATCTATCTATCTATCTATCTATCTATCTATCTATCTATCTATCTATCTATCTATCTATCTATCATCTATCTATCTATCTATCTATCTATTTATCTATCTGTTAGGTTTTTGAGCTGATTAATAAATAAATCAGGGAGACTAGTATAGACCTATTTCGAGCTTTTTAGCTCTCATCAGTTAGTCATACCCTTACTGGGATTTGAACCGGGGCTGTATTACATGTTAGATCTATACTAGTCTCTGTGATTTATTTATTATTTATTATTATGATTTAGTCTAGAAATAGATTTATACTAGTCTCCCTGATTTATTTATTGATCAGCTCAAAAACCTAACACACATATCAAAAAAGTACACAACGGCACTCATAGCTTTCTGTCTAGATGGTCTCTGGTGATGAGCCGAAAGGCAGAAAAGGAAAGCAGTATGCTTCCTCCCTTAACAGCGTGTTGTGACACAAGTATATATATGTGTGTGTGTGTGTGTGTGTTTGTGTATATATATATATGTGTATATATTAGTAGATTTTCACATTTGTAGATTTTCACGGGTATAGGTATGCTGGTCTTGTTGTGTTCAGGTGTTTTTCCATGTAAGAATGAGATTGTCTTTGCAACATCTTGCTGAAATGTTGCAAAGACAATCTCATTCTTACACGGGAAAACACCGAATACAACAAGACCAGCATATATATATAGTTTTATATATATAGTTATATATATGGTTATATATATAGTTATATGTTGTTATATCACTTTTTTTTATTAAAAAAAGGTCTATTTGTACAGCAACTCCTTGTTTAGCAGCTATTGTTTTGTGAATGTTTGCAAATATAACGGCAAGTTTAAAAAAAACAATTTCTGACCAATGCATATATTTACAACCAATTTATTTTCCAGATTCTTTTTATTCTGCCTCTTATTATTTTTAAAAATAACTCAAGGAGGAGAACATACATAATGCTACTTTTGGTTGGTTCTAAGCAGTGGGTCTTTTCTGGGGTGGAAACCACATAGTAGAATTGTGAAATATGCTATTATTGACACCCCTCTATTTATTATTTTCTTTTTCTGTTTTAGCTTTGCTTTTTAGATTTTAATGCTTTTTAAATCAATTATTATATAACGGTTTTAGGTTATAATTGTTTTATATGCATACTGTTTTATAGGATTGCTGTGTGCTGCCCAAAGTCACCATTTGTGAAATGGTAGCCATATGAATTTGATTAATAGCTAAATAAATAATATTCCTTCCTCCACCATTTTCTCTACAACAGAAACCTTGTGAGGTAGGTTGGGCTAATAGAGAATGACTGGCCAAGGTCACTCAGCTGGCTTTCATGCCTAAGGAAGAACTAGAACTTCCAGACCCCTGGTTTCTAGACCAACACCTTAACTACAGGTAGTCCTCCAGTTGAGCCCAAAATTTCTGTTGCTAAGTGAAACATTTGTTAAGGGAGATTTGCAACTTTCTTGCCACAGTTGTTAAGTGAATTACTGCAGTTCTTAAGTTAGTACACAGCTGTTAAGTGAATCTGGCTTTCCCATTGACTTTGCTTGTCAAAAGATCACATAAGCAAATCACATGATCCCGGGACATTGCAATTGTCATAAATTTGAACCAGTTGGCAAGCATCTAAATTTTAATCATGTGACTATGGAGATGCTGCAACAGTTGTAAGTGTAAATAACAGTTGTGTCACTTTTTTTCAGAGCCTTTGTAACTTTTGATGGTCACTAAATGGACTGTTGTAAGTCAAGGACTACCTGCATTACACTAGCAAAAGTCTTCAGGCTGAAACTGATTAAGCTCTGGTCAGTTCAAGGTGTCAGCAGATATGTTCAGAGGTGCAACTACTAAGGGTCCCTTTGTGGGAGATGGGCGCGGGATATAAATATGAAAAATAAAATAAATAATAAAAATAATAATTAAGGTCACAAAACTCATCATTGTAACTTTTTGAGTTAGCACATTTTAGGGAAGCATTGAGCTGTGCAGAAAACTCAGGAAGAGATTGTTTACGCAATCTATACAGTCTGAGGCAGTAAAAAGGGGGGGGCTGTCTGTCTGTCTCTGTCTCTGTCTCTGATTGTTTTCTGCGCATGCCTGAGAAGATGGCTGCAAACTGCCGTTGATCTTACCCTAGGGGAGGCTCCTGGCTTCCCTGGAGGGGGAAGGGGGGACCATTTGTTGTTTATGGCCCTGATTTGGCGGCTGGAGTGCCCGAGGACATTGTTGGAGCTGCCTGGAGCTGTTTGGTGTCATGTTCCAGCGTGAGAGAGAGTGTTTGGAGAGAGCTGCTGCTGCTAGTGGATGGAAGCTGGGCGTTGCCAGCATGGCTGAGACAACGCCGGTCGGGAGACTTGCACTTTACAAGATCTGGCCCCTCCTAGCTACGATGGTGGGACGGTCGAGCTTCTCCAGGGTCTTTGCCATCGACCTGTAATGGCAGGAGGGGGCAGACGAGCCCCTCCATCTCCCGCCCCCCCCTTACCACCACCATCACCACCCAAGTCGTTCCTTTTCTTTCTTATTTTCCTTTCTTTCCTTTCTTTTTTCTCCTTTCACCTCTCCCCTTTCTACTTTTCTTTCCTTCCCTCTTTTCTCCTTTCCCCCTCCCCATTCATTTTCCCCCTCCCCCCCTCTTTTTTGGTTTCTTTACCTTTCCCTCTTCTTTCTCCCTCTTTCTCCCTTTTTCTACTTTTTCTTTCTTGCTCTTCTCCTCCATTGTGTGGTCTTTCCCCCCTCTTTCTCCCTCTCTTCTTTTTCCCTTCCTCTCTTTCTTTTCTTTCCTTCTTCTCTGCCTTTCTCTCCATGCTCTCTCTTCCTTTCTTCCCCTTCCCATTTTCCCTTTTCTTCTGTTATCCTTCCCTCTGCTTATCCCTCCCTCCTTTTTTCTCCTTTTTTCCCTTTCCTACTTTTCCCGTCCTCCCTCCTTCCCTTTTTTCTCCTTAGGCTTTGTGCGGGGGATGTGGCTAGAGAGTCTAAACCCATCTCCACTTGGATTACTCTCTGGCCTGCTGGGAGGCTGTGCTGCTCTCTGAGGAATGCTTTTCTCCATTTTTCTGGACTAGCCACCAGGGATACATGATCACCATCGTCTGTTGCCTTGTTTGGGCACATGTTCTGATGGGACTGCTCCATTATTGTCCTCTGGGTGCCCCGTCTCTGCCACCCCTCCAGGAGGTAGCTGGGCTGATGAACTTGCCTGTCCTGGCTGAAGAACTGGGTCATTAGATCTCCCACCATGGCCAGTGTGACAGAGCGGCCTATGAGGACCTCAGCCTAAGGACTCCCCTCGCTGCAGTGAGAGGGCAGGAGGGAGGGTTTCTGTTTTTTTATCGCCCTGACGCTTTGTACTTCTGGACTTATTGCCAACTGGCGACGCCCAGGGGAAGGACCTTCTCTGTGATGGGCCCTACCCTCTGGAACGACCTGCCTCCCAAACTTCGTGTTATCTCGGATCTCCACCTGTTCCGCCAGCGCTTACAAACGCATTTGTTCCAGCTAGCCGGCCTGGCATGAATTACCTGATTCCCAACTGTGTATTAATTTACCAAAGTTTTAATTTGCAGGTTTTAAGTATGTTTTTAGCACAGGGATGGATTTAATACTGTTTTTAGGATTGTTTATGTATATTTAAGGACTCCCCTCGCTGCAGTGAGAGGGCAGGAGGGAGGGTTTCTGTTTTTTATCTCTATATATACATATATATATATTTATATATGTAAATTATGTATATCGCATCTGCAGATAACCGCCCTGCCGCCCCATTTAGAGTGACCCTTCTCCAACAGGGGCCGCGGGAAGCTCCTTTACAGGGTCGTGCAGAGGAGTTCGGACAATATCTGCTGGATAAAGTCGCTCAGATCCGGGGCGAGCTGATCTCCAATGAGGTGGATCCGGGCGGGCAATCGGAGGCAGGTCTTGAGACTGTTTTATGGGAAGAATTTGACTTTGTGACTCCTGATGACATGGACAGGTTGATGGGACGATTGAATGCTACCACGTGTTTATTGGACCCATGTCCCTCCTGGTTAGTACTGGCCTCCCGGGAGGTTACATGAGGCTGGCTCCAGGAGATAGTGAATACATCCCTGAGGGAGGGGTTTCTTCCGGCCACATTGAAAGAGGCGGTGGTGAGACCCCTCCTCAAGAAGCCTTCCCTGGACCGAGTATTACTGGTTAACTACTGTCCGGTCTCCAACCTTAGCTTTCTTGCTAAGGTTGTAGAGAGTGTGGTAGCTCAACAGTTCTCCCGACACCTGGATGAAACCGTCTATCTAGACCCGTGCCAGTCTGGCTTCCGTCCCGGGCACAGCACGGAGACGGCATTGGTCGCGTTGGTGGATGATCTCTGGAGCGCCCGAGACAGGGGTTGTTCCTCTGTCCTGGCCCTATTAGACCTCTTAGCGACTTTCGATACCATCGACCATGGTATTCTCCTACACCGACTGGAGGGGCTGGGATTGAGAGGCACTGTATTGCAGTGGTTCTCCTCCTACCTCTCTGGCTGGTCGCAGTGTGTACTGACAGGAGGGCAGAGATCGACCTCGAGGCCCCTTTTATGTGGGGTACCTCAGGGCTCGGTTCTCTCACCCCTCCTGTTTAACATCTACATGAAGCCTCTGGGCGAGATCATCCGTGGCTTTGGGGTAGAATACCATCAGTACGCTGTACATTTCTACCTCTGGCCACCCCAACGATGCCGTGAAAGTGCTGTCTCGGTGTCTGGAGGCCGTGCGGGTCTGGATGGGGAGGAACAAACTCAGACTCAACCCGTCCAAGACCGAGTGACTATGGTTTCCGGCATCTCGATATAGCCAGTTAATTCCATCGCTGGCTATCGGGGGCCAGTCATTGGCCCCCGCGGAAAGGGCTCGCAACTTGGGCGTCCTCCTGGATTCACAGCTGTCCTTAGACGACCATGTGATGGCCGTGGCCAGGGGGGCCTTCTATCAGGTTTACCTGATACGCCAGTCGCGCCCCTTTCTAGATCGAGATGCCCTATGCACGGTCACTCAAGCTCTTGTTATTTCCCGCCTAGACTACTGCAACGCCCTCTACATGGGGCTTCCCTTGAGGTGCACCCGGAGGCTCCAGCTAGTGCAGAATGCAGCCGCGCGGGGGATTTTGGGAGTCTCTCGCTACTCCCACGTAACACCTCTCCTGCGCGAGCTGCACTGGCTGCCTATGGTCTTCCAGGTGCTCTTCAAGGTGCTAGTTACCATCTTCAAAGCGCTCCATGGCACGGGTCCTGGTTACTTGAGAGACTGCCTCCTACCACATTCCTCCCTTCGACCTGTCCGCTCCCACAGAGTGGGCCTTCTCAGGGTGCTGTCAGCCGGTCAATGCCGACTGGCGACTCCCAGGGGACGAGCCTTCTCTGTGGCAGGTCCAACACTCTGGAATGACCTGCCCCCCGATATCCGTACCATCACGGACTTACGACTCTTCCGTTGGATGTTAAAAGCACATTTCTTCCATCTAGCCAGCCTGACATAGATCAGGGAATAATTTTAAATTTGATATTTATTGGTTTTAATTCTATTTATCCAAATTTTAGCACAGATTTAATTAATTTAATTATTTTTATACTTTGTATATTGTTGGGTTTTTATCTTCTGTGCACCGCCCTGAGTCCCTTTTAGGTGATATAGGGCGGTATATAAATCAAATAAATAAATAAATAAATAAAAATATTTGTATCTGTTTTTAAATTTGCCTGTGCGCCGTCCCGGGTCCCTTGGTTGTGAGATGGGTGCGGGATATAAATATGAAATAAATAAATAAATAAATAAATAAATAAATAAATTATTACATCAGCTAGTGGAGCTCCCTCTCAGGTGTTTTGGACTATGCTAACTTATACGGCAGCTGAACTATATGCCTTGAGGAGGTCCCCCTCCTCTCAAGATTTTTATATCATTGCCTTTTATTAGTGCCTGTACACCGCCCTGAGTCCCGGAAGGGAGAAGGGCGGTATAAAAATTTAATAAATAATAAAATAATAATAATAAAATAATAATAAGCAGATAAGATCTTGAATGAAAAAGTCAAAAAGTCAACACAAAAGGAATACATCAGGAGGGTCCGCAAAATATTAAAATCAAAGCTGAATGCCGGAAACATAATTAAAGCCATTAATACATGGGCAGTTACAGTGATACGCTATCCAGCTGGAATCATCAACTGGACTCTGGCTGAACTGGAAAATCTGGACCGGAAAACACGCAAACTTTTGAATATATACCATGCTTTACATCCATGAAGTGACATTGACAGGTTGTACCTGCCAAGAAAAATAGCAGAGGGCTATTGCAAATACATCAAATTGTAGAAGAAGAAAAACAAAGTTTGAATGATTATGTGAACCAAAGCACAGAAAAATTGCTGCAGGCTGTAAAAATGGAGAACAGCATAAAAACAACAGAAACAAAGGCAGAATATAAGGAAAAACAGCTGGATGACAGATTAAATAGATGGAAGACCAAGGCTTTGCATGGACAGCACTTGAAAAACATTGAAGGAAAATGTGATGACAACTTGACATGGACATGGCTTAAGATGGGAACTATCAAGAAAGAAACGGAAGGTTTAATACTGGCCGCTCAAGAACAAGCACTACAAACTAATGCCATGAAAGCGAAGATTCAAAAATCCACTGACAACCCAAACTGCCGACTTTGCAATAACAAAGTCGAAACTGTTTCACATTTAATATGTGAATGCAGCAAAATCGCACAAACTGATTACAAAGCTAGACATGACCGAGTTGCTAAATTAATCCACTGGTCATTATATAAAAAATATGGTTTACCTATATCCAGAAAGTCATGGGAACACAAAGTAGAAAAGGTTATCGAGAATGAGAGGGTGAAGATCTTGTGGGACTTTCGAATACAAACAGACCGTCATTTGGAGCACAACACACCAGATATCATGGTTGTAGAGGGCCGAAGTGTACAGTTCATTAATATCGCTGTTCCTGGAGATGCCAGAGTCGAAGAAAAAGAACTAGAAAAAATCATAAAATATCGCAACCTGACCATCGAAACCACACGGCTATGGATGAAGCATGTCACAGTGACACCCATTGTCATCGGGGCACTTGGCACCATGTCCAAGAATTTTAATAAACATCTCAGCAAATTGCAGCTTCCTGCAATAACACCAGCGGAACTGCAAAAAACGGCGCTACTTGGAACATCCTATATTCTACGAAGATACTTGGTTGATACCTAGGACGCTGGCAGCAAACTGTATCAACCATTAGCACCAGTCAATAGTATTTGTAATATGCATTTTTAAATGTTCAGTTGGCTGAGTTTCATGTTTTATGACTAAAGTTAATAATGATAATGATGATGATGATGGTGGTGACGATGATGATGATGATGATGATAATAATAATAGGAAGAAGAGGAAGAGGAAGAAGGAGAAGGAGGAGGAGGAGGAGGAGGAGGAGGAGGAGGAGGAGGAGGAGAAGAAGAAGAAGAAGAAGAAGAAGAAGAAGAAGAAGAAGAAGAAGAAGAAGAAGAAGAAGAAGAAGAAGAAGAAGAAGAAGAAGAAGAAGAGGAGCGATCTAGACTATCCACAAAGTTCCTTGATGATGGATTTTGGAATCCCGAGAGGTGGCACAGAATGCAGAAGAACATTTGGGGCTTTTTAAAGGGATTTTAAAGTCAATTTTTAAGGGAGGGGGTTATTTATATGAACCGGGTAGGTTTGGGAGGAAATCCACCAGGGTCGGTGCTGGCCCCGGCTAGGGGCTGCGGCATTGGAGGTGCAGGGTTAGAGGTCAGGGAGGGGGCTAAGTTCCAGACTAGTAAAGGTTGCTTCATCACTACGGTGGGTGGGAGGGGCAGGTATGGCGGTAGCAGGGGGCCATATCATGTTTGGGGAGCACGCGTCCGCTGTCTTCAAGCAGTTGCACACTCCGGCACCCAATGCTTCTCTCGTCCCCCAGATTGTCCAGATCCTCAGGGTCTGGGCCTGTGTCTGATGTTGTGCAATGCCAGGTCCGTGGTAAAGAAAGCCCCCCTCATCTGTGATCTTTTTTTTTTTTATATTGAAAAAGTTTTATTGAGTTTACATTTTTTGTGGGGTAGGGTAAGGGTTACATAGAAATTTTGAGAGTAGTCACGTCAAAGTCGTCGGCTCCTCCGGTACCTCAAGTTACATTATTAAAAAGAAAGAAAATAAACATTTCACATAACACTACAAGCTGGGAGCAAGTACATATTCCTAAATTTTTCAGTTATATACTGTCAGTCAATTACAAAAATCCAGATTACAAATATCATACAATATTACTCAAAAAAAAAACAAGGGCAAAGTTATTTTTTAGATCTAAGTCTCTTGGCAATTGTATCTTCCCCCTTCTCCCCCGGGCCCCCAGCGGACGGGGCCATGGCTCCCCCTGCCCCCCCTGGATCTTCTCCCAGGACAGAGGAATGTTTTTTAAGAAAGGCTTCCGCCTCAGCAACTGTTTTAATCTTCACTCTACCTCCTTCCCAGAACACCAGCATCCCTTCGGGTATCACCCACTTGAACCAGATCCCATGATCAAACAATGTTTTAGACAAGAAGGAAAATTTCCTTCTAGCTTCTCTAATCTTTCTTGGAATCTGCTTCAAGATGGTAACCTCCTTTTGTTGGTAAATCATAGGACTCCCTCTTTGCGCCTTCAAGATTTCCTCTCTGGTTGACCTTCTAACAAATTTTACATGTATCTCTCTGGGTACTTCATTCATCCTGGCATATGCAGAATTTATTCTGTAGACTAGGTCAATGTCCCCTCTGATCTCATCTTTAGGTTTATGTAAATAGTCTGCAATAATTGTACTCATAAGATCAGGGAGACATTCACCATCCATCTCAGAAACATGCTGAAATCTCAAAAAGTATGTCATCCTTTCCATATCTATCCTAGTCACATGCCCATTTATTTCCACAACCTCATTAGAAATATTTTTAATCTCTCCCTTAGCCCCCTCCAGCCCCCCTTTCAATTCTTCATTCTTCTGTGTATTCTCAAGCACTTGTTTTCGAGTGTCCAATACTTCTTTTTTAAAGTTGACATTTTCTGCCCTCTGGGCCTTAATTTCTAATACCAAATTTTGTATAACAGATTCAAGGGCAGTCATTCTTTGTTCAAGGCGTGCCAGCGTTTCTTCTTGTGCCATGTTTAGCTGTTAAAATCCGTGCCAGTAAAATGGCGTTTTTAGGGTGGGGCTGGTGAGGCAGATCAGGAGTCCAAAGTTCTTAAAGTTGTATAGCTGCAAAATTCAGAAACCAGTAGAGAAACACTTTTCCAACTCCATAGGTATAATAACGAAGGCAATCCAGAAAGGAAAACACAAATCCAAAAAAAGAAAATTCTTCATCAATAATTAGAGGAAGTCCAAATCACAAAGAGACACTGGTAATTTTCCATAGGTCATAGTCAGTCGGGGACAAAGAGAAGCCATTTTCCGCCCAAACTCAGAGCCCGAGGGAGAAAGCGGTTAAAAAGCAAAAAAGAAACTGTTTCAGCCAGACCTAGAAACATAATTGCAACAAGCCGCAAAGTACTTTCCCTTGTTAAAGACCATCCGGATTAAAAGTTTCCGATTCCTCTCAACGAGGCATTTCCGAGTGCCGCTTTTAGTCCAAGGGGGGTTTTTTGGAAACAAACACCCCCCTCCAGTCCCTTTCAGCCCGGCTGACAGTACAAGAAAGAAAGTTTTAAACGCTCACTCTCCGCTCGCAGCTGAGGTCCCGAAAAGCCTCCCGTCTCTCTTCATGGTATTAAATGGTGCCGCCAACCTTTGGCGAAGGGAAGACCCCCCGCAGCATGTCCTCTTCCGCCTAAGCCGAGGAGCAGGGTCGCTCTCCCCACTGCCATGGGGGGGGGGGCTTCCCTGTCAAGCCGGCTTTACGGGAGAAGCCCCAAACAAGGGGCTTCTCGCCCCCGTGGGGGGGCAGGAAAAGGAACAAAGCGGCGAGCGAACCCTAAGTTCGCCCGTCGGCGCCGGAGCCGGAACCGGAAGCCCCTCATCTGTGATCTTGTGCAGGAGGGAGGAGTGGACCTGGCAGGTATTACGGAAACCTGGTTGGGCCAGAAGGGGGGATTCCCCTCATGGAATTGAGCCCACCAGGTTTCCACACGTTTCATCAGCCGAGGGCTCAGGGAGGGGGGGTGGCGGTTGTTATAAAGGAGGATTTTTGCCCGAGGGAGGCCACTGTACCTCAGACAGTATGTTGTGAGTTCCTCCTTGTGAAGTGGGGTCATGGGGTACAGATGGGCTTGCTGACCACGTACCTGGCTCCCGGCTGCGTGGCAGCGGCCCTGCCCGAGCTGCTCGACGTGATTTCCGGGGTTGGCGGTTAGTACCCCTAGGCCTATCGTCATGGGGGATTTCGACCTGCCATCTGCCAGCAAAGCATCAGAAGCAGCTTGGGAGTTCATGGCCTCCATGACAGCCATGGACCTGACCCAATTAGTTCAAGGCCCCACGCACATCGGGGGACACATACAATAATACAATAGCAGAGTTGGAAGGGACCTTGTAGGTCTTCTAGTCCAACCCCCTGCATGGGCAGGAATCTTATACCATTTCAGACAAATGGCTGTCTAACATCTTTTTAAAGACTTCCAGGGTTGGGGCATTCACAACTGCTGGAGGCAAGCTGTTCCAGAGGTTAATTGTTCTTACTGTTAGGAAATTTCTCCTTAGTTCTAAGTTGCTTCTCTCCTTGGTTAGTTTCCACCCATTGCTCCTTGTCCTGCCCCCAGGTGTCTTGGAGAAAAGTTTGACTCCCTCTTCTTTGTGGCACCCTCTGAGATATCGGAACACTGCTATCATGTCTCCCCTGGTCCTTCTCTTCATCAAACTAGACATACCCAGTTCCTGCAGCCGTTCTTCATATGTCTTAGTCTCCAGTCCTCTAATCATCTTGGTTGCTCTTCTTTGCACTCTTTCCAGAGTCTCCACGTCTTTTCTACATCGTGGCGACCAAAACTGTATGCAGTATTCCAAGTGTGGCCTTACCAAGGCACTATACAGTGGCATTAACACTTCACGCGATCTAGATTCTATCCCTCTGTTGATGCAGCCTAGAACTGTGTTGGCTTTTTTGGCAGCTGCTGCACACTGCTGGCTCATATTTAAATGGTTGTCCACTAGGATTCCGAGATCCCTCTCACAGTTGCTACTATTGAGCAAGGTACCACCTATACTGTACTTGTGCATTTGGTTTTTCTTGCCTATATGTAGGACCTTACTTTTTTCACAATTGAATTTCATTTTATTAGACAGTGCCCAATGTTCAAGTTTGTCTAGATCCTTCTGTATCTTAAGCCTATCTTCTGGAGTGTTGGCTATTCCTGCCAGCTTGGTGTCGTCTGCGAATTTGATGAGTTCCCCATTTATCCCCTCATCCAAATCGTTGATGAAGATGTTAAAGAGTACTGGGCCTAAAACAGAGCCTTGGGGGACTCCACTGCATACTTCCTTCCATGTAGATGCAGTTCCATTGAGGACTACACGTTGAGTGCAGTTGGTCAGCCAGTTACGAATCCATTTGGTGGTGGTGCTGTCTAACCCACAATTTTCTACTTTATCTAATAGTAGGTTATGGTCTACTTTATCAAATGCCTTACTGAAGTCCAGGTAAATTATATCAACAGCATCCTGGATTTGATTTTTGTCTCTGGTCAGTGGTTGAAGGATCTGGGAAGAGGGAATATAGCCATTGAACCCTTGTCATGGTCAGATCACTCGCTCCTTTGGGTGGACTTCCAATCCACTACCCCCCCTGCAGGGAGGCAGAACTGACTGGGTGGTTCCTCCCCAGGCGCCTGATGGACTCTGATAGGTTCGTGACGGAGCTTGGGCCATTCCCTGAGGCTATGGCTCACGACTCGGCTGGACAACTGGTGGCCGTATGACAGGACGGCTGCTGGGGCTGTGGACCGTGTCATGCCTTTGCGGCCTCTGATCTGGTGCCGAACCCGGTTGGCTCCTTGGTTCTCTGAGGAGCTGAGGGAGATGAAGCGCCAGAAAAGATGCCTAGAGAGCAGTTGGACGGCCAGCTGTTCTGAATCTGATCGGACAATGGTGAGGTCTTATATCAAGACCTACCTAGTGGCGATAAAAACGGCAAAGTTTAATTACTTTTTTGCTCTTATTGCATCTGTAGAAAATCGCCCAGCTGCCCTGTTTAGGGTGACCCGCTCCCTCTTACATATGGAAGCGCGGGAGGACCCCTTTCAGGGTAACTGAGGATTTTGTACAATACCTACAAGACAAAATCGCTCACATTCGGGAAGGGCTGGACTCTGACTGGGTAGGGCTAGATGGTGTGATGGAGGCAGGTCTTGAGACTGTTATCTGGGAGGAGTTTGACCCTGTGATTCCCAAGGACATAGAAAGGATTTTGGGTAAGCTTAGTGCTGCCACATGTTTATTGGACCCGTGTCCCTCCTGGTTGGTGCTGGCTGCCCAGGAGGTTACACGAGGCTGGCTCCAGGGTATTATCAATGCTTCTTTGAGAGAGGGTTTCTTCCCCACCGCTTTGAAAGAGGCAGTGGTGAGGCCCCTCCTCAAGAAGCCTTCCCTGGACCCGACGCTTTTGGCAAACTATCGTCCAGTCTCCAACCTTCGCTTTGTGGCAAAGTTGTTTTTTTGTCAGAAAAAAATTTATTGGTTTTTAACAAATTATATTTTAGGAAAAGGGTATAGGGGTTTTGTTTTACATTGTAGAGCTTCCATGTCAGAGGTGGTGGGATCATGCGGGGCTTCATACAATTATTTTAAGTAAAAAATGGTCATGAATACATATATATCACATTTTTTGTTTTAAGTTCATACATTCAATCTCTAGTTTTAGATTAGCATCCGTTTCAAGAATTACAGCATTTCAAAAATTTACTTATTTTTGAAACCTAAGTCTCTTTGCTATTGCACCCTCCTTTTCCCTCGCCCTGGCGGACAAGGCCTTGGCTTCTCCCGTTCCTTCTTCATTATCACCCAGGATTGAGGAATTTTTTTTAAGAAAGGTCTCAGCCTCCCCTGTTGTTTTAATTTTAATTCTACCTCCTTCCCAGAATACCAACAATCCCTCAGGCATTAACCACTTAAATCAGATGCCATTTTCATATAGCTTCCTGGAGAGGAAAAAATATTTCCTTCTCAATTTTCTTACTCTTTTTGGTATCTGTTTTAGTATATTAATGTCTTTTTGTTCAAACTTCAACGGTCCCTCTCGCTGCGCCCTCAGTATTGCATCCCGTGTGGACTTCCTTAAAACTTTAATATGAATTTCGTTGGGTACCTCATTTATTCTAGCATATGCTGAGTTAATTCTATAGATCAAATCTATTTCTCCCCAAAGATATTCTTTGCTTTTTTTTTACATAGTCTGCTAAGATTTCACTCATTAAGTCTCTCAAATTTTCCCCTTCTTTCTCAGGAATGTTCTGAAACCTAAGGAAGAAAGACATTTTTTCAAATTCAAATTTAGATATATGTGTGGGAAATTCCACTGAGTCTTTTTTCAGTTCCTTTATTTCTGCTGTCATCTCAACTACTTTCTCCTTTAATTCAACTATGTCCTGTTGATTGGTCACTGTAGCTTTTTGCGTCTCCTGTATGTCTGTTCTTAGATCTCCTATATCTTTTGTCAAAGCTTTCCACATGTCTTGTATTTCTTTCATTATGTCGTCAAATGTTGTCCCCTTTTTTCCTCCTGTTGCCCCTTGTAACATTGTTGTAATTCTGCCTTGTTGTAGAGGTGGGGTAGGTCTCGCTGTTGTTTGAGCTGGGAGGGACTTCCCGGTCGGAGATTTCTTTTTATGAGGCATCTGTGACTTTCTGTGGCTTTATGTGTTTACCATATAAATGGCGTCAAGGAGAAGCATTCTGTGAAAATTTGCAGCGTCAGGAAGAGACAAAGTCAGTGTTCTAATTTGTTAGGAAGCCCAGAGTCAATTGTCTTGTAAATCCGGAATCAATAAGGAGAGTTCCACCTGGGGCACACCAGGGGTTTCACAAGAGAACCTTGATAGTAAAGTCTTTTCAATTTCACTCAGCTGAAAGAGGCGGTGGTGAGGCCCCTCCTCAAGAAGCCTTCCCTGGACCCGGCGCTTTTGGCAAACTATCGTCCAGTCTCCAACCTTCGCTTTGTGGCAAAGGTTGTTGAGAGTGTGGTGGCGCAACAGCTTCCCAGATACCTGGATGAAGCGGTCTATCTTGATCCGTACCAGTCGGGTTTCAGGCCTGGGTACAGCACGGAAACAGCACTGGTCGCATTGGTCGATGATCTCTGGAGGGCTCGGGACAGGGGTTGTTCCTCTGTCCTGGTCCTATTAGACCTCTCAGCGGCTTTTGATACCATCGACCATGGTATCATGCTGCGGCGGTTGGAGGGTTAGGGGTGGGGGGCACTGTACTTTGGTGGTTCTCCTCCTTCCTCTCTGACCGTTCGCAGTTTGTGTTGACGGGGGGGGCAGAGGTTGTCCTCAAGGTGCCTCACTTGTGGAGTGCCCCAGGGGTCGGTCCTCTTGCCCCTTCTGTTCAACATTTATGTGAAGCCGTTGGGCGAGATCATCCGGGGTTTTGGGGTAAAGTTCCATCAGTACGCTGATGATATACAGCTGTACATTTCGTCCCCAGACCACCCCAATGTTGCCCTTGACGTGATGTCCCAGGGGTGAGACCTTAGCCCCCACAGGAAGGGTTCACAACTTGGGTGTCCTCCTGGATGCACGGCTGTCCTTGGAAGATCATATGACGGCTGTCGCCAGGGGGGCTTTTTATCAGGTTTGCCTGATTTACCAGTTGCGTCCCTTCCTAGATCGGGATGCCCTACACACAGTCACTCACACCCTTGTCCCTTCCCGTCTGGACTACTGCAATGCTCTCTACATGGGGCTCCCCTTGAAGAGCACCCGGAGGCTTCAACTTGTCCAGAATGCGGCCGCACGTGTAATTATGGGGGCGATGCGATGCTCCCATGTAACACCCCTCCTGCATGAGCTGCACTGGCTTCCGGTGGTTTTCCGGGTGCGATTCAAGGTGTTGGTTACCATCTTTAAAGCGCTCCACGGCTTAGGACCTGGGTACTTATGAGATCGCCTTCTGCCACCGAAAGCTTCCCACCGGCCTGTATGCTCCCACAGAGAGGGACTCCTCATGGTGCCGTCGGCTAGACAATGTCAACTGGCGACACCCAGGGGGAGAGCCTTCTCTGTGGGAGCACCTGCCCTCTGGAACAAATCGCCCCCAGAATTAAGAACTATCCCTGACTTCCGCACCTTCCGCCGCAGTCTCAAAACCTTTCTCTTTCAACAAGCTGGGCTGGCATAAAGTATGATTTTTAAATTTTTAAATTTAAATTTTTAAATTTAAATTTCTATTATTTTAATTAGGGTTAGTTTGGGTTTTTTACACATTTCGGCCAATATTTTAATTATGTTTTTTAAAAGCTTTTTAAAATATATAACTTTTATATATGTGTTTTTATATATTTTTATATTTGTTTTTTATTTTGGCTGTACAGTGCCCTGAGTCCCTCGGGAGTAGGGCGGTATAAAAAACCAATAAACTCTAAAACACTCTCTGTCTCTCTCCCTCCCTCTTTCACCATTTCACTTCTAGGAACTGATTATGATGGTTAAATGAGGAGAGTATATAGCACCTACAGCAGGGGTAGATAATTTTACATCTTCACATGTTGTTGCTTTAATTCTAATCAATACAACTTTTATGAGGTATGATGGAATTTTCAGTCCAGCAACATCTGGAGAATCAAGTCTTGCCTTTCCCATTTAAAAGTCTCTCTTTGATCTTCAGCTTAAAATCTGTTAAGCGATATTCAAGTACAGATAGTCCCTGATTTAAAATCATTTATTTAGTGACTGTTCAAAATTATAATCACACTGAAAAGTGACTTACAACCTGTTCTTGCACCCACAGCTGTCATAACATCCTGCAAGGTCACCTGATCAAAAGTTGGACACTCTGGAGATCGTTTCCGGCTTCGGACGTGGACGGACGTGGATCCTTCACGTCCGCCGCTGTGTTGCCTCAGCTGCGCCCTTGGACGCGGGGGGGGGGGAGTTTTAAAATCCCCCCCCCTCTGCACGGGCGGCTTGCGGCGAGGGCCCCCATCTCGACGGCTGTCGGGGGGGGCTGCCGCCTCGCCCTAGGGGCTGAGGAACTTTCACGGGGGGAGTTTCCCTTTCGCCGAAGGAGCTGGAACATGGAGGATGTCTAAAGGAGCTGAAACTTCGGGGCTGAATGGCTGCGCCGGGTCTCCGGATTAGAAAATTGGTATGTGCCTTATTTGGACTGTTTTTTGCATTCAAAGTGAGGAAAAGAGAGATAGGGGGGGAGTTGGAAACAACCCCTTGGAATTAAAGCAGCAGTGTGAAAGAGTCCTGCGCTGCGGAGAAAGCGAAAGTAGCTTCCGTTGGACTTATTGGAAAAGGAAACTGCTTGTTAAAGAAGGGATTGCTGTTAAACAATGTATCCTGAGTCTTGTTATATTTTAAACTGATTGTTTCGACTTTTACTTTGTCCACCCTGCCGGCAAGGCGGAAAGATGGCGTTTTCTTTGTTCCCAGGATGGAACTTTTCTTCTTTGAGAGTAAGCATTCCTCTATTTTAACAGAATTAGATTAATTTCAAAATATATAAGAAAAGGACTTCTCTTGTGTCTCTCGGTGTTCCCCTCCTTCGTGAAACCTTCTGCTCCTGTTTGGAAAGTTTTTTCCTTTTTTTTTTCCTTTTTCTCTCTGGATGTTGCAAATTTAATTTGAATTTCAGCTGCTTTTGTCTCGGACTTCACAGACTGCCCGCCCAACAGCGCCATTTTTTCTTCCCTTTTTTCTTCTCTACACACTGACACTTAAAACTTTAATTATGGCTTCGAGGAAACCCCCATCCGGGAAATCGAGTTCTGCTCCAACATCTACAAGACCCAGCCATCCTCTCAATCAAAGATTTCAGCAATGCTACAGAAGGAAACAGAAATTGAGGATCCTAAGTCACCAAGCCCTCAGCCATTAAATGTAGAGGAAATGTTTTAGAGGATAATGAATGAAATGCAACAAATCCGGAAAGACAATTTAAGCACAAGATTGGAATTATTGGAGGTACAAAGAGAAATAACAAATAACAAACAAAAAATTGTGGGGCTGGAAGGGGGGGCGGTTGAGATGAAGGAAGAGATAAAAGACTTTAAGAAAGAACTTTCAGATATTACTGGTCAAATGTCTAAAATTGATTTTGAACGTATGTCTTTTTTTTTTAAGATTTCAGAATGTTCCTGAACTACCGAATGAAAATTTAAAAGAGGTGATGGCTACTATGCTAGCAGATTACATTAAGAAAGATAAGGAATTTATTTGGGGGGACATTGATTTGATTTATGGAATTAATTCAGCATTTGCCAGAATAAATGAGGTACCCAGAGAGATACATATTAAATTTATAAGAAGGTCAACGAGAGAGGAGATACTGAGAGCGCAAAGAGTGGGTCCTTTGATGTATCAGCAAAACGAAGTGGCCATATTGAAGCAGATCCCAAAGAAAATAAGAGATATAAGAAAGAACTATTCTTTCTTAACTAAAAAAATGTTTAAAAAGGGGGTGTGGTTCAAGTGGTTGATGCCTGAAGGGATGCTGGTATTCTGGGAGGGAGGAAGAGTTAGAATCAAAACAGTTGAAGAGGCGCATAATTTTCTTAAAAAACATTCCTCAATCCTGGATGATGATGAGATGGGAACGGGAGGGGCCACGGGTCCGCCTGCTGGTGGGGGGGAGGAGGAAGAGACTATAGCAAAGAGGCTCAGATCGCAAAAATAATTTGTTATATTTTCTTTTTTTTTTATGATGGCAATTCCTGTACGGATGTCAATAGTATAAAGTAATTGAATGCATAAAATAATATGAAAATTTATGATTTTAAAATGTATGTACCCCTTCCTTTTAATAATTTTTTTCTTTTTTAATGAAATATGTATGAAGACCCGGAGGCGGTCATCAAACCCGATGTGGAAGCTCCAAAATATTATCTGATACCTTACCTATCCCTTTCCTGTTAAAAATTGTTAAAACCAATAAAACTTTTTCAACAACAAAAAAAAAAAGTTGGACACTCTGCAACTGGCATATATTTATGACACATGATCACCATTTATTATACACAGAATCCTCTGTGAGGGAGATGGGTGGTTTAAAATGTGAAAATAACTTTGCAACCTTCCCAGCTGACAAGCAAAGGGGAAGCTGGAGTCACTTAACAACCATATGATTTATTCAACAATTGCAATGTTTCACTTAACAACCATGGCAAAAAAGGCGTACAATTGACCCAGGTCACTTAACAACCAACTTGCTTAGCAATGAAACTTCCAGTCCCAATTGTGATTATAAATTGAAGATTACTTGTATCATAATTTGTTCAGAGTGATGACTATGAACACCAATTATATATTAGAAAACAACATATATACCTGCTAGTGCTACTGTATGTCCTCCTCCACAGGCAACCTTATTAACTCTACTTGGAATTCCAGGAACAAGCTGTGGGACTCTATTGTTTTTCAGTTGTTCAAGTGACAAACCTAATTTTCCATTGTCAGACTCCCCAAAAGTATAAAGTTCTCCATCCCCTATGGGAAACAAAAGATTAAGATTATGACACAAAGAGAAAAGACATTCATTTGTGGAATACTTTATGCAGACTTTCTTTGTTATACTTGTATTATCTTCTGAACTATGCTAACTGCAATGTCTATGGAGATTCTCAGACATCCAGGCCATGGTTGTCCCAAAGGTGCTTTTTTCAAGAGACAACTGGACTTTCTGGTTTTTCTTTGAAGATGTTTCACTTCTCATCCAAGAAACTATGCTAACTTCAACTTTCTGAAAAATAAACCATGTAATGCTAGAATAGAATAGAATAGAATAGAATAGAATTCTTTATTCGACACACTGTTTTTGGTGCATATGCTCAGTGTACATAAAGAAAAAATAAAATACAGTCATCAAGAATCATAAGATACAACACTTAGTGATAGTCATAGGATACTAATAAGCAACCAAATCATACTAGGAAACAGTATAACAATATAAATTGTAAAGATACAAGCAGCATGGTTATAGCCATAAGTGGAAACAGATAGGTACAGGTAGGCCCTCCGGAGCACTGTACCAGAACGGTATCTGATGCTCCCAGCAGGCACTGGTACCGGGGCATACTGGTTGTATCCCACCACTGGCCCAATGGAATCGGGTAAGTTGTAGGAGGCTTGGCTAATGTTGGTGTGTCTGAGATGGGGATTGTGGAGATGGGTGACAGTAGTTTTCCTACAGTAAAACACATTCAGGTCATCTGCCAGTTGTTGATTTCCTTCAGCATGGGATGGAGGTTTGCTGTAACTGGTAATATTTTTAAGAGTTTTTCACATGTTTGCTGGTTCATTTGTTGAGAAATGATTCTTAGCTTTCTAAAAATAGCTTCTTTTTGCTCCTCTGATCTTCCTTGTTAAAATGTATCTGTCCTGATTGTACAGATTCTATTGTCTTTTCTTTTCTTTTTTTATTAAACAAAGTTTTTTAATTTTTTTGCTACATATTTTAACTTCTTTTGTAAACAAAGTCTTCCCCCCCATTTCTTCTTCTTCTTCTATTATACCAATTTCATTGTAATTTTTACAATGACAATAAAGATTATTATTATTATTATTATTATTATACATAGTTCATTTTACATCATATTTTCATTTCCCATTTCAATCATCTTATTTTCTTTCCGTATTTAACTTTAATTTCTCCTTAATACATAAAAAATATCATTATTTGTCTCTCCAAGTTAATCAAATTTTAACTTATCATTTCCATCTATTATACTGTTTTACTATCAATAACATATATCCTCAAATTTAATTTTATATAGTAAACATTTCAATTAATTATCCACAAATTAATAATATTAATATATTTCCCTCACAATCTATTGGCTATATACCATTGGCTATATTGACCAAATTTCATTCTATTATATTAGTAAATCCTTTTCCTTCTTTCCTCCTTTCAGCCATTTTCGCTTAATCTCTCAGGAACTTCCCTTCCCTTATATTCTCTTCTCTCCACCCATTCGCCTAGTTTTTTCTTTTTCATATTCTTAAAATTTCTATATTTTTACTTTCCAATCTTTTTTCTCCTTTTGATTCTATTGTTTTAGTACCTCTCCCCAGTTCTCCTCCCTTCTTTCCCCATTTATCCCACCTTTGAGGGGCCACTTCCCCCTTGTCTCCTTTTGGTATGTAACTGTAATTCACAGTACAATTATCTAAGTATTTTTCTATTTCAATCTCTTTTTCTTCTATAGTATCTTCTCATTTTTCATTTAGGCCCTTTTCTTTCTCCTTCTCCTTGTTCTAGGTGTTCCCTCTGAGTTTCCACTGTTTTTTCCCATTTAGCATTTCACATGCATTTTTTAACATAGCAATTAGTTCATTATACATCCAAAATTCCATAGTATCTGCTTAATTAATTTAACAAATTGTTTAAACTTTTTCTGTTATACCATATTTACTTCAACTTAAAGTTCTTTTTTCCTTTCTCATTTCCAATTTCTAAAGTCCAATTCCACTTTTATTTTGTTTTTTCCTCTTCTGCCAAAAAAGTAAGTTATTATTTTTAAGATTCCAAGTCCAAATTTGGGAATAAAAAATCTTCTAGGGCTTTTTGTTTTAGTCTTCACCCTTTCTTTTTTCCTCTGTTAAATCCCCCATCTACCAGATAGCTGCTAATTTCCGCTGCGGGTCTCTTTCTTAATCCAATTGTAACATTTCTTTATCTCGGGTTGATCACTCTTTCACCCAGGTCCAATACTTTGTTCCAGCACGGCTCCTACTCAAATAGCTTGGTCTGGTTGCCCCAACTTCAGAGCGGCCATTTGTGTGGCCGCTTCCGCTGTCAGTTTGAAGAACTTTATCTCGGACCTTTCGAGGAACTGCCAGTTCCTCTTTGGTCGTTGAAATGTTTCTTCTTTTTCACCTGTTCCTCCAGAACGGTTCTGACCCGAAGATCCCTGGATTGTCTGGTTGGGTTTTCGTGGAGCCCATCAGAGCTCTGCTATTTATCAACCATTCCCATCATGGTGCTGCTGGCTTCTTGATTCTATCGCTTTTTCTGTAAGCTTCCTCTTTGATACTACACAGCTCCTTAAGTTTAGCAGTAAACCAAGGTTTAGTTACTGTATATTTGCAAGTCTGTGGTCGGCATACAAAAACTGACATATGATGTAACAGTATATATGAGTTCATTCAAATCTGCAGTGGTACCTTCGAACACATTCCAATCAGTGCAGTCAAGGGAAGCCTGTAGCTTTAGCTTTGTTAAAGAAGAAGAATTCTTTCATTAGGGAGATCAACAGACAGGAATTTGCCAACAGCAGGAAGCCATGACACTATGGAAACAGGTATTTCCAGGTAGAAACTCTGTGAATGTGATATTGGAGGGTAGTGGGGGGGAGGGGCAATGTAGAATATTAGCTTTTGGTCTTTTAAATCTAAGGATTTTTTTAAATTTCTTGAATAAGCTTAAAATCAGATTTCCTATTATCTTCTAGAGTTTGCATTATTAATCCACAATCTGTGAAATATCCCTACAGAGGATATTGGGGGGGAAATCTAGGTAGCAAAGATGCAAAAAAGATTGCTTTTTGGTCTTGATTATCACAATTAGGAGTTGGTAAATGGTAGAAAATTATTACTTTTACTCCTCCCTCTTAGCCCATTTAAGACTGCTCTAAAAGTGGTTGATATACCACTTGATCAGCACCATATAGCACAGCAAATACAGAATTTCAAGCCACAGAATTGAACTTTGAACATACATAAGTAATTTTACACTTACATGTTATTAAGGCAGAATGATAATATCCACAAGAGATCCAGAAAACAGGCTTCCCAACATCCACTTGATGAGGAACACATGCATTAGCTTCATTACCCAAGCCTATTTGGCCTTCAGAGTTGTCTCCCCACATAAAAAGTTGTCCATCCTCTTAAAAATAAGAAAGATTATTGTTGTAAAAAACCCTCCAAATTATTTAAAGAAGCAAAGTCTAAGGAAATGAGACCATGGAGGCTAGAGAAGAAACTTGTAGTATAGAAGGATAGAAAAGGTTCAGAAACAATACAAGTTCCCAGTTTATGCATTATCTCATAGTCAGTGAGTTACATTTTAAAGATAACTGCAAATTGTTCTCCATCTTTGAAATTATTTCTCTCTTACATCAGTCAAAAGTTAAATGAATTTTACAAAAAAAGGATACAATATTTAGAAGCATTTCTCTTAAAACTAAGACACTGGGGTGGTCACTTCATTAAGTTACTTATAATCTTGTGAAGATCCTACAACATACTACATAGTAGTATGAGAATACTCATACTACTTTATTTGTGTCTGGAAAAAGAGTTCATTCAGCTTGGAAAAGACTTTAAATTATTATTTGTTGTTGTTCCTGTTATTTGTATTTTCATTTCATTTCATTTATTCGACTTATTAACTGCCCCCTCTCCCCAAAGGGACTCGGGGCGGTGCACAGGAAATATAAAAACACAATATATCACAAGATAAATACATAAATACTTAAAACTATATTAAATTTACACCCTGTGCTAAAATCTACCCCATTAAAACTACGGTAGGCCAGGTCAACACTTAAAACATTTATTAGCATACACAAATTGTGCTAACATTATTGCTTCACATGCATAATTCAGTGACATCTATATTATGACAGGGTACAGTATTGGGGATATAGTATCATACAGATTTAGGTATGCTCATTACAAATAACTCCAAAATACGTAGTGTGTCTAGGCAGCTGTGAAGGCAAACAAAATCCCAGGAAAAAGGAAGTTTGAATCCCGCTATAAAGGACTTTAGTCAGATCCCATTTAGAATACTGTGTTCACTTCTGGAGATTCACTTAAAAATAAGATTGAGTGAGTCCAGAGACGAGCAACAAAAATGGTGCAGGGTTTGGGGCAGGAAGGCAGCTGACTTCAAAACGAAGGGGTGCAGATGAGTGGCAGCTCCATGAAGTCCCCCCGATTTCTTCGAGTCCAGGGGCTCTAGGGGGCCAAAAGTCACCTTGTAGGGGTGATGAAGGTAGAGGGGATGCTTCGGTGGTCTTGAGGGGAGCGCAGTCTCAACTGACCCGAAGAAAACCCCTTGAACCGACAGAAGAGAAGACGGCTATTATGGCTGAACCAAAGCCATGAAGGCAGCTGAAACGGAAGTGAAGAAAGGAAAGATCTGGGAACAGTGTGCTCAGGCTGGGTAAGGATTTTTCTAACTTTTGTCGTGGAATTTTCCCTAAAGCACCCCCTTTGGAAAATGGGACTCAATGAAGGTAAATAGCAGCAACTAAAGACCTGGAGCTACTGTCAGATTTGGTAAAGAACAAAATCGTAGTCAGAAGTAACTTTACAAATAAAATGTTTCAAAATTCTGGATTATACTCTTACTACCACCTTGACTTGAAGAACTTTGGGAAAATATAGGAAAATATTTGTATTCGCAGACATTTTATTTGCAGCTAAAGAGGAGGGGGAAAAGTAATAGCAACACCTGCTGGCCAAGGAAGACAATATAGAGCAGGAAAAAGTAGATGAAGGGAAAGCTGTTAAGACAAAGGTAGATTGGCTGGAATACACTAAACACCTGCAACTAATCATGTTGGTTCTTGGAGACAGACTGTAAAGACATTCATTAGAACTTTGAGGATTATAAATATGTTGGATAGTGTATGAGTGTGAAATAGCTTGGGGTTCTGAAACAAAGTAGAGACTGTTAAGAGACTAATTAATAGAGTGATTGTCTGAACTGCTCTAATATTGGCTATCTTGGTTCGATATAACTGGGACATTGGGAGCCAGACAGATTACTGATAAAAATTTAAATTTATTAAAGTAAAATGGGACTGCAAGGGGAAATAAATGTCTTATTAAAAGAAATCTTATTGCCCCTCCAAGGTAGTCAGGAATTGATAACAAGGAACCATAGGGAGATAAAAGAATTGATATATAATGTAGGTATGAGACCAGAAATAAATGGCCAAAACAACAAACAGGAAACTGAGGAAACAGAAAATAAAATAGAACAGAGGAAAGGTCAGGGGAGGGGAAACGACAAATGATACAAAAAGATAAAAAAGAAGAGACAGTCAAAGCTGAAACAGAAATGGTGAATTACACTTTAAGAGATCAAACGTTAGAAGGGGAGACACAGAAAGACTCCCTGAAGGGAGGAAGTACTGAAGATTCAAAAGAGTGAAGAAGCGATAGAGATAGAAGAAATACTGAGATTAAACACAAACAAGATAAGAAGATACGAGATCCCATGGGAGGTATGGGAGATGTGCCAAAGAATCAACAAGAGTTGAGAGGCAGAAACAGGCAAGAGATGAGGGATATATGCAGCATTTATCCTGTTTAATACAGTAGCTATACCATTAAGAAATAGTATAAAGATATAAATTAAAAATGGGGGGAAGATCATTTTTTATTTTGGGAACTATTCTATTAACAGATAGAAGTATAAGTTAGAAATCTGGAAATGTGAAAAAAGATGTGTAATAGATTAATGAACATCGATATATATATATGGGGGTTATACGGTGGTTATATATATATATATATATATATATATATATATATATATATATATATATATATATATATATATATATATATATATATATATATATATATATATATATATATATATATACTAGCTATATACTAGCTATATATATATATATATACTAGCTATATACTAGCTATATATATATATATATACTAGCTATATACTAGCTATACCCGACTATGCGTTGCTGTGCCCAGTCTGGTTAAATGGCCAACCAACCTGTGTACACAGAACCACCGTATAACCCCCAACCTACCTACCTACTGTATTTCTTACTCTCTCCCTCTACCTCCCTAGCTCCCTACTGTATTTCTCCTTCTCTCTCTCTCTCTATCCTTCTACCTACCTACCTACTGTATTTCTCCTTCTGTCTCTCTATCCCTCTACCTACCTACCTACCTACTGTATTTCTCCCTCCCTCTCTCTATCCCTCTACCTACCTACCTACCTACTGTATTTCGGTGGGGCACAATTTGGGGGTGGCAGGTGGAGCAGAGAATGGGGTGCCCTGGCAGCCACTTCTTGGAGCCCACTGCCCACGCTCCTAAGTGTCGCTCCCAGCGACCACAGTTTCACACCCCCTCTCCTAAGCGAAGGAGAGCAGAGGCAGCGTGCCAGACAAAGTTTCTCCTTCCGGGTCTCAGATCTGAAAGGCGCCTTCACCACCCCAACCCCAATGAGCGAGGGGAGGGGAGAGTCTGGCAGTGCCCAGGGACTTCTTTGCCAGTGATAGGGATGCCAGGGCACCCCATCCTCTGCCCCACCTGCCACCCCCAAATTGTGCCCCACCGAAAAACGCGCAGCTTAATAGAGTCTGGTAGCTTCGTTGCATCTCTCAGCTGGTCTGTGCAGGGGAAACCTTGCACGGTAAAGAAAAACTTCATGAGAAGTTTTTCTTTACTGTGCAAGATGTTTACTGTGCAACAGAGTGGCCGAGAGAGAGAAGTGATGCAGCTGCCAGACTCAAGTAAGATGTGTGCTCCACCTCACCTCATCCCCTGCCCCACCTGCCACCCCCAAAATGTGTGCGAACATCTTACTCAAGGTTTCCTTTGCTGCCTGCGCATGTAAAAGTGAGGATCCACCCAAAAGTGCAACACACGGAGCAGGTGGGTGGAGCTACATTCAGAGTATAAGGCGCACCCAGATTTTTACCCTCCTTTTGGGGGTAAAAAGGTGCAACTTATACTTTGAAAAATATGGTATATTCAAACATAACTCTTGAACACCTCAACCAAACTTGGTACACAGATGACTTACAATCTGGAAAAAGATACGGTGGGGTAACACACCCCTCACACCCCTTGGTGTGTGCGTGTGTGTATGTGCGTGCAATTCTGGAATGCCTGGGCCACTGAAATGAAAAGGAATGAATTATATCTATAGTGTCAAATCACAGTACTTTTCACAGTGATTCAAGTTCTGTTAAGATACAGCCTGTTATGCCTTAAAATGGCTTCTATTGTACAGCACAATGGAGTTGCCATGGTAACAGCTTCACGGTACTCCACAAGGGGACTCCTCTGGTAAGGGGGACTGATTAATAAACAAACAAACAAAAACCAAAAACAAGCAAAAAATAAAAACCATAGGCCCTCAACTTTAATCAAAGAAGGCAAGTTGTTGGAGGAGGTTCTTGCTAATGCAAATAATCACCTCAAAAGCTGTTCCCTGTAGAATTTTTCCCAGGCTGTTGATCAGGGCAATTAGCTCTCTTCTTCTCACCAAAGTGAGCAATGGCTTTTCCTGTCTAATACAGGATTTGGATAAATAAATACCCGGGCAATGCTGGGTCATCAGCTAGTAATTAAGATAAGTAAACCTTAGAATTATTTGGAGATGAAATGCCTATAAATGTGATGTCTACTTGATGTTTGATATTATTAAAGGATTATAGATAAAATTGAACAGAGGGCCTAATCAAACAATGTAAAATTCTTAATAAGGATAAATGAAAATGAATATAAATAGGTATTGAAAATAATAGTTATTACTATTATGTGTATAAGATTTATTATTGGTATTCAATAGAAAATGTAGAGACTGTACCCAAACTGTATACTTATTGTGAAAATAGAAATTCTGTACATAACCAAGAAAATTGTACAATAAAAAGTAATACAAAGAAAAATGCTATAAGGTTTGAGAGACAAAACATATCAGGAGAGACTGGAGGAACTGAATATGTACAGCCTGGAGCAGGGGTCCCCAACCCCTGGGTCATAGCCCAGCACCAGGCTGCGTCCTGTTTGGAAACAGACTGTGCAAGTAGAAGGCAAGTGCACACTGCAACTCCACTTGCCAAAGCTGCAAATGAAGTCCTAGAGGGCAGTATTTTCAATATTAAGCTAAAATCAAGAATATAAGGGCATAACTTCAAACTGATAGGAAGTTCAAAAGTAATATTTGAAAGTATTACTTCATAGAAAGAGTAATGGAAATTTGGAATCAATTTCAACCAGAAGTAGTGGGTCAATCATCAGTAACTGAGTTTAAACATGCTTCCATCATCTAACAAAAAATTAAAAACAAATTAAAAACAAAACAAAAACAAGGGGAAAAACTCAAACTGCAGACACAATGGGCCATTAGGTTTTTTTCTGCTATCAGTTTTCTATGTTTCTCAGTATTTATGGACATTACTTGCAAAACTGTAAGGATGCTTTAGACTACACTACAATATGCCCTTGATAACCTGCTATGACCTTACTTCTGTCCAAGCTGGGAGGAAAATGAATTGTTTGCTTATATCCAAATTACCATTTTTTTTAGAACTTGGTAATTAAATTTTAGTGATCAAATTCAGGTTATAGACATATAAATACCATCTAATAATAGCCCCTTTAAGGACTTTATAAGCTTAAGGAAGCTTATAAAATGCTACTTTCTGCACTTACTGTCTGCATTTTGCATCCTATTTTGTGGAAAAAATGCCCTTTGATAGACTAAATATTTTTGGTTTCCATAAAGACCTAATGGAAAAATACTTAAACTTTCAACTAACTTCCTCTTCAGCATAACTTCCATATAAGTCACTACTGGGCTCACCAGTTAATGCGGCTGATGTGCAGGATCCAGCTGCTAAATGTTTGATATTGTGCTGACTGGTAAAATAACTAATTAGATGAAATGCACTTCTTTCTTCTGTGCCTCCTAATCCCAGTTGTCCTTCACTGTTACCCCCAGTGGCATACAGGTTTCCTTTTTCTGTGTAGAAAAAAAGCACAACCAAAATAAGCACATTTCACTTGAAGCACCAGAAAAAAAGCAATTCAAATAAAGAACATATTACACAGTCTCATGTTGTCTTTAAGACTAATCACAACTGTTAAATGGTTACCTACAGAAGTCACTGTCACCCTTTTTAAAGAATTACTGACTACATAGTAGAATTTGACTATGCAAATTGGAATCACAGAAACAGAAGTGACCATTTAAGCCACAGGCCCAGCACTCAGCTCAGTGCAGAAACACAAATTAAAATATTCCAGAGAAAGGCTATATAATGGCTAAGAACTATAAAGTGGCTGTCTAACCATTGTAACTCATTTGAAACAGGAGAGCCTGTTACTCCTTTGGATCATGCATCCATTACAAGATTTTCCTCATGTCTGGAATCTAGATTTTTAAAACAGGAGTTCATTCATTCATTACATTTCCTTTATTCCCAATTGGGAGATAGGGAAAGGGAATATGTTTGGAATTTTAAAAATTCTGTAACCTAAAAGACACTCTATTTTCTTTGAATGACAATGAAAGTTTTTTTTTTAAATAGTTACATAACACATGAAGAGTAAAACATAAGGATTCAATCAATAGTTGTTTCACATATATACATTCTACTTGTAAATATGAATATATGTTATCAAAAACTTCTACCAAGGAATTATTGAGTCTGTCATCTGCATAACTGTCTGGTTTTGTTCTGCAACCCAACAAGACTTCAGGGAATAATCAGAACTGTAGAAAAAAACAATTGGTTGATGATCTCTGGAGGGCGCGGGATAGAGGATATTCCTCTATCCTAGTCCTATTAGACCTCTCAGCGGCTTTTGATACCATCGACCATGGTATCCTATTGCGCCGAGTGGGGGGGTGGGGCTGGGAGGCACCGTTCTGCGGTGGTTCTCGTCCTACCTCTCTGGTCGGTCGCAATATGTGTTGGCAGGGGGGCAGAGGTCGGCCTCAAGACCCCTCATATGTGGGGTTCCTCAGGGGTCGGTCCTCTCGCCCCTACTATTCAACACATATATGAAGCCGCTGGGCGAGATCATCCGTGGTTTTGGGGTGGGATATCATCTGTACGCTGACGATACTCAGCTGTACATATCCACCCCAGACCACCCCAACGATGCCGCCAAGGTGTTTAAAATTTCAATCTCATTTTAATTTCATTCCCTTGCAATTTTATATTCCACATTCATAATATCACATGCTCCTCATTAAGGTACCGTACTTTTCGGAGTATAAGATGCACCTTTTTCCCCAAAAAAAGAGGGTGAAAATTTGGGTGCATCTTATACTCTGAATGTAGCTTCGCCCACCCACTTGCAAGCCATATTTTCCGGTGGTTCCAGGCAGTGGGGATCTTCCTTCCACATGATTCTGATTCCCGAAGCTGCTCAGGGAACTGCGTTGAAAGCATTTGCTGCCACCTGAAAATGCTTTCCTCCCTGGTTCCCTGATTCACATCGCAGAGCTGTGCAACCTTGTCCTCCTCCACAGACCCACCTTGTCTTTTCTCCTGGCCAGCACCATCGGCCAGGGGAGTTGGGGAGAAAAGCAAGTGGGCAACGTGGTCTGGTGAGGGTGCAGGAGCTGGGCGCGGGCACAGAGCAGGCAGATCAGAGGCAACCAGCTGATTGTTGGCTTGCCAGCTCTGCTGCTGGTTGCCTGGAGCACGCAAGCCCTCAAGGTGAAGAGGTTTCGAGCGGAGAAGGCTCGGCCCCCTCAGGAGCTGTCACCTGAAAAACGATTGTGGAGAAAAGAGCCACGCATCCTCCTCCTCCTCCGCAAACTCACCTTCGCTTTTATTTCTGGCTAGATCTGCTGCCTGAAACAAATCCGGCCAGGAGAGAAGGCGAGACTGCAAAGGAGGAGGAGGGCGCTGCTGGAGAACGTACAAGAGCTGAATCCCCTGTCCGCCCGTTTGCCCATAGGCAGAGACAACACACACACACACAAACACCAGCCTCAATCAGTCCCGATTTTGGGGGGAACAGCAGGTAGAAAGGGGAAAGAAAGTGCAAACTAAGGGGGTTCCTGTGTAACTTTTTAATTTGGTTTTTAGGGGGTTCCAGGGTGGAGGGGGGGGATAGTGCAGTGAGGGGGCAACAAACGACAGGGTTGGCCGGCGGAAGTAGGGAAATGGAGGAAGGGGAGGGGGGGCGTTTCCACTGAGGTTTTTTCCATTGGTTCGGTTTTGGGGAGGGGCAGGGGCGGTGAGAGACGGAATGGGCATCATCCATTGGAAGACCGTGGCCGCTGGTTACAGGCGGTCACGCGCTTCAACCCCCCGTGCTCCCATCGCAGACTAGGAGGGCAAGGACCACAGAAGCGGGGCCCTAGGTTGATGTTATGCAATGCCAGGTCCGTGGTACAAAAAGCCCCCCTCATTCATGACCTTTTGTCAGAGGGGGACCCGGACCTGGTGGGTATAACGGAAACCTGGTTGGGCCACGAGGGGGGCTTACCCCTCGTAGAAATGTACCCACCAGGCTACCGAGCCTTTCATCAGCCTAGGGGCCTAGGGGCCTAGGGAGGGGTGGGGGGTGGGGATTATGGTTAGGGAAGGTCTTGAGCCGAAGGAGACCACGATCCCTCAGACGACCGGGTGTGAGTCCCTCTTCATGAAGTGGGGCCTAGGGAGGCAGTTGGGCATGTTAGTTGTATACCTGGCTCCTCGCTATGCAACAACAGCCCTGCCCGACTTCCTAGAGGTGATAGCCGAGGCGGCGGTTGAGACCCCCAGACTATTGGTCATGGGGGAATTCAACCTGCCGTCAGTAGGCGAAACCTCTGGAGCAGCTCGGGAATTCATGGCCTCCATGACGGCCATGGACCTGACCCAGGTAATTTTAGGCCCTACTCACGAGGGAGGACACACCCTGGATTTAATCTTCGTCTCGGGACAGTGGAGCAGTGATCTGGGAATAGGGGATCTACCCATTACACTCTTGTCATGGACAGATCACGCTCTCCTTCAGCTGGACTTTCCAATCGCCACACCTCATCGCGGGGAGGCGGAACCTGATATCCTTAGATGGTTCCTCCCCAGGCTCCTGATGGACCCGGAGAGGTTCCAGAGGGAGCTTGGGCCAATTCCTGTGACCTTGCCCCGCGACTCAACTGAGGACCTAGTGGCCGCGTGGCTGAGTGTGGCCGTAGGGGCCTTGGACCGAGTCGCGCCCTTGCGGCCTCTCTTGCGGCGATGAATCACCCAGGCTCCTTGGTTTACCGAGGAGCTGAGGGAGATGAAACGCCACAAGAGACGCCTAGAGAGCAGATGGAGATCCTCTCGCTCCGAAGCCGACCGAACACTAGTGAGAGCCCATATTAGGACTTACATAGTGGCGATAAGGGTGGCCAAACGTGAGTATTGTGCCACCCTTATTGCATCCGCAGATAACCGCCCTGCTGCCCTGTTTGAGGTGACTCGCTCCCTCCTTCACCAGAGGCCGCGGGAAGCCCCTCTACAGGGACGAGCAGAGGAATTTGGGATTTATCTGCAGGACAAAATCACTCGGATTCGGAATGAGTTACCCTCCATTGACAGTGGTCCGGTCGGGAGCATTCTGGGAGGAGTTTGACTTTGTTACTACCGAGGATATGGACAGGTTGTCAAAGAGACTTAAGGCTACCACATGTTTATTGGACCCGTGTCCCTCCTGGCTTGTACTGGCATCCTGGGAGACGACACGAGGCTGGCTCCAGGATATTGTGAACGCTTCTTTGAGTGAGGGGTCCTTGCCTGCCATCTTGAAAGAGGCGGTAGTGAGGCCCCTCCTCAAGAAGCCTTCCCTGGACCCAGCATTATTGGAGAATTACGGTCCAGTCTCCAACCTTCACTTTTTAGTGAAGGTTGTAGAGAGTGTAGGTTTCCGAGACACCTAGGCTTCCAGTCTGGCTTCCCACCCGGTCACAGCACCGAGACGGCATTGGTCGCGTTGGTAGATGATCTCTGGAGGGCACGGGATAGAGTATGTTAATAATAATAATAATAATAATAAGTTGGGATTTATTAACCGCACCGTCTCCCCACAGGGACCCGGGGCGGTGCACAGGCATAATTAAAAACAATATACAATAATACAAATATTTCTTAAAATAGAATTAAATAAATCTACCCGTGCTAAAAACATAAATTAAAAACCCATTTAAAATTTATAATTAAAAGACAGAGAGAACTATTCAAGGCCGGCCAGTCGAAAGAGATGGGTCTTCAATTTTACACGGAAGGAGCGGAGGTCGGTGGTCGTTCTAATATCAGGGGGAAGGTCGTTCCAGAGGGCCGGGCCCACCACAGAGAGCGCCCTTCCCCTGGGCATCGCCCGCTGACAAAGTCTAGTGGACGGCACCCGGAGAAGCCCCTCTCTGTGGGAGCGAATCGGTCGTGAGGATGTGTGGGGCAGGATCCGATCTCGCAGATAGCTAGGTCCCGAGCCATGGAGCGCTTTGAAGATGATAACTAACACCTTGAAGCGCACCCGGAAGACGACAGGTAGCCAGTGCAGCTCGCGCAAGGGCGGTGTTACGTGGGCAAACCTAGAGGTGCCCATAATTGCTCGCGCGGCCGCATTCTGAACTAACTGAAGCCTCCGGGTGCACCTCAAGGGGAGCCCCATGTAGAGAGAGTTACAATAGTCCAGTCGGGATGTCACGAGGGCATGAGTGACTGTGCGAAGGGCGTCCCGATCCAATAGGGGGCGCAATTGGCGAACCAGGCGAACCTGGTAAAACGCCCTCCTGGCCACGGCTGTCACTTGCTCTTCCATAGACAGCCGGGTATCCAGGAGGACACCCAAATTGCGCGCCCCATCCACAGGGGCAAGATGTTCGCCCCCTATGGCCAGCGTTGGAGAAAGCTGGTTGAATCGGGCAGCCGGAAACCACAGCCACTCGGTCTTGGTCGGGTTGAGCCTAAGTCCGTTACTTCCCATCCAGATCCGCACGGCTTCCAGGCACTGGCACATCACCGCTACGGCATCGTTGGGGTGGTTTGGGGTAGATATGTACAGCTGGGTGTCATCAGCGTACAGATGGTACTCTACCCCAAAACCACGGATGATCTCACCCAACGGCTTCATATATGCATTAAACAGGAGAGGCGAGAGGACCGACCCCTGAGGCACCCCGCATGTGAGGGGTCTCGGGGTCGACCTCTGCTCTCCTGCCCGCACAAATTGCGATCGGCCAGAGAGGTAGGAGGAGAACCACCGCAAAACGGTGCCTCCCACCCCCAACCCCCCCAGCCGATGCAATAGGATACCATGGTCGATGGTATCGAAAGCCGCTGAGAGGTCTAATAGGACCAGGATGGAGGAACATCCCCCATCTCTGGCCCTCCAGAGATCATCTACCAACGCGACCAATGCCGTCTCGGTGCTATGCCCGGGCCGAAAGCCGGACTGGCGCGGATCTAGATAGTCAACTTCCTCCAGGTGACGGGGAAACTGTTGTGCCACCACACTCTCAACAACCTTCGCCAAAAAGGGAAGGTTGGAGACTGGACGGTAGTTGTTCAAAATAGCTGGGTCCAAAGAGGGCTTCTTGAGGAGGGGCCTCACCATAGCCTCTTTTAGGGAGGCAGGCAAGGAACCCTCACTCAAGGATGCGTTGATAACCTCTTGGAGCCAGCCTCGTGTCACCTCCCAGGATGCCAGTACAAGCCAGGAGGGGCACGGGTCCAATGAACATGTGGTGGCTCGCAGTCGCCCACGTAACCTGTCCATATCCTCGGAAGTAACGGGGTCAAACTCCTCCCAAACAAGATCTCCCTCGTGGCATCCCACTGGGCCATGAATGGGGGCTAGCTCAGTCTGTATCTGGGCGGTTTTCTCCTGCAGAAAAATCACAAATTCCTCTGCCCTACCCTGTAACGGGGCTTCCCGCTCCCTCTGTTGAAGGAGGGAACGGGTCACCCTAAACAGGGCGGCAGGGCGGTTTTCTGCGGATGCTATGAGGGTGGCACAATGATGACGTTTGGCCACCCTCAGCGCCACAATGTAAGTCCGTAAATGGGCTCTTACCTGTGTCCGGTCAGATTCAGAGCGGCTAGCCCTCCATCTTCTCTCTAGGCATCTCTTGCGGCGTTTCATCACCCGCAGCCCCTCAGTAAACCAAGGAGCCAGGGTGGTTCGCCGCCGCGAGAGAGGCCGCAAGGGCGCGACCCGATCCAAGGCTCCCACGGCCGCACTATTCCATGCGGCCGTGAGGTCCTCCATCGGGGCGCGGGTCAGGGATACAGGAAATGGCCCAAGCGCTGTCTGGAACCCATCCGGGTCCATCAAGCGCCTGGGGCGGTACCAGATTGGTAACTCTGGTTCCGCCTCCCCGCGGAGGGGAGCAGCGGTCGGAAAGTCGAGTCGGAGAAGTGAGTGGTCTGACCATGACAAGGGTATGATGTCTATGTCCCCTGTTCCTCTATCCTAGTCCTTTTAGACCTCTCAGCGGCTTTTGATACCATCGACCATGGTATCCTATTGCACCGACTGGGGGGGGGGGGGTTGGGGCTGGGAGGCACCGTTTTACGGTGGTTCTCGTCCTACCTCTCTGGTTGGTCGCAATATATGTTGACAGGGGGGCAGAGGTCGGCCTCGAGACCCCTCTTATGCGGGGTTCCTCAGGGGTCGGTACTCTCGCCCCTCCTGTTCAACACATATATGAAGCCGCTGGGCGAGATCATCCGTGGTTTTGGGGTGGGATATCATCTGTACGCTGACGATACTCAGCTGTACATATCCACCCCAGACCACCCCAACGATGCCGCCGAGGTGTTGTCCCAGTGTTTGGAGGCCGTACGGATCTGGATGGGTAGTAACAAACTCAAGCTCAACCTGTCCAAGACTGAGTGGCTGTGGTTTCCGGCACCCCGGTTCAGCCAGATTACTCCAACTCTGGCCATTGGGGGCGAAACACTGGCCCCCGTGGAGAGGGCGCGCAATTTGGGTGTCCTCCTGGACTCCCGGCTGTCCATGGAGGACCATGTGGCGGCCGTGGCCAGGGGGGCGTTTCATCAGGTACGCCTGATGCGCCAATTGCGCCCCTTACTGGACCGGGCTGCCCTTCGCACAGTCACTCAAGCACTCGTGACATCCCGACTCGACTATTGTAATGCTCTCTACATGGGGCTTCCCTTGAGGTGCATTCGAAAGCTACAGCTAGTCCAGAATGCAGCCGTGCGGGTGATTACGGGAGCCCCTAGATACTCCCATATAACACCCATCCTGCGTGAGCTGCACTGGCTTCCTGTAGTCTTTCGGGTGCGCTTCAAGGTTTTGACGACCATCTTCAAAGCGCTCCATGGCTTGGGACCTAGTTATATGCGAGACCGTCTCCTGCCCCATACATCCCTTCGTCCGATCCGCTCCCACAGAGAGGGCCTTCTCAGGGTGCCATCGGCCGGGCAATGCCGACTGGCGACACTTAGGGGAAGGGCCTTCTCTGTGGCGGGCCCTGCCCTTTGGAACGACCTACCCCCTGAACTTCGCACCATCTCGGACTCCGCCTCTTCCGCTAGTGTCTAAAGACACATCTCTTTCACCAAGTTGGCCTAGCGTAACCTTCCGCTGGGACTATTTTAGACAGTTTTAATTTGGGGTTTTAATTGGATTTTAGCATAGGATGGGAATTTAATATATCTTTTAAATTTTGTATTTTGTCATTTTGTATGTTTTTTAAATTCCTGTGCGGCGCCCTGGGTCCTCTCCGAAGAAGGGCGGGGTATAAATTTAATTAAAATAAAATGAAAAATAAAATAAAGATTCACTTCCTGCATGTTTCTTTCAATACTTTACTCATACCGGGTTTGGAAGGGGGTGGGGGGTGGGTAGGGAAGGCTGGAACTTCTACAGGACACTTATCCCCCTTCACCCAAAGGCGGGCTCCAGCTTGGCGACCGTAATGGCCAGTACGATACCGAGGATGAACCAGTCCCTCCCGCCCTCTCCCCACACTCTGCCCCCAAATTTGCAGCAATTGTTGCTCCTCATCTCTTCTACCCACTTTGTGGAGCCGGGTGCCCTTTCCTCCTTTCCCATGTTCATGATGTCAACATCCCGATGTTGCCAAGGACCTTATCTGTTTGCCTTAACGAACTGAAAATTCTTTACATTCCTGTGGAAAGAGAGGAATCTCAAGACAGCCTGTGACTGCGCATGCATGCAATTATTTTCAATGCTAATTGGGGAATGTGACTTATGACAAGCAGAAGGGAGGGGGCATAATGGGGTAAAGTGCAAAAGCCATCCAATTATTGCCAGTCCTGGCTACAAACGAGGCTCGCCATGATGTTACATTCAATAAACGGACATTTCTTTGAACTTTTACATGAGGCCGTGAATCATTTGAAGTTTCTCTTGGGAACTTGACAGATAGCCAGGACTTTTTAAAAGAAATCTATCAAGATTTCCAGGCTACCTGAGTCCCGCCTCCCCCAGGCAATGCCTGATAAAAAGGGAGGACATCAGGCCATGGCAGAAGAAAGCCTTATTTCAGCTGGAGGCCAGCCAACCCCCCTGAACAGCGGAGCTCCAGGCGTCCAGCCTGTAAAGCCTTTCCCAGCAGCAGAAGCAAGAAAAGATAAGTACTGGAATCTAGCTCCTAAAGCAGCCGAACTTGAGTTCCTTTACCCTGATTCCCAAAAAAGAGGGGGAGTCTCCAGCGAACTGGCAAGGGTGGACTGGATGTAGGACTGGGGACAAGCCAGGCGCCCACAGTCCCAGATGGGATCCCTGGGGGGTGCAGTAGAGGAACTGAGGGAGGATTTTGATCAAGCCACCCTTCATGACGAAAGGCCAGCCTGCCGTCCGAAAGAGAGAGGAGGCATATCTGATCCTGCTGAAGGGAGGAGACGCAGGCTGGAGCGCAGCCCCAGAAGCAAGCATGCTGCCAAGAGCAGGCAACTCCCTCCTCTCCCCCTCCTAGAGCTGAAGAAGATGACCGGCCGTATCAGGCACGAGCATACAGAGGCTGGAAGGAAGACAGAGGAGGGAGGGAACTAAATGATCCATCCCGATTCAGGGGAAAGTTTGATGGTGATTCAGACCAGCTAGCTGTATTCCTTGATTCAGCTGATATCCACTTAGAATGCTATGGGCACCTCTACCCATCCCCCAGAACCATGGTGAATGCCATTGCAGAGGGTTTCGAGGGCGAAGCAAAAGAATGGCTAGCAGTCCTCCATAAGCGGAGAGCCCCCCAACTGCAAGACATAGATGACTTCCTGCAAGTGCTAGAGGCCAGGTTTGAAGAGGGGGAGGAGGACCCATATGCAGAGGAGGAACTCAGCAACCTAAAGCAGGGAGGCCGCCCCATCAAAGAGCACATCCGTGAATTTAGGAGGATAGTTGGAAGACTACCCCCCCTACCAGAATGGTTGCTGGTGCATTTTTTCAGAATAAGCCTAGACAAACGTATTGCCCAAATAACTGCATATCGTGACATCCCAAACCAACTCTCTGAGTGGTTCCGAGTGGCAACAAAAGTCGACAGTGGGCTACGTGCCAACGACACAAGGAAGGAACCCAACACAAAAGAGAGGAGTCAACCTAATCTGAAACCACCCCACCAAAAGAAAGAAATGGCACTACAGCGAGACCTGAGACCAGCCCTCCCTCGAAGTTCCGTGAGGTGTTACAGATGCAGGGGGATGGGCTACATGGTAGCTGCATGCCCAACCCCAGCCCCGAAACCAAGGCCGGACCTACAACCCAGGAATGAGGGCCCCGACGGGCCATCAACACATCCAGGAGGGCTCTTCAAGCTGTAGGGGTCATCTCCATCCTAGGCGAAAGTGGTGAAACCCCAGGCAATGATGACCAGTCAATCGAACCCTATGACAACGAGGACGAGGGAGAAAACGACCCAATGGTGAGCGAATCAATTTACCCTTTCCTTTTCCCAATACGCCTCACAACCCCGAAAATGGGAAAACGGGGGGATTTTCAAGCCCTTGTAGACTCAGGCTGCACTAGGTGCTTGATCAACTTAACCACAGTTCAGAAACTGGGCATCAGAGCGAAAAGACTGAACCACCCGATTCGGTTTGAGCAGGTTGACGGTTCCCTAATGGGAGGAGCCTATGCCACTCACCTAACTGAACCAGTGAGACTAGAATTGGCAGATCACTGGGAAATAATTTGATTCATAATAGCCCCCAGAGGCAGTTATACTTGGACTTTCATGGCTAGACAAGTGGGGACCGACCATCTGGTGGCAAGGGGGCACCCGCAGGCTTAGGATATCACCTGGCCCTCAACCCCTCCCTCACGAGCAAGCAAAAATACCACTCACATTGGGAGCCCCCCAATAGAGCCCACGAGAACAACTGGCAACCACATCTGACAAAACCCCAGAGGCTGAACTGATTCCAGTGGAATACCAGGACCTCGCAGAAGTGTTCAGTGAGACAGAATGCGACATCCTGCCCCCCCACCGCGAAACAGATTGTGCCATTGAAATCATCCCTGGGGCAAAACTACCCAAACCCAAGCTGTATGCCATGACGCCTCGAGAGATGCAAGAAATGCATGAATACATAGATAAAAACCTATAGCAAGAGGGTTCATCGAGCCAGCCAAGCCACGGATTGCGGCACCAGTCCTCTTCAAAGAGAAAAAAGATGGAACTATGCGTCTGGTGGTGGACTTTTGGGGGATAAATGTGGTGTGCGTACACAACCTATACCCGCTTCCCCTCATGAAAGATATGCTGTCTCACTTGGCCAAGGGAAAAGTCTTTACCAAATTAGACCTCAGAGAAGCATACTACCGAATACGGATCAGGGAAGGAGATGAATGGAAAACAGCGTTCAACTGCCCTTTAGGAAGTTTCCAATTCAAAGTGATGCCTTTTGGATTACAGGGAGCCCTAGCAGTGTTCATGCAATTAATAAACGAGGTGCTGCATGAGCACCTCTACAAGGGGGTCCTTGTCTTTCTAGATGACATCCTTATTTACACTGAGACCGTCGATGACCACATACCCCTGGTTCGCCAAGTACTGGAAAAACTTCTGGCAGCCAACCTGTATGTCAAACTATCAAAATGTGAATTCCAACGTGAGCGACTAGACTATCTAGGCTACCGAGTATCAAATGAGGGAATAGAGATGGACCCAAGTGCAAGCCGTCCTAAGCTGGCAACCCCCTCGCACCCGCAGACAGCTACAAAGTTTCCTAGGGTTCGCAAACTTCTACAGGCAGTTCATTCCCTCCTTTGTGAAGATTGCCAAACCCCTGACAGACCTCCTGAAGACAGGGAGCCCAGGAACGAAACCCCGTCCGGGACAACCCCTACAGTGGAGCCTAACCTGCCAAGAGGCATTCGAAACACTGAAAGAAATGTTTGCAAAGGAGCCGGTACTGAAGCATCCTGACCCTGAGCAACCTTTCGTGATCCAGGCAGACGCCAGCGACATGGCCGTAGGAGCAGTACTACTCCAAAGAAACAACCAAGGAAATTTACAATCCTGTGCCTATACCTCCCGCAAACTCACAGACACGGAGAGACGATGGGCCGCATAGGAAAAGGAGGCTTTTGCAGTGCGATGGGCACTACTAACCTGGAGACACCTGCTAGAAGGGAGCCAGAAACCGTTTGAAGTTTGGACTGACCACAAAAATCTGGAAGCTCTCAGAACCCCACGGAAACTATCACCCAAACAAGTCCAATGGGCTCAATATTTCAACCGTTTCGACTTCGTACTAAAGCACATTCCAGGGCAGAGGAACTTTCTAGCTGATGCCCTCTCCCGCATGCCTCAGTACAAATGCGAACGGGAGCACATAGTGGACGCCATTATTCTTTCTACGCAACCAGCTGGCCAAGTAACCTCCAGGCAGCAACACTGTGACCGACGGGGTCCATGGCTCGGGGCCTAGTTATATGCGAGACCGCCTCCTGCCCTATACATCCATTTGGCCGATCCGCTCCCACAGAGAGGGTCTTCTCAGGGTGCCGTCAGCCGGGCAATGCCGTCTGGCGACACCCAGGGGAAGAGCCTTCTCTGTGGCGGGCCCTACCCCCTGAATTGCGCACCATCACCGACCTCCGCCTCTTCCGCCAGTGTCTAAAGACACATCTTTTCCAGCAAGCCGGCCTAGCCTAACCTCCCATGGGGACTATTTTAGAGAGTTTTAAATTGGGAATTTTAAAATTAGTTTTAGCATAGGATTAGATTAATTTAATATGTTCTTAAATTATGTATTTATTGTTTATATGTTTTTTAAATTCCTGTGTGCCGCCCTGGGTCCTCTGTGGAGAAGGGCGGGATATAAATATAAATAAAATTAAAAAAATAATAAAACCACAAGCGATCTAACCACAAGACTCAAAACTGAGCTGCTAACAGTCCCTTGGTTCCAAAACAACCAACACATCTTGACGAAGAGAGATGACCTCGCCTGGAAGGGGACGAAACTCTACGTTCCAGAATCTCTACGTATCCTAGTTCTCCAGAGGAGCCACAACGCCAAATTGGCGGGCCATTTTGGGTTCCTAAAGACTTTACACCTAGCCCGGAGACAATTCTGGTGGCCTGGAATGAAGAAAGATGTGGATAGCTATGTAAAGAGTTGCACAGTCTGTGCTACAATGAAAATACGACCAGGAAAACTCCCGGGACTACTGCAAACAGTGACAGAACCAACGAGGCCATGGGAGGAGATTGCAATGGACTTTATAGTAGAGTTGCCAAAAAGTGGGGGAAACACAGTGATTTGGACTGTAATAGATCTGTTCTCCAAGCAGGCACACTTCATTCCCTGTAGCCGACTACCCTCGGCACACAAGCTGGCTAAACTGTTTGTGAAGCATATCTACCGACTGCATGGAGTACCTCGAAGAATCATCTCAGACAGAGGGGTCCAGTTCACGGCTAACTTTTGGAGGGAGTTCCTGCGGTCCATTGGATCATCTCAGGGTCTTAGTTCAGCTTTTCATCCGAGCACTAATGGGGCAGCAGAAAGACTGAACGCCATGATACAGCAGTACTTGAGGTGCTACGTGAACTATCAGCAGTCTAATTGGGCAGACCTTTTATCTTTCACTGAGGTTGCATACAATAATGCTGTTCACAGCAGCACAGGACTCACGCCGTTCAAAGTAGTGATTCGTCCCAATGCCTGAGTATCCAAGAGACCCCCCCTCCTCAGTCAGTTTGACTGATTGGATGTTGATGCTGAAAGCAGCTTGGGGAAATGTCAAGAAAGCCCTAGCCAAAGTGACACAAACCTACAAGAAACAGGCAGATAAACACCGGGCTCCGCAACGGCCGTTCCAGGTAGGAGAGAAGGTTTACCTCTCCACAAAATATTTGAGACTAAGACTGCCCAGCAAGAAACTGGGGCCAAAATTTGTGCGGCCATTCCCCATAATAAAGATCATCAACCCAGTCACAGTGATATTGAAACTGCCTCGATTGCTGGGGAAGACACACCAATCGTTTCATAGTAGCCTTTTGAAACCCGTGATCGGTTCCACTCTGAGATCACTGCCCCGTGCGCCCCCTGGCCCTATGGTCATAGAGGGCCAAACCCATTATGAAGTCCAACGAATTCTTGATTCGAGGTGGCACAGAAGGCAACTCCAATACCTAATCAAGTGGAAGGGTTATCCCCTATCGGAGGCATCGTGGGTGAAACATAGAAACATCCAAGCTGACCGCCTTATAGCAAAATTCCATGCAGAAAACCCAAGCAAGCCGGGGGGGAGGGGGACGCATCCCTAAGTCATACACCTGCGTTTAGATTGTTTTGTTTCCCATAGGTTGCTTTCGAGATGTTGCCATGGACCTTATCTGTTTGCCTTAACGAACTGAAAATTCTTTATATTCCTGTGGAAAGAGAGGAATCTCAAGACAGTCTGTGACTGCGCATGCATGCAATTATTTTCAATGCTAATTGGGGAACGTGACTTATGACAAGCAGAGGGGAGGGGGCATAAGGGGGTAAAGTGCAGAAGCCATCCAATTATTGTCAGTCCTGGCTACAAACGAGGCTCGCCATGATGTTACATTCAATAAACGGACATTTCTTTGAACTTTTACATGAGGCCGTGAATCATTTGAAGTTTCTCTTGGGAGCTTGACACATGCCCTATCTCACGCGGGTGGCGGTGGGGAAGGAGTCTCTTGTGGTTGCAGCAGCAGCAGCAGAAGCAGCATCGACGTCTGAAGCACAACTGCGGGCCAGCTCTGGCGCTCCCTTCTCCGAGCATGTCCCATGGTGGTTGCAGCTGGGCAGCGGGGCTCTTGCCATCACTGTTGCTCCTGCTGCCACCGGAGAGTAGCAGCAATCTCAAGAGCTCTGCCAGTACCAGCAGCAACAGGACGTACTCAGGGAAGGGAGAGCCAGAGCTGGCAGCCCAGGATTGTGTTCCAGCCGCCACCACTTCTGCTGCTGTGGCCACCAGAGACTCCTTCCCCGCCACAGCCCCCCTCTCCCTTTCTTCAGTCTCGATGCTATTTGGAGGGGGGGGGAAGCAAACAGCTGACAGGTAAGAGGACCACCATGCTTCTCCCATGGGTGGGAGGTTGAAGGGGTGACTACAGGCAAAGAGCAGCGAGGTGTTTTGGCAGCACAAGAGAAGTCAGTGGAGGTGGTGTGTGGCTGGTGTCCCTTGTTCCAACTTCCCCAGGTGCAAAATGCATTAAAAAATAAAATTTTATTTTGGTTTTTTTTTTTAAAGGTTAGAGGTACAGTTTTAAGACTTGTGCACGTCAAATGCCAGAGTTGAAGAGTTGAAAAAAGTATTTATGGTTGTAAAAATTATTCTGCTATACTGGTATTTTATTAAATAATATATTACTACACCATTTGGTTCAGAATACTTTTTTCTTTGTTTTCCTCCTCTAAAATCTAGGTGCGTCTTATAGTTCGGTGCATCTTATACTCTGAAAAATATGGTAAAGGTTTCCCTTACACATATGTGCTAGTCATTCCCGACACTAGGGGTCAGTGCTCATCTCCATTTCAAAGCCGAAGAGCAAGCATGACTAAACGCAGAAAACGCACGGAATGCTGTTACCTTCCCACCAAAGATGGTTCCTATTTTTTCTACTTGCATTTTTACATGATTTCAAACTGCTAGGTTGGCAGAAACTGGGGCAAATAACATGAGCTCACTCCGTTACATGGCTCTAGGGATTTGAACCGCTGAACTGCCAACCTTTTTGATCGACAAACTCAGCGTCTTAGCCACTGAGCTATTCAGTGGCTAAGTGAATGCTAAGTGAATGCACTAATGCTCCTCATTATAGGACACTTATACCAATCATTGTAAACACTGAATGGATGTAATTTTATCGCACCAATAAGCTTTTACTACAAAAAATTAACAGCAACAAAAAGATAAAATTAATTCCAACACAAATATAAATTGTCTTGTCCACTACGTTTGAAAAGAATTTTAAAAATATTCTTACATAATGAGCATCAGTTAACAATGGCAAATTTGGCTTCAGTTCAAGTATCTCTTGTCCTCTTAACAAATCAGCAGTAAGATCAGTGCTGATACAGTATTTATATATCCTACAGAACGTGGTTTGCAAGAGATGTTCTTAGAAAGCATATGCCCTTCTTCACTCTCCTTCCCTTTGCAATTTAAGATGACTATTTTAAAACATGCATTTCCTATCGTCCTGGACATTTTATTCACATTTTTGTGTCATAAATATAAGTTGCAATTCTATAAAATGACATGTTGATTTTTATTTCCACCTATGTATCAGCAACTCAGGGTATAAATTGAAGGTACAAATACTTCATTTAAGTTACTACAATATATGGAAATATGTTAGAGATGTAACAGCTTAATTAGCAATTAGAGCTAATTAGCATTAAAATTCAAACTAAACTTAATTATCCATAAATGTGTTCAAATACTCATTTACGAATGTTAATGATGACCATGAAATTAATTGACCAGAAAATATCTTTCTTATGTACAACTTGATTATCTCAATCTCATTTTGGCCTGATTTTGAGGCTTTTTTGGCCCATTTTTGAGTTTTTTTGGCCCTTGTTTTTGGAAAAAACGGGCTGAAGAAAGCTTCAAAAACAGACCAAAAAGGGCCTCAAAAATGGGCCCCAAAAGCCTCAAAAATGGGCCAAAAAAGCCTCAAAACGGGCCAAAAAAACTCAAAAATGGGCCAAAAAAGCCTTGAAAACAAGCTGAAAAAAGCCCCCAAAACAGGCTATATTCAGTCTATAAGACACAGACATTTTCACCCCATTTTGGGAGACAAAAAAGTGGGTCTTATAGTCCCAAAAATATGATATATATAATAATTCTATAATATTCAGAATTATTTTTACAAACTGCTTAAAACATTCAGATTTCTCTAATTTGTCTTTATTAAAGGCATTGATAGGAATGCATCTGTTAAAAATGATTTCCATTTTTCGAAAGATGAAAACCTATAATTTGGACATACAACTTTAAAAAAAAGAATAGCTGAATTCCTAAATCTCCAACAATTTATATTTTGATTCACATGTTGGTTACTGCAAGCAAAATCTTATTAAAAATTCATTCATTGTCAAATTGCACAGCTATAGTACCTATTGCTTGTATAAAGCCCACATTTGGGCCCAGTTTCCCATTGATGTAAGGCTGAGAAAGGCCTTAGCTTATCTAATTAAGATCATAATCTGTTTTTTCTTAGGGTAACTAAAATTCTGTTAAATCATAATTTTGTACAACAAACTTTATAGTCTTACAATATAATAAGAAAAAAATGAGCAAATTCATATGCAGTTCAGAAAACTCTCTTAACGTGAAGGCTTTTATCATCTTAACAAGGGCATTAGAATAGAGGCAAGACAAGCTTCTCTTAGATGGAAATTCCAGCCTTTTGATGCTGTTACCAAAGAATGCCTCTGCTTACGTCCAATATATATTATATCAAGAAGTTGCTACCAGACAGATAGACCATTAGATTCAATATAAAATAGCTTTATAATCTCATGACAATAGACTTTGAAATTCTATGTTACTGACTACCAAAGCAGAAAGCTGCTACAGGAAAACTTATTTGGCATATAAGCAAATAAATTACATACCTGTATAGATCAAAGTATGATTTCTCCCACAAGCAGCTAGTTTTACTTTTTCAGGTTTTAGAGCTATGGATTAAGGACACAAAATGTTATTATTGTTGTTGTTTTAATAATTATAAAATGACATTGTGAAATCTGCTAAGTAACCAAATTTATAACAGATTAATTTTCCAATCATTACGTATCTATTCCTGTATTTCATAGCACATCATGAGTAAGCTGGGTTTTCTATTGATGTTAGGTCTGAATCATAAAAATAATTTAGCAAAACTGCAATCCTCTAAGCATTTACCTGAAAATTACTGAATACAGCACAACTTATTTCTCCATAAATACAAAGAATTCCTAAAAACATTACTGAATAGGGAGACTTCAAGTCTTAATGCAATATGATATCTAAAAGTATTTCATGTTGGAAACTAGAAAGATCAGATTTATTCTAAAATAAATCACATGTTAAAGACAAACCTTTCACACAAGTTGGCTTGCTGACAGTATTCTTTGTTCCAAGACCTAGTTGTCCCCAGTTGTTGCTTCCAAACATGTACAATTTACCATTTTCTGCAAAATACAGACATTAAAGAAAATAATTGATTGCCAATGCATTTGTTTTAAGATATATACCCAATATTTTCAATTTAGTTAGACACAACTGTAGAAAGAGATGTAATAACCATGTAATAAAGACTAAGTCTGATACATACATACATACATACATACATACATACATACATACATACATACATACATACATACATACATACATACTGCATTTTGCAGAGTATAAGATGCACCTTTTTTCCTCCAAAAAGTGGCTGAAAATCTGGGTGCATCTTTACATCGAATACAGCACTTTTTTGCCTCCTGGAACCCTGCTCCCTTCACCAAAGGCTGTGCCTAGACTTATGGAGGCTTTCCGAGAGCTCCTGGGGGCTGGGGAGGGCATAAATGAGCCTCAAACGGGCCGTTTTTTGCCCCCCCCCAGCCCCCAGCAACACTCTAGAAGCCTCCATATGCATGCAATTTATTTGACACAAAAATGCAATTTATTTGACACAAAAATGGCCTGTTTTCGCAATCAATGGGTTGTGTTTTTTGCTCATTTTTGACCCCCCCAAACACCCAGGAGCACTCTGCGAGGCCCCCCCCCCCAAGGCTATTCATGCTTTTTATTTGGGGAAAAAACGGCCCCATTTTCATGGAGAAATGGGCAGTTTTGGGGAGGTTTGCAGTGTGCAAAGGCTTCCCCCCCCCTTTTCAGAAGGCTCTTTAACTGTTTCTGTGCCAGCAGAAACAAAGTCTTAAGGTTTGTCAGCTATTTCCTTCTCCAGGACATGGATAAATACACCTGAAAACATCACCCTACCTACCTACTCTCTCTCTCTACCTACCTACCTACTGTATTTCTCTCTCTAATTCTCTATTCCTTTATCTACCTACCTACCCTTTCTCTCCCTATCTATCTACTGTATTTCTCTCGCTATTTTCTCGCTATTCCTTTATCTACCTACCTACCTACACACACACTCTCTCTCCCCCTACCTACCTACTGTATTTCTCTCTTTCTATTTCTCTCTCTATCCCTCTACCTCCCTATCTGCACACACACACACTCTCCATACATACCTACTGTATTTCTCTCTCTCTCCCCTTTACCTACTTACCTACCTACACACACTCTCTCTCCCTACTGTATTTCTCTCTCTCTTTCTATTTGTCTCTATCCTTCTACCTACCTACCTACCTACACACACACACGCTCGCTCTCTCTCTCCCTACATACCTACTGTATTTCTCTATTTCTCTCTCTCTATTCCTTTATCTACCTACCTACCTACTCTCTCTCTCTCCCTACCTACCTACTGTATTTCTATTTCTTTCTCTCCCTCTCTATCCCTCTATCTACCTACAATTTTTTGTAATTTGCCTCTTCAAAACCTTGGTGCGTCTTATACTCCGGTGCGTCTTATACTCCAAAAAATACGGTACATACAAATATAGATTGTACTTAAATAAACATCTTTTTCCTATTTCTATGCACTATATACATGTAATTATTTTTGGTCTTAGAATACAAATATTAATTACCAAATATATATAGAAAAAATGTTTATAGAATAAATTATGAGTAGATCATTCTGAAAATATGTAAATTTTAAATGTATACTGTAATATTGAGGGAATTCTGAAAATGAATATATTTTAATACTACTAATTTTTTCTGAGCAGAATCTAGCAATAGTATCCAACTTGCCATATAAGCTTCTCTGTAATTGCACTATGCATCACATATTAATTTATGCTATTACATGACATAGAATATCTCAAAATAAATTTAGATCATATTACAATAAAAAGTTATTTATTTTGAAATAAAGAAACTGCAAGATAGACATAATTAATTCCTTTTTTGTACTTTATGTAAAATGTGTAAAAATGTAGATTCTAATCTTTTCTGTGCAAAGAGCAAAGACTTTAAAATGTAAGAAGGCAAATGAGTACCCAGAAAAATGCCAGAGAATTGAAGAAGGAAAAACTCTGCTTTTTAAATAATAAATAGAAACTTGGTTCCTCAAAGCTAAAAGACCTGGCATTGAGAGCATTTTAAAATACTAGAATTAAAGTCCCAAACTTATCTTTACAAACATTGCTCAATTGCTCAATTATTGGATTTATAATTTAAGAATAATTTGAATAATTGAAAAATGGAAATCGAAAGTCAACACTATTGCAGAGAGGTTGAAGCAGACAGAAGCGAGAGCGCCATCTGCTAACGAAAAGGAAAATATGCAAACTTGGAAATCACTATTCAAAAAAACCCCTGGAAATATCTGTTAAATACAGACCTATTCTAAGATCACTAGGGAACTGGTTATTAACTAAGGACTTCAGTTAAGAGTCCCTCAACATCATTAAATATTATTGAACATATAAGGTAATTTGAAGAGGCATGGTGAATTCAAACTGTTTGGACTGAATATGGATTAGACGTTTAAAATTTGTGACTTGGAAATTTGGCTTTTTGAATTAATGAACTCTCGGCAGTAGATTAAAAAAGAGATTGATTAAACATAGAGACAACATAAGACGGAAAGGAGAACAGAACAGAGCTTTTTCAAAGCATTGAGAAAATATTTGATCGCATAGACCAAAAATTGGGAAATTTAATGCAATGGATAATGGACAATGATCAGGACAAGAAAGAAAGAATAGAGCTAGCAGAAGAAACTAGAAGAGGGGAAAGTGGAGAGAAACCAGCAAGAAGATAACAAGGAAGAAATGTTGCCAAAATGAACATTGATTAAGGAACTAAAAAAGGAGGGAAATAATGTAAAAGATTTAAAAAGGGAATGGGAGAAACAGGAAGAGAAATCGGGAAAAGAGATAGGGGGTAGAATGGATAGTTCTGAAATTAGACAGTGGGAAAAGGTAGAGTTGGAAGAAAAAGTTAGATTGGGAATAAAAGCTCCATGGGACAAATGTGGGAGGAAAACTAAAAAGAAAATAAGATTAAAGGTTCGGAAACCAGTCTGAAGGATAAGGGAAGAATTTTATGAATATAGTTCAGTAATATGTATTAATATCAGAATTATACACCTTGGATTATTATTTTAGCAGTGATAGATATCAGGATAATATTGTAATATAAATGGATATGAAGAATGGGAAAAATAGACTTTGAATGACTGTACTATTAAGTATGTATAAAAATATGAATAACAGTAGAACCTAAGAGGTAATTAGGGATGGATGTGTGTGTGCGTGTGCGTGTGTGTGTGTGTGTGAACTATCCTAAAAATGTGAATTCTAGGTGTACTTATAAAAGAAACCGACATAATGATCCCCGAAACTTTAAAATATATTGCTCACTGAGCCTTCGTTAGCAACTGCTAACATCATCAGAGTGTAAAAGCCATAAAAGGGATACCTGCTGTAATGGCTCCTCTCCTAATTTAAGAAAGTAAAGACTCTTGAAATGGATTATTTCAAAAGGAACCTTTAATTAAGCAGAATGGTAACCATTAAAGGCAAAGCAGCATCTGAATCCCTTTAGGTAATGCAAGTGGGATTAAACTGATAAATACAGTAAGAAGTATTGCTATGTATACGAACTGACACAGACAGTACACTGCTCATTAAGCACATATTGCATGTAAAGAGAAAACAAATTAAAACTATGAAACAAAAACAAAAAAAATAAAATGATAATGACCCCTCCCCTTTGTCAGAATGCAGATTCTAGCCAATACACAAGTGTGAAAATGTTTCCTTGACTCTTCTGCCCTGAGAGTCGAATAAACATACATTCCCATGGCTATCTCTGGGTAGACATTAAAGTAAGATATCCCACATGGCCATCATAAACATCCCTCCAGAGGTGTTGGGATCTCTAGTCTTCTGGCAATAGGAAACCAGTTGTAAATCTCAAGGCCCCAAATCCCCCCTCCTCCCAAATGAATGGCAGTATCAATGGGATCTGACATGTTGCCGTTCTTTAGAAAAGGGAGAGATCCACCTATGAAAAGATCGAAACAGAAATTCCCTCATAGTATTTTAACAAGGTTTGTCAGGGTATTGGGAGTGAAAGGTTTGTCAGGGTATTGGGAGTGAAAGGTTTTCAATATGGTAGGGGCCCTAACATGGTGTTTCGCTACCCATTCATTTTGGGATGAAGGTAAATGCTTCCACGGAACTAAATATTGGATTTTCCCCCTGTGGGTCCTGGAGTCCAGGATTTCCTTAATTTAAAAATATTGTTCACCTTCTATCATGATAGGGAAAGGTGGTGTAGGTGCGGGTGGTCTGAGTTGTGAGATTACTTCTCGTTTGAGTAAACTAATGTGAAACACGGGATGGACTTGTTTGAGTATCTTTGGGAGGAGTAATTCTACTGTTAGTGGGTTGATAACTCTCGTGATAGGGAAAGGTCCGATGAAATTTGGCCCTAATTTCTTTGATAGCTGCAATGACTTCAGGAATTTTGTAGATAAGTATACTCTATCTCCAACATGGAAAGGTTTGGGGTTTACTGTCAGCCTTCGCTTTCCTGCATGCTTGGCTGCCATAGAAACGGGGAGGGTGGGGGGATGTTGTTCTTAAACGTGCTGGAGGAGGATGGGGCTAGGAGGTGATATCTCTAAGCATAACGGTATCACATTCCATTCTGATGACAGCTCTGAACGTGTTACCCATCTGACAACGAAGAAGACACTGTATTGGACATTGGGGTGGGGTTCATGGGTGATTGGGGTTTGGCTTATGCTTTGATATGTATGCTTCGCGCCTAAAGTAGCCACTTCAGGCTTTGATGCTGTCTTTTCCTTATTCAGTAAAAGTAACCTTAATCATCTTGAATATGCTTAAGTGTGTTCTTTCTTGAAAGGAGGTAATAGCAATCATGACAGAAAGCCAGAAGTCACTTCGCACTTATCTCTGAATTAACAATTTCAGCAGTAAGTCTCATAAAACAATAAAACCGAGGACAAATGTCAGAGCCAAAGAACGAACAGCTGCTGGGGGCAACATCTCTCGACCAGACGTGCCTGACAGAAGACACAAGGTCAGTAATGGAATTATTGGCTGATGTTACTCTGGACTCGAAGCCCGAAGATACATCAGTTCGCCATCGCTGGTCCGAGGGAGTGGGGTTGAAGGAAGTCGCCCTTAAAGAAATTGCCCCTGGGGTAACCACCACCCGACGCAGACGGGCTCACTCCCCCTCCATGTGGGATCACTGGGAGGAAGAGAACCATTTAAGAGAGGCCGCTAGATCATTACTCCGCCAAGCTGATGATATACAGAGTTTAAGAGAACAGAAGTGGGGGAGGGACCCTGGCCCCTCAGAGTGGGAACAGAAGGACTGGGCAGAAACCACCCCCCCCCCGGGTGAAGGAGAAAGAGCAGCCACCCCCACGCGGTGAAACCTCAAGAGAAAGCGGCCTAGAAACTGTTCAACAGAGAGAACCAAGTCCTGCACCACGTAGAAAGAGACTCCCCCCCCCGGGAATTAGGTTTGGGGGGGAACCCAAAGAGCTGGGATTTTTTCTACTGCAAGTTAGCAACTTCGTAAAAGAATTTGCTTCTGATCTACCAAGTGATGAATCTAAGATAAGAATTATTACTTTGGCTCTCGAGGGGAGGGCTGCAGAATGGGTGGTCTCCCTTCATAATGAGCGTTCACCATTAATGAGAGACTTTGACAGATTTATGACCGCTCTAAGAAGACGGTTCGAAGACCCTCTCCTCCATAGAAAAGCAAGGCTTGAAATGAAAACGTTACGCCAGGGGAACAGACCAGTTCAAGAATACAGTCAATGTTTTCGTCAGCTGGCATGTTATATGAGGGGGTGGAGAGTTGAGGCCCTTATTGATGAATACACTGAAGGCCTAAACCCCACTTTATATCAAAGTTGTGTAAACAGGAATTCGCCCGAAACCCTAGAAGATTGGTTTGATTTAGCCGCTGATGTTGAGATAGATCTCCTGCGTAACAATCCGCTGCCTGAGTTCGAAAGGGAAAGAAAGAATCCCCCCCCCCACCCGGTTTTGGTCGTGATTACCAGAAGGGATTTAGAAGGGGGAAACCGACTTCTCCCTGATCAAATGCTTGTTTCCGTTGTGGAAAGGAGGGCCATTGGGCAAATGATTGCAAAGTGAAAGAAACACCCCGACTGCAGCCGTCCGCGGAAGTGAAAAAATGCGCGAAAACCCCGAGCATGCGTATGAAGCAAGCGATGCGCAGAGCTGAGCCCCTTGATCTCACCACTGATCGTCACCAGCAGAGGGTGCTAGACGACTGGGAGAAGGACTCGGACTCGAATGACGAGAATTGGGTGAGTCCCCTCTCAGGGCCTCTTAATATTCCTTTGCATCTTTCGGCTCCATCTAGTGGCCACAATTGTAAAGTACTTGCACTTTTAGATTCTGGTTGTTTACGATGCCTTATTAGCCAAGAATTAGTACAGCATATGGGGTTTCATCTAAAGAATCTAAAAGTTCCCATAGCTTTTTGCCAAACGGATGCTACCGTAGTGGGTGGTAACCCAGCACAGTTTGTAACAGAACCAATTCAGATGTCGATTGGTGACCACCATCAGGAACTCGTTAACTTTATTGTTGCCCCAATTGCTGATAACCCTGTCATATTGGGCTTAAATTGGCTACGGAAATGGAACCCACTAATAGACTGGAAACAAGGTTGGGTTCGCATCCCTTCACCTATGCCACCTGATCCGGAAGCGGACCTAGTTCCGCAAGCCCCCGACATACATTCTCTGGATAAGCCCCTACCTATCCAGGAACCTGTCAACATAAGCCAAATTGCTCTTATATTGGAAGTTATACCGGGGGAGGAAAAAATTCCTAAGGAATACTGGGACCTGAAAGACGTTTTTAGTGAGAAATCTTCTGATGCTCTTCCCCCCCACAGGGACACTGACTGTTCTATTGATTTTCTCCCTGGGGTGCAACTTCCCAAACCACGTATTTACTCTATGACACCTCGTGAAATGGTTGAACTTCGCAAATTTATTGATAAGAACTTGGAAAGAGGTTTCATTGAACCTGCTAGACCACGGGTAGCAGCCCCTGTGATGTTTAGAGAAAAAAAAGATGGGTCTCTTCGTCTTAATAATAATAATAATAATAATAGTTTAATTTCTTGACCGCTCCTCTCCCCGTAGGGACTCGGAGCGGTGCACAGGGAAACTAAAAACCATAAATATACAATCAAGAACATCTTAAAAACAAATTAAATAGTACCTGTGCTAAAATACCCAATCTAAACTAAAATTCTCACTATACACTAAAACCCCATAGAGAGAGACTACCCCAGACCGGCCAAGCGGAAAAAATATGTTTTTAATTTCAGACGGAAGGAGCGGAGGTCCGTGGTCGTTCTAATGTCGGGGGGAAGGTCATTCCAGAGGGCAGGGCCCGCCACAGAGAGAGCCCTTCCCCTGGGCGTCGCCCGCTGACAAAGTCTAGTGGACGGCACCCGGAGAAGTCCCTCTCTGTGGGAGCGAATCGGCCGTGAGGAAGTATGGGGCAGGATCCGATCCCGCAAGTAGCTAGGTCCCGAGCCATGGAGCGCTTTAAAGATGATAATTAGTACCTTGAAGCGCACCCGGAAGACGACAGGCAGCCAGTGCAGCTCGCGCAGGAGAGGTGTTACATGGGTAAACCTAGAGGTACCCAGGATTGCCCGCGCGGCTGCGTTCTGGACCATCTGCAGTCTCCGGGTGCACCTCAAGGGAAGCCCCATGTAGAGAGAGTTACAATAGTCCAGTCGAGATGTCACGAGAGCATGAGTGACTGTGCGAAGGGCGTCCCGATCCAATAGGGGGCACAACTGGCGAACCAGGCGAACCTGGTAAAACGCCCTCCTAGCCACGGCTGTCACTTGATCTTCCATGGACAGCCGGGCATCTAGGAGGACACCCAAGTTGCGCGCCCCATCCACAGGGGCAAGATGTTCGCCCCCTATGGCCAGCGATGGAGTTAGCTGGTTGAATCGGGCAGCCGGAAACCACAGCCACTCGGTCTTGGTCGGGTTGAGTCTGAGTCCGTTACTTCCCATCCAGATCCGTACGGCTTCCAGGCACTGGCACATCACCGCTACGGCATCGTTGGGGTGGTTTGGGGTAGATATATACAGCTGCGTATCATCAGCGTAGAGATGATACTCTACCCCAAAACCACGGATGATCTCGCCCAGCGGCTTCATGTATGTGTTGAACAGGAGAGGCGAGAGGACCGACCCCTGAGGAACCCCACATGTGAGGGGTCTCGAGGTCGACCTCTGCTCTCCTGCCAACACAAATTGCGATCGGCCAGAGAGGTAGGAGGAGAACCACCGTAAAACGGTGCCTCCCACCCCCAACCCCCCCAACCGATGCAATAGGATACCATGGTCGATGGTATCGAAAGCCGCTGAGAGGTCTAATAGGACCAGGATGGAGGAACAACCCCCATCCTTGGCCCTCCAGAGATCATCAACCAACGCGACCAATGCCGTCTCGGTGCTATGCCCGGGCCGAAAGCCGGACTGGCGCGGATCTAGATACTCAACTTCCTCCAGGTGACGGGGAAACTGTTGTGCCACCACACTCTCGACAACCTTCGCCAAAAAGGGAAGGTTGGAGACTGGACGATAGTTGTTCAAAAGAGCTGGATCCAAAGAGGGCTTCTTGAGGAGGGGCCTCACCATAGCCTCTTTTAGGGAGGCAGGCAAGGAACCCTCACTCAAGGATGCGTTGATAACCTCTTGGAGCCAGCCTCGTGTCACCTCCCAGGATGCCAGTACAAGCCAGGAGGGACACGGGTCCAATAAACATGTGGTGGCTCGCAGTCGCCCACGTAACCTGTCCATATCCTCGGAAGTAACGGAGTCAAACTCCTCCCAAACAAGATCTGTCTCGTGGCATCTCACTGGGCCATCAATGGAGGGTAGCCCGTTCTGTATCTGAGCGATTTTCTCCTGCAGAAAAATCACAAATTCCTCTGCTCTACCCTGTAGCGGGGCTTCCCGCGCCCTCTGTTGAAGGAGGGAGCGGGTCACCCTAAACAGGGCGGCAGGGCGGTTTTCTGCGGATGCTATGAGGGTGGCACAATGATGACGTTTGGCCACTCTCAGCGCCACAATGTAAGTCCGTAAATGGGCTCTTACCTGTGTTCGGTCAGATTCAGAACGGGTATTCCTCCATCTTCTCTCTAGGCATCTCTTGCGGCGTTTCATCACCCTCAGCTCCTCGGTAAACCAGGGAGCCGTGGTGACTCGCGGCCGCAAGAGAGGCCGCAAGGGCGCGACCCGATCCAAGGCTCCCGTGGCCGCAATATTCCATGCGACCACAAGGTCCTCGATCGGGGCGCGGGTCGGGGGTACAGGAAATGGCCCAAGCGCCGTCTGGAACCCATCCGGGTCCATCAGGCGCCTGGGGCGGAACCAAATTGGAGACCCGGGTTCCGCCTCCCCGCGGAGGGGGGTGGCGGTTGGAAAGTCGAGCCGGAGAAGTGAGTGGTCTGACCATGACAAGGGTGTGATGACTATGTCCCCTAAACCCAGATCACTCTTCCACTGGCCAGAGACAAAGATAAGATCCGGTGTATGTCCACCCTCGTGGGTGGGGCCTAAAATTAGTTGGGTCAGGTCCATGGCCGTCATGGAAGCCATGAACTCCCGAGCTACCTCGGATGATTCGCCCACCGATGGCAGATTAAAGTCCCCCATGACTAAAAGTCTGGGGGTCTCCACTGCCACCGTAGCGATCACCTCAAGGAGCTCGGGCAGGGCTGCTGCTACATAGCGGGGAGCCAGGTATATAACCAGCACGCCCAACTGCCTCCCTAGGCCCCACTTCACGCAGAGGGACTCACAACCGGTAGTCTGTGGCACAGTGGTCTCTCTCGGCTCAAGACTTTCCTTTACAATAACCGCTACCCCACCGCCCCTGCCAAGGGCCCGAGGCTGATGAAAAGCACGGTAGCCTGGTGGGCACATTTCGACGAGGGGGAGTCCACCCTCGTGGCCCAACCAGGTTTCCGCTATTCCTGCCAGGTCCGGCCCCTCCTCTGACACAAGGTCATGTACGAGGGGACCGTCTTGTGACGGACTAGAGATTTCTGAACACCATATGCGAACACAACGTCTACCCCTTACCTCTCATGAAAGACATGTTGGCTCATTTGGCCACGGGCAAAATCTTCACTAAACTTGACCTCAGGGAGGCGTATTACAGGATAAGGATTAAGGAAGGCGATGAATGGAAAACTGCATTTAACTGCCCTTTAGGGTGCTTTCAATTTAAAGTGTTACCTTTTGGCCTACAGGGGGCACCATCGGTTTTTATGCAACTAATCAACGAAGTATTGCATGAGCACCTGTACAAGGGCGTTATCGTTTATCTTGATGATATCGTCATATACACAAAAACACGTGAGGAACACGTGAAACTGGTCTGTTCTGTTTTGAATAAACTAAGAGCAGCAGAACTTTATGCTAAACTTTCTAAGTGTGAATTTAATCAACATAAAATAGACTACCTGGGATATCGTATCTCCGCGGAGGGTATTGAAATGGACCCCGGGAAAGTCAAAGCTGTTACAGAGTGGGCCCCTCCTCAGACTCGTAAACAATTGCAAAGTTTTTTAGGGTTTGCTAACTTTTACCGCCAATTTATACCTTCTTTTGCTAGTATCGCTCTACCTATCACGAATCTCCTCAAGACCAATGGAGAAGCCAAGCCTCGGCCAAATTCTCCCCTCAACTGGACCAAGGAGTGCCAGGCCGCTTTTGAGAAATTGAAGCGCTTATTTGCGGCTGAACCTGTGCTTAAACACCCAGATGTTAATACTCCTTTCGTCATCCAAGCAGATGCTAGCGATGTGGCTGTGGGAGCTGTCTTGTTACAATATAACCAGCAAGGTCTACTACAACCCTGTGCTTACACCTCTCGTAAGTTGTCCAATACCGAGAGGAGATGGGCTAGCTGGGAGAAGGAGGCGTTTGCTGTTCGTTGGGCACTCATGTCTTGGCGACATTTTCTGGAAGGTGCCCCTCACTCATTTGAGGTCTGGACTGATCACAAGAATTTGGAGTACCTCACAACTTCTCGTAAACTATCTCCGAAGCAAGTACGCTGGTCTCAGTATTTCAATCGTTTCAACTTTACTTTGAAATATATCCCCGGGGGAAAAAACTTTATGGCTGACGCCTTATCCAGACTTCCTCAATATGACACTTCTAAACTTTCGGTGGTTCAGCCAGTTCTTCCCCTATATAGCATGGCTAACCCGGTGGTTACCAGGAGTCATTCCGTCCTGCAAACCGACACCCCACCTGAATTGCTCTCTAGAATTAAGACTGAACTTCTCACCGATGAATGGTACTCCGCCCACTCAGCTGATTGTACTGTAAGGGATGGTCTACCTTGGATTGGTTCCAAACTTTATGTACCTGCAAACGCTTCAGCCATTTGTCCTAGAGAGAGCACATGATTCTAGATTGGCTGGTCATTTCGGATTTGTAAAGACTATGCATTTGGTTAAACGCCAGTTCTGGTGGCCCTCGCTTAAAAAGGACATTGAATCTTATATCGCTAGTTGCCCATCATGTGCTGCTTCGAAACGCCCTCCCGGCAAACCTCACGGTCTTCTCCAATCCGTAGTACGGCCAGAGGCTCCTTGGAAGGAGATATCTATGGACTTTATTGTTGACCTTCCAAATAGCCAAGGTTTTACAGTTATATGGGTTGTTACAGATCTATTCTCCAAGCAAGTTCACTTTGTACCATGTTCGAGGATACCATCGGCTAAGACTTTGGCAAAACTATTTCTGACTCATATTTATCGCTTGCATGGTGTTCCGAAGCGCATCATCTCTGATCGAGGCATTCAGTTCACTTCAAAATTTTGGAAGGAATTTTTGACACTGATTGGCTCCGCCCAGGGCTTAAGCTCCCCCCACCACCCGCAGACGAATGGGGCTTGTGAGAGGGCTAACTCGGTTCTAGAGCAGTATTTGCGCTGCTTTATAAACTTCCAGCAGGATGACTGGGCTGATCTCCTTATTCATGCTGAGGTAGCTTATAACAATTCAGTTCATAGTAGTACTGGTATGACCCCATTCAAAGTAATTTATGGTCAGGACTTTGTACCCATCCCCGAGCTTCCTCATGAACTTCCTACAATTGTTTCCCTCTCAGAGTGGACTGAAAAGCTGTCGGATGTTTGGCCTATTATCCGCAAAACTTTGGATGATGCGCATGAATCGCATAAGTTGTATGCAGATAGGAAACGGGCAGTATCTCCGATGTACAAAGTTGGTGATCGAGTTTATGTGTCTACTAAGTATTTGGATAGTCCTCAGAAATGCAAGAAGTTAGGTCCTAAGTTTGTGGGTCCTTTTACGATCACCAAGATAATAAGTTCTGTTTCCGTTAAGCTGGATCTCCCTAAATCCTATCGACGCCTTTACCCAATTTTCCATGTCCACCTATTGAAGCCTGAACGCTCTTCACATTTTCGCAAGCCATACCCTGGTTCTCCTAAGTCTGTGTTGGTTGACGGAGAACAACACTATGAGGTTCGAGATATTTTGGATTCCAGAATGCATAGGAACAAAGTACAGTACCTAGTACTTTGGAAGGACTTCCCCACCTTCCATAACGAATGGGTTGATAAATGCCACGTTAAGGCCCCGAAGTTACTGAGACAATTTTATGCCAAGTACCCCAATAAGCCTTGAACTCTATTTTGTCTTCATTGTGTGTCTTATTATGTTGTCTTGTTTTTTTTGTCTCTTTTACAGGGTTGAACACTTTCTTTCTGGAGGAGGGCCGGATGTCAGCCTTCGCTTTCCTGCATGCTTGGCTGCCATAGAAACGGGGAGGGTGGGGGGATGTTGTTCTTAAGCGTGCTGGAGGAGGATGGGGCTAGGAGGTGATATCTCTAAGCATAACGGTATCACATTCCATTCTGATGACAGCTCTGAACACCCATCTGACAACGAAGAAGACACTGTATTGGACATTGGGGTGGGGTTCATGGGTGATTGGGGTTTGGCTTATGCTTTGATATGTATGCTTCGCGCCTAAAGTAGCCACTTCTGGCTTAACCTTTGATGCTGTCTTTTCCTTATTCAGTAAAAGTAACCTTAATCATCTTGAATATGCTTAAGTGTGTTCTTTTTTGAATGGAGGTAATAGCAATCATGACATCTACTCTTTTTTTGTCAGCTTGAATTTTAAAACCCTCTCTAGCTTCCTGTAAAGCTAATCTAACTACTGGCCATGTGTTTCATAAGTTGTCTATTCATTCTTTAAGTGAGGGGATAGTGGGTTCTTCTGTGGGTAGCTCAGGCATGGGGCTGAAATCCTCACGTGTTACTACTCTAAAAGGGGTGAAACCAGTACTTGAGTGCACAGCGTTATTGAAAGCCACTTCAGCAAACGGTAAAAGATCAACCCAGTTATCCTGCTGAAAATTAATAAAACATCTTAGGTATTGTTCTAGAACCATGTTCCAATTTTCAGTTTCACCATTAGTCTTGGAGCTGGTGACTGGAGCTCAGTCCTTGGGTGGTGCCAAGCAAGTTTTAAAATGCCCCCAAAATGTTGAGGTGAATTGGGCCCCTCTATCAGAGAAGATTCTCTGCGGAGCTCCATGAAGGCAATAAATGTGTACCTGGAATAACTTGGTTAGACTTTTGGCTGAGGACTTAATGGCCGCATGGTATAGTGCGGCCGCGGGGGCCTTGGACCGAGGCCCATACGGCCTCTCATGCGGTGCCGAATCACCCAGGCTCCCTGGTTTACCGAGGAGCTGAGGGAGATGAAACGCCGCAAGAGACACCTAGAGAGCAGATGGAGATCTTCTCGGTCCAAATCCGACCGAACACTAGTAAGAGCCCATATTAGGACTTACTTAGTGGCGATAAGAGTGGCCAAACGTGAGTATTGTGCCACTCTTATCGCATCCGCAGATAACCGCCCTGCCGCCCTGTTTGGGGTGACCCGCTCCCTCCTTCACCAGAGGCCGTGGGAAGCCCCTCTTCAGGGTCGAGCAGAGGAATTTGGTGAATATCTGCAGGATAAAATCACTCGGATTCGGAACGAATTGCCCTCCATTGAAAGTAGTCCGGTCGGATTGTCCGAGGCTGTTCTTGAGACACCATCTTGGGAAGAGTTTGACTTTGTTACTACTGAGGATATGGACAGGTTGTCGTGGAGACTCAAGGCCACCACATGTTTATTGGACGCGTGTCCCTCCTGGCTTGTACTGGCATCCTGGGAGGTTACATGAGGCTGACTCCAGGATATTGTGAACGCTTCCTTGAGTGAGGGGTACTTGCCTACCGCCTTGAAAGGGGCAGTGGTGAGGCCCCTCCTCAAGAAGCCTTCCCTGGACCCAGCATTGTTGGAAAATTACCGTCCGGTCTCCAACCTTCTCTTTTTAGCGAAGGTTGTAGAGAGTGTGGTGGCTCAACAGTTTCCTCAGCACCTGGAGGAAATTGATTATCTAGACCTGCGCCAGTCCGGCTTCCGAGCCGGTCACAGTACTGAGACAGCATTGGTCGCGTTGGTGGATGATCTCTGGAGGGCGCAGGATAGGGGATGTTCCTCTATCCTAGTCCTATTAGACCTCTCAGCGGCTTTTGATACCATCGACCATGGTATCCTATTGCACCGACTGGGAGGGTTGGGGGTGAGAGGCACCATATTACGGTGGTTCTCGTCCTACCTCTCTGGTCAGTCGCAATGTGTGTTGGCAGGGGGGCAGAAGTCGGCCCCAAGGCCCCTCTTATGTGTGGTTCCTCAGGGTCCTCTCGCCCCTCCTGTTCAACACCTATATGAAGCCGCTGGGCGAGATCCGTGGTTTTGGGGTAGAATACCATCTGTACACTGATGACACCCAGCTGTACATATCTACCCAAACCACCCCAACGATGCCGTTGAGGTGATGTCCCGGCGTTTGGAGGCCGTACGGATCTGGATGGGTAGTAATAAACTCAAGCTCAACCCTGCCAAGACTGAATGGCTGTGGTTTCCGGCACCCCGGTTCAGCCAGTTAAGTCCAACACTGGCCATTGAGGGCGAAATATTGGCCCCCGTGTAGAGGGTGCGCAATTTGGGTGTACTCCTGGCTTCCCGGCTGTCCCTGGAGGACCATGTGGCAGCCGTGGCCAGGGGAGCGTTTTACCAGGTACGCTTGGTACGCCAATTGCGCCCCTTACTGGATCGGGCTGCCCTCCGCACAGTCACTCAGGCACTCATAACATCTAGGCTGGACTATTGTAACGCTCTCTACATGGGGCTCCCCTTGAGGTGCACTCGGAGGTTACAGCTAGTCCAGAACGCAGCTGCGCGGGTGGTCATGGGAGCCACAAGGCAGTCCCACATAACACCTCTCCTGCGCAAGCTGCACTGGCTACCTGTGGCCTTTCGTGTGCGCTTCAAAGTGTTAATGACCATCTTTAAAGCGCTCCATGGCTCAGGGCCTAGTTACATGCGAGACCATATCCTGCCCCATACATCCCTCCGACCGATCTGCTCCCATAGAGAGGGCCTTCTCCGGGTGCCATCGGCGGGGCATTGCCGGTTGGCGACACCCAGGGGAAGGGCCTTCTCTGTGGCGGGCCCAACCCTCTGGAACGACCTGCCCCCTGAACGCCGTACCACCACAGACCTCCGCCTTTTCCGCCGGCGTCTGAAAACGCATTTGTTCCAACAAGCCGGCCTAGGATAATCACCCGATCTGGACTTTTTAGTATAAATTTTAATTAGAGAATTTTAAAATGTTTTAGCACAGGGTAATTTAATTTAATTGGATTTTAATAATTGATCTATTTATGTACGTTGTGTTTTAATTCGCCTGTGCGCCGCCCTGGGTCCTTTTGTAGGAAAAGGGCGGGGTATAAATTTAATAAAATAAAAATAAAAATAAATACGCACCATCTCAGACCTCCGCCTTTTCCGCCAGCGTCTCAAAACGCAAACATTCCAACAAGCCGGCCGAGCATAACGTCCCCTTCCTGTTATTAGCTACATTTTAATTAGGGGGATTTTACACTATTTTAGCATAGGGTACGGGTTTAATAGTTTTTTTAAAAAATGGTATTTTTGTATATTTCTACTGTTTTTTAAATTTTCCTGTTCGCTGCCCTGGGTCCTTTTTTAGCAGAAGGTGTGGGTTATAAATTCGAATAAATTAAATTAAAAATTGGCAGTTGGGATTGTTTGGCAAGGTACAAAATGTGCCTGTTTTGAAAACAGGTCTATTATGACCCAAATTACAGTATTCCCTGCGCTTTCTGGTAGTTCAACAATGAAGTCCATAGCAATCTCCTTCTGGGGTGCTGAAGGCTCGAGTACCTTCTGTAACAGTCCTGGCATTTTGCCTTGGCATCTTTTAGCTGCCACACAAGTTGGACAGCTGGCTACATAACTCTCTATGTCCTTTTTTAGTGATGGCCACCAAAATTGCCTTTAATTAGGTGTAAAGGTTTTACAAAACCAAAGTGTCCCACTAATTTGGAGTCGTGGCACCTTTCCATTAAGTACAGTTTTTGGCTAGCTGGAACATACAACTTGCCTCCCACCCAAACGAAGTTATCGTTCATCAGGCAGCTGTCTTTGTGGCTCAAAAGCCATTCATCGGTGGTTAAAATTTCTTTAAAAGTTTAGGTGGTATCATTGTCCTTCAAAGTGTCTTGTTTTCCCTGGGATCTGGTGGTTACTTTAGCAGCTAGTTGATTTTTTCATATCATGTGTTTGACTACGTCTGGCTTTACATTATTGAATTGCGGTTTTCTAGATAATGCAACTGCCAGAAATTTTTTTCCCCTGGGAGGTATCTCAGCATAAATTCAAACCATTTAAAGTAATAAGCCCATCGTACTTGTTTTAGGAAGAGTTTCCTTGGGGTTTTTAGGGCTTCTAAATTTTTATGATCCATCCATACTTCAAAAGGGATCTTGCTACCCTCCAGAAAATGCCTCCAGGTGAAAAGAGCCCACCCTACTGCATAAGCCTCTTTCTCCCAAATGGCCCACCTTTGCTCAGATTCATTCAATTTTTTGGATGTGTAAGCACATGGTTGTAATTGATCTTGCTCATTTTTTTGAAACAGGACCACTCCTATCACATCGCTAGCACCTGATTGTATGACGAATGGCTTCTCTATTTCTGGGTGCTTTAGAATTGGCTGAAAACAGTCGTTTAAGTTTTTCAAATGCAACTTGGCATCCCATTGTCCAGTTCAAAGGCTGCTTCGGTTTCGGGTTACATCCCACCCGTGGTTTTTAAGAGCTGGGTGATGGGGAGAGCAATCTGGGCGAAAGCAGGGATAAACTGGCGGTAAAAATTGGCAAATTCCAAGAAGCTTTGTAACTGTTTACATGTTCTTGGTGGGTCCCAGTCAAATACTGCCTGTACCTTCAAAGGATCCATTTCTATGCCCTGGTGTGAAATGTGGTATCCTAATTAATCATTTTTTTCTTGGTGGAATTCGCATTTGAAGAGTTTAGCATAAAGTTTGGCAGAGCAAAGTTTGTTCAGAACTGCCCAGACTAGTTTTACATGTTCTGCCTTGGTCTCAGAATAAAGCAAGATGTCATCTATATAAATTAGGCAGCCCTTATATAAATGTTCCTGCAACACTTTGTTTATTAATTGCATAAACACTGCTGGGGCCCCTTGTAGCCCAAATGGTAGCAGTGTAAATTGATAGCATCCCAGAGGGGTGTTAAATGCTGTTTTCCATTCATCTCCCTCCTTAATTCTGATACGGTAGTAAGTCTTCCTTAAATCAAGTAAAAAACCTATTTGTTCCATCAAGCCGGCTTGGCCTAATTTACGCTTCTCGCCCCAGTCTGTTTTCTCAAATTGTTTATTGGGTTTTAATGGGTAGTAATTTTAATGTTCTTAAATTTTTAGTAGAGGGTAGTTTAATTCGCTTTTAACTTTGAGTGTATTGTATGTTTTTATATGTTTTTTTAATTTTCCTGTACACCGCCCCGAGTCCCTTCGGGGAGAGGGGGAGGTTTATAAATGTAATATATTATTATTATTATTATTATTATTATTATTATTATTATTATTATTATTATTATTATTATTATTATTATTATTATTATTATTATTATTATTATTATTTTATTATTATTATTATTATTATTATATCCAGCTTTGCAAAAATTCTCCCTTTCACAAGGTGTGCTAACATATCCTTCATGAGGGGGATGCAGCCCTTATATAAATGTTCCTGCAACACTTCATTTATTAATTGGGTCTTCTGCGGAGAAGGGCGGGATATAAATATGATTAAAATATAAAATAAGAATAAAAAATTAATTGCATAAACACTGCAGGGGCCCCTTGTAGCACAAATGGTAGCACTTTGAATTGATAGCATCCAAGAGGGGTGTTAAATGCTGTTTTCCATTCATCTCCCTCCTTAATTCTGATACGGTATTAAGCCCCCTTTAAATCCAGCTTTGTAAAAATTGTCCCTTTTGCAAGGTGTACTAGCATATCCTTCATGAGGGGGAGGGGATACTGATAGAATTTAAGTTTCTAAAATCAATGCATAGAGTTTCGAGTTTCGAGTTTATTGGTTTTTTATACCGCCCTACTCCCGAAGGACTCAGGGCGATGTACAGCCAAAATAAAAACAAATATATAAATATATAAGAACAAATATATAAAAGTTATATATTTTAAAAGCTTTTAAAAGACATAATTAAAATATTGGCCAAAACGTGGAAAAAACCCAAACTAACCCTGATTAAAATAATAAAAATTTAAATTTAAAAATTTAAATTTAAAACTTAAAAATCATACTTTATGCCAGCCCGGCCTGTTGAAAGAGAAAGGTTTTGAGACCGCGGGGGAAGGTGCGTAAGTCGGGGATAGTTCTTAATTCCGGGGGCAATTCGTTCAAGAGGGCAGGTGCTCCCACGGAGAAGGCTCTCCCCCTGGGTGTCGCAGTCGACATTGTCTAGCACAGTGGTCTGCAAAGTCGGCTCTTTTAAGACAGGTGGACTTCAACTCCCAGAATTCCCCAGCCAGATATGCTGGCTGGGGAACTCTGGGAGTTGAAGTCCACCAGTCTTAAAAGAGCCGACTTTGCAGACCCCTGGTCTAGCAGATGGCACCCTGAGGAGACCCTCTCTATGGGAGCGTACGGGCTGGTGGGAGGCTCTCGGTGGCAGAAGGCGATCTCGTAGGTACCCAGGTCCTAAGCCATGAAGCGCTTTAAAGATGCTAACCAACATCTTGAATCACACCGGGAACCCCACCGGAAGCCAGTGCAGCTCACGCAGGAGGGGTGTTACATGGGAGTGTCGCGTTGCCACCATAATTACCCGTGCGGCCGCATTCTGGACCAGTTGAAGCCTCCGGGTGCTCTTCAAGGGGAGCCCCATGTAGAGAGCATTGCAGTAGTCCAGACAGGAAGAGACAAGGGCGTGAATTACTGTGTGTAGGGCATCCCGATCTAGGAAGGGACGCTACTGGTAAAAAGCGAACCTGATAAAAAGCCCCCATGGCGACAGCTGTCATATGATCTTCTAAGGACAGCCGTGCATCCAGGAGGACACCCAAGTTGCGAACCCTTCCTGTGGAGGCTAAGGTCTCACCCCCCATAGCCAGCGATGGGACCAGCTGACTGTAATGGGATGCCAGGAACCACAGCCATTCGGTCTTGGAGGTGTTGAGCCTGAGCCTGTTCCTCCCCATCCAGATCCGCACAGCCTCCAGGCACTGGGACATCATGTCAAGGGCAACATTGGGGTGGTCTGGGGACGAAATGTATAGCTGTGTATCATCAGCGTACTGATGGAACTTTACCCCAAAACCCCGGATGATCTCGCCCAGCGGCTTCACATAAATGTTGAATAGAAGGGGCGAGAGGACCGACCCCTGGGGCACTCCACAAGTGAGGCACCTTGAGGACGACCTCTGCCCCCCATTAACACAAACTGCGAATGATCAGAGAGGAAGGAGGAGAACCACTGAAATACAGTGCCCCCCACCCCTAACCCCTCCCACCGCCGCAGCATGATACCATGGTCAATGGTATCAAAAGCGGCTGAGAGGTCTAATAGTACCAGGACAGAGGAACAACCCCTGTCCCGAGCCCTCCAGACATCATCGACCAATGTGACCAATGCCGTTTCCATGCTGTACCCATGCTGAAACCCGACTGGTACGGATCAAGATAGACAGCTTCATCCAGGCGCCACCACATTCTCAACAACCTTTGCCACAAAGGGAAGGTTGGAGACTGGACGATAGTTTGCCAAAAGTGCCAGGTCCAGGGAAGGCTTCTTGTGGAGGGGCCTCACCACCGCCTCTTTCAAAGCAGTGGGGAAGAAACCCTCTCTCAAAGAAGCATTGATAATACCCTGGAGCCAACCTCGTGTAACCTCCCGGGTGGCCAGCACCAACCAGGAGGGACACAGGTCCAATAAACATATGGCAGTACTAAGCTTACCCAAAATCCTGTCTACGTCCTCGGGAGTCACAGGGTCAAAATCCTCCCAGATAACAGTCTCAAGACCCGCCTCCATCACCCCATCTAGCCCTACCCAGTCAGAGTCCAGCCCTTCCCGAATCTGAGCGATTTTGTCTTGCAGATATTGTACAAAATCCTAACCCTTACCCTGCAAGGGGTCTTCCCGCGCTTCCATATGTAAGAGGGAGCGGGTCACCCTAAACAGGGCGGCTGGATGATTTTCTGCAGGCGCAATAAGAGCCCCAGAAGCTGCCGTCCCATGCGGCCACCAGTTCTCCAGCTGAGTCGTGAGCCATAGCCTCAGGGAGTGGCCCAAGCTCCGTCAGGAACCTATCAGGATCCATCAGGTGCCTGGGGCGGAACCACCTAGTGGGTTCCGCCTCCCTGCGGGGGAGGTAGCGGATTGGAAGTCCACCCGAAGGAGCAAGTGATCTGACCATGACAAGGGTTCAATGGCTATATCCCCTCTTCCCAGATCCTTCAACCACTGACCAGAGACAAAAATCAAATCCAGGATGTGTCCCCCGATGTGCGTGGGGCCTTGAACTAATTGGGTCAGGTCCATGGCTGTCATAGAGGCCATGAACTCCCGAGCTGCCTCCGATGCTTCGCTGGCAGATGGCAGGTTGAAATCGCCCATGATGATAAGCCTAGGGGTACTAACTGCCACCCCAGCAATCACGTCGAGCAGCTCGGGCAGGGCTGCTGCCATGCAGCCGGGAGCCAGGTACATGGTCAGCAAGATGGCATTTGGAGCCATCTTTTTTCTCTCTAAACAACACTGGGGCTGGAATTTTTTCCTGGGCTGGTTCAATGAAACCCCTTGCTATATTTTTCTCAATGAATGTTCTCAGTTCTTCCAGCTCCCTTGGATACATATTATAAATTTTGGGTTTAGGGAGTTTGGCCCCAGGTAGAAGTTCTATTGCACAGTCAGTGGAGCAGTCAGTGGGGAGCAGTCAGCCAAGTCCTGGTATTCTTTGGGTATGCCCTGGGTTGGCACATTGTAAGCAGGCATTGCTGTTTCTTGGTGCTCTGCCCCCTCAGTTTCCTGTTGTGGATTCTCAGCAGAGGTCACATGCATCTGCACTCTTATTGTGTCTTGCTCCCAATTGATTTTGGGGTTCCATTTTTTCAACAATGCAATACCCAAAACTAGTGGCCATTCCATGCCCGCCACCACTATAAAGGTAAGTATTTATTTGATGCTAATCTGTAGGGGCTCAGTGGCAAATTAAGCTGGCTCCCCCCTGCTATTGACCCATCTAGTTGGCAAAAAGCTATGGGGCTCTTCAGCTTCCTCACATTAATCCTCAACTCCCTTACCAGGGCTGGGTTGATCAAACCTCAGGTGCACCCTGAGTCCACTAATGCGGAGATTTTTATCCCTCTCTCCCGGTTGGGGATAAACAGTCTTATTTTTATTTTTATTTATTTATTTATTGTTGGATTTATATAACCGCACCCTCTCCCCAAAGGGACCCGGGGTGGTGCACAGGAAATTAAAACACATAATATCACAAATATAAATAATTAATACCAAATTGAATAAATTATCCCTGTGCTAAAAATTTAAAAATATTAAAACATAGCCCCATCTAAAACCCAATTAAAACAATTTATGGTACAGACTGTAGGCTAGGTAAATAGCTTAGGCCAAACCGGCCTGGTGAAACAAGAGTGTCTTTAATTTCTGGCAGAAGGTGCGGAGGTCCGTGGTTGTTCTAAGGTCGGGAGGTAGGTCGTTCCAGAGGGTTGGGCCCACCACAGAGAAGGCCCTTCCCCTGGGCGTCGCCCGCTGGCATTGCCTGGTGAACGGCACCCAGAGAAGTCCGTCTCTGTGGGAGTGAATCGGCCAAAGGGATGTATGGGGTAGGATGCGGTCTCGCAGGTAACTAGGTCCCATGCCATGGAGCGCTTTAAAGATTGTAATCAACACCTTGAAGCGCACCCGAAAGACCACAGGTAAGCAGTGCAGCTCGCGTAGGAGCGGTGTTACATGGGAATACCTGGACGTTCCCAAGATCGCCCGCGCGGCCGCATTCTGGACCATCTGTAGTCTTCGGGTGCACCCCAAGGGGAGCCCCATGTAGAGAGCATTGCAGTAGTCTAGCCGGGATGTCACAAGCGCATGAGTGACTGTGCGAAGGGCGTCCCGGTCCAATAAGGGACGCAACTGCCGCACCAGGCGTACCTGGTGGAATGCCCCCCTGGCCACGGCCGTCAAGTGATCTTGCATAGACAGCCGGGTATCCAGGAGGACGCCTAATTGCGTGCCCGATATACGGGAGCCAGATGTTCGCCCCTATGGCCAGTGATGGTATCAACTGGTTATACCGGGACGCCGGAAACCACAGCCACTCGGTCTTGAATGGGTTGAGTTTGAGTCTGTTGCCTCCCATCCAGATCCGTACAGCTTCCAGACATTGGGACATCACTTCAACGGCATCATTGGGGTGGTTTGGGGTAGAAACCTACAGCTGAGTATCGTCAGCGTAGATATGATACTCTACCCCAAAACCACAGATGATCTCACCCAGCGACTTCATGTATGTGTTGAACAGGAACGGCGAGAGGACCGACCCCTGAGGCACCCAAGTGAGGGGTCTCGAGGTCGACCTCTGCCCTCCTGTCAACACAAATTGCGATCGGCCAGAGAGGTAGGAGGAGAACCACCGTAAAATGGTGCCCCTCACCCCCAACCCCTCCAGCCGGTGCAATAGGATACCATGGTCGATGGTATCAAAAGCTGCTGAGAGATCTAAAAGGACCAGGATGGAGGAACAACCCCCATCTCTAGGCCCTCCAGAGATCATCCACCAACGCGACCAATGCCGTCTCAGTGCTGTGCCCGGGCCGGAAGCCAGACTGGCGAGGGTCCAGATAATCAATTTCGTCCAGGTGACGGGGAAACTGTTGTGCCACCACACTCTCTACAACCTTCGCTAAAAAGCGAAGGTTGGAGACTGGACGATAGTTTACCAACAATGCTGGATCCAGGGAAGGCTTCTTGAGGAGGGGCCTCACCACCGCCTCTTTCAAGACTGCCGGCAAGACTTCCGGTTCCGGCTCCAGCGGCGACGAGCGAGCCTAGCGCTCGCTCGCCGTTTTGTTGCTTTTTCTGCCCCCCCACGGGGGTGAGACGCCCCTTTTTTGGGGGTCTCCCGTAGGGCCAGCTCGGCAGGGACGCCCCCCCTCACGGCGGTGGGGGAGGCGACCCTTTTGCCGCGGCCTAGGTGAAGGAGAACATGCTGCGGGGGGTTCTCCCTTCGCCTAAGGACGACGGCGCCATTCACATCTATGTAGAGGGCTGAACGTCGATGTCGGAAGGCTTCCCGAGGCTTCAGCTGCAAGGGGAGAGTGAGTGTTCAAAAACTTTTTTTTTCTACTGTCAGCCGGGCTGAAAGGACTGGGAGGGGGGTGTTTGTTTTTAAAAAAAAAACCCTCGGATCTAAGCGGCACTTGGAAATGGTTCCTCGCGGCGAGGAGCGGAAATTTTCAATCCTGACTGTTTGTGTTAAGGGAAAGTGGATTGCGGCTTGCTTGCAACAATGTTTCTAGGTCTGGCTGATACAATTTCTCTCACTACTCTCTCCTGCGGGCTCTGAGCTGGGCGGTGGAAAATGGCCTCTCTTTGTTCCTGATTGACTATTTTGTTTATGGAAAATTTCCAGTGTCTCTTTGCAATTTGGACTATCTCTGGTTTTTTTTTTTTTTTTTTTTTATTGAAAAAGTTTTATTGAGTTTACATTTTTTGTGGGGTAGGGTAAGGGTTACATAGAAATTTTGAGAGTGGTCACGTCAAAGTCGTCGGCTCCTCCGGAACCTCAAATTACATTATTAAAAAGAAAGAAAAGAAACATTTCACATAACACTACAAGCTGGGAGCAAGTACATATTCCTAAATTTTTCAGTTATATACTGTCAGTCAATTGCAAAAATCCAGATTACAAATATCATACAATATTACTCAAAAGAAAAACCAGGGCAAAGTTATTTTTTAGATCTAAGTCTCTTGGCAATTGTATCTTCCCCCTTCTCCCCCGGGCCCCCAGCGGGCGGGGCCATGGCTCCCCCTGCCCCCCCTGGATCTTCTCCCAGGACAGAGGAATGTTTTTTAAGAAAGGCTTCCGCCTCAGCAACTGTTTTAATCTTTACTCTACCTCCTTCCCAGAACACCAGCATCCCTTCGGGTATCACCCACTTGAACCAGATCCCATGATCAAACAATGTTTTAGACAAGAAGGAAAATTTCCTTCTGGCTTCTCTAATTTTTCTTGGAATCTGCTTCAAGATGGTAATCTCCTTTTGTTGGTAAATCATAGGACTCCCTCTTTGCGCCTTCAAGATTTCCTCTCTGGTTGACCTTCTAACAAATTTTACATGTATCTCTCTGGGTACTTCATTCATCCTAGCATATGCAGAATTTATTCTGTAGACTAGGTCAATGTCCCCTCTGATCTCATCTTTAGGTTTATGTAAATAGTCTGCAATAATTGTACTCATAAGATCAGGGAGACATTCACCATCCATCTCAGAAACATTCTGGAATCTCAAAAAATATGTCATCCTTTCCAAATCAATCCTAGTCACATGCGCATTTATTTCCACAACCTCATTAGAAACATTTTTAATCTCTCCCTTAGCCCCCTCCAGCCCCCCTTTCAATTCTTCATTCTTCTGTGTATTCTCAAGCACTTGTTTTCGAGTATCCAATAATTCCTTTTTAAAGTTGACATTTTCTGCCCTCTGAGCCTTAATTTCTGATACCAAATTTTGTATAACAGTTTCAAGGGCAGTCATTCTTTGTTCAAGGCTTGCGAGCGTTGCTTCTTGTGCCATGTTTAGCTATTAAAATCCGTGCCAGTAAAATGGCGTTTTTAGGGTGGGGCTGGTAAGGCAGATCAGGAGTCCAGAGTTCTCAAAGTTGTACAGCTGCAAAATTCAGAAACCAACAGAGAAACGCTTTTCCAACTCCATAGGTATAATAACGAAGGCAATCCAGAAAGGAAAACACAAATCCAAAAAAAAAAAATTCTTCATCAATAATTAGAGGAAGTCCAAGTCGCAAAGAGACACTGGTAATTTTCCATAGGTCATAGTCAGTCGGGGACAAAGAGAAGCCATTTTCCGCCCAAACTCAGAGCCCGAGGGAGAAAGCGGTTAAAAAGCAAAAAAGAAACTGTTTCAGCCAGACCTCGAGACATAATTGCAAACAAGCCACAAAGTACTTTCCCTTGTTAGATACCATCCAGATTAAAAGTTTCCGATTCCTCTCAACGAGGCATTTCCGAGTGCCGCTTTTAGTCCAAGGGGTTTTTTTTAGAAACAAACGCCCCCCTCCAGTCCCTTTCAGCCCGGCTGACAGTACACAAAAAAAAGTTTTAAACGCTCACTCTCCGCTCGCAGCTGAGGTCCCGAAAAGCCTCCCGACTCTTCCGATCTTCTCTCTTCATAGAATTAAATGGTGCCGCCAACCTTTGGCGAAGGGAAGACCCCCCGCAGCATGTCCTCTTCCGCCTAAGCCGAGGAGCAGGGTCGCTCTCCCCAATGCTGCGGGGGGGGGGGCTTCCCTGTCGAGCCGGCTTTACGGGAGAAGCCCCAAACAAGGGGCTTCTCGCCCCCGTGGGGGGGCAGGAAAAAGATCAAAACGGCGAGCGAACCCTAAGTTCGCCCGTCGCCGCCGGAGCCGGAACCGAAAGCCGACTATCTCTGGTTTTTAATGAAGAAATATTTTCTTTTGGATTTGTGATTTCTTTTCTGGAGTACCTTCGCTATTACATCTATTGAGTTGGAAAACTGTCTCTCTCTTGGTTCCTGTATTTTACAACGTTACAACCTTGATCAGAACTTTTGGCTCCCGGTTAGTCTCACCAACCCCACCCTGAAAACGCCATTTTGGTGGCATTGATTTTAACAGTTAATTATGGCTCAAGAAACAGCACTGACAAGTTTAGAACAACGGATGGCTTCTCTTGAAACTGTTATACAAACTTTGGTACATGAGATTCAAGCCCAGAGGGCAGAAAACATCAATTTCAAGAAGGAGCTATTGGACACACGGAAGCAAGTGCTGGAAAACACACAGAAGACTGAAGAATTGGAAGGGGGGTTGGCGGGGGTTAAGGGAGAGATTAAAAATGTTACTAAAGAGGTTGGGGAAACAAATGGGCATGTGTCTAGGATAGATATGGAAAGAATGACATATTTTTTGAGATTTCAGAACGTTCTTGAGGAATCTGGTGAATGCCTCCCTGATCTTATGAGCACAATTTTAGCAGACTATTTACAAAAACCTAAAGATGAGATCAGGGGGGACATTGACCTAGCCTACAGAATTAACTCAGCATATGCCAGGATAAATGAAGTGCCTAGAGAGATACATGTGAAATTTGTTAGAAGGTCAACCAGAGAGGAAATCCTGAAAGTGCAGAGAGGTAGTCCATTAATCTACCAACAAAAAGAGGTTGCTATCTTGAAGCAGATCCCTAGAAAGATTCGAGAAGCAAGGAGGAAATTTTCCTTCTTGTCTAAAATTTTATTTGATCATGGGATTTGGTTCAAGTGGGTGACACCCGAAGGGATGCTGGTGTTCTGGGAAGGAGGAAGAGTGAGGATTAAAACAGTTGCTGAGGCGGAAGCCTTTCTTAAAAAACATTCCTCTATCCTGGGGGAAGATCCAGGGGGGACGGAGGGGGCCACGGCCCCGCCTACTGGGGGCCTGGAAGAAGAAAAAGAAGATTCAATTGCCAAGAGACTTAGATCAAAAAAATAACTTTGCCTTGACTTTTCTTTTTGAACAATTTTGCATAATATTTGTATTTGGATTTTTTGTAAAGGACTGACAGTATTGAATTGAGAATTTAGATATATGTACACGCTTTCACTTTGTAGTTTGATGAAAAATGTTTTTCTTTTTATTGTTATTAATGTATTTTGAGGTCCCGGAAGAGCCGACGACCTCGACGTGAATGCTTTAAAAATTTCTTTGTATCCCTTACCCTATCCTACAGAAAAAAATGTAAAACCAATAAAACTTTTTCAATAAAAAAAAAAAAAAAAAAGACTGCCGGCAAGAACCCCTCACTCAAAGAAGCGTTCACCAACTCTTGGAACCAGCCTCGTGTAACCTCCCAGGATGCCAGTACAAGCCAGGAGGGATACGGGTCCAATAAACATGTGGTGGCTCTCAGTCGCCCACGTAACCTATCCATATCTTCGGAAGCAACAGAGTCAAACTCCTCCTACAATGGTATCTCAAGACTAGCTTCCAACAATCCCTCCAGACCACTCTAAGTGGAGATCAACTCGTTCTGAATCTGAGCGATTTTATCCTGCAGATAAACACCAAATTCCTCTGCTCGACCCTGCAGAGGAGCTTCCCGCGGCCTCTGTTGAAGGAGGGAGTGGGTCACCCCAAACAGGGCGGCAGGGCGGTTCTCTGCGGATGCGATGAGTGGCACAATGATGACGCTTGGCCACTCTCATCGCCACAAGGTAAGTCCTCAAATTTACAATACACAATCGGACCACACGGCCCCCACTCGACTCAAGCGGCTAGAAATGACGGGAGCAGTTTAAAATTGAAGAAACCTGGTATGTCTGAAGATCGTGGAGAAGCTGGGAGAAGCTGAATTGGAGAAGGAAAGTAGGAGGAATAAGTGGATGAGAGAGAGGGGGGGATGGAGAAAGAACGTTTCCAAAGAAAGATGTAAGGAGGAGCTGAGATGAGCTGAAATGGAGAAGGAAAGAAAGAGGAATAAGAGAAAGAGAGAGAGAGAGAGAGTGGAGAAAGAACGCTTCCAAGAAAGATGAAATGAAGAGCAGAGAGGAACTGAATTTGAGAAGGAAAGCAGAGGATCAATGAGTAAGAGACAGAGAGAGGGGATGGAGAAAGAACGTTTCTGAATAAAGATGAAAGGAGGAGCAGAGAGGATCTGAAATGGAGATGGAAAGTAAAAGGAATTAAGAGAAAGAGAGAGGGGGGGGATGGAGAAAGAAAGTTTTTCCGAATAAAGAGCAAAGGAGGAGCAGTGAGGAACTAAAATTTAAGAAAATAAGAAGAATAAGTGAAAGAGAGGGGGAGGGGGGATTGGATAAAGTATGTACCGCAGTCGGCGAAACAAAGTCTGAGGGGTTTTTTAGGGAAATTTCTTATTCGTTTTTTAGGGGGTTCCAGGGAGAGGGGTGGGGTTAGTCAGGCTGAGGGTGGGACCAAAACCAATCCGACAGGTGGAAGTAAAAAGGCAGCGGATGGGTCTATTAAGGAGAGGGGGACTAGGGACATTCCGGAAGAAGGTTATTTTATTCCAACGGTCGTGGGGAGGCGCAGTTGTGATGGTAGACAAGGATTCCATCACCAGTTGGGCAAACGTGGCCGATGGCTACAAGCGGTTGCATGTCCCAACCCCCGCAATCTAGGTGGTCAGGGCTTACAGAGCTGCGCATGCGCGACGGATGGCGTCGCGTCCCTGAGTGTGATGGCGACCGGCGGCTTTTCTGGCATTTGAGGACGCTGCCGGCCCCTTTGGAACATCTAGGGGGGCCGGCCCAGCTAGCTGAGAATTCTGCCGTCACACCGAGGCTATTTTGGGGCCGGATGGTGTGACGGCCGAGACAGGAGAGGTGGGGAAAGATTGAAGATCGAGTAGAGGAGTGGTGGAGCGGCGCGCGAAAGGCCGGCGGGCGCGTTTGGATGAAGCTGGCGGCGGGGACAGCGGCAGGGACAGCGCAGCGCGGCCGTGATGTACGTCCTGGTAAGCCTGGCGGTGGGAACGGCCCGGCGTGGCCACAACGTGCACCTAGATGGGCCCGGCGTTCAGATCAGCGCCCCCCCATTAGGCCTCCAGCCGCAGCGCGGCCTGGCGCCCCCAATTCTCTCCAATGCCTCAGCGCTCCCAGCCCCCCCCCCTCAGTGAAATACCTAGGGCTGGGGGGGGGCGAATAGAGACCAGCCCCAGCGTGGTGAAGGGCAGCGAGAGGCGCGGCCTTGGAGCAGCCCAGTTGGCCTGTTAGACCTGGTAAGCCTGTTAAGCCCGATGAAAGATCTCCCCACGGCAATAACATCATCCGGGCGAGGGCGTGTGAGAAACGGCGAGAGGCTCGGCCTTGGAGCGATCCTGGTAGGCCTAGCAGGCCCGGCGAAAGATCTCCCTCCCCTGGCAATAACATCTGCTGGGGGAGGGTGGGCGGTGAATGGAGAGGGAGTAGGCCTGGATCGACCCTGGCAGGCCTGTAGGCCCGACAAAAGATCTCCCCCCCTGGAAATAACATCGGCCATGGGATGGTGGGCAACGAATTGGCGAGAAGCTCGGCCTTGGAGCGACCCAAAACAACAACAATGCTGATGTGGTCTGGCTGGTCCAGTGAAAGACCTTCTCTCTCCGATATAACATCTCCAGCAAACATCCGGCAAACATCTCTGGGACTGGCAATGGACGATGGAAAATAGATCTTCCACAATTCCAGGAACATCTGCCCTCTTCAATACCATCTGACTTTTATACAGCTCTATACCATCTGACTGTATATATGCACACTATACTATCTGACTGCACTTTATTTCTCTCCTCTACTCTAATTCCAACTTGCAATACACCAACTTAGGCGCCCTCTCTGTAAGGCCAGGGCCGCTTTAAATATGCTGCTATCTTACTCGAGGACAGACCTCCTCTGTCTGCGAGTCTCCCCTCTCGCAGTTGTGGCCCCCTTTTTTATCTTGGGCCCACCTCAAGGATGGGTTGTTGGATCCTGAGAGGTGGGCAAGACGTAAGCTCAGGGGGTTTCTGGGTAAAATTTTAATTCGACTTTTAGGGGGTTCCAGGGAGGAGGGGAGGGTTAGTCAGGCAGGGCTATAGGCCGGCCAGCGGAAGCAGGAATCGGAGGAAGGGGGTGGGGGTTGTTCCCATAGAGGTATTTTCCATCAGATCGGTTTTGGGAAGGGGCAGGGGCGGGGGAGACGGGGTGGACATTACCTGTTGGAGGACCGTGGCCGCTGGTTACGGGCGGTCACGCGCTCCAACCCCCCATGCCCCCATCGCAGACTAGGTGGGCAAGAACCACAGATCCGGGGCCCTAGGCTGATGTTATGCAACGCCAGGTCCGTGGTACAAAAAGCCCCCCTCATCCATGATTTTGTGTCAGAGGGGGACCCGGACCTGGTGGGTATCACGGAAACCTGGTTGGGCCACGAGGGAGGATTACCCCTCGTGGAAATGTGCCCACCAGGCTACCGAGCCTTCCATCAGCCTAGGGCCCTAGGGAGGGGTGGGGGTGGCGATTATGGTTAGGGAAGGTCTTGAGCCGAAGGAGACCATGATCCCTCAGACAACCGGGTGTGATTCCCTCCTCGTGAAGTGGGGCCTAGAGAGGCAGTTGGGCATGTTAGTTGTATACCTGGCTCCTCGCTATGCAACAACAGCCCTGCCCGAACTCCTAGAGGTGATAGCCGGGGCGGCGGTTGAGACCCCCAGACTTTTGGTCATGGGGGACTTCAACCTGCCGTCAGTAGGCGAAACCTCTGGTGCAGCTCGGGAGTTTATGGCTTCCATGACAGCTATGGACCTGACCCAGATAGTTTTAGGCCCTACTCACGAGGGTGGACACACCCTGGACCTTATCTTCGTCTCGGGACAGTGGAGTCATGATCTGGGAATCGGGGATTTAGCCATCACACCCCTGTCATGGACAGATCACGCTCTCCTTCGACTGGACTTTCCGATCGCCGCTCCTCACCGCGGGGAGGCGGAGCGTGATATTCCTATATGGTTCCGCCCCAGGTAAGGTTCCAGAGGGAGCTTGGGCCAATTCCTGTGGACTTGCCCCGCGACTCGACTGAGGACCTAGTGGCTGCATGGTTAAGTGCGGCCACGGGGGTCTTGGACCGAGTCGCGCCCTTGCGGCGACGAACCACCCAGGCTCCTTGGTTCACCGAGGAGCTTAGGGAGATGAAACGCCACAAGAGACGCCTAGAGAGCAGATGGAGATCTTCTCACTCCGAAGCCGACCGAACACTATGAGAACCTATATTAGGTCATACTTAGTGGCGATAAGGGTGGCCAAGCGTGAGTATTGTGCCACCATTATTGCATCCGCAGATAACCGCCCTGCCACCCTGTGTGGGGTGACCCGCTCCCTCCTTCAAGAGAGGCCGCGGGAAGCCCCTCTACAGGGTCGAGCAGAGGAATTTGGGATTTATCTGCAGGAGAAAATCACTCGGATTCGGAATGAGTTACCCTCCATCGACAGCGGTCCAGTCGGATGCTCCGAGGCTGTCCTTGAGACACCATCTTGGGAGGAGTTTGACTTTGTTACTACCGAGGATATGGACAAGCTGTCAAAGAGACTTAAGGCTACCACATGTTTATTGAACCCGTGTCCCTCCTGGCTTGTACTGGCATCCTGGGAGACGACACGAGGCTGGCTCCAGGGCATTGAGTGAGGGGTCCTTGCCTGCCGTCTTGAAAGAGGCGGTAGTAAGGCCCCTCCTCAAGAAGCCATCCCTGGATCCAGCATTATTAGAGAACTATCGTCCGGTCTCCAACCTTCACTTTTTAGTGAAGGTTGTAGAGAGTGTGGTGGCCCAACAGTTTCCGTGACACTTGGAGGAAGTTGATTATCTAGACCCGTGCCAGTCTGGCTTCCGACCCAGTCACAGCACCGAGACGGCATTGGTCGCGTTGGTCGAAGATCTCTGGAGGGCGCGGGATAGAGGATATTCCTCTATCCTAGTCCTATTAGACTCTAAGCGGCTTTTGATACCATCAACCATAGTATCCTATTGCGGCGACTGGGGGGGTTGGGGCTGGGAGGCACCGTTTTGCGGTGGTTCTCATCCTACCTCTCTGGTCGGTCGCAATATGTGTTGGCAGGGGGGCAGAGGTCGGCCTCGAGGCCCCTCATATGTGGAGTACCTCAGGGGTCGGTCCTCTCGCCCCTACTGTTCAACACATATATGAAGCCGCTGGGTGAGATCATCCGTGGTTTTGGGGTGGGATATCATCTGTACGCTGATGATACTCAGCTGTACATTTCCACCCCAAACCATCCCAACGATGCCGTCGAGGTGATGTGCCGCTGTCTGGAAGCCGTGCGGGCCTGGATGGGAAGGAACAGACTCAGACGCAACCCGTCCAAGACCGAGTGACTGTGGTTTCTGGCATCCCAGTACAACCAGTTGACTCCATCACTGGCCATAGGGGGCAAACATCTACCCCCCATGGATAGGGCATGCAACTTGGGCGTCCTCCTTGATGCGTGGCTGTGCATGGAAGATCAAGTGACGGCCATGGCCAGGAGGGCGTTTTACCAGGTTCACCTGGTTCGCCAGTTGCGTCCCCTAGTGGACCGGGATGCCCTTTGCACAGTCACTCATGCCCTCATGACATCCCGACTGGACTACTGCAATGCTCTCTACATGGGGCTCCCCTTGAGGTGCACCCGAAGACTGCAGCTTGTCCAGAATGCGGCCGCGTGGGCAGTTATGGGCACCTCTAGGTTTTCCCATGTAACACCGCTCCTGCCCGAGCTGTACTGGCTGCCTGTTGTCTTTCGGGTGCGCTTCAAGGTGTTGATTATCATCTTTAAAGCGCTCCATGGCTCGGGACCTAGCTATCTGCGGGATCGCATCCTGCCCCATACATCCCTTCGACCGATTCGTTCCCACAGAGAGGGACTTCTCCGGGTGCCATCCACTAGGCTATGCCAGCGGGTGACGTCCGGGGGAAGGGCCTTCTCTGTGACGGGCCTGACCCTCTGGAACAACCTTCCCCCCGAAATTAGAACAACTACGGACCTCCGCTCCTTCCGTCAAAAACTAAAAACTCACTTCTTCTGTCTGGCCGGCTTGGCTTAATCGACCCATTTACCTCAAGCTGAATACTCAAATTGTTTTATTAGTGATTTTTAGGGGTATTAATTTTTAGATAGTTGGGGATTTTAGCACAGGGTATAGGTTTAATTCATTTTAAATTTGTATGATAATGTCTGTTGGTTTTTTTATATGTGTTTTTTAATTCCCTGTGCACCGCCTCGAGTCCCTTTGGGGAGAGAGAGCGGTTTACAAATTAAATAATAATAATAATAATAATAATAATAATAATAATAATATTATTATTATTATTATTATTATTATTATTATTATTATTATTATTATTATTATTATTATTATTATTATTATTATTATTATTATTATTTCCTTCCGAATTTCATTTAATAAAATTTCCAACATTAATATAAACAGCAAAGGAGAGAGGGTGCATCCCTGTCTGACTCGCTTTTTTATTTTGATCTTCTCTGTTAGTTCTCCTTTCATCAGAACTTTGGCTGTCTGACTGTTATAAAGTCCTTCTATCATTTTTGTAAATTTTTCTCTGAATTTCACCTTGTCCAATAGTGTAATTATAAATTTCCAGATTACATTGTCAAATGCTTTTTGTGCGTCAAGGAAAACCAGTACCATTTGTTTTTCTAGATGTGCCTCTATTATGTCTAGGATGACTCTCGTATTATTTTAAATGTGTCTGTGAGGTAAAAATCCATTTTGGTCTGGGTGTATTCGTTCATTTAAAACCTGTTTAATTCTTCCTGCCATAATTGCTGTAAATATTTTATAATCAGAATTTAGTAATAAAATTGGCTTGTAATTTTGAATTTCTTGTAAATTGGTTTCTTCTTTTGGGATTAGCGATATTATTGCTTCCGTCCATGATTCAGGCATCTTAGCCTTTCCTAAGACTTCATTAAACATTTCCACTCCTAGCTCATCCAGTATTATTTTATTATATTTGTATAGCTCCACGGTATTCCGTCTGGTCCTGGGGCTTTATTATTTTTCTGTTTTTTCAGGACTAATTCCACTTCAGCTAACGTTATTGGCCTGTTTAATGCCTCCCATTGTTCTTTTGAAATTGGTGTTATCTTTTCTGTGTTTAAATATTGTTTTATCTTGGTTTCCTTCATGTTATCTTTTGCGTATAGTTTTGTGAAATATTTATGAATGATCTGCTTCTTTTCTTCTATTTTGTATTGAATTCTTCCCTCCTCATCTTTTAATTGGTATATCGTCCTTTTCTCTCTTTCATTCTTCAATCTGTATGCCAGCCAACATCCAGGTTTGTTGGCTTGTTCAAAATAATTTTGTTTGGCCGCTTTAATTTTCTGTGCTAAATCTTTTTGAGCTATTAAATTGATCTTATGTTTTATCATCTCCTTTTCTTCTTTATAATTTTATTCTCTGGGTCTCTCTGTAATTCAGCTATGACTTCCATGAGTTCTTTTTTCATACATTCTTGTTGCTCTTTTTGTTTTCTAGTTTTCCTCGCAATGTAGGCGATCGTGAGACCTCTTGTGTATGCTTTCATAGTATTTTTTTTTCTGTTCATTCCCATAACAGGTTTGCCTTGATCATCTATTAACTGCAGTATTTTCTTTGATTCTCTCTCTTTTCTCAGTTTATATGCCAACCATCTGCCTGGTTTATTAGCATTTTCAAAATAATTATGTTTAGCACCCTTAATTTTGGGGGCTAATTCCTCCTTTTCCATTAACCCAATTTTGTGTTTGATTGTATCCATTCTTACTTTAACATCCTTCTTTTGTGGGGAATTCTGTAGTTCTTTTTCAAGACCCTCATATTCATTATTAAGTCCTTTAAGTATTTGTCTTTTCTTTATATTTCTCTTCCCTGTATAGTCAATTATCAGGCCTGTGGTATAGGCCTTCATTGTATCCCAGAGGTTCTGCATTGATGTCTCCTCTTTTCTGTTTTCTTTAGAGAAAAAGGCCAATTCCTTTTCAATTTTCTGTACAAAGTCTTTCTCTTTTAATATAGTGTTGTTTAATGTCCACCTAGATCTTTTTCTTTGTTCTTTCCATTTAATTATCATTGGGTTGTGGTCTGCCCAAGTACTTGTTTCAATCTCAATTTCCTGTATATTGTAGATCAATTCAGTCGCTACCCAAATCATATCAATTCTCGAATAATATAAATGTCTATTGGAATAAAAAGTACAGTGGTATCTCGCTTCACGAACTTAATTGGTGAAATGACTCTGGTCGCGATCCGAAATGGTCGTGAAGCGAGGCACAATTTCCCATAGGGTTCAATGTAAATCCGGTTAATCCGTTCTGACCTTGTTTTTGGGTCGTGATTTTTGAACGGACTCTGTTCGCGTTGCGAATTGGTCCTGAAGAGAGGCACAGTTTCCCATAGGGTTCAATGTAAAGCAGCTGAGGGGCGATGGAGCAAGCCAGCATGACTTTCGCCCGTCTCTTTCCGGACTCGGCGCTTCTGCTTGTCGGGACGCTTCCCAAAGCCAGCAGCCGCGCGGCCAGCCACTCCGTTTCTCCGTCTTACTCATCGGTCGCCTCTTGGGGTCCGGACCCACCGCCGCCGCCGCCACACCGCCGCCGGGCTGGTGAGGGTGGAACGGCGGCGGCGCAGGGGCGGCAGGTCCGGACCCCGAGAGGCGACCGATGAGTAAGACGGAGAAACGGAGTGGCTGGCCGCGCGGCTGCTGGCTTTGGGAAGCGTCCCGAGAAGCAGGAGCGCCGAGTCAGGAAAGGGACGGGCGAAAGCTGCAAAATCCGGCCGGGAAGGCAGCTCTTTCCCCCTCCCCGCCTTCGCTTCCCAGCTGGGCTCTGCAGCTTTCTCCCGTCCCGAGAAGCAGGAGCGCCGAGTCAGGAAAGGGACGGGCGAAAGCTGCAAAGTCCGGCCGGGAAGGCAGCTCTTTCGCCCTCCCCGCCTTCCCTTCCCAGCTGGGCTCTGCAGCTTTCTCCCGTCCCGAGAAGCAGGAGCGCCAAGTCAGGAAAGGGACGGGCGAAAGCTGCAAAGTCCGGCCGGGAAGGCAGCTCTCCCCCCCCCCCCCCGCCTTCGCTTACACACACACACCCGTCCCCGTCACTCACAACAACCGCGGCAGGGTGCAGCCCGGAAAAGGCGCAGTGCGAACTCACAATTCGCCTGCACCCTCAATGGACCGGCCGCCATGCGGAGTTCGTGCAGCGAGGCGGAGTTCGTGCAGCGGAGCACATTTTTTGGAAAATTTCTGGTCGTGCTCCGAATTGGTCGTGAAGAGAGGCGTTCGTGAAGCGAGGTACCACTGTATATTGTTTTTAGTAGGATTTCTTTCTCTCCAAATATTTTTTAAACGTGTCTCACCAATCATTAAAAAAAAAATTTAGGGAGTAACTTTCTATTTGACTTTGTTGTTTTTTGTGAATTGTAGTCCATATTCTTATCTATAATTCCATTGAAATCTCCCATCATGCAAATATTTAAGTAGTCCAAATCCATTATTTTCCTGTGTAATTTTCTGTAAAATTCATCTTGCTTATCATTAAGCACATAGATTGCTATTAGGAGCATTTTCTTATTATTATCCATAATTTCCACCATCAAAATTCTTCCATCATCATCTGTATAAATTTGTTCCACTGGGATTGTATATTTGATGTAAATGATCATTCCTCTTTTCTTACAGCTTGCCAATGAAGTAAATATTTTCCCCAGTTTTGGTTGCCTTAATAAGTGTTTGTGTTGCTTTTGAATATGCACTTCTTGTAGACAAATTATATCCAATTTTACTTTCCCTATTTTGTGAAATATTTTCTTTCTTTTATTTGCTGAGTTAAGTCGATTTATGTTGATTGAAATCATTTTCTTCTCTTCCATAATTATGTTTTATACATAGGATCTATTGCTCTAGTACAGTGGTCGGCAAACCACGGCTCGCGAGCCACAAGCGGCTCTTTGGCCCCTCAAGTGCGGCTCTTCCTCCACCCTTGTCAACGGCGGGACTCCTTGGGCTCCGGCTGCCCCACAGCCCAAGAGGCAGCCGTAGCCTCCCAGCCAGCATGCCAGCCACTCGTCTGCTTCCCAGGGACTGAAGAGGCTCTGTAGGGGGAGGGAGGGAACTGGCGGGCAGTGAGTGAGCTAGCGGGGCGGGCGGGCAGGGAATATTGCTGGGCACTGCCGCAGCGCCCTGTCCACCCGCCTCGTTCGCTCACCACCAGCCGCCAGTTCCCTCCCTCCCCCGCGGAGCCCCTTCAAGCCCCTGGGAAGCAGACGAGTGGCTGGCATGCTGGCTGGGGAGGCTACAGCTGCATCTTTGGCCGTGGGGCAGCCGGAGCGCTTCCCAGGGGCTGAAGAGGCTCCGCAGGGGGAGGGAGGGAACTGGCAGCCGGTGAGCCTGATAGGCAGAAGCCACACATAGGACAGGTACAAAATATCCCCAGAATGTAAAAGAGAAAATATTTACAGAATGTACAGGTCATAGATTTACAGTAAGTTGCACAGTCCTGGCTTTGCACAGGCAAGAATCCAAATGCTCAGAAATCCAATTAAATTTGAGTTTCTTTTCTGTCCTTGCTTGGAGATGGCTTTACTGACTCCTGGATTGCCTTTGGCTACTCTTTCATAGCTTTTGTCTCTGGGACATGCCGGCCACTCGTCTGCTTCCCAGGGGCTGAAGAGGCTCCGCGGGGTGGGGTGGGTGGGGAGACAGACAGACAGAGAGAGACAGGGAGGGAATCAGAGAGAGACTGACACACACAGAGAGGGAGGGAGGGAATCAGAGAGAGACCGACAGACACACAGAGTACAGAGAGAGAGACAGAGATGGCGAGGGAGGGAGGGAGGCACAGAGAGAGAATGACAGAGGGAGGGATTGAATTGGAGACAGAGAGGGAGGGAGAGACAGGCAGACAGAGATGGAGGGAGGGAGGGAATCAGAGAGAGTGACAGACACAGAGAGAGAGACAGGGAGAGACAGAGAGAAGGAGGGAGAGAAAGATAGACAGAGACACAGAATGAGTGATTAAGTGAGTGAATGAGAGACAGACAGACAGACACACACGCAGTGACAGATGGGCAGAGGGAGGAGAGAGAGAGAGAAAGAAAGAAAGAAAGAAAGAAAGAAAGAAAGAAAGAAAGAAAGAAAGAAAAAGAAAGAAAGAACTTATGACCACAATTGAGCCTAAAATTTTGGTTGCTAAGCAAGACCGTTGTTAAGTTAGTTTCACCATATTTTCCAAGTTGGCCATGCCCACCTGGTCACATGACCACTGAGCCACTCCCACAAAATAGGCCACACCTTCTTCTGGCTCTCAAAATAAATTTCAATCATTGTATTGTTGATATTTGGCTCTGTTGACTAATGAGTTTGCCGACCACTGCTCTAGTAGAGCTAGATTATCGTAGTTCCACGCTGCCTACAGCACCTTCTTCTTTCTCAGTTGAAGCTGAAGACACCGCTCGTAGTTCTGTTACTAATTCTTTATGTCCAGTCTCCTCAGCCTTTCCTCTCAGATGTTCTTCGAAGAATGCTTCTGGTTTTTCAATTGAATGTATTCTATATCTTTGTCCTTGCCATACAAACAGTAAACTTTCTGGTATCAACCATCTGTAATTAACACCCTTTTTGAGTAGAAATTGATATTCTCTTCTCGACTCTCTCACTTTTCTTGGTATTTGCTTTAAGACTACAATCTCCTTACCTTTATTCTCCAATTTTCTGTCTCTTGCTTTTTGAAGTATTTGCATCTTGATTGCTTTCTTGGTAAATCTCATGTGGACTTCCCTTGGTAGATCATTTCTCGCTGCATATCTTTTATAAACTTGAAATGCTTTGTCTAAAGCATCCACCATCTTCTCTTGGGTTAACTTGAGAACCACTGCCAAGAGGAGGGCGGAGCCATGCTGCGTCGATACAACGCGGGGTCTCAGCGCTCTGAGACCTCCATTGATACTTTTGCCGCCCCCTCGTCCATTCGGACCTAAACCGTCCTGTAGGAACGGTGACGAGGAAGACCAAGCCTTGCTGGTCACAGGGCTACCGCAAATCACGTTTGACCCAAGGGAAGAGCTTCTGCAAGGCGGCAAACAGGCAGCCCCCAGGACTGACAAAGACAGAGGTGGCTCCAGAAGGAACGAAGCAAGCTGAAAGGGAAAGTGTGAGATCGGGAAGGTATTTTCTATTTTCTTTTGAAACATTTTGCTTAAAGAATCTTTTTTTTTCTTAGTAAAACTAAAGCTTTTAATCATCAAATAAGCGGCGGAATCAATCTAATATGCTTTGAACTGGAAGGTTTCCTTTTTTCTTATTTTTCTGTAATTGTGGATTGAAGCGTTAGTAACAAGGTTGTTTTTCCTTTGAAAGTGATTGGATTATTTCTTTTCCTTTTATTTTTTGTTACTTAAAATCTTGAATTTGGGATTATTTTTAAAATTCCTCCTATGACTTATTGCTTATTTTTAAAATCCAATAAGAATTATACTCTTTACTTTTTTTAGCAATAAAGAAGAAGGATATATTAAAAAGGGGAAATCTGCAACACTGCCACTGGGAGGTCAGAGGCTGGTCTTTATGAAACAATCTATCTTTTCTTAATTGAAGCAGCTGGTTGAAGGCTGTGAAATTGTTTACTGAAACTTTCACAGCATGAATTGTTTTTAACAGGTGCTCTTTGATAACTGACAGTAATATTTTGTTTTGGAAGACACAACACAACAGGATCAAAGTAACCTAATGAAAAGATAAAATAGGCCTGAGACCAGGGTGGCAGTGAGAACCAAACTTCATCACTTTCTTGATTTATCAACATGGTTCTATATGAAGAAGAGGATACTCTAGAAAATCAGAAGGCTTTGGCTGGAATCTTAAATTTTCTGAAACAATATGGAAGAAGAATCGATAAAAAATTGGATAAACTTTTGTCTGTTACATCAAACTATGAGCAGTTGTAGACTCCAAAAACTAAAGAGAAAGAAGAAGATAGAGATATTCATTTTAGTTGAAGATAAAGATATTATGACAGAGAACTTTACTAATGGATCCAATGAGAAGGAAACTCTAAAAAGAGAATTTGAGGAACGTGACCCTCAGTTTGGTCTTCAAGGAAAAGAGGGGGGGGAGAATTGAGGATGGATGTAAGAGGAGAAATCTCTCCAGAAATATATCTGATATCCAAAGACAAACAACGTCTAAAGATAGAAACTGGGCAGCGGTATTAATTGAGAGCTATACTAGCACAATAATGTGCTAAAAGAAGTTTATAAAAAACCTGGAAAGAAGAATATAAAGAAACTGGGGCCACAAATGACAACAGAGATAAATCCAACTCACTACTGGAAAGACACTGGCTGATAATGAAAGTTGCTATCTTTTGATGATTAATAAGTAGATAGATTGTTTTAGATTATCATTGAAGGATTGTTAGTAAATAATTATCTACAATAAGAGTAACTAATAATGATGCTATAGTTTAATGATATATATTTATGTATCTAGGTATGTGTAGGAATGCATGAGTATGAAGTTGGACATCAACAATAAGACTTTTATTTAATCCCGTAGGAATGTTGATTAATGTAGTTTAACAAAATGGGGGAGAATTTTACCAAATTTTAGACTGTTTTAGATTGTTATTGAAGAACTACCAGTTAATAAACAATGAGTTATAATAAGAGCAACGGAAAAATTACGAATGATATATATATAGGTGTATGTATATATGCATGTATGTTTGGAATAGACAATAGATGCCATTATGTGGTTATGTTTAAGTAAGACTTGTCTGAAGAAGAAGATAGACCAAATATGGAATATTAGAGGAGAATTCGGGTGTAATAATATTAAGATATATAATGAATCTTTTGATTTAAAATCTATATAATGAGATTATTCATGAGTAATAATGGTTCTAGAAATGCACAAGAATTATGTGTAACCAGTCGACATACTTTCCAAAGGATACAATATAGAATTATGATTTTTCCTTTTTGTATTTTTTGTTTTATTAAAAAATTCTTAAAAAAAAAAAAAACACTGACAAAATTTCTACCATTATTTGTAACAGATTCTCACCTTTTCTATATTTTGAAATCTTAAGAAAAATTCTGACCTTTCAATCTCCCAACCCAGTATTCCAATATTATCTTTTTCCATCACGCTCAGTCTATTATCAATCTCCCCAATGTTAAGTTGTAACAAGGCTGTTAAGTGAATCTGGGTTCCACATTGACTTTGCTTGTCATAAGGTCACAAAAGATGATCATGTGAACAAGGGACAATGCAACTGTCATAAATATGAGCAAGTTGCCAAACATCCGAATTCCAATCACATGATCATGGAATGCTGCAATGGTTATTTGAAAAATGGTCATAAGTAACTACTTTTTTCAGTGGTGTAACCTTCAATAGTCACTAAACGAATAAGTGGGGGACTATTTTTACGTAAACTGTATAAAGTTGGGAGAAGCTCTGAAAAGTGGAAAAAGCAATGATATACTGATTAAGCTTAAATTATACCAAAATAGTTGATAGTGATTGTTAACAGTTAAGTTTAAAACTATTTAATAAAATATTTAATAAAATAAGAACAGATCTTGTTTTTTGTTGTAAATACAAAATTATGGCTATTATTTTAAACTATATTGCTATCATATATAAACTGATATATGGACAAGAGTATTTTCTGGATCCTATTTACAATTAAAATACTTATTCTTCAACATTGAAAGGGCAATAAACTAGCCCCAAGAATTAAATAGACTTCAGAATTTATATATCTGCAACTTAGAAATTAATACTAATTAGATAGATTAGGTATGATTATAATGAAATAGGGCTAGTGTTACTGAATTATATAATTTTAAAACATATTTGTGTCTGAGAATACATGCCTCTTATGCTTTTGTTTTATTTTATTTCTCCATAACTTTAGTAGTTTATTTTTTCCCTGGTTTTTGTTTATATTAATAAAAGTAATTTATAACTTCTGCACTTTGCATTAGCAAGTTTCTAGGCATTTTTGGTAAACATTACTATTTCTTGACGTCTGTATTTTTTTAGTATTTCAGGGCATTTAGGCCAGAATTTAGTACTTGGTCATGCTTGTTGAACCTGTGAGCAGGTATCCGCAGCATGCAGCCTTCCCTGCCAGATTTATTTGTTTGTTTGTCAATTATTTACAAGATAACAAGTATAGGTATGAACATAAACATGAACAATGGAAGTAAATACAGATAAATGGGGACAGTAAGACAGGGGTGATAGGCACGCTGGTGCACTTATGCATGCTGCCTTTACAGACCTCTTAAGAATTGGGTGAGGTCCACGATAGACAGTTTGAGATTAAAGCTGTGAGGGTTTGAGGCTGTAACAATGGAGTTGGGTAGAGCATTCCAGAGACCACTCTGTTTCTGAAGTCGTATTTTCTGCAATCGAGTTTGGAGCAGTTTACCTTGCATTTGCATTGATTGTTTGCCGTGTATTATTGTGGTTGAAGCTGAAGAAGTCGTTGAAAATGAGTAAATTGACATTTGAAATTAGAGAACAAGAAGATGAACAATTTTATAAGGTATGGGTTTTATTCTATCAGTGGTTAGATAAAAAAACATGGAAATGAAAAATGTTGGAAAATTTTTTATAATATAAGAATAATATAACGATACAAGTGGTATTATAAAGGTATATTATTATTAAATAGATTAAGAATGATGCAATGGAATGTTATTATATATATGAACCCAATACCTAGAATATCTTGTTCAAAATGAAGGAATAATAATTGCAGCTGAACAAATGATGTACAATGATAATAATGTAGTTATATATAGTTGTTGGATAATTTGTGATTTTATATACAATTGAAAGTGGTGACTATGGAAAAGATGCACAAAAGCCATGTAACCAAACGACACACTATATGTAATTGAAGAAGGCTTTATGTTTTATGTCTTGTTTGTCATTGTTTGTTTAAAAATAAAAAACTTTTACAAAAAAAGAAGAAGTCGTTAACAGGCAAAATGTTATAACAGACAATTTTGAGTACTTTGCTTAGATTGAACCGAAGGTGGCAAAGTTCCAGATTGACCAAGCCCAAAATTTCAAGCCTTGTGGCATTGACTTTCTAGGGAGGCTAGCAGAGAAAACTGCAAATAATGATCATATGATCACAGGGCATTTGGGAACCAATCATAAATGTAAATAGTATGCTAAATTCCCTTATAACAACCACATACATGATGGACAGAAGGGCTTTACAATCTGCAAAGCAGATTTTGAATGGTTGTTAAACAACCAATTGTAAGTTGAGGAGTTCCTGTATTTGTTCAATAAACCTTTAAGACTTTTTAAAGTCTATTAGGTTTGAAGTACTCATGAATTTATAACATTTTTAACATATCTAAACTGTATTTTGATTACATTTACAGACCCCAAGGGAGAGAGGCACCTAAAGCTCTACTCAATTTAACACTGCTTTTATATAATATCAATCAATCAGAAAACAGCTGGAAGGGACCTTTGAGATCTTCTAGTCCAGCCCCTGCTCAAGAGGAGACCCTATACCATTTCAGACACATAACTGTCCAGTCTCTTCTTAAAAACCTCCAATAATGAAGCGCCCACAAGTTCTGAAGGCAAGCTGTTCCACTGGTTAATTGTCCTCATTGTTTTGAAGTTCCACCTTAATTACAGGTTGCCTCTCTCCTTGATTAATATCCATCTATTGTTTCTTGTCCTACCTTCTGCTGCTTTGGAAAATAAACTGACCCCTTCCTCTTTGTGGCTGCTTCTCAAATACTGGAATACTGTTATCATGTCCCTGCTAGTTTTTCTTTTCTCTAGACTAGCTAAACCCAAAACCCAAAGTTCTTCTTTGCACTTTTCCCCAAAATCTCAACATCTTTTTTGTAATGTGGTGACCAAAATTGAATGCAGTATTCAGGTGTGGCCTTACTAAGGTTTAATAAAGCGGTGCTAATACTTCACATGATTTTGATTCTGTCTCTGTTTATACAGCCAAGGGTTGTATTAACTTTTTTTGGCTAATACAATTTGGCTAGTCAAGGTTAACTTTAAAACTGAGTTTGGTGTTTAGAAAAGCCTATTTTATCTAGTTCATTTTACAATAAAAGTGTCAATTTCTGAAAATATTAGTAAATGCCTTCATATAATACTATCAACACAATACAGCCTTCACTTTAAAAAATCAGAACAAACCTTGTTATACCTTGTTATACTAACCTGTAACAACAGATGTATGTTCATCTCCACATGACATGTGTAAAGGCTTGTCATTTTTAAACCAAAACTTGCTAGGTACATTTTCTGCAAATTTGCTTTTCCCAAATGTGAATATAGCACCTGATTCTAAAAAGAAAGCACTTAAATATTAGTCTGAAATCAATGTTATATAATTTTACTAACAACTAATTTTGCCACTTAATGTCAAAATAGTGGCACTGTATACCTTTCTTTTTCAAAGTCTTAATTTTGCCCATATAGATAGAGACATTTATTCCATAACTAACTATTACTCACACCCTAATAACTATCAAATGGCATCACATAAAGTACTGGCTGGTTGGTGTATGTTTCTCCTTTACATTCAGAATACAAGTAAAATGAAAATACAATATAACTTATCATTAAAGTTGTCATACACAAAACAGCACTCAAAATAAGTGATGTATTCTCCCTACCAATATCTCATACCTCTTCTTTTGGCGGTACAAAAATCTACTGGTTCATTATTTAATAAGAGTGCAATAGGAAACATGACCAGAGGATGCTGTGCTCACATTAAGAAGTACAGCAACTCCCCAAAATTTCCAGAGCACACCAAAATAATTCTTCAAAAACAAAGAAAAAGGCCATAGAGCATCTTATTGTATTCACCTTTTTTCTACATTATTTTCAACACATATATTACAAAGCACATACAGTATGTATCCTGTAGTTCAACAGTCATGAAAGGCCTTATACTAGAACTTTAGCCTTCACCGAGTTTTTAGAAAGAAGCAGATGGAATTGCCTTACAACATTCTCACTAGAAACCTGAAGTCTCAAGCCTCCTTCTTCCGTTCAGTTATATATGCCGCAAAGTCAGCAACCTATGAAAATTAAGGTTATTGGGGGTAGAGTGCAGGCTAAACTTTATGCTTTTACTCCGCAAACTGAAAAAGGAGATATACTCAGAAGACCGAGAACGAGAAGACAAAAGCCATGACTGAAATGCACCCCGCTTCCGTCCTTTGCAGCTCACGGACTAAAACCTTCAAGGGCGCCTTCCGAGGAAATGAGGTCCCATTACAACAGGGCTGAGCAGCAAGCAGAGGAACGACGGGAGCGGAGAAGAGATGAGCAAGCGACGAAGCACCCGCGCCGGCTCGCTAGGCAAAGCCCGCAGACGGCACCAAAAGCGAAAGGGGGATGCCGGCACCAATCGGCTAATTTCCCGAGGTGAGGACAGGACTCACCGGGTACCTGCTCCTCGTCCTCCCCCATGACGGGCAGGAGGGGGGAAGGGGCGGTGCCGGGCTGGTAGATGGATCCGCAAGCCGCCCCGAGCCCGGAAGTAAACAAATCATCTGCCATTAGCAACGAAGACCAGCTCTACCATAGAGTACTTGTAAAGCTGCATAGAGCGTAAGCGGTGGGCACCATAGAGTACCATTCTCCCTTTGGCCTCCTGGTCGCGTCGTCCCCTCCCTCCCCCCAAACGAAGCAATTACTAAGGTTGCGAGCTGCGGTTTAAATGTATCAGAAGCCGGGCTTCCTAAGCCAATAAATAAACTCCTCCATAAACATTATTCAAGAGAGGAGAGGCTCCGTTGTGCACGTTTAAATACATACCTGTAAAGAATTATGGCTAGTAGTGCAGTTAGTAAATCTAGATTCTGAACAAGCAGAAGTGAGCATATTACATTGAGGTACACAGATTTACTTCAGGCTGGCATGACACCACTGTAAAATTATCTCCTCCCCTGTATATGAAGGATCGGATGATATATGTACAGATGAGGCCCTGAGAATCAGAGGAAGGGTCATATTTGGAGATAGGAACCAGGTGTGGATGTAATGGACACGGGAGTGAGGAATATGAATTCTGATAAAAGCATCTAAAGCATGAAACTAGGACACTTTGCAAGATACCCGTCACCTGGGGTGAAAAACAGGTGAGGTGACATTTAGCTATTTTACATAGCAAGCTAAAGGTTTAGGGGGCTGTAATCCAAATAACCAATCATCTGTTTTGCATGCATTATTAGGGAAAAGGCAAAGGGTTGGATGGTATCACCTTTGTATTCAGCGCCTTGGTACCTTTCCAAGGTCCTAATATAGCAAGGTGCGTTGCATAAATTCGAATAAATTAAATTACGCCACCCTGGGTCCTTTTTAGGAGAAGGTGTGGGGTATAAATTCGAATAAATTAAAAAACAATTAGTGAAAACTTTTTTTAAAAAACAAAACATTACAATAAAACATCTATTTTATTTGGAGTTTTTATACAATGCTGTGCTTCCATCCTACTTTCCACATGCTATGAGAGATTCTGTAAAAATTGAGACTAGGAATTATTTAAAACATAAAATCCTTATAAACTAACAGATAGCTTTACAGCCAGAAATACAGGTAGTCCTCAACTTACAACCACAATTGAACCCAAAATTTCTGTTAAGTGAAACATTTGTTAAGTGAGTTTTGCCTCATTTTACGACCTTTATTGCCAAAGTTGTTAAGTGAATCACTGCAGTTGATAAGTTAGTAACCTAGTTAAATGAATCTGGCTTCCCCATTGACTTTGCTTGTCAGAAGTTTACAAAAGGGGATCACGGGATGACCGTGGGACACAGCAATGGTTATGCATATGAACCAACTGCCAAGCATCTGAATCTTGATCACATATGCCCCCCTCTGTTACACACCCACACTCTCAACGCATACATACTTGTGAGAAAAAAGAAGAGCTAGAGAATGAGATAATTCTCTAGCTATATGTGTATGGAACATCTGCATGGATGCAACATTATCATAGCAGAATAATAAATTAGCAGAGTTGGAAGGGAGCTTGGAGGTCTTCCTGATCAGGCAGGCAACTCTGTACAGGCAGACACTTTTTCTCCAGGAACATGATCTGACCTTTAGCAATATGGGAAAAACTTTGGAATGGACCATAAGTACTGCAATCACATGCTGATCTTGTCGTCTAATGATGCAACTATGAATTTTGCAACTCGGCTAACTATTAACACTTTATCTGTAGTATTTGTGTCATTACATACCTTGCTTGTAGATTTAACAAATACTAAAGATAATACAGTCTCATGATCATTTATCTTCACTGCTCCACTGAAAACCAGAGGATTCACTATTTCGTCTGGCTCTGATTAGAACATTTTCTTCTACAACTAAAATTAATAAATATGTTTAATTTCAGATTCCTGATTAATACAGCAAATATACACAAAATCAAGCATTCAGTACAATGTATTAGGTAAGTGTTTAAATATCTGACAGGTGAATCTTACAGGCTGTTCTTTAATATATGCTATAAAATGTATGATTGATAGTCTATATCTTCACTTTTAGTGTTAATTTATATACCAAACTATAAAACTAAAACAAATCAATTTTATTGAAAAATACTGTTGATGATATTACAGTCTTTGTTTCTAGAGTATGTGATAATTGTATGTATCAGAAATAATTTGCATATCTACTTCAAATCAGTGATATATTCTATTATTTACAAATGGTTTGACACTTTTCTCTCTGATATAGCTGAGAAATTATACCAAGTTCTTTTACAAGTGTGGAGAAGGGAGACAAATCTTAGAAAAATTAATAAGAGCAACTTATTTAATTTGACATGAATCATTTTTCATTGTCTCAATATAATGTGAAAGGAAATATCGTGGCAGTAAATGTAATGTTAACTAAATCTTGGAATAATGCTAATGTGGCCAAAAGAATTGAATTATATTGTCAAAAACGCCAAAAGAAAGAAGACTGTATAGTTATTAGAAAGACACAGGTTGTTAATGAAAGTTGATAATAAAAAAAGTAGTTAATTTTTTGTAATTAATAAGTAGTAATTTAGTAATTTTAGATTGTTTTATATTGTTATGTTAAATAGATAATTGATAATGGTGACAAGATATAAAAATGTGTTGGTTTGATGAGAGGAAGTTGGGTAATAAATAATAAATGTTTTTTCGTTAATAAATAATTAACTACAACAACAATAATGAAATGACAATGGATATCGTTTAATAATATATATAGATACTGGCTTAGTAAAAGAAATTTGATTTTAAATTGTAAACAGCGATTTGGAAAAAAGATCTAGAAATGTTAGTAATTATTTTTTATTCAGAACTTGTCATAAAAGGATCATAAAAGGAGGCAACAGCAAATAACTTTTGGAGGAAAAAACTTGCCATGAAAACTGCAGGGATTTGTCCAGGCAGTCTCCAAGAATCAGACACAATTGAACAGAAGAAAAAACCTTTATTCTACATGCCAGTATGGCTAGTGGGCTATTAAAAGATGGGTCAAATTGCTGAAAGTTATGAATATTATCAGTAGCTATCAGTGGTGGGTTTCAAATTTTTTTAGAACCTATTCTGTAGGTGTGGCCTATTTTGTGGGTGTGGTGGTCATGTGACCGGGTGAGAGTGGCCAACTTATAAAATGTGGTGAAACTCATTTAAAAATGCTCTTGCTTAGCAACCAAAATTTTGGGCTCAATTGTGATAAGTTCTCTTTCGCAGAGATCTCAGAGGTCTCCTTGGTTTATTGAGGTGTTTCGGAAAATTAAGCAGGTATAGAGACACTTAGAGCACAGGTAGAAGGAAATAAAGAATTAATGTGATCATGCACATTTACATACTCCTTTTCGAGACTATAGAGAAATGAATAATTAGAGGGAACATAAATGATCACTTAATATTGATTATTTTTGAAAAGCAAGTTCTTAACTATAAATATTGTTGTCTCTTCCCTCCTATCCAATAGTTCTAAATATGGGCAACCTATTGAAACTTCCACTAAGTTAAAAGGCCAGGACCTCTTAACCCTACAAAACTATACACCTGATGAAATCAAATATTTGCTTTGGGTAGCATCAGATTTGAAAAACAGAATCAAATACAAAAAAGAGGTAATATGAATACTTTTGCTCTCATTTCTTTATGCTTTTTCTTTCCATAGAATCTTGTGTGATTCTATAATTATAGATATTCACTGTACTTCAGAAATTAGCAAAGTTTTAAAAATACTTAGCTTGACTGTTAAAATGACATGGTTATCATAATTTATATTTAGTACTAGCCATTCCCGGCCATGCGTTGCTGTGACCCAGTCTGGTTAAATGGCCAACCAATCTGTGTGTAGATCTACACCTGCACACACAAACACGTACACACAACCACCGTATAACCCCCAACCTACCTACCTCTCCCTCTCTCCCTCTCTCCCTCTACCTACCTACCTACTTTGAAGTGGAAAAGAGTTCCTTGCAAACAGCAGTTGAACATGGGTCAGTCGGTCCTGAGAGATAGGTGAGTGCCATTCCGAAGAGACGGGTGGTGGCCTCCGTCGCCCTCAGCCTCTCTCTCTCTATCCCTCTACTGTATTTCTCCTTCTCTCTCTCTATCCCTCTACCTACCTACCTACCTACCTACCTACCTACCTACCGTATTTCTCCCCCCCTCTCTCTATCCCTATAGCTACCTAACCACCTATCTACTGTATTTCTCCTTGAATCTTATGGACAGAGTATTATGACATTTTGTATTATGTCATCCTGTGGCTCACTGCTCTCTCTGTATCCATCTACCTACATTTTTTACATTTCCATTGCGTGTACCTGGCACAGGTGTGACATCTACACAATTTATATATATCATTGGTGCCGTATTTGTAAGGAACGTAGTGTGAAAATTTGGAAGCGATCGATGCAGTACTTTTGGAGATTACCTGTTTTGAACAAACTCATAGTTACATTTTTATTTATATAGATGTTATAGCTAAAATATTTAAGCTAAAGACCTTGGGAATAAGTACCACTTATTGAAATTCTATTTGAAAGTAAAACGTGTAACATTTTGTTCCTGCTTTGCATTGTGTTATGTCCTTAAATGAAAGATGGTAGTCTCAATTGCCCAGTTAGTTTAGAATTATAACTCCCAGCTTTCTTCATGTAGGAACTGAAAATCCTTACCTGCTTAAAAGGAATATTTCATTTAAGAAAGAAATAAAATCATTTAAAGAAAAAAGAGTCCCACCCTTCATCAGAACGCGATTCAATAGCAAAACACTGTAAGCTGATTTGATTCAAAATAATCATTGTACATTTAAGTGTGTAATACATACCACCCCTTTCTTTCTTGAATTTCAGTATTTACCTTTATTACAAGGCAAATCTTTAGCCATGATTTTTGAGAAAAGAAGCACAAGAACTAGATTATCTACTGAGACCGGTAAATATAAACTAAAATATTATGGCTATACATATCTTTTCTCCTGTGGCCGGCATAATATTTAACTGCTGAAATTACAATATATTTAGAGTCCAAAGGAAAGGCTAATATTGTTTAAAAATATGGTTTGTCATTATTTATCTTACAATTAGTTGTTTAGAATTATGATTTGTTACTATTACAATAAATAAAATAGAATTTGCAAGAAAGGATTCTTTCAAACCACTGAGAAATTAACCAAAGTGATTTCCAAGTACTTACAGTATATTCAACACTAGCTGAATACCCCTGCTCCGCTATGAAACTATGTGGTCGGGCTTGATAAACCGACACTTACAGCTTGAAAATTAATGAATAGTTATGATCGGCCTTTCCTCTCCTCTTCTCTCCCTCAGGATTGCACCACAGAATCCTCCCCTATTCTATCCCCTTCTCTCCCTCAAGTGCGCCCCACAGAAACATCTCCTATCCTACTACTTTCTCTCCTTCAGGCTTGCCCCACAGGATCCTCTCCTATCCCCCTTCTCTTCCTCAGCCCTGCCACACAGAATCCTCCCCTATCTATCCCCTTCTCTCCCTCAGGCTTGCCCCACAGAAGCCTCCACTATCCTATCCCCTTCTCTCCCTCAAGTGTGCCCCACAGAATAATATTCCCCTTCTCTTCCTCAGCCCTGCCACACAGTATCCTCCCCTATCCTCTCCCCCTTCTCTCCCTCAAGCTTGCCCCATAGAAGCCTCTAATATCCCCCTTCTCTTCCTTAGGCTTGCCCCACAGAATCCCCCCTATTCTATTCTCTGTCCTACCCCCTTCCCCACAGCCACCGCTACTGGTTCACCCGAATTTCTGATGTTTTAGGGACATACAAAAGTTATTTAAGTGTCTAAATCTGCACATAATATTGTGACTGTGATACCAATAATAAAATATATTATAAAGATACCAATAGTCTTTAACTTATGATCCATATTAGCACTGAAATTTCCATTTCTAAGCAATGTGGTCATAAAATGAGAGATCCCATTGCTGCATTGCTTAGCACTAACAATCCCAACACTCCTTTTTGCTGTTGTTGAACAAATTCCATTCTCATCCCAAATCAAGTCATTCTGAGATTGGTTACTTCTAGCTCCAAACCTTTGTTGTTCCAAGGTAAGGAACTGGATTCCCTTCAACTCTCCCCACCTATTCCCCTCCATCTCTGTTCTTTTGGCCATCCTGCAAAGCTCTGGAGCTGCTTAAACATTCTGTAGTTCAGGGGTTTCTTGGAATGCCAAAGCTTTGGGGCTGCAAGAAGCTCCTGACCTACAGCACCAAGCCAAAATCACCCTTGGAAGCCTCAGTTGCCCCAGCCCTGGCCCAGCAGCATACGTCATGTGAAGCTGCAGCCATTCTGGGAAGCCCAGGCTAGTCCCAGCCACAACCGCCCTTGCCTCCCTGTGCTCTGCCACCACAGCTGATCTTCACCAACTTTTTGCTCCTACTGTTCGCAAGGTGTGCTTGCACTTGCAATTTTTGGGACAGCTGCTGGCCACATGAGACATTCTTCCTTAGATCTTCCTTAGATCTTACTAACAAACTGCCATGTGCAACCTGGGGAAGAAAATCCTCATGCAGCCAGCAGTTACCTCATGAATGGCCAGGGCAGGAATTCTTAGTAATTCTTAGTAAGCAGTGGGAGAAAAAAGACTGGTGAATGTCAACTAGAGCAGCAGGGGCCACAGAGTGCAGGGAGCCAAAAGGCCATAGATGGGGGAAGTTGAAGCACCCCTGCAGCCATTGAGTAAATGGTCATAAGTATTGAAGTGACTGTTGGATTTTTGTAGTTCTATGCTAGTTTTCCTCAAAAACATTTCTGGAATTTAGTTACCATCACTACCAAATAGTATGGAAGTTACTAGGCCACAGTGCTTATGCACTGTGGCCTAGTGACATCTGGAGAACATCAATTAGGGGAATTCTGGCAATTTATTTCAGAAGTCATGGAGAAAAAAATGGTCTTCAATGAAAGATTTAGGATGTCTATATTATCCTGTATCACTAGAAAAAGAGCAAGTTTTTTATTTTACAAAATAGAATTAATAGATACCAAGAATAACTAAGTCTGTCTGAAGCATTGATTTACATAGAATGTCTTCTTGTTTATATTGGAAGTATTTTAGGAATTGTAATAAACATGTGGCTATCACATGTTGAGCACTATCACTAATAATAAATTTATCTCTTACTACTTTCACTGCTTTATAGGACATATGGTAATAGCTGTACCACCATCTTATGGTGAGAATAAAGCAAATCTCAACATCTTCTTAAAGAACACACACTTCAGTATACAGGAACAAGTCAAGGGAACAAGACAAGGAAACTGAATAGAGTCAGGATCATGACATAAGATTAGGAAACTCCACATTCTAATCAGAATTGAGCAATCCTTAGGAAAATGATTATATTGTTCCATAATTTCCATCCCCCATGTGTACGTAACAGGCAAACAAGATTTTCACTGCAGAAAGTTCATTTGATTGAAGGTGGTGCTATGTGCATTCCGATATGAATTCCAAATTACCTTTTTTTCTTTAAATCTGGATTGCTGCACAATACTACAGTTTATACGTAGTTATACTTTTATAGATCACTTCTTTTAAAAAGCAAAGTTTTGTTGCTACTGAAATTCCACATGGAAATTGGATTTTGTTTTCATAGATTTCCTTTAATTTTTTGGAGGAGCTTTGCAGTCTTTGGAAGGTGATTGTGCATGTTACTACATCTTTCAAGCAGAACAGTCTCATTGTATAGAAGAATTTCTGTAGTGTAAACACTGCTGGACTATCTAAATGCATAGCAAATGTTATTGTTTGTCTTTATTATTTATTTATTTATTTATCTATCTATTTATTTAAGGATTTGCACTTCTTGGAGGACATCCATGTTTCCTTACATTACAAGATATACATCTGGGTATCAATGAAAGCATCTCCGACACAGCACGGTTTGTATAATATTCAGTGACTTTATAGTTTTAGATAATGTAAATACAAATTCAATGAGTTTTATTCAAAGATTAGATGTTTTTTCACCCCAAAAAGGTGAAGGAAAAAACCCTGATGCTTTAGAAGCATTGACTGGCTTGAATCTGATTTTTTTTTTTTTTTACAAAAAAAGTTTTATTGGTTTTAACAATTTTTTACAGGGAAAAGGTATATAGGGTGTAAAAGAACATTTTAGAGGCATCCATATCAGAGGTGCAGGCCGCCTCCAAGGCTTCATACAAAGATTAATTATTTTTCTATTTAAGGTGGCAGGAGTTACATATGTATCATTTCATAAAATTCATGCATTCAATAAATTGTTTCTACAAAACATCCGAAAGAAAAAGTTACAGTATATTAAAGGAAATCATTTTTGTAATCTGAGTCTTGTAAATATTGTACCCTCATCCTCCCTCCCACCAATGGGCGGTGCCATGGCCCCTCCCGTTCCCCCATTTTCTTCCTCCAGGATTGAGGCATATTATTTTTTTGAAAAAGAAAAAGGCTTGCGCCTCTTCAATTGTTTTAATTTTTACTCTCCCCCCTTCCCAGAGCGCCAACATTCCTTCAGACATGAACCATCTGTCGCAGATCCCATTTTTATATAGTAATTTTTTTTCCAATAAGAAGGAGTAATTCTTATTGTCTGGTATATTTTCCGAGACCTGTTTCAGACTGGCAAGTTCTTTTAGCTCATATATCAATAAACTATTACGCCGTGCTCTCGGGGTCTCTTCCCTTGTCAGCCTTCTTACATGTCTAATATATCTCTCTCTGGATACATCATTTGTTCTGGCATATGCTAAGTTGTAAGGCATTCTTTCAAAATCGATTTTAAACATACAGCCATCAAAATCTATTAATTCTTTTTGTGACTCCTTTATCTTTCCCCCCATCTCCGCTACCCCCCCTTCTCCCTTCAATTTTTTGTTTGTTTCCCACTAGTGTCCCTTGCATCTCCAAGAGCTCAGATTTTGATCTTAACCTGTCCTTCCGAATCTCTGTTATTTCTTCCATTATGCTTTGGAGAATTCCCTCTATTGATTGTAGCATTTCCATAGTGAGAGTTTTAAGTTCTTGACACTAATATGGCGTCCGCAGGGCGAGGAGCTCGTGAGGTCCAAGAAAAGGAAAAGTCAGTGTCCAAAGTTGAAAAAAATCCGCTTAAATTCCAGAGAGAAAAGGTTTTTATAATCAGTTCTGATATAAAAGAAGGCACACGTTGGGAGAAACCCCAAAAGTCACTTGCGTTGGTTTTTCAGTAAATTTTCTAAGCTTGTAACAGTGAAGGAAAAGAGAAAGTTCTCAGCCGGGAGCAAAGAAGTGCCATGTTTCCCCGCCCTTTGGTGGTCAGGCAGAACTAGTGAAAGTCATTTCTCTTGCAGCGAAACTCAGATACTAAGTAACAATGGCTAATCCACATTAAATAGACTTCCAGTTTCACTTATTCAAAAATCGGATGTTACTTTTTGCCTCTTCCCGAGCCCGGGGAGGATTTTAAAATAGAGCTTGATCTCAGGGGGGTTCTCTCTTTTCCAACCCCCCCCCCTCCATTCTTCTTTTCTTAAAAGACCTGAAGGCATCAAAATCTCAAAATCAACTCACTAACCACACAGCAGACCACAGAGCCTCGGTGCTTCCCGCAGCCCCGGGTTTCAGCCTTCTTCTTCATTTTCTGTTGTTCCGGCGCTCCATAGGCAAAAGGGACTCTTCCCCCCGCATTTTGTTCCCCAACTCCTGGGACGAAGTGGGTACGCCCCCCCGACAGCTGTCTGGGTAGGGGTCGCCCGCAAGCCGTCTGTACGGTTAGGGGGCTCTTTTGCAAAGCCCCCGAGCGCCCGAAGGCACCGTTGGAGAAACAGGCGGCGCATGAGCCAGAGACCTGTCCGTTGCCTCCGGAAGCCGGAAGCGAAGTTGAATCTGAGATTTTTTTAAAAAAATATTTTTATTACAGTTTTTGAAACAAAAAAGTATAAACTTTGACAATTTTCTTCTATACAACATTTCCATATCAGTATACATCCATTATATATGCTTCCCCCACCCACTCGGATATGTCATTGTCCATGTCAGGTGTGCCTCCTTCAGTAACCAAGAAAGAAAACTCCCAACTCCATTGTTTGTGGAATTAAAAAGTACTTTTACTGGTTATGAAAAGATAGCAGTGAAAATAAAGCAAGATCTGATTCTGAAAGGCGCAAACAAGTACATATCAAACCAGCCCCCTCCCTCTAATAACCCCACCCTGCTGTCCAATCTGCAACTCCCTACGATGTCATGTGGCTTGCATCTCCAAACAGCATCATTACGTTGGTATGTAGGACAGTTGGTCATGACAAGATCCAAACATCGACCATCAGCATGCGCAGATGGTGAGAAGAAAACTTCCTTTTCCATATCACCTTCTGCACCATTTATTCCCATCCCAAATACCATGCCCCCACCCTCCCCATTTCTATGGCAGCTGATAGCAAGTAAACGAAGCAGAGGCTGACATCCAGCCCTCCTTCAGAAAATGATATCATCCCTGGAGAAATAGAAATAGAAAACAACAAAAATACAATAACAAGCATTAGCATATATATGAAATTTAAGGCTTATCAGGATAATTGGTGTAGAATTTCTGTAAAAGTTTGGGAGCCCTGACGTAGGATTTGTCCACCCATTCAGCCTAGGAAGGGGGAAAATATTTCCAGGACATCAAATATTTAATGTGTCTTCTATGTTTCCTGGAATCCAAGATTTCTTTAATTTCAAAATGTTGCTCTCCTTCAATAAGAAGAGGAACCGGGGTTGAGGGTTGGGGCGGATGAAAGGAAGAAGTATGCTCTGGTTTTAGTAGGTTCACGTGAAACGCAGAATAAATTCTCTTAAGGGTTTTTGGCAACTCCAATTTTACTGATACAGGATTTATGATTTTCACAATGGGAAATGGACACATCTATTTCGGGCCCAGCTTCTCCAATTTCTGGGTGGTTTGCAGAAAGTTAGTGGACAAAAACAATCTATCCCCAACTTGGTACTCTTTAGGCTTGCCCATTTTTTATCCGCCTGTTTTTTGTGAGCTTGGTGAGCCGCATCTAAAGCTTTGCGGGTCATCGGCCAAAACTGTCAAAGTTGATTACTCCACTCAGATAAAATTTGCGGTTTCTCTCGAGGTAATTCAGGAATCGGCACAAAATCCTGACCAAATACAACTTTAAAAGGGGTCATTCCAGTACTGCTATGTACTGAATTATTGTACACTACCTCTGCATATGGTAAAAGTTCAGGCCAATTATCCTGTTGATAATTGATGAAACACCGAAGGTACTGCTCCAGAACTGAGTTAGTCCATTCACAAGCCCCATTAGTCTGCTGATGGTGGGTGGAACTTAGTCCCTGGGCAGAGCCAATCAATTTCAGGAACTCTTTCCAAAAGTTGGAGGTGAATTGGACAGCCCAGTCCAAAATAATGCATTCAGGCACTCCATGTAACCTATATAATAATAATAATAATAATACATGTAAAGTAAACATTTTAGCCAACGACTTCGCTGATGGGAGCTTGGAACAAGACACATTTCTTACTTGAAGCAGCTGGTTGAAGGCTGTGAAATTGTTTATTGAAACTCACAGAGCATGAATTGTTTTTAACAGGTGCTCTTTGATAACTGACAGTAATATTTTCTCTTAGAAACCACAATACAACAGGATTTGTATTTCAAAGTAACCCATTGAAAAGATAAAATAGGCCTGAGACCAGGGTGGCAGTGAGAACCAAACTTTATCACTTTTGGGATTTGTCAATATGGTTCCATATACAGAAGAGGATACTCTAGAAAATCAGAAGGCTTTGGTTGGAATCTTAAATTTTCTGAAACAATATGGAAGAAGAATCGATAAAAAATTGGATAAATTTTTGTTTGTCACATCAAGCTATGAGCAATTGGAGACTCCAAAAACTAAAGAGTAAGAAGAAAGTGTTGAAGATAAAGAGATATTCACTTTAGTTGAAGATAAAAATATGATAACAGAGAACTTTATTAATGGATCAAATGTGGAAGAAAATAAAAAGAAGGAAATTCTTAAAAGAGATTTTGAGGAATGTGAGCCTCATTTTGGTCTTCAAGGAAAAGAAGGGGGGGGGGGGAAAGAATTGAAGATGGATGCAAGAGGAGAAATATCTCCAGAAATACATCTGATATTCAAAGACAAACGACGTGTAAAGACAGAAATTGGGCAGCGGTATTATTTGAGAGTTATACTGGACAATAAAGTGCAAAAAGAAGCTTATAAGAAACCTGGAAAGAAGAATAAAAAGAGACTGGGGCCACAAATGGCAAGAGAGATAAGTCCAACTCGCTTTTTTCTTCATTTTCATCTGAATCATTCTCTGTATCACTGTTCTTTTCTTCCTTATCTCCTTTAAAACAAAATATATAATACACATTGATTCTTTGGGGAGAAAAAGAATTTGTCCTGTTAATAGTTAATATAACAGGAGAAACTTTTTTGTCTCGATATGCAAATAAAGAGAGACAATAAAATACAATGAAACTTTCTTTTATAAACTGTCAGAGTTTTAGCAACGTGACTAGTATTAAGAGATAAACCCCAGGAGCAATAACACAGAATAATTCTTCACAAGCAACTACAGACAATCAAGATAGAATATCTGGAAGACTACTTGATAAGGCAAAAAGGGTAAAACTAAGATTTGATCATTTGCAACAATATCAGAAAGGAGAAATTATTCCATATTTGACATATACATAATGACCTATGTGGCCCATTTCATTTGTATATTTCAGATAATTGTATGGTTTTTTGGTTATGATGTAGATTTATATTAATTTCAGTAGATTTGCTAATTGTTTAGTATGCTAATTTGTATTTGAGCACAGTGTCCTTAAATATGGTTGGCTACTCTCCTTGCTATTTTTATGAACCTAGAATCATTTCAGGTATGCAGAAGTAATAGCCCATTTTAGGTTAGCTATAGGACCTAGAATGCTCCAAATAGGTCCAGTATTGTTGTTTCATTAACATCACTCAATGTTAACTGATACTTCTTCTTCTTTTTTATTGCAAAAGTTTTATTGGTTTTTACAAATTTTTTCAGGTAGGGAAGGGTATGGTGAAATATAGAAATATTTTGAGAACTTTCACGTCGGGATCGTTGGCCCCTCCAGGGCTTCTTAATAAAACATTGGTGATACATTTTTCAATAATACTACAAGGTGAAAGTTAAAAACGAATTAAATTACCCTGTACTAAAAACATTAAAATGAAACCCAGCCTATACTAAAAATTCCCCTAAAAATCTAGAATCCATTTGTGTGTTTGGCAGATACTATATAAAAAGGTCTAACTGTTATGCAAGACCAGCTTGTTGAAAAAAATATGTTTTAAGTGAACGGCGAAAGAGGGGAAGGTCCGTGATGGTGCGAAGTTTGGGGGGGGTAGGTCATTCCAGAGGGCCGGCCCTGCCACAGAGAAGGCCCTGCCCCTGGGCACCGCTAGCCCGCATTGACCGGCGGTTGGTACCCTCAGCAGGCCCTCTCTGTGGGAGCGTATCGAACGCAGGGAGGTATGTGGCAGGAGACAGTCCCGTAAGTAGCTAGGCCCCGAGCCATGGAGCGATTTGAAGATGGTGACAAGCACCTTGAAGCGCACCCGAAAGGCCACCGGTAGCCAGTGCAGCTCGCACAGGAGAGGTGTTACGTGGGAGTAACAAGAAACTCCCAGAATCCCCCGTGCGGCCGCATTCTGAACCAACTGGAGCCTCCGGGTGCACCTCAAGGGGAGCCCCATGTAGAGAGCGTTGCAATAGTCTAAGCGAGACGTCACGAGTGCTTGAGTGACAGTGCGGAGGGCGTCTCGGTCCAGGAACGGACGCAACTGGCGTACCAGGCGAACCTGGTAGAATGCCCCCCTGGTCACGGCCGTCACATGGTCGTCCAGGGACAGCCGCGAATCCAGGAGGATGCCCAAGTTGCGTGCCCTTTCCATGGGGGCCAGTGACTCGCCCCCGATAACCAGCGATGGAATAAGCTGGCTATGCCGAGACACCGGAAACCACAGCCACTCGGTCTTGGACGGGTTGAGCCGAAGTTTGTTACTTCCCATCCAGAGCCGCACGGCTTCCAAACACCGGGACATTACTTCGACGGCATTGTTAGGGTGGTTGGGGGTAGATATGCACAGCTGAGTATCATCAGCGTACAGATGGTACTCTACCCCACAACCACGGATGATCTCACCCAGCGGCTTCATCTAGATGTTAAACAGGAGGGGTGAGAGGACCGACCCCTGAGGCACCCCATAAATGAGTGGTCTCGAGGTCGACCTCTGCCCTCCTGTCAATACAAATTGCAACCGCCTGGAGAGGTAGGAGGAGAACCACTGTAAAACAGTGCCCCCCAATCCCAACCTCTCCAGTCGGTGCAATAGGATGGTATCTAAAGCCGCTGAGAGATCTAATAGGACCAGGATACAGGAAAAACCCCTATCCCTGGCCCTCTAGAGATCATCCACCAATGTGACCAATGCCGTCTGGGTGCTGTGCCCAGGCCGGAAGCCGGACTGGCGCGGGTTTAGATAAGCAGTTTCCTCCAGGTGCCGAGAGAACTGCTGTGCCACCACACTCTCTACAACCTTCGCCAAAAAGTGAAGGTTGGAGACCGGATGATAGTTAGTTAACAATGCTGGGTTCAGGGAGGGCTTCTTGAGGAGGGGTCTCACCATCGGCTCTTTCAGGGAGGCCGGCAAGAACCCCTCACTAAGAGAAGCGTTCACAATTCCCTGGAGCCAGCCTCTTGTCACCTCCTGGGAGGCCAGTACCAACCAGGAGGGACACGGGTCCAATAAACATGAATGGTGACATTCAGTCGCCTCGGCAACCTGTCCATGTCTTCGGAAGTAACAAAGTCGAACTCATCCCATAAAACGGTCTCAAGACCTGCCTCGGACGGTCAGCCCAGATCTATTGAAATGGAGGCCAAGTCGTCCCGAATCCGAGCGATTTTGTCCTGCAGATAACTTCCAAACTCCTCTGCTCTACCCTGCAAAGGAGCTTCCCACGGCCCCTGATGGAGAAGGGAGCGGGTCACTCTGAACAGGGCAGCAGGGCGGTTATGACTACGTTTTGCCACTCTTATTGCCACTAGGTAGGTCTTTGTATAGGACCTCACTAGTGTTCGGTCGGATTCGGAAGGAGTGGACCTCCATCTGCTCTCTAGGCGTCTCTTGCGGCGCTTCATCACCCTTAGCTCCTCAGAGAACCAAGGGGCCAGGGTGGATTGGCGCCGCGTGAGAGGCCGCAAGGGCACGATCCGGTCCAAGGCCCCCGTGGCCACACTATTCCATGTGGCCACTAAGTCCTCGGTCGAGTCGTGGGTGAGGGTTACAGGTATAGGCCCAAGCTCCGTCTGGAACCTCACCGGGTCCATCAGGTGCCTGGGGCGGAACCATCTGGGGATCTCGGGTTCCGCCTCCCCGCGGTGGGGTGTAGCGGTCGGAAAGTCCAGCCGAAGGAGAGAGTGATCTGACCATGACAGGGGTTCGATGACTAATTCCCCTACTCCTAGATCACTCAACCACTGGCCAGAGGTAAAAATCAAGTCTAGTGTGTTTCCCCCTGTATGTGTAGGGCCTTGAATTACTTGGGTCAGATACCTCAGATGATTCGCCTACCGATGGCAGGTTGAAGTCCCCCATGACTAAAAGCCGGGGGAGTACCAACCTCGGCGATCACCTCCAGGAGCTCGGGCAGGGCCGCTGCCACGTAGCGGGGAGCCAGGTACAGAACCAGCAGGCCCAGCTGCCTCCCAAGTCCCCATTTCACACACAGGGATTCACACCCGACTGCCTGCGGCACAGTGGCCTCCCTTGGCTGAAGACCTTCTTTCTGTTTGGGGTGACCCGCTCCCTCCTTCATCTGAGGCCGCGGGAAGCCCCTTTGCAGGGTCGAGCAGAGGAATTTGGAGTTTTCCTGCAGGACAAAATCACTCAGATTCGGAACGAGTTGCCCTCCACTGAAAGTGACCTAGTCGAGGTGCCCGGTGCTGGTCTTGAGATTACACCTTGGGAGGAGTTTGACTTTGTCACTACCAAGGATATGGACAGGTTGCGGAGGAACCTTAGAGCCACCACATGTTTATTGGACCCGTGCCCCTCTTGGCTTGTACTGGCATCCTGGGAGATGACACGAGGCTGGCTCCAGGGTATTGTGAATTCATCTCTGAGTGAGGGGTTCTTGCCTACCGTCTTGAAAGAGGCGGTGGTGAGGCCCCTCCTCAAGAAGCCATCCCTGGACCCGGCTTTATTAGAGAACTATCGTCCCGTCTCCAACCTTCACTTTTTAGTGAAGGTTGTTGAGAGTGTGGTGGCCCAACAGTTCCCTCGACACCTGGAGGAAGTTGATTATCTAGACCCGCGCCAGTCCGGCTTCCGGCCCGGTCACAGTACCGAGACGGCATTGGTCGCATTGGTGGATGATCTCTGGAGGGCTCGGGATAGAGGTTGTTCCTCTATCCTGGTCCTGTTAGACCTCTCAGCGGCTTTTGATACCATCGACTATGGTATCTTATTGCACTGATTGGGGGGGTTGGGGCTGAGAGGCACCGTTTTACGGTGGTTCTCGTCCTACCTCTCTGGTCGGTCGCAATGGGTGTTGGCAGGAGGGCAGAGGTCGGCCCCGAGGCCCCTCACATGTGGGGTTCCTCAGGGGTCGGTCCTCTCGCCACTTCTGTTCAACACCTACATGAAGCCGGTGGGCGAGATCATCCGTGGTTTTGGGGTGGAGTACCATCTGTACGCTGATGACACTCAGCTGTACATATCCACCCCAAACCACCCCAATGATGCTGTCCCGGTATCTGGAGGCCGTACGGGTCTGGATGGGTAGTAACAAACTCAAACTCAACCCGTCCAAGACCGAGTGGCTGTGGTTTCCGGCACCCCGGTTTAGCCAGATAAGTCCAACACTGGCCATTGGGGGCGAACATCTTGCCCCCGTGGAGAGGGCGCGCAACTTGGGCGTCCTCCTGGATTCCCGGCTGTCCATGGAGGACTATGTGCCGGCCGTGGCCAGGGGGCGTTCTATCAGGTACGCCTGATACGCCAGTTGCGCCCCTTACTAGACCGGGGGGCCCTTCGCACAGTCACTCAAGCGCTCGTGACATCTCGGCTGGATTACTGTAACGCTCTCTACATGGGGCTCCCCTTGAGGTGCACTCGAAAGCTACAGTTAGTGCAGAATGCGGCCGTGCGGGTGGTTATGGGTGCCCCAAGGCAAGCCCACGTAACACCTCTCCTGCGCGAGCTGCACTGGCTGCCTGTGGCCTTTCGAGTGCGCTTCAAGGTATTGACTACCATCTTTAAATCGCTCCATGGTTCGGGGCCTAGCTATATACGAGACCGCCTCCTGCCCCATACATCCCTTCGTCCGGTCCGCTCCCACAGAGCGGGCCTTCTCCGGGTGCCGTCGGCTGGGCAATGCCGGCTGGCGACACCCGAGGGAAGAGCCTTCTCTGTGGTGAGCCCGGCCCTCTGGAACGACCTACCCCCCGACCTCCGCGCTACCTCGGACCTCTGCCTCTTCCGCCAACGTCTTAAGACGTACTTATTCCAACAAGCCGGCCTAGGATAGCCCCCCGCTTCTGACTTTTTAAATATAAATTATAATTTGGCTACGGTTTTAATAACGGGTTTTAGCACGGGTGAGTTAATTTAATATATTTTTAATAGATGTATATTGTATTTATGGTTTTATATAATGCCTGTGCACCGCCCTGGGTCCTAACAAGGAGAAGGGCGGGGTATAAATTTAATAAAATAAATAAATAAATAAATTTTTTTATAATAACCGCCACTCCCTTACCCCTACCCTGGGCCCTTGGCCGATGAAGTGCTAGGTAACCTGGTGGGCACATCTCGATCAGGGGAACACCCCCCTCGTGCCCCAACCAGGTTTCCGTAATACCCACCAGGTCCGGGTCCCCCTCTGAAATTAGATCGTATATGAGGGGGGCTTTGTTCACCACGGACCTGGCGTTGCACAACATCAGCCTCGGGCCCGGGCTCTGTAACTCTTCACCTCCTAGATTACGGCAGGAGCCCAGGGGGTCGGGGCAGGCGACCGCTCTTAAATAGCGGTCGCCCGCTATTTAAACTAAAACACTTACTATAATTAATCTTATTGTAAGTATCTATAATTATTAATAACAATCAACTAACTAGTAATCCTTTGATGATATTTTAAACACAGCCTGGCTAGTTATTACTCATCAAGGGATAGTAATTTCCCTTTTCAGCCAATGTCTTCCCAGCAGTGGATTAAATTTATCTCTTTTATAGTTCGTGTTCTCCGTTTCTTTTTTTCCCCTTTCCCTGGTCCTTTGTCAATTTCTATTGGCACTTTGTAATCCAATATAGCTATCCAATCATAATGCTGACGAACTCCTTTTCTTATATATTGTTTATATTTAAGTGTCAAGTTTATTTCTGAAGAGATTTCTCCTTTTTTCCCCTTTTTCTTTCCTTCTTCTTGCCAGTTGAGTTGAAATCCAAATTTCTGATAAACTCTTGATGTTGTCCCCTCTTCTGTATTTTCCCAGTCATTTAATAGGTTTACATCATCATTCATTCATTCAGTTGAATTAAGTTCATTATCTTGGTCACTTTCCTTTTTTTCTTTAATTTCTGAAGTTTCCAATTGATCTTCACTTGATATAGTAAATAACTTTCTATCAAATATTGCATAAAATCTTTTTATTTCATTCAAAATTTCAGCCAAAAGCTCCTGGTTTTCTGTAGTATATATATCTATATATGTGGACATGTTGACAAATCCACAAATAAAAAAAATAGATCCAATTGCCTCTATTCTTTTTGTTATTTAATAGATTTTTTGTTTTTGTTATTTAATAGATTTTTAAATTTATATATTTTGTACTATTTTTGTATGTTGTTTTTAAATTCCTGTGCGCCACCCTGGGTCCTTTTGGAGAAGGGCGGGATATAAATTGAATAAAATCTAAATCTAAAATCTAAATTTGTTGGTTTGTTTCTGTTCAGTGCTTCCAGGAGTTTATCTGCTAATACACATCCATCAACAATTTCCGAGGGCAATACAATGTAACAAGATAGTTTAACTAGTTTAAAAATATTTCAATCTTCTTTGTTAGAAGGGGAACAAAAAGTATAGTCCTTGTTTAAGTTTCAAAATGCACAATAAAGTTTCTTAAGATTGTAAGAGTAGTCCAAATTTCAAAATTCTAATTAAAGTAGATTAAGAGGAAAAGAAAGTAGAAAAATCAATCATGTCCAATCTCTTTCAGCGCAAGCGGAAATGGCTATGTCCTTTGTTCTTACACTTCAATCCGCCATTTCAAAGAGTTCTATTAACAGGAGAAATCTCACAGTTCAGTTAAATCCGCCGCTTATCTCTAGGTTCAAAGCTTTAGTAGAGAAGAAAAGTTTCTTAGCAAAGTGTTTCAAATGCAAAACAAAATACCTTCCCGATGTTGTACTTTCTCTTTAAGGAATTCCTTTCATCCCTTTGCCTTCATCCTCCCGGGGGGGGGGTGTGCCTTTCGTTTCCCTTCAGAGGCTTTCACTTTGTATCAGACAGGGATCTTGCAAGATCCCTTGCCCAGCGAAGACTTGCCTCCTGTTTGCCATCTCTCCGGGACAGCTTAGGTTCCTATCGAACCACGGGGGAAGCGAAAGTTCAGCTGGAGTCCCTGAAGCTTAGGGAACTCCGGTTGTGTCGGCTCCGGTGGCCTACTATTCTGTTTCTATTGTGGGAAAATGGGAGAGGGGATTGTACGGAGTAAAATGCTATATAGCCAAAATAAAATTCCTTTCTAAAATCCAAGTTCATTCTTTGTCTCTACACCTCTGCACCTGACCAAAACTGGATGAGTGGAACTGCCAGCATGGCAGTGGAATATTGGACCATGTGATCGACTTGTGGATGTAGGAGCAAGATCATGAACTTTCAACCCGGGGGAGGGAACGCAGGAACCTCAAATTTGGGTGTCCCCCCAGATGTTACAACATGTCTCTCTTAATAAATTGGAACTTTGAGCAATACTTTGCCTTGGTCTCTGATTTAATTTGGATGATATTTGGACTGCTGACAATTGCAAAAGCTTTATATTTTGTTTTCTATAGGGTACTGTCAACTATGACAGATGCAATCTTGGCCAGAGTATATAAACATTGTGACCTAATCACACTTGCAGAAGAAGCCGTAATCCCAGTGATAAATGGGTTGTCTGATTTTGATCATCCTATCCAGATTTTAGCTGATTATCTTACACTTCAGGTAATAGCTTTCCATTCTTTGATTTATAGTTTTAGTAATTTGTGCTAAAAAGTTAGGTATATTTGAGTTTAAGAATATGTATAGGTCTATGTTAAAGAATTAAGATTTGAACTTAGTTAAGAAATCGATAGAAGAAAGTATTTGTAGTTCAGGATTGAACTCTGGGGGGGGGTTCTTAGTGTTTTCTGAGCTTGGTGGTTTTGTTACAGATGTTTCATTACCAACTATGTAACATCATCAATGCACAAAGACCCCTTAGTTAAGAAATCACTGATTCAATTTTTATTTCAGATTCAATCTCCCAGCAAGCAGCTGTTACTATGCCCATGTCTTGTATACTGACATGTTTTATAGAGTGGTCATAGAAATATTGATGTATTTAGAGAAGTGTACTGTATGTGGTAAATGGTATATATTTTTAATTATTTTCTTCAGGAGAAGAAGAAAGACCAACTAATATTTTCTTCCAGACATTGATTTCAGTCATAGTAAACATTAGTAGCATATCTGAGTATAGATGCAATAGACATAAATTTGGTTCCTGGCTAGAATAGCAAGACAGTGTGAAGTAAGTTTATACTCAGGTTTCTGTAAGAAAACCTCAAGATAGAAAACCTTCATTATCTGATAAAGAAGTCTTTTCTGTAGGGTAATCAAATAGGTAGCACCCTGGAGAGTTCCAGGTATACTGTAATTTCCATCAAGAAAACACTGCCTGAATTTAAGGAGGGCCATAGTTTTGATGATTAGCAGTGCCTCATGTTGTCAAATTCTTGACACACAAATCAAGGAAGCAAGATTCCAGTAAGGTATATTTACTATTAATTTGGGATAAATACAGAATCTTGAAAACAGTGATAGAAATTTACCAGCTTTAGTTGTAGTAAGCTAGTGAGACAGGGTCTCTTTAAAGTGATTTGCCCTAGATCTTTCAGCATTTGGATTGAGTTGCCTTTTCTGAAATAAATTACCTTGCTCTCAGTTTTCCCACAAGTTCTTATATCATTGATATAACTCTTCTTTACTTAAAAAGACCCAGCCTAGAAACTCTCAGGTGGATGTAGTGAGATTTCCTAGAACAGAGAAGTGCTGCTTATATAGACTGTATGATGCCAGATCATCAAGGTTTGTATAAACATTTGTAACTGTTGTTATTTCCTCCTGTTCAAATCCCTGAAGTCATATTTCCAAAAGGAGTGAAACAATGAAAAACATACCATATTTTTCAGAGTATAAGATGCACCAGAGTATAAGACACACCTTAATTTTTGGGGAGGAAACAGCAAAAAAAGTTTCTGCCTCTGCGTAGCAGAATCCATCAGTATTAATCTGGCTAGTGTCCTTGCAGCAAACAGCCTGGTTAGCTTCAGTATGTTATTGCAGCCTGAATCAGCAGGAGCAGCCGATTGGCTCGGAATGGGAGATGGATCTGACCAGGAGGAGCACATGCCCTGTTTTTGCAATGTGGGAGGAAAAAGAGTGTTTTAGACACCAGGCAGTTCCAGGCTGCGGGGATCACAGATCCATCTCCCGGGCCAGGAGCAGAAGCCGTCTGCCCTCTGCCTGGGTGATCTCGAGAAGCAGGGAGCTGCTTCTAAGGAACTGCTAAGGAGCTGCTAAGCTTCCCTTTAAAAAAAAAATTCAGGTTGAATTGCTTTGGGCACAAAGATTCTCCTTTGCAAAGCCATTCATCCTTTGGCCAGTCATCCTTTTGGCGGTCAGACCGACCCTACAAGGCGGGGGGATACTTTGGGCAACACCTGATATCCTCCCATGGATATGCAAGGGGCGGCTTTGAGAGATTCCCTCCTTTTCTTTCTCTTCTGACCTCCCCAAACACTGAGACCGCCTTTTTATCTCTTCTTGGCTACCAATCAGCTGCTGGCTGCCCGTTTCCACTCTTAGACAAATTGCTTCCCCCTCCTCCCTCAGAAATGGAGGGAGAGCCTCCCTCATCCCCCCCATGGATGACCCCTTTTGGCCTCACTTTATTAAAGAGGAGCAACCCATTTCCAACTTGCATGTGGAGGCAAGACAAAACCCTGTGCCACACACTTCCCCCATGCCACCATCTCAAAAGGCCCCATTGTGCACCCAACATCTGGTCTCGGCTCATTTGCCTACACTGACCCCTGCTCTTTCACGGCACACCTGGGGCCTCCTGCAAAGTTTGCTTTAAGCCCCCTCCCCAAAAGCCTCCCTAACAGCAATCTGGCCTCCCACGCTGGCCAGGGGTGAAGGCAGCTAGCGTGACATCCTGCCTGCCCATCTAAAGCTGTGCGGCTCAGGAAAGAAAGGTGGCCCCAAGTCTTCACCAGAGGAACCCACCACCACCACCACACACACACTTCCTGCCCACCACGCACAGCTCCCAGTTGCTTGGCTCCCTCCAAATGTAGCCCGGTCTGGATTAATCCTTGACCCAGGTGAAGGGTGGTCGTCTTCTGCTTCTGGCCTGGGAGCCAGATCTGCAATCCCGGCAGCTTGGAACCACCTGCTGCCTGAAACACTTTTTTTCCTCCCTGTTTGCAAAAATGGGGCATGTATTCCTCCTGGCTAGGATCCATCTCCCGGGACAGGAACAGAAGCTGACTGCCCTCCACCTGGGTTGTCTGAAGAAGGGGGAGGCTTAGCAGTGTGTCACTTTGCCTTACACCTCTCACATAGTGGCAGCTTCACCTGCCCCTTCTCAGGCTGTTCCAGGCAGCCGAGATCACCAAGCTGCCACCCGAAAATGCTGTTACCATGATCTCGGCTGCCTGGAACTGCCCAAGAAGGGACAGTGAAGCGGGCACTGAAGAGATTCTGGTAACAGCATTTTCAGGTGGCAGCACCATGATCTCGGCTTCCTGAAACCATCTGAGAAGGGGCAGGTGAAGCGGGCGCTGTGTAAGAAGTGTAAGGCAAGGTGGCTCATGGCTTGGCCTCCCCCTTCTTCAGTACCACTATATGTGAAATAAGGTTTATATATACACTTCCTTGGTTAATTGTTTTATAAAAATATGTGCGTTAACGAAATATGTTTTTAATGATCTAGCAACCACTTGCTGCTTAAAGTGTACAGTAATTCCTTTGACTGGATGAATCTCCCAAATTATCTTTGATTGGATGTCTTTCAGTGCATGAAAAAAAAAATACGGAGAGGGCAGAGCCATACCGCGTCGATACAACGCGGGGTCTCAGCGCTCTGAGACCTCCGTTGATACTTTTGTCGCCCCCTGGTCCATTCGGACCTAAACCGTCCTGGAGGGACGGCGATGAAGAAGACCAAGCCTTGCTGGTCACAGGGGTACCGCAAAACCCGTTTGACCCAAGGGAAGAGGTTCTGCAAGGCGGCAAACAGACAGCCCCTACAGGCTGACAAAGACGGGACAGCTCCGGAAGGAAGGAAGCTGAAAGGGAAAGTGTGAGACCGGGAAGGTATTTTTTTTTCTTTTGAAACATTTTGCTGAAAGAAATTTTTTCTTAGTAAAACTAAAACTTTTAATCAAGAAATTAGCAGCGAACTGGGAGGTTTCCTTTTTTTCTTATTTTTCTGTAATTGTGGATTGAAGCGTCAGTAACAAGTTTTTTTTTTCCCTTTGAAAGTGATTGGACTATTTATTTTCCTTTTATTTTTTGCTACTTAAAATCTTGAATTTGGGATTACTTTTATAATCCCTCCTATGACTTACTACTTATTTTTAAAATCCAACAAGAATTATACTCTTTACTTTTTTTAACGATAAAGAAGAAGGATATATTAAAAAGGGAAAATCTGCAACACTGTCACTGGGAGGTCAGAGGCTGGTCTTTATGAAACAATCTATCTTTTCTTACTTGAAGCAGCTGGTTGAAGGCTGTGAAATTGTTTATTGAAACTCACAGAGCATGAATTGTTTTTAACAGGTGCTCTTTGATAACTGACAGTAATATTTTCTCTTAGAAACCACAATACAACAGGATTTGTATTTCAAAGTAACCCATTGAAAAGATAAAATAGGCCTGAGACCAGGGTGGCAGTGAGAACCAAACTTTATTACTTTTTGGATTTGTCAATATGGTTCCATATACAGAAGAGGATACTCTAGAAAATCAGAAGGCTTTGGTTGGAATCTTAAATTTTCTGAAGCAATATGGAAGAAGAATCGATAAAAATTGGATAAACTTTTGTTTGTCACATCAAGCTATGAGCAATTGGAGACTCCAAAAACTAAAGAGTAAGAAGAAAGTGTTGAAGATAAAGAGATATTCACTTTAGTTGAAGATAAAAATATGATAACAGAGAACTTTATTAATGGATCAAATGTGGAAGAAAATAAAAAGAAGGAAATTCTTAAAAGAGATTTTAAGGGAAAGAAGGGGTGAAAAAAGAATTGATGCAAGAGGAGAAATATCTCCAGAAATACATCTGATATTCAAAGACAAACGACGTGTAAAGACAGAAATTGGGCAGCGGTATTATTTGAGAGTTATACTGGATAAGAAAGTGCGAAAAGAAGCTTATAAGAAACCTGGAAAGAAGAATAAAAAGAGACTGGGGCCACAAATGGCAAGAGAGATAAGTCCAACTCGCTACTGGAAAGACATTGGCTGAGAATGAAAGTTGCCATCCTTTGATGATTAATAAGTAGATATTATAGATTGTTTTAGATTATCATTGAAGGATTATTAGTTAGTAAATAATTATCTACAATAAGAGTAACTAACAATAATGCCATAGCTTAATGATATATATTTATGTATCTATGTATGTGTAGGAATGCATGAGTATGAGGTTGGACATAAATAATAAGACTTTTACTTAAACATGTAGGAATGTTGACGAATGTTGTTTAACAAAATGGGGGAGAATTTTAGAAACTTTAGACTGTTTTAGATTGTTATTGAAAAACTACCAGTTAATAAACAATGAGTTTTAATAAGAGTAACTTACTTCACTTACTTTATTAGATTTCTATCCCACCCTATCTCCCAAAATGGGACTCAGGGCGGCGCACAGGAATTTAAAAATTCAAAAATACAAACAATACAAAATTCTACAAAAGTTCAAACTAAAATTAAATAATTTAGCCCGTGCTAAAAGACCAATTTAATTTAAAACCCAACTCTAAAAATAGCATAGCTATAGCAGCTATGCCAGGCCGGCCATATGGAAGAAATATGTTTTCAGTGTCCGGCGGAAGAGGCGAAGGTCGGTGATAGTGCGAAGGTCTGGGGGGAGGTCTTTCCAGAGGGCGGGTCCTGCCACAGAGAAGGCTCTTCCCCTGGGTGTCGCCAGCTGGCATTGACCGGTGGATGGCACCCTAAGGAGGCCCTCCCTGTGGGAGCGGACAGATCGAATGGAGGTATGTGGTAGTAGGCAGTCCTGCAGATAACCAGGCCCGCTGCCATGGAGTGCTTTAAAGATGGTCACTGAAACCTTGAAACACACGCGGAAGGCTACCGGTAGCCAGTGCAGCTCGCGCAGGAGAAGTGTTACATGGGAGTATTTTGAAACTCCCAAGATCCCCCGCGTGGCCGCATTCTGCACCAACTGGAGCCTCCGGGTGCATCTCAAGGGAAGCCCCATGTAGAGAGCATTGCAATAGTCCAGGAGAGAAATGACAAGAGCTTGAGTGACTGTATGTAGGGCGCCATGATCCAGAAAGGAGCGCAACTGGCGTATCAGGTGAACCTGATATAAGGCCCCCTGGCCACGGCCGTCCGATGGTCATCTAAGGACAGCCGGGAGTCCAGGAGGACACCCAGGTTGCAGGCCCTTTCTGCGGGGGGGGGGGGGGTAGAAATTCCCCCCCGATAGCCAGAGATGGAACTAACTGGCTATGTTGCGGCGCTGGGAACCACAGCCACTCGGTCTTGGATGGGTTGAGTCGGAGCCCGTTCCTCCCCATCCAGACCCGCACGGCTGCCAAACACCGGGACATCACGTCGGCGGCATCGTTGGGGTGGTTAGGGGTAGAGATGTACAACTGGGTGTCATCAGCGTACCGGTGGAATTCTATCCCAAAACCACGGATGATCTCGCCCAGCAGCTTCATATAAATGTTAAACAGGAGGGGCGAGAGAACCGACCCCTGAGGCACCCCATAAGTAAGGGGCCTTGACATCAACCTCTGCCCCCCTGCCAACACAAACTGCGACCGGTAGGAGGAGGTAGGTAGGAGAAGTAGGAGGAGAGGTAGGAGGAGAACCACCACAGTACGGTGCCTCCCAATCCTAACCCCCCCAACCGGCGCAGTAGGATACCTTGGTCGATGGTATCAAAAGCCGCTGAGAGGTCTAACAGGACCACCCCTATCCCGGGCCCTCCAGAGATCATCTACCAATGCGACCAATGCCATCCCCGTGCTGTATCCAGGTCGGAAGCCGGACTGGCGCAAGTCTAGATAGGCAGTTTCCTCCAGGTGCTGGGGGAACTGTTGTGCAACCACACTCTCAACAACCTTCGCCACAAAGCGAAGGTTGGAGACCGGACTATAATTAGATAAAACATCTGGGTCCAGGGAGGGCTTCTTGAGGAGGGGTCTCACCACCGCCTCTTTCAAGACGGGTGGCATGAACCCCTCACTCAAGGAAGCATTAACAATTCCCTGGAGCCAGCCTCATGTAACCTCCTGGGAGGCCCGTACAAGCCAGGAGGGACACGGGTCCAATAAACATGTGGTGGCATTCAGCTGCCGCAGCATCCTGTCCATGCCATCGGGAGTCACGGGATCAAATTCAGCTCAAACAACGGTCTCAATACCTGTTTCTGTCATCTCATCCAAACTAACCCAATTGGAGGCTAATTCGCACCAGATCTGAGCGATTTTATCCTGCAGATAACATCCAAATTCCTCTGCCCGGCCCTGTAAAGGAGCTTCCCGCGGCCTCTGTTGAAGGAGGGAGCGGGTCACCCGAAACAGGGCGGCAGGGCGGTTATCTGCGGATGCGATGAGAGTGGCGAGATGATCCCTTTTCGCCACTCTCAACGCCATGAGGTAGGTCCGCAAATGTGACCTCACCCGTGTCCGGTCAGATTCAGTGCGAGTAGACCTCCAAATGCTCTCTAGGCATCTCTTCTGGCATTTCATTTCCCTCAGCTCCTCGGAAAACCAAGGAGCCAAGGTAGAGCGATGCCGAGTGAGAGGCCGCAGCAGTGCGACCCGGTCCAAGGCCCCCGTGGCTGCATGATTCCAGGCGGTCACTAGGTCCTCAGTTGGGTCGTGGGCCAGTGAGTCAGGTATTGGCCCAAGCTCCGTCTGGAACCTCTCTGGGTCCATAAGGTACCTGGGGCGGAACCATCTTGTTAGATCAGGTTCCGCCTCCCCACGGTGGGGTGCAGCAGTTGGAAAGTCAAGCCGAAGGAGAGAGTGATCTGACCACGACAGGGGTTCGATGGCTAATTCCCCTAATCTAGTGGTGGGCAAACTTATTAGTCAAGAGAGCCAAATATCAACAGTACCACGACTGAAATTTCTTTTGAGAGCCAAAAGGTGTGGCCTGTTCTATGGGAGTGGCTCAGCGGTCATGTGACTGGGTGGGCGTGGCCAACTTGGAAAATGTGGTGACTCATTTAATGACGGTCCTGCTTAGCAACCAAAATTTTGGGCTCTCTCTCTCTCTCTCTCTCTCTCTCTCTCTGTATCTGTCTCTGTCTCCTCCCTCCACCCATCTGTCACTCTGCGTGTGCGTGTGTGTTTGTGTGTGTGTGTGTGTGTGTGCAGGCCCGGATCCAATAAGTGCGGGGCCCGATTGGATTTTTTTTGCGGGGCCCTCTATATATTAAAATGCAAATTCAATATATATATAAATCAAATAGCATGGATCATAAGATGGGTAAACTTCTACATACATTAAAAAATAAAAATGCACAAAATACAAAAACAATTACATTTTATTGAATATAAATTTACATCATTGAATATGAATATATGAATTTACATATTTCTAAGTTTTTGTTCCGTAAATTCTTCTAAAATAGTTTGAAAATCCAATTTCCTTGCTTCTTCACTTTGAATCGACATAATTGCTAAACTATTTAATCTATCCTGAGTCATTGTCGATCTCAGATAGTTTTTTATTAGTTTTAGCCTGGAAAATGATATCTCTCCAGAAGCAACGCTCACTGGAATTGTTAAATATATTCGGAGAGCAATAAACAAGTTTGGAAATGCCGTTGCTCTGTCATTTTCCAATAAAAATGTATTTATTTTATTTTATTTATTTACATTTATATTTATATCCCGCCCTTCTCCACAGAGGACCCAGGGCGGCATTTGAACATTTTAAATGGATTTTCAAAAAATTCTGATGGAAGGATAGATTTTAAAGCTTCCATTTCTTCAACTAACATTTTTCCATCTATATCAGCTTCCTCCACTATTGGTGCATCATTTTCTGTGAACCTAGAATCTGTTAGAGAAATTTCTAATTTAGCTGCATGTTTTTGAAGTGCTTCTTTTTCCATATTTTGAAATTTTCCCAGAAACCCAAATAAGTCATTATGATTTTTCAATTGTTCAAAACGATCTTTTAGTGATTCTGTAGCTTTATCTAAAACAAAATTAAAAAAAGATATCTTGTATGCGTTTATCGGATCTACAATAGGTTCATCATCGCCTTCATAATTGAAATGTTTCTTTCTTTTCCGAAGCCTTTTATTTCGAAATTCTGTAGATATTTCCAAATCTTGTGCAAGAATTTTTGCTTGAACTAAAACTTGTTCGAATCCAGTATTTTTGTAGTCGCTTAACCATTTTAAAAGTTTTTCAAATGAAGAAAGTGCAATAGATACATCTACAGATTTACTTTGAAGTTCCTTGCTTACATAATTGACTTGGAACAGTAAATCGTACCAAAAAAACAGTGATACTAAAAATTTATAGTCTTTCATTGCATTTCCAAGAGATTCTGCCTCGCTTTTAATTTGTGGATCTTTGGAAATTTCTGATATTTCGAAAAGAGCATCATAAAATTCACCTATTTGGTATCTCACTGCTTTTACGCTTTGAATCCGATCAAAATTTGGGAGCTGGGCAACTGGTCTGCATGTATGAGGACTGCAAAGTCCCCTGCTCAACATTAGCCACCAAAAGTTGTTGAACATGGGGATTTAATTATCTCCCAGCCCACCTCACAGGGCTGTTAGAGGGAAAAAGAGGAAGGGCTTGCAAGTCTGTTTTAGTGCCTGGAGTTATTAAGGTGGAACACAAATACATCCGTAAAATAAAAATAGGTAAATCGATGTTCTTGTAGCCCCTGAGTGGTTTGTCTTTCTCTCCATCCTTTCTTCACTCTTCCTTCCTCTTGCTTTCTTCTTCTTCATCATCCTCTTCTTCCTTGTCCCTACTTTTTCCTCCTCTTCCTCTTGGTGGCTCTCCTTTTCTTTATTTTTCCTTCTTTCTTCTTACTCCTCCTCCTTCATTCTCTGCCTCCACCCCTCTTCTTCTTTCTTCTTGGCGCTCTCTGTCTGCATTCCTTCCTCCTCTGTTTTTTCCCTTCCACCTCTTCCTCTCCTCCTCCCTTCGTCTTCCTCTCTTGGCATTCTCTCCACATTCTTCCCTCTTTCCGCTTTTCCTTCCACTTCTTCCTCCTCCTCCCTCTTCTTCTCCCCCCTCCTCTCTCTCTCTTCCCCTCCCTCCTTCCTCTTCTCTCTGCACTGCCTCTCCGTATTCTTCCCTCCCCCCCTTCTTCCAGTTCAAAGGAAAGTCTGCCTTCCCAGCCCCTCCTCATTCCCTCCCACTCGGGGAAGGGAGCCCATCCGAATCGAGGGGGGAAGATTTGCACTTTGAGACAGCGGAGAAACTTCCTTCTGCCTCCCCCTCCCCAATTTATCTCTTCTTTCCTCTCTTTCTTCTTCTTTCTCTTTCTCTCTCTCTCTCTCTCTTTGCCAGCGGGCGCCCAGCTCCTCTTTCCCCCCCTCGTGCTGCCCCCCCTTCTCCTCTTCTCCCCCCCTCCCACCCCCGGGTTATTTCCCTCCCTCCTTCCCCCCGCTCTCCCATAGCTTTGGCGTGCTCGCTGCGTCGGGAAGGAAAGGAAAGGCGCTCCTTGCAACAATTTGGATTTTTTTGTGTTTTGCTTTTCATTGTTCCCCCCCCAAGCCAAAACTGTTGCAAAAGAAGGCAGAGAGGGAGAGGGAGAGGGAGAGGGAGGGAGGGAAGGCGGGAGAGAGAGAGAGAGGGAGGGAGGGAGGGAGGGAGGGAGGAAGGAAAAAATAGGGGTTCTCCTCATTCTTTCCCCCCCTCCCTCCCTCCCACGCCCACCCACAATGCTCTGAAGGTCCGGAGTGGCCCAGGCGAGCCAGCGAGCTTTTGCGGGTAGCTTTTTCCTTGGCCACTGCTGGGTTTTTGGCTTCGCTTCGGCTCTCTCCGTTGGGAGCCTCGGCTCGTCGGGGCCCTCCCCCTTTTGAGGGGGAGCCCGCGGGACCCTTTCGTCCTGCCCGATGGTCGCAGGGCAACAGCCGCCTGCTGTTTGAGGGGCATTTTCCAGGGCTGCCCGCCGCACGGAAGGGGAGGGAGGTCAGCGTGCGGCACCCGGACGGCCTCTGTGACGTTTAGATAGCCGCAGCCTTGGGTCCTCCCCCCGCACACCCGCATGGCCACTCGCTGCAGGAGGAGGGAGGTGGGCGTGGGGCTCCCGGAGTCTGCCCGTGGCTAGTTGAAGGAAGAGCCGCACTCGAGGGGCCAAAGAGCCAGTCCTGGCTCATGAGCCGCAGTTTGCCGACCACTGCCCTAATCCAAGATCACTCATCCACCGGCCGGAGAAAAAAATTAGGTCCAGTGTGTGTCCTCTAGTGTGTGTTGGGCCACAAATTACTTGGGTCAGGTCCATGGCCGTCATGGAGGCCATGAACTCCCGAGCCACCTCAGACGATCCGCCTACCGATCGCAGGTTGAAATCCCCCATGACTAAAAGTGTGGGGGTATCAACCGCCATCTCGGCGATCACAACCAGGAGCTCGGGTAGGGCTGCTGATATGTAGCGGGGAGCCAGGTACACTATCAGCAATCCCAGCTGCCTCCCGTGACCCCACTTCACACAAAGGGACTCACAACTGGCTGTCTGCGGCACGGTGGTCTCCCTTGGTCCAAGACTGGACCAATAACAACTGCCACCCCCCCACCCAGACCCTGGGCCCACGGCTGATGAAATGCCCAGTAACCTGGCGGGCACATTTCCACAAGGGGAACTCCCCCCTCATGGCCCAGCCAGGTCTCCGTAATACCCAGCAGGTCCGGCTCCCCTTCCGACACCAAGTCGTGGATGAGGGGGCTTTGTTGACCATGGACCTGGCGTTTTAATTTTAATTTTAAAATATTATACAACGTAATTCTTGGCTTGCTGTCTGGATGGTCTCTAGCGATGAGCCGATGGGCAGTAAGGGAAACAGTATGTCTCCTCCCTTTAATTGGGGCCTAATAATAACAGGTTGTTGTGAAACAACTACTTATACTAATATACCCTGTCTAAGCTGATGTAATAGGGGAACTGGTTTGGCTTAAGTGTGAGGTTTCTCGCCTTGCATGCAACATAGCCCCGGTTCGAATTCCAGTAAGGGGTATGGCCAGCTGATGAGAGCTAATAAGCCCGAAATAGATCTATCATGGTCTCTTCTTTATTTTATTTTATTTTATTTATTTTATTAAATTTATACCCCGCCCTTCTCCTTGTTAGGACCCAGGGCGGCGCACAGGCATTATTAAAACCACAAAATACAATAAATATCAATTTAAAATATATTAAATTAGTTAACCCGTGCTAAAATCCATGTTAAAAACCTTCCCAAATTATAATTTATTTTTAAAAAGTCAGAAACGGGGGGCTATCCTAGGCCGGCTTGTTGAAATAAATACATCTTAAGACGTTGGCGGAAGAGGCGGAGGTCCGAGATAGTGCGAAGGTCGGGGGGTAGGTCGTTCCAGAGGGCCGGGCCCGCCACAGAGAAAGCCCTTCCCCTGGATGTCGCCAACCGGCATTGCCCCACCGACAGCACCCGGAGAAGGCCCTCTCTGTGGGAGCGGATCGCACGAAGGGATGTATGGGGCAGGAGGCGGTCTCGTATATAGCTAGGCCCCGAGCCATGGAGCGATTTAAAGATGGTTGTCAACACCTTGAAGCACACTCGAAAGGCCACAGGCAGCCAGTGCAGCTCGCGCAGGAGAGGTGTTACGTGGGTTTGCCTTGAGGCACCCATAATCACCCGCGCGGCCGCATTCTGTACTAACTGTAGCTTTCGAGTGCACCTCAAGGGGAGCCCCATGTAGAGAGCGTTATATATGCTGGTATTGCTGGCTATGGGGATTTCCCCGTGTATATAGCATGGAGAGTTATTGCAATGTTTCGACAAGATCTCACTTGTCATCATCAGGCAGGCTTCTGCCAATTAGATTACTGCTGTGTGACATTTTGGCTGATGTATAAATTGGCTGATGTATCAGGGATACCGGATAGCTGAAGGCATAGAGAAGCCTGCCTCATATGCTGGAAAGCACCGGTTCAAATCCCAGTAGAAGGAGTATGGCCAGCTGAAGAAGGCTAATAAGCCTGAAATGGATCCATCCTGGTCTCTTTATTTTCAGCCCTTAAAAATCTAACACATATCTAAAAAATGTCACATAGCAGTAATCTAATTGGTTCTCTGTCTGGATGATCTCTAGGTTGAGTCGAAGGGCAGAGAGGGATGACGTTAAGTCTCCTCCCCTTAAAGGGACCCTGAACAGGAGCAAGATTCTGTAGAGGTGAGCCTATGGAGCTGACTATGGGCCTGAGTGGTGTTCCTTCTTTGTGTATCTTGGGGAGGCCATAGAGCTTGGGGCAATATATATATTTGTTTTCGTAGATTTTCACGGGTGTAGGTATGCTGGCATACCTACACGGGAAAATCCCCGAAGCCAGCTATGCCAGCATATATATATATATATATATATATATATGTGTGTGTGTGTGTGTGTGTGTGTGTGTGTGTGTGTGTGTGTTTTCGTAGATTTTCACGGGTGTAGGTATGCTGGCATTGCTGGCTTCGGGGATTTTCCCGTGTATATAGCATGGAGATGTTATTGCACTCTGGGACAAACTAAAACAACTAGCCTCCTGGAGAGCTGAAACAGAAACCTCCTACAAGACAGAAAAACACACCAACAAACTCCAAAGACTAGAAAAACAACAAAAGCCCATCTCCCCCCCCCCACAGGAACTCATGAAACAAACAGTACACAACATATCAGACAGAAGCCAATGTCCTTTCCAAAGGATTCAACTTTGCAGTCACCCCTAAACGTATCCCTACAGAAGACATCATATGCGGAGTGGAAGCTTCACTCACCAAAATCAACCCAGATGAAGCCAATAAAATCAGACTTGCAGTTACTAATGTGCTCTGTTCCAGCAATCCACCCAGAAACAACTTACATGCAGAAGAAAGGAAAGCTCTCTTTAACCTGAAGAAGGACAACAACATCATCATTCTCCCAGCAGATAAAGGCAACGCCACAGTGGTGATGAATACATCTGATTAGCACACCAAACTAGCCAACCTACTCCAAGACCCTGCCTACAAACCTCTAAACAAAGACCCCACTACCTACCTGGAAAAAACCACCAAAGCCAAAATAAAAGCCTCTCCCATCAGTGAAGAGATCCAGCAAAGAATCATCCCCAGAGAGAAATCTTCCAGATGCCCCAAACTCTATGGCCTTCCCAAGATACAAAGAAGGAACACCACTCAGACCCATAGTCAGCTTCATAGGGTCACCTCTACAGAATCTTGCCAAATTCCTCGCAAAGGAATTACAACCCTATGCAGAATCCATCAACTCACATGTACAAAATTTTTCCACTTCATAGAAACAATAAAAAAACAAAATCTACAGCCCAGCGATCTACTCGTGAGTTTTGATGTCATATCCCTCTTCACCCAAGTGCCTATAAAAGAAGCCTTGACAGCCATCCAGAACAAATACAACCCCCAAGCACATCCTGGATCTGACCAACCACTTTCTAACCAACAAATACTTCATTCACAATGGCCAAAGATACAAACAGATAGAAGGAGCACCCATGGGATCACCCCTCTCACCGGTCATTGCAAACTTATACATGGAACACTTTGAAACCAACGCCCTACATGTGTCTAGTATTGATATGGAAAGGATGACATATTTTTTGAGATTTCAGAATGTTTCTGAGGAAACTGGTGAATGTCTCCCTGAACTCATGAGCACAATTATAGCAGACTATTTACATAAACCTAAGGATGAGATCAGGGGGGACATTGACCTAGCCTACAGAATAAACTCTGCATATGCCAGGATAAATGAAGTACCCAGAGAGATACATGTTAAATTTGTTAGAAGGTCAACCAGAGAGGAAATCTTGAAAGTGCAAAGAGGAGGTCCGTTAATTTACCAACAAAAGGAGGTTGCCATCCTGAAGCAGATCCCAAGAAAGATTAGAGAAGCAAGAAGGAAATTTTCCTTCTTGTCCAAAAAATTGTTTGACCACGGGATCTGGTTCAGGTGGGTGACGCCCGAAGGGATGCTGGTGTTCTGGGAAGGAGGAAGAGTGAGGATTAAAACAGTTGCTGAGTCGGAAGCCTTTCTTAAAAAACATTCCTCTGTCCTGGGGGAAGATCCAGGGGGGGCAGGGGGGACCACGGCCCCGCCCGCTGGGGGCCTGGAAGGAGAGATAGAAGATACAATTGCCAAGAGACTTAGATCTAAAAAATAACTTTGCCTTGATTTTTTGAGTAATATTGTATAACATGTGCATCTGGATTTTTGTAAATGACTGACAGCATAGAATTGAGAACTTAGAAATATGTACTTGCTTTCACTTTGTAGTGTGCGCAAAATGTTTTTTGTTAATGATCTATTTTGATGTCCCGGTAGGGCCGACGACTTTGACGTGAATGCTCTCAAAATTTCTTTGTATCCCTTACCCTACCCTACTGAAAAACTGTAAAACCAATAAAACTTTTTCAATATAAAGAAACCAACGCCCTAGACAAATCTGAACACAAACCCAAACTCTGGCTCAGATATGTAGATGACACTTTTGTAATTTGGCCACATGGGAAAGAAAAACTGGACAACTTCCTCACACACCTCAACTCCCTACACCCCAAAATACAATTCACCATAGAAATAGAAGCTAACAACCAACTTCCTTTTCTAGACGTCCTAATCTACAAAAAAACTAATGGCTCCCTGGGACACACCATCTACCGAAAAAAACACACACCAACCACTACCTAAATGCACAATTCCATCACCACCCTGTACACAACTCTGTAGCCAAAACCCTCATACACAGAACCAAACGCCTAGCTGACAAAGACCACTTGAAAACCGAAATACACTTCCTCACAAATACATTAATATCCAATGGATTCCGAAGAAAAACAATCACCAAACTAATCCAACAAGAGACACCCCCCAAGAACCAAGACAAAGAACAGGAAAATGGCATTGCCCTCATCCCATACATTAAAGGTACCACAAACAAAATCAGCAAAATTCTCCACAAGCACAACATCAAGACAGCCTTCAACACCGACCAAAAAATAACCAATATCCTAATGAACCCCAAAGACAAGATCCAGCTAGAAAGCCAAGGAGTCTACAAAATTCCATGTAAAATCTGCCCTGCCACTTACATAGGACAAACCAACAGAAGGATAAGTGCACGTATTGCTGAACATAAAAATGCATTAAAAATCATCTTAATACCTCATCTCTTTATCAACATTTCAAAACTACAGGACATGACATTGACTTTCAAGGAACTAAAATGATCTCCAAGGCTGAACAGCTGAACAGGAGAATAATCAGAGAAGCCATTGAAATAGAGAAGCAATCTAACAGTATGAACAAACATGATGACACCTCCCGCCTACCAGACATCTGGAAACCAGCACTGACCAACAGACGAGCCCCACCCTCCACCCAAGCTGTTGAAATTCAAAACAAGGAGAAACATACAAATGACACCAATCAGCATCAATCTACCAGTAATGATGCAGCTGCACAGCCAATCAACCCACTCACAACAATAGTCAGCACTCCACCCCCCCAGAATTTAAGGAAGGGCGATGCCTTCGCAGTCACAGTCACAGACAGAAGCCTGCCTGATGATGACAAGTGAGATCTTGTCGAAACGTTGCAATAACATCTCCATGCTATATACATGGGAAAATCCCCGAAGCCAGCAATGCCATATGTGTGTTAGTTTTATGAGCTGATCAATTACATATATATATATATATATGTAATTGTTTCACAACAACCTAGCACTTTAGCCAAGCTGGTTCCCCTTATTGCATAAGCTGAGACAGGGTATATTAGTATAGGTAATTGTTTCACAACAACCTGTTATTAGGCCCGAATTAAGGGAGGAGACATACTGTTTCTTTTCCTGCCTTTCAGCTCATCACCAGAGACCATCTAGACAGCAAACCAAGAATTACGTTGTGTAATTTTTTTTAGATATGTGTGTTAGTTTTATGAGCTGATCAATAAATTATTTAGAGAGAGACCAGGATAGATCTATGTCGAGCTTATTAGCTCTCATCAGCTGGCCTGATGAGCTGGCCTTACTTTCAAATTCTATTTTAGACATATAATCACCTAATTCTAAATTTTCCTTTCGAATTTCTTTCCTGTGAAAGGGTGAGGCTGCCCCCCCCTTCCAATGTCATACTTCTTTGTTTATTGTCCGCTGTGCTCTGTTGTGTTTCTGTGAGTCCTATTTTAAAGTCTGCCACCTCTTTCCATAATTCATTCATGTTTCTCATAAGTTCCTGAAACATTTGGGTAACCGACAGTTCCTGCGAACTCTCTCTAGCAGATTCCTTCTGTAATAATGAAGTAATCTTTGACTGTTGCATGCTTGGGTTGGAGACCAGTGAGGATGGGGCAGATGTTGATTTCCCAGTGGGTGGTTTTTTAGGACCCATTGTCTCGATTCAAAGTTAGTCAGAAAAATGGCGTCAAAGGAGCAGACAGCCGAGGCAGGTCGAGGTATCGGAACAGTCCAAAAAAAAAAAAAGAATCGAAATCTCCTTCATTGTCTCAAATCTTGGAGGTGCAAAAAAAAAGAAAAAACCCATATAATCCACATCTAGGAGTCCATGTAGTAGAAGAGACAAAGAGCCTTTGGGGGAGATGTTAAAAATTTTTTTTAAATCCTTCACTGGCAGTTACGGAGGGAAAACTTCATGGGTGTAAGGAAGTTATAAATGGAGCCATCTTGCCTCACCCTTTCACAGGAAGAAAAGTGAAAGTAGTATTTTACTTTTTAGAGAAGGCTCCGCACTAAATTGTTGCAACTGCGATACAATACAATTCTTTCCCATAGTTAGTTAGTTCAAATAGCAAGTTAGACCCTTTGCTCTCTCCATTCCAGTGTGGAGAGAGATTGTTTAAGTGCTGCTTCTTCCGAGGGGGGGGTTAAAAAAACCCTCCCCCCTCTAATCTCCATTTAAAGTCGATTGAACTGAAACTCACGGTGTCCTGTCGCTTATCATCATCAGCAGTCCAAGAGATTAGGGAGAACCCTCCATCTCTGGCATTTCAGCTACACTTTTCATTCAGTTTGTTGTTCCCGGGATCCATCCGGCGAAGAGGCAAGATTTGCCCCTCTTTTGCTCACCGGCTCCTGGGATGAGGCTGGGAGCACCCCACTGGCCGCCACCAGATTGGGGGCTCCCAGCGAGCTGCCCTTATGGCAGGAGGTTCCTCCAGAACCTCCTGTGCTCCCAAAGGAGCCCACCGGTACAGCAAGCGGCGGACGAAGCACGAAGCACGTCCGTCACCTTTGGAAACCGGAAGCGAAGTCCCATAGTTTTCACTTTTATAGTATATTTCATGGTCAAGAATTGATATTTTCAGTTATCACATGATTTACTTTTTTATAGCAATTCATTGCCTATTTGCTGTGCTAATAAATCCCAATATAAGTTATCCTTTGGAATACCTACATTATCAACCATATCTCTTTTTTTCCCCTTAGATTCTGAGATGTAGAAAGAATGAATACAATGGAAATTACTGTTTGGCTTCCATTATCTGATATAACTTTGTCTATGTGTTGAGGGATTAGAGAATACCTTTTTATTGGCTAGCAATGGCTTTTAGAATTATTTAAGGCTATTATCCCAAGGTGTTTTTTTCAAAAGGCAACTGTACTTTCTGTTTTTTCTTTGAAGAAGTTTCACTTCTCATCCAAGAAGCTTTTTCAGCTCTGACTGGATCATGGGGAATGGATGGATTTATGCTCCCTGCAGACAGCTGTTCATTTGTATTGTTTTAGTGGGTCATTAAGGTCACGTGGAGGCTTGGATGAGAAACCAAACGTCTTCAAAGAAAAACCAGAAAGTCCAGCTGCCTCTTGAAAAAAGCACCTTTGGGACATTCATGATGTGGATGACCGAGAATCTCTAAGACTATTATGCTAACAGAATTTCAGTCTGCCCCCACCCCAATAATAATAAAAAACTATTACAGGGTTAAATATGATTTTCCATTTATTATTATAACAATAATGTATTGATTCAGCCTTGGCTAAAATAGTAATTCATTAACAATAATGAATAATAATGAATATTTATAACAATAATTGTATTAACAAAATATAATACCCTGCAATGAAATAAAGAAGAGCAAGTAAAATTTAGATTGACAACAAATAGGCCCAAACCAATACTTATTGCCAATTATTACCTGTAATTTATGATGAAAATATTATTCAGATTTAATAAATATGCAGTACTATTCCTATATTAAGCATATTAACGTTGTTCTACTTGCTCCTTATCTCAAAAGATTCCAATTTCTATATTCTCTCTCTCTCTTTCCTTCTCTCCCTCTCTCTTTCTTTGTTTTATTTATTTTTGGGGATAGGAACATTATAGGTCCTTGAATGGATTGACCCTCAGTTGGATAGGTGATGGAAACAATGTTCTAAACTCTATTCTGTTAAGTGCTGCTAAATTTGGGATGAATCTTCATGTTGCTACTCCAAAGGTAAGGGAATTTTACTGTTATAAACAGAAGTCCGTTTGTGATGCTTCAATGTTTAAAAGATTTTAAACATAGTATGAGATGTACAGAAGAGGTAACTCATTTATTTATTTATTTTGCCTACTACATCTAGTCATCAGTTTAACTATGAGGAATTTGGTGGATCAGAAATAATTTAAGAGAGCATATTATAACTCTTATCCACATTTTGCAAATATGATTTGCAAATATTTGCTACCATTCACCTTATTCCCTTTGTACAGCCTTCATCCAACATGAACTTTCAAAATATGGTAGAGTATAACTCAGGATTATCATCCTGAGGATAATGTATTAGGAAAGCAGAGAGAACGGAGAGGAAGTCCCCTCTCTCCTAGGCTTGTCCCCCAGTCCTTACAAGGACCCACCTCAATGACCGTCTGCTGAATCCTGAGAGGTGGAGGAAACGGAGGCTTAGGGGGTTTTTACATAGATTTTTAGTTAGATTTTTAGGGGGTCCCAGGGAAGGGGGAGGGATTAGTCAGGCTGAGGGCGGGACCAATGCCAAGCCGGCTGGCGGAATTAATAAGGAAGCGGGTGGGTCTGTCAAGGGGAGGGGGACAAGGGACGTTCCGCAAGAGGGTCTTTCCATCCAAACGGTCGTGGGGAAGGGTAGGTGCGATGGTAGACAAAGATCTCATCACCGGTTGGGAGAACGTGGCCGATGGGTACGAGCAGTCACACGCCCCAACCCCCGCAATCTAGGTGGTCAGGGTTCACAGAGCCAGGGCCCTAGACTGATGCTATGCAACGCCAGGTCCGTTGTCAACAAAGCCCCCCTCATTAACGACCTTGTGTCGGAGGGGGAGCCGGACCTGGTGGGAATTACGGAGACCTGGTTGGGCCACGAGGGAGGACTTCCTCTCGTGGAAATGTGCCCGCCAGGTTACCGCGTGTTCCATCAGTCACGGGCCCTTGGCAGGGGTGGGGGTGGTGGCAGTCATTGTCAGGGAAGGTCTTGAGCCGAGAGAGACCACTGTGCCACAGATAACCAGTTGTGAGTCCCTTTGCATGAAGTGGGGCCCAGGGAGGCAGCTGGGCTTGCTGATTGTGTACCTGGCTCCCCGCTATGTATCAGCAGCCCTGCCCGAGCTCCTCGAGGTGATCGCCAAGATAGCGGTTGAGACCCCCAGGCTGTTAGTCATGGGGGACTTTAACCTGCCATCAGTAGGCGAGACATCCGAGGCAGCTCGGGAGCTCATGGCCTCCATGATAGCCATGGACCTGACCCAAGTAATTCAGGACCCCACGCACGAGGAAGGACACACACTAGATCTCATTTTTGTCTCTGGCCAGTGGATGAGTGATCTTGGAGTAGGGGATTTAGCCATCGTACCCCTGTCATGGTTAGATCACTCACTTCTCCGGCTCGACTTTCCCACCGCTACACCCCACTGCGGGGAGGCGGAACCGGAATTTCCAAGATGGTTCCACCCCAGGCGCCTGATGGAACCTGAAAGGTTCCAGACGGAGCTTGGGCCACTACCTGGGGCCCTGACCCGCGCCCCGACAGAGGACCTAGTGGCTGCATGGAATATTGCGGCCACTGGGGCCTTGGACCGGGTCGCGCCTTTGCGGCCTCTCTTGTGGCAGCGAACCACCCAAGCTCCTTGGTTTTCCGAGGAGTTGAGGGTGATGAAGCACCGCAAGAGACACCAAGAGAGGAGATGGAGATCCACACGCTCTGAATCGGACCGAACACAAGTAAGATCCCATTTGAGGACCTACCTTTTGGCGATAAGAGTGGCGAAGCATCAGCATTGTGCTACCTTTATCGCATCCGCAGATAACTGCCCTGCCACCCTGTTTGGGGTGACCCGCTCCCTCCTTCAACAGAGGCCGTGGGAAGCCCCTTTGCAGGGCAGAGCAGAGGAATTTGGGGAGTATCTGCAGGACAAAATCGCTCAGATTCGGAGCAAGTTGGCCTCCACCGAAAGTAGTTGGAGGGAATGTCGGAGGCTGGTCTTGAGACACCATCCTGGGAGGAGTTTGACTCTGTTACTTCCGAAGATATGGACAGGTTACGTAGGTGACTGAGAGTCACCACATGTTTATTGGACCCATGTCCCTCCTGGCTTGTACTGGCATCCTGGGAGGTTTCACGAGGCTGGCTCCAGGAAATAGTGAACGCTTCTTTGAGTGAGGGGTTCTTGCCTACCATCTTGAAAGAGGTGGTGGTGAGGCCTCTCCTCAAGAAGTCTTCCCTGGACCCAGCATTGTTAGTAAATTATCGTCCGGTCTCCAACCTTCACTTTCTGGTGAAGGTTGTAGAGAGTGTGGTGGCATAACAGTTTCCCCATCACCTGGAGGAAATTGATTATCTGGACCCGTGCCAGTCCGGTTTCCGGCCCGGACACAGCACTGAGACGGCATTGGTTGCGTTGGTAGATGATCTCTGGAGGGCCAGGGATGGGGGTTGTTCCTCCATCCTGGTCCTATTACACCTCTCGGCGGCTTTTGATACCATCGACCATGGTATCCTATTGCATCGATTGGAGGGGTTGGGGGTGAGGGGCACCATTTTATGGTGGTTCTCCTCCTACCTCTCCGGTCGATCGCAATTTGTATTGGCAGGGGGGCAGAGGTCGACCTCGAGGCCTCTCACTTGTGGGGTACCTCAGGGATCTGTCCTCTCGCCACTCCCGTTCAATGCATATATGAAGCCGCTGGTTGAGATCATCCGTGGTTTTGGGGTAGAGTACCATCTGTACACTGATGAGACTCAGCTGTACATCTCTACCCCAAACCACCCCAACGATGCCGTCGAAGTGATGTCCCGGTGTCTGGACATCGTGCGGATCTGGCTGGGAAGGAACAGACTCAAGCTCAACCCATCCAAGACTGAGTGGCTGTGGTTACCAGCGCCCTGGTTCAATCAGTTGACTCCATCACTGGCCATAGGGGGCGAACATCTAGCCCCCGTGGATTGGGCACGCAACTTAGGTATCCTCCTGGATACCCGGCTGTTGATGGAGGACCATGTGTCAGCCGTGGCCAGAGGGGCGTTTTACCAGGTTCGCCTGGTGCACCAGTTGCATCCCCTATTGGACTGGGACGCCCTTCGCACAGTCACTCATGCGCTTGTGACGTCCCGTCTAGACTACTGTAATGCACTCTACATGGGGATCCCCTTGAGGTGCACCCAAAGACTACAGCTGGTCCAGAATGCGGCCGCACGGGCAATTTTGGGAGCTTCCAGATATTCCCACGTAACACCGCTCCTACGCGAGCTGCACTGGCTGCCTGTGGCCTTTCGGGCGCGTTTCAAGGTGTTGGTTACCATCTTTAAAGCGCTCCATGGCACAGGACCTAGTTATTTGCGGGATCGTATCCTGCCCCATACATCCCTTCGGCCGATTCGCTCCCACAGAGAAGGACTTCTCCGGGTGCCATCTGCTAGGCAATGCCAGCGGGCGACGCCCAGGGAAAGGGCCTTTTCTGTGATGGGCCTGACCCTTTGGAACGACCTACCCCCCGATATTAGAACTACTACGGACCTCCGCTCCTTCCGCCAAAAAGTAAAAACCTATCTATTTCATCAGGCCGGCTTGGCCTAAGTTATGCTCCTCGCCCTAGTCTGTAGCTTAAATTGTTTAATCAGGTTTTAATGGGATACAGTTTTAATGTTTTATAAATTTTAGTACAGGGTTAATTTATTTAATTTGGTTTTAATTATGTATGTATTGTTATGTTTTTAGATGTTCTTAATTTTCCTGTACACTGCCCCGAGTCCCTTCGGGGAGAGGGGGCGGTTTAGAAATTTAATAAATTAAAATTAAATTAAATTAAATTAAATTAATTAACTTTCAGTATTACAGACAGAAAGGGAATTTTGTTTCTGCTTTTTTTATCCTCTCCCCCTCTCCCTCTTCCTCCACTGTGTATTTTCTAGCTGAATGTGAATCAGTAATAAATCAGCTCATTTATTTAACATAGGATATACCACAAGATTACAGGTACTCCTCCAGTTATGACAGCAATTGAGATCAGGGTTGCCATTGCTAAGTGATGCAAGTGTAAATCACAATGTTACATGATTGCATCACTTAGCAAAGGTAATCCAGGCAGTCCCAGTTGTTATCTTAAGCCAAGACAGTGAGTTGTTATGGGAGAAGCATCAGAGGTCTGGGAGGAGGGTGTCGCAAGGGAATGGGAAAGGCCCTGGGAAGCCAGGCACAGGCTATAAATGAGTTGGGGAAGAGGGGGCTGCTATAGTCCAGCACAAGTGATGCAAGTGCAGAGAAGGAGGGTGCAGTGCAATCGTTAAGTGGAAAGTGATAGTAATCCCAGGTAAGGGGTGCCACATGGGTGGGGATGACCTTGGGAAGCCTGGCACAAGCCATGCATGAGTTGAAATGGGTGATGTAGTTCAGCCCATACAGTGAGAATGAGGGAGGGAGGTGCTGATGGGGGGGTGTAAGCACAGGGGGACCAGGAAAGGAGGGCACCAGGTGCATTTGAGCACAGGGAGGCCAGAAAAGGGCATGGGATGCATGCAAGCATGTGTATAAATGTAGGGAGGCCCAAGAAAGCATGGTGGGATGCAGGAATGCAAGGGGGGGGGGGGGACATACCAAAGCGACTTGCAATTTTCCTTGCTTGCTTCCTTATTAACTTAAAGCTTGCAATAAAGGCTGCAAATAGGTGTTATATGACTGTGGAACATTGCTGCAACCATTGTAAACATGAGGTTAATGCCAAGCATCTGAATTGTAATCACATGGCTGAGGTGCCCCAATGGCTGGGATTTTGAGGACCAGTACTAAGTACCACTCATTGAGTGTCTTTGCAATTTCAAACCAACAGGGGGTCCTGCTGAATGAGAGGTCAGTAAGCAAAGACTACTGTAGAGATGCCCAGAAATTATTCTATACAGCACGAACTTTAAATACTTGATAAAAAAGATAAACTCTGTCCACCATCTAGTCATCTTCCAGTTCAAGCCATAACCAAAATAGTCCCATCTTTATCATTGTACTTGAAAAGGAAAACTATTGGAATTATATAATAGTAACAACCTACCATATGAACATTACAGTCCTTGAATAAGGGACTGGAAAAATTCTAAGACATGTCACTTATTGTATATGTAGAAAGCCCACATTCAATGTGATCAGTACCTACCAATCATCTAGGCAATGGTAATGAAACCTAGATAATTATTTTATTTCCTGATAGACACTTATTAGGGAACACACTTTAATTTGGTATAAATTGAATTGTGACATAACACACATTTTAGCATATCCTTTCCCTTTTACCCTGCTATGCAGAGAGACCATTACAAGGCTAGACATTTTATAATTAGCCCGTTTTCAGAATGCTAAAGAAGGTTTTATCAATATTAGATCATATTGTAATATGTTTCTTCTCTTTTGTTAGGGTTTTGAACCGGATCCCACTGTAATCAAAATAGCTGAAGAATATTCTATAAAGGTATGAGCATTACATTTTAAAATGTGATTTCTAGTCTACAGCATGCTAACTTAGCATACCTCTTTTCCTTTATTTGACCAGTATGGCACCAATTTGCTTCTGACAACTAACCCATTGGAAGCTGCCAAGGGGGCCAGTGTTTTAATTACAGACACATGGATAAGTATGGGGCAAGAAGAAGAGAAACAAAAGAGATTGAAGGCTTTCCAAGGTTATCAAATAACAATGGAGGTAAAATATGGTGTTTTTTTCATTCTGTGGTTCATTGATTCTTATAAATTAGCTTCAGAAATACCACTAAAGATTTGCTACCTTATTTGGGAAAAATTAAAGGAGATATTTATTTTGATAAAATGTTCAGTTATTCTGAAGAAACTGCAACGCTACAAGAATGACCAGCTGCTATGAAGGAGAAGAAGAGACTAAAAATTAATCTAATCTAGTTTGAAGATGCCTCTTTGGAAGTTTTGCTATCCAATTTGAATCCAATCTTATATTTGACAGTATGCAATAATTAAATATTAGGCCATATGTTGTGGGTGATAAATTATATATTTATTATTATTTTATTATTTATTTAGTTTGTCAAACATGTACCACATAATAGGTAATAATAATAATAGGCCCTGAGTCCCTTTGTGGCGAGATGGGTGCGGGTTACAAATATGAATTATAAATAAATAAATAAATAAATAAATAAATAAATAAATAAATAAATAAATAAATAAATAAATAAATAAAAGTATAAACATGGACATGAACACAGGAAAGGGGCACGAATAAACTGTAGGCATGCTGGTATGCTTATGCATGTCCCCTTACAGATCTCTTAGGAAAAGGGTGAGGTCCATGGTAGATAGTTTAAGATTAAAGTTATGGAGGTTTGAGGATGTAACAAAAGAGTCAGGTAGTGCATTCCAGGCATTGACCAGTCTCTGTCGCTGAAGTTGTATTTTCTGCAATTGAGTTTGTAGCAGTTTACTTTGAGTTTGTATCTGGTTTTGCCTGTGTATTATTGGGGTTGAAGCTGAAGTAGTCATTGATAGCTAGGGCATTGTAGCAGACAATTTTATGTACTACATTTAGGTCAGACCATAGGCAACATAGTTCTAGGTTGTCCAGGCCCAAAATTTCAAGCCTGGTGCCATAAAGTATTCTATTGTGAGCAGAGGAGTGGAGTACTTTTCTCGTGAAATACCTTTGGACTCACTTCATTGTATTAATGTCCGATATACAGTATGGATCCCAGGCAGATGAACTGTATTCAAGAATTGATCTGGCAAAGGTTTTGTATGCCCTAGTTTGTAGTACAATGTTGCCAGAGAAGAAGCTTCACAATATTAGGTTAACAACTCTTAATGCCTTTTTGGCAATGCTGTTACAGTGAGCTCTGGGGCTTAGATAGTTTGAGATGAGTACTCCTAGATCCTTGACAGAGTGAGGGTTTTCTACAAGGTCATATCCACTCAGCTTGCATTTGGTGTTGATTTTTGTTTCCAATGTGTAAGACAGAGCATTTGTTGGTTGAGATTTGGAGTTGCCAATTGTTCAACCATTCTGACACATAGTCAAGGTCACTTTGTAGGGCAGCAGTATTGTCGGTGGTGTTAAATAGTTTTACGTCATCAGTGAAGAGGATGCAGTTGCTTATAATATGATTGCAAATGGCATTTATATAAAGCAGAAAGAGTGTTGGTCCCCCCTTTGGGGACACTGCTGTTAACTGGTGCAGGGTTTGATAGGCACTCCCTATTTTGACTACTTATTGCCTGTTTAACAGGAATGCATCTATCCACATGTGCAGGGATCCGGAAATGCTGTAAGAGTTTAGTTTTAATTTGTCATGTACCATTGAATCAAAGGCTTTGCGGAAGTCTATGTAAATGTGTCCATTGCTTTACCCTGATTGAGTTATGAAGTTCAAATGTTTCTGCAGTGTAGGAGTTGCAGATTACAGGACATTTTTTTTCTGAAACCAAACTGCTTATTAGAGATTAGGTTGTTTGTCTCTAAGTGGAGGGTAATGGATTGGTTGATGATTGATTCCATGACTTTGCACATGATCCAACATAGTGAGATTGGTCTGTAATTTTCAACTAGGCTGGGGCCTCCCTTTTTGAAGTTAGGTATGACCATGACTAATGGCCATAGGTCAGGCAAGGAGCTGGTTCTGAAAGATACCTAATAGATTGTGCTTAGAGGTTTGGCTATGGCAGTGGAAAGCTTTTTCAAGAAGTAGGCACATAATCCATCAGGGCCAATAGATAGAGATGGTTTTAGGTTGCGTGCAGGGGTGGGTTTCAAAATTTTTGGAACAGGTTCTGTGGGTGTGTCCTGCTTTGTGGGAGTGGCTTGCCGGCCATGTGACCGGGTAGGAGTGGCTTGCCAGCCATGTGACCGGGTGGGAGTGGCCAATTTGGAAAATGTGAAATTCACTTAACAATGGTCTTGGTTAGCAACCAAACTTTTGGGCTTAATTGTGGTCATAAGTTCTCTCTCCTCTCTCTCTCTCTCTCTCTCTCTCTCTTTCTTTTTCTTTCTTTCCTTCTGTCTTTCTTTCTCTCTTTCTCTCTCTCTCTTTCTTTCTCTTTCTCTCTTTCTGTCTCTTTTCTTTCTCTCTTTCTCTCTCTCTTTTTTCTCTTCCTTTCTGTCCCTCTTTCTTTTTCTCTCTTTCTCTCTGTCTGTCTATCTTTCTCTCCCTCCCACTCTCTGTCTCTCTGTGTGTGTCTGTCACTCTCTGGTTTCCCCCTCCCTCCCTGTCTCTCTGTGTGTCTGTGCCTCTCTCTCTCTGTCTGTCTCCCCCCACCCACCCAAGCCTCCTCAGCCTCTCTCACCCATCCACCGGACGAAGGAACCTGGTGTCCGATGGGTGAGCAAGCGAGCGAGCAAAGGCTTTTGAAGCAAAGGCTTCAAAGGCTGCCGGCTAGGAACAGCGCGCTACGCTGCGCGAACCCCCCCCCCCCAGTCGCGGCAAAACTTTCCCTGTTAGCGCGACTGGCAGGGGGTGGGGCGGGGGTTAGCGCAGCGTAGCGCGCTGTTCCTAGCCGGCAGCCTTTGAAGCCTTTGCTTCAAAAGCCTTTGCTCGCTCGCTTGCTCACCCATCGGACACCAGGTTCCTTCGTCCGGTGGATGGGTGAGAGAGAGAGCGAGAGTAGCCGGTCAGGCTACTTCCAGGAGCTGAGGAGGTTTGGGGGGGAGGGGAGACAGACACACAGAGAGACAGGGAGGGAGGGGGGAACCAGAGAGCCAGAGAACCCGCTGGCTGTATTTACTCTCTCTCTCACCCATCCACCGGACGAAGGAACCTGGCGTCCGATGGGTGAGCGAGCAAGCGAGCGAGCGAGCAACCGCGGCCAGCGGGCCAGAGGATTTTTGGGGCGCGCAGCAACTTTCCTTACCCGCGGCGGGAAACACGCAAGGAGAATCCACTCCCAGCTGTCTTCTTTTTCCTTCTGCGAAGGGTACTGGCCGCTGGCAAAGCGGGAGGCTCGGGAAGGCGGCACACACACACACACAACCTACTTCAGGCGGCGGGAAACACGCAAGGAGAATCCACTCGCGGCTAGGCGTAGGGGGGAAGAGGTGGCTGAGCAAAGGGAAGGGGGGGGGAAAGGCGCTCCCGCCGCCTTCCCGAGCCTCCCGCTTTGCCAGCGGCCAGTACCCTTCGCAGAAGGAAAAAGAAGACAGCTGGGAGTGGATTCTCCTTGCGTGTTTCCCGCCGCCTGAAGTAGGTTGTGTGTGTGTGTGTGCTTTCTTTTTTTTTGGCCGGCGGCTCCTGGCCCGAGCGCTGCTCTTCGGAGTTGTCACGGCAGCAGCGGCAGCAGGTTGTGGGGCGACGAGGTGAGCGGCCCACCCCCACCACCCACCCCCATGGAGAAGGGGAAAGGAGGACCCCTTCGGAGAGCCGGCCTGGCTGTCTTCTTTTTCTCTCAGCGAAGCATGGGCGAGGAGGAGGCGGCGCTTCGCTGAGGGAAAAAGAAGACAGCGCAGTCGCCTTGCTTGCTTTCCTGCCTGCCCGCCCCAGCTGGGAGCAGCAGTTAGCAGCGGCGACTTACTTCCGGGTCCACGATCCAAAGGGATCGCTCGGGATCCGGAAATTTTACGAAAGGGTTCGCCCGATCCCAGGCGAACCCCCAGAAACCCACCCCTGGTTGCGTGGTACCTTTTCAACATTATCTTCTGTACAATCAATATGTAGCAGATCATTGCAATTAGTTCTGGTAAGACTAAAGTTGTTAGCAGGATTCAAAACCCCTTTTTAAAAAATTTGATGGAATTATGGAATAAACGGAGATACCGACTAATGTCAGGAATTTCTCCTCTAACACTGGTGATGGAAATAGAGAAATTCCCTAAGATTAAATTGAAAGAATGGATTAGTAAACTAAAAGAAAATCAGATATATAAATGGGAAGACTGGAAGAACAAGATAAAGAATATAACACACCTAAAGAACATTTAGCAGATATTAAATTAAATTGGTTGAATCTAATACAGTTAGATAAATGGGTAAAAGTGAAAGAAAGATTCAAGGAGAAAGACAGACAGTTAACAAAATTTCAAATGATTATAAAAGAATGTGAGATAAATGAATAATATATAGGAAAAGGAAGAATTGGGAAATATATAGAATATTAACTGAATTAGAAGAGTAGGCAAAAGGTGTAAAATTAATTTGGGAATCAGATTTGGGAGAAATAAATGATAATGATTGGAAAAATATTTGGACCAGTAGAGCATATAAGAATATGTCAGTTAGAGTTAAGGGAAATGGATATAAAATGATATGGAGATGGTACCTATCACCACATAAATTAAATCAAATAGATGGTAAATATACAAATATTTATTGGAGGTGTAAGAAAAAGGTTGGAACATATAAATATATGTGGTGGGATTGGGATAGTGCACAAAAAATATAGGACATGCTGTTTAGAGAAATTAGAGCATTTTTGAATGTAAATTTAGACATGTCACCAAGAATTTCATTACTGTTGCTGGTGGAAAAACAGTATATAAATGAAACAAAAAAGGAATTGATTGTAAATTTGATAATGGCAGCTAGATTAATGATGGCTAAATATTGGGGATGAAATTGGGATATTCAAAGAAATGAGTGGTATAATGAAATTTGGAGTATGCCAACAAATGATAAATCAACAACAGAAATTCAATTTAAAAAAGGGATTTTGTATTTCTATTTGTATTTATTAGATTTATATACCGCACCTTCTCCCTTTCGGGACTCAGGGCAGTGTACAGGCAGCGATAAATATCAATAATACAAAAACATAAAATATATTAAAATATATTATATAATTAGCCTTTAAAGTTACCCCAAGGATAAGAAAAAACCCTACAGAAGAGACTCTAAAATAATTTTTGCAAGCCGCAAAAAATACCTTTCTTATAGAGATTTATGTTGAAAGGTGAAAGTTGAGATTGCCATCTACTGGCGAAAGGGAAAATGACTCCTAGACTCCTGGAAACTTACAGATGATTAAAGCAAATAATTATAATGAAATATGGGGGGATTTTATAAAATCAGTGTTGGTGGAAAGCAAAGGGAATAAGCCTACTCAAGAATATATGTTGTTTTGGATGTGATAAGGGCACAATTGGAATATATTGTATATCTTTTAATTGTTATAGATGAAGAAATATAAGGGCAAAAAAAGGTCTCGGGGATGCACTATAATATTTGGGGTTTTTTCCTTTTTCTTTTCTTTCTTTCTTTTTTTTTTTGTATTACTATGTTTGTATTATTTGTATTAAAAATTAATTTTTAAAATTAAAAAGTCAGACCGATAAACATGATAGTCACTTACTGTGGTAATGGAGTCTGAGAAGGATACGTTCAACCATGTCTTGCAGACAAATATAAGGTTGAATAGAGCCATATTTAGTAAGAGGAGTAATGCAGGCATTTTGTTTGTAAGGTTTCTTGCGTTAAGTAGCTTGCATTTAAGGTCTGTAGTGGTGGATCTGGAGGAAGTTAGGGGTGTGCATACCTAGTTTTGGCTAACAATGGGGGGAAGGGGAACGCAGGCCATTGGTCTTGCGTTTGATACAGTCAGCACAGTAGTCAATGTATAGGTCAGGATCTCCTAGGTCCTGCCATCTTTTGAGCTCTGAGCAGTGCTCACAGGCATAGGCACGTTGCAGTATGGATAGGTCAGGCAGTGAATGAAGTTTCTTATAGTTAATGCAGCTTTTGGCAAGTGAGTTCATTGTGTAGCTGAATTTGTGTTTGCTGGACTCAATATTGCAAATGACTGTGCAGAAGTGTGGCGCCACCAAGCCATCGCTGTTCTTGAATTCAGAGTCATTGCGGGAGATGTCAATGATTTCATCGGAACAGATGGTTGATGCCTGAAAGTTTTTGATGATGTTGCGAACCTTTGTGATGTCATCGGATTCATTGGTGTCCTCAAGACCAAATAAGATAGCGTTGGGATGCTTCTGTTCACGTTTGAGGGCATCTTTGATGAGGATGGAGATATTACTTGCAGGGTTGCTGGTTATCTATGTTTGTGGTTGTTGGGTTGGAATAGGATTTTGAGATTTGGATTTTCACTTTTTTGTGTTATATCCTTTTTTTCAAGGGATACCAATCATGCTTCTATGGTGTCGACCCTTTCAAGTAAGACAATAAATTTGTCCAGTCTGGGTCTGCACAATGGGCAGAAAAGTGGAAACGCATATTGAGAGGTTTTAAATGAGGATGCTTGTAGGAATTGAGCTATGCTTTTGGTTAATCCCAAACACTTGTGGTGAGCATACTTAGGGAGCATTTCATGGTACTCTAGCCCTCCTCGAAAGATTCTGCGCATATGAAGCAGGTGCAGGGGTCATATGGGTCATTGGTAGAGGTCTCTTTTTTTGAGTGGGGGTTTGATAGTGGAGATATGGTATGGTAGGTCTGGTGTGGAGGTGCTGGTGCAATTGGTTATTTTAAAATTATTTATAACTGTGTAGCTGAGCACGTATTATTTGCTGGAATCTACTGTTAAATTAAGTAATCAATCAATGCCACACTAATCAACCAATTATCCAATCTATCAATCAATTAATCAATGTTACACTAATCAATCAATTAATGAAAGGGCTTGGTAGTAGATGAATTCTATTACCTCAAGCAGTTTCTGTCCTCTTCTCCTTCAAGTCACATCATTTTTTACTGGTAGAGTGTCCTTTCACGCTGCGACTGGAAGCTCCTTTCCTAGCTGGGAAAACAGATGTTCCTAGTGGAGTTTTTCAAGCCTCACCATCTGGCGATCTGGTAGGAGCCTCATCTTTGGTGGGGGTTTTCAAGCCTCACTAGGTTGCAGTGCAGACAGAAATGTCTTTCCTCACCTTCTTATAATCTTCCCATGCTCTGGCGGTAACCTCACCTTCAGTGGGATTTGGTGGGGACCTTCGGGTGGCGGTAGCCTCACCTTCAGTGGGATTTGGTGGGGACCTTTGGCTAGGATCCATGGGGATCTTAAGTGGGCATCTGGTGGGGGATGTGGTGGGACTTTCGGTGGGGATTTGGCGGGGACCTTTGGCAATCTTCCTGCAATCTGGCAATCTAGCAATCCGGCGGGAGCCTCACTTTTGCCGGGGATACAGCGTTAGTCTCACCTTTGCCAGGGATATGGTGGGAGCCTTATGTTTGCCGGGAATACAGTGAGAGCCTCACCTTCAGTGATCCAGTGGGAGTCTCACCTTCCTAACTGGGCACCACCATGTTGCATTATTGCACCTATAATGTTTAGATTTATATGAATTAGAACTTGCACAGATGAGAAACGAAGTTTGACTTTTTTTTTAAAGTAAAATTTTATATATTTGATATCCTGTATCTATATCTAAAAGTAAGATATATTTGTTCTTCACAATACAGGGTACTTTTCCATCTGCTATAGTAGAGTGCAATAAACCATGGATTACTAAATACATGGCATGCATGTGGCTAGAGCAGTGGTGGGCAAACTCATTAGTCAATAGAGCCAAATATCAACGATTGAAATTTCTTTTGCGAGCCAAAAGGTGTGGCCTGTTCTATGGGAGAGGCTCCGCGGTCATGTGATCGGGTGGGCGTGGCTAACTTGGAAAATGTGGTGAAACTCATTTAATGACAGTCCTGCTTAGCAACCAAAATTTTGTGCTCAATTGTGGTCATAAGTTCTTTCTTTCTTTCTTTCTTTCTTTCTTTCTTTCTTTCTTTCTTTCTTTCTTTCTTTCTTTCTTTCTTTCTTTCCTCTCTCTTTCTTCCACTTTCTTTTTCTTTCTATTTTTCTTTCTCTTTCTTTCTTTTTTTAATTGAAAGAGTTTTATACAAACAAATCCCCCCTCCCCCCCATACATATAATGTAATTCAGCTACAAATACTGTACCCCCCTCCTCCCACCCAACATAATATAGATTTCTCATAAAATAACATTACCCCCTTGTCCCCATCTTTTAAGCTAATTCATATAAATATACAAATATATTTCCCTCCCCTAACCACCCTAACCCTCCCCCACCTCCTGCTCCACCCCACCCCCAGACTTCCACTATACGCCACTCTAATAATTCCAAACAACCCATATGTTATTCGTTCTCTTCATATTGTTCCCCTTGCTTATTACCTTGTCAGTCTATTCATTCTTACCTAAAAGCTACATGATATTTTTTAACCTTATTACAAGTCCACCATATATGAAAAAATGTAGCATCTAAACACCCACATCTCCAGCATTTTGGTTGAACATTAGGATACATACATGATAATTTCTTAGGATCTAAATACCATCTATAAAACATTTTATAAAAGTTCTCCCTTAAATTCTGTAACTATGTAAATTTAACATTCACAATTTAACCCATATTTTTCCCCCAGGTCTCCAACATGGCAGATTCGCCAAAAATTCTGAGCCCATTTAATAATAATAATAATAATAATAATAATAATAATAATAATAATAATAATAATAATAATAATAATAATAATAATAATAATAATAATAATAATAATAATAATAATAATATTTAATATTTATAAAACCGCACCCTCTCCCCACAGGGACTCGGGGCGGTGCACAGGTAGAATAAAAACAATAAATACATACGAACAATTCTAAAAACAAATTAAACATAACCTGCGCTAAAATTTCCCCATTAAAACTAAGCAGTACTAATTTCCCAATAAAAACCCCAAAGACAGAGAGACTTATCCTAAGCCGGCCAGACAGAAAAAGTGAGTTTTTAATTTAAGACGGAAGGAGCGGAGGTCCGTGGTCGTCCTGATATCGGGGGGAAGGTCGTTCCAGAGGGTCGGGCCTGCCACAGAGATAGCCCTTCCCCTGGGTGTCGCCCGCTGACAATGTCTAGTGGACGGCACCCGGAGAAGTCCCTCTCTGTGGGAGCGAATCGGCCGTGAGGATGTATGAGGCAGGATCCGATCCCGCAGATAGCTAGGTCCCGAGCCATGGAGCGCTTTAAAGATGATAATTAACACCTTGAAGCGCACCCGGAAGACGACAGGTAGCCAGTGCAGCTCGCGCAAGAGCGGTGTTACATGGGTAAACCTAGCGGTTCCCATAATTGCTCGCGCGGCTGCGTTCTGAACTAGCTGAAGTCTCCGGGTGCACCTCAAGGGGAGCCCCATGTAGAGAGAGTTACAATAGTCCAGTCGGGATGTCACGAGCGCATGAGTGACTGTGTGCAGGGCGTCCCGATCCAATAGGGGGCGCAATTGGCGAACCAGGCGAACCTGGTAAAACGCCCTCCTGGCCACGGCTGTCACTTGATCTTCCATGGACAGCCGGGAATCCAGGAGGACACCCAAATTGCGTGCCCCATCCACAGGGGCAAGATGTTCGCCCCCTATGGCCAGCGATGGAGTGAGCTGGTTGAATCGGGCAGCAGGAAACCACAGCCACTCGGTCTTGGTCGGGTTGAGCCTAAGTCCGTTACTTCCCACCCAGATCCGCACGGCTTAATCATACAATCCTTAACCAATTCACTTTCTTCTTCTTCTTTTTTATATTGAAAAAGTTTTATTGGTTTTTACAATTTTCCAAAAGGGTAGGGTAAGGGATACAGAAATATTTTAAGAACTTTCGCGTCGGGATCATTGGCCCTCCCAGGGCTTCATAATAAAACATTAAAAAAACATTTTTCAAAAATACTACAAGGTGAAAATAAGTACATGTTTCCTAAATTCTCAATTCTATGCTGGCAGTCGTGTGAAAACATCCAGATATAAAGGTTATACAATGTTAATAAAAAAGCAAAGTTATTTTTTCGATCTAAGTCTCTTGGCAATTGTGTCTTCTTGTTCTCCTCCCTGGCCCCCAGCGGGCGGGGCCGTGGCCCCCCTGCCCTCCCTGAATCGTCCTCCAGGACAGAGGAATGTTTTTTAAGAAAGGCTTCCGCCTCAACAACTGTTTTAATCCTTACTCTTCCTTCATCCCAGAACACCAACATCCCTTCCGGCATCGCCCACTTAAACCAAATCCCGTGGTCAAACAATTTTTTGGATAAGAAGGAATACCTCCTTCTCATCTCTTTAATCTTTTTTGGGATCTGCTTCAAGATGGCGACTTCCTTTTGTTGGTAAATTAACCCCCTCTCTGCACCTTCAAAATTCCCTCTCTGGTAGACCTTCTAACAAATTTAATATGTATCTCTCTGGGTACTTCATTTATCCTGGCATATGTCGAATTTATTCTGTAGACTAGGTCAATGTCCCCCCTGATCTCATCTTTAGGTTTATGTAAATAGTCTGCTAAAATTGTACTCATGAGTTCAGGAAGACATTCACCAGATTCTTCAGAAATGTTCTGAAATCTTAAAAAATATGACATCCTTTCAAAATCCATCCTAGACATATGCCCAGTCAGTTCTCCAACCTCACTATTAACATTTTAAGCTCTCCCTTTGCCCCAACCAGCCCCCCTTCCAGCTCCTCAGTCTTCTGTGTGTTCTCCAGCACTTGCTTCCGTGATTCCAAAAGATCCTTCTTGAAGCTGCTATTATCTTCTCTCAAAGCTTTAATTTCCTGCACCAAAGCTTGTAACACTGATTCCATTGATGTCATTCTTTGTTCCAATCCTGCCAATTCTGATTTTGATGCCATGGTAAGCTGTTAAAGTCAGTGCCACTAAGATGGCGTTTTTTGGGTGGGGCCGTTGAAGCAGGTCAGGAGAAAAGTTCAAATGAGAGTTGTAAAAAGTTCAAGACCCAGAAGAGAAACACTTTTCACAGTCAATAATTATAGCAGAGAAGGCACTCCAGAAATTTCTTCATTAGTAGAGAGAGGGAGTCCAAATCACAAAGAGATGTTGGTAATTTTCCATAAGTAAAAATAATCATTCAGGAACAAAGGGCAGCCATCCTCCACCGCCCAGTCTGAGAGCCAGCAGGAGAAAGTAACAAAAGAAAAATTGTTTCAAGCCAGCCGGACTTAGATACATTGTAAAGAAACAAGCCGCAAAACACTTTCACTTGCTTCAAAGCAGTCCGGATGCGAAATGTCCGCTTCCTCGCAATGAGGAGCCATTTCTAAGCGCCGCTTTAAATACGAGGGGGGGTTAACAAACAAATACCCCCCTCTATGTTCTTTCAGTCCAGGCTGCCAGCACAAATAAATAAATCACTCACTCTTCACCTCGCCGCCAAAGCCCCGGGAAGCCTTCCGACCCGAACACTCAGCTCTTTTCAAATTCCTCGTTCGTTGCCGTCCTCTATTGGCGAAGGGAAAACCCCCCGCAGCATGTCTCCTCTCACCTAGGCCGAGGACAAGGGCCGTTTTCCCGCCGCCGCTAGGATAAACAGACCCAGGCGAGCCAGCCCTACGGAAGGCCCCCAAAAAGGGGGTGCCTCGCCCCCGTTGGGGGGCAGAAAAAAGAACAAAACGGCGGACGAGTCCCAAGACTCGTCCGTCGCCGCTGGAAGGCGGAACCAGAAGTCCCCAATTCACTTTCTGAATCCCTTTCTAACAATACATTATATATTCTTTTGATATGCTTTGGGCCAGTCTCTTTTATCTGCTTAGTCAGTTCTGCTTCATTGTCCATGAATCCAACTCTTTGGTCTTCTTTGCATCTCATCTGTAGCTATTTATAATGTAGCCAGTTTAAAATAATTCCTTCTTCCAACAGTTGTTCCAGAGTTTTCAACTGCCAACTGCCTCCATCAGCAAAAAGCACATCTTTATATAAACAACCCCCGAATGACTTTTCATCTGGATTATTGAATTCAAAAAACGTGATAGGGTAACAACCAGATCGTCTGCAATGCTCTAATTCTGTATTCCTTTTGCCTTATAGCTATACCAATTAAGGAGTTCGAGTCCCGAATTGTATTCAACAAGACTTCTAAAGTTAAAATAAATGACAATGGAGATAATGGGCAACCTTGTCTTGTACCTTTTTGTATCTCAAAACTCATAAACAAATTTCCATTAATAATAAGTTGTGCATTTTGTTGCTAATATATTGCTCCTATCACCTGTCAAAACCGAATCCCCATGTCCATTTTTTCCAAAGTCTTGGTTAGAAAGTTCCAGTTCATTCGCTCAAAGGCCTTTTCCGCGTCCAAGAAAACCAGCACTGCAGAGATCTGCTTATTTTTGTCTAGATAGTCAATTAAATCTATAAGTTGCCTTACATTCTCCTTCATATGTCTACCTTCGATAAATCCTGCTTGATCATGATGAATTACCTCTTCAATAACTGGCATCAATCTGTTGGCTAATACTTTAGCAAAAATTTTATAGTCTGTAATCAAGAGAGATATTGGTCTATAGTCCTCTGGCTTCTTAGGACCATCTTCATCTTTAGGTATCAACGATATAAAAGCCGCTTGCCATGAGGAAGGTATTTTGCCTTCTTGCTGTATTCTTTCTCCACAAGACTAATCTTCGGTCCTGCTCCTCCCATGGCTCCAACTTGCTTCTTTCCTTTATCTTTCTTAACTCGGTTGTGTTTGGGGCTTCCCCTGCTTCTGCGCTTCTTTTTTTTTATATTGAAAAAGTTTTATTGGTTTTACAATTTTTCAATAGGGTAGGGTAAGGGATACAAAGAAATTTTGAGAGCATTCACGTCAAAGTCGTCGGCCCTACCGGGACATCAAAATAGATCATTAACAAAAAACATTTTCCGCACACTACAAAGTGAAAGCAAGTACATATTTCTAAGTTCTCAGTTCTATGCTGTCAGTCATTTACAAAAATCCAGATGCACATGTTATACAATATTATTCAAAAAATCAAGGCAAAGTTATTTTTTAGATCTAAGTCTCTTGGCAATTGTATCTTCTATCTCTCCTTCCAGGCCCCCAGCGGGCGGGGCCGTGGGCCCCCTGCCCCCCCTGGATCTTCCCCCAGGACAGAGGAATATTTTTTAAGAAAGGCTTCCGCCTCAGCAACTGTTTTAATCCTCACTCTTCCTCCTTCCCAGAACACCAGCATCCCTTCGGGCGTCACCCACCTGAACCAGATCCCGTGGTCAAACAATTTTTTGGACAAGAAGGAAAATTTCCTTCTTGCTTCTCTAATCTTTCTTGGGATCTGCTTCAGGATGGCAACCTCCTTTTGTTGGTAAATTAACGGACCTCCTCTTTGCACTTTCAAGATTTCCTCTCTGATTGACCTTCTAACAAATTTAACATGTATCTCTCTGGGTACTTCATTTATCCTGGCATATGCAGAGTTTATTCTGTAGGCTAGGTCAATGTCCCCCCTGATCTCATCCTTAGGTTTATGTAAATAGTCTGCTATAATTGTGCTCATGAGTTCAGGGAGACATTCACCAGATTCCTCAGAAACATTCTGAAATCTCAAAAAATATGTCATCCTTTCCATATCAATCCTAGACACATGCCCATTTATTTCCACAACCTCATTAGTAACATTTTAAATCTCTCCCTTAGCCCCCGCCAGCCCCCCTTCCAGTTCTTCATTCTTCTGTGTGTTCTCCAGCACTTGTTTCCGTGTGTCCAATAATTCCTTTTTAAAGTTGATATTTTCTGCCCTCTGGGCCTTGATTTCTTGTACCAAAGTTTGTATAACAGATTCAAGAGAGGCCATCCTTAGTTCTAAGCTTGCCAGTGCTGATTCTTGTGCCATGATTAGCTGTTAAAATCCGTGCCACTAAAATGGCGTTTTTTGGGTGGGGCTGTTGAGGCAAGTCAGGAGCCAAAAGTTCAGTTCAGGGTTGTAAAGTTCAGGAACCAAGAGAGAAACAATTTTCCAAATCAATAAGTATAATAACGAAGGCACTCCAGAAAAGAAATCACAAATCCCAAAAAAAAATTCTTCTTTAGTAACCAGAGGGAGTCCAAATCCCAAAGAGACGCTGGAAATTTTCCATAAGTAAAATAGTCATTCAGGGATAAAGAGAAGCCATTTTCCACCGCCCAGACTCAGAGCCAGAAGGAGAGAGTGGTAAAAAAAAATGTTTCAAATCAGCCAGACCTAGATACTTTGTTTCAAAGACAAACACAAACCGCAAATCACTTTCCCTTGTTTCAAACAGTCCAGATTAAAGATATCCGCTTCCTCACAGCGAGGAGCCATTCTTAAGTGCCGCTTTAGTCCAAGGGGGGGTTTAACAAGCAGACACCCCCCTCCAAGTTCTTTCAGCCCAGGCTGACAGCAAAAAAAATATGTTTAAAACCACTCACTTTCCCCCTCGCAGCCGAAGCCCCGTGAAGCCTTCCGACTCAGACGGCCAGCTCTCTCCATGTTTTCAGAACGATGCCGCCCACCATTGGCGAAGGGGAAACCCCCCGCAGCATGTCCTCCTCCACCTAAGCCGAAGACAAGGGTCGCTTCCCAGCTGCCGCTGGGGGAGGACGACCCAGGCAAGCCGGCTTTACGGAAGACCCCCAAAAACGGGGCGTCTCGCCCCCGTGGGGGGGCAGGAAAAGAAACAAAGTGGCGAGCGAGCCCTAGGCTCGCCCGTCGCCGCTGGAGCCGGAACCGGAAGTCCCTTCTGCGCTTCTTGAATTTGTCTGGTAATAGATCTAGTTTCACGTTGCTCAAGCATTGGCATTTCAACAATTCCCTCTATAACAGTCTTTGACGATTCCTCCAGAGGAAAGCTTAAGAGAGGTCCAAAAGGATCCACCTGAAAACCATCTGCAGCACCATCCTTTTCTTTTTGCAGCTGTCTTATTTGTTCTTCTGTCTCTTTTTCAAACTGCTTCTGCTCATCTCAATATCTGTTGGTGTAGATGTTGCGTAGAGGTGTTACGCTTACCTTCAGTACTACATAATAACATTCTTTTGCTTTTGCTTTGTCTAAAGTATTCAAATGATATCTCACACCTTCATATCTCAGTATAATACCCATTGGGACATCCCACCTGTACTGTATCTGTCTTTTCTTCAACTCTGCTACCAAAAATCCAAAATCCCTTCTAGACTTTAACATCGCTGGTGGTAACTCCTTAAAAACACCAATCTGGGTTCCATCTATTTGAAGAGCAGAGTAAAAGGACTTCTGTAAAATATCATGTCTAAGGCTTCTATCAGTAAAATATATAACCACATCTCTTGGTAGCTGTCTTTGTAGTGCTGCACGTGAGTTTACTCTGTAAATTTTGTCAATCTTAAAAAAAATCTCATCGGAATCATCCAGTTTCAGTAATATAGCCAATGCGTCCCCACAGATTCTTCTAATATCTTCTCTAGGATTCTCCCTTATTCCCCTCAATATGATAGCAAATTCCATTGATCTAAATTGCATCATAATTATTATCAATCCTTTGTATTTTTCCATCAACTTCCACAAATTTTAAATCAGATTCTTTCATTTTAGTTTCCAGGTCCAAAGCCAATTGCTCAACTTTATTATCCATCTTGAGCACCACATCAGACAGACCCTTAGCTATTACTTGTATCTTTTTATCAAGCTGATCATATTTATCCATATTATCCTGGACTATTCCTTTAACTTCTTTGATTTCTTTACCTATAAAGTTTTTCAAATCCTGGAGGCTTATTGTCTCTATCTGCGATTGCATTAGAGCTGCGCCAGCTGGGGGACCTCCCCCTTGCTTCGTTGCCATGCTTATAAAGCAAACTTCTTCCCAACTTCTCACAAAATACTCTTCAAAATTAATCAGATTATATATTAGCTGAGTTTCTTATAGTTGCTTTCTCCTTTCTCCTTTCCCTTCCGCCTTTAGCTTTCAGCCAGGGTTGGATACTTTATAACAAACTGGAATACACAAACCGGTTAACTTTCGTTTCCTTTCCACTGGAGATTAACGCCATTTTAAATCCTTTGTTTTAAATCCTTTGTTCTAAATCCATACTATTCAGGTTTCAACACTGCTATTGTTTAGAGATTTCACAGGCTTTAAATACTTGCAATTTAAGCAGGGTACTTTCCTTGGCTTGTTTGGAATGTGGATTGAAGGTTGAATGCGGCATCTTGTTCCGCTAAAAGCGGAGGTGCCCAGGCGCTCGGAGCAAACAGCTGCTTAGAAGGGGAGCCCCTCCTTGCTCGCACCCCAGAGGCAAAAAAACCTTCTGGGGTACTCCGCAAGGGACTCTACCCGACAGCGCTGGCTCTCTCACAAGATCCTTAGGAGCTTGGAGTTTTCTGAGGCGTTTTAGATGTTTTAAAATGCCTCTACGGGCGGCTGGGCTGGCAGGCTCAAAAAAGCCTGCCAGCGACGTTCGCGACTCAACCGGAAGCCTTTCTTTCTTTTTGTCACTCTCTCTCTCTCTCTATCTGTCTGTCTCTCCTCCCTCCACCCATCTGTCACTCTGCGTGTGTGTGTGTCTGATTCCCTCTCTCTCTCCCTCCCTCTCTCTATTTGTCTTTCCCTCCCTCCCCGTCTGGCTCTCTCTGTCTGTCTTTCTGTGTACAAGTCTCTCCCTCCCCCCCCCCGGAAGCAGCGGAAAGCCCAGCATGTCAGCGAGCCAGGAGTGGGCGGGCGGGCGCGGGGAGGACCAAAGGCTGCGGCTCCCTAAGTGCCCTCCCAGCCCGTGTGCCAGGCAGCCCTGGGAAGTGCCCCTCAGTGCTCTCTGCGGGCGGCTGTTGCTGCTGCTGCTGCTCCCGAGCCCCACGACACGCAGTTCTCGCCGTCCGAGGTCGCCCGGCAGGTGCATCGGGCAGGACAGCCGGGCTGCTCGGACGGCGAGAACTGCATGTCGCTGGGCTCGGGAGCAGCAGCAGCAACAGCCACCCACAGAGAGCACCGAGGGGCACTTTCCAGGGCTGCTCCCAGCACACCGAATGGGAGGGAGGTGGGTGTGCGGCACCCGGACGGACTGGGCGGCGCTTAGGGAGCCGCAGCCTTCGGTCCTCCCCGCACCCGCCTGCCCGCCCGTCCGCTGAGGGAGGAGGGAAGTGGGCGTGCGGCTCCCAGAGTCTGCCCGTGGCTGGGTGGAGGAAGAGCCGCACTCGAGGGGACAAAGAGCCACTCCTGGCTCGCGAGCCGCGGTTTGCCGACCACTGGGCTAGAGGAATAGATTCCACTGTAAAAGGCCAGCTGGGGGGGGATGGGGCCTACAGTACATTATTTCTAAATGCATCAAGATCCTAATATAAAGTATTAGCAATTTTCTAATCTGAAAACTAAATTAGTATTATATGCAACATGAGGTAAATGTATATTTCATATATATAAAGCTAAAGCTCATTTACTTCTATCAACTCTCATATTAATTACATTTTTAAAATGAGTACAAACATACTGTTTATTGAACATTTTTTGTAGATTTTGGATTGCTTTACCAAGCTGGATGATATTTTCTTATTACCAGATGTGCATTATGTGTTTATTGTACCTTCTCTAAATTTCACTGCCTATTTGTAAAATCCTCTGATTAAACCAAGGATATTTACAGTGGTGGAATCTAGCCAGTTCACACCGGTTCACAAAAATTGGTAACTAACTTGTGCAGTTTGGCAAAGTCTACGAGATTGTTTCTGTCCAACTTGTGTTTGGTGTTCTGATTTTTACTGCCAGTGTGTAGGACAGAGCATTTATTAGTTTTAATTAGTAGTTGCCAATTGCGCAACCATGCTGACATTGTCAAGGTCACTTTGGAGGGCAGCAGCATTGTCAGTGGTATTAAATAATTTTACATCATCTGCAAAAAGGACACAGCTGCTTTTAATATGATTGCATAGGTCATTGATGTAAAGCAGAAAGAATGTGGGTCCTAAAACACTGCTGGTGTTCGATTTGATAGGGCCCTCCCTATTTTGACTACTTATTGCCTGTTTGACAGGAACGCAGCTATCCATTTGTGCAGGGATCCGGAGATGCTATAAGAACTTAGTTTCAACAGTAGTTTGTCGTGCACCACTGAATCAAAAGCTTTGCAGAAGTCTACGTAAATTGTGTCTTGCTTTGCCCGGGTGTGGTCCAAATGTTTCTGCAGTGTAGGAGTTGCAGCTTACAGGACAATTTTTTTCCTGAAACCAAATTGCTTGTTAGAAAGCAGGTTGTTTGTTTCTAAGTGGAGGGTGATGGATTGGTTTATAATTGATTCCAAGACTTTACAGGTGACGCAACACAATGAGATTGTTCTGTAATTTTCTATAGGGTCTCACTTTTCAAAAATAGCTATGACTGTAGCTAATGACCATAAGTCAGGTAAGGAACCAAGATCCCACCTTCAGGACAAAGGAGGGGTCGAGACGGAGGGCCACCCTGTCCGCGTAAAACTTGCACAAATCCTCCCTGACAGACAAGGCTTGTAATTCGGAAAGAACGCCTTGCAGAAGTGATTGCCACCAAGAATACCACCTTCCATGTGAGGAACTGCCACAAAACCTCACCCAGAGGCTCAAAGGGAGCCTTGGTGAGAGCCCCCAGCACCTTAGCCAAATCCCAAGTGGGATACCTATGTACCGGAGGGGGCCTCAAATTCGTCGCCCCCTTGAGGAATCTCCTAACAGTAGGGTGTTGAGAGAGAGGCGCGCCACTGCCCCAGGTGAGTACGGACCCCAGTGCAGCCACCTGTCTCTTGATTGTATTAGGCGAGAGGCCCCTTTCCAACCCATCCTGCAAAAACTCGACATGAGGGATGGAGATGACCTCCAGAGTCACCTGATTTCTTGTGCATCAAGTGCAAAATATGTTCCACGTCGCATTATAGATACGCATGGTTGAGGCCCTCCTGGAAGCCTGGATAGTGACAATGACCCTGTGTGAGAATGAGCCGCCCCTCGGAGCGAGCTGCTCAACCTCCAGACGGTCAACTGGAGCCACTGGGCCTCCGGGTGCTCCAGTGACCCCTGGGTCAGGACGATTATGTCCGGTGGTATCCGCCACGGTTCCGTCAAAGACAAGATCCGTCTCGGCCAATACGGGGTGACTAAGACCACCTGTGCCTGCAGAGAGATTATCTGTTGTATGACTCTAGGAAGAAGAGAGGTAGGGGGAAAGGCATACATAAGGCCCTGCGGCCACAATGTGCAAAGTGCATCCACCCCTTCCACCCCCCGGAGCCAGGAAACTGGAGAAAAACCTGGGAAGCTGGGCATTTCCTGGAGAGGCGAAGAGGTCGACCAGAGGCATCCCGAAATGATGACAGATCTCCTGAAAAATAGAAGGGTGTAAACACCCTTCAGCATGGTCAATCTGCACCCTGCTAAGCCAATCCGCCCTGGTGTTTTCCACCCTGGATATGTTGTCCACCATCACAGACAGTAAATTATGCTTGGCCCAGACACTGAACAGATCCGCCTCGGGCATGAGGTCCCTGGATCTAGTACCACCCTGTCGGTTGACATGAGCTTTGACCGTGATGTTATTGGTCAAAATTAAGACATGCTGCCCTGCTATCCTATCTGCAAATTCCAGGAGATTCAACCTGATGACCCTTAGCTCCAGTAAATTAATAAGAAGAGCCGATTCCTCCTGGGACCATCTTCCTTGGGCCACCCTGCCTTCCATATGGGCACCCCATCCGTGGAGGCTGGCATCAGTGGTGATTGTAACCCGGTCCGAGACCCTGAAATGGCATCCCTGCAGCATGGCCGAAGACCTCCACCACCTCAAGGACCTCCTAACCCCTGAGGGCACCTGCCATGCCAGGAGTGGGGGAGGGGGCCCAGGGACCCAGTGCCCCTCCAGGCATAGGTCTGCACACGTGGGGGTGAAGGTGGACTCGGCAGGGCGAGACAGAGGCCTGTTAGTGCTGGCACCCCAAAGCCCTGAGGTGTCAATGGGCAAAATGGGGTTAAAGGGCCCTGGAGCCAGGTCAAGATGGAGAGGGGTCAAGGCCTGAGGGGGGGGGGTCCACAGCGGGCGCGCTTTCCCCAGGTAGCCTCGGATCAGGTAGACTGTCCCCACCAGAGGGCTGTGCGGCCTGCTTAGATAAGGGCCTGGACTTACCCCCTTTTGAAGAGGACTGGGGGGTATCCTTGGAGCTGGACTTGGCCCTGGCCCTGGTTTGAGAGGTACTCTGATCAGCTGAGGGAGGAGGAGCACCCCCAACAACGATGAGGCCTTGAGGGGCCTCAGCACCCCCCTCCCCATGCAGACCCCATCCGTTCTGCAGCCCTACTCTTAGCCACGGAGATAAATAAAGCTTGAGGCCTGGAAATGGAGGCTAAGGCCGACCATCACAAAATGGCCGCCACCGCTGCTTGATGCATTGCCAGAGGCCCTGGAGACGAGGGAGCCTGTTTGGTGCAAGAGAGCCTCAAAATGGCAGCCGCTGATTGGCAGGGTGGGCTCAGGCAACTAGAGGCCTCCGAGCTAGCCCCAGTGGAGGAGGGAAGCCGCGCGGGCCGGCAGGAGCTCCCTCATAAGCAGAGCGCACCTTGGAGCATTGCCAGCCAGGAACTGCCGCAAATGAGCAGAGGCGAGCCGATCGGATAGATAAGAAGCTGACGCGATCGCACGTGCGCAGCCGGCCTCTCTGGGCAAATACAAAGCCGATCGCCTCTGTAGGTGCCAAAGTTAAAAGTGAGGCCCTCACAGCCAAGGCTGCAGATGCGGCCACCTCCTCAGCGCCCGAAATCGCCCCGCACGCCTGACTTGACAGCAGCAGCTAGAGACAGCAATGTTCAAGGCACAGGAAAGTAAAGGACTCAGGTAGGAGGCTACAATGGCAGCGATGTAAACAGCTGGAGGCCAAGGCCCGTGGCTGATGGAAGACAGGAAAACCTGAGTCCTGGGCTGCTGATGAGGCAGGGGGGGGGTCCTGTCTACTCACAAGTTTGACAATTTTGAAAAGAATCAAAGCTCTTGTCTCATCCACAGTTTTGGGAGTTGGATACCGTACAGTCCCAGAGCCGGACTGAGTTGGAAAACTTGGTATGGCAGCTCTGTAGGGGGTTATATTACCAGACTAATTAATTAGTAATCAGACTCAGTCCAATGTGTGGATAGGTTCAACCCATACATGGATGCTATCTCCACCCTTATTGAAAATGTTTTAACTTTTGTATATCTGTATTTCATTTTGGCTGTATGCTGCCCTGAGTCCTTCAGGAGTAGGGCGGTATAAAAATATAACTAAAACTAAAACTAAAACTAAACCGCAGGATGAGAATTTGATTAAGCAGATAAGAGACAAAGGTCAAATGCACATAAAAAGGTTGTACAGTGTACTGGTGGAAATAGACTCAGAAACTGACTTAGTTAAAGACTACATGATAAAATGGGCACAAAATATAGGTGTACCAATAATGTTGGAGACATGGGAGAAGATATGGGTTAGAAATGTAAGATTCACATAAGCCCAAAACTTAAGAGCAGTGGCGTAGCGTGGGGGGTGCAGGGGGTGCGGGCCGCACCGGGCGCAACATCTGGGGGGGGGCGCTCGCACTCGCAGCTCCCCGTCGCTTCGGGAAAGGGGATCGAGTAAGGCAGGAACAGCGGCAGCCGGGGAATGTGGCCACCGCCGCGGGGACCGGAGAAGCGTCGCCCGAAGCAAGAGCGGCTGCAAGAGGAGGCGTTTTCTCCCCGTCGCCCCGTCTTCTTCCTTGGGGAAAGGATCTTAGGGGATTTTTCATATTTTTATTAGTATTATTTCTCGGGCGGGGGAGGGGGGATCCGGAATCCAGGAAACCGGGAGGGGGCGGGAAATCGCAGGGAAAAGGAAGAGAGCTCGGCGGGCGGAAGGTGGGGAGAGCTCGCGCGTTCCAGCTGATTCAGCAGCGGTCTTGTGAATGCGCGGAGATGTAGCTGACAGGGGGGGAGAGGCGTCCCGCTCTCCGGATCGAAGGTAGGCCAGCTCTTTCGGGTACCTGCCGGCTGTGGCTGCCTCCCCTACCCCGCTGCCGTCGGATCTTCCTTCACCCCTCCTCTCCCCCCTTCCCGTTTCTCGCTTCCCCGCCGCTCCGCATGCTGCGCCCTCCCCGTCCTCGATGCCGCTGCTTCCCCGGGGGGGGGCCTAGAAAGGCACCGAGAAGGATGAGCGAAGGGGTTGCCTCGCCGCCGGGTGCCACAGCCGCTGCCGAGGAGGGGGCGGCGGCGGGCGGGGGCCCTGCGGCGGGCAATGGAGTGGAAGAGACTCGAGTGCTAAAATCCAGGGGTTAGGGGGCGCAAATTACTTGCCTTGCCCCGGGTGCTGACAACCCATGCTACGCCACTGCTTAAGAGAGAATTTCTATAAAATGTTTTACAGATGGCACCTAGACCCAAAAAAGCTATCTTGTATGTTCTCAAGTGTACAACCCAAATGCTGGAGATGTGAGTGTGAAGATGCCACATATTTTCACATATGGTGGACCTGTAAAAAAATTAAGGCTTTCTGGGTAAAGATATGGTGGATCATTCAAAATATTTTAAGGAAAAAAATTAAATTTACACCACAGTTTTTCCTGTTGGGAATTGTTACGGATTGCACAGCAATAGAAACTAAGTTGATTTTGAACTTGATAACAGCTGCCAGGTTGCTAGTGGCACAGTATTGGAAGAAGCAAGATCCACCCACTACAGTGGAATGGACCTTAAAAGTTGTGTATTTGGCTGAGATGGCAAAAATTTCATCGTATCTTAAAGACCACTCAAATGAAAGATATATATTAGAATGGAGAAGATGGATCGATTATATGCAAAAAAGTATCCAAATAAGAAGGTTTATATAGCATATGAATGAAATATTTTTAAGTAGTTTATGTTTATGATGTTTTGAGTTATAAGGAGTTAAAGAACTAGGGATAATATGTATGTATTATTTTGTTAAGATATTTTAGTCTTATGCTTGTGAATGTTATACCCTGTGCTTGTTCTGGGAAGTCTGGGGAGGGGGGAGGGGGGAAGAGGTTGGGGGGAGGGGAGGGAGGGGGGGAGAAATTGTCTGTAATCTTCATAAAATATTCTAATAAAAAAAAAAACTAAACGGAATATGGCTGCAGGCCTGACAGGTGGCTTCTCCTCAGAAGAAAAACATTTCCTGAAAAGACAATAACATAAAAGTTAACATAACAAAATTAACTACCACTCTTCCCCCAGGGGGACCCTTTGGCTTATTGGGAAACTTATCATGGAATTGTTTTACTAACTAATCTGCTTATAGGTCCCAGCTTTTCACCTAAGTGGCTTCGGACAAAGGGTACCCCTTCCAATGCACTAAATACTGTAAGCGATCCCTATAAACCCTGGAGTCTAAGGTTGTTTCCACCTCATAATGTGTTTCCCCTTCTACCACTACAGGAGGAGGGGGAGCTTGGGTGGATGGTCTTATGCTGGACCCAATTACTGGCTTCAATAAGCTACAATGAAATTCTGGGTAAATTTTCCCTAGAATTCTGGATAGACTGTTGTCTCCACGTAAGCAGGCTTCACCTGATGTCCAACGCTTGTTTCTCCCAAATGGCTCACCTCCTTTCAGTAGTGGTGAGTTTCTTTGAGATGTAAGTGCGCAGCAAGAGGTGGCCCTTTCTATTCTTTTGCAGTAGCACTGCCGCTACATCATTGGCACCCATCTGGATTATGAATGGTGGCTCTGGGTTGGGTTGTTGCAGTATATATGAAGCTTTCAGAAGACAACCTAATTAATTTACGAGCCTCGAGACAAAGTTCAAAAGAAATCCCATCATTTATTAGGATCAACATTCTGGCTTGAGCTCCAGTGGAGCCAAAATTGCTTTCACTTCATTGCATTTGAACTTTACCCCTGTATCCCCTCCCTTCTGTCATGCGTCATAACTCAGATTCTCCGACTAGGATTCAGAAGTCCACTCTGGCCGAAGGCATGCATGGAATCTCCCCTCCTTTGTCAGCCTGTTTAATGCTCGGATGAAAAGCTGAACTAAGACCCTTAGTTGACCCAATGGACTGCAGGAACTCCCTCCAGAACTTAGCCGTGAACTGCACCCCTCTGTCTGAGATGATTCTTTGAGGTAATCTATACAGTTGGTAGATATGCTTCACAAACAATTTAGCCAGCTTGTGAGCCGAGGATAGTCCACTACAGGGTATGAAGTGTTCCTGCTTGGAGAACAGGTCTATTATAGTCCAAATCACTGTGTTTCCCCCACTTTTTGGCAACTTTATAGTAAAGTCCATTGCAATCTCCTCCCATGGCCTCGTTGGCTCTGCCACTGTTTGCAGCAGTCCAGGGGGTTTCCCGGTCATCTCTTCATTGTGGCACAGATGGTACAACTTTTCACGTAACTATCAACACCTTTCTTCATGCCAGGCCACCAGAATTGCCTCCGAGCTAAGTGTAAAGTCTTTAGAAACCCAAAGTGGCCTGCCAGTTTGGCGTTGTGGCTCCTTTGGAAAACAAGGGTACGTAGGGATTCTGGAACATAAAGTTTTGTCCCCTTCCATGCAAGGTCATCTCTTTTCATCAAGATGTGTTGATTTTTTTCGAACCATGGGTCTGCTAGCAGTTCAGTTTTGAGTCTAGTTCAGTTACGGGTTGGCCTCGCTGGTCATGGCATTGCCGCCTGGTGGTTACTTGGGCAGCTGTTTGAGTAGAAGGAATAATGGCGTCCATTATGTCTTCCCATTCGCATTTGTACTGAGGCATGTGGGAGAGGGTGTCAGCTAGAAAGCTCCTCCAACCTGCAATGTGCTTTAAGACAAAATCAAAATGGTTGAAGTATTGACCCCATTGGACTTGTTTGGGTGATAGTTTCCATGGGGTCCTAAGTGCTTCCAGATTTTTGTGGTCGGTCCAGACTTCGAACAGTTGCTGGCTCCCTTCCAACAGGTGTCTCCAGGTTAGCAGTGCCCATCTCACTGCGAAAGCCTCCTTTTCCTACGCGGCCCATTGTCTCTCTGTGTCTGTGAGCTTGCGAGAAGTATAGGCGCAGGGTTGTAAGTTTCCTTAGTTGTTTCCTTGGAGTACCACCGCTCCCACTGCCACATTGCTGGCATCTGCCTGGATCACGAAAGGTTGCTTGAGGTCAAGATGCTTCAGTACTGGCTGCTTTGCAAACATTTTTTTTAGCGTTTTGAACGCCTCTTGGCAGGTTAGGTCCCACTGTAGGGGTTTTCCCAGATGAGGTTTCGTTCCTGGGCTCCCTGTCTTCAGGAGATTTGTCAGGGGTTTGGCAATCTTCACAAAGGAGGGGATGAATTGTCTGTAGAAGTTTGCAAACCATAGGAAGCTTTGTAACTGTCTGCGGGTGTGAGCAGGTTGCCAGCTTAGGACGGCTTGCACTTTGGCTGGGTCCATCTCTATTCCCTCATTTGACACCCGATAACCCAGATAGTCCAGCCATGCACGGTGGAATTCACATTTTGATAGTTTGACATACAGGTTGGCTGCCAGAAGTTTTTCCAGTACTTGGCAGGCCAGGGGTACATGGTCATCAATGGTCTCAGTGTAGATAAAGATGTCATCAAGGTAGACGAGGACCCCCTGGTAGAGGTACTCATTTAGCACCTTTGTTTATGAGCTGCATGAATACCGCTGGGGCCCCCTGCAGTCTGAAAGGCATCACTTTGAATTGAAAGCTCCCTAGGGGGCAGTTGAACGCTGCTTTCCACTCATTTCCCTCTCTGATACGTACGCGGTAGTATGCTTTTCTGAGGTCTAGTTTGGTGAAGACCTTTCCCTTGGTCAAGTGAGATAGCTTATCTTTCATGAGGGGGAGGGGGTATAGGTTGTGTACGCACACAGCATTTATCCCTTGAAAGTCCACACACAGCCTCATAGTTCCATCTTTTTTCTCTTTGAAGAGGAATGGTACAGTGACCCATAGCTTGGCTGGCTCAATGAACCTCCGTGCTAGGTTTTTGTCCAAGTATTTGCGCATCTCTTGCATTTCCCTGGGTGTCATGGCGTACAGTTTGGGCTTGAGTAATTTTGCCCCGGGGATGATTTCGATGGCACAGTCTGTCTGCTGGTGGGGAAGTAGAACATCGCACTCAGCCTCACTGATACTTCTGCAAGGTCCTGATATTCCATCAGAATCAGTTCAGTCTCTGGGGTTTTGTCAGATATGGTTGCCAGTTGTTCTTGTGGGCTCTCTTGGGGGGATTCCAGTATGGGTGGTGTTTCTACTTGCTGGTGTGGGAGGGGTTGAGGGCCCCTTGATATCCTAAGTCTGCGGGTACCCCCTTGCAACCAGATCATCGGCCCCCACTTGTCTTGCCAGGAAAGTCCCAGTATGACTGCGTCTGTCATTTTGGAGGCTATTATGAATCGAATTACTTCCCAGTGATCTGCAAGTTCTAGTCTCACTGGTTCAGTTAGGTGGGTGGCATAGGCTACTCCCATTAGGGACCCATCGACCCCCTCGAACCTGATCGGTTGGGCCAGGCTTCTTCCTCTGATCCCCAGTTTCAGGATTGTGGTTAGGTTGATCAAGCACCTTATGCAGCTTGAGTCTATTAGTGCTTGAAAAACCCCGTTTTCCTGTTTTGGGGGCTGTGAGGCATATTGGAAAAAGGAAAGGGTGAATTGATTCACTCACCATTGGGTCATCTTCTCTCTCGTCCTCGCTGTCATATGATTCGGGCGACTGGTTGTCATTGCCTGGGGTTCCACCACTTTCGCCCGAGTGGAAAGGAATCTTTGCAGCCTGAAAGGCTTTCCTGGATGTGTTGGTGGTCCATTTGGGCCCTCGCTCTGGTTGTACCCTGGGCGGTTGTACTCTGGGCTTGGTTTTGGGGCTGGGGTTGAGCATACAGCTGCCATGTGGCCTATCCTCCTGCATCTGTAGCATTTCAGTGAACTTCGAGGGAGGGCTGGTTTCAGAGCCCTCAGAGCCTTCTGTGGTGCTGTGGTTCTCTGCTGGCTGGGTGATTTCAAGTCAGGTTGACCTCTCTCTTTTGTCCCTGGTTGCTTTCTCATGTTGTTGGTCCACAACCCGCTGTCGACTCTTGTTGCTGCTCGGAACCACTCAGAGTTGTTTTGGGATGTCGGAGTATGAGATTACCTGGGCAATTTGTTTGTCCAGGCTTGTTCTGAAAAAGTGCATGAGCAGCCACTCTGGTAAAGGGGGTAGCCTTCCTATGACCCTCCTAAATTCACAGATGTGCTCTTTGATGTGGTGGCCCCTCTGCTTTAGGTTGCCGAGTTCCTATTCCGCATATGGGTCTTCCTCCACCTCCTCAAATCTGGCCTCTAGCAGTTGCAGGAAGTCATCTATGTCTTGCAGTTGGAGGGCTCTGCTAGCCATTCCCTATGGAGCCCATTATGAAGGAGAAGCCCTGGCAGCCACAATGGGCAAGGAGGAATATGTGCCAGGGTTGTTGCCGCTTCCCTCCCCACACCCCAGTTCGCCTGTCTCTTTAAATCATGCATCTTTCCCTAAAGGGCTGGAGTTTGACATAGCAATTGGGAAAGGTGTGTGTGTGTGTGTGCGTGTGTGTGTGTGTGTGAGAGAGAGAGAGATATGATGGGGGGGAGAATAAGATAAGGAGGAAGAACGGAAGCATTTTGGCTTGCTCTTGCCTCCCGGACCCTGTGTCCCTCTGCCCATCTGGGCTTCACAAGTGCGCTGCTCCTGGACTTATCACCCTTGGACAGACATCAGATTCCCACACTCCAGCACAAGTTCAGGGGTTTCTCCCTCCCCCCAACATGGGAAAGAGAGGAAAAGGCAGGGCATCCCAACACAGGAACTTCTGCTATCCGAGAGGTGAGGCTGGGAGATATGGGAGCTGGGGTGGAGCAGGCGCTTGCGCAACCCCCCTCTCCAGCCAGGTAGAGCTACATGCATTGACTTAGGGCACATCCCGAATGTACCAAGCCGTGGGAGCTGTGGTGGGCAGAGCGCTACATGGCTTGGTGCCTTAGGGATACTCCCTAGGTCAGTGAATGGTGCTCTGCCTGGCCAGAGAGCGGGTTGTCCAAGGGGCTTATTTGCAGGGGGGGCTTACATTTTTGCCCAGGAGGAAAAATGTTACATGGACTTATGTCATAGTTTTGGGGAAATGGTAGCGACTAATTTGGCAATCAAAAACCTCACGGAAAGAGCAGTGGGGGGGAATGGTGGATAAAGTACCATGCTTAAGAGGATTTGACTGGTCTCAACGTATTACTCCAATTAAATTTGGAGGTGGGCAAACAAGAAAAGGAAAATTGAAGAAAAACTTTTTGTCTCTCCTTGGATATTATTTTTACTTTTTGGATTTGAAAAGCATATTTTTTGGAATTATACTGGTGGAGATTTGAGGAGCGGAGCCATTTTTTGGAAGGAAGAAGTGTTACTTTGTAGAAACAGAGAAAGTGAAACTTAAATACCCATCTTTGAAGTGAAGTGGAACAGCAAGAATTTTTAGGGGGGGTTTGTTTTGTGCAGGCTGTTTGGTTTTGCCTCTCTGCAGCTGTTAGAAGTTTCTTCTTTGCTGGAAGCAGAACTGAAACATTTGAATTGGACTAGAATTGATGTATAAGAAGAAATTGTGGATTTTAAATTATAAGAAACTGAGATATAAATTCAAAGGGGGAAAACTGTAGACTGTAAACTGGGAATTATGAAGTATTGGGAATTTGAAGAAATATATGATGATGATGATGATGATGATGATGATGATGTTGATGATGATGATGATGATGATTCTTCTTCACACTTGTAACCCGCACCCATCTCAACACAAACGGACTCGGGGCGACGAACAGAGATTTAAAATAAATATACATAAATACAAAATATTACTAAATAATAACTAAATTAAATCAATACCCTGCTTAAAAATTTAAAAACCCATAAATTAAACTTTGATTTGTTATAAGACAGTAGGGTGCAGAGTAGATCATGCTAGGCCGGCCAGATGAAAATAGTAAGTTTTTAAGTGCCGGTGGAACAAGCGGAGGTCTGAGATGGTACGGAGATCGGGAGGTAGGCCATTCCAGAGGGTTGGGCCCACCACAGAGAAGGCCCTTCTCCTGGGAGCCACCAACCGGCATTGCCCGGTCGACGGCAGCCGGAGAAGACCCTCTCCCTGAGAGCAAGTCGGTCATAGGGATGTATGGGGCAATAGACGGTCTCGTAGGTAGCTAGGCCCCGTGCCATGGAGCACCTTGAAGATGGTCATCAAAACCTTGTAACGCACCTGGTAGGTTGCAGGTAGCCAGTGCAGCTCACACAGGAGTGGTGTTATGTGGGAATATCTTGAGGTTCCCATGATCACCCACGCGGCTGCATTCTGAACCAACTGCAACCTCCGAGTGCATCTCAAGGGGAGCCCCATGTAGAGAGTGTTACAGTAGTCCAGACGAGAAGTTACGAGTGCTTGAGTGACTGTGCGAAGGGCCTCCCGGTCCAGTAAGGGGCGCAATTGGCGGACCAAGCGAACCTGGTAAAACGCCCCCCTGGCCACGGCCGCCACCTGGTCCTCCAGGGACAACCAGGAATCCAGCAGGACTCCTAAATTGCGCACTCTATCCACGGGGGCCAAACTTTCACCCCCCATGGCCAGTGATGGTGTCATCTGGCTAAACCGGGAAGCCGGGAACCACAGCCACTCGGTCTTGGACGGGTGAGTTTCAGTTTGTTACTGCCCATCCAAATCCGTACAGCCTCTAAACACCGGGACATCACCTCAACGGCAATGTTGGGGTGGTCTGGGGTAGAGATGTACAGCTGGGTATCATCAGCGTACAGATGGTACTCTATCCCAAAACCACGGATAATCTCATCCAGCGGCTTCATATACGCATTGAATAGGAGTGGCGAGAGGACCGACCCCTGCAGCACCCCGTATGAGAGGAAGGAGGAGAGGAAGGAGGAGAACCACCGCAAAACGGTGCCTCCCATCCCCAACCCCTCCAGTCGGTGCAAAAGGATACCATGGTTGATGGTATCAAAAGCCGCTGAGGGATCTAACAATAATAATAATAATAATAATAATAATAATAATAATAATAATAATAATAATAATAATAATAATAATAATAATAATAATAATAATAATCATCATCATCATCATCATCATCATCATCATCATCATCATCTTTATTGTCATTGTAAAAATTACAATGAAATTGGGAACAAGACCAGGATAGAGGAACAACCCCTATCCCGGGCCCTCCAGAGATCATCTACCAATGCGACCAATGCCATCTCGGTGCTATGACCAGGCCAAAAGCTGGACTGGCACGGGTCTAGATAATCAGTTTCCTCCAGGTGACGGGGAAACTGCTGTGCAACCACACTCTGTACAACCTTCGCTAGAAAGTGAAGGTTGGAGACCGGACAGTAATTAGCCAATAATGCTGGGTCCAGGGAAGGCTTCTTGAGGAGGTGTCTCACCACCGCCTCTTTCAAGATGGTAGGTAAGAACCCCTCACCCAAAGAAGCGTTCACAATGGCCTGGAGCCAGCCTCATGTCTCCTCCCAGGATGCCAGTACAAGCCAGGAGGGACAAGGGTCTAATAAACATGTGATGGCCTTTAGTCTCCTCACCAACCTGTCCATGTCCTTGGCAGTAACAAGGTCAAAGTCTTCCCATAAAATTGTCTCAAGGCCTGCATCAGATACTTCCTTTGAACCACTATCTGTGGAGGGCAACAACTAAGTGATTTTATCCTGCAGATATTCTCCAAATTCCTCAGCTCAGCCCTGCAAGGAGGACTCCTGCGGCCTCTGTTGAAGGAGGGAGCGGGTCACCCCAAACAGGACCGCCGGGCGGTTCTTTGCGGATGTGATGAGGGTGGCACAATACTCGTGTTTGGCCACCCTCATTGCCACTAAATAAGTCCTCAAATGGGCTCTTACCAGTGTTCTATCAGATTCGAATCGAGAGGATCTCCACCTACTCTCTAGGCGTCTCTTGCAGCGTTTCATCTCCCTCAGCTCCTCGGAAAACCAAGGAGCCTGGGTGAGATGACACCGTGTGAGAGGCCGCAAAGGCGCGATGCGGTTTAAGGCCCCTGTAGGGCCTATACCATGCTGCCACTAGGTCCTCAGCCGCGGCACGAGTCAAGGATACAGGAACCATCTGGGTGTCTCTGGCTCCGCCTCCCCGCGGTGAGGTGAGGCGATTGGAAAGTCCAGCCGAAGGAGAGAGTGATCTGTCCATGACAAGGGTGAGATGACTAAGTCCCCGGTTCCAAGATCACTTTTCCACTGGCCAGAGACGAAAATAAGATCCAGCGTGTGTCCTCCATTGTGAGTGGGGGCCTGAACTAATTGGGTCAGGTCCATGGCCGTCATGGAAGCCATGAACTCCCGAGCTGCCTCGGATGCCTTGCCCGCCAATGGCAAGTTCCAGTCTGGGGGTCTCCACTACCATTTCGGCGACCAACTCGAGGAGCTCGGGCAGGGCTGTTGTTACATAGTGGGGAGCCAGGTATATCATCAGCAAGCCCAACTGCCTCCCTAGGCCCCATTTCACGTAGAGGGACTCACAGCCGGTAGTTTGAGGTACAGTGATCCCCCTCGGCTCTAGACTCTCCTTAATAATAATCGCCACTCCTCCACCCCTGCCTAGGGACCGAGGCTGATGAAATGCACGGTATCCTGGTGGGCACATTTCCACGAGGGTTAAACCCCCCTCGGGGCCCAACCAGGTTTCCATAATTCCCACCAGGTCTGGGTCCCCCTCTGACACTAGGTCATTTATGAGGGGGGCTTTATTTACCACGGACCTGGCGTTGCAGAGCATCAGCCTGGGGCCCTGGCTCTGTAAACCTTGACCGCCTAGTCCCCGAAGGGAGCACAGGGAGTTGGGGTGAATGACCGCTTGTAACCAGCGGCCACGATCCCCCAACTTAAGATGGACACCCTGTCTCCCACCGCCTCTACCCCTCCCCAGGACCGTGTGGATGAGAAATCCCTCCGTAGGAACGACCCCTCCTCCCTCCTCGTTAGACCAATCCTTAATCCTAATCCTAATTTCGCTGGCCAGCCCTGTGCCCAGACCCCCAACTGACTGATTTGACCCTCCCCCCACCCTGGGACCCCTTAAAAGCCAAATTAAAAATTTGGACAAAACCCCCCTACGTTTGCGCTTCGCCCATCTCTCAGGAATTATAAGTCCTTCTTCAAGATGGGCCCTAGTTAGATTAGAGGGCCATGCCTGCGAGAGGGGAGATTCTCGCAGGCGAAGGAGATCTTGCCTCGAATAAATGATAGGGTAAGATAAAGTTGTGCAAGGGTTCATTTTTGGCCAGGGAGGGAAATTTCATAAGCACGTCTTTGATTAAGTAGAGAGGGTAGAGTGAGGTGTAAATCTGATGTAGTAGAAAATCCATTGGGTAGGGAAGAATTAAGATCTGTCCGAGACTGATGAGGGGGGAATAGAAGATGACATAATGATCAAAAACAGCCTTCAGTCTGCGTGGGTGCAGTGTGGTCAGTTGATGTGCCGCACTGTTCGGTGGTTAACGTCTGGGCCCGCGCTGTCTCGGTTTGTGCCTTCCCTGCCATAATGGACTCACTGCACGGATCTTCCTGGGCTCTCCTTGGTTCCTTGGATCCTAGAATTCTCGACCTCATGGCCCGGTTGTCCAGCCCATTTCTCCAACCTTTCAGTTCCTTCTTCTTTCTCCATACTCTCTTCTGTATTCTCCATCTTCTGAATTCTCCATTCTTTTTCATCTTTTCTCTCCTTTCTCTCTTCCTTCCTCCAATTCCTTCCATCTTTCTTTGGAACTTTCTTTCTCCATCCCCCCCCCTCTCTTTTTCCTCTTCTTCCTCTCATTTCCCTTCTCTCTTCCACCTCCTCTATGCTCCACCACGTTCATCTCCGTTCTAACTTCTCCATGCTCATCCATGTTCATCTTCATTCCAACTCCTCTATGCTCCTCCACATTCTTCTAACATACTGGTTTCCCCCCATTTCCTGCTGCTTTTTTCCATCTTTTATCTCTGTCTGGATGACTCTGGGTTGAGTCGAAGGGCAGAGAGGGAAGACGTTAAGTCTCCTCCCCTTAAAGGGACCCTGAACAGGAGCTGTGAGAATCATTCTTCATATATATATATATGTATATATATGAGAGAATATTATCACAGCTCCTGTTCAGGGTCCCTTTAAGGGGAAGAGACTTAACGTCATCCCTCTCTGCCCTTCGACTCAACCTAGAGATCATCCAGACAGAGAACCAATTAGATTACTGCTGTGTGACATTTTTTTAGATATGTGTGAGATATTTAAGGGCTGAAAATAAAGAGACCAGGATGGATCCATTTCAGGCTTATTAGTCTTCTTCAGCTGGCCATACTCCTTCTACTGGGATTTGAACCGGTGCTTTCCAGCATATGGGGAATCTAAATCTAACACATATCTAAAAAAATGTCACACAGCAGTAATCTAATTGGTTCTCTGTCTGGATGATCTCTAGGTTGAGTTGAAGGGCAGAGAGGGATGACGTTAAGTCTCCTCCCCTTAAAGCAGGGATGTCCAAATTCTGGGAGTTGAAGTCCACAAGTCTTAAAGTTCCCAAGTTTGGACATCCCTGCCTTAAAGGGACCCTGAACAGGAGCTGTGATAATATTCTCTCATTTAAGAGTCCTGTAAATTGGCTGATGTATCAGGGATACCGGATAGCTCAAGGCATAGAGAAGCCTGCCTCATATGCTGGAAAGCACCGGTTCAAATCCCAGTAGAAGGAGTATGGCCAGCTGAAGAAGACTAATAAGCCTGAAATGGATCCATCCTGGTCTCTTTATTTTCAGCCCTTAAAAATCTAACATATATATAGATATATAGATATATATAGATAGATAGATAGATAAGATAGGCAGACAGACAGAGACAGACAGACAGACAGACGCATGATATATATATATTTGTTTTCGTAGATTTTCACGGGTATAGGTATGTAGGTTCTGGTTTATTCGGGTCTTTTCCCGTATAAAATTATATATATACGCATGCATGTATATATGTATACACACACACACTATAATATGCTGTCCATGTCACTGATGAGGGTGGGGAGAGAGTGGGAGAGACTATAAACTACATATAACATTGTCCAGAGTTGCTTTGTTAGTGAGATGGATAAAAACAAAGTTGTTTTTTCTTTCTATTGCAACATTACTTACTAATCAGATTCAGATATATGTATTTCTTCTGAATATTTAGACTGTGCAAGAGGCTGCTTCTGATTGGACTTTCTTACACTGCTTACCCAGAAAGCCAGAAGAAGTTAACGATGAAGTATTTTATTCTCCAAAGTCACTGGTTTTTCAAGAGGCTGAAAACAGGAAATGGACTATTATGGTATGGACATTGTAATCACTTAGATGTGAGCATTTTGTTCTCTAGGTCAGGGGTCCCCAACCTTTTTTGCACCAGAGACCGGTTTCATTTTAAAGAAATTTCTGCGGACCGGATGGCGTAGAGGAGGAGCGGGGGAGGGGGGGGGACAGACGGTGCATGCCGCCCTGGGTCCTTTTTTAGGAGAAGGGCGGGGTATAAATTGGATTAATAATAATAATAATGCGCACACAGGGGGGGGAGTAGGCTGGGCAAACTCTTTCTCTCTTTCTTTCTCTCTCTCTTACTTTCTTTCTTTCTTTCCCTCTTTCTTTCTTTCTTTCGCTCTCTCTTTATTTCTTCCTCTATCTTTCTCTTTCTCTCTCTTTCTTTCTCTTTCTCTCTCTCTCTTTCTCTTTCTGTCTCTTTTTCTTTCTTTCTTTCTTTCTCTCTCTTTCTCTTTTCTCTTTCTTTCTTTCCTTTCTTTCTCTCTTTCTTTCTTTCTCTTTTTCTCTCTTTCTTTCTCTCTCTCTCTCCCACTTTCTTTTTCTTTCTTTCTCTTTTTCTTTTTCTTTCTCTCTCTATCTCTGTCTCTCTCTCCTTCGTCCGCCCATCTCTGTCACTCTATGTGTGTGTGTCTGTTTGTCTGTCTCGCATTCACTCACTTAATCACTCATTCTGTGTCTCTGTCTATCTTTCTCTCCCTCCCTCCCTGTCTCTCTCTTTGTCTGTGCCTCTCTCTGTCTATCGTCATGCCTCCACCCCCATGGAGCCTCCTCAGCCCAGCCCGCCGCTCTCACTCGCCTTAGCCTGGCCCACCCGCTTGGTCGCTCGTTCGCTCGCTCAGGCTCCTTCCAGGAGCTGAGAAGGCTCCGTATAGGGGGGGGGGAGGAACGGCGTTCAGTGGGTGACCCACTAGACGCCGGTTCCCTCCCCCCACCCGCGGTGCCTCTGCAGGCCCTGGAAGTACACAAGTAGCCGGCATGCCAGCTGGGGAGGCTCTGCGGGGGGAGGGAGGGAGGGAATCGGCGGCCGGTAGGGAGGGTTGCTACAGCGGGGCCCAGGAGTCCCACCGTAGACGAGGGTGTAGGAAGAGCCATACTCTTCCTGCGCTCTCCCACGCGCTCTGCCCAGGGGGCTGCCCCATCCTTCCTTCCAGCTCTGCGGCCCGGTTCCTACCAAGCCACGGACCGGCACCGGTCCGCAGCCCGGGGGTTGGGGACCCCTGGCTTAGAGAGTCACCATATTGCCCCCAACAATCTGGGTCCTCATTTTACCCAACTCAGAAGGATGGAAGCTGTCAACCTTGACCCGGTGAGATTTGAACTGCCGAACTGCAGCTAGCAGTCAGCTTAAGTAGCCTGCAGTACTGCACTCTAACCACTGTGTGACCTAATTTTTAGCCTTGACTAAATCGTCTTCAGTTTCTTAATAGCAAAAACGGCACAAATGGACTTTTCCAGTACTAATTTCACTAATATGGGTGGGAGGGAGACGCCGGGCTGAGTATTAAAAATGAGAACAAGGCAAGGCAAAGAAGTTTTGATGGATATATTATTGTTATTATGCATTTGACACACTTGTTGATCAATTGATAATTGGTTAAGTTTGAACGAACTACCTCCTACAAATTCATGATTGTCAACGTGGAGGCAGGAACTGTGATTAGGATTATTTAGAAGACAGCACCCCAAAGTTGAGGCTCAGTTGGTCCCCTCCGCCCCTCCCACCTCGCTGCTGCCACCACCAGCACCGCCACGTGCTCTGGCTCCTTCCGCCCCTCCCACCTTGCCATTGCTGCCACTGGTGGCGCCACACCCTCCGGCTCCTTCTGCCCCTCCCACCTTGTCTCTGCCGCCGCCAGCACCACCACACCCTCTGGCTCCTTCCGCCCCTCCCATCTCACTGCTGGCAACGCCACCAACACCACGCCCTCCGGCTCCTTCCCCCTCCCCCCTTGCTGCTGTTGCCACCAGCACCACCACGCCCTCCAGCTCCTTCCGCCCCTCCACCTCACCGCTGGCACCGCCACACCCTCCGGCTCCTTCCGCCCCTCCCACCTCGCCGCTGCCGACACTGGCACCGCTGCCCTCTCCACCAACTCTCCACCCCACAAGGCCACTGCCGAGTCAGCGGCCTCTCTCTCCTCTCTAGGTAGGTAAGTAGGTAAGTAGGTAGATAGGTAGAGGGATAGAGGTAGAAATACAGTAGGTAGGTAGGTAGAGGGATAGAGAGTGGGGGGGAGAAATGCAGTAGGTAGGTAGAGGGATAGAGAGGGAGAAATACAGTAGGTAGGTAGGTAGGTAGGTAGGTAGGTAGGTAGGTAGGTAGGTAGAGGGATAGAGAGAGCGAAGGAAAAATACAGTAGGTAGGTAGGTAAGTAGGTAGGTAGAGGGAGAGAGGGAAATACAGTAGTTAGGTATGTAGAGTAAGAGAGGGAGGGAGAGGGAGGGAGGGGAAACCAAGGCAGAGAAGGAAGGGGGTCACTGAGAGGGTCTATGAGGGGAAACTTTTTCATTTAACCAAACTTGGCCACAGCAATGCCTGGCAGGTACACCTAGTATTGATATAAAAAGACACTGCATATATGTTCTACTTTATTATCATTTTAATGATATTTCCAAAGCTGTCTGCAAATATTGAAATCGATTTTGGTACCAGTGAAAATTGTGAGCTGAATTAGTCATGACCCATTCTATATCCAATTGATTTTATTGGTTATTAATTTAACAAATTAAATCCACACTACATATGTAATATTTTTTCCTAGTGTAATTGTGTTAATTCTATCTTCTAGGCTGTCATGGTTTCCCTGTTGACAGATTATTCACCACAGATGCAAATGCCTAAATTTTGATTTTGAGGTTTCTGCCAAGGAAAATATTCTTTACAGTGAAATCATTTGCTTTATAAATGAACTTTGTCTTTGAAAAGTAAGATCAAATCGGTGATAATTATTTAACAATATATAACAACATGTTATATTTTCACAATGGACCTGCTCTTTTATTAAACATTGCAGCTGCACTTTTTTCTTTTGCCTACCTCTTCTGTGGTCTGTATTTCGATTAGATTTCCAATATATTTAATATTTCAGCAAATTGATCATTTCAAAATTCAAACAATGATTTCACATTGTAGAAGTGACCTCATAAACATGTTCTAGAGCCATTACTATAAAAATCACTGCAGTTTTCTCAAAAGCTTTGATCTTGGAAAGCATGACTAGATATGTCCCTGTGCAAGAGGGCGGGCGGGGGGGAGAGTTGGGTAGTGAGAGAAAAAGAAAAAATTATATGCATTTCAGATACAATTGGAAAAAATCTAAGCTCTTTTGTCAACTCTGAAGCGAACCTGACTGAAGCCATCTTTTGCTGCCTTACAGTTGTTATGAACTCTGAAAGGGGGAAGGGAGGGGGAAGTAGATAGACTAGCTAACAGTCAAAACAAAAAGTTTTCTTGTGGGAACCAAGGTCATCTCAACACGTGACAGTTGAAGGAGGAGAGGAGTGACCAAGCAGCCTGTCAGCTATTTTCATTGGACAATGTGACCAGTAACATCTGTGGAGGGATATATTTGCTGTTTTAATTAGGGGAAAAACCACAAGAACTTTTAGAGTTGATTTTCACTAGCTGTGCCACTATGATGTATCCAATAAACATATTTTTTGAAGAATCTACCTGCCTCGGAGTTTTGTTTTTGGCAGATACATTTCAAGGATCTTGAGGATTGCTGAACACAGCCTTGGCTATAGTTGCTGGCATTAAGAGGTCTCCTTTCACAATTACCTCTATGGCCAGAAATTCCAATTTATAACAGACCACAAACCACTTCTGGGGTTGCTCACCGGTGACAGACAGACACTGCAGGTACTGTTCCCATTCATGACCAGATGGACAGTAGTCCTCAGAGCCTACAACTACAACGTGTCCTACAGACTAGGCAAGCACCGCAGTCATGCTGATGCCTCGAGCCATTGTCCCCTACTTGAGACCCTTGAAGACCCAGCCCCAGTGTCCCAGATGCTCCTGATTGAAGAACTCCGCTTCCCGTTACATTGCTAGGCACTCCTCGAGGGATCAGGTAATCTCCTGAGTCTTAGACTGGGCCCTTAGAGGATGGCCACGGGATCCTGTGAGTCCAGAATTCCTACTCTACTTCACCCACCATTCCGAACTGTCAGATCAGAAGGGTTATTTGCTGTGGGGACAAATAGTGGTTAGTTCCCTTACCCCTCAGGCACAGGATATTGGAAATGCTGCATTTGAGGCACCCTGGGATAGTGTACATGAAGGCACTTGGGCGCAGCTATCTTTGGTGGCCCAAATTGGACCAAGCAATTACCGCGGGGGTGTGTGTGTCTCCATGCCCCCAATGCCAGGAGACATGGTTCTCAGTCCCAAAAGCCCTGGCATGCAAATGGGAAGCCCCCACAGCACCCTGGGTGCATCTCCACATAAACCTCACAGGGCCCTTTTAGGGCCAAGTATTCTTAGTGGTAATTGATGGTGAAAATCGTCCTAATGATGTCCACCACTTCCGAGGCTGTGGTCAGAGCCCCCTGTGCAAGAGATTTGCCACCCATGGGTTGCCTGACCTAATCGTATCTGACAATGGGCCCAACTAACTTCCACAGTGTTTGAAGGGTTCCTAGAAAGTCAAGGGATTTGTCATGCCCTTATCTCGTTGTTCCATCAGGTCTGTAATGGCCTGGTGGAACAAATAGTCTGCATGTCCAAGGAGGCCCTGGCTAAGATAGACAAGTTCCACAGCTGTTGGGTCATGAACACCCCCCCCCCCAAACTGGGCTACCCCAGAAACTCCACCCACCACAACAGCAGCAGAAGAGGCCTCTTCGAGACAACCCATTGACTTTCACAGTGACTTTCCCACTAACTGGGATGACGGGCCTAGCCTCCACACAGCAGTGGACTCACCTTTGGAATCAGGCCCAATTATGCCAACCACCACTCTGGAAGAATCCCAGTCTGGGCCTGAAGAAATCCTGAAAGCTCTGGCTCCCTGTTCGCCAGGCCCAATGCCAAGAGCTAAACCATGATGATCCGACTGAATCAGGCAACGGCCGGCATATCTACAAGACTCCATGATCCCTAGGGAAATGAAGGAACTAAGAGAGTATGTAATGTTCTAAGTTCCTTACCTGGTCCGTTCCCTTAACAGGAACTGTTCTGGAAGCTGATTGGTGGGCCGTCTGACAGCTGACTATATAAGGAGCTCTCAGACAGCACCTCAGCTGTTTGTTGTCGGTTCCTGGTTTACTACTCTGTTAGCATTCTTGACAGTTAGAAATAAATGTTAGCGGTTTACATTCTGTCTCACTTCAGTCTGTGATCGCCCACAACCAATGTTCAGGGTATTGAACAGAGTACATCTATAAAAACCTGGCCAGCGGGTCTGAAAATAAATATGACAAAAATGTTGGTCAAAGATATGACACCCGACTTGAAAGAAGATTTAATGAAGAAATTAGGTATTCAAATCATTAAAAAAAAGTGAAATATCTAAGTATACATTTAACAGCGAGGTGTATGTCCATCAAAGAAGACAATTATATTAATTTGATTATTAAAACTAAGCAATATTTAGAAAGGTGGAAAAATTTACAATTGTCCCTGATGGGTAGGATTGCGGTCATAAAGATGAATGTACTACCAAATTTTATTTTTTTGTTTCAGAACATTCCCATTAAATTAGAAAAGGCTTTTTTAAGAATCTGAACCAACTGGCTTCTGAATTTATATGGCAGGGAAAAAGATCCAGAATAAAACTCAAAGCTATGCAAAACACTAAGGAAAAAGGAGGATTTGGCACATCAGACTGGGAACTTTACTTATACCACAGTTATTCTTATGTGGATAAAATAATGGATAATGTTAAGAAATAAAAGATTACTTAAATTGGAAGATCATGACCTCCAAGCAGGATGGCATGCCTTCCTATGGTATGAAAAAGAATTAGCACATAAGTATTTTCATAGACATTTTGTTAGACAGTCCTTGATATTAGTATGGAATAAAATTAAACATGACCACTATACTGAAATATCAATTTGGCTATCCACAATGGAAGCATATATACACCCAAACTTAACATGGAAAAAAATTCTCACATACAAAGAGATAAAATAAACAGGGGGAACTAAAAACTAGACTAGAATTGGCATCACAAGGGGTACACCTAGAGTGGTGGTTTTACCTACAGATACAAACAAGATTTTCACAGGATAGGAAAAAGAAAGACATTGCCAAAGAATACACAATATTAGATAAGCTCCTAATAGAGACAGAAGATAGGTTGATTGAAGTGTTGTACAGATACCTGCTTGAATATAAAATTGAGGAAGAACATGTTAAGGAAACTATGGTTGCCTGGGTGAAAACCTTTGGTTACAATGTTGAATTGACTAATTGGAAAAGACTTTGGACACTCAATCAGAAATTAACAATGGCCACAGCTTATAAGGAAAATTTGTACAAGATGTTCTACAAATGGCATCTTCCCCCAGCACGGCTCTCCAAAATGTTAAAAAATATCGCCCAAATTGTTGGAAGTGCAAAAAAATACCAGGCACCTTTTCCCATTTGTGGTGGACATGCAACGAGGCAAAAATATACAATTATGGCTATACCAAATGGTGGGAGATCAAATTCTGTTCAAACCAGAAATTTTCCTCCTAGGCATAATACCAGAGGGGTATAAGAAAGATTAGTTATCCATGTATCGACTGCGGCGCGAATAACCTATGTGCAGTATTGGAAAAAAGAAAGTATCCCATCAGAGTTAGACATAAGTAGAAAAATTTTGGCCTGTGCAGAAGCAGATAGGCTTACCCTAGAATTAAAAAAAATAAAGGGGAGTCGGAATATTATGAAGTTTGGAACAGATTTTATTATTGGTATAAGACAAGGTGACAAGACTGGAACAAATTGTAAATAATGTGATTGATAGAAGGATGGATAATGTACTGAGTAGACTGACAACTAATAGATGAGATTATGTGTATATACTGTGTTTGTATGGCCATAATGTTTCTGCTGCGCTGCACTATTTTAAATGCAAAATCAATAAAAGTATATTTTTAAAAAACTTGACCAGAGGGTTCATACAGCCAGCAAAATCAAGGAGAAGGGGGCATATCAGTTCTGTTCGAAGAGAAAAAAGATGACACTATGAGGCTATGCATGAATTTTAGAGGAATTAATGCTGTCTGTATGGAAAATATGTAGTCACTCCCCCAATGAAAGACATGGTGGCCCATTTGGCAAAAGGAAAAATCTTCACCAAATTAGACCTGTGAGAGGCATATTACTGGGTGAGGATTAAGGAGGGGGATGACTGGAAAACAGCATTTAATTGCCCGCTGGAGACTTTCCAATTTAAAGTCAGCCTTCGGGGGGGGGGCTACTTTATTCATGCAACTGATCAAGGATTAGCACCTGTACAAAGGGGCCCTTGTATATTTAGGTGACATTCTCATCTTCACTGAAATCATGGAGGAGTAAATCAAATTGGTGTGTCAGGTGCCCAAGAAACTCCTAGTGGCAAGCCAGTATGCCAAACTATGCAAGTACAAATTCCACAAGACCAGCCTAGACTACCTAGAATATCAGGTGTCTAGTGAGGGGTAGAAATGGACCCAAGAAAATCAAAGCCATCCTAGACCAGAAACTCCCTTGAACCCACAAGCAACTCCAATGCTTCCGGGGGGTTGCTAATTTCTTATTTTATTTTATTTTATTAAATTTATACCCCGCCCTTCTCCTACAAAAGGACCCAGGGCGGCCTTTTGTAGGAGAAGTTCATTCCCATTTTGTAGACAGTTCATTCCCATCTTTGCTGAAATCACCCTCCCAATCATTGAGCTACTGAAAACTGGAGAGGGGGGGGGGGAGTGAAACCCTGCCCAAGTCAGCCCTTAAAATGGATCCTTGAGTGCCAGAAGGCTTTTGAGATGCTCAAAAGACTCTTTGGCAAAGAGCCAATTCTTAAGCACCCAGACCCAGAGCAACCTTTTACCATCCAAGTGGATGCCAGCAATGTAGCAGTGACTGCAGTTCTCCTGAGAAGAATTTACAGCCATGTGCTTATACCTCCTAAAAGCTAACAAAGACCAAAAGAAGATGGGCAGATTGGGAGAAGGAAGCATATGCAGTCTGCTGTGCTCTGCTGATATGGCGCCACTTCCTTGATACTTCAAAAGTGTCTTTTGAAGTATGGACTGACCACAAAAACCTGGAGGCACTTAGGACCCTGCGGAAACTTTTACTTAAAAGAAGTTTGGTGGGCGCAGTACTTCAACTGATTCACTTTCACTTTGAAATGTCTCCCGGGGTGGGGGGAACGACCTTTTGGCAGATATCATGAATGCAACAATACAACAGCAAGCATGAAGAAATGGTCCATGATGTGATGGTAGAACAATACTTAAAATGTTATGTCAATTACCAATAAACTAATCAGGCAGACTTGATATCTTACGCCGAGGTGGCATACAACAATGCAGTGCACAGTAGCACTGGGCTAATCCTCTTCAAAATTACCACCAGCATGGAGTCCGTTCCCATACCTGAACCCCCAAGCGAGCCACCCTCCTACATGACCTTAACTGAGTGGATGGAGTCACCGAGAAAAGCATGGGAAAACACAAGACAAGCCCTTCAGGAAGCCAGAAAAACCCAAAAAGTGCAAGCTGATAAACATTGGTCCCCCCAAATGCCCTTCCAAATAGGGGACAAGGTTTACCCCTCCACCACATATTTAAGGTTAAAGCTACCCTGTAAAAAGCTAGGACCAAAATTTATAGGACCTTTCCCTATCATGAAGATTATTAATAATGTCACAATGGAGCTGAAACTCCCCCACCTACTAGGGACAGTCCATCCGGTTTTCCATAGCAGCTTGTTAAAGCCAGTAAAAGGGTCTAAGCTGAGGCCAATGGACCTGGTAGCCCCGAAACTGATCATAGTGCAGAGAGAGATGCATTATGAGATAAAAAGAATTCTAGACTCTACAAGGGGAGACTATAATACATAGGCAATGGAAGGGATACCCACTGTCTGAGGCCACCTGGGTAAAAAGCTGGGATGTAAAAGCAGGTGGAATAATTAAAAAATTCCATGATAAATACTTTCAAAAACCAAAAGAAACTCCGGGTGAGGGAGGAGAGGTTGATGGGAGACTAATTTATTTTCCGTTTGAATTTTCCAGGAACTTCTATCGAGTTAAGGGGGAAGTACAACTGTCAACACTGAAGCGAACCTGGCTGAAGCCATTTTTTGCTGCCTTATAGTTGCCACGAACTCTGAAAGGGGGAAGGGAAGGGCAAGTAGATAGACTGGCTAACAATCAAAACAAAAAGTCTTCTTTTGGGAACCAAGGTCATCCCAATAGGTGGCAGTTGAAGGAGGGGAGGAGTGACCAAGCAGCGTGCAAGCTACTTTCATTAGACAATGTGACCAGTGACATCTGGGGAGGGAAATAACCCTTTTAATTAGGGGAAAACCATGGGAACTTTTAGCGTTGATTTTCACTAGCTGTGCCGATATGATGTATCCAATAAACATGTTCTTTGAGAAATCTACTTGCCTCATAGTTCTGTTTTGGTGGATGCATTACTCAGAATGCTGATATCTTTCTTTTCAAATACTATACTTTAATTTGATCCATGGGGCCTACTTTTATGTTGGAATTCCCAGAAAAGAATAGAATTTGGATATAATTAATAACTGTTATGCTTATTCCAGATAAGCTAGCCAAATTTAAAATTGTAATGTTCTCACCTATATATCTCACATTATTGTTTGGTGTATGTAATTATCCTTCAGATTTTTCTCTTCTCCAAACATTCCAATGTGAGATTCAGGCAGGGGGGATTATATAGTCTGGTATAATTCATTTGATTATCTATATAAATAAAAATTTAACAATAGTTTGTGCAAAGCCGCTAATCTCAGAAACTACTGCACCGATTGCCACCAAATTTTCACACAATGTTCCTAAGAACTTCCAAAGCAATCATATGTATAGATTGTGTGGTTGGCACACCTGTGCCATGTGCACGTTACACAGATGTAAAAGTGAGGCCCTTCTGAGATTTTTACCTCCCTTTAGCTCCTCCCACCCGGCTTGCTTCTTATGCTGCGCCACACACGTCACATTTCCAACGGTTGCAAGGTGGCACGTTGCCAAGGGCAGTGTGGGACACAGTGCATGCGTCTCTCTGGGCGAGGATAACGGCAGCCTCCACCTGGCAGCGTTTCCTCATGCTGCAGAAGTTTCCTCACGCCGCAGGAGGTGTTGGTGCAAAACCGGCAGTTGCACCTGTGGTTCTCCTATCAGGGGCAGGTGTACGACCTAAGCCTCCTGTCTCAAGATTACCAGGGTAAGGGGGCAGAGTTTCAGGGGAACCTCCCCAATCGGATCCTCCAGCTGGAGAGGCAGTCTACTTGAACTACGGGGGAAGAGTAGGAGGAGGAAGGCTTCTATGCTGGCTATTCGGGATGGGACTGGAAAGGGCAGTGAGGGAAGAAAGGAGCTGCAAGACCCTTCATACAGTAGGTATGTAGGTAGAGGGATAATGAGAGGGGGGAAATACAGTAGGTAGGTAGGTAGGTAGGTAGGTAGGTAGGTAGGTAGGTAGGTTGATAGAGAGAGGGGGAGAAATGCAGTAGGGAGGAGGGAAAGGAGGAAGGGAGAGAGAAATACAGTAGGTAGGTAGGTAGAGGGAGAGAGAGAGGGGGAAATACAGTAGGTAGGTAGGTAGACGGATAGAGAGGGGGGGAAATACAGTAGGTAGGTAGGTAGGTAAGTAGAAGAATAGAGAGAGGGGGGGGAATACAGTAGGTAGGTAGGTAGGTAGATGGTTAGAGAGGGGGGAAATACAGTAGGTAGGTAGGTAGGCAGGTAGGTAAAGGGATAGAGAGGGGGAAATATAGTAGGTAGGTAGAGGAATAGAGAGAGAGGGGAGAAATACAGTAGGTAGGTAGGTAGGTAGGTAGGTAGGTAGGTAGAGGGATAGAGAGAGGGGGGTGAAATACAGTAGGTAGGTAGGTAGGTAGAGGGATAGAGAGGGGGGAAATACAGTAGGTAGTTAGGTAAGTAGAGGGATAGAGAGGGGGGAAATGCAGTAGGTAGGTAGGTAGAGGGATAGAGGGGGAAATACGGTAGGTAGGTAGGTAGGTAGGTAGTAGGTAGAGGAATAGAGAGAAGGGGGGAAATACAATAGGTAGGTAGGTAAGTAGAGTGATAGAGAGAGGGGGAGAAATGCAGTAGGGAGGGAGGGAGGGAGGAAGGGAGAGAGAGAAATATAGTAGGTAGGTAGGTAGAGGGATAGAGAGGGGGGAAATACAGTAGGTAGGTAGATAGATGGATAGAGAGGGGGGAAATTAGGTAGGTAGGTAGGTAGATAGAGAGGGGGAGAAATACAGTAGGTAGGTAGGTTGGGGTTATACGATGGTTGTGAGTACGGGTTTGTGTGTGCAGGTGTAGATCTACACAACAATTGGTTGGCCATTTACACAGACTGGGCCACAGCAATGCGTGGCCGGGTACCTCTAGTACACACACACACACACACACACACACACACACACACTCTTAATGTTGAACTGAATAACTTGACATCCCAAATTAAAATGACCCCTAAGATGCTTTTATGCAAATGACCAGCTGTCTGCAAGGAGTATAATTCCTTCCATTCACCACTATCCTTTCAGAGTTGAAGAAGCTTCTTGGATGAGAAGCAAAACCTCTTCAAAGAAAAAACAAGAAAGTCCAGTTGCCTCCTGAAAAAGCTCCTTTGGAACAACCATGACCTGATGTCAACTGCTAAAGCGTTGCCATGACTATTATCAGGCTGACAAAGAAGGGGAGATTCCATGCATGCCTTCGGCCAGAGTGAACATCTGCAACCTAGTTGGAGAATATGAGTTATGACGCATGACAGAAGGGAGGGGATACAGGGGTAGAGTTCCAACGCAATAAAGTGAAAGCTGTTTTCGCTCTACTGGAGCTCAAGCCAGAATGTTGATCCTAATAAATGATGGGATTTGTTTTGAACTTTGTCTCGAGGCTCATAAATTAATTAGGTTCTCTTCTGGTAGCTTCAAACCTGAATGATTAGGAGATGGCTCTCCATATATCACTTTTCAGGTCTCAAAATTCTTCTTAAGAGCTGTAACCATTAGGGGAGAATGCTGTAACCTTCCTTAGTTAAGCTATTGATGCTTAATTGATGCTGATTGGTCTCATTTGTATGTTTCTCCTTGTTTTGAATTTCAACGGCTTGGGTGGAGGGTGGGGCTCGTCTGTTGGTCAGTGCTGGTTTCCAGATGTCTGGTAGGCGGGAGGTGTCATCACGTTTGTTCATACTGTTAGATTGCTTCTCTATTTCAATGGCTTCTCTGATTATTCTCCTGTTCAGCTGTTCAGCCTTGGAGATCATTTTAGTTCCTTGAAAGTCAATGTCATGTCCTGTAGTTTTGAAATGTTGATAAAGAGATGAGGTATTAAGATGATTTTTAATGCATTTTTATGTTCAGCAATACATGCACTTATCCTTCTGTTGGTTTGTCCTATGTAAGTGGCAGGGCAGATTTTACATGGAATTTTGTAGACTCCTTGGCTTTCTAGCTGGATTTTGTCTTTGGGGTTCATTAGGATATTGGTTATTTTTTGGTCGGTGTTGAAGGCTGTCTTGATGTTGTGCTTGTGGAAAATTTTGCTGATTTTGTCTGTGGTACCTTTAATGTATGGGATGAGGGCAATGCCATTTTCCTGTTCTTTGTCTTGGTTCTTGGGGGGTGTCTCTTGTTGGATTAGTTTGGTGATTGTTTTTCTTCGGAATCCATTGGATATTAATGTATTTGTGAGGAAGTGTATTTCGGTTTTCAAATGGTCTTTGTCAGCTAGGTGTTTGGTTCTGTGTATGAGGGTTTTGGCTACAGAGTTTATCTGTACAGGGTGGTGATGGAATTGTGCATTTAGGTAGCGGTTGGTGTGTGTTTTTTTCGGTAGATGGTGTGTCCCAGGGAGCCATTAGTTTTTTTGTAGATTAGGACGTCTAGAAAAGGAAGTTGGTTGTTAGCTTCTATTTCTATGGTGAATTGTATTTTGGGGTGTAGGGAGTTGAGGTGTGTGAGGAAGTTGTCCAGTTTTTCTTTCCCATGTGGCCAAATTACAAAAGTGTCATCTACGTATCTGAGCCAGAGTTTGGGTTTGTGTTCAGATTTGTCTAGGGCGTTGGTTTCAAAGTGTTCCACGTATAAGTTTGCGATGACCGGTGAGAGGGGTGATCCCATGGGTGCTCCTTCTATCTGTTTGTATCTTTGGCCATTGTGAATGAAGTATGTGTTGGTTAGAAAGTGGTTGGTCAGATCCAGGATGTGCTTGGGGGTTGTATTTGTTCTGGATGGCTGTCAAGCCTTCTTTTATAGGCACTTGGGTGAAGAGGGATATGACATCAAAACTCACGAGTAGATCGCTGGGCTGTAGATTTTGTTTTTTTATTGTTTCTATGAAGTGGAAAAAATTTTGTACATGTGAGTTGATGGATTCTGCATAGGGTTGTAATTCCTTTGCGAGGAATTTGGCAAGATTCTGTAGAGGTGAGCCTATGAAGCTGACTATGGGTCTGAGTGGTGTTCCTTCTTTGTATCTTGGGAAGGCCATAGAGTTTGGGGCATCTGGAAGATTTCTCTCTGGGGATGATTCTTTGCTGGATCTCTTCACTGATGGGAGAGGCTTTTATTTTGGCTTTGGTGGTTTTTTCCAGGTAGGTAGTGGGGTCTTTGTTTAGAGGTTTGTAGGCAGGGTCTTGGAGTAGGTTGGCTAGTTTGGTGTGCTAATCAGATGTATTCATCACCACTGTGGCGTTGCCTTTATCTGCTGGGAAAATGATGATGTTGTTGTCCTTCTTCAGGTTAAAGAGAGCTTTCCTTTCTTCTGCATGTAAGTTGTTTCTGGGTGGATTGCTGGAACAGAGCACATTAGTAACTGCAAGTCTGATTTTATTGGCTTCATCTGGGTTGATTTTGGTGAGTGAAGCTTCCACTCCGCATATGATGTCTTCTGTAGGGATACGTTTAGGGCGACTGCAAAGTTGAATCCTTTGGAAAGGACATTGGCTTCTGTCTGATATGTTGTGTACTGTTTGTTTCATGAGTTCCTGTGGGGGGGAGATGGGCTTCTGTTGTTTTTCTAGTCTTTGGAGTTTGTTGGTGTGTTTTTCTGTCTTGTAGGAGGTTTTTGTTTCAGCTCTCCAGGAGGCTAGTTGTTTTATTTGTCCCAGAGTGCAATAACATCTCCATGCTATATACACGAGAAAATCCCCGAAGCCAGCAATGCCAGCATACCTACACCCGTGAAAATCTACGAAAACAAATATATATATTGCCCCAAGCTCTATGGCCTCCCCAAGATACACAAAGAAGGAACACCACTCAGGCCCATAGTCAGCTCCATAGGCTCACCTCTACAGAATCTTGCTCCTGTTCAGGGTCCCTTTAAGGGGAGGAGACTTAACGTCATCCCTCTCTGCCCTTCGACTCAACCTAGAGATCATCCAGACAGAGAACCAATTAGATTACTGCTATGTGACATTTTTTAGATATGTGTTAGATTTTTAAGGGCTGAAAATAAAGAGACCAGGATGGATCCATTTCAGGCTTATTAGCCTTCTTCAGCTGGCCATACTCCTTCTACTGGGATTTGAACCGGTGCTTTCCAGCATATGAGACAGGCTTCTCTATGCCTTGAGCTATCCGGTATCTCTGATACATCAGCCAATTTATACATCAGCCAAAATGTCACACAGCAGTAATCTAATTGGCAGAAGCCTGCCTGATGATGACAAGTGAGATCTTGTCGAAACGTTGCAGTAACATCTTACCAGCATATATATATATATAAAGGATGATGTAATCAGGGAAGCTGGTTAGCTCAAGGCATAGGGAAGCCTGCTTCGAATGCTGGAAAGCACCAGTTCAAATCCCTGTAGGGAAGTATGGCCAGCTGACGAGGGCTAAGGAGCCCGAAATGGATCCATCCTGGTCTCTTAATTAATTATTAATCATCCCTTAAATTTTTTTTAACACATATCTAAAAAGACAGCAGCAATTTAATAGGTCTCTGTCTGGATGGTCTCTAGGTTGAGTCGAAGGGCAGAGAAGGTCGACAAGTTTGTCTCCTCCCTTAAATAGGCTTAACAGGAAGCTGTAACAAAATACCCACTTGTGTAGATGTCACACCTGTGCCAGGTACAAGCAATGGAAATGTAAAAAAACTGTAAAAACGGTAGGTAGATGGATAGAGAGCGAGCACTGGGCCACAGGTATTATGTCATCCTTTATGACATAAAATACTCTGAGGGAGAAATACAGTATGTAGGTAGGTAGAGGGAGAGAGAGGGAGAGAAATACAGTAGGTAGGTAGGTAGGTCGGTAGAGGGATAGAGAGAGGGAGAAATACAGTAGGTAGGTAGGTAGAGGGAGAGAGGAAGCAATACAATAGGTAGGTAGGTTATATATTTATATTTATTCAATTTATACACCGCCCTTCTCCAAACGGACCCAGGGCGGCGCACAGGAAAATTAAAATACATACAAAACATCATATAAAATTTAAAAAACTAATTCAATAGTTAGATTGAAACCAGATTAAAATCCCCAAATTTAAAACTATCTAAAAGTCAGTATAGGGGGCTATGCTAGGCCGGCTAGATGGAACAAATGTGTCTTAAGACACTTGCGGAAGAGGCGGAGGTCAGAGATGGTACGAAGTTCAGGGGGTAAGTTGTTCCAAAGGGCTGGACCTGCCACAGAGAAAGCTCTCCCCCTGGGTGTCGCCAGTCCGCATTGTCCGGCCGACGGCACCCTGAGGAGGCCCTCTCTGTGGGAGCGTATTGGTCTGAGGGATGTATGGGGCAGGAGGCGGTCTCGCATATAACTAGGCCCCGAGTCATGGAGCGCTTTAAAGATGGTCGTCAAAACCTTGAAGCGCACCCGAAAGACCACAGGAAGCCAGTGCAGCTCGCGCAGGATAGGTGTTATGTGGGAGTGTCTAGGCACTCCCGTAATCACCCGCACGGCTGCATTCTGGACTAACTGCAGCTTTTGAGTGCACCTCAAGGGAAGCCCCATGTAGAGAGCATTACAGTAGTCGAGTCGAGAGGTCACGAGGGCCTAAGTGACTGTGCGAAGGGCAGCCTGGTCCAGTAAGGGGCGCAATTGGCGCATCAGGCGTACCTGATGGAAAGCCCCCCTGGCCACGACCGCCACATGGTCCTCCATGGACAGCCGGGAATCCAGGAGGACACCCAAATTGCGCGCCCTCTCCACGGGGGCCGGTGTTTCACCCCCAATGGCCAGAGTTGGAATAATCTGGCTGAACCGGGGTGCCGGAAGCCACAGCCACTCAGTCTTGGACGGGTTGAGCCTGAGTTTGTTACTACCCATCCAGATCCGTACAGCCTCCAAACACCGGGACATGACCTCGACGGCATCGTTGGGGTGGTCTGGGGTGGATATGTACAACTGAGTATCATCAGCGTACAGATGATATCCCACCCCAAAACCACGGATGATCTCGCCCAGCGGCTTCATGTATGTGTTGAACAGTAGGGGCGAGAGGACCGATCCCTGAGGTACTCCACATACGAGGGGCCTTGAGTCTGACCTCTGCCCCCCTGCCAACACATATTGCGACCGACCAGAGAGGTAGGACGAGAACCACCGTAGAACGGTGCCTCCCAGCCCCAACCCCCCCAGTCGGCGCAATAGGATACCATGGTCGATGGTATCAAAAGCCGCTGAGAGGTCTAATAGGACTAGGATAGAGGAATATCCTCTATCCCGCGCCCTCCAGAGATCATCAACCAACGCGACCAATGCCGTCTCGGTGCTGTGCCCGGATCGGAAGCCGGACTGGCGCGGGTCTAGATAATCAACTTCCTCCAAGTGTCGCGGAAACTGTTGGGCCACCACACTCTCAACAACCTTCACTAAAAAGTGAAGGTTGGAGACGGGACGATAGTTCTCTAGTAATGCTGGATCCAGGGACGGCTTCTTGAGGAGGGGCCTTACTACCGGCTCTTTCAAGAGGGCAGGCAAGGACCCCTCACTCAAAGATGCGTTGACAATACCCTGGAGCCAGCCTCGTGTCGTCTCCCAGGATGCCATTACAAGCCAGGAGGGACACGGGTCCAGTAAACATGTGGTAGCCCTAAGTCTCTTTGACAACTTGTCCATATCCTCGGTAGCAACAAAATCAAACTCCTCCCAAGATGGTGTCTCAAGAGCAACCTCGGACCGCTGAGCTGGACCACTGTCGATGGAGGGCAGCTCGCTCCGAATCCGAGTGATTTTATCCTGCAGATAAATCCCAAATTCCTCTGCTCGACCCTGTAGAGGGGCTTCCCGCGGCCTCTGTTGAAGGAGGGAGCGGGTCACCCCAAACAGGGCAGCAGGGCGGTTATCTGCGGATGCAATAAGAGTGGCACAATACTCACGTTTGGCCACTCTTATCGCCACTAAGTAAGTCCTAATGTAGGTTCTCACTAGTGTTCGGTCGGCTTCAGAGCGAGAGGATCTCCATCTGCTCTCTAGGCGTCTCTTGTGGCGCTTCATCTCCCTAAGCTCCTTGGTGAACCAAGGAGCCCGGGTGGCTCGTCGCCGCAAGAGAGGCCGCACGGGTGCGACTCGGTCCAAGGCCCCCGTGGCCGCACTTAACCATGCGGCCACTAGGTCCTCAGTCGAGTCGCGGGGCAAGTCCACAGGAATTGGCTCAAGCTCCCTTTGGAACCTTACCGGGTCCATCAGAAGCCTGGGGCGGAACCATATAGGAATATCCAGTTCCGCCTCTCCGCGATGGGGTGCAGCGATCGGAAAGTCGAGCCGAAGGAGAGCGTGATTTGTCCATGACAGGGGTGTGATGACTAAATCCCCTATTCCCAGATCACGACTCCACTGTCCCGAGACGAAGATGAGATCCAGGGTGTGTCCACCCTCGTGGGTAGGGCCTAAAACTACCTGGGTCAGGTCCATGGCTGCCATGGAAGCCACGAACTCCTGAGCTGCACCAGAGATTTCGCCTACCGACCAAAAGTCATGGAGCTCAGACAGGGCTGTTGTTGTATAGCGAGGAGCCAGGTATACAACTAACACGCCCAACTGCCTCCCTAGGCCCCATTTCACAAGGAGGGACTCGCACCCGGTCGTCTGGGGGATCGTGGTCTCCTTTGGCTCAAGACCTTCCCTAACCATAATCGCCACCCCCCCACCCCTCCCTAGGGCCCTAGGTTGATGGAAGGCTCGGTAGCCTGGTGGGCACATTTCTACGAGGGGATGACCTCCCTCGTGGCCCAACCAGGTTTCCGTAATACCTACCAGGTCCGGGTCCCCCTCTGACACAAGGTCATGGATGAGGGGGGCTTTTTGCACCACGGACCTGGCGTTGCATAGCATCAGCCTAGGGCCCCGGGTCTGTGGTTCTTGCCCTCCTAGCCTGCGATGGGAGTATGGGGGGTTGGAGCACGTGACCGCCCGTAGCCAGCGGCCACGGTCCTCCAGCTGGTGATGTTCCTCCCGTCTCCCACCGCCCCTGCCCCTCCCCAAGACCAGATTGATGGGAAACACCTCAGTGGAAACGACCCCCCCTTCCCCCTCCTCCGTTTCCCTACTTCCGCTAGCCGGCCCTATAATCTGTCGCCCTCCCACCTGACTATTCCTCCCCCCCACCCTGGGACCCCCTAAAAATCGGATTAAAAATTTACCCAGAAATCCCCTGAGTTTACGTTTTGCCCACCTCTCAGGGTTCAACAACCCATCCTTAAGGTGGGCCCCAGATAGATCGGGGGGCCACAGCTGCGAGAGGGGAGACTCTCGCAGACAGAGGAGATTGGGGGTTGTACGATCGTTGTGTGTATGTGTTCACACAAACACAGGTGTAGATCTACGCACAGATTGGTTGGCCATTTAACCAGACTGGCCATATCAATGCGTGGCCGGGAACGGCTAGTCTATATAAATAAAAAGTTAACTATGAGTTTGTTCAAAACCGCTAACCTCAGAAACTACTGCACCAATTGCTACCAAATTTTCACACAACGTTCCTTACAAGTGCAGCATCAATGATACGTATAGATTGTGTGAACGGCACACTGGTGCCAGGTACATGCCACACAAATGCAAAACTGCAGCTCTTTGGTGTGTTTCCTTCACTCACTCACTCGCCCCCCTGCCTCCTTCCACCCCTCCCACCTCGCCGCTGGCAATGCCGGCGCCACACGCCCTCTGGCTCCTTCCGTCCCTCCCACATCGCCGTTGCTGATACTGCCATGCCCTCCGGCTCCTTCCGCCCCTCCCACCTTGCCGCTGCTGCCACACCCTCTGGCTCCTTCCGGCCCCCCACCTCACCGCTGCCATTGCCGCCACCTCTCCACCAACTCCCCCCCACAAGGCCGCTGGCAGCAGCCTCTCTCTCCTCTCTAGGTAGGTTGGTAGGTAGATAGAGGGAGAAATACAGTAGGTAGGTAGGTAGGGGGATAGAGAGGGAGAAATACAGTAGGTAGGTAGAGGGATAGAGAGAGAGAGGGAGAAATACAGTAGGTAGGTAGGTAGAGGGATAGAGAAGGAAAAATACAGTAGGTAGGTAGATAGGCAGAGGGATAGAGAGAGGGGGGAGAAATACAGTAGGTAGGTAGGTAGAGTAAGAGAGGGAGGGGAGAGAGACGGAGAAACCGAGGCAGAGAAGGAAGGGGGTCGCTGAGAGGGTCTATGGGGGGAAACCTTTTCATTTAACCAAACTTGGCCACAGCAACACATGGCAGGTACAGCTAGTAATATATATAGATTGTGTAGATGTCACACCTGTTCCAGGTACATGCAACGGAAATGTTAAAAAAATGTAAAAAAGGTAGGTAGATGGATACAGAGAGCAGTGGGCCACAGGTATTATGTCATCCTTTATGACATAAAATACTCTGTCCATAAGATTCAAGGAGAAATGGTAGGTAGGTAGGTAGGCAGCTATAGGGATAGAGTGACGGAGGGAGAAATGCAGTAGGTAGGTAGGTAGGTAGCTAAAGAAATACAGTAGGTAGGTAAGTAGTTGGAGAAATACAGTAGGTAGGTAGGTAGGTAGGTAGGTAGGTAGGTAGGTAGAGGGATAGAGAGAGAGGAGGGGAAATACAGTAGGTAGGTAGGTTGGGGGTTATACGGTGGTTGTGTGTACGTGTTTGTGTGCGCAGGTGTAGATCTACACACAGATTGGTTGGCCATTTAACTAGACTGGGCCATAGCAACGCGTGGCCAGGAACGGCTAGTTCCTAATAGAAAAACTTCAGGTTTACATTCTATTTTAACTCTGTTATTGCCTCCAACCAATTTTTGATCCTTTTCCAAAAATGTTTAGTCTCCTCACAGGTGCACTATAGGTGGTAATATGTTCCATGTATTGATTCACATTTCCAGCATTTTGGGGAGGTATTTGTTGAAATTTTTGCTAACCTTGTTGGTGCCAGATGCCATCTGTAAAACATTTTGTACTGATTTCCCTTGTATGCAACTGATAGTGTCATTTTCCCCAATTTTTTCCCCATTTGTCCAATTCAATATTATAGCCAAATTTCTGCATCTGTTTTATCATTTGTTCTTTCACAATTTCTTCTCCCATTTTATACTTCAGGAGAAATTTGTATATTCTCCCTATCATCTTTCTCTCTAAGCTTTGAATAACTTTATCCAATTCGTGTGGTTCTGTTTCAATGTCATATAATTTAGTATCATTATTGTGACATCACCTAAATGGCTGCATCATTTCACTAATAGAGAAGCAAGGTGACCCAGTTTTGGGTCGGGAAGTTCAAGTTCAGGCAAGCATGAATCTCCTTGTTTTCTATTTCGGAAGCAAACTATCAGCCTATGAATAAGGTGCGAAGATTTTTCCTCACCAGGAAAAGGGCTTATTCATACAACCAGCTCAAATTATATATATAACAAACAAAGAAACAAACAAAGCTGAGCTCTGGCTAGAAAGCAGCTATTCTCCTTGCCTTCCAATTGTTACAAGGACCCTTTTGAAATTAGAAGCCTATGAGAGGCAGCTGGAGACCGAGGAAACCATCTTTTTCAAGTTTTTTCCAGGTCCACACGCCCATCATGGCTGTGCACGAAGTAGGCCCACCGCGCAACCCTTTCACTGATACCCAAATGCAGACGCGATTCCCTTTTCAGCAGGAGTCCGGCGATAAGCAGCCTGCTTCATCTACACGATCTACATCGGTTCCCCTCCCCCAGCCGCATCATCCTGCCCTAAGACACCTTCGCGAGAGACGTCTTCCTTCTTTTACTGCGCCACGACGGTGGACCTGCCATCCATTCTACTGCCTTTTCCACCCTCCCTTTGCCTCCCGCCTCAGCACCTTTCCCGTAATTGGGCAGCGGAGACTCTCGTTTCCTTCTTCCCGGCCCTGCCTTCTAGATAGCGGGGTCCGAGGGCTGGGAAAGGTCGATTGTGTCCTGCTTTCTCCGCCAGCGTGAGCGCACAATAGTGCCAGGACTGTGGTGTGCGGTAGCTGCGAGACGGCTGGAGGAGGGGCAGGCTGTGGTGGCGGCGGTCCAGCAGTTGTGCACGAGCGCTCTGGAGTGGCCCCTTCCAAGCTTTCGCCTCGGCCGCGATAATCTTGGTAACGGAGGAGCGGCTCTGTAGAGGCGCGAACGGAGCTCGCATCCCCCCTCCTTCCCCTCCCCTTCTCGCGCACACTCCCTCCCCTGCTCTGAGCCACCAGCCGGGATTTCAGTATTATGGCATCGAGGAGAATGGAGACCAAACCCGTGATAACGTGTCTGAAAACCTTACTCATCATCTATTCCTTCGTTTTCTGGGTGAGTGCCCCCAAACCCCGCGCTGGAAGCAGCCCAGTGAGGGTGTAAAGGGTGGGGATATTGGAAGCAGCAACCCCCCCCCCCCCCCCGGCTCGCCCCGAGCGGGTTTATGTGCCGTCTGCGTTGGCGTCGCCGGAGATAACGGAACGTTGCATGGGAACCGCAGCAGCGGCTCTTTGCTGCGCAAACGCCTGTTTGCTTGCCAGAGCACATTGCTCTCCTCCATGCTAGGCGTCTGTTCCCTCTGTATTTTCTGCCAACACCTCCGGGGTGAACAGCTCACGGAAAATGATACCGCGGGAATAAAAATCACATGAACTTAAATATTTATTGGAAATGGTTAAAAAAATACCTACGTACACATCCAATAAATATGTGAAAATAAACAGCAAGATATAAACCTTTGCAAAAAACAAGTTTGCTGCTTTCACTGCTTCTGATTGTATCCACTTAGCGCACTGCCTACGCTCATGGTTGTGTTTTTGTAGATGTTATTATTTTGTCAGATTGACTTGTATTGCTGGATGTTCATACAAAAGATGTTTCATTGTAGCTGTTGGAATAGGAAGGGTTATCAAATACAGTATTAATGTCTTCTGGCTTCGTTTGTAATACGGTATATTGTACCATATGATTGTCTCCTGTTTTCAAATAGGCTGTTACTCAGAATAAAGAATTGAAACCCGTTTTTCATTGTTCCTGAATAACAGGAATAAATTATATGCTTTGATTAACAGTACAGTTAAACTGAAATACAGATTCATTTCCAAGTGGGACTAGAACTAACCTTATCCCAAGTAATATAGATGTATATAATCATGAATTTAGATACATGTAATATAGAAGACTTGCTTTGGTTTAATTGAATCTTATGTTGAACATCTCTACTCATTTCAAGAGGCAGCCGTATTGCTGATTTTCCACTAGAAAATAGTATATACAGGTGGACATATTTGTAGGCAGATTGCCTCTTTTATTATTTTGAAGGTTATTGAACTTGATTTTTTTTAGTTCAGGCTTTACTTGCAGCTGCTCAAGAGGAAGAAAAAGCATCTTCCACTGCTTCATTATAGCAAAATAAAATAATGATAATATTATTAAAATATTATTGTGGTTTGTAACCCAAATACATGAAAGAGATATTTGGTAACAAGAGCTCTCAGTTTTCAAATATCCTCTAGGGACTGGAATTTTCTTAGCAGCTTGGGCTGTTATTCAGTAGACTCAAATACAGTCTATCCTATCTGCTGATTAAGAACTCTTTGGTCATACATCATGAAAGTATAATATAATGGTTCCTGTTTGATTCATTTCGTTTATTTAGACCTTAAACATTACAGTACATACTACAGGCTTTAACCATTCAACGTATAAAAAGAAGCTAATGGAATAGCTGTAATATGTCTGGCACAATGAGAAAATGCAATGCTTTGTTTATTTGTTTGTTTGTTTAAGCTTTACTGAGTGGGCTTTTAAAATCAATATAGGAATAACTTTTTTTCCTGACAGTCATCTCCTAATCCTTATCTTCCTATGTTCTTTCCACTTGATGAACAACTTAAGCCTGCTATATAATTTACACATGTACTACATGTACTGTTTTTACAATTCACATTTGTTTTGATTTTTAAAAAATCTAGGATTCCTTTTTTTAAATGCATATCTCTGCATAAGTCTTAATTTGGGACACCCAGTAGCTACTGATATGAATAATTCCCACATCAATTATTTCTATAGTTCCTTCCATTCCCATTTCTCATTTATACTTTTAAAATGTGGATTATGTCTTACTTTTCTATCAGCAGTTGTATCTGTCAAACTTTCTGCATCTATTTGCTCATTAGTTAATACGGGTAGTACTCAATTTACAACAGTTCATTTAGTGACTGACTTTACAACAGCACTGAAACAAGTGACATAATCATTTTTCACACTTATGACCATTGTAGCAGCCCCATGGCCATGTGATTTACATTCAGATACTTGACAACTGATTCACATTTATGATGGTTGCAGTGTCCCTGGATCATGTGATGTTCACCTTTTTCAATCTTCTGACAAACAAAGTCAATGGGGAAATCAGATTCATTTAACAACCGTGTTATTAATTTAATAATTGCAGTAATTCACTTATTAACAAATGTGGCAAGAAAAGTCGTAAAATGGGGCAAAACTCACTGAACAAATTTCTCACTTAACAATATAAATTTTGGGCTCAATTGTGATCATATGTTGAGAACTACCTGTATGCCAAAGTACACAATTATTTTGGTCTTTCATACATAAAAGTTTCAGATATCTGTTATTGCATGCAATCTATCTTTCATTGTGCATTATTTAGTTCTCAGCAAATGGAATCATTTGCATACAAAATATAGATATATCTGATGTCTCTAACTATCACTGCTAATATCACACAAGCATTTCCCTAATTATCCATGAATATATTAAACAACCATTAACATGTTTATTATATTATTTACAATTAACCATGTGAAAGTTTTATTCTTATACATATTTTATGGCATCTAGTGTATATCATCATAAACACACTTTTATATTTGCCAGCTGAACTTCAAATCCATAGTAATCAAAATATTCCACAATTCAACAAATGTATAATGCAAATTCTTTTTCACATTCATATATTTCACTATCACTTTCCAAAGAACAAAAACCTGGTCTGCATTCATCCTGCCCTGCTAATGCACTTCCAAAATGTTCCTTTTATGAACTTTCAATCACATTTCTGTCAAATACCTTTTTAGGCACACACACACTGATTCTACTTTTTGACGATCAATTTTAGTTACTGCTCATCAGTTCACAAACATAGTCTTCATATACATGTTAAACAACATTTATATCCATTCCAAATCAAACTAATTCACAGTTCAACATTATTCTATTTATAACATTTATAACCTTACCATTTCCAATATTGTCAGGGTCTTTTAAAATCAATTTTCTTCATTTTTATAGCATTCAATCCCTCAATTCAATCATTATAATTTTCATGAAAGAAACCTGTATATTTTCTAACATTCTTTCAATTCATTCATCCGAAATAATTTTTATCACATTTATTATTAATTTTATTCTATTCTGGGGGCTTCTTATATAACTTTCTTCACCTACTTCCCAAACAATATTTCTTCTCATCAAAAAGGTTATGCATTTTCTCTGCTACTTTTATTTTTGTTCTTGTTTTCTTTTATTGCATTCATTCTTTGAAATTATTTTCCTCTCTCTGCACATCAGATAATGCCTTTCATTTAAAGTTTTTACAGCACTCAATATATTTTCCTTAATTCTTTAATTCAAGGCCTTTTCTATTTCATCATTTCACTATTCCATTAAACATCCTTTTTTATTCTTCAGATTATATATTTCCACTCACTTCTGTGGCACTCTGTAATATAATTGTTTTCCCTTTGATTCCAAGTGTCTTCTACATTATCTTTCCTTAAGGTCATTTTCCATACATTCTGTTGAAATAGTTGTATACCCTTTCATATTTTCTTTCATGTCATTTTAATTTTATTACATTTCCATTTCTTCCCCCAACCCAGAATTGATTACACCAAAGAATGTTTTAAATTCAGAACTTTTCACTGTATTTTTCACTGTCTTTCACAATAAACAACTTAAGCTTTTAGTTTTATATTCATTTCTTTACCACTAGATTATATGAATAGAATTATCCTTAAAATATATTCAAAACAGATTTTGTTTTAAGCAGATACCCCCTAATAATTCTCATTTATTCTTTGGTCTCGAGATGGCCTACTTTTTTTTTTCCTTCATAGGATACTTTTTCCCCACCATGTATATGTATACATTCAAACTACACTGAGGTTTCTCTATATCATACATATGTGTGTATGTGAGTATATGCATAATGGTTATCTTTTGCGAGCTGAATGCAACAAAATTTCATTTTAATATATGCCAATTAGTGATATTTTAAGTGACAAAGTTCTAATCCAGAGGTGTCAAAGTGGATTTTTTCAAAGGCCTGATCAGCATTGTAGTGCTCCTCTGCAGGCTGGCGGGGGGAGGGGGACATGGATACCTCCTGATGTACCCTGCCAGCCAAAATGGGATGGGGGGACCCACACGTGGCCCCCTCTGCCCCATTTTTGGTGTGAATGGCCTCCTGCAGCACTTTACCAGCCATAATGGGTCACAGGGGGCCTCCTGAGGCCCTCTGTGGCCCATTTGTTGCCTTCCCGACCTCCGACAGCACTGCTGGCCAAAAATGGGCCACATAGAGGCCTCCGTGCAGCCCGTTTTGTGGCCAGCAGAGTGCTGCAGGAGACTGGGGAGGCTGAAAAACGGGTCACTGGGGGCCACACGCAGCCTATTTTGACTGGCAGAGGCACCTGCGGGTCTTGAGTCCTATTCTATTCCAAATTTAATGATGTACGTCTCTAGGGTTCTCCCTTATTCCCCTCAGTCTGATAGTTATTCACCACTAGTTATTCTATTCTATTCTATTCTATTCTATTCTATTCTTTCATCTTGTTCTCACCATTCATGTTATTTTATAAAACATTTTTCTTTATTGCATTTATATAGACAGTTATACTAGAAGAGGACAACCCATTATCAATCCATGGATTTCTATTTTTCACATGAAAATACAATCTTGGTGTTCTGGGAGGGAGGGAGAGTAAGGATTAAAACAGTTGCAGAGGCGGAAGCCTTTCTTAAAAAACATTCCTCAATCCTGGAGGATGAAAATGGAGGAGCAGAGGGGACCGCGGCCCCGCCCACTGGGGGCCAGGGAGGAGAAGAAGATACAATTGCCAAGAGACTTAGATCTCAAAAATGACTTTATTCAGTATAGTATAACTTTTGTTTGGTTGTTCACACGATTGCTAGCACAGATTTTACAATGATATGTATGCATTTCTTTCCACTTTGTAGTACAATTGAAAATTATGTGTTATCTATATTTTGTTATGAAGCCTCGGAAGGGGTCAACGACTTCGACGTGAAAGTTCTCAAAATATCTTTTTCACACCTTACCCTTACCCTACTTGTTAAACATTTTAAAACTCAATAAAACCTTTTCAGTACAAAAAAAATACAATCTAGATCAGTGATGGAGAACCTTTTTTGGTTGTGCACGGGCATGCCACACATGCACGTGCTTTCCCCCTCTGGTTTGCTGCTAGGGTCATTTTTCGCCCTCCGGAGTCTTCAGGAGCCTTCAGCCCTCCGGAGCCTCCAGGGAAGCCTCCGGAGGATGAAAAACAGTCTCAAAAGAAGATTGAAGTCAGCTGGACATGTGCGCTGGAGCTGACAGGGCAACGCCTCACGTGCCCTAACAATTGGTTCCGTGTGCCACTTGTGGCACCCATGCCAAAGGTTCGCCATCACGGATCTAGATGATAGGAGTTAGATGTTAAAAGGCAGGATGATAACAACAATAATAGTAATGCACACTTTTAATCCTTTCATTCATAACTACCGTATTTTTTGGAGTATAAGACGTACCAAGGTTTTGAAGAGGCAAATTTTTTAAAAAAATAGGTAGAGAGAGGGAGAGAGAGAAATATAGTAGGGAGGGAGGGAGAGAGAGTAGGTAGGTAGGTAGGTAGGTAGGTAGGTAGATAGAGGGATAGAGAAAGAGAAATACAGTAGGTAGGCAAGGAGAGAGAATAGGTCAGTAGATAGAGGGATAGAGAGAAATACTGTAGATAGGTAGGGAAAGAAAGAGTAGGTAGGTAGGTAGATATTTCCAGGTGTACTTATCCATGTGCTGGAGAAAGAAATCACTGACAATCTACAGCACTTAACTTTGTTCCTGCTGGAACAGCATTTGATCCATGTAATTCTCATCAATCAGTTAAAGAACTTTCCAAAAGGGGAAAAAAAACCTTTTTGCACTCTGCAAACCTCCCCAAAATGGTCCGTTTTTCGCGAAAATGGGCCCGTTTGTTTTCAAATAAAAGGCATGAATAGCCTTGGGGGGGGGGGCTTGCAGAGTGCTCCTGAGGGGGTGAGGGGGCCAAAAAAAGAATAAAAAACATGCCTGTTTTTCGTGGAAACGTGCCATTTTTCTCTCTCAAAAAATGCATGCATAGCCTTATGGAGGCATACAGAATGCTGCTGGGGGCTGGGAGGGGCAAAAAAATGGCACATTTTTTGCTTGTTTCTGCTCTCCCCAGCCTCCAGGAGGTCTCTGAAAGCCTCCGTAAGGCTAGACAGCCATTTTGGTGAAGGGGGTGGGGTTTCAGGAGGCCAAAATGCTGTATTCGATGTATAAGACGCACCCAGATTTTCAGCTCTTTTTAGAGGAAAAAAGGTGCATCTTATACTTCGAAAAATATGGTAAGTTTGTGTCATCCCTATATTTATTACTGTATTTTGAGAGTACTATATCTAGCTGTTACTGTATTTTTCAGAGTATAAGATTCACCTTTTTCCCTCAAAAAAGAGGGTGAAAACCTGGGTGCGTCTTATACACTGAATACAGATTTTTTTTGCCTCCCAAAACACCGCGAAAATGGAGGTCGTATCTTGAAGAACGGGAGGGAGCCCGGGGGTCGTTTTTTTGCCCGTGGGGGATGTTACCAGCCCTCATTAAACATCGCTGAGGGCTGGCCCGGCGAGACGACATGCCGGCCGTCACACCAGGCCGCTTGGACTCAGAGGGCGAGCCGAGGGTGTGACGGCAGGGTGAGCGGGGCGAGGAGCAAGGAGCGCGGCCCGAATCTGCCTTCTCGGCCTAGAGCGTCCCAGCGCAGCTGAAGGGAAGGAGGTAGGCCTGCGAAGCCAGGACGCGGAAGACATCTAAATGGTCAGGCCGAAGACAGCTGAATGGCCAGGCCGGGCTGGGAGGATTTTTCATTGGGCCGCATGATTGGTGGCGGATCGTGCGGCCCACATCCGACCCGACCTGAGTGTTTCCCCTACTGACCCGGGGGTGGAGCGGCGGGAGCAATGGAAATGGATGGCAGAAGATGATGGATGGTGGATGAAGTTGGAAGGAGAGAGGACGTGAGAGGAGAGATTGGATGAGAGAAATGTGGAGAGAGGAGAGGAGGAAAGAAAGAAGGAGAAGGAGAGAAGGAGAGAAGGAGATGGAGAAGGAGAAGGTGTTGCATCCTGACAGCATTCAAAAAGCCCCGGTAACAGCCAGCCGTTTGATTGGCTTAGGCGCGGCTGGCTGTGGCCGAGGGCGTCTGACGCGCTGATTGGCCGGCTGCCTAGCAGCTCTCCATAAAAGGAGCTGTAGGGCAGAAGGCGCGCACCTTTTAACATAGTCACTTTTTAGCAACAGTTGCTGTTCCGAATAAAGAGCTTTTAATCTTACCGGTCTGGACTCTCTCTCTGCCGAGAATTTAACACTGGCGACGAAGGACTGGGGGCCGGTACTGATTACACGGAACGAAGCTCTTTTCGCTGTGGACCGAAGAGTCTCTTCGTCTGACTATCCTCCGGCCTCGCTATTTCTCCAGCGAGCTCACTGGCCTGCCGCCGCGCACGATGGCCACCCTGCCGCCTTTCACCCCCTATGACGCGTCGCAAGAATCGTGTGAAGCCTTTCTTGCTCGATTCGAGTGCTTCCTCCTCGCGGGCGACCACGGAGAACTCACCCCGGAGCGTCGACTGGGGCTCTTTCTGGGCTGTGGGGGCCGCACAGTTTTTGACGTAGCGCGGAATATCGCTGCGCCCGCACCGGTACATACCTTGGCATGGGACACGCTGCAGGCCCGCCTGAAGGCCCACTTCGCCCCCGCACCCTCGTGGATTTCACGATGGTTCGCGTTCCGGCAATGCCGCCAACTGCCCACACAGTCAGCGGCGGATTTCCTGCAGGCCCTGAGAACCACGGCCATCTTGTGCGAATTCGCCGCCCCGTACCTCGACGAATCGTTGGTCGAACAATTCGTCTGCGGGCTAAAGGACGTGAAACTCAGGCGCCGGCTGATGGCCTGCTCGGACATCACCATGGAGCAGGCTGTGGAAGAGGCCAGGGGTGCCGAGTTGGCCGAGGCCGCCTCCCCTGACCTAGGCCCCGGCCAGCCGACAATGCCGTTGCACGCCCCGCGGGCCTGCCTGGTCGATGACCACGCCCCCCTCGACCCGTCGGAGGACTTTGAGGCTTATGGCCAGGTGGCGCGCATCCAAGCCACGGGCTGGAGTCGCGCCAGAGCCCAACCACCCCGCCGGCCACCCACGACTTGCATCGGGTGCGGCGGCGGCCACGCGAGGAACGACTGCCCCTTCCGGGCCACCATTTGCCGATGATGCGACCGCAAGGGCCACATTGCCCGCGTCTGCAGAGCCAACCTTCCAGCCCTGGCCCCCCCGCCGGCTCATCACGCGACGACGTCCGCGCCTTCCTGGAACTACGGTCAACGCCGCCCGTCCCGCAGGCCGCAACCTGAGGCTGACTGTTTCGCCGCGACGGAGCTCCAGGACTCCATTCCGCTTCCGACGGATGACCGTAGGCGTATTTCCACGTCCCTCCTTATAAATGGCAGGCCTATTACCATGGAGGTCGACTCGGGCTCGTCTCGGCCCCTCGTTTCCTGGCCACAGTTGGCCCGCCTCTGCCCCGCCATTAGGCCTGCCGATCTGTCACAGCCCGGGACTCTGTTAAAGGACTACCAGGGCAACCCCATCGACGTACTGGGCCAACTCCGCGCCCATGTCCGCTATGGTCGCTTCACCGGGTTCCTGCCCATCCTGGTCGTCAAGCGCCCCCTGACCGCCCTCATAGGTTTAGACTGGTTCGCTGCCCTGGGTCTCTCGGTCCAGCGTGTGCACCGGGTGCCAACCGCCTCGCCGGTGGATGCGGTCCTGGCGGACTTCCCCGACGTTTTCGACGGCACTCTGGGCACCTACAGGGGCTCCCCGGTTTCCCTTAACCTAGACCCTCAGGTTGCTCCAATTCGGCTCAAGGCCCGCAGGCTGCCTTTCGCACTGAAGCCGAGGGTTGACGCGGAACTTGATCGCCTAGTGGCGCAGGGCGTACTGGAGCCGGTCGACCAGGCGAAGTGGGAGACCCCCATCGTAGTTCCCATCAAGCCCGACGGTTCCATACGCATCTGCGCCGATTACAAGTCGACGATCAACCGCGGGCTTCAGGTGAACCCATATCCGGTTCCGGTGGTGCAACACCTGCTACACTCCTTGGGACAGGGTTGCATCTTCGCAAAGCTGGATATGGCGCAGGCCTACCAGCAGCTTCCGGTGGACGACGAGGTGGCTGAAGCGCAGACCATTGTCACACACCGAGGAGCTTTTCGCTGTCGTCGCCTCCAATTTGGCGTTTCCGTTGCCCCGGGGATTTTCCAGAGCCTCATGGAGCGGCTGCTCCATGGGATTCCGGAGGTTGTTCCATATTTTGACGACGTCTTGATAGCCGCCGCCAGCACATCAGACCTCGCCAAAGTACTCCGGAAGGTCCTCACCATCTTCAGGGGCGCGGGTTTTAAATTGAAACTCAGTAAGTGCAAATTTGCGGAGCCGAGGGTTGAATTTCTGGGGTTCATGGTTGATGCCCAGGGCATTCACCCCACCCCCTCCAAGATCGAGGCGATCCACGACGACCCCACCCCTGCCTCCAAACAGGAGCTGCAGGCATTCCTCGGCCTGCTCAATTTTTAGCGCCCTTTATCCCGCATAAGGCGTCACTAGCCGAGCTGCTCCACCGATTGCTCGATCGCTCGGCGGCCTGGCGCTGGGGCAGCCGAGAGGCGCAGGCATTCGCGGCCATTAAAGACATGCTAACGTCTAAGGCCGTGCTGGTTCAGTATTCTGACCGCCTACCCTTGGCGTTGGCATCCGACGCCTCCCCCTTTGGGGTGGGGGCCGTCCTGAGCCACGTCCGCTCCGACGGCTCGGAGGCCCCCATTGCCTTTTACTCCCGGACCTTGTCTCCTACGGAGCGCAACTACAGTCAGATTGACAAGGAGGCCCTGGCTGTAGTGTCCGGGATTAAAAAATTCCATGAGTACCTGTACGGCCGCCATTTCTCCGTTTTCACCGACCACAAGCCGCTCCTTGGGCTTCTGGCCGGTGACCGGCCTACCCCTCCCATTCTCTCTCCCAGGATGACCAGGTGGACGGAGTTTCTAACAGCGTACGATTACACGCTGTTCTACCGTCCGGGGAAACAGCTGGGGCACGCTGACGCTCTCAGTCGTTGTCCCCTCCCCCGGACGGATCAGGCGCCGGTGCCGGCCCTGTCTGTCCTGTCTGTGGCAGATTCGGAATTGCCCCTCACCTCGTCTGATGTCGCTGCGCAGACCAAGGCCGACCCTGTTCTGTCCCAGGTCTCCACCTGGGTCCTGCGAGGGTGGCCCTCGGGCCCGCTGCCGGACGCGTATCGGCCTTTCAAGTCCCGCCAATTGGAGCTGTCGCTCCACAGCGGGTGCTTGCTATGGGGAGACCGGGTCATCGTTCCCCCGCCCCTCCGCCACCATGTACTCAACTCTCTCCATGCCACCCACCCGGTCATAGCTCGCATGAAGGCGTTGGCCAGGAGCTATGTCTGGTGGCCGCGCATGGACGATGAGGTGGCCGCCTGGGTGGGTGCTTGCCAGGCATGCCAGACCTCTCGCCCCGCTCCCCCCTCCGCTCCCCATCGGGATTGGGACGCCCCCAGGTCACCATGGTCCAGGGTTCACATTGACTTTGCCGGCCCCTTCCACGGCCAGACCTTTATGGTGGTGGTAGATGCTTACTCTCGCTGGACCGAGGTCATCCTGATGGCCTCGACCACGGCCGAGAGCACCGTGCACGCGCTCCGGCGCCTGTTCGCTACGCACGGGTTGCCGGACTCCCTGGTCTCCGACAACGGGCCCCAATTTCACTCTGCCATTTTCCAGGAATTCCTGGCCTCCCAGGGGATCCGGCATGCGCCAACGGCCCCCTACCACCCTGCCCCAAATGGCCGGGCGGAAAGAGCCGTCCGCTCGGCCAAGGAGGCCCTCGGGAGGATGGATAGGGGGGATTGGCAGTCAAGGGTAGATGCTTACCTTATGGGACAGCACTCTACGCCTTGCCAGGCGACAGGGAAGAGCCCCGCGGAGCTGCTGATGGGCCGCCGCCTGCGGACCAAATTGGACAGGCTGCACCCCCAGTATAATGAGGTGCAGCCGTACAAACTGGGGGTCCCCTCTCCCCGCCGTTTCTCCGTCGGCGACACAGTTTTTGCCAGGAACTTCGCTGGGGATCCGCGGTGGGTACCGGCTGTCGTCCGCGAACTAACGGGCCCCTGTTCCTACAGGGTTGGACGACCGGATGGATCCGAGTGGCGGCGCCACTTGGATCAATTGAGGCGCCGCCCTCCGTTTTCAGCCCCGCCGACGCCATCACGGCCTCCAGACCTGCCGACCGTCGAGGCCTCAACCCAGCGGGACGACTGGCCCATCACCGCACCATCCTGGCCATCTACCACCTTCTCCGACCACTCCACCCCTGAACAGTTTCCGGGTCTGCTTATGCCGGAACCGTCGCCCCTGGAACATCCACAACCCGACACACAGCACACCCCAAGTGCGCAACGATGACGGTCCGATCCATGTCCAGACCCGGCCGATCTGGACCCAACACCCAAGGGACTGGAGCACGATGCCAACCCACAGAACGCGCCCCCGGACGTTGCCCCGCCGTCTCCAGTGGCACGCGGTGACATCACAGACCACGACGACACAGTTCGTCCTCCTCCATTGGCTCCGGCAGAGACATTGAGGCGCTCGGGGCGTAGTAGATGCAGCCCCACCTACCTCAGCGAGTACGTGTGCTAGGGACTGCGTGCGTGCTCGCTGGGGGGGAAGGAGTGTTGCATCCTGACGGCATTCAAAAAGCCCCGGTAACAGCCAGCCGTTTGATTGGCTTAGGCGCGGCTGGCTGTGGCTGAGGGCGTCTGACGCGCTGATTGGCCGGCTGCCTAGCAGCTCTCCATAAAAGGAGCTGTAGGGCAGAAGGCGCGCACCTTTTAACATAGTCACTTTTTAGCAACAGTTGCTGTTCCGAATAAAGAGCTTTTAATCTTACCGGTCTGGACTCTCTCTCTCTCTCTCTCTGCCGAGAATTTAACAGAAGGAGAAAGGAGGAGGAGGAGAAGCAGGAGAAGGAGAACGAAGGATTGGATTGGATTCGAGAAATAGAAGAATGAAGGATAGAGTGAATGGGTAAGAATGAAGGGGTGTTTGGATGGATGAGGAAGTTAAGCTGCCGGGTTGTGAAACGGTGGAGCAATGGCTGAGGAGGACCCAGGAAGACCTGGAGTGAGTGCACTGGACAGGAGGAGGTAAGCTGAGCCAGCATATGGCAGCATCTTCCATCAGGCCGCACGATGGGCCAACTAGTCGTGCGGCACTAAATGCAGACTCAGGCCTATGTGGCTGAAGAAGACAAATGGATGGGGTTCTGGCAGGGACTAAACTGTGATCTGCCCTTATGCAGGATCCCCAGACTGACTGACTAATTGGCTTTACCCCCCCTGCCCCTGAGGAATACTATCTCTTGTTATATCTACTGCACTTAACTTTATAACTTGTCACTTTACATCTGCTTTTTCCCTGGACTCTGTTGGACTTGCAACTATCTCTCCGGGTCTGGACAACCATCGGATTCCCAGAAATATATTCAAGGCGTGATCTCCTTTGCCTGCAAGAGTCTCCCCTCGCAGTCCTGGCCCCCTTGTCTAACACCGGCCCACCTCGAGGATGGACTGATTGCTCCTGAGAGGTGGGCGAGGCGCAAACTGAGGGGGTTTTTGTGTAATTTTTTAATTCAACTTTTAGGGGGGTCCAGGGAGGAGGGGGGGATAGTCCAGTTAGGGGGCGACAAAGGACAAGGCCGGCCGGCGGAAGTAAGGAGACGGAGGGGGGGAGGGGGGTCGTTTCCATTGAGGTTTTGTCCATCAGTTTGGTTCTGGGGAGGGGCAGGGGCGGTAGGAGACGGATAGGACATCATCTGTTGGAAGACCGTGGCCGCTGGCTACAGGCGGTCACGCGTTCCAACTCCCCATTCTCCCATCGCAGACTAGGTGGGCAAGGACCACAGAACCGGGGCCCTAGGCTGATGTTATGCAACGCCAGGTCCGTGGTACAAAAAGGCCCCCTCATTTGTGACCTTGTGTCAGAGGGAGACCCGGACCTGGTGGGTATAATGGAAACCTGGTTGAGCCACAAGGGGGGTTTACCCCTCGTAGAAATGTGCCCACCAGGCTACCGAGCCTTCCATCAGCCTAGGGCCCTAGGGAGGGGGGGTGGCGATTATGATTAGGGAAGGTCTTGAGCCGAAGGAGACCACGATCCCTCAGACGACCAGGTGTGAGTCCCTTCTCATGAAGTGGGGCCTAGGGAGGCAGTTGGGCGTGTTAGTTGTATACCTGGCTCCTCGCTATGCAACAACAGCCCTGCTCGAGCTCCTAGAGGTAATAGCCGAGGCGGCGGTTGAGACCCCCAGACTATTGGTCATGGGGGACTTCAACCTGCCATCAGTAGGCGAGACCTCTGGAGTAGCTCGGGAGTTCATGGCTTCCATGACCACGACGACACAGCGCTCCATGGCTCGGGACCTAGCTATCTGCAGGATCGGATCCTGCCCCATACATCCTCACGGCCGATTCGCTCCCACAGAGCGGGGCTTCTCCGGGTGCCGTCCACTAGACTGTGTCAGCGGGCGACACCCAGGGGAAGGGCTCTCTCTGTGGCGGGCCCGGCCCTCTGGAACGACCTTCCCTCCGATATTAGGACGACCACGGACCTCCGCTCCTTCCGTCTCAAATTGAAAACCTACTTTTTCCGTCTGGCCGGCTTGGGATAGCCTCCCTGTCCTGGGGTTTTAGGGTAATTTTAATTATTTGTAGTGTTAAGGGGTTTTAGGGACAGTTTTTAGTTTTTATAGATGTTTTTAGCGCAGGATTTGTTTAATTGTGATTTTAAATTATGTATTCTGTTTGTGTTTATTGTTTTTTAATTTTCCTGTGCCCCGCCTCGAGTCCCTCTGGGGAGAGAGAGCGGGCTACAAATAAAAATTTATTATTTATTATTATTATTATTATTATGGACCTGACCCAGGTAGTTTTAGGCCCTACTCACGAGGGAGGACACACCCTGGACTTAATCTTCGTCTCGGGACAGTGGAGCAGTGATCTGGGAATGGGGATTTAGCCATTACACCCCTGTCATGGACAGATCACGCTCTCCTTCGGCTGGACTTTCCAATCGCCACACCTCACCCCGGGGAGGTGGAGCCTGATATTCCTAGATGGTTCCGCCCCAGGCTCCTGATGGACCCGGTAAGGTTCCAGAGGGAGCTTGGGCCAATTCCTGTGGCCTTGCCCTGCGACTCGACTAAGGACCTAGTGGCCGCATGGTTAAGTGCGGCCACGGGGGCCTTGGACCGAGTCGCGCCCTTGCGGCCTCTCTTGTGGCGACGAATCACCCAGGCTCCTTGGTTCACCGAGGAGCTGAGGGGGATGAAATTCCACAAGAGACGCCTAGAGAGCAGATGGAGATCTTCTCGCTCCGAAGCCGACCGAACACTAGTGAGAACCTATATTAGGACTTAGTGGCGATAAGGGTGGCCAAACGTGGGTATTGTGCCACCCTTATTCCATCCGCAGATAACCACCCTGCCGTCCTGTTTGGGGCGACCCGCTCCCTCCTTCAACAGAGGCCACGGGAAGCCCCTCTGCAGGGACGAGCAGAGGAATTTGGGATTTATCTGCAGGATAAAATCACTCGGATTCGGAATGAGTTACCCTCCATCGAGAGTGGTCCGGTCGGACTGTCCGAGGCTGTTCTTGAGACACCATCCTGGGAGGAGTTTGACTTTGTTACTATCGAAGATATGGACAGGTTGTCAAAGAGACTTAAGGGTACCACATGTTTATTGGACCCGTGGCCCTCCTGGCTTGTACTGGCATCCTGGGAGACGACACGAGGCTGGCTCCAGGATATTGTGAACGCTTCCTTGAGTGAGGGATCCTTGCCTACCGTCTTGAAAGAGACGGTGGTGAGGCCCCTCCTCAAGAAGCCTTCCCTGGACCCAGCATTACTGGAAAATTACCGTCCGGTCTCCAACCTTCACTTTTTAGTGAAGGTTGTAAAGAGTGTGGTGGCCCAACAGTTTCCGCGACACCTGGAGGAAATTGATTATCTAGACCTGTGCCAGTCCGGCTTCCGACCCGGTCACAGCACCGAGACAGCATTGGTCACGTTGGTTGATGATCTCTGGAGGGCGCGGGATATAGGATATTCCTCTATCCTAGTCCTGTTAGACCTCTCAGCGGCTTTTGATACCATGGTATCCTATTGCACCGTCTGGGGTTTGGGACTGGGAGGCACCGTTTTACGGTGGTTCTCGTCCTACCTCTCTGGTCAGTCACAATATGTGTTGGTAGGGGGGCAGAGGTCGGCCTCGAGACCCCTCTTATGCGGGGTTCCTCAGGGGTTGGTCCTCTCGCCCATCCTATTCAACATATATATGAAGCCGCTGGGCGAGATCATCCGTGGTTTTGGGGTGGGATATCATCTGTACGCTGATGATACTCAGCTGTACATATCCACCCCAGACCACCCCAATGTTTGGAGGCCGTTTGGGTCTGGATGGGTAGTAAACTCAAGCTCAACCCGTCCAAGACTGATTGGCTGTGGTTTCCGGCACCCCGGTTCAGCCAGATTACTCCAACTCTGGCCATTGGGGGCGAAACACCAGCCCCCGTGGAGAGGGCACGCAATTTGGGTGTCCTCCTGGATTCCCGGCTGTCCATGGAGGACCATGTGGCGGCCGTGGCCAGGGGGGCGTTCCATCAGGTACGCCTGATGCGCCAATTGCGCCCCTTACTGGACCGGGCTGCCCTTCGCACAGTCACTCAAGCACTCGTGACATCCCGACTCAACTACTGTAATGCTCTCTACATGGGGCTTCCCTTGAGGTGCACTCGAAAGCTACAGCTAGTTCAGAATGCAGCCGCGTGGGTGATCACTTGAGCTCCTAGACACTCCCATATAACACTGATCCTGCGCGAGCTGCACTGGCTCCCTGTGATCTTTCGGGTGCGCTTCAAGGTTTTGACAACCATCTTCAAAGCGCTCCATGGCTCGCGACCTAATTATATGCGAGACCGTCTCCTGCCCCATACATCCCTTCGACTGATCTGCTCCCACAGAGAGGGCCTTCTCAGGGTGCCGTCGGCCAGACAATGCCGACTGGCGACACCTAGGGGAAGGGCCTTCTCTGTGGCGGGCCCTGCCCTTTGGAACGACCTACCCCCAGAACTTTGCACCATTTCAGACCGCCTCTTCCGCCAGTGTCTAAAGACACATTTCTTTCACCAAGCCGGCCTAGCGTAACCTCCGCTGTGACTATTTTAGACAGTTTTTAATTTGGGGGATTTTAATTGGTTTTTAGTGCAGGATGGGTAATTTAATAAGTTTTTAAATTTTGTATTGTGATTTTTGTATGTGTTTTTAAATTCCTGTGCGCCGCCCTGGGTCCTCTTTGGAGAAGGGCGGGGTATAAATCTAATTAAATAAATAAAATAAATAAATAAACCGCCCCCTTCACCGAAGCCTTTAGGAGGCCTGTAGAGTGCTCCTGGGGGCTGGGAAGGGCAGAAATGAGCAAAAAATGGGCTGCGTTTTGCTCAACTTTGCCCCTCCAAGCCCTCAGGAGCACCCTAAAAGCCTCCTAAAGGCTATGCATGTCTTTTTTAAATTAAAAAATGGGCCCCTTTTCATGAAAAATGAACCATTTTTTGCTCATTTTTGCCCTCCCACCCCCCCAGGAGCACTCTACAAGCTTCCTAAAGGCTATTCTTGCCCCCTTTTTTTTCAAAAAAAACCCCACGGTCCTGTTTTTGTGAAATTGGGCTGTTTTTGGGAGGTCTGCAGAATGCAAAACCTTTTTTTAAAATTTGCCTCTTCAAAGTCTTGATGCGTCTTATACTCCGGTGTGCCTTATACTCCGAAAAATATGGTAATCACCTCTGCAGTATCAGATTTTCTCTAATCAGCTCTGTTACATTCTTTCTCAATTTTACAAATACATGACATACCTATTTTTCTTTAATTTGTTTTGTTAATTCATATACATCTCCATTTATTTTTCTTACATTCCAGGTTGCATTCTAATGTAAGTTGTCATCATCATGAGATGGTCCCGCAAGTATTGACCAAAATTATCCATACTTTGATGTTTTCCTGTAATGACTTTTTATGGAGGTGGTTTAGATGTGGTGGTTTAGATGTGGTTACTTTCCTTCATTGTCTGCCAATTATAAGAACAGTATTGATCAATTTTGGCATATTTTGGACAGAATGCCAGGAGCATATCAAAACCCTAAACATGCAGACATAAATTCATGTAAAAAGAATTTTACTTGGGAAACTAACACACTGTATTCTTTGCATTCCACCAACTAGAAAATAGTTTATTAATGCACTAAGGAATATACCAAATATGCACTTATCATAACTGCTTTTTAGTGGTTTTATAATACTGTAGATGTGTAGTAATAGTATGGTTGGAAGCCATATTCATCTGGTTCAGTTCCAAATGGGGAGAAAGACACTGGAAACATGGAGGCTGATTGGAAAGATGGTTTAATGGTGAAGCATTACCACCATTGATTCTGGGTAGCTGACCACATGGTGTGGAGAGTGAGGGTTATTTATACTCTCTCTTGAGCTTGTGGCAAGGGCATATATTCTATTGGTTGCTGTCAGACTCCCATGTGGCTATTCAGGGGTCATAGCTGATTTTGTGGGTTATCTGAGTCAATCTTGGTTGAAGCTTGGGCTGATGCAATGACATTGTTGTTCAGTTTCTATTGTGGCTGAATGGCTTTGCCCTGAAGGATAACCCCATCATCCTGGAGTTGAAGGTCTTTTGTTTTGTAGATAGGCTGGACCAGTCTTTCTTAAAGGGCATCAAATATCTGCTGGGGGCAGGGTGCTGAAGCTTCTGTCTCACTTAAGTTTTCCATTTCTCTTTTAGATGAAATATAATATTCTGCCTTTTTAAATATTTCTCAAAATATTTCATTCTTCTAAGGGTGGTGATTTATCTCAGTACCATTGTAGTGTCGTACAGTAGTCATTTTTTCACACCTGGAATAGTATAGATTTCATTGCATAATATAACATAATATAACATTGCATAATATACCATAAGATTAATACACATTTATAGCTGTACCAAATATATAGAATAAATTCCAGTGGTTGTAGGATCCTATAAATTAAACCTTACTGATATGATATAGAATCTCCAAGGAAAGCAGTATTCACACACACAACTTGAAAAGTTGTTTTAAGGTGTCTACCCGAAATAAGTCAATAAGTTGTTATAACTGTTTTATTCATATGAAGACAGTTTATAATGAGGAAAAAGACCTCTATATTCCATTTGACATTGATCTGCCTAGCTCAAGATAATTTTTGTAGTTAACAATTACAGGTTTGCGGCAATGCATAGTAAGGGAACCTCAAAGGCTTTTTTAAAGGTTGAGTCAAAAAAATTGGATCATAAGATTTAATTCAATGCTGACCAAATTTCATAAAATGAAATTTAGGTCATATAATCCTAATTTCTCCTACCCCTGTATATACCCACAGAATTTATTTGGATGATCTAAGAGAATACAGAGCTGAGGAAAAATCATGGGGAGAAATGTAGTTTTTCTGGAAATTTTGAAAGCAAAAGGAAAAAAAGCCCAACCCAATTAAACTAATGTGAAATCTGTTTGATATTTGATGAGTATAGTGTGTATTACTTGGCATGCCACAAAACCACAGTGTTTTGCATATCAGCAATTAATAGTGCGGCTCATTCATTAATTTAGAAACTCTGGTTGGATCAGTGATTTTACCACAGAACCGTCCATTTTTGAGAATTCAATTACAATTTACGTAGGTTATAAAAATATACCAATGTAGATAAATCATAGTATGATATACTGAATTAAAAATTCTAATATTTCAGTATGAAAAATTCAGTTCCTTTGGGCTGTTTTATTGGTTCCCAAGGGCACTTTCATAGGTAAAGAAGGAAGAATTCCTTTCCATTTACTCTGTTTTGAGTAATCATTGCTTTGTTTCTAATCTGCAGTTTCCTCATTTGCACTCCTAATCTATTGAAGTGAAGTCAGACAGCAACAAAACAAGCAGAGACCCCTAATCTTTACTAAACTGAACAAGAGGGGGCCCAATTATCTTTTTGTGCATACTGCATGTGAATGCGAAATTTTTTCTGGGAGGAAAAAACGAATCTTACATATACTGCTAGTTCTCATCAAGTGACTTTTAATGAATTTACATAGTTGCATGGTTTTAAGGTTTTCCGTATAAATGACTTATCATAAACTTTTAGATCTGCTTCATTATCATCAAACAAAATATTTTGAAATCTGTTTTATACTTCTGACTAATTTTTTTTGGATTGAATTCAAATTCAGTTGGAAATGTGCCACTAAAATTAATATGGAATTTTTATCTAAATTTAACTTCTGTCAATTTAGATAAGAAAAATATTAATAAATATTGGTTCTCAAACTTGGAAGCTTGATTTAATTTGTCAGAAAATGATGACTGAAAATAAAACAGAAGACAAACGACTTATCGTATAAGTCCTATAGATGAGTAGAATCTGGGAGCAAGTGACGTACATCATTAAATTTGGAAGAGAAAGAATACAGCAAGGAGGCAAAACATCTTCCTCATGGCAAGCGGTTTTTATATCGCTGATACCTAAGGATATGGTCCTAAGAATTTAGAGGATTATAAATCAATATTTCTTTTGATTACAGATTAAATAATTTCTGTTAAGTATGCCAACAGTTTGATGCCAGTTATTTAAGAGGTAATTCATTATGATCAAGCAGGATTTATCGAAGGTAGACATATGAAGGAGAATGTAAGGCAATTCATAGATTTACTTGACTATCTAGACAAAAATAAGCAGATCTCTGCAGTGCTGGTTTTCGGACGTGGAAAAGGCCTCTGAGCGAATGATCTGGAACTTTCTAATCAAGACTTTGGAAAAAATGGTTATGGGGATTTGGTTTTGATAGGTGATAGGAGCAATATATTAATAACAAAATGCATAACTTATTATTAATGGAAATTTGTTTATGAGTTTTGAGATATAAGAAGATACAAGACAAAGCTGCCTATTATCTCCATTGTCATTTATTTTAATTTTAGAAGTCTTGTTGAACATAATTTGGGATTTTATTTCCTTAAATGGTATAGCTATAAGGCAAAAGGAATACAGAATTAGAGCATTTCCAGCTGATCTGGTTGTTACCCTATCACGTTTTTTGAATTTAATAATCCAGATGAAAAGTTACCCGGGGGTTGTTTATATAAAGATCTGCTTTTTACTGATGGGGGTAGCTGGCAACTGAGAATTTTGGAATAACTGTTGGATGTTACCCTATTACTTTTATTTTGAATTTAATAATTTAGATGAAAAGTTATCCAGGGGTTGTTTATATAAAGATGTGCTTTTTACTGATGGGGGCAGCTGGCAACTGAGAATTCTGGAACAACTGTTGGAAGAAGGAATTATTTTAAACTGGTTATATTATAAATAGTTACAGATGAGATGGAAAGAGGATCAAAGAGTTGGATTTACGAACAATGATGAAATGATTATTGTCATGTTGGAGATCTGGAGAAAAAATATGGGTTAAATTGTGAATGTTAAATGTTAAATTTACACAGATACAGAACTTAAGGGAGAACTTTTATAATATATCTTATAGATGGTATTTAGATCCTAAAGAGTGTATTACAATGGTTAACTAAAATGTTGGAAGGGAGAATTTTTATAAAATGTTTTATAGAGGGTATTTAGATTCTAAGAAATTATCATGTATGTATTGGGGGTTGGGGCTGAGAGGCACCGTTTTACGGTGGTTCTCGTCCTACCTCTCTGGTCGGTCACAATATGTGTTGATGGGGGGGAAGAGGTCGACTTCTAGATCCCTCTTATGTGGGGTCCCTCAGGGGTCGGTCCTCTCGCCCCTGCTGTTCAACATATATATGAAGCCGCTGGGTGAGATCATCCGTGGTTTCGGGGTGGGATATCATCTGTACGCTGATGATACCCAGCTGTACATATCCACCCCGGACCACCCCAATGATGCCGTCGAGGTTATGTCCCGGTGCTTGGAGGCTGTACGGATCTGGATGGGTAGTAACAAACTTAGGCTCAACCCGTCCAAGACTGAGTGGCTGTGGCTTCCGGCACCCCGTTTCAGCCAGATTATTCCAACTCTGGCCATTGGGGGCGAAACACCAGCCCCTGTGGAGAAGGCACGCAATCTAGGTGTCCTCCTGGACTCCCGGCTGACTATGGAAGACCAGGTGGCGGCTGTGGCCAGGGGGGCATTCCATCAGGTACGCCTGATGCGCCAATTGCGTCCCTTACTAGATCGGGGAGCCTTACGCACAGTCACTCAAGCACTCGTCACATCTCGACTTGACTATTGCAATGCTCTCTACATGGGGCTTCCCTTGAAGTGCACCCGAAGACTACAGTTAGTCCAGAACGCGGCCGCACGGATAATTACGGGAGCGCCTAAACACTCCCATATAACACCTGTCCTACGCGAGCTCCACTGGCTTCCTGTGGTCTTTCGGGTGCGCTTCAAGGTCCTAACGACCATCTTCAAAACGCTCCATGGCTCGGGACCTAGCTATCTGCAAGACCGTCTCCTGCCCCATACATCCCTGGGACCGACACGCTCCCACAGAGAGGGCCTCCTCAGGGTGCCGTCAGTCGGGCAATGTCGACTGGCGGCGCCCAGGGGGAGGGCCTTCTCTGTGGCAGGGCCGGCCCTTTGGAACGACCTGCCCCCTGAAATCCGCACCATTCCTGACCTCCGCCTCTTCCGCAAATGTCTTAAGACTCACTTCTTTCAACTAGCCGGCCTTGCGTAACCCCAGCACCGCCAATTATAAACGAGGGTTTTAAAAACGGTTACAACACAGGCATCTAATATCTATGTATTTGTATTTTGTATTTATTGATTTAATTCTATGTTCGCCGCCCCGAGTCCCTTGTTGTGAGATGGGAGCGGGTTATAAATATGAAAAATAAATAATAAAATAAATAATGTTTAACTAAAATGTTGGAGGTTTAGGTGCTTACGATGGGTCTGTAGCTTTTAGGTAAGAATGAGTATTTTTGTAATTTTTAATGGTTTTTTAATATTGCCTGTGCGCTGCCCTGGGTCCTTGCAAGGAGAAAGGCGGGGTATAAATTTGAAAAATTAAATAAATAAATAAACCTGAAACATAAAATGTCCTGCAAAGTAACAGATGAAAAATAAAGAATCAAACTCTGATTATAATTTGTGTCTACTTCTTGCTGTGAATTTGCTGCATCAGGCTCATTTACAGAAGAACAACTGTATATTAGTTCAGCAGTTTTTCCTTATACTCACAGTAACACATGGCATATTGGTAACATTAATAATTCCAGTATTGAATGTCTAATTGAAATGAATACTTAGGTTTGTAGACATTGCTTTCTGTACTACTCACCAGCTCAGCTTTGCTTTTACACCTGTCAGCAAATTCTTTTGAGAAGATCATACTACTCTGCTTTCCTTTTTAATTTAGCACCCTGTAAAACCTTTTGATCTTGCAGTCTGAGTGAATTGAACAAATGGTTGCCAAAGAGAAGCCATAATTCAGTTTCAGGTGGTTTTCTGGATCATACTTACATCATTAAATTTAAATTTGTTAAATATTATTCTCTCCTTCTCTTTATTAAGTATATATGATGGTTAATTTCCATATGATACAAATAACAACATTATAAAACATTTAAATAATCTTGTTGGAAAAATATTAAATAGTAGAGTATATGCAGACGCATTGGGGCATTTAAAACATGAGATTAAAAGCTACTGTATTTTTTGGAGTATAAGACGCACTCCCCCCCTAAAAGAGACTGAAAATATGAGTGCATCTTATACTTCGAATGTGTAGCTTTTTCGAAGCTTTTTTCAGCCCTAATGAGTTGCTAACAAATGAAATGATCTTCCGTGCTTTGCCTGCTTTTCTCATTGCTCCTCCCTCCACTTTAGTGCCTTGTTAGGGCTGAAAAAAAGCTACTAAAACACAGCTGATCTTCCGAGGGAGCAGCAATGAGAAAAGCAAGCAAAGCACACTTTACAAAGATCGCTTTACTCGTTAGCATTCATTAGGGCTGAAAAAAAGCTTCAAATATTTTTAGTGCAGCATACTCACCCCTTTGGATACTGGTACATCTAAGTGAGGCTTGAAAAAGTAGAGACAAACAAAATGGAGTCTTTGTTTTAGAAACAATTTCTCAAGGAATGGAAAATTTACTTCTTTCCAATGCAACACATTATTTTGCAAATTGTGGCTATCTTCTTTGAATTTTCTCATTTAAGTATGCCTTTCAACTTTTCTGTGGAGCAGATAATTTGATAGTATTACTGGTCCAAGTTTCCAGAATAGAAATAGCATCGATCATGCTGTTTGATGACCTCATGATCATGCTGGTTGATACCTAGATAGGAGGGTATATTCCTTTTTGATCCAAAAAGACTTCTCACTTGCCCTCAATAATGATTGTTTGTAATGGTTGTCAGTGATTGTTAACCAGTGTAGCCTCATTTAGAATACATAGTCCAGGGCATAAAAAGCATGCACACTCAAAACCAAAAAACTTATGTTTGAAGCTGACCAGAGTAAGGATGCTAGCCAGAGGAATACCTGGTAGACAGATCTCCCCCCCATTTTCCTCCCCCAAAACTAAAGTGCATCTTACACTCCAAAAAATACGATAATCTTCAATCCATATACATATGAATGATTTTATAGAACTAGGTAAATCTCTGTGTGTATATGACAGAAAGAGAGTGGGAGGGAGGGAAGAGAGGGAGAGAAGTTGGATGAGGACTGATGTATCAATAAAACCATACTTTAAAAGGAAAATGCACCAATTGCAGAGTAGTAACTATGACATTTCGCTTACCATTCAATAGTGTGCTCATTTCTATTATCACCTGTATTAATTAGATGGCCAATCTCATGTCTGTTGTCATCAGAGTTTTACTACATAATTTCTAAAAGACTTACATTTTTAGACCACACTGTTTATTTTATGAAAGGCCAAATGGAAAGACAAAAATATAAATCAATGGCCACAATTTTAGTCCTGAAAATAGGAATTTCCTTGAAATTAAAAGTCTAATATACTATAAATCCTGCTCACAAATATTTTGATACCTACTGAATATATCTGAAGAAAGGAAGAGCAACAATTCAACTGGTGACTCTTTACAAGGAACAACAATGTTTGTGAATCTTCTTAAAATTGTTTGGCTTTTATGATCAATGTCTCTTTCACATGTGGAATGCACATGTATCTATTGTAGGTATTAATTTATTTAATGATTGGAAGTTCATCAATCATACGACTGGGAGTCAATTCACATGTGTCAAACCAGCCTCCTCCATTAACCAAGAAAGAAACCACTCAACTCCATTTAAAAAAATTAAGAGTACTTTTACCGGTTATGAAAACATAGCAGCTAGGTAAAGCAAGGTCTGAAGCCAAAGTGTACGAAATCATACATATCAATATATGTCCAACCCCCCTCCCCCCAACATTCCCCGCCCCATTGACCAATCCGCAAAATCCTCAGGTGTCATGTGGGGCTGCATCTCCAGAAGCATCATCAGGATGGTATGTAGGACGGTTGGCTTTGACCAACTCAAAGCACTAGCCATCAGCATGCACAGTAGATGGTGAGAACATAACTCCCTTTTTCTATTATCTCCTGTACCATTTAATCCCATTCCAAATACCATGCCCCCCCTCCCCGTTACAATGGCAGCCGGCTGGCGATGCCCAGAAATAGGGCCTTCTCTGTGGCAGGGCCTGCCCTCTGGAACGACCTCCCCCCTGAACTTCGTACTATCACGGACCTTCCCCTCTTCTGCCGCTCACTTAAGACACACCTCTTTCAGCAAGCTGGACTGGCATAGAATTTAATGTAGGAATGATAGAGCCTTAGCCAAATTTTAGCACAGGTTTATTATTTAATTTCTTCCCTTCCTGGCGAAGGTTGTTGAGAGTGTGGTGGCACAACAGTTTCCCCGTCATCTGGAGGAAATTGATTATCTAGACCCGCGCCAGTCCGGCTTTCGACCCGGGCATAGCACCGAGACGGCATTGGTCGCGTTGGTGGATGATCTCTGGAGGGCCAGAGATGGGGGTTGCTCCTCCATCCTGGTTCTGTTAGATCTCTCGGCGGCTTTCGATACCATCGACCATGGTATCCTATTGCATCGGCTGGGGGGGTTGGGGGTGGGAGGCACCGTTCTGCGGTGGTTCTCCTCCTACCTCTCTGGCCGATCGCAATTTGTGTTGGCAGGAGAGCAGAGGTCGACCCCGAGACCCCTCATGTGGGGTGCCTCAGGGGTCGGTCCTCTCGCCTCTCCTGTTCAACACATACATGAAGCCGCTGGGCGAGATCATCCGTGGTTTTGGGGTAGAGTATCATCTCTACGCTGATGATACTCAGCTGTATATATCTACCCCAAACCACCCCAACGATGCCGTAGCGGTGATGTGCCAGTGCCTGGAAGCCGTGCGGATCTGGATGGGAAGTAACGGACTCAGGCTCAACCCGACCAAGACCGAGTGGCTGTGGTTTCCGGCTGCCCGATTCAATCAGCTGACTCCATCGCTGGCCATAGGGGGCGAATATCTTGCCCCTGTGGACGGGGCGCGCAACTTGGGTGTCCTCCTGGATACCCGGCTGTCCATGGAAGATCAAGTGACAGCCGTGGCCAGGAGGGCGTTTTACCAGGTTCGCCTAGTACGCCAGTTGCGCCCCCTATTGGATCGGGACGCCCTTCGCACAGTCACTCATGCTCTCGTGACATCCCAACTGGATTATTGCAACTCTCTCTACATGGGGCTCCCCTTGAGGTGTACCCGGAGGCTTCAGTTGGTCCAGAACGCAGCCGCGCGAGCAATTATGGGCACCTCTAGGTTTGCCCACGTAACACCGCTCTTGCGCGAGCTGCACTGGCTACCTGTCGTCTTCCGGGTGCGCTTCAAGGTGTTAATTACCATCTTCAAAGCGCTCCATGGCTCGGGACCTAGCTACCTGCGGGATCGGATCCTGCCCCATACATCCTCACGGCCGATTCGCTCCCACAGAGAGGGACTTCTCCGGGTGCCGTCCACTAGACTTTGTCAGCGGGCGACGCCCAGGGGAAGGGCCTTCTCTGTGGCGGGCCCAGCCCTCTGGAACGACCTTCCCCCCGATATCAGGACAACCACGGACCTCCGCTCCTTCCGCTTAAAATTAAAGACACACTTTTTTCGCCTGGCCGGCCTTGGGTAGTCTCTTTTTAGGTTAGGGGTTTTAGGGGTATTTTTAGTTTAGTTTATGGGTTTTAGCGCAGGATCAATTTAATCCATTTTTAATTTTGTATTTTGTATTTTGTCTGTGGTCTTATTTGTATTTTAATTGCCTGTGCCCCGCCTCGAGTCCCCCTTGGGGAGAGAGAGCGGGATATAAAATTAAATTATTATTATTATTATTATTTTACTTTTGTACATATGTTATTTAATATTGTATATTTTTAATGTCCTGTGCACCGCCCAGAGTCCGTCTCGACGGAGATTGGTGCGGTTTATAAATCGAATAAATAAATAAATAAATAAAATAAATAAAAGTGAATAGCGAAGCAGAGGCTGACGACATGTCTAATAGTGAACTAAAATTTGTTAGCTTCGGCAAATCTATACTGTAGTTATAAACTGGATATATTATATGATCTGGAAACACAAATATAATCTAGAACATAAGATAATATTAACATCTTTTATCATAGCAGTCCACGGGGCGTGGTTATGGCCGGATGAGGTGAGGACGTTTTCTCCACCTCGTAGGGCTTCTTTTTACCAACAAATGTGGATTAAAGTGATTAAAACGCGCCGCTGAGAGCTGGAAATGTTTATAGATGTTTTGGAAGGTCGGTGTGACTTGTAAATTGCTTTTTCAAAGTGATCGGACAACTCGAACTGCTTGAATTTCAAAGTTTTGTTTCTCCGTGGAGCAGAGAGTTGGCGAGCGGCCGAGGTAAGGGGGGTTACCCTTTGTCTCTGGCAAAGATCATTTGCATGCCTTTTGTCTTGCTACAAGGCGGTAAATACAAGCTGAAGTTTAAGAAAGAAGGAAGTTGGTGATGGCATGTGGATTATAACTCCTTTGAACTTTCTAATTCTTTTTAAGTGGACTGTGTGAGCTGAATGTAGCGGACAAGCTTTTTCGATTACACTTAAAATGGAGGCTTAAAAGTTAAATAAACTGGGGAAGCTCCCCTAGGCTTTTTTTTTTTTTTGGCTCTTTTGGTGCATTTTAAGCCGGCTTAGCCTTATTTGATTTGGAACACTGTTTGCCCTCATTCTTTAAGAGACCCTCTTGGCAAAGAAGTATAAATATAAAGTCTGTTTTGAACTGAAATGTCGACTCAACAGCCTTCAGAGCTGGAAAGGATCTTCGGAGCTTTGAATACAATTGGCGAAAAGTTAACCGGATTAACGGATCATGTGGCTAATTTGACATTGGAAGTTCAAAAAGCTAAAGAACAGATAAGTGAATTGAATGTTAGTTTTGTAAAGCAAAACGCGGAGGTGAAATTTATTAAAGATGAAATTGAACAAATTCATGCACACGACGCACAAATTGATCGTAAGATGGAAGGAATTTTTTATAAAAACCAGCAGCAAGATAAGAGAATTAGTCTTTTGGAGGAAGAAGCTAGAAAATTCAATATTGTTATACGTAATATTCCAGAAAATAGACCGGATGATTTGAAGCAGAGGGTGCTAAAATGGTTGAATGATTTTGGATTTGAATATACAGCAGCAAATTTAGTAAGTGTTTTTAGAATTGGTTATAAGAGGCAAGGTGGAGCGGTTAGAAATGTTTTAGTAAGATTTGCAAACCTTGGAGATAAACTAGAGGTTATGGCAAAAATAAGAGATCTGGAAGGTGTTCCTAAGTTTGAGGAGAAAGAGATTCAAGTTTTTCCGGATATTTCCAGGGAAGACAGAGCTTGGAGATATCATTTGAAACCAGTTACAAAGCTCTTGAGAGACAATGATATTAAGTACAATTGGAGGCCACTACAGCAACTTAAGTTTTTTTATAAAGGAAGGATGCATACTATTACTTCAGAAACAGATGTATTAAGATTAATTCGGGGGCTTGGGCTGATTGAGAAAGAGGAAGATTTGGTAGAAATTAAAGATTATATGCTTAAGACGGGTGGAGTACAAGAGGAATCCCCAATTTTGGAAGAAAGAGGTGCAACTGGCGGCCAGGATCCCAAGAGTTTAAAGAGAAAAGAAATTTCCCCGGCAGTCTCTGAGTATAAGAAAATTCGTGAAGATACTGAACGAACGCCAGACAAGATGGAGGATCTTAGTAAAAAGCAGGAAGCTGAGTCCGGGGTGAAGCCAGCCTTGTCTTCTTTTTTTGAAAGTGGAATTTAAAGAACAGCCCGAAGAGGTGATCCGACCATCGGCACGTCCCACTCCCCCGCACTCTTTATATAGAGGCGATATCTGATTGAGGATGTGGGGGATGAAGATTGCTTGTTATTTGTTGTGGTTGTTGTGTTTGATATTTGAGTTTTTTGTTTATGTTGTTTGTTATATATTGTTTGTGGAGTTTTATGTTTTTGTATGTCTTTTTTGTTTGGTGTTTGGTGTGCACATAAAGGGAGAGGAGGGGTCAGGCTTAAAAAAGTTACCGCTTAAATGCGGTTTATAAAAATAATGACATGGAACGTGAAAGGTACAGGCAATCATATAAAAAGGAAAAGATTGGAACTTAAATTTAAAAGGGATTCTCCAGATATATTATTTTTGCAGGAAACTCATCAAAAATCTGAGGATTTTAATAGAATGAATATTAAAGGTATGCAAATTTATGAAAAATCTTTTGGGACTTCCAAAGCTAGAGGAGTTGCGATATTGATATCAAATAGGGTACACTTCGAGAAAAAACAAGTAATTAGAGATGAGGAAGGCAGATATTTAATAATTACAGGGAATATTAACGAGCAAAAAGTGACATTGGTTAATTTATATTTACCGAATGAAAAACAAAAGGGATTTTTGGATAAAATTACTAAGATTTTGGAAATAGAAAGTGAAGGGAAAGTAATTGTGGCGGGAGATTTCAACCTAATTAGGGATAAAATTGATAGTAATAATCCTACCCGCTTTAGACAAACAAATAAAGGGGAAATTTTAAATAATTGGATGTTTCAAAACAGTGTGGCAGATGTTTGGAGAGAGTTGAAAGGCCCTGAAAGGGTGTATACATTTTGTTCTAAGGTACATAATACTTATTCAAGGATTGATTATATTTTTGTTTCTAAAGATTTGCTGAATAAAGTAGATAGAATAGATGTGGGAATTTTTAAGGATTCTGACCATGCAGAAGTCATGATGGAAATAGATTTTAATTTTGAGAAAAAGGAAAGAGGTTGGAGATATGATGAAAAATTGTATAAAAGGGAGGAGGATAAAATATGGATATTCCAAAAATGGAAGGAAAGTTGGGAATTGAATGATAATGAAGAGGTCAAATTTGAAATTGTTTGGGATACCATGAAAGCCATATTTAGAGGAGAAAGTATTAAATTGTCAAGCAGGAAATATAGAGAATACAAAGCAAAAATTGATCAGGATACAAGACAAATTAAGATATTGGAGAACCAATTCTCACTTACGAAAGATAAAAAATGTTTGGAGGAATTGACCTTATTAAAAACTAAATTGATAGAAGAAGATATTGAATTGGTTAAAAAAAATTTAAGATATTTGAATAGGGATTTTTTTGAATTTAGTAATAAAAATTCTAGGTTATTGGCAAAGACGGCGAAAAATAAAACTCAAAAGAGAGAAATTGGTTCTCTGATAGATGATAAAGGTATAAGGTGTTATAAGAGATTGGAGAAATGTGAAGTAGCTAGGAATTTTTTTCAAAAATTATACTTAAAGAAATCAATTGATTTAGAAAAATTGAAGAATCATCTTGGAAAATATGGTATGAAGATAGATCAAACATACAAAGACTTGATGGAAAGAGATATTACACAGGAGGAAATTAATGAAATAATACAAGAGTTAAAATTAGGGAAGACCCCAGGAGAAGATGGATTACCTGCTGAATTTTATAAAGATTTCAAGGAACTAATAGTACCAAAACTACAAAAATTATTCAATGGAATTTTACATGGTGGAGAAGTCCCGATGTCATGGAATAAGACAGTAATATCTATAATTCCTAAACCGGATAAAGATCTTGAGAGGATCGAGTCCTATCGACCTATTTCTTTAATCAACCAAGATGCTAAAATATTTACAGCTATTATAAGTAATAGATTAAATAGTTTTATAGATAAATATATAAGTTATAACCAAGTAGGGTTTGTTAAAGGTAGATATATGAGTGATATAATTAGAAGAGTATTGAATATTATAGATGTAGCAGAGAATAATGGAGATGAATTAGGTATAATATCGTTAGATATTTTTAAAGCTTTTGATTCTGTACAATGGGATACTATAAAAGTAATTATCGAGGCATTAGGCTTTGGTAATAAATTTATACATGTTATTTCAAAACTGTATCAAAAAAGCAGTGCAAAGGTAAAGGTGAATGGAATAATGACGGAAGAGATTAAATTGGAAGCAGGCACGAGACAAGGATGTCCCTTGTCTCCAACATTATTTTTGTTAGTTATGGAAATTTTGATTAAATTGATAGAAGCAGATGAAGAGTTGGAAGGTTATAAGGGATATAAGATAAATTTGTATGCGGATGACACTTTGATTATTTTGAAAGATATAGAGAGAGATTTAAAGAGGATAAATAAACATTTGATAGAATTTGAAGAAATGACAGGTTTAAAGGTAAATTGGTCAAAATCTGAATTACTAATGAATAAAGATGGTAAGGAGTGGGAGAGTATGCAAGAACAATTTGGGATAAGAGCTAAGAATACATTGAAATACTTGGGGATAACACTTTCACTTAAAGTTAGAGATTTAAAAAAAATTAATTATGAGGTGATGCTGAAGGAAGTAGAAAAAAAGATAGATAAATATAAAGAGATAAAGTTGTCTTGGTTTGGTAGAATTGCAATGTGTAAAATGATGTTATTACCAAAGTTTAACTTTTTATTTGAGATGCTACCATTAAATTTGACAGAGAAAGATATAGAAGAATATCAGAAGAAATTAGATAAATTTTGTAATGGTGGGAAAAGACCAAGATTAATGAAGAAATTGTGGTATCAAAATCAAAAAGAGGGTGGATTGGGAATTCCCAATCTACTTAATTATTATCGGGCATATAATATTAGAACTGTGATAAAAATACTTAAAGGTGGAGATGGTCATTGGGGAGATCTGGAGTTAAAAGATATTAAGAGATTTGGGTCTATATGGTTTTTAGATAGAGCAAAAACAAAAAAGACAATTAATAGTTATTGGTTAAAAGGGTTGAGTAAAACTTGGAATAAATTTGTTAAAAAATTGATTCCGGATATAACGTTTTTGGGAAAGACAACTGAAAGTTGGCCGATTAAAACCAATATAAGTCGGAACAAAGTAATTGAAGATGAAAATATAGGAAATATAGTAGATTGGTTAAGAGCCTTAGGAACTGAAAGTAGGAAGAAAAAAGTAATTCAAAAATTGGAGTTAAATTGGTTTGAAAAAATACAGGTAGAAAAATGGAATATGAAAGTAAGGGGAATATGTAACATAGATAGAAGTAAAACTAAGTTTGAAAGTTTAGTATCTCAAATTATTAAAGATGAAACCGGGTTAAAAGGACTCGTCAGTAAGATATACAGGATTATAAACTTTGATGGAAATCCACAAATGGTAATGAAAAAGAATTGGGAGGAAGATCTAAAGATTAAAATATTGGATTTGGATTGGAATGAGAATTGGAAGAGTCGGATTATGAGGACTTTATCTATAAGGATTAAAGAACATAATTTTAAGGTTGTTTGGAAATGGTACTGGACCCCACTAAGATTATCACTGATAGATAAAAAAATGAATGATAAATGTTGGAGATGTAATACGGAATTGGGAACTTATGAGCATATGTGGTATAAATGTGTGAAAATTAAAAAGTTTTGGCAGCAATTAGAAGGAACAATGTGTGAAATGATGAAAAGAATAATAATATTGAGACCAGAAACTATATTGTTATTGATAATTAATGAACCAGAGTTAACAAAACACGAGAAAGAACTGATTAGAATTATGATTATAATGGGTAGAATTGTAATAGCAAGATATTGGAAAATAGAGGTAAATATTAAAATAGAAGAATGGTATTGTGAAATGTGGAAATTAGCCTTAAATGATAAAATGACGTGTGATATTAAATTTAGAGAGGGGGTTTATAAAAATGATATCTTTTGGAAGACTTGGAAGCCATTTGTGGACTATGCACTTGGAACTTTGGACGTCTCGACGCCTGTACCGAGGGAACGTGGATTTTGGAGATCCTAAAGATAATAGACGACACTTGAAACCAACTCTTCCTTTTGTTTTGTACAGCACTGGGTGATATATTGTAAAACAGTATAAAAATTTTAATAAAAAAAAAAAAAAAAAATCATAGCAGTCCACATTACTAACTGTTATCGCTAGAACTCCATCAGAATTTATATAGTTATTGAGAGAAGAGCCAACGTCATGATGGTATGGACTTGTGGTCTCGATGCTCTGAGACAGCAGTCAACACTTTTGCCTCCGGGTGGTCCTATTGGACCTAAACTGTCCCAAAGAGACAGTGAACAGGAAGACTATGTCTTGATGATCTCAGGGACACCCCCCCCCCCGAGAAGAAGATGGAAAATTTAGAGTTTTTTACTGGAGATGGAGCCCCAAAAATTGAAGGCAAAAATGAATTCAAAGATAAGAAAAGTGACGATCTCATCAATGGAGTGAATGTGGTTGAAAACGGGAAAAGGGGAGTATGGAAAAGGGAATTTGATGGACTGGAGCTCTACTCCAAATTGCAAGGCACAGAAGAAGAAAAAAGGGAAAAAAATGATGGATTTATGGAGAGAAATCTTACTAGAAGCACGATCGATAATTAAAGTTAAATTCATTAAAGCAGCAGATGGAGGGCACTGAGACTACCCAAGAGATGCAACAAGCAACAAGGTGCAGAGAGAAGTCTATAAAGACTTTATTAAGGAAATAAACGAAAGACTATTTCCACAAATGGCAAAAAAACCAAGACTATATGCTTATTGGAAGGACACAGGCTGATATATGAAAGTTAACAACAAAAAACTAGTTAGTCTTGTGATTAGTGATTAGTAATTTAGTAACTTTAAAATTGTTATGTTAAATGAATAACTGATAATGGTAACAAGGTACATATTTGTGTTGGCTTGATGTGAGGAAGTTGGATATAAACAGCAAATGACTTCTTATTAACAAATACTAATGATAACAATAATAATGAAATGACAAGAGATATAGTTAAAATTATATATATATATTTGGGTAGCAGTAAGCTCCCTTCCTCCCATATTTGGGCATACCAGGTGCTCTGACATAAACATTGATATATATATATGTGTGTGTGTGTGTGTGTGTGTTACGTTTTTTTTGAGCTGATCAATAAATAAGTCAGGGAGACTAGTATAGATCTATTTCGAGCTTTTTAGCTCTCATCAGCTAGCCATACCCTTACTGGGATGAGAGCTAAAAAGCTCGAAATAGATCTATACTAGTCTCCCTGACTTATTTATTGATCAGCTCAAAAAAAACATAACACACATATTAAAAAAAAATCACACAACGGAACTCATGGCTTTCTGTCTAGATGGTCTCTGGTGATGAGCCGAAAGGCAGAAAAGGAAACAGTATGTCTCCTCCCTTAATTGGGGCCTAACAGAGTGTTGTGGAACGTGTGTGTGTGTGTGTGTGTGTGTGTGTGTGTATATACTCATATATATATTCGTAGATTTGCACGGGTGTAGGTATGCTGGTCGTGTTGTATTCGGGTGTTTTCCCATGTAAGCATGAGATTGTTTTTGCAACATTTCGGCAAGATCTCACTTGCCATCTTCAGGCTTCGGACACATACATACATACATACATACATACATACATACATACATACATACATACATACATACATACACTGGTTTAATTAAAGGAAATTGGCTACAATTGTAAACAGGGACTTGGAAAAAAGGCTTAAGATTTTTGTTAATCTATATTCTGAATGTGTTTACTGAATACATGAAAGTTGATAACAAACGTTAACTTTTATACTGTAATTAGTAAGTAATAACTTGGTAATGTCAGTTTGTGGTTGTGTTAACTGTAGACTATTCCCAGACAAAAGGATGTTAAAATAACTTCAGTCAATGGAGAACTATGGTATGTTGATAGTAAGATTTATAAAGAACTTAAAATACATACCCTGATATGAATTATAAGTGATGACAGTGGAAGAGATACATGAAAGTTATTTGTAACCAACTGACATACATTCTACAAGATGTAATGTAAGATGATTCTTTTTTTTTGTGTACCGTATTTTTCGGAGTATAAGACACACCGGAGTATAAGAAGCAAATTACAAAAAAAAGTAGGTAGGTAGGTAGGTAGGTAGATAGAGGGAGAGAGAGGGAGAGAAAGAAAGAGAAATACGGTAGATAGGTAGGTAAAGGGATAGAGAGAGAGAGAGAAATAGAGAGAAATACAGTAGGTAGGGAGAGATAGAGTAGATAGGTAGGTAAAGGGATAGAGAGAGAGAAAAATAGAGAGGGAGAGAGAAATACAGTAGGTAGGGAGAGAGAGTGTCTGTAGGTAGGTAGGTAGGTAAAGGGGAAGAGAGAGAAATACAGTAGATATGTAGGGGGAGAGGGAGAATGTGTGTGGGTAGGTAGATAGAAGGATAGAGAGAGAAATAGAAAGAGAGAGAGAAATACAATAGGTATGTAGGAGGAGAGGGAGATGTGTGTGTGTAGGTAGGTAGGTAGAAGGATGAGAGAGAAATAGAGAGAAATACAGTAGGTAGGATGGAAAAGAGAGAGTGTGTGTGTAGGTAGGTAGAAGTATATATAGAGAGAAATATAGATAGATAGATAGATAGATAGATAGATAGATAGATAGATAGATAGATAGATAGATAGATAGATAGATATACAGTAAGTAGGGAGGGAGTGTGTGTGTAGTTAGAAGGGTAGAGAGAGAAAGAGAAAGAGAAAAATACAGTAGGTAGGTAAAAAGAGAGAGAGATTAGGTAGGGAGGTTGATGTTTTCAGGTGTATTTATCTATGTCCTGCAGAAGGAAATCGCAGACAAACCTTAAAACGTCGTTTCTGCTTGCTCAGAAACAGTTAAAGAGCCTTCCGAAAGGGGGGGGGGAGCCTTTGCATGGGACAAACTTCCAAAATAGCCCATTTCTCCGTGAAAATGAGGCCGTTTTTTTTTTCCAAATAAAAAGCGTAACTAGCCTTGGGGGGGAGCTTGCAGAATGCTCCTGGGGGGGGGAAAAATGAGCAAAAACCTGCCCCATTTACCGCCCGTTTGAGGCTAATTCCTGCCCTCCCCAGCCCCCAGGAGCTATCTGGAAGCCTCGGCACAGTCAGTTTGGTGAAGGGGGCGGGGTTCCAGGAGGCAAAAAGGGTTTTTTTGCGCTTTGCATACTTTCCCAAACTGCTCTTTCTCCGCAAAAACGGGGCCGATTTCCTTCAAATAAAAAGCATAACTAGCCTTGGGGGGACTTGCAGAGTGCTCCTGGGGGAGTGGGGGACAAAAAATGAGCAAAAAACCCGTCCCATTTATCGCGAAAACGGACCATTTTTATGTCAAATAAATTGCATGCATAGCCCTATGGAGGCTTATAGAGTGCTGCTGGGGGCTGGGGGAGGGGGAAACGGCCCGTTTGAGGCTAATTTCTGCCCTTCCCAGCCACCAGTAATTCTCTAGAAGCCTCCACAAGACTAGGCACAGCCAGTTTGGTGAAGGGGGTGGGGTTCCAGGAAGCAAAAAATACTGTATTCGATGTATAAGACGCACCCAGATTTTCAGCCTGTTTTTAGAGGGAAAAAGGTGCGTCTTATACTCTGAAAAATACGGTAATTAAAATTTAAAAAAATTATAAAAAAAGAATTTATATATTTCTTTTTCTGGGATAATTTTAGTTCAGTGAATAAAATATTTATTTGGTTCAGTATATAGTACTGAAATAAAGTGAGAGAAAAGAAAAAAAGAGGAGGGCGGAGCATAGCCGCGCCGATACAATACAGGTCCTCAGCGCTCGGAGACCTGCGTTGACCCTTTGCCGCCCCACGGTCTGTAGGTGACCTAAACCACCCTGGAGGGATGGTGAGGAGGGAGACAAAGCCTTGCTGGTCACAGGGGTTCCGCAAACCCCTATTTTGACCCAAGGGAAGAGCTCCTGCAAGGCAGCAAAGAGGCGGCCCCCATCCGGGAAGCATAGGCGTTGGCGAGCTCCGGTAGAAGGAAGGAACAAAGTGGAAAGTGAAAGTGCTGGCCGGGAAGGTAACTTTGCTTTGAAACATTTTGCTTAAAAACTTTTTTTTCTTCAGTAACTAAAGCCCTTAATTAAGAAGTAAGTGGTGGAATTTAATTTAATAGGCTCTGAACCAAGAGGTTTTCGGTTGTTTTTTTAATATAACTTTTTTGAACTTGTGGATTGAAGCATCGAATCAAGGCTTTTTCCCCCCCTTTAGAAGTGATTGGACTTTCTGGTTTCTACTACTCTTTCTAATTTTTGCTACTTAAAACCTTGAAGCTGAGACTATTTTTATAATTAATTTTGAAAATTTACTATGTCTTTCTTTTAGGACTGAATAAAAATTACATTTTTTATTTTTTATTTTTCCCCCCCTAACAACAATGGAAACTGCTGATTGGAAATTTAAACCTTTTTTTTTTTGCTTTTTTTTAGTCTCTAGAGGCTGTTGTCTGGTCAATTTGAATTTTAAGGTCACAGTATTTGTTTTTTAAAAATTGGAAACACTAAAATAAAATAAAACAAGCTACAGTCCAGCTGACAGAGAAAGATAAATTGGTATTATCTTTTGGAGCTGTCAACATGGTATTTGATGAGAACACCCCAGAAAACCAGAGGGTCCTAGCTGAAATTCTAAACTTGGTGAAAGAAACCACTATTAGAATAACGCATTGGATAGATATGTATCTATAATACCAGACTATGACCAATTGGAAACTCTAGAAATTAAAGAGAGAGAATCAAAGCAGGAAGATATACAGATATGTATTTCAGATGAAAGATATGCAGATGGAAAGAAAGAAAGAAAGAAAGAAAGAAAGAAAGAAAGAAAGAAAGAGGAGGAGGATATTCTCACAGGAGAAAATACAGGAGAATTTGAGAAATCTGTGTCTCAGCATTGTTACAAAGGAAAAGATGGGGGAAAAAGATTTGAAGATGAACCAAAGAAGAGAAACCTCTCCAGAAGTACATTTGACACCTAAAAACAATCAACATTTAAAGATAGGAACTGGACAACGGCATTGTTGGAGAGTTGCATTGCTCAATAGAATGCGGAAGAAAGTTTATAAAGAACTTGGAAAAAGGAAGAGTAAAAAGAAAGGGGGGTTTCAAATGGCAAATAACTGGAAAGATAATGGCTAAAAAGAAAAGCTGTTATCCTTTGATGATTAATAATTAGTTAGATTGTGTCTAGAATATCATTGAAGGATTATTAGTTAATTAATAGCCATTTATAATAAGACTAATTATCAATAATGTTATAGTTTACTGATATCTATCTTTCTTTTTATGTGTTATTGATGAGCTATTAATGTAGAAATCAGGAACTATTCTAGAATAGCGAAATAATTATAATTGATATTGGTTGATAATGGTAACCTTAAATATTGATGATTAATAATTAGTTAGATGGTTTGAGAATATCATTGTATGTATATGTGTATGTTAGTTGAGAATAGAAAATAGATATTATTAGGTGGTACTGTTTCAAAGATAGGTTTGAAGAAGAAGATAGATTAAATTTGTAACACTAGATACGAATTTTGCAGTACTGATATGAAGAAACATGATGAAACCTTTGATTTATAAATTTACAAAATTAGATTATTCATTAACGATAATCATTTCAGAGACTCATAGAAGCTATGTGAGACTGGCCGGTATGCTTTCTAAAGGATGTATTGTAGAGTGACAATTCTTTTTTCTTTACTTTTCTGTCTTATTGGTGCAATGCCATCTTATACTTTTGTTCTACACATAAAAGAATCTAAAAACAATCAATTAAATTTGAGTTGAGATATAATAATTGCAAGAATGGATATGGAAGAAATATATGGATTTTTGTAATTAACTAATATAACTTTTATGATTACTAATTTGTAAGGAAAGATGATATCTTGCTGGTGGAATGTCATTTTATATTTTTGATTTTACATATAAAAGGATGTTTTGACAATTAATTAAATTGAGGCTTAGAATTAATAATTGTAAAATTAATATGGGAAAAATGTATGGAATTTTGTGATTAATTGACATAATTTTTATGATTTGTAATTTGTAACGAAAGATGGCTTCTTATGTTTTTCTTATTTGAATATGCCTGTCTTATTTGTGTTTTCCCCCCAAAATAAATAAAATATATATATATTAAAAACAAGAAAAAAAGAAAGAAAGAAGGAAAATGAACAAGCCCCAACCTCATGCTCTCACCAGTGACCCTAATCCCAGGGCTTTGACTGTCCTCAGGATTGGCAGCCCTTCGGGATAGAAATAGACAAAACAACTTTTCCAGGTGGTCATTTTGTGGAGGCTCAGCTTCCCCCCCCCTTTCTGCTGCAACAAGTGACCACCAGCTGGTCCCTCACAGGCGGGTGCCTCCAACTATTCGCCAGCCAATGGCAGTCGATCACAACAGACCAGTGGGTCCTCCAGACCCTGAAGTTCATATCCTCACCCCATCACTTCATCCTCTTCCCCTCCCCATCCTGCCCGACCAAGAGGAGAGCAAAATTCTTCATCTCCTCAAGATCAGAGCCATAGAGTGTGTTCCCACAGGACAGGAAAGGGTTTTACTCCATTCTGTTCTTAGTCCCCAAGAGCTTGGCAGGATGGAGGGTGATATTGGACTTGAAGCAGCTCAACAACCACTTGGCCTACAAGCGCTTCAAGATGCAGTCCCTCCAGTCAATCCTGGGCTGCATCGGACAGGGAGATCTTCTGAAGTCCATACATCTGAAGGAGGCATATCTGCACGTTCTGGTGTGACAATCGCAAAGAAGATTCCTGAGATTCTGTTTCGCAGGGCTTCAGTATCAATACCCAGCCCTGCCATTTGGCCTCTCATTGGCCCCCAGGACTTTCACAAAGTTACTGTTGGCAGTAGCAGCGTCTCTCTGGTCGTGACCCATCAGACTTCAATGCTACCTCAAGGACATCCTGATACAGTTGTTATCCCATCGTCAGGCCCTTTGCGACCTCAAGATCACGATGTGTACCCTTCAGACCTATGGATTCTGCATCAACCTGGAGAAGAGTCACCTCTCTCCCACCACCAGATTGGTCCATCTGGGGGCGGTGTTAGACACCCTGTCCTGCCAGGTTTCCCTCTCCCAGGACCACATCAACAGCATCAAGGCCCGGCCCCAGCAGGTCCAGACCTCTCGTCATGTGACAGTCGTTCTCTTGTGCCAACTACTCGGCAAGTTGATCTCCTGCCTGAGCATTGTCCCCTAGGTGCGGCTCCATGCGAGGAAACTCCAGTGGTTCCTCTTCCACTATAGAGAGCCAATGCCAGCAACTCCCTAGCCACTGTTTGAGGCCCGCAGAAGGTTCTCAGATCTCTTCGCTGGTGACATTCCCTGGCCATGTTGAAGGGCAGCCTCTTCGAGCCATCTCACTATCACGACGGACACAAGTGTATTCAGGTGGGGCACCCATCTTCATGACCAGGTGGTGCAGGGCAGATGGTCCACGCGGGAGCTGTTATACAGCATCAACTGGTTAGAGCTGAGGGCTGTTCGCCTCACTCTACGCCACTTCAGGTTGGAGGTCCAGCAGTGCCATTTCTTGATTCTTACAATGTTGCAACAAAGGCACACATAAATCGGCAGGGAGGCACCCAATTAAGATCACTCATGACGGAGGCTGAGACCCTGGGGAGGTGGGCGGAATTTCATCTCAGTTCAATGATGGCGGAGCACATTTCCGGGTCGACAATGTTCAAGTGAACTGGCTGAGCTGGTCTACCATCGACCAATCGGAATGGAGGCTGCACCCAGACCTGTTCCACCAAATATCATTGCAGTTCGGTCTCCCAGTGGTCGACCTATTTGCCTGCCTGGAGAATACCCACCTTCCCAGGTTCTTTTCAAGGTTCCCGACACCTCAGGTGGAGGGGGTCAATGTCTTTTGTTGCCAGTGGCCTCCACGTCTCCTATACGCATTTCTACCACTACCTTTCCTGCCCAGATTGATCAGGAAGATCGTAGCAGAACAGGCGGACATTATTCTATCCTACACATTGGCCCAGGCGATCCTGGTTCGCTGACCTTGCCATCCTCTCCATTGCAAAGCCCTGGAGACTTTCCTAAAATCAGGTCTCTCTCAGCCAATAGGCCTTCCTTCATCTGGAAGCTCAGTGGCTCCAGTTGGCTGCCTGGCGCTTGAGAGGGTCCTCCTGAGATGAAATAACCTTTCCACTGCAGTTATCTGAACCATCCAGGCCTCCAGGCATGAGTCCACTACCAAATATATATGATGCAACCTGGGCAGCCTTTACTCAATGGTGTTCCAGCAGACTCATTGTATCAATTTCAGTGACCATACCACAAGTTCTGGACTTTTCTGGCACCCAATACTCTCAGGCCCCAGGCGGCTATGCTGGCTACCATCCTTTCCAAGAACTCCCATCATTCCCTCAGCCAGCATCCCAAGGTGCGTAGCTTTTTGAAAGGGTCTACAAATTTTTGTCCACCTGTCATCCACCGCTTTCTATTTTGGGACCTCAGAGCTTGCATCTCACTGGCCTATGAACACCAGGCCAAGCCATTACCAGGCCGTATAACAATGCACTCCACTCGAAGTGCAGTTACCACTGCTGTCTGGGCAACACAAGCTTCAGTAGAAGAAATCTGCAGGATGGCCACTTGGGCCCCGCCCTCTCTCTTTGTATGCAACTACAAGCTAGACAAATTTGCATCCAGAGAAGCAGCATTCGTGAGACAAGTCTTGCAGAGTGTCCACTCCAGCATGGAGACCTCTAGCACAGCAGTTTTCTGCCCTAGTGACAATTAGCTTGGTTATGTCCCAAGCTTGGACTCTCCAAGCAGTGCTCAGGAGAATGATTGTGGGCTTACTTGAACGATCATTCTCTGGGTGTTGCGGGAGAGTCCAAAGAAATTCAATTCTTGGGCAGAAGGCAGAATTTAACCATGCTTGGACTCTCCCTCAGCACCCAGAGAACTATCGTTCAGGTAAGCCAACAATCATTCCCCAAAGTCCAAATGTCCTCACAGAGTTTATAAGAGCAGCAACCATCTGTTGGCCTTTGGGAGCTTGAAACACCTCTAACATGTGCCTATTTTAAATAAGCTTCTTGCTTTAATGGAAATATTTTTTGGAGAAGTATGATTCTAATATGAGTTGCCCTGATTTGCATATACAATTGTACACATATATGTATCTTAAAAAACATTAACATAGAAATATTTGATATATTTATAACCATATATCAATCTTGAAGAGAAACAGTTATGAAAGTATTGCATGTTTTCAAGCATCTTTAACTAATTATGTGGGAAAAAATGATTATGTAGGTCAGAAAAATAAATAAAAAAAAATAAAAAAATAAATTTTAACTGATTTTGTTGTAAACAGTACAATGACAGTAAAGATTATTATTATTGTTATCTGAGCTTGTGAGCACTCTTCCACAGACAAGAACAGGTTTTAACCCCCCAAAGAGTAATTCTAAATATGAGAAAGAGGCACTAGAACGCATATGCAAGAAGGCCAGCAAGGCTGCAGAGGAAGAATCCCCCCCTCCCTGGCTGCATGGGAGATACCCATTGACACCGGGGGGGGGGGGGGCTGCCCAGGAAGGGCAATCACACCCTTCCCCAAGGCTGCACATCTGGAGGGGCATGCACGAGAGCTAGCCAGATGCCAGTCTTAGGCATGAGTGCTAGCAAGATAACAATCTTTAAAAATATTGGGAATTCATATATATATATATATACATATATATATATATGTTTTCTGAGGTTTTCGCGGGTGTTTGTATGTAGGTCTTTGGTTGTTCGGGTTTTCTCCCGCGTAGAATTGGAAGTATCTTCACGACGTTTCGATGAAATCTCATTCATCATCTTCAGGCTGGTGCTTCGGGCTTGGTGCTTCCAGGAGCAATTGCTCCTGGAAGCACCAAGCCCGAAGTACCAGCCTGAAGATGATGAATGAGATTTCATCGAAACGTCGTGAAGATACTTCCAATTCTACGCGGGAGAAAACCCGAACAACCAAAGACCTACATATATATATATATATATATATATATATATATATATATATATATATATATATATATATATATATATATATATATATATATATATATATATATATATATATATATATATATATATATATATATATATATATATATATATCTTTCTTTAATTATATTATTTACTTATATTAATTTAATTATATATCTTCAATCTTTAATTGACTGAAAGTTGGATTGTGAGTGGCATTGAGCTGGATTGTTACTCCCCACCATGGGTGGTGGCAGCCTTGCCTTAGCCCCTCAGGGGCGGCAGGCTGTTACACTCAGCCCTTAATAGCCTAACTGTCACTGGACAGGGCCTTTGTCATTAGGGCCTTTTTCAAATGCTTATGCACAATGCCACTAGCCATCTATCATGGCTTCCCGTAGCGCAGGTACGTCCCGCAGCTCCTCACAGAATTGGGTAGTGACAGGACTGTCAAAGCAGCCGCTAGCACCTGCACGGTCTTTTTCTAAGAGCGCCCAGCGCAGCAGAGACTAATTGAGCTAAATTGATTATTGGAACAGGGCAGAGGCTGATAGCCGGCAAGAGTACAGAATGCCAGTGAGTGGCAGGCGACAGAGTTCTGAGCAGCTCAAGCCACTTGCATTTGTTTGGATTTCAGCCGGCAGGCCAGGAAGCCCAGGCTGGGTCTATTTGTTGAAGTTAAGTGTGCGCTGTTCCCTCAGCTCCCTTTTTGGCGTGAATCGACATCTTAATAATACAATAGCAGAGTTGGAAGGGACCTTAGAGGTCTTCTAGTCCAACCCCCTGCCTAGGCAGGAAACCTTATACCATTTCAGACAGATGGCTATCCAACATCTTCTTAAACACTTCCAGTGTTGGGGCATTCACAACTTCTGGAGACAACTTCTGTTCCACTGATTAATTGTCAGGAAATTTCTCCTCACAGAAATCTCAAGCCCCTAGCAGCAGCACTGACATGGGAAGAAGCCACTTCCTCTTACCTCTGAGGGGGCGGAATATCACCAACCTGAAAGAGGCTAAAGATGCCCCCACAGCTGCATCTGGCCCTTTGCCAGATGTTTCCCTGAAGGGGAGGGGCGGAACCACCATGGCAAAACCAAACAAAAGCCTACAGCCCAGAGATGAATTTGAGCAAAAAAAGCAATTTTGCAACAGGCAGCAAAAACCGCTACTCCAGTTTCTGATAATGGCTTCCCTGGGGCAATGTTTAGGACTTCCCTCCTCTGGGGGAGGGGCAGAGGGGGGTTCCTTGCTCCACCTGAGAACCTCCCTTGTCGCTTCAGGGCTTGGGGCTCTGGCCAAGGGTGGCAGTTTCTCCTGCACAGCCCATATAAGGCGACTAGCCCTAGCTTCGAATTTGCAGGGATGGTGATACCATCCCCTTCTGACCTAGGTTTTCATTGGGCCAAGGCTCTGCGGCAGGGTTTGCCAGACAGAGGATTCCCCGGTCTTTCCTGTCCAGGCACTGGATGCTCAGGCCTCAGATTCAAAGGAAGGCTTAATTAGAGAGGAAACCTTCTGTGAGGTGACGGTATGCCACCTACCACTTCTATCCTTTCTGGTCTCCTCCAGCCTTTTTCTATTCAAAAACCTCTTTTTCAAAGCTAAGGCCTCAGCCAAATTTGGCAACATGCCTCGGAGGCAACTGTGCGACCGCCAGTGATAGCAGCAGGACTTGCAGTTCTTTGTATTTACGTCCAATGGCAATAAAGATTGTACGTACATATATTTGCCCTAGAGGCAGAGGCAGTGCCCACACCAAAGAATCCTTCCTGATCTGATTCATAGATAATGGGCATCTTCTACTTCAGGCCCAGTGCCCACCTCTAATGGCAGGACACAGGATTGCAAACTTACCATATTTTTGGGAGTATAAGATGCACCTTTTTCCCTCAAAAAAGAGGATGAAAATCTGGGTACATCTTATACTAAATACAGCATTTTTTGCCTCCGGCAACCCTGTTCCCTTCACCAAAATGGGCCATTTTTCTGCTCGTTTGGGGGGGGCACCCCTCAGGAGCACTCTACAAGCCCCCTAAAAAGGGGGGGGAAAGGGCCTGTTTTTCCATAGTGGTGGAGGAAGCATCTAGGCCGTTTAGACTCTCTTCTGCTCATTGGAGGACTGAGTCTGGGCAAAGTTTAAGCCCCGCCCTCGTCACCGGGCATGCCCAGTTCCAACTCAGTCCCTCAATGAGGACGGCTGCGTCTGAAGATCTCTCCAGTCCATCTGCTGCCTCCAGGACTTTGGAAAATAACTCGAATTTCTGCCTTTGTCGGTCCACGCCTGACTGACTGCTCCTTCATGAACAGCACACTTGGAGACCGAGGCCCCTAAGCCCTTGCAGGGCACGTGTTAGCCACTTTGCGGCCGACGCAACCGACGCTGTTGCCTGCAGGATGCCACGCCTCCAATCGTGCCCTCCACAAGGCTCAACCAGCAACTTGGAACTGTAAGTCTCCCTGAGGCATCAAGAGGCTGCCCCGGACCGGGGAAACGCTCCGCCGCTCCCGGAAGGCTGAGCGGCAACCACGGTGGTGGTGGTGGGGGTTCCTCAAGATCGTGACTGCACAATGAGCGGCGGTGGCTGCCACCAACAAGTCCCAAGAGGCGGCAAAAGGCGTGAGGCGCCATTTTGGCTGATTTAAAAAAGGCGCGCTCTGCCGGAGACAAAGAGTGCGGATAGCTCCAATTGGTGCCGGGAGAGTGCGCATTCAATCATAATGGCCCAGGAAAGAGCACGAATGCCTTTGGGCAGGCGCTTTTACTTTCAGGGGTCTCAGCATGGTGACTATGACGGCTTGCCGGTTTTACTTTCAGGGGTCTCAGCATGGTGACTATGACGGCTCCCTCGACCTCAGCGGCTTCTCTGGCGTGCCAGCCCCCACTGCGGAATCTTCTATTGCTCTGCAACCGGAGCCTTCGGGGGGATCGGGCCTTCAGCCGGTGCCTTCCACCTCTACCGCCCTTGGGAAGGGAAAAGCACCGTCCAAGGCTTGGAAGGCCTCCCAGAAGGCCACAAAGGCCAAGAAGCCTGCTGCTTCCAGTTTTGAAAAGGGAAAGGAGAAGGCCCTCGACCGCCTGCATAGTAAGGCTGCAGGCAAAGCGATGCCCACCCAGGCTTCGCCTCTCCCATGCCACTCCCAAGTCCAGTTGTCCCTGATGGCATCACCGGCGCAGAATCAAGGGGAGGGCTCCCCTCAATCCAATCTTCCCCATTGATGTTTCGAGGATTTGGGGCCCTGATCAGCAGCCTTTGGTGCCTGGGCCTGCTCCAGGGGAGCTCCTTCCGCCCACTATTCAGCGGATGGAAGTCTTGCCTTCCACTTCGTCTGCCTTGCCTTTGCCCTTGCCTCAGCCGGCCTTGGGGGCAGCGAACATCCAAGATATTATTGCTGCTGCCATTTCCCAGGGGATCACTGCAGGCCTCCAGCAAAAGATTGCTGCACCCCTGGCCACTCCTGTTCCTGCAACAGTTCCAGTCCCTCCAGCTGCAGTGGTGCCAGTTCCTGTGGAGGACTCGGAAGAGGAGGATGGCATCGACAGTGCCTCCGGATCAGAGGAGGGTGAAATCAAGGAGGCTGGCCTCTCTGAGGATGAAGGTCAGCAGCCCGAGAAAAAGGCTTCTTCAGGCCTTTTCCCTTCTGCCCTCTTTCCCTCTCTGCTATACAAGACCAAGACGGCTTCCAAGTTGGCACCCGCGGCCTCCACCATGGCTTTGGTTTCGGCTGAGACCCTCTTCGAGGATGAGACCTTGCCCTCCGAGACCATTCTGATGCCAAAGATCTTCGTTGATTTGGTCCAGCGCCAATGGGGCACGCCCACTTCTGGGCCAGGACGGTCTGCTTTGGATAAGAAAGTTTTCAATGTGGCCAACGAGATGGCTCAATTTCTGTCGGTCCCTTCCGTGTATACTCCGGTCATCTCCCTCTACACTTCAGCCAATATGCCGGGAGCGCCTGAGGACGTCCTGAAGCCTGAGGAGAAGAAGGCCAACCTCACCTTGCAGAGGGGGCATCAGGCGGCGGCGTGGGCGATTCGTGCCACCACTACAGCTTCCTTTTTTACCCGTCCGTGTCTTCTCTGGCTGCAGGGTTTGCAACATCGCATTCCCATCGCTGATCTGAGGGCTCATCAGGACATTGTTAAACTGGTGGTGGCAGTCCAGTTCACTTCGGATGCCACGCTGGCTTCCGCCAGGTTTGCCTCCAGGGCCATGGCTTCATCTGTGGCCTCGCAGAGGCTTTTGTGGCTTAGGCAGTGGCAGGCGGATGCTCGTCATAAATGGCGTCTGGCACCCGCTCCGTTCAAGGGCAATTCCCTATTTGGAGATGCCTTGGATCCTTATTTGGTAGAAAATAAGGATAAGCGAAAGGTCCTCCCCACAGCCCCGAAGAAAGGTTTTCACCATTCGGCGCCTTACCCCAGATGTCTTTCCTTTCGTGGACAGGACTCCGGTTCGTTCTTTCGTTCCCTTGATTATGGGTCGTCCTTTCGGGGGCGGATTATGGCTTCCACGGGTTCAGACAACAGGGTGGTTACTTCCCCAGGAATAGAGGTCAGTCTGACCGTTATCAGAAGGGCAAGCAGTCCAAGCACTCCTTCCGTGGGGGAGGAAACCATTCTTACCACCGGAACTAATTCTCTGGTTGCCTCATTCCCTATTGGGGGCAGGTTAGCCCAGTTTGCAGACCAATGGGATAGGACCACTTCCGACGTTTGGGTTAGGTCCACTGTTAGACACGGGTTGTTGTTAGAGTTTTTCTCCCCCCCCCCTCCTCGGTGTTTTCGAGCATGTCTGGTTTCCTCCAACCCGGCATGAAGGTGCCTCCTGCAGGAAGCTATCCAGCACTTGCTTGAGATTCAGGCCGTAGAGCCTGTGCCACCAGACCAACAGGGTCAAGAGTTCTACTCTATCATTTTTGTGATCCCCAAGGCCTCAGGGAGTTGGAGAACTATTTTGGATTTGAAGAAATTAAACAGGTTTATTCGTTATAAGTGTTTCAAGATGCATTCTTTGCAGTCCATTTTAGTTGGGATTCGTTATGGGGATTTTCTGACCTCCATTGATCTGACGGAGGCCTACCTTCACGTCCCTGTCTCGCCCCAGCATAGGCAGTTCCTCCATTTCTCCTATTTGGGGCATCATTTCCATTATACCGCACTCCCCTTTGGGCTTTCCTCTGCGCCCAGGGTGTTTACCAAGGTGTTGGCGGCCTTGTTGTCCAGTTTGCGGGAGGTTCCCATCAGACTGAATGTTTATTTTGATGACATCCTTATTCAGTCCGCTTCGCCAGGCAGGGCACGCAGGGACCTGGCTTCCACTATTCAGGCATTACAGGCCCATGGTTTCTCTATTAACGCCCCTAAGAGCCACTTCCACCCTACTACCAGGTTGGTGCATCTTGGGGCATTGATCGACACAATTGAGGGCAGAGTGTTCCTGTCTCAGGAATTCTCTTAGGTCCTTAGTGCGTCAGGTGTCCGGGGGCCCCAGACATTCCCTAGCTTCCCTCAAGTTTCTGTTTTGACTTAGGATAGACTAAACGTGTTGATTCCCACAAATGTGCTATTTTATTTATATAATTATTTCCAAATTCTTATATCAGAAGTCCTATTATTTCATTGTTCCAGTTTGTCTGGTCCCATAATTTGTTTATAACTTTATTAAATCTGATTCTTATATAATTTGTTAGTTTTGTGCTCCAGGAGATTTGTGATTGTAATTTTAGTTGCTCTAGTACAGTTGTCGGCAAACTCATTAGTCAAAAGAGCCAAATATCAACAATACCACGATTGAAATTTCTTTTGAGAGCCAGAATGTGTGGCCTGTTTTGTGGGAGTGGCTCAGCGGTCATGTGACTGGGTGGGTGTGACCAATTTGGAAAATGTGGTGAAACTCATTTAACAACGGTCTTGCTTAGCAACCAAAATTTTGGGCTCAATTGTGGTCATAAGTTCTTTCTTTCTTTCTTTCTTTCTTTCTTTCTTTCTTTCTTTCTTTCTTTCTTTCTTTCTTTCTTTCTTTCTTTCTTTCTTTCTCTGTCCCACTTTCTTTTTCTTTCTTTCTCTTTCTCTTTTTCTTTCTGTCTCTCTCTCTCTGTATCTCTGTCTCTCCTTCATCCTCCCATCTCTGTCATTCTGTGTGTATGTGTCTGTCTCGCATTCACTCACTTAATCACTCATTCTGTGTCTCTGTCTATCTTTCTCTTCCTCCCTCCCTCTGTTTCTCCCTGTCTCTCTGTGTGTGTCTGTCACTCTCTCTGATTCCCTCCCTCCCTCTCTGTCTCTCTCTATGTCTGTGCCTCTCTCTGTCTGTCTGTCCCTCCCCCCCGCAGAGCCTCCTCAGCCGCTGGAAGTAGGCTCGCCCACCCGCCCGCCCACCACGCTTGCTCGCTCACCCACCAGATGCCAGTTCCTTCCCCCCCACCCACGGAGCCTCCGCAGCCCCTGGAAGTAGATGAGTGGCCAACATGCCGGCTGGGGAGGTTACGGCTGCCTCTGGGCAACCGCTGCGCTTCCCAGGGGTGAAGAGGCTCCGCGGGGAGAGGTACGGAATCGGCGGCCAGTAGGGAGGGTTGCTGTGGTGGTGCCCAGGAGTCCCACTGTCGGTCCTCAGGAAGAGTGGAGGAAGAGCCGCACTTGAGGGACCAAAGAGCCCCTCAAGTGGCTCGTGAGCCACGATTTGCCAACCACTGCTCTAGTAGACATGAGTTGGGGAGTCTATCAGTCTCCATTTCATTGACTTTGCACCAGTAGTTATATGCTCTAATTCCCAATTCATCTCTAATTGCTGCAGCAGATGTTCTTGGATCTACACCCAGAATATGTCTCAAATGCTGGGAGTGTGTTTGTTCTGGGACTGTGGTTGAGTATAGACACCAAAGCTCTGCTCAATATAAGGGTATAGGGGTAACCTTAGCTTTATATACTTTAATTATTGGGACTAGGGGCCCTGGGTAACTATGGTTCTTTAGTTTAAGTAGTAAATTCAAACAGGCTTTTGCTACATCGCATAGTTTTGAAGAAGCTGGCAGATGTTATCTCTAGGGAGGGGGTCTAGGGAGGGGGGGAGGGTTATCCACTATCGGGAAGTCCAGGCCGACCCTTAGCCCCGATAAGGAGGATGCTGGGTCCGACACTAAGGGGGTGTTAGTGGTCAGTTCAACAGAGAGCCATATTATTAGGACAGTCTTTGGGAGGGGTAGGTATGGTGTGAGCCGGGGACCATGTCAATCTATGGTAGCGCGCACCCGCTGTTTACAGGTGGTCACGTGCTCCGGTCCCCAGAGCATTTCTCGCATCCCAGGAGGTTTGGGTGCGCAGGGCCCTGGCCCTAGACTGATGTTATGCAACACCAGGTCCATCATCAACAAGGCCCCCCTTATCCATGACTTGGTCCTGGAGGAGGGCCCGGACCTGGCGGGTATTACAGAGACCTGGTTGGGCCACGAGGGGGGAGTCCCCCTCGTTGAAATGTGCCCACCGGGCTACCGAGCGTTTCATCAGCCTAGGGCCCGGGGTCGGGGTGCGGGGGTGGCGGTTATTCTGAAGGAGAGCCTAGAACCGAGGGAGACTGCTGTGCCGCAGACAGCCGGCTGTGAATCCCTGTTTGTGAAGTGGGGTCCGGGGAGGCAATTGGGTTTGCTGATCATGTACTTGGCTCCCCACTACACTTCAGCAGCCTTGCCCGAGCTCCTAGATGTAATAGCCGAGGTGGCAGTTGATACCCCCAGGCTTTTAGTCATGGGGGATTTCAATCTGCCATCGGCAGGCGAAACGTCGGAGGTGGCTCGGGAGTTCATGGCCTCCATGACAGCCATGGACCTGACCCAAGTAGTTCACGGTCCCACTCACACCGGGGGTCACAAGCTGGATCTAATTTTTGTCTCCGGCCAGTGGACTAGTGATCTGGGAATAGGGGATTTAGTCGTTACACCCCTGTCATGGACAGATAACTTTCTCCTTCGGCTGGACTTTCTAACCGCTACACTCCACCACGGGGAGGCGGAACCGGAGACTCCTAGATGGTTCCGCCCCAGGCGCCTGATGGACTTGGAGAGGTTCCTGATGGAGCTTGGGCCAATACCTGTGCCCCTGACCCGCGACTCGACTGAGTAGCCGCATGGAATGGTGCGGCTGCTGGGGCCCTGGACCGGGTTGCGCCCTTGCGGCCTCTCACACGACGCCGATCTACCATGGCCCCTTGGTTTTCTGAGGAGCTGAGGGTGATGAAGCGCCTAGAGAAGCGCCTAGAGAGCATCTGGAGATGCCTAGAGAGCATCTGGAGATCCACTCGCTCCGAATCCGACCGAACACGTGTCAGGTCCCATTTGAGGACCTACATCGTGGCGATGAGAGTGGCAAGACGTAACTATCTGGCCACCCTCATTGCATCTGCAGATAACCGCCCTGTCGCCCTGTTTAGGGTGACCCGCTCCCTCCTCCAACAGGGGCAGTGGGAAGCTCCTTTACAGGGTCGTGCAGAGGAATTTGGACAGTATCTGCAGGAGAAAATCGCTCAGATTCGGGACGAGTTGCCCTCCAGTGAAGTTAGTCTGGGGGGGTGGACAGAAGCAGGTCTTGAGAACGTTTTATGGGAAGAGTTCGACCCTGTGACTCCAGATGACATGGACAGATTGCTGGGGCGCTTGAATGCCACCACATGTTAATTGGACCCGTGTCCCTCCTGGCTGGTATTGGCCTCCCAGGAGGTTACACGAGGCTGGCTCCAGGAAATAGTGAACGCTTGAGTGAGAGGTTCTTGCCGGCCGCCTTGAAAGAGGCGGTGGTGAAACCCCTCCTCAAGAAGCCTTCCCTGGACCCAGCAGTGTTGAGTAATTATCATCCGGTCTCCAACCTTCCCTTCCTTGCGAAGGTTGTTGAGAGTGTAGTGGCATATCAGTTTCCCCGGCACCTGGAGGAAACTGCCTATCTAGACCCGCGCCAGTCTGGCTTCCGACCTGGACACAGCACGGAGATGGCATTGGTCGCGTTGGTTGATGATCTCTGGCGGGCTCGGGATAGAGATCATTCCTCTATCCTAGTCCTATTAGACCTCTCAGCGGCTTTTGATACCATCAACTATGGTATCCTGTTGCACCGACTGGAGGGGTTAGGAGTGGGAGGCACCGTTTTGCAATGGTTCTCCTCCTATCTCTCTGGCCGGTTGCAACTTGTGTTGGCAGGTTGGCAGAGATCGGCACCAAGGCCCCTCACTTGTGGGGTGCCTCAGGGGTCGGTTCTCTTGCCTCTCCTGTTCAACACCTATATGAGGCCGCTGGGCGAGATCATCCATGGTTTTGGGGTAGAGTACCATCTGTATGCTGACGACACTCAGCTGTACATCTCTACCCCCAACTCACGGCTGTCCTTGAATGACCATGTGACGGCTGTGGCCAGGGGGGCTTTTTATCAGGTTCGCTTGATACGCCAGTTGCTCCCCTTTCTAGATCAGGATTCCCTTCGCACAGTCACTCAAGCCCTTGTGACATCCCACCTAGACTACTGCAATGCTCTCTACATGGGGCTCCTCTTGGGGTGCACCCAGAGGCTCCAGCTAGTACAGAATGCAGCCGCATGGGGGATCTTGGGAGTCTCTCGATACTCCCATATAACACCTCTCCTGCGCGAGCTGCACTGGCTGCCTGTGGCCTTCCGGGTGCGCTTCAAGGTGTTAGTAACCATCTTCAAAGCGCTCCATGGCACGGGACCTGGGTATTTGCGAGACCGCCTCCTACCACACACCTCCCTCCTTCCTGTCCGCTCGCACAGGGAGGGCCTCCTCAGGGTGCCGTCTGCTGGCCAATGCCAGCTGGTGACCCCCAGGGGAAGGGCTTTCTCTGTGGCGGGTCCGGCTCTCTGGAACGACCTACCTCCCAACATTCGTACCATCATGGACCTGCGCCTCTTCCGTCGGGAGCTTAAAACTCACTTTTTCCATTTGGCTGGCCTGGCTTAGACTTTATTAATAAATTGTGGGGATTTTATTAAGGGTTTTTAGATGGTTTTCAGATGTTTTTAGCATGGGTTTAAATTTAATATATTTTTATTGTAGCTATATTGTATTTTGTATTGTTTGTATTGTTTTAATATTTGCCTGTGCGCTGCCCTGAGTCCCTTCGGGGAGATAGGGCGGGGTACAAATCCAATAAACATAAACATAAACAACATCTCATAACCATTGTACCATATCTTTCAAAAATCCTGGAGCACCAGAGAAATACCTGTTTATTAAAAACAGATCATGTATAACCAATCTTATTTCATTCTTTGATAAAGTCACTAAATTAGTAGACCAGTGAAATGCTGTGGACATAGTATACTCTGATTTCAGTAAGGCATTTGACAAAGTAGTCCACAACCTACTTCTTGGTAATCTAGAAAAATGTGGAATAGATAACATCACCACCAGATGGATAATTAGCTGGCTGACAAACCAGACTCAACAAGTAGTCCTTAATGATACTACAGCCAGGGTGGATTTGATTTAAATCAAGTTGATTTAAATCACGATTTAAATCATGATTTAAATCACTAGTAAAAAAGCTTGATTTAAATCATAGTTTTCTACATAAAGACTAATTCTTTTTTTTTTTGAATAATTTTTTTTATTGGTTTTTAAAATATACATAGGGAAAAGGAATAGGGTATATAGAAACTTTTGGTGGTTTCATGCTTGCAATGGTGCCCCCCCCCCATAACTCACAAGTTACAATTTTAAAAATATTTTAAAGATACAAAATTACAATTTTAAAAATAGTGTAAAGAATAAGCAAAAACAGATTTTCATATTGTGTCAGTCGTATGTTCAATCATTTCTTTCTTTGCCATTTCTCTGTATCAACAGTTATAATAATGATTCCACTGAGCTCATTTTTGTGATCTAAGTCTTTTCGATATCATTTCCTCCTCCTCCCCGTCTCTGCGCCTCCATTATCTCTGTCCTCTAGGAGAGAAGAGTGCTTATTCAAAAAGGCTTCCACCTCAATTATTGTTTTAATTTTAATCTTGTCTCCCTCCCAGAAGATCAGTATTCCATCTGGCAGCAACCATCTGAACCAAATTCCTTTATTATATAGTTTCTTAGACAGGAAGGAAAATTTCCTCCTTGTTTCTCTTATTTTTTTCAGGATTTGTTTCAAAATAACTACTTCTTTGTCATGATATCTCAGTGCCCCCCCCCCACTCTGTGCCCTCAGCACCTCGTCCCTTGTGGATCTCCTGAAAATTTTTACATGAACCTCTCTTGGAAGATTATGAATTCTAGCATATGTTGAGTTGATTCTATATGCCAAATCTATATCCCACCAAATTTAGTCTTTTTCTCTTTTAAGATATTCTGCTAATAATATACTCATAACCTCTTTAATGTCTTCATTTTCTACTTCCGGTATATTCTGAAACCTAAGAAAAAAGAACATTCTTTCAAGTTCTGTTTTTAAAATATAGTTTTTGTAACTCTAAATTTTGTTTTTGTAACTCCTTAACCTCCCCCCCCCACCTCAGCTGCCCCTCCTCCAACGACTCAATCTTTTCTTTATTTTCTGTTGTACTCTGCTGGACATCTTTAAGTTCTGCTCTGGAAACTGCCATTTCCTTCCGTAGATCATTTATACTTTTCAAAAGTTCCTGAAACATTTGGGTAACCGATAGTTCTTGTGAAGCCTCTCCAGTTGTTTCTTTCTGTAGTAAGGTAGTAATTTTTGATTGTTGAGTTCCCGGGCTGGAACCGGCTGAAGGGGGTGCAGATGCAGATTTCCCCGTTGGCAGTTTTCTGGGACACATTGTCTCAGTTCAAAAGCAATAAAAGAAATGGTGCCAAAAGAGCGAGCAGCTGGGAGGGCTTGGGATGTCAGGAGAAATCCAAATTCATTAGTCCAAGTTATGGAGAAGAAAAAGAAATATTGTAATCCACATTCAGGGAATCCACATACGGGAGAGGCAGAGAGAGCTCCCGGGGAGAACACACAAAGACACCAAAGACTCTTCTCAGACGATTGCCTGGAGCTGTTTCCACTGGCGTGAGAAAGTATTGATAAGAGAACAAAGAGAAGCTATTTTACCTCGCCCTTCCCTGGATAGAAGAGAGAAAGACACAATTTGCTTTTTAGCAATTGCTCTGTGGTAAATTGTTGTTGTTGTAAAGCCATTCCCTCAAAATAGTTGATTCAAATGGCAAAGTTAATTAATCCCTGTTCTCTCCCCATCGGAGAGCTCGTTTAAGCGCTACTTCTTCCGAGGGGGGGTTAGAGAAAGAAAAACCTCTATTTTCCATTTAAGTTGATTAAACAAAACTCACGTTATTTCTGTCACTTATCCTCTATCAACAAACTGGGAACTTGGGAGAGCCCTCCATCACTGGCGTTCCAGCCACACGTTCAATTTAAAATGTTTCCTCCGGAATCCATCAGGCGAAGAGGCAGGATTTGCCCCCCCTTTATGCCTTCCCGGCTCCTAGGGCGAGGCTGGAAGAACCCCCACCAGCTGCCGCTAGGTTGGGGGCTTCCAACAAGCTGCCTGTTTCGGCAAAGAATCCCTCCAGGACTCTTTGTGCCCCCGAAGGAGCCCACCAGAAAGGCAAGCGGCAAATGGACACGTCCGTCACCGTCAAAAACCAGAAGCAAAGTCATAAAGACTAATTCTTGCTGGTATAACTTATAATATGCAAGTAGATGAAGAGTTTTAGAATAACAACTTTTCATATTAGATTTTTTTATCCCCAGTTTAATAGGTTAATCATTCATATTTGGACAACTTTTCTGTTGTACTTAGGAAGGAGAAAAATAATCATTACCTTAATAATAACAATTTAAATAGATTTAGTAAACTGAAACAATAACATTACAGCATATGTTATTTGCTTAAACAAACATCCATGTTTGTTAACTAATTTGGCTAAACAATATATACATATTTTAAGAAACTAGACTTTCATTTTGTAGTACTGCTTGTCTGCTTGCCCCTTCCTCCTCACATTTAGTTTCAATTTCTTCTTGTGCAGATCTATTCCATTCTACACAATCAGAAAAATATTGTTTCTATTCTATTCACTGAACTTGCTTGGGTCTTATATTATTCATTTTTGAGTCTTAAATCTTTTGTTCCCTGGTCCTTCCTAATTTCATTTAACAATATTTACAAAATTAATATAAACAGAGAGGGGGCATCCCTGTCTAACTCCCTTTTTTATTTCAATTTTATCTGTTAGGTCTCCATTCATCAGAACTTTGGCTATCATTTTTGTGAATTTTTCTCTGAATATCATCCTATCTAATTGAGTTGTTATAAACTTCCAGATTACGTTGTTGAATACTTTTTGTGCATCAAGAAAAACCAGTACCAATTGCTTTTCTGGATGCACTTCATAATATTCTAATATATCTAGGATGACTCTTGTATTATTTTTAATGTATCTTTGAGGTAAAAATCCGTTTTGATCTGGATGTATTCGTTCATTTAGCACTTGTTTAATTCTTCCTGCCATAATTGCTGCAAATACTTTATAATTGGAATTCAATAGTGAAAGTAGTCTATAGTTTTGAATTTCTTGTAAGTTAGCTTCTTTGGGGAAGAGCAATATTATTGTTTTTATTAGCTGCTCTGGGTTCAGAACGAGTGTCACAACTCTGGTCCCATAACCAGTGTTAGCAAATAAATGCGGAATAGTGTAATTCACCGGACAGTAAAGAGATACGTTGCTGTAACCACAAACAAACTCTAAAACAGTGATAGTAAGAAAATAAATAGTCTTTACTTTGTAGCAACTAAAATACTTCTTTCGACTAACTTCTCAAACAATAATAACAGTCCAACACCAAACACAGAATTATCTCACAGTGATGCAAAACAATACTCCTTCTTCTTCTTCAGCAGCAATCAGGAAAACCAGGAATCACAAGGAATCGAACAGGGAATGAGCTGCATTCCTGACCTTGATTATATAGTATAGCTGATACTCACAGCCAATCAGATTCAAATAGTTCTTAAAGCTACATAACTCCTTAAGAACATAGGCTCATATATATTGTCAACCCAATATAAGGCTGAATATCCTAACAGTTTCCGTCCATGATTCGGGCATCTTGGCTTTTCCTAAAACTTCATTAAACATTTCCAATCCTAGATCTTCCAATATTATTTGATTATATTTGTAAAACATAATCAAATATATTGGGATTCTTCTTCTGGTGTTTCAGGACTAATTCATTTTCCGCTGTCATTATTGGCCTGTTTATCACCTCCCTTTGTTCTCCTGTGAGCTGCTTGGAGAGTCCAACAATGGGTTAATCCTGCCTTTCTGCCCTTCTGGACTGGATTGATTTTCTTTTGAAGCCACGCCTCTTCCTGTGTGCTTGCCAGAATTTCAATCCAGTCTGATGCCCTAGGACATGTTCTGTTGGTTCTCCCTAAGAGTTTTCAGAACATTAGTTGGACTCTCCAAGTAGAGAATTTAGGTATTTTATTTTAATTTATTTTATTTTTAGGATTTTTTGCAGCAAGCAAGCTGGTGGAGCTTCCTAGCCCACCAGCTGCTGCAGACCCGACGCGTCCTGGGTTCGCCCGGGCGCGCGTGGGCTCTTCTTCACCTGGCCCCAGGCTGGGATCGCCTGGGAGCCTCAAGAAACGTCTCGGTCAGTGGCGAGGAGCCCTGCCGCTGACGTTCCAAGCCACCGGACCGGTTTCTTTACAGCCCCCGCAGCGGCAGCTGCCGGCTTTATTTTTTCCAAACGGAGCGGCTTCGCGCCGCCCGTTTGAATTGCGCCCGCCATTTTGGAGGCTGATTGGCCATTGGCGGGCGCCGAGCCAAAGGAGGAGGCGGAAGCGGCTTAATTGGTCGCACATCCTCTTCCGGAAGCGTGAGTTCCGATCGGCAAAAGCGGCTGGCGCGCCATTTAAAACACATGCGGAGCCGAATTTAAAGGAGAAGAATTTTTTTGGCTTTTTTTTTTTCCGCATTTTTGCTTCAACTACCTTTTGGTTTGGCCGGTCCCAGGCGAGAAGCGGGGGAAAGATTTACTGTCCGGCTCGGATCCGGCAGACTCTCCTCTGCTTAGGTGCAACCCTGCTCCTCCGGAGGCAGCCTTTTAGTCTTGCTTGCAAGCTGATCTGCTGTTCCACATTGCTTCCTCAAGCCTGCTGATCCGGATCACCTGGCTGAAGCTCATCCATCCATCGGTCAACGAGTGGTGAGTTACTGGGGCCCCAATGTCCGAGAAAGCCCCCCAAGAAGCTGAACAGCCAGGGCCATCCACCAGCAGGGGGCTTGTGAGACAGGCCAGCAGGGCAGCAGCTGAAGCCCTGAGCAAGGCAGGGGGAAAGAGGCAGGACAAGGCCCAGGATAGGGCTGCATCCAGGCGGCAAAAAGCCCTTGAGAGGGAATTTGAGAAGGCCCAACGTAGGGCCAACGAAATTCCCATAGAAGACCCAGAGGGGATGGCTCAAGTGGATCCCAGTATCACAATTCCACCTATCCCCCAGATGGACAGAGAAGAGGAGGAAGAGGAATTCTCTTCTGATGAGTCCCCAGAGCCCTCCTTGCTGGGAGATGAGGACCTTTTTCAGGAGGACAGCTTATCCTCTTCCAGAATGGTTGCCCCCAACCATTAAAACGCGTGAAACAGCTGCAGGCGGCCCCCTATGGGAGCGACCCTCGGAGAGTCGCTTGAATTTTCGGAAAGGACGTGAACCGGATCCTCCTCTGAAGGGGCGCCTGGAGAAGGATTGTTGCCTGCCCCTGTCCCTAAAGGATTGGCGGTCCTGTCCCCTGTCTGGTCCTTGATTAAAGGGCCTATGGAAATGTCCTGCACTGGTGGAAGGTTCAGTGCTTCGAAAGGACTGCTTCCGAAAGGAACCAGACCTCTTGCGTTCCGACTTCTTATAGACCGAGGGCATGACCTTCTTCTTGTCCCTGTTTTCCACCAACACTGGATCAAGGACTTCACCAAAGAGTTTCCCCCCTTTGTAGGGGGCGGAAGCGATCTTCCACTTTGAACGCATGTCCGCATTCCAGTGGCGGAGCCAAAGCAGCCTCCTGGAGGTCACATTGGAGGCCAGGGCTCTAGATGCGAATTTGGCCGAGCTCAGGGTAGCGTCGGCGGTGTAAGAGACACCGGCCATTATCTTCCTCAGTTCCTGCCTAGCTCTAGCGTCCCCCTTAGCTAACAGCTTTCGAAGCCACTTGAGAGTGGCTCTGGACATGAAGGAGGCTGAGGTGGCCGTCTTAATCGCCCAGGCAGCCGCCATGTGGGTCTTGTGACAGGCCTTCTCCGACCTCTTGTCCTCCGCCTTGAGACCTTCCAGGAGGTCAGGGGGTAACACTGACGTGGAGGTGAGTGCCTGAACTGGGGCGTCTACCGGGGGAAGCTTGAGTAAGTCCTCCAGGGGAGCATCTACCGTGTACAGCTGCTTGTCTATGCTGCTGTGTGAGGCCGCTGTGCCTGGCTGTGCCCACTGCTTTTGAACTAGGTTCAGGAACATCTTTGGCACTGGGACTACCTCCTGGATCTCTTCCGGTTCCTCAAATAGTCCCTCATCATCCTCGGACGCCACCTCGGCTGTAGGTGCCGGGGTGGTAACCGTCATGCGGGTGGAGACCTTGGCCTTATTTAGGATTGTCTTAAAAGAGGAACAATGGAACAAACCCTTGAAGGCGGGCTTCTCTGGGGCCGCCTGTTCATCCCCCGAGAATTCTTGTTCTGGGAGCAAGTCATCCTCCACAGTGGAATCCCCGCTATCCAGCGAGGAATGAGGAGAGGGGGATCTTGGGATTGCTTGGCTTCCAGATGCTCTGGCGTGACTGCGCCCCCTGGGGCGCTTGGATTTTTGCTTAATGCCATCAGCAATGCCCTGGGCGATGGCCTTGTTAATGATGGCCTGCAATTCTGTAGGTATCACAGTCCCCTGGCTCTCAGCAGCCCTGGGCCTCTTGTGAGGCCTCTCTGGGGCAGGTGGGGGGGCAACCATTCTGGAAGAGGATAAGCTGTCCTCCTGAAAAAGGTCCTCATCTCCCAGCAAGGAGGGCTCTGGGGACTCATCAGAAGAGAATTCCTCTTCCTCCTCTTCTCTGTCCATCTGGGGGATAGGTGGAATTGTGATACTGGGATCCACTTGAGCCTCTACGGCTGGGGAGCCCACCTGGACCACCAGGTGGCGCAAGGGAAATGGTCACCCGAGGAACTCAAACACAGCATCAATTGGCTGGAGTTGAGAGCGGCGCGGCTGGCACTTCTTCATTTCCGCCCGAGGATCAAGAGTTGTCACGTGCTACTACTCACGGACAATGTGTCCACCAAGGCCCACATCAACCGCCAGGGGGGCACCCGGTCCAGGTCCCTGATGGAAGAGGCAGAACGGCTGGGCCTGTGGGCGGAGAGGCACCTGGCCTCGATCAGAGCGGAGCACATCTCGGGCGAGAGCAACATCCAGGCGGACTGGCTGAGCAGGGCCACCATCGACAACTCCGAGTGGCAGCTACATCCGAACCTATTCACCAGCATCAAACAGAGATTCGGCCAGCCTGCAGTCGACCTGTTCGCGTCGGCAACAAACGCGCAAGTACCAAGGTATTTCACCAGGTACCGGTGTCAGGGAGCGGAGGGAGTCAACGCACTCAGGTGCCATTGGCCGCCGGGTCTACTGTATGCATTCCCACCTCTTCCGCTCCTGCCAGGCCTGATCCGGAAGATCCTCAAGGAATAGGCAGAAGTCATAGTGATCGCCCCCTACTGGCCCAGGAGAGCCTGGTTCGCGGACCTAGTGAGCCTCTCGGTGGTCAAGCCGTGGAGGATTCCACAGGGGGAGGTGTCGCTCGTGCAGGGCTCCATCGAACATCCGGAGCCACACTGGATGCAACTGACCGTCTGGCATGTGAAAGGCAGCTGCTAGAGAGACCACAGTTTTCTGAAGGGGTCATTCGGACCATTCAGGCTTCCCGGCGAGGATCAACTACCAGGATATACGACGCCACCTGGCAGACCTTCATCACCTGGTGCAGATCCCGGGGGGTCGAACCCATTTCGGCCTCCATCCCAGACGTGCTGGACTTTCTTCAGCGAGGCCTAGAACAGGGGCTGGCTGCCAACACTCTCCGATGCCAGACGGCTGCACTCTCAACAGTGTTAGCCTTCGACTCCTACTCATCCCTGGCGCGACATCCAAGGGTCAGGGGCTTCTTGAGAGGGGCTACCAACATTCGACCACCCGTAGTCCACAGGTACCCCACGTGGGACCTACACGTAGTGCTAAGGGCACTGATTGACCCTCCGTTTGAGCCCCTACGCACCTGTGACCTACAGCGCCTTACCATGAGGACGGCTTTCTTAGTGGCCATCACATCGGCACGTAGAATCTCGGAACTAGCAGCCTTGTCCGTCAGAGACGACCTCTGCATCATCCACGAGGACAGGGTGACCTTACGGCTCGACCCCACCTTCATCCCAAAGGTCAACTCAACCTTTCACCGGGCCCAGGAGATCGTCCTACCAAACTTTTGTCCGAGGCCGGTACACCCCAGGGAACGACGATGGCACAAGCTCGACGCTCGGCGCACGCTCAAGTACTATGTAACGCGCACCGCATCATACCGGCGGTCTGAAGCCCAATTGTCACCTTCCAACCTCGCAACATGGGTCAGAAGGCCTCAGCGGCCACCATCGGCAGATGGTTACGTAGCTGCATCGCCTCGGCCTATGAGCTACAACGCCAGAGGGTACCTCGCCACATCACAGCTCACTCGACCAGAAGCGCGGCTACCTCGGCAGCCTGGGCAACCCAGGCATCGCTTGATGAGATTTGCAGGGTGGCCACCTGGGCCTCCCCGTCCAGTTTGTACGTAACTACAAGTTAGACAAGTTTGCATCGTCGGAAGCGGCCTTTGGACGCAGTTTTGCAACAGGTTCATTTGTCGACGGAATCTACTAGAGACAGTTTTTCCCGCCCTGGGAATGTTTAGCTTGGGCATATTCCCATTGTTGGACTCTCCAAGCAGCTCACAGGAGAAGTGTCGTTGGCTTACCTGAACGATCTTCTCTGTGAGCTGCGAGGAGAGGCCAACCCCGCCCTAGCCGGTAGATTCCTCAGTTGTGTTTTTTAACTGTTAGTGTTCACTGTTTATAGTTGTCAGACGTACTTGCAGCTGCAGCCTGCGGCAATATGAGAACCAACCAGAAGACTACTAGTCCACGTCCTAAATTGAAATTCTGGCAAGCACACAGGAAGAGGCGTGGCTTCAAAAGAAAATCAATCCAGTCCAGAAGGGCAGAAAGGCAGGATTAACCCATTGTTGGCCTCTCCTCGCAGCTCACAGAGAAGATCGTTCAGGTAAGCCAACAACACTTCTGTCCGATGTCATTGGATTTATCTTTTCTGGGTTTAAATATTGCTTTAGCTTACATCAGCCTTTACTATACAAATTTATAATCCACTAGATGTCGCCCTGTCCGCTCAGTCCACGGCAGACCATCACAGTATTGCCCCCCCCCCAGGGGGGGGAGAACAAAAGAGAAAAATGAAGAGACTTCTCCAATAGTTCCAAAACAGCACTATTTCTACTATTTGTATCCTATTCAATTCCAACTCCCGAGAAAAAGAAGTATTTATAGTTATAACCCCCCTCAAAAAATTGGGTTATTTGTTACCTGGATTTGCTATTTAGGATTGAAACTGTTCAAAATTCTGCTATGCTTTGGAACAAAAAAGAAAAAACAATCAGCCCAACTCTTATACGATCCTCTATGTCAGGGGTCCCCAACCCCCGGTCCGTGGACTGGTGCCGGTCCGTGGCTTGATAGGAACCGGGCTGCAGAGCCGGAGAGGAGGAGGAGGGAGGACGGGGCAGCCCCCTGGACAGAGCGCGCACCAGGGGTGGGAGAGCGCAGGTGCGGCCGCTCACACCATTGGGGGCCCTAGAGGGGTGAGTGAGCTGACTTACCCACCCCCCGCATGGCATGCGCCACCTGTTCCCCCTCCCCCCCGCTCCCCCTCTACGCCGGCCGGTCCGCGGAATTTTCTTTAAAATGAAACCGGTCCCTGGTGCAAAAAAGGTTGGGGACCCCTGCTCTATGTGTCTGTCAGGTCTTCATGCTGCCACTTTCCACTCCTCGCCTCTGCTCTCACTGCTTTTAGCCGCCAATCCAGACTTTAAAAACAGATTTCTAACCTGGAGTCTTTTTCTTCCCAGCTCACCCGCTCCACCAATTTCACGTTCTTCTCCTTTCTTGGGTTGTCGATAATAATAAATGACTATTTCAACTGCTTTCTCTACTCTTCGCTTCCCTCTTACGCGCCCGCCATCACTCCAGTCCTGTCAAAATGACAGGGTAGATTCTCCTATCCACTAGGGGTTTGCCTTATCACCCCAGTGTCTTCAGAGCTTCCCACTGAATCTGCCAATCCCTTTGGGTTCCACAGTGTTCAAAACTGAGCACACACAAATAAATTTGGGTTTCAGGGACTTCCTGCGGTGATGTCATTGTGCTAGGGTTGAGGTATGGCTTCTACTTTGGAGGGGGTTGGATGTAACCCTTTTGAGTCAATTAGATATCCCAGGAACTCTACTTTGGGTATCCTTATTCTGCACTTGCTCCGCTTTAATTTGAGCCCTGCTCTTTTAAAACAGGCTAATATAGCTCTTAACCTTTTGAAGAGTTCTGATTGGCAGTTGGCAGAGATCAGAATGTCATCGAAATATGGCACCACATCTGGAAGCCCCTGGAGCAGCCGCTCCATCAGGCTCTGAAATAACCCAGGAATAACTCACTCTGAACTGGAGGCAGCGGCATTTGAAAGCTCCCCAAAGAGTGACAATAGTTTGTGCCTCTGCTATGGCATCATCAACAGGGAGCTGTTGATAGGCTTGCGCCAGATCTAGTTTTGCAAAGATGCTGCCTTGCCCCAGGGAGTGAAGAAGGTGCTGCACTACAGGGACAGGATATGGGTTGGACTGCAAGGCTTTATTGATGGTGCACTTGTAGTCAACGCATATCCTAATAGAGCCATCAGACTTAATGGGAATTACTATGAGGGTTTCCCATTTAGAATGGTCCACTGGCTCAGGGATGCCTTGTGCTATTAACTTGTCAAGTTCCTCATCAACCTTGGCATGAAATGCAAAAGGCACCCATCTTGGCTTTAAATGTATGGGGGCAACTTGAGAGTCTAAATTAAAAGAAATAGGGGTCCCCTTATATTTACCCAATGACTCCTCAAAGACCTCTGTGAATTCCCTGGTCAGCCCGTTGAAGTCATCTGTGGTAGCTGATAATTGGGAGCCCTGGTGCTCTGAACAAATCCAACCCTAACAGGCTTGGCAGGGTGTGGTTCACAATAATTAAGGGTAGGCAGCCCTTGAAGCTGGAACTTTCAACTCTGAAAGAGCCACTTCCTTCAATAGGGATTAGATTCCCTTGGTAGTCTCACAGCTTTATCCTGCATTGTGTGAAGCATTTCTTGGAATGGATGGCAGCAGTTGCTTGAGGGTTCTCTATGATATGATGGATTTTGATGAGCCAGTGTCCACTTCCATCTTGCAAGGGGAACCTTGAATCTTGACAGTGAGATAAATTTTTATTGATGCTTGAGTTTGTTGTGGCGCTGCTGACTTCCAATTCAGGGTGGGTGAGGTTGCAGGAGATGGCAAAACAGTCTTCTTGTGGTCTCATTGTCCTCTTATTTGGTCTTCTATGGCTGGGCTGATTGAGTGGAGTGTCAGTAGCCAGTAGAACGGCTCGGCAGACTTTAGCCAAATGGCCTCTTTTGCCACACCTTTGGCAAATTGCTGATTTGAACTTACAGGTTGCCCTGGAATGGCTCCCACCATAACCTAGGCAAACAGCCTGAGGTCATTTAGTGAAGGGAATCCATCACTTGACAGGGGCTGTTCTGAGGCAACTAACATCATCGTCCTTGTCAGTGGACTAATCCTGGTCAAATTCGTCATGGTGCTCAGTGAGGGCTCGGTTGGTATGCGTTGTCATTGGCTGGGACCTTTGGATTTCTGCTGTAGATCTATCGGACATTTTGAAAGCTCGGGGTTCGTCCATGGTGGACTGTAAGTTGAGCTTTGTTTGGCCTAAGAGGTGGCGTTGTAGCCTCAAGTCCTTGATGCCACACATCAGCTGATCTAAAAAGACATTGTCCAAATCACAGAACTCACAGTAGAAAGTGCCTGTTCAGAGGGAAGCCATATGTTGGTTTATGGACTCTCCCGCTCTCTGGGTTTGCTGATGGAACACATGCCACCTGATGATGCAGGAGGAAGCCGGGGCATAGCGGTTCTTGAGCTTCTCCAAGAGGTCTCCCAGGGTACTGTATGCATAGGTTGAGGAGCAGCTAAGGCTCAGGCTGTCCTGAACATTTCGTGGCCACAGGAGCTCAAGAAGTAGCCTCACTTGTGTCTACTTGACAGCTCTGTGAAGTCATTGGTTCTAGGAAGCACTCAAACCTCTCCAAATACGCATCCCAGGTCTCGGTTGCTAGGCTACATGCTATGAAAATGCGTATGGCGGCCATCCTGATAAGATTGCCTTAGTGTGATGTCCCATGGCCTGTCAGAGAGTAGCTTTTTTAATGGCTTCACTCAGGCAGTTTCCTCAGCTCTATCTCATCCTTGTCGCCACTGCTCTATTCCTAGAACCAGGTGGGTAGAAACTGAGGCAAGGTAGGTTATGAAACAGCCATTTATTAGCTAACAGAATAGGCTAACAGGAAGGCAATTCCAGAAACTGGCAACAACAATTTCCCATTTGACAGCTCTTTATATAGCGGCTGTCAGATGGGGCAACCAATGGGAGCGCAGCATTCTCCCACCTAGAGGCTAGAGCATCTTAACCAATCAGCGCAGCCTCCTGGATGACCTGGTCTGACAGGCATTGTAACAGCGAGGACATAGCAGTCTGATAGTTTGTTACTGAGCTCTCTGTGACTCGTTAGGTTGCAGGAGACATTTTGTGTGAAGTCCAGCTGCTTTTAAATTGTGTGTGAGTCAGTTGTGCAGCCATGCCCACAGAACCAGTAGGGAAAATTTTTGAATTTCACCACTGATTGAAGAGGTGGGGCTGCCCCATCGATGCTCCATTTTGGCCAGCAAAATGTCCAGTGAGGCCTGTGCAGGCCAAAATGGAGCATTGGAGGGGCAGGTCTGCCCCTCCAAAGCTCCATTTTGGCTGATGAAGTACAAAGTGGAGGGGAATAGGCTGGACGAATGTTACAGAGCCTCTGCAGTTGTTCATAAGGGCAAACAACTGCCGTGGTGCTGCAAAATTGGTAGCTTTGGGACTTGTTCATAAATACTAGGGGGCGCTTATCATGCAACTTCTAACGTTCCATAACTGCTGAATCTAATCCTGATGGGTTTTTTCTCCTATGTTGTGCCATGGGTTTATAAAGTGGTTGTTTTGTTTCCCCAATTTGCAGATCTTCACATGGCTCACAATGTTGTACTGCATATACTACATTGCTCAGTTTGTGTTGGGGTGTTTTATCCTTGGAATGGACAAGCTTCTGTCTTAATGTATTCTTGGGTTTCAAGTGTCCATATATGTTATGTTGGCTGAAGATCCTCCTGAGCATTTCTGATAATCCCGCAATGTATGGAATGATGACAATGCTTCATTTATTGTTCTTTTCATTTTCTGTTATGGAGGAGCTCCTGTGGGGTCTTTTTTGAGATATGGTGAAGGCTCACTAGGGATAGCCAAACGTTCTGACCCCTTCCTTGAAGTGTTTTGCTCTTTTTCTTCCCCCAACTTTGCTGATAGGTGGTGTAGGGTTCTGAGGATTCCCATTTTGTGCTCTAGTGGGTGGTGGGAATCAAAATGTAAATATTGATCTGTGTAAGTGATTTAGGAGAACAAACCCATTAGGACTAGCAGTCCATATGCATTTAAAAGACAAAGGCCACTCTTTTGAAGACACAAAGTCCACATTTTGGACAGGGTCAAAGAGGCCATCTGTGTCAAAATTGAACAGCCCTCAATAGAGAGGGTGAGGGATAAACATCATCTGTCTCCAGGCTAAAATGGAGTCCTTTCAACAGTTCCAAAAAGGCTCCAAACCCATTTGCACCACCCAGGTGACCCTGATGGCACAGATCAACCTCCAGGTAACCTTAATGATTCACTAAAAGAATGAAAATGACCATCTGTCTACTAGGAGTATAAACCCACCATCCAGTTAGAACTGAAGAAGCTTCTTGGATGAGAAGTGAAATGTCTTCAAAGAAAAACCAGAAAGTCCAGTTGCCTCTTGAAAAAGCACCTTTGGGACAACCATGACCTGGATGACTGAGAATCTCCATAGACATTTGCAACTCCTTGCATTTACTATTTTCACAGGCTTGAAAGCAAAAGAAAACTGAAGTAATACATAAGCACAGCCGCTTTTTCATGTAGTGACCACTTGATTTATTGGACCCAACTACAATTGCTAAATGAGGACTACCTGTATTTCAGCTATGATTTTTGGATGGCCACCGTAACTAGTGAGAAACAACAGAGGAGTACATTTTAGGGGCAACCTTTTCAGAAGTTAGTGTTCTGTCAGTACAACCACCAGAAGTGGTAATTCTGTTCTATATAATTATATTTTTTTCTTAAACTATCCCACAAACCTGTGATTTTTAGATATAATCCCATGTGCAAAAGAATATCCACATATGCAAATAATATATTTTACAGTATCCACTAGATGTCAGCAAAGGACATCTTGATTTCACCATATGCTGGATTATTATAAATGGAATGTGTGCAGGCTATATTATTTTTTTTAACAATACACAGCATAAAGACAGAGAACATCACAATTTACATCTTACATTTTTCTTAAGGAAGTGTCAGTGCTTGATCTTTTCTTGTGAATAAGGAAATCTGGATTTGTCTTTCCCAAGTCAGTGCTTTACTTTTGGGATCAGGCTGACTGGGAAATCTGGAAAAGCTATAGAAATAAGCTGACTAATTGAGAACATTTTTATATTTGAGATTCAAATTAGAACTTAATATGAAGATAAGATAAAACAAATGCATGCAGGTTCTTTTAGTAGTTGATAGAAAAAGCTTGAGGAAAACAGTTAGCATGCTAACTGAGGATACTGGATACTTTTGTCAGTAAAATTATCTTTGTAGGCTGCTGGTTTACTGTTCTGGAGCTTTGATTTGTGACATCGTTTCTTCCTAATTAGCCTAATAAATGCTTTTGTATTTTTTTTCCTGATCAGTCATTCTTTACCCTTGGAAAAAAATTTCTGTTGGCAGTAAAATCATATATTACCCTTATAAAATCTAACCAAGAAATCTCTTTTCCTGCTTCATATTTTCCAGATAACTGGTGTGATCCTTCTAGCTGTTGGTGTCTGGGGGAAGTTGACTTTAGGCACTTATATCTCACTTATTGCTGAAAACTCCACTAATGCTCCATATGTTCTCATCGGGACGGGTACCACAATCATTGTTTTTGGACTGTTTGGCTGTTTTGCAACATGCCGAGGAAGCCCATGGATGCTGAAACTGGTGAGGAGGTTAAATAATGTCATTCTAGAAAGCTGAAGGTACAGGTATACAAGTAGGCATACACCTGTGAAAAATAAGAGACCATAGATCACTTTAGTTGTATAATTTTGCCATATATCATTTTCTGGAATGCCTCAAATACCATGCCAGGCTAGAAATAATAATAATATTTTTGAAAAACTATACCTACTGGTAAATATGAAATTCACAGTTCAACGTCTTTCTATAATGTGCATATTTATTATTAATATATAACCCAACAAATTTCTTGATTTGAAAAGAAAGGTGTTAATTTCTTTAAAATCTGGGAAACAATTGAATTATGCCATTAACTTTTATCTTTTCTGCCATTCACTAATTTGTATTCTCAGGAAGAGATCAGAATCAGAAAGGAATTGTGTTGGCTTAGGTGTGAGTCCAAATATGTTACTTTTCCAGAGTAGTTTCTAATTTTGAATAAACCATGGGCTGAGTTGAAAGAATTTGATGAAACAACTACAGTATTTCAGAAAACAGAGTAAAACAATTCTAAATAATTCTTGAGGATTTGTGTGCAATACAAAAAAAAAATCAACACACTTTTGCCACTAAGCACAGGTAGTCCTCAACTTATGATAATTTATCATAAATTGTAGTTGAAGTTATAACAATGCTGAAAAAAGTGACTTGCCACTAATTCTTACATTTATGACCATCACAATGTCCCATGTTCACATGATGAAAATTCAGGCATTTAGCAACCATCATGCATATATAAGGTTGTAGTATCCCACAGTCGCATGATTGCTATTTGCCACCTTCCCAGCTGGCTTCCAATAAGGGAAGTCAATGGGGAAAGCTGGATTCACTTAATGACCATGGCAAAAATGAGTGTGATTGAGTGTGATTCACTTAATAACTGCATCACTTAGTGACAGAAATCCTGATCCCAATTAAAGTTGTGCTATATGTATAGTTCCCTCTGTACATTTTTATATAAGTTTTCTATCACCGTTATGGGAAAAAGTAATTGATATGAATTTTGGTGGGAGGAGGGGAGTGGAAGAATACTATAGGCATATCCAAATCCATGTCATTGTGATAGCAGCTTATCTTGAAAATAAAAGCTTTGGCTGCAATCCTGAAGTCAACAGAGAAGAGATCAATGAGCATGTTGGCAGAGTTTTCTCTGGCAGCAACCCCCAACTAGCCGCCTTGAATGAGCTGAGAATCAGAGCCAGCTGGCAGCTGTTGCTGGAGGAAACACTGCAGAAATCCCTGGTCAAGTTGCTTCTATGAGACCTTGGAGACTGCAGCCACATGGAAGATAGATGCCACTGATTTGTAATGGAACTATGATTTTAGTCATCTAAACTATATACCTCTAATTTTTAAGTGCTTTTGAATAAAAGTAAGTATTTAATTCAGGATTTGTTTTTTGCCCAATTGTTCAAGCCAGATAGATTTTCTGTGCAATTGAAAACCCCGTGTAAATCATGATTCCTGTAATACTGCATCCTTCTCCCAGATCAGGCTCACCGAAGTGGTCAATACTGACCCCCAAGAGTTGATGAGACTCTTGTATATCCCATTGTACATGTATGCATATGTGTTTAGAAGTTTGGAAGAAAATATCAGAAATATAGCATAGAACAATAAAGACTTCATAAATAACGAAGTATTAAAATACCCAGATGGCAGTATTGTTAATGTTAGGCAAGTGGCAGTTGACCTGCTTTTAAATTCTGCAGTTCCCATAAGGAATGAATGCTAAGCCAAATCCCATACATCAAAATCAGAAATACTTGTCCCCAACCCAATGGTCATAGGCTAGAAAACACACACACTGGAATGTCACAGATTTTGTATTCCTGTATAACATTTTTATTTATTAGTATGCACATTTAGGCATCCACTCATATGACCAGAATGAATACAGAATAAGGGAAATAATTGCTTTAATTCCTTGACTTGACTGTATCCAAGCTATGATCTCAAAATTTCTTGTGAAATTTGAAATTAACAACTTATATGACTACACTATTAGAGTGCTTTTTAGATACATACAAGGAGTCCCATGACTTTGAAAGGGACTGGGATAGCCACAGGAGGACTGAGTTATCAATAGCTTCTTAGTTGGCTCTAGACTAACCCAAAAATGTTAGAACTACTTTTTCCTCTTGACTAAGCAGTTCAACATGCTGCCATTCCATTCCATTTTCAGTATTTTTATGTTTGGTTAGCTCAGCAGGAGAAAAAAGAATAAATCCACCAGCGTCAACATTACTGAGCTGGTTATTTCCTCAAGAAAGAAAGTATCCTTTTCTTTCGTGAAAAAGGCAACCCCAGGGAAGCACCCGTCACCACCTTCATTAACATGCTGTTTTTCTCAGCAATAGTATGTAAAGGATCCTAGAAAAGTCTTCCTATTGAGTAGGAGGCACATCCCATCACATGAATATCTTTCTTTTACCAGATATAAGATCTTGTTGCAGTTCTTTAAAAAAGACTTTTTCCTCCTTTAGTTTCTTGCAACTGAATGAGTAAACTTAAGAAAAAATGGTAGTCTCAAATCCCAAGGGATCCTAGTTTGCTACTTTTTCATATGGTGCTGATTGTGTACCAAAGGGGAAATAAGAACAGCATATTAGAATTACTGGTATCCCCCCCCCCCCCCAGTAATAAAACATTTATGGGGTGGAAACGCGGTTCAGTTGAGTAATCTATTCTATACCTGTGAATGTTTCTTCTTTCTCCCTCCCTCCCTCCCTCCCTCTTTCTTTCTTTCTTTCTTTCTTTCTTTCTTTCTTTCTTCTTTTTTAGTATGCTATGTTTCTATCTCTGGTCTTCCTGGCTGAGCTAGTGGCTGGCATTTCAGGATTTGTATTTCGTCATGAGGTGAGTCTAACTTCCTTGTTAATAGTTGATTGCAACAAAGGCTGAAGCTTCTTAGGATACTGGGTTTAATAATTTAAATAAATTCAACAACTCTGTACATTCTGGGTGTTTCTTCAATTGGTAGAAGGAGGTACAGGCTTTTGCTATTATATACTGGCCTTGGTTAAATTTATTTCTTTGTTCACTGTACAGATTTTCTTCTACTTCCACTGAACAGGCAACTCAGAGAGGATTTGCAAGACCTACCATATTTTTTGGAGTATAAGACACACCTTATTCCTTCAAAAAAGAGCCTGAAAATCTGGGTGCACCTTACACACTGAATACAGCATTTTTTACCTTCCGAAACCCCGACCCCTTCACCAAAATGCCTGTGCATAGCTTGTAGGAGGCTTTCAGAGAGCTCATGAGGGCTGGGGAGGGCAGAAATTTTGCCCACCCCCCAGCTGCCAGGAACACTTTATAAGCTTCCTAAAGCTATCCGTGCCCTTTTTTTGACAAAAAACGGCTCAGTTTTCACAAAAAATGGGCCTTTTTTGCTCATTTTTGCCCTTTCCCAGGAGCACTCTACAAGTGTCCTAAGGGCTATTCATGCCCCTTTTTTTGAAGAAAAAAAACCCATGCCATTTGTGGGAGGTTTGCAGAATGCAAAAACTTTTTTTTTATTTGCCTCTTCAAAACCTTGGTGCATCTTATACTCCGAAAAATCCGGTAATTAAAATAGTTCTGTTGCTGATTTGAAAATTATATTTCTTTCCTACACTATAATAATTTCTTTCCTGCATTCTATAATAACAATATACCTAGAAATAGGAATAAAATTTATGCTTGAAGTCAAATAAATAAATATTTTAATATTTCTAAATTTTAATTTCTGACACAGTCCTCTCCACTCCATTCCATTCCTGACTTCTTGGCCCTTGCAGGACTGGAAATGATTAATACAAAGAACAAGTTGTAACATTTATTAGGAAAAATGGTGAGGGTTACCACACAAAAATTCTGATTTTAATAAGGGGCTTCTCAATATCATCAATCCGGACAGGAATATTTTTTTTGATGCCATCACAGTAAAGAGATCAAGGAAGAGGAGGGTAGACCTGCTGTTTTTTTTAAGGCATGGCAGCCTCATTCTTTTTAAATAATTGCTTCTCTCTTTATCAGTCAGGATTTTTGCTCTTGTAGTACCAAATGTGATATTTAATTTTCATTTCTCTGTGGTTGCACCACAATAGGAATGAATGTTCAGTGATGACTTCCATTAATCTTTAATGTTTTTTCAAGAGGAATGACATGAGAAATATATTTTTGACTTTTCATCTAAATATCATGTTTCCTCACTATTGGGGCTGGCAGGAAAAAACTCACTGAAAAGTTAATTGGACTGTTGCCTCATGCAGTTTATCCCATTGTCTCAATTTCCTTTTAGATAAAAGACACTTTCCTTAGGACATACACTGAAGCCATCCAGAATTACAATGGAAATGATGAGAAGAGCCGTGCAGTGGATGATGTACAACAGAGTGTAAGTTTAGAGCTGCTGAACTGAAAATCAGTGTTTGGATTGCAGGAGAAAGGTGTAGTTGTTGTAAAGAGTAAAGAGATTTATCTTCATGGGAGAATTTAATCAATTTATGTTAATTGATAGTAGGTTTGCTTCTTCCTTTATTATGTCACTTATAAGTGGGTTTTGCCCTTCTAGTTGTTTTTGTTTCTCTCTGCTCCTTTATTCTATTCGAGCAACTAGTCATTGTTGCCTGGGGAGGAAACCCCTACAGAATGAAGGGCCCTCCTGGACGTGTTGATGGCCCATCTGGGGCCTCGTTCTGGTCGGGCCCTGGTTGGTGGGTCTGGCCTTGGTTTCGGGGCTGGGGTTGGGCATGCAGCTACCATGTGGCCCATCCTCCCGTATCTGTAACACCTCATGGAACTTCGAGGGAGGTGTGGTCTCAGGTCTCGCTGTGGTGCCATGTCTCTCTTTTGACGAGGTGGTTTCAGGTTAGGTTGACTCCTCTCTTTTGTGTCTGGTTCCTTCCTCATGTTGTTGGCACGTAGCCCACTGTCGACTTTTGTTGCTACTCGAAACCACTCGGAGAGTCGGTTTGGGATGCAGTACGCAATTATTTGGTACGCAGTTACTTGGGCAATGCGTTTGTCCAGGCTTGTTTTGAATAAATGCACCAGCAGCCGTTCTGGTAATGGGGGCAGTCTACCAATTACCCTCCTAAATTCATGGATGTGCTCTTTGATGGGGCGGCCCCTCTGCTTTAGTTTGCTGAGTTCCTCTTCCACATATGGGTCCTCCTCCCCCTCTTCAAACCTGGCCTCTAGCCCTTGTAGGAAGTCATCTATGTCTTGCAGTTGGGGGGCTCTCCTCCTATGGAGGGCTGCTAGCCATTCCTTTGCTTCCCCCTCCAAACCCTCTGCGATGGCATTCACCATGGCTCTGGGGGATGGGTAGAGGTGCCCATAGCATTCTAAGTGGATATCAGCTGAATCAAGGAATAGGGCTAGTTGATCTGAGTCACCATCAAACTTTCCCCTGAATCGGGGTGGGTTGTTTAGCTCCCTCCCTCCTCTGCCTTCCTGTCGGCCTCTGTATGCTTGTGCCTGATATGGCTGGTCATCTTCTTCAGCTCTAGGAGGGGGAGAGGGAGAGAGTTGCCTGCTATTGGCAGCATGCCTGCTCCGTGGGAGGGGTACTGGTTGCCACTTTGGGCTTCTTCTTCTTCTATTGGGTGGGGGATGTGGGCTGCGCTCCAGTCTGCGTCTCCTCCCATTAGCAGGATCAGATATCCCTCCCCTCTCTTTTGGATGGCATGCTGGCCTCTCGTCATGAAGAGTGGCTCGATCAAAATCCTCCCTCAGTTGCTCTACTGCATCCCCCCAGGAATCCCATCTGGGGCCGTGGGAGCCTGGCTTGTTCCCAGTCCCACATCCAGTCCACCCTTGCCAGTTCGCTTGAGACTCTCCCTTTTATTTGGTAATTAGGGTAAGGGAATTCAAGTTCAGCTGCTTTAGGGGCTAATTTCCACCAGTACTCCTTTCCTTGCTTCTGCCACTGGGAAAGGCTTCACAGGTTGGAAATCTGGAGTTCAGGGTGGCTCACTAGACTCCAGCTGAAATGAGCCTTTCTTCTTATAATCCACCTTCTGCCATGGTGGCCTGATTTCCTCTCCAGGTGCTCCAGATATCAGGGAGTGCCTGGAGGATGCAGGACTCAGGTAGCCCAGAAATCTTGATAGATTTTTAAAAGTTAGTTCTGGCTGTCTGTGAAGCTCCCAAGAGAAAACCCCAATTAATTTATGGCCTCAAGATAAAGTTAAAAAAACATCCATTTTTTAGGATAAAAATCTTGGCTGAGCCTCCGGTGCAGCCAGAACTGAAAGTTATTTGATAGCATCTGAACTTTACCCCCTTATACCCCCTCTGCCTGTCATAAATCACATTACCCAATTAGCATCGAAAGTAAATCTATGCATGTGCAGTCACAGGTCATCCTGAGATACCATTCCCGACCACAGGAATGTCAAGAATCTTCACTTCGTTAGGGCAGCCTGATAATCATCATGACAACTTTGCAACTGTAAAATCTATACATCAATAATAGCTGAAAGATTGAAAAGATTCCTGAAGGAATGTATACATGTAGATCAGAATGGTTTCCTGCTGAATAGACAAATTCATATTTGTCTATTTCTAGACATGCAGAAAGCATTTTACAATGTAAACTGGTGATGATACTGAAGCTAAAATGTATGGAATTTGGGGGGAAATTTATCAATATGATCAAGGCAATATACACTAAACAGACAGCAAAAGTGTTTGTGAATGGGGACCTATCAGAGAATATTAATATTAAAAGAGACAACAAGACAAGGATGCCCACTTGTCCCCCTTATTATTTATTCTGCTTTAGCAGAGCAAGGAAGATTCTCAAAGATGATTCACACCCTGGTTGGTATCTCTTTGCCCTTCTACCATCAGGCAGAAGATATCAAAGTATAGCCAGCCGAACGAACAGGTTTAAAGGTAGCTTCTATCCTTGGGCTGTGAGACTTTTAAATTCAACCGCAATCACTCCATGCACATGCTAGTTTTTTCTTTTTTCTTTTCTCTTTTTTGTTTCTGTTATAATTTTGCACCAGTGAAGTTAAAACTAATTTCATTGTAATTTTTACAATGACAATAAAGATTATTATTATTGTTGTTGTTGTTGTTGTTGTTGTTATTGTTATTATTATTCTGATTCTGGAAATGTTAAATAGAATCATCCATAAGATATAGAAAAAAAAGGCATGGAGATAAAAAAAAGAAAAATACAAACTACAAACTTTCCAGGATTTGGTTTGCATCCTAGAGGAACTGCAAGAAATGGAACATAAACTAATAAAGAAAATATAGCAATTAACACAGCAAACTGGATCTGGAAAAGTGCGAAAACATGCAATTATCACTGTTAGGAAGAATAGCCGCTATCAAAATGAATCTCTTACCGAGACTGTTATACCTGTTCCAAACAACCCAATAAAGCTAGAAAGGAATTATTTTGAGGAAGTAAATAGAATGGTAACCAAATATATATGGCAAGGTAGAAAGGCAAGAATTAGGCTGAAATTAATGCAAGACTACCAGTAGAGGAGGTTTTGGGCTGCCAAATTGGGAATTATACTATCAAGTAGCTGCCCTTGAAGGAATGGAAAACTCTGAGCCATAGATGATTACTTGTACTGGAGGGACATAACTTACAACTGGGGTGGCATGCCTTTCTATGGTACAAGAAATACAAAACACATACATACTTTCAAGGACATTACATTAGAAATGCTCTGCCTTCAGTATGGGCAAAAATAAAGGAAAAACACTATTTGAAAATACCCATCTGGCTTTCCACGATGGAGGCACTAACAAACCCAAATGTGATGGATATGGAAAAAATTGTAATATACAAAGATACTTTAAATGAGAAGGGGGAATTGAAAAATATAGCATAGTGACCGCATGTCACTAACAAAAGGTATGTTAAAAAACATACGTTTTAACATCTTTATAATATGTAGATTGTAAAGAACCAACAAAATTGTAAAGAACCAACAAAATTGGATCAAGTCATAATAGGACCTGAGGAGAAACTGATTTCTATAAATAATAAATTCTATAATTATTTATTGACTATTAGAATGAAAGAAGAGCAAGTAAAAGAAACCATGATAGCATAGGCTAAAAATGTGGGCCTTCTATAGAATTAAACAAATGGCAAAAGGTGTGGGAAACTGTAAATTGACAACATCCATTGCATACGAAGAAAACTTAAACAAAATGTTTTATAGATGGCACTTCCCCACAACTTATTTATATATCACTTCACAGTGCTTTACAACCCTCTCTAAGCGGTTTACAGAGTCAGCATATTTCCCCCAACAATCTGGGTCCTTATTTTATCGACCTCAGAAGGATGGAAGGCTGAATCAACCTTGAGCCTAGTGAGATTCGAATTGCCAAATTGCAGGCAGCTGGGAGTCAGCAGAAATAGTCTGCAGTACTGCATTATAACCACTGTGCCACTGCAGGTCTTACTATAATAATAATCCCTTGACTATGTTTTCAGAAAGATTTCTTTTCTCTCTATTTGTTTGGAATGTTTTGAAATCAAATGCATAAAATCTTTCCCAGTTTTCTAACAATTTTTCCTTCCTTTTTCTCATCCTTATTAGCTGAGTTGTTGTGGTGTCCAGAACTACACCAACTGGAATACTAGCCCTTATTTTAGTGAACATGGAATTCCCCCAAGTTGTTGTATGAATGCAAGTGACTGTAATTCTATGGACCTGCGTAACATGACTATTGCTCCTACTAAAATAAACCAAAAGGTATGTTTCATTTCAGGCTTTCAGAATAAAATATTTAATGCATACATACATAGATGTATTTCTCTATCCCTCTGTTATGCCCACTATTTTGTGATCCTGTCTTTGGCTATTGATTATTGAGTAATATCAAAAGTAAATCAAGTGAATAAATTAAATAAATGTACCAAAACATGTTTCTGGCATTGCTAATGCTCTTATCCTGGTGGTGATGTTTTCTAGCCCCATTAATAAACTTTCTCAGTGATTTCTGAACTAACTTCCTTATCTATTATGGCTATAAACTTTTTAAAAACCCTTCCTTTTTACAACTCTGTAATCCCTTAATTTGGTGTACAGTTGGGGAGACTGGATGGAGCTGAACATTTACTTGCAGATGCCCTTCCTGACACCACACGGAGTTTGCAGCAATCTTTTTTTTTTTTTTTGCACCTTGAGAGAAACATTTGCCGCTACCTAGGATTGAACTCTTAATCTTCCAAGTGGGAGCCAAGCATCTTCACCACTAGACCACCACACTACTCCTATTATGACTACATAATGGTTCGGGGCCTAGTTATATGCGAGACCGTCTCCTGCCCCATACATCCCTACGGCCGATCCGCTCCCACAGAGAGGGCCTTCTCAGGGTACCGTCGGACGGGCAATGCCGTCTGGCGACACCCAGGGAAAAAGCCTTCTCTGTGGCAGGCCCTGCCCTTTGGAACGATCTCCCCCCTGAACTACGTACCATCTCCACCTCTGCCTCTTCCGCCAGTGTCTAAAGACACATCTTTTTCAGCAAGCCGGCCTAGCCTAACCTCCCACTGGGGCTATTAGATAGTTTTAAATTGGGGTTTTTAATCTGGTTTTAGCATAGGATTGTTTCTAGTAATTTAATATGCTCTTAAATTTTGTATATTTTGTCTTATATGCTTTTAAATTCCTGTGCGCCGCCCTGGGTCCCTTGTGGAGAAGGGCGGGATATAAATCGAATAAAATCGAAATCGAAATCTAATAATAATTATTGCTTCAAGCAAATAATTCAACAAATAGATTCAAATATATTAGCAGCTGCTCAATGCAAATGGGAAGTCTACTTGAATCTATTTATGACAGTTTTTATGGCTGTCTTTTATTAGTTTCTGCTTCCTTTTTTAATTTCATTATTTGGGACATGTTTCACGTGTTATGTGCTAACAATCTAAATAAATGTAGAAAACAGAATAAGTGATCAGAGCCTATCCTTTATTAGATATGTTACTATATATTTTATAGCTTTATGGAATTCATATTGCAGGAAGAACACAGCAACAATTGCCACAAACCAAGGTTTGTAAACATTGATGCATATTATAGTGTAGTGATGGTTAACCTATTTGGTGCCGAGTGCCCAAAGCATGCGTGTATGCATGCCCTAATCCCCAAAATGCAATGCAAGCATCCCCTGCACATGCGCTCCGTCCCCACACATGCGATCCTCATGCCCCATTTTGGCTTCCAGGTTGGTGCAGGAGGTTTTCCAGGCCCAAAACGGGGCACGGGAGGCGTCACATGGCACCTCGGCACCCTGTTTTGGCTTCCAGGTTGGTGTAGGTGGCAGAAATGGAAGAGAAAGGGTGCGCTTGGGGATTGAACCTGCAGAGGTCAGAGAAGGCGCTGCCCTCCCGCACATGTGCAGCAGAGACCCAAACACCAACTGGCTGGCAGGAGTCACGTGCACATGTGTGGTGAAGCTGGGCTGGGCCAAAGGCTGGTGTGCCCACAGAGAGGGCTCTGCTTGCTACCTGTGGCACAAATGCCATAGGTTCGCCATCACAGTTATTAGTGTATGAAAACAAATGGAATGATTAAATATTAGAAAACTTTGTTTCATGGCACATACAATATATAAAGCCAAATAGGCTTTGTTTCATAAAAATATGTTTTCTTCAGTTCTAAGGTTTACAGTAGAGGGAGCAAATCAACTCAAAAAATATAGACTATTGAATTCTACAAAACTTTCATAACGAGCATTGAATATTGATGCATTAAATACAGTATAAATCTTAATCATGTTATATCACTTCAGTATAATGATAGGAGGAAATCAAATTCCAGGATAGGGGCACCCCTACTAAAAACACAGCAGAGTGAGCCTCTGTTCTCCTCACTTTGCAGAAGTGAGAGTCACAAGATTTTCCAGGAAAAAATTGTGCAAGTACCCTAGTGCCAACCCATGTAAAACCAGTACTTCAAATTGCACTAAGAATCAAAGTGCAATTTGTGATTTTCTCATGCCAGTGATGTTGTGATTTTCTTATCACAACATCACGGCCTGGATCGGGTCGCGCTCTTGCGGCCTCTCACTCGGCGCCAATCTACCCTGGTCCCTTGGTTTTCTGAGGAGCTGAGGGTGATGAAGCGCCGAAAGAGATGCCTAGAGAGCATTTGGAGATCCACTCCTTCCGAATCTGACCGAACATGTGCAAGGTCCCATTTGCGGAACTATCTCGTGGCGATAAGGGCGGCGAAACGCAATTACCTCGCTGCCCTCATCGCATCCGCAGATAACTGCCCTGCCGCCCTGTTTAGTGTGACCCCCTTCCTCCTTCAACAGAGGCCGCGGGAAGCTACAGGGTCGTGCAGAGGAATTTGGATGTTATCTGCAGGATAAAATCGCTCAGATCCGGGACGAACTGGTCTCCAATGAGGGTAGTCTGGGCGGGCAGACTGAGGCAGGCCTTGAGACCACTTTATGGGAAGAGTTGGACCTTGTGACTCCAGATGACATGGACAGGTTGCTGGGGCGGCTGAATGCTACCACACGTTTATTGGACCCGTGTCCCTCCTGGCTTGTACTGGCATCCCGGGAGGCTGGCTCCAGGAAATTGTGAACGCTTCCTTGAGTGAGGGGTTCTTACCAGCTGTCTTGAAAGAGGTGATGGTGAAACCCCTCCTCAAGAAGCCTTCCCTGGACCCAGAGGTGTTGGCTAATTATCGTCCGGTCTCCAACCTTCGCTTTCTTGCGAAGGTTGTTGAGAGTGTGGTGGCACAACAGTTCCCCCAGCACCTGGAGGAAACTGTCTATCTAGACCCACGCCAGTCCGGCTTCCGGCCTGGCCACAGCACAGAAACGACATTGGTAGATGATCTCTGGAGGGCTCGGGATAGAGGCTGTTCCTCTATACTGGTCCTATTAGACCTCTCAGTGGCTTTTTTTTTTATAGAGAAAAAGTTTTATTGAGTTTTACAAATTTTTTAACAAAAAAGGGTAGGGTACGGTGAATTAAAAAGATATTTTGAGAACTTTCACATCGGGAACGTTGGCCCTCCCGGGCTTCTTAACAAGACATTGGTAATACATTTTTCAATAATACAACGAGGTGAAAATAAATGCATACATATAAATTCTGAATTCTATGCTGGCAGTCGTGTACAGGACAAAAATTATACTGTATTAATAAAAATAAAAATAAAAATAAAAGTCATTTTTTAGATCTAAGTCTCTTGGCAATTGTGTCTTCTTGTTCTCCTTCCTGGCCCCCAGCGGGCGGGGCCGTGGCCCCCTCGGTCCCCCCTGAATCTTCCCCCAGGATGGAGGAATGTTTTTTAAGAAAGGCATCCGCCTCAGCAACTATTTTAATCCTTACTCTTCCTCCGTCCCAGAACACCAACATCCCTTCGGGCATCGTCCACTTAAACCAAATCCCATGGTTGAACAATTTTTTAGATAAGAAGGAATATTTCCATCTCATCTCTCTAATCTTTTTTGGGATCTGCTTCAAGATGGCGACTTCCTTTTGTTGGTAAATTAACGGACCCTCCCTCTGCGCCTTCAAGATTCCCTCCCTTGTCGACCTTCTAACAAATTTAATATGTATCTCTCTGGGTACTTCATTCATCCTGGCATATGCTGAGTTTATTCTGTAGACTAGGTCAATGTCCCCCCTGATCTCCTCTTTGGGTTTATGTAAATAGTCTGATAAAATTGTACTCATGCGATCAGGAAGGCATTCACCAGATTCCTCAGAAATATTCAGAAATCTTAAAAAATATGACATCCTCTCAAAATCCATCCTAGACATATGACCAGACAAATCTCCAATTTCAGTATTAACATTTTTAAGTTCTCCCTTTGCCCCAGCCAGCCCCATTTCCAACTCCTCGGTCTTCTGTGTATTCTCCATCAATTTTTTCTGTGTCTCCAAGAGTTCAAGCTTAGTACTAGTATGATCTTTTCTAAATTCTCTGATTTCCAGCACCAAGGAGTTTAACACTGTTTCCATAGCTGTCATTCTCTCTTCCAATCCTAGATTTCCTGGTTGTTTTTTTGAAGCCATGGTAAGCTGTTTAAATCAGTGCCACTAAGATGGCGTTTTTTGGGTGCGGCCGCTGGAGCAAGTCAGGAGAAGAAAGTTCCAATCAAAATTGTAAAAAGTTGTAGAGCCCAGAAGAGAAGCAATTTTCACAGTCAATTATTAAGACAAAGAAGGCATTCCAGGGAGGGAATCAATTAATCCAAAAAATTTCTTCATTGGTAGAGAGAGGCAATCCAAATCACAAAGAGATGTTGGAGGTTTTCCATAAAGAAATAAGTGTTCAGGAACAAAGGGCAGCCATCTTCCACCACCCACTCTGGCAGCCAGCCGGGAAAACAGCAGAGAAATTGTTTCAGTCAAGCCTGACTTAGATACATTGTATGAAAACAAGCCGCGGAAGACTTTCACTTGTTGCGCAACAGTCCGGATGCGAAATATCCGCTCCCTGCATACCAGGAGCCATTTCTGCGCGCCGCTGCTGTAAATCCGAGGGGGGGTTTAGCAAACAAACACCCCCCTCCACGTCTCTCTCATCCAAAGCCGCCAGCAATAAAGCTAAAAACACTTACTCTCCACCTCGCAGCTCAAGCCCCGGCAAAGCCATCCGACCCGAGCGCTCCGTTCTCTCCGAATTCATTGTTCGTTACCGTCCTCTGTTGGCGAAGGGAACCAAGCCCCCCGCAGCATGTCTTCTTCCACCTAGACCGAAGACAAGGACCGTTCCCCAGCTGCCGCCGGCAGAACCAGTCCAGGCAAGCCAGTCCTACGGAGGGTCCCCCCCAGAAAAAAAGGGGGGGCACCCCGCCCCGTTAGGGGCAGAAAAAAGAGCAAAACGGCGGACGAACCCCAAGGTTCATCCGTCGCCGCCAGAAGCCGGAACAGGAAGTCCAGACCTCTCAGTGGCTTTTGATACCATCGACCATGGTATCGTATTGCACCGGCTGGAGGGGTTGGGGTTTGGAGGCACCGTGTTGTGGTGGTTCTCCTCCTACCTCTCCGGCCGGTCGCAATTTGTGTTGGCAGGAGGGCAGAGATCAACGCCGAGGCCCCTCACATGTGGGGTGCCTCAGGGGTCGGTCCTCTCACCTCTCCTGTTCAACACCTATATGAAGCCGCTGGGTGAGATCATCCGTGGTTTTGGAGTAGAGTACCATCAGTATGCTGATGATACTCAGCTGTACATCTCTACCCCAAACCACCCCAAAGATGCCGTGGAAGTGATGTCCCAGTGTCTGGAGTCCGTGCAGGTCTGGATGGGGAGGAACAAGCTTCGACTCAACCCGTCCAAGACCGAGTGGCTGTGGTTTCCGGTGTCTCGATATAGCCAGCTGGTTCCATCCCTGGCTATTGGGGGCGAGTCATTAGCCCCCGCGGAAAGGGCCCGCAACCTGGGCGTCCTCCTGGCCTCTCGGTTGTCCTTGGATGACCATGTGACGGCCGTGGCCAGGGGGGCTTTTTATCAGGTTTACCTGATATACCAGTTGCGCCCCTTTCTAGATCGAGATGCCTTACGCATGGTCACTCAAGCCCTCGTCACTTCCCGCTTAGATTACTGCAACGCTCTCTACATGGGGTTCCCCTTGAGGTGCACCCGGAGACTCCAGCTAGTGCAGAATGCAGCCGCGTGGGGGATTTTGGGAGTTTCACATTACTCCCACGTAACACCTCTCCTGCGCGAGCTGCACTGGCTGCCTGTAGCCTTCCGGGTGCGCTTCAAGGTGTTAGTAACCATCTTCAAAGCGCTCTATGGCACGGGACCTGGTTACTTGCGTGACCGCCTCCTACCACACACCTCCCTTCGACCTGTCCGCTCCCACAGGGAGGGCCTCCTCAGGGTGCCATCCGCCGGTCAATGCCGGCTGGCGACCCCCAGGGAGAGAGCCTTCTCTGTGGGGGGTATGGCCCTCTGGAATGACTTGCCCCCCCGATCTCCGCACCACCACAGACCTACACCTCTTCCGACGGGGGCTTAAAACTCATCTTTTTCATCTGGGCGGACTGGCATAGATATAATTTTATTTAATTTTAATGGGATTTTTAAACTGTTTTAATTGATTTTTAGCACAGATCCATCAAATTTAATCTTATTTTATCTTGTTGTTTGTATATTATTGTGTTTTTTACTTCTGTGCACTGCCCTGAGTCCCACTAGGGAGATAGGGTGGTATAAAAATGTGATAAAATAAAATAAATAAAATTATGCCAGTATGTATCAGCCAGCATTTAGGCTACATTTAGACCAAATATAAGGTTCCAGGTCATATTGAAAAGCAGCCCAATATATAGCATACTGCAACAGATATATGCCATTATAAATTAGACTAATTTCATGTCCAATTATGTTGGCTCACACTCTCAGAATTCTTGGATTGGTTACCAAGAAGCCAACTGGTTTAAATTACAAGGTATTTTGGAGGGCACCAGAACTGAGTAATTGGGTGTATGCTTCATTTACTTACCAAACAGCTTAAGTATTACCAATGCAGTGGTTTTCATCTTGAGCATGTTTCAGAAATAAATGTTGATGAAGTCGGTTTCTCTTCTGCTAAAATATTAATATGATAATAGTCATATAGCATGAAATAGTGTGAGTACATTAATTAGAAAATGTAAAAAAAGGGGATATTTTATGAAGTAATTTTGCTGATACTTTTTCAACAATTGTACTGAGTATATGCAGTGGGGACAGAATAATTAAAGAAGTATTTTAAATTATATTGGAGCATGATGAATTTCAGAAAAATTACCGTATTTTTCGGACTATAAGACGCACCGGAGTATAAGATGCACCCAGGTTTTGAAGAGGCAATTTTTTTAAAAAAGTAGGTAGGTAGATAAAGGGATAGAGAGGGAGAGAAAGAGAGAGAAATACAGTAGGTAGGTAGGGAGAGAGAGAGTAGGTAGGTAGGTATGTAGATAAAGGGATAGGGAGAGAGAGAGAGAAATACAGTAGGTAGGTAAGTAGGGAGAGAGAGTGTGTGTAGATAGATAAGTAGGCAGAGAGATAGAGAGAGAAATATATATATATATAGAGAGAGAAATACAGTAGATAGGTGGGGGGGATAGAGAGTAGGTCAGTAGGTAGGTAGGTAGGTAGGTAGATGATAGATAGATAGATAGATAGATAGATAGATAGATAGATAGATAGATAGATAGATAGATAGATAGATAGATAGATAGAGAAATACAGTAGGTAGGTAGGGAGAGAGAGTGTGTAGATATGTAGGTAGGTAGAGGGATAGAGAGAGAAAAATAGAGAAATATATATATAGAGAGAAATGCAGTAGATAGGTAGGTAGCGAGAGAGGGGGGGTAGGTAGGTAGGTAGATGTTTCTAGGTATATTTACCCATGTGCTGGAGAAGGAAATCACTGACCACCTTTGGAACAAATCTTTGTTTCTGCAAGCACAGTACTTGACCAACGTAATTCTCATCAATCACTAATTAAACAGCTTTCTGAAAGGGAAAAAAAACCCTTTTTGCACTGTGCAAACCAAAGTGTAAAGTGCATTTTGGGTTTTCGCCAAAATGGGCCCTTTTTTTCAAATAAAAGGCATGAATAGCCTTGGGGGGCTTGCAGAGTGCTCCTGGGTGGGTGGGGGGCCAAAATGAGGAAAAAACACCCTTTTTTCGTGTGGAAACGGGCCATTGTTCGGTCAAATAATAGCATGCATAGCCTTATGGAGGCTTATAGAGTGCTGCTGGGGCCGGGGGGGGGCAGAAATGCCCTGTTATTTGCTCATTTATGCCCTCCCCAGCCCCCAGGAGCTCTCTGGAAGCCACCATAAGGGTATGTGCGTGGCCATTTTGGTGAAAGGGTGGGTTTTCAGAAGGCAAAAATGCTGTATTTGATGTATAAGACGCACCCAGATTTTCAGCCTCTTTTTAGAGGAAAAATATGGTATATCTCTGTTATGGAAGTTATGGAGTATGCTCTGTTATGGAGTATGGAAAGAGTATAAATGAATATAATTGTTTAGCTATATTGATACTGCATATTTCTCTACAAGGGTGAATAATTAAGGAAACAACTTTTTCTAAATGTTCCATTGAGTAACGTTTCTAGGTTTAATATTACCTTAAAATGTACAATTTATGAGTTATCAAAAGTGTTATATTCACTTCCTTCCGGTTGGCCGGAGGTGATGGTCAAGTCTTTGTGCTTGTCCGCCACTTGGTTGCCTCTGCGGCCCCCTCGGGGGCAGGGGGCTCTTTTTTTTTTTTTGAAAAAGTTTTATTGAGTTTTATAAATTTTTTACAAATAGGGTAAAGGGTAAGGTGTAAAAAGATATTGTGAGAACTTTCACACCAAAGTCGTCGACTCCTTCCGAGGCTTCATAACAAAATCTAGGTAATACATAGTGGATACACTATAATTTCAGTTATAGTGGAAAGAAATGCATACACATCATTGTAAAATCTATGCTAGCAATCATGTATAAACATCCAAACAAAAGTTAAGCTGTACTAAAATAAAGTCACTTTTGAGATCTAAGTCTTTTGGCAATTGGATCTTTTTCTCCCTGGCCCCCAGTGGGCGGGGCCGCAGCACCCTCTGCTCCTCCATTTTCATCCTCCAGGATTGAGGAATGTTTTTTAAGAAAGGCTTCCGCCTCTGCAATTGTTTTAATTCTTACTCTTCCTCCCTCCCAGAACACCAACATTCCCTCTGGCATCACCCACTTAAACCAGATCCCCTGTTTAAATAATCTTTTAGATAAGAAGGAATACTTCCGTCTTATTTCTCTAATCTTCTTTGGGACCTGCTTCAAGATAGCGATCTCTTTCTGTTGATAAACTAAAGGACTGTCTCTCTGCGCCCTCAAGATCCTTTCCCTCGTCGACCTTCTAACAAATTTAATATGTATCTCTCTGGGTACTTCATTTATCCTGGCATATGCTGAGTTTATTCTATATATCAAATCAATGTCCCCCTAATCTCGTCCTTAGGTTTGTGTAAATAATCTGCTAAAATTGTGCACATTAAATCAGTTAAGTCTTCACCAATCCCCTCAGGAACATTCTGAAATCTTAAAAAATATGATATCCTTTCAAAATCCATCCTAGACATATGACCAGTTAAATCTCCTATTTCATTATTAACACTTTTAAGCTCTCCCCTTGCCCCAGCCAACCCCACCTCCAGCTCATCAGTCTTTTGTGTGTTTTCCATTAATTTCTTCTGTACCTCCAAAAGTTCTAACCTAGAACTGACATGGTCCTTCCTCGTTTCTTTAATTTCTTTCACCAAGGTCTGAAGAGTTTCTTCCATTGCTGTTAATCTAGCATCCGTATCAGGTTTTTCGGGTAACATCGAGGTGATTTTAGGTTGATGTGTCTGCTTTTTTGAAGCCATGATGAATAATTTAAGTCTGTGTCAGTAAGATGGCGTCTGCTGAGGAGAAGTCAGTGAGGCAGGAGATGAGCAATTTCCAATAAACAAAGTTAGAGTTGTTGCCTAATTCAAGTCCAGAGAGAAACCAAATTTTTACAATCAAATATAAGGAAGAAGGCACTTCAGGGAAAGGACCAATTAATCAATTACAAACAATCATTAGTAAAGAAAAAGAGAGGCAGTCCCAATCACAAGGGAATGTCAGCAATCATCCATGAAGAGTGTGTCTCAGGAGAACAAAGGAACGCCATCTTCCTGGGGGCAGGGGGCTCTTGTAAAGAGCCCCCGCTGTATGGGCGGCTTGCAGGGAATCCCCCCATCCCGACGGCAGTCAGGGGGTGGCCCCCGCTTCGACCTAGGCGCAGAGGAACGAGTTGTGTGGGGGGGTCGTCTCCTTTGCCGATGGAGAGCCGGAACAGCTATCCTGTTTAAAGAAGAACTGAAACGCCGGGGTCGAAGGCAACACCGAGGCTCCTGGCTACAAAGTGGATCGTGAGTGATTTTGCTTTAATGCTCTCAACTTTCAGTTTGAAAGAAGACGGAGGGGGGAGTTTGCAAAAAAAAAAACCTCGGACAAGGGGAAAAAAGCGGCATTTAGAAATGCTCCCCAGGCTTGGGGAAGCGGAGGAATCAACATCCAATTTTTTTTAAACCTAGTGAAAGTCTTTCCTTTACGATCTCTGGATACTTTGTATCAAAGTCTGGCTACAATTGAAATGACTTTCACCAACTCTCGGCGGCTTCCAGAGGAACGGGGGAAGATGGCGTTCCTTTGTTCCCAGGAGATATATTTTCTTGGAAAATTGCTGACACTCCCTTATGTTCAGGACTGTTCTTCTCTCTTTATTAACGGATGAATGTAATTGATTAATTGGACCTTTCCCTACTGTGCCTTCTTTGTTCTTTTTTATCTGACTGTCTTTAAGAATTTGTTTTCTCTCTGGATTATAACTAAATTGAACTCTGAATCTGGACATTGGCTTTTGTTCTCTCCTTGCTTCGCGGACTGCCTCTCCAACAGACGCCATATTAGTGACAAAGATTTAAAACTTTCATTAGTGCTTTAAAAATACAGCTACATCAACCTAAGATTATTTTAATGTTACCTAAAGAAACAGAGATGGAAGCTACACAGTTATCAACAATAGAGGAAATTCTTCAAAACATTATGAAAGAAATTAAGGAAATCCGGAAAGATAATGTCAGTTCAAAATCAGAACTTTTGGAGACACAGAAAGCACTAATGGAAAATAAACAAAGAATTGATGGACTGGAGGGGGGGTTGGCTGTGACAAGGGAAGAGCTAAAAAATTCTCACAATGAAATAGTGGATTTGGATGGTGATATGTTTAGGATGGATTTTGAAAGGGTGTCTTATAGAAATAACTCAGCATATGCCAGGACAAATGAAGTACCCAGAGAGATATGCATTAAATTTGTAAGAAGGCCAACAAGGGAGGGGATCCTGAGAACACAGAGAGACGGTCCCTTAATTTACCAACAGAATGAGATTGCCATCTTGAAACAGATCCCGAAAAAGACTATAGAGGTAGGGAGGAATTATTCCTTCTTATCTAAAAGATTATTTAAAAAGGGGGTGTGTTTCAGGTGGGTGATGTCCGAGGGAATGTTGGCGTTCTGGGAGGGGGGAAGAGTAAAAATTAAAACAATTGCAGAGGTGGATGCCTTTTTTAAGAAAAAACACTCCCCAATCCTGGAGGTTGAAAATGGGGGAATGGAGAGGGCCACGGCTCTGCCCTATGGAGGTCAGGGAGAGGATGATACAATTGCCAAAAGACTTAGATTTCACAAGTGACTTTTTTCTATATAGTATAAATCTTATTTGGATGTTTATAAATGATTGATTGCATAGATTTTAAAATTGAAATATTTGTATCTCTTTCCACTTTGTAGAAAAATGAAAAATGTATTGTATTTTCTATTTCTTTTTATGAAGTCTCGGAGGGGGGCAACACCTCCGACATAGAGGTTCTCAATATGTCTTTGTAACTCCTTACAATCCCTTATCCTATTTTTATAAAAATTTGTAAAACCCAATAAAACTTTTTCAAAAAAAAAAAGTGTTATATTGATATATTCCTTGCTGATTTTGATTACTGGTAAATGGTGTGTCATTGAGTTTTGTATATTGAATTGAATAACTTTTTAAAATGAGCATTAAACATGGAAAAGATGAAATAATTTTGAAGCATGATTAAATGTTCTTTATTTTCTTTAGGGCTGTTATGATTTGGTGACAAGTTTTATGGAGACCAATATGGGAATCATAGCTGGAGTGGCTTTTGGAATTGCATTCTCACAGGTATACCATTTATTGCTTTGAAGTGTGTTTGGCTCAGCTTCAGGATGGGATTATGGAGAGGTATAGGCCTCAAACTGTTCATTAATTCTTAGGTCATCTGTTCATTGATTTTTCTTTTTCTAACTTAAATGGAGTTTCATCTAGAGAGTATCAGTTACAGCCAAACTAATGACTGCCTCAAGGGGGGAAAGATTGTTCCATTGGGTCAAATAAAGGTGAAAATAATAAAAGTAGCTTAAATGGAACATAAACAGCCCATATGACAAATAGATGATTCATAGTCTGCATGTGGAATTTCACAATTTAGATTTGCCTTTATTTAAAAGAAATATCAAAATGGGAATCTCATCATGTTTTAGAAAAGAAAGTTGAAAGCATATGCTTAATTTGTCCTATTTGGGGGTTATAGTTAAGACCATCAACAAAATATTTATTTTTATCTAGACTCAAGCTGTTAGCATGTGTTGTAAACAAATGTGAATTTTTATGTAAATGCTGCATCTAAAAATCAAAGTCAGGACAACATGCTAATGAAGCTGCTTTCCATGAGAATTTCGTTCTTCAGAAATTAGAAAATGTGTCTTTTAAGTTCTTGTCTTAAGTACAAAGGATTGAATTCATCTTTTAGCTATAGTTATATTAAAATAGAATACCAAACTAAATTAATCTGATTCTAATTTACTGAGATTATTCATAGATCTAAATCCTAAAGGTCATTTAATTCAGCATACTGATCTAAAATAAAACCTAGTACAAAAGTCACATCTCATAATCTGATTTGTATCTGTCAATAGTAAGAAGTATTCAGATCAAGTACTTTAAGTCATTTGCTTGACTGTTTAGTTGGATTATTTTTGTAATGTGCTGCTGCTGCTGAGAATAATGATAGCAGTTAAGACGTTAGTAGCAGTTTAAATGCTGTTTTACATTTCAATATTAGCCACTAAATTGATTAATAATAGAGTTAAGAAAGCAAAGAAGCTAGTTGTCAGGCCAGCCTCCTTCAGCAACCAAGAAAGAAACCACTCAACTCCATTTTGTAGAATTAAGAGTACTTTTACTGGTTATGAAAAGATAGCAGCGAAGTAAAGCAAAGTCTGAAGCAGAAGCGCGCGAAATCATACATATCAATATATGTCCAACCCCCTCTCCCAACAACCCCCATCTCATTGTCCAATCTGCAAATCCCGCAGGTATCATGTGGGTTGCATCTCCAAGAAGCACCATCAGGTTGGTATGCAGGATGGTTGGCCTTGACCAACTCAAAACCCCAACCATCAACATGCGCAGTAGATGGTGAGAACAAAATTCCCTTTTCAATATCTCTCCTGTACCAATTAATCCCCTCCCAAATACCATGTCCCCCTCACCATTTCAATGGCAGCCAAAAGTGAGTAACGAAGCAGAGGCTGACACTAGTTCTGTATATAGTACCTAGCTAATTTATGACATTCACTAAACAAAGTATATTAAATAATAACTAGCAGTCAAAATTACTTTTCAAAAAAGTAAGCAAATTTATGTAGAATCTGAATGACAGATGCAAGCATTCTCCTTGGTAGGAAGAGACAACCTCGATGTTCAGAAACCCTGAATACAGATGGAAGGTGATATGTCACAAAGAACTCTTGTCATGAGCTTTCCAACTTGTCAGATTTTTTTTTTGTCTTGCTGCCATTGGAAGTAGAATCTTGGTTCTACTATTTAATCTTTTCAGTGGTGGTTTATTGTAGCAGTTTAATCTTGTTTGCAGTAGTTCAGAAAAGAGAAGCAAAGATATATTTAGAGCTGCCTTTGGAAGCTGTTGTGTTTCTGTTGATATTGTTCAATTACATCTAGATCAAAATATTTAAGAAAAATAATTGTAAAAAAATCCCTTGTTGTAGCTATTACTTTAACATGAGATTATTAAATTTTAAAATACAGAAGAATTATATAATATTACTTATAGCATGGGTTAATTTTTTATTTAATTAGGCAGAACTGAGACTAGGCACATGGGTAAAATGTATTAGAAATCGTTTTTTCAATCCTGTCTATTTTAATTTTAATATAGTATGGGAAAATATATAGACATATGTTTTGTCTCCAATTTATTATTTTATACTTTTAATTTGACAGTTTTATTATGAAAGTAACTTTAATTTTTTGTGCATTATCTGAGTGAGGCAAAAAAAAATTAATATCATAGTTTTGAGTTCTGACTGTGAAGTACAATAGAATCTAAAACTGGAGGAACTTCCTGTGGTGTTGGAGGTGAGGAAAGCGATCCTGCTCCAAGCTCTCCCTGTCGGAAGGCTCAAATCTGAGCCATAGCCCCCCTAGAGGGGGGTGAAGTAAAAAGGGACCACCTTGAAGGTCGAGGAGAGCTGTATCTCTCCTCCCTGACTTGGAAAGTCCCCTCATCTGAAAATGAGCAGTAGCAGTCAAAATGGCTGCCATGAAGCAGGAACCAGTCAGAATACCCAAGAAAGTGCTGAGCGTAGAGACCTGTGAACAGAGATTGTGTTGCTGGGTGAGATGATTCTTTTTTCTTTAAAATTATCCCAAGGATAAGAAAAAAAATTACCCTAAAGAAGAGACTCTAAATTGATTCTGCTAGCAGCAAAAATACCATTTTTACAGAGATTTATGTTGAAAAGTCAGTTGAGAGCATCATCTACTGCTGGAAGGAAAAATGACTCCTAGACTCCTAGAAACTTACAGAGATCCTAGGAAAGTAGAATAAAAGACTAAAAAAATACAGCGTATGTTAGATCGGGTGAACGGATGAGGCAGACTCAGGCTTCAGTAACAATAGCACTTTATTAAGTGACAACTATGTACAATATAGCAAAGGTTCTGTCTGGCCGCAGCCCTTTTATAGGGAGCTGTCAGATCCTTCAACCAATCAGATTTGAATACTGTTCATGGCAGAACAGAGGATCTTGATGGAAACTACTATACTGATTTTTATTTATTTATTCGAATTTATATCCCGCCCTTCTCCATGGAGGACCCAGGGCGGCTGATTCTCAATATGTAACACCCCTCCTCTCTTAGTTGGGTTTGTCCAGTTTATGACATAGTCACACAGGTAGCCGGGCTTTCTGGTGGCTCGCCAAGACCTGTAGAGTTCAGTTGGCGCTGGATCTTCAGTCAGGTCAGATGAACCTGTTGTGTCTCTAGCTTTGCCTGGGGGAAGCTCCTGGAACTTTCCACAGGGTACGGCTGGAGTTTCTGGAGCCAGTTCGCTCGGAACTCGCTACAGCCCTGCAACTTCCTCAAATAAGTATCCCGGTACTTTCGGGCTTGAGGATTCTGTGGAAGGAGTGAATTCGTGCTCCTTTTGGGTAGGGCTTTGGCTAATTCGTGTAGGAGTTACCTCTAGTTGTCTAAGCTTGGATTGGGAGAGGTGGCCACGGGGTTGGTCAATGTGCCACCTCCAAGTTCGACCATCCTTGAGCTCCAATTGATACGAGCGAGGTCCGGTAATGCCTGTTACTGTGGCAGGAATCCAGAGGGCTCCCCCCCTGCATAGTTGTGGGCATAAACTCTATCTCCTATGCTAAAGTGTCTAAGTTTGCCCATCGAATCTGGGGGCGTTACAGCAGAGTAGTTTGGGTGTAGCCAGTTTAAGGGCAATCTTAGCCGGCGACCCATTAGAAGCTCGGAAGGGTTTCTCCCGATGGTGGCACTTGGCGTGCTGCATGAGGAGAAATTGATCAACCCATGATTGCCAATTTCCTGGCCCCATCCTAGATAGGGCTTCTTTAGCGGATTACACCATTCTCTCCGCCTGTCCATTACTGGCTGGATGGAATGGAGCGACCAGGGCATGCCTGATTCCCTGCGCTGCTAAAAAGGTCTTGAATTGCATGACCATAAATTGGGGCCAATTTACCTTTTTGGAGACCAAGACATTGGGCAGGGCATGAGTGGAGAAATGTCTCCATAGTGCCTTGATGACCACTTCTGCTGTGGTAGTAGCCATGAGGATTATCTGTATCCAATTCGAGTAGGCATCCACAACTACCATGAATATTTGGCCCTGAGCTGGGTCAGCAAAGTCAATGTGCACCCTAGACCATGGTGCTTGAGATCACTCCCACTCCTTAGTGGGCGCCTCTAGGGGAGTGGGTCTGAACTCCTGTCATGGTGTGCAGGTAGCCACCCATTCCTCAATCTCCCTATCCATGTTAGGCCACCACACATAACTCCTGGCCAAAGATTTCATCCAGACAATTCCCCGATGCCCAACATGCAAACTTCTAATTCTACAACTCACAGTTTGATCAGAACAACGACCCGGTCCCCCCACAGTAAACAACCATTTACAACAGACAGCCCGTCCCTTTTAGCAAAAAACACTCTGGCCCAACCTGGCCCTTGGGCCATTCCCTCCACACCCATTTCAAGACCTGTAAGAGTCTGGTATTTTGCTGAGTGGTGGGCAACTTCGCTGGAGGGGACAGGACCAGCCTCAAGGCAGTCTATGAGCAGGAGTCTCCAAGATCGGGTCAGCAAGCAATTCTGGTAGAGGGCACTGGCTGAGGACGTCAGCATGCCCCAAAGTGGTGCCAGGCCGATGAATGAGGTGGTAGCTGGTCCTGAGTCATTCATGGTGACAGGAAACAGGGGTAGGCCAGCCCCCAGCCAACAAACCCAAACGCGGTTTATCACAGAAAGAAATCACAGCCATACAAATACTCATGGAACCGTTTTACACCAGCTACTGCAGCCAGAGCCTCACAGTCCAGTTGGCTGTAGTTCCGCTTTGACGTCATGGCTCCACTGCAGAACTAGAGTTTGTAGGGATTCTGGAACATAGAGTTTCGTCCCCTTCCATGCAAGGTCATCTCTTTTCGTCAAAATGTGTTGGTTGTTTTGGAATCAGGGGTCTGCTAGCAGTTCAGTTTCGAGTCTCGTGGTTAGGTTGCTTGCAGATTGGCCTTGCCAGTCACGGTGTTGCCACCTGGTGATTACTTGGGCAGCTGTTTGAGTAGAAGGAATAATAGCATCCACTACATGCTCCCGTTCGTATTTGTACTGAGGCGTACAGGAGAGGGTGTCAGCTAGAAAATTCCTCCCACCTGGAATGTGCTTTAAGACAAAATCAAAACGGTTGAGGTATTGAGCCCATCGGACTTGCTTGGGTGATAGTTTCCGTGGGGTCCTATGTGCTTCCAGATTTTTTTTTTTTTAATTGCAAAAGTTTTATTCAGACAAGTTTTCCCCCCTTTTACCCCCCCGACATATAATATAAAATCACATACAAAAAGTATACCCCTCACCTCCCCCCATCTTAAAATAAAGTTCTCATTCAAATATTGAGTATTATACCCCCGACCAACATGATATAAATTTAGTATAAAATACATCAATCTCTCCCTGACACCCTTTCTAAGTTAATTCAGCATCATAACATGACCATATCCCATTATACCCATCTCTATATTGCTTATCCACTTATATTTCCCCACCCTCCACCCTAACCCACCCCCACCTCCCAGTCAATCCCACCCCCCCTGAGTTCCGCTGTACACCACTTTAAACATTCCAAACATCCCAGATATTGTTTAATCTATTCACCTATCAATCCAAACATTCCTACCTAAAAGCTACATGGTATTTCCCAGTCTGATATTTATTCTGTATATAATTAATCCATTTTGCCCATTCCTGCGTGTAGCTCTCCTGCTTCTGGTCTTTTAGGAAAGCTGAGAGTTTTGCCATTTCCGCAAACCCCGCCACTTTTTGAATCCATTGAGCAATTGTCGGTACAAAATCTTTCTTCCAATGTTGAGCAATCAACAACCTAGCTGCTGTAACCATATACAAAAACAATTTTGTTTCCCCTTTACGAAAATCCTTAGTTATGCCCAATAGAAACATTTGCGGGGTAAATTCTAATCTTTTCTTAAATACGTTTTGCATAACCCACCATATTTTTATCCAAAAAGCTTTGACCTTATTGCAAGTCCACCATACATGGAAGAAAGTAGCATCTAAACACCCGCATCTCCAGCATTTAGGTTGAAAATTAGGATACATACATGATAATTTCTTAGGATCCAAATACCATCTATAAAACATTTTATAAAAATTCTCCCTTAAACTTTGTGACTGTGTAAATTTAATATTTTGAACCCATATTTTTTCCCACGTATCCAACATAACGGGTTCATCAAAATTCTGAGCCCATTTAATCATACAATCCTTGACCAACTCGCTTTCTGAATCCCTTTCTAACAGTACATTATATATTCTTTTAACATGTTTTGGGCCAGTCTCTTTTATCTGCTTGATCAACTCCACTTCTTTCTCCATAAAACCAATCCTGCGATCTTCTTTCCATCTCTTCTGTAACTGTGTGTAGTGTAACCAATTTAAAGTAATTCCTGCCTCCAACAGTTGTTCCAAAGTTTTCATCTGCCATTCGCCCCTGTCAAAAGTAAGCACATCTTTATATAAACACCCCCCGAGTGACTTAGTATTTGTAATCCACATGGTGTCTGCAAGATCCAACCAAAGCGGTATTTTATAATCCCAATTAGGCCGGTGCTTCCTCCAAATTCTCATCAGGGCACTTCGGAGAACATGATTGTTAAATACTTTATCCACCTTTTCTTCATAGAACAGATATGCATGCCAACCCAACACAAGATCATGACCTTCTATATTCAATAGTTCAGATTTTGTTTTCCCAAACCAATCTGCCACGCACGTCAATGCCGCCGCTTCATAATACAATCGGAGGTTTGGGAGTCTAAGGCCACCTCTTTCACGAGTATCTTGCATAATCTTCATCTTTACTCTCGGCTTTTTCTCCTTCCAAACAAATTTATTTAATGTTGCTTGCCAATCTGACAAGATTTTATCTGATTTAAGCACCGGTATCATCTGAAATAAAAAAATGAATCTAGGTAGAATATTCATTTTAATTGCTGAAATCCTTCCAAGCAGAGATAGTTGTAGCTTATTCCAAGCTTGAAGATCCTTCTGTATCTGTTGCCACAACACTTCATAATTATTTGAAAAAAGTTTTGTATTTATTTCTGCAATTTGTATTCCTAAATATTTAACTTTAGAAACTATTTCAAAACCTGCCAAGCTTTCAAGTGACTTCCTCTGAGTCTCTGACATATTTTTAACCATCATTTTCGTTTTGCCTTGATTCAGTTTAAACCCAGACACCACACCAAATTCTACTATGATATTTTTCATCTGAATTACTGAGTTCATAGGATGTGAGAGGGTAACAACCAGATCATCGGCAAATGCCCTAGTTCTGTATTCTTTTTGCCTAATAATTATACCACTTAAAGTGTTAGAGTCCCGAATTGTATTCAACAAGACTTCCAGGGTTAAGATAAATAACAATGGAGATAATGGGCACCCTTGTCTTGTACCTTTTTGTATTTCAAAAGTTGTAGTCAAACTTCCATTAATAATAAGTTGTGCATATTGCTGCTGATAAATTGCACCAATCGCTTGTCTCATTCGTGGTCCCATATCCATCTTTTCCAAAGTCTTGGTTAGAAAGTTCCAGTTCACTCGATCGAAGGCCTTCTCCGCGTCCAAAAAGACCAGCACTGCAGAGATCTGCTTATTCTTATCAAGATAGTCAATTAAATCTATAATTTGTCTTACATTCTCCTTCATATGTCTCCCTTCAATAAATCCTGCTTGGTCATAGTGAATAACCTCTTGGATAACTGGCATCAATCTGTTGGCAAGTACTTTAGCATATATTTTATAATCCGTATTTAGAAGAGATATCGGTCTGTAATCCTCTGGTTTCTTAGGGCCGTCTTTGTCCTTAGGTATCAATGATATAAAAGCCGCTTCCCATGAAGAAGGTATTTTACCCCCTTGCTGTATATTACAAAATAACTGTGTAAGATATTCAATCATTTCCAATTGTAAAGTTTTATAGTAGACTGCGGTCAATCCATCAGTCCCTGGAGCCTTGGCTAGTTTAAGTTGATTTATAGCTAAAGCAATCTCCTCTGCAGTTATCAAACATTCCAGATTTGCCTTTTGGAGCACATTTATTTTGGTCACCCTTTTTCCTTCCAGAAAGTCATCTATTGAGTTACTCTGTATATTATCCTGTAAATATAACTTGGTGTAATAATCCACAAATGATTTTTTAATCGAGTCCTGTTGATATACCGTTTTCCCTCCATATTCAATTCTGTCAATAATTCTATTATTCGTATTTTTTCTCAAGGTGTAGGCCAACCACCTACCAGGTTTATTCGCATTAGCAAAAGTGTTATGTTTAGCAAATTGTACGTTGGTTGCTGTTTGTTCTGATATAAGCATTTGAAATTGATCTTTCAACAGCTTTATCGCCATTTGGAGTGAAACATCTTCTGGATTTACTATAAGTAACTGCTCCTTGTTTTTAATTTCGTTTTCCAATTCCGTTCTTTTTTTCTGCCTACTTTGTTTATGTTTAAAATTCATATGTATCAAAACCCCCCGCATATAAGCTTTACTCGCATCCCATACTATTTCAATAGGGGTACCTTTATTCATATTAAAACTAAAAAATTCCTTCATATGTTTTTTAAGTTCTTCAATATTTTTTTCATATCTAAATAAATTTTCATTTACTCTCCATGACCTTCTTGACTTCTTCCCTAGATCGATCTCTAACCACACCGGGCTATGATCAGTTAGTGTCCTGGGGAATATCTTAGTTTTCTTAGCTTTAGGAAGTAAATCCGGTGTTAACAAAAAAAAATCAATCCTTGAAAAAGATTTGTGCCTTTCTGAGTAAAAAGAAAAGTCCATCTCTTTTGGGTGTTGTATCCTCCAAACATCTTTTAACTCCAAATCATTTTTAAGATCAAAAAAACCCCGTGGTAATTGGGTGGAGACTTTAGTCATTGTTCTCTTGTCTATCCTTAGAGAGATCACACCATTCCAATCTCCCATAATTAAAACACTCTTAAAATTCCAATCCAAAATTTTCAAGTGAAGCATCCTGTAAAAGCTTTCTTGTTGTTGGTTAGGTGCATATATTCCTACCAGCAAGATAGGACCAAAATCTGTATCAAGTTCAATTGCTATAAATCTACCACTGTCATCCGCCTCTATAATTTTAGCTGAAAATCTTTTGTTAATATATATTACCACACCATTTTTCTTTACTAAACTGGAGGCTGCATAAAATGTTCCCAATCTTGGGCTCATTAAATACTTCTGATCTTGCAGCCTGATATGAGTTTCTAGAAGGCAGACCACATCATTATTAAATTGCTTCAAGTAATTAAATATTTTTCTCCTTTTTTGTGGAGAGTTCAATCCATTCACATTCCAGGATAATAGTTTAAACATCTTTAGGCCTAGTCTGAAACATTGAGAACATTTGCTGAAGATCTCTCTTCACCAGACTAGTCTTCGGCTCTGCTCCTCCCACAGCTTCAGTTTCCTTCTTGTCTTTGCCTTGGTTCCTCTTGGTACCTTGTCCTTGTGGCTGCCCCTGCTTCTGAGAATCCAGCAATTGTCTAGTCGTAGATCTAGTAACACGTTGTTCCACAGGCTCAAGTAATGGCATTTCAATAAATGTCTTAGACGGTTCCTCCAAAGAGGAACTTAGAGGGAGCCGAGAAGAATCCAATTGAGATCCACCTGTAGCACCCTGGGCTTCTCTCTCTTTTTGCGTCTGCAATATCTGTTCTTCTGTCTCTTTCTCAAATAACCTCTGCTCCAAAGCTTCCAGGTCTGCTGGTGTAGGTGTAGATGTACGTGGGGGCGCTGCAGTTGCCATCAGTATTCCATGGTAAAATTCTCTTGCCTTGTCTATAGTGTTCAAACGATACCTCACCCCTTCATATCTAAATATAACACCCATTGGTGCGTCCCACCTAAACGGTATCTCTCTTTTCTTCAACTCCACTACCAAAAATCCAAAATCCCTTCTGAATTTTAACATTGCCGGAGGCAACTCCTTGAAGACACTAATCCGATGTTCGTCTACATGAATAGAGGAGTAGTAAGACTTCTGTACAATATCATTTCTGTAATTTCTCTCAGTAAAATATATCACAACATCTCTTGGCAATTGTCTTTGTAAAGCTATACGTGAGTTTACTCTGTAGATTTTATCCATCTTATCAGAAATTTCATCAGGAGCAACTCTTAATAATTTAGCTAAAGCATCGGCACAAGCTTTTCTTAAATCTTCTTTAGGTTTTTCTCTGAGGCCCCTCAGCCTAATAGCATACTCCATGGAACGAAATTGTATCATAATAATCTCGTTATCTATCCTGCGCATGTTCCCTTCCATCTCCACAAATTTCAGGTCCGTTTCCTTTGCTTTGGCTTCCACACCTAGGGCCAGGTCTTCAATTTTGTTGTCAATTTTAATCATAATTTCAGACAGACCCTTAGCCACAGCTTGCATATTTTTATCCGATTGTTCAAATTTATCCTGAACCATTCTCTTAATCTCTTTATTCTCATTAGCCAAAAAGCTCATTAATTCTTTAAAATCCTGAGGAGTTACTGCACCAGCTTGTTCCGTTGCCATGTTGTTAAACTTTCCCAAAGAGAATTCTCTTCAAAATGTCAAAATTAGACAATAAATCATGTAATGCGTTTAACGTTATAGCTCTGCTCCCCCTTCGCCTCGAACTCCAGAGGTTACACAGAGACTACAATCCACAAGTCAGTTAACAGTTAATAGTTTAGCTTTCGTTTCGTCTCATCTGGTAATTAACGCCATCTTGGTTCCTTCATTCTAAAAGCTGTGTCTGAAATCTACTATTTTCTGGTGAAATCACCAAGTTTAATTACTTGCGTTTGCGATGAGATGCCAAGAAATTTCCTTTGAAGTACGAAGTATCTTGGAATGTAGATATAAAGGTAAAAGCAGTTTGCTTTGTCGTGCTAATTAGCACGAGCTCCTCACCCTCCTGGAGAAGATCGCAGCCTATGAAGGGTGGGGCCTCTCCTTACTCGCTCCACAGAGGAAACTAACCCTCTGGGGGCTTCGCAAGTGGGCCCCTCCCTGGCAGCAAAAACTCCCTCGCAAGTTCCTTGAGAACTTGGAGTTCAGAGACGCTTTGATGGTATAAAAAACGCCTCCACGGGGGGGGTGGGATGGCAGGCTTGAAAAAAACCTGCCAGCAGCAACTGCAACCGGAAGCGGAACTCCTTCCAGATTTTTATGGTCGGTCCAGACTTCGAACAGTTTCTTGTTCCTTTCCAACAGGTGTCTCCAGGTTAGCAGTGTCCATCTCACTGCGAAAGCCTCATTTTCCCATGGAGCCCATCGTCTCTCTTTGTCTGTGAGCTTGCAGGAGGTGTAGGCGCAGGGTTATAAGTTTTTCTTTGGTGATTCTTTGGAGTAGCACTGCTCCCACTGCCATGTCGCTGCCATCTGCCTGGATCACGAGCAGGTTCCTTTGCAAATATTCCTTTTAGTGTTTTGAATGCCTCTTGGCAGGTTAGGTCCCATTGTAGGGGTTGTCTTGGATGAGGTTTCATTCCTGGGCTCCCTGTTTTCAGGAGGTCTCAGGGGTTTGGCAATCTTTGCAAAGGAGGGGATGAATTGCCTGAAGAAGTTTGCAAATCCTATGAAGCTTTGTAGCTGTCTGCAGGTGCGAGGGGAATGCCAACTTAGGACAGCTTGCACTTTCGCTGGGTCCATCTCTATTCTCTCATTTGACACTCGGTAACCCAAGTAGTCTAACTGTGCAGGGTGGTATTCACATTTTGATACCTTGACGTACAGGTTGGCTGTCAGAAGTTTGGCGGACCAGGGATACGTGGTCGTCCATGGTCTCTGTGTAGATAAGGATGTCATCTAGGTAGATGAGGACCCCGTTGTAGAGGTGCTCATCCAGCACCTTGTTTATTAACTGCATGAATACCGCTGAGGTCCCCTGCAGCCCAAAAGGCATCACTTTGAATTGGAAGCTCCCAAGGGGGCAGCCCTCAATCCCTCCCCCACCAGCAAGCACGCTGGAATTCCCCCAAGTGAACCCACAAGAACAACTGGAAACCACATCTGACAAAACAGAGGCTGAACTTATTCCGATGGAATATGAAGACGTCGCAGAAGTATTCAGCGAGGCCAAGTGGGATGTTCTATCTCTCCACTGGGAGAGAGACTGTACCATCGAAATCATCCCCAGAGCAAAATTACCCACGCCCAAACTGTACGCCATGACGCCCCAGGAAATGCAAGAGATGCGCAAATACATGGACAAAACCTAGCAAGGGGGTTCATTGAGCCAGGTTCGCTGCACCAGTCCTCTTCAAAGAGAAAAAAGACAGAACTATGAGGCTGTGTGTGCACTTTCGAGGGATAAATGCCATGTGCGTACACAACCTATACCCCCTCTCATGAAAGATATGCTGTCTCACTTGGCCAAGAGAAAAGTCTTCACCAAATTAGATCTCAGAGAAGAATACTACCGGGTACGTATCAAAGAGGGAGATGAGTGCAAAACAGCGTTCAACTGCCCCCTAGCGAGCTTCCAAAGCCGTTGTAAAGCCGTTTCACGGCCAAAAAGGAGCCGTCGCTGGGCGGGAAGCCCAGTGAACAGAGGGGGAAATTTCCAGCCCCGTTCAGACCCTGAAAGCTGAAGGTGAGGCTGAAGACATCCCCCAGTGCCAGCGCGCTAAGAGGGCGATAACATGGCGCCCCAGAGTCGTTGACAGCTGCGGAAGGAAAGATCGCGATCCCAGTTCTGACTAACTCTTTCTTTTTGCTGATGTTGATTTGAGAGGACACTGAGATTTACTGCTTAAGGTTCCCAAATTGTTGATAAAGTGAAGCCAACTTTCAAACGAGTGGCAGGAAATTCGGTGGGGCAGACTGGAGGATTTGTATGACTACAATCAACTCTCAGACCAAAAACCCTTGGAATTCTGCTAATTTAAAATCTTTGGATATCTGAAACTGACATTTAACGGTGACCAAATACCTGAATTACGTGTGATTTGATACTTTAGACACTTCTCCTTTGACAATTTTTTCTTTTTCTTACTATTCCTTTTTTCCCCTTTTTGATAGTTTTGAGTTCCGCTTGATTGTGACAGCTCTTTCTGCTTCCTGCTTACCCTTTAGCTTTTTATCCTGATATTAGGCTGCCATCTAGTGGTTGAAAGCAGAACCACAAATATAAAATAACTGTATTCAGCTGTCATAAACCAATAACTATTGAAGTAACTGTGATTATATTATAGAGTTAGACTGCTAGATTTTATAACTTGGGAAATTAGGGAAATTAATTGAATAATTTAAATTTAATTATTGGGATAATTGATTAATTGTTTACTATTATTAACTAATATTATTGCGATTTGTAATCATATATTATCTGGTTTAACTTAATAATTAGATAAATTTGATAAATTAGATAAATCAGTTTACCTAAGTGAGGGATTAAACCCAAACTACTATTGGCGACAATGACTACTACTACAACTGTTAAAAGGAATATACCAACTATATCTAGCTGGGCATCCTCTTCCTCCCCAGCGACAACTAAGAAAGTTGCAGAAGATCTTCTGGCAGTAGGCAAACCACCAGCTATGTCTCAAGCTCTACAAGATACTCTACAAGGGATCCAAGATGCTTTAGCTAAAAATCAAGAGACAACAGCTAAAGGACTAGAAAATTGGGCAGAAAAGGTGGATACACTAACGATGGAGACACGGCAGATCCACAACAAATTTGAAGAAATCCATGCACACCTAGTAAACCACGAAGAAAGACTGCAAACAGTGGAAGAGAACATGACAAAGACAGAACATAAAATAGAACGCAATGAAAACCGGCATCTTATGACGGAAAAAAAGATGCAGGATGAGATCTTATTCTTGGAAATGGACCGTTCCAGATACTATATACGGGTTCAAAATGTGATAGACGATAATCAAGAAAAAATAGAAGAGGTGATGGAGGAAATTATAGCAGAATTGACCGCTCGGAAGCAACTAGATACATTGATGAAGTATTCCGCATATATACATCATACGCTCGACGTCACAAGCTCCCTCGGGAGGTACACGTAAAATTAACTAAGAAATCTATACGAGAGGAAATTCTTAAGAAATCTAGAGATCAAACTTATACATATAAAGGGAATAAACTCATAATTCTACCTCAAATACCAAGAAATGTAAGAGAATGCAGGAGGAAATATGACTTTTTTACCACACGCCTCAGGAAACAGGGAATACGATACAGATGGCGCCTCCCGGAAGGTTTAACATTCACATGGCAAGATCAGCACATTAAGTTAGCTTCCTTCCAAGAGGCGCATGATTTTTTAAAACAACAACACTCTCTAAATGATCCGGAAAGTGAGGAAGAAGGTGAAAGAACCAAAAGTGAAGAAGACCTAACAATGGAGAAGATGACAAGAAATCCTAACGGTCGAGAGGTGAGGACAGTAGAGGAAGAAAAAACATCAAATGGAAAGACACCACACCACCAGATTGAAACAAGATCAAAGATGCAGAAAGCTACAAGTAGATAAAAATGGAAAAGAAGAACTTTGCCTCTGCTCTGTTAATATTAATGGGTTAAATAATCCGTCTAAGAAAAAGAAAATTTGGCTAAATTTACAAAAAGAAAAATATGATATATGTCTCCAAGAAGTTCACATAAGGAAAAGGCAACTTAGAGTTTTGACTTGTCCAAAATTGGGGAAACTCTACGCATCCCTGGCCGACCAAAAGAAGAGAGGTGTGATTGTCTATGATAAAAGAAACTTAGTATCAAAACAAATATATGCAGATAATGAGGGCAGCATCTTACTATTGGAAATAAAAATTGGACCAAAGATGGCCCTCCTAGCCAATATCTATGCACCAAATGTAAATCAAAGGCAATTTTATTAAAAAAACTATTAGACAAATTAAACCAATTAAACTATGACCACATTTATGTAGTAGGTGATTTCAATGCAATTGCGGATATAGAGAAAGATTATAAGCCAGGATCTAAGCTCCCAAGATACAAATTGAAACGGAAAAAAGTACTCCCCCAAACATGGGGTGATCTGAGGGACCAGCTAGGATTAAGGGATGTATGGCGGGACTTGCACCCATTTGAGAAGCAATTTACATATTATTCCCCCAGACATAAATCATGGTCCAGAATAGATATGGCTTGGGCATCGACAGTAGCGGCTGAGGAGATCAAATCTCTGGAAATTGGGCCGAATACTTGGGCAGACCACCATCCGTTACTAATGAAATGGGCAATTGTACAGGTTAGGACAAGATGGTCTATGAGAACCAATCTCATGAAAGATGATAAATTTGTAAAAATGACCCAAAATGAGCTCCAATACTTTTTTCTTGAAAATAAAAGACAGGACACATCATTACAGAATATATGGGACACGGCTAAGGCAGTAATAAGGGGAGTAGCAATAAAATATACAGCTAGACAATGGAAATTAGAGAAAGAAAAAAGAATGGAATTAATAATAGCACTACAAAATCAAGAGAAGGAAGCCCAGAAAGACCCACAAAATATAAAGGTAAGAGAAAAAATTACTTTTTTGAGACATAAAATCTCCCTATTAGACCAGAACCAATTAGCAGAAAAAATAAAGAAATGTAGGCAATCCCACTTTGAACATGCAAACAAATCGGATCGGATCCTGCCACATACATCCGCACGGCCGATTCGCTCCCACAGAGAGGGACTTCTCCGGGTGCCGTCCACTAGACTCTGTCAGCGGGCGACGCCCAGGGGAAGGGCTCTCTCTGTGGTGGGCCCAGCCCTCTGGAACGACCTTCCCCCCAACATTAGCACGACCACAGACCTCCGCTCCTTCCGTCTAAAATTAAAAACACATCTTTTCTGCTTGGCCGGCCTAGGGTAGTCTCTCTTCTATAGGGTTTTAATATATTAATTTATGGGGAATCTTAGTATTTTAATGGGGAATTTTTAGCACAGGAATATCGTTTAATCTGTTTTTAAATATGTTTGTATATTTATTGTTTTTTATCCTCCCTGTGCACCGCTCCGAGTCCCTATGGGGAGAGGGAGCGGTCTACAAATTAAAATTTATTATTATTATTATTAAAATTGGAAGATGGTTGACATACAGGTTAAGAAAAGAAACAGAAACAAGAAAAATAGAATCTCTCCAAGATAATAATGGGAAAATAGCAAACACTATGGAACACAAACTAAAAATAGCACAAGACTTCTTTAGCTCACTCTATGCAGATGAGACACAACAAAATGAAAAGATTAACTCTTACCTTACCAAACAACACCTTGGAGTATTTTCAGACATACATAAAAACACATTAAATACAGAAATAACAACTGAAGAGATAGAAAACGCAATTAAGAAACAGGCAAGTGGGAAAACCCCAGGTCCAGATGGAATACCGGGAGAACTGTATAAAAGTGTTTGGGAGATTTTGGTCCCACAAATGAAAGATTTATTTAATGAAACTCTGGAAAAAGGGAAAATACCCCAATCATGGACCGAGGCTTATATCTCTCTAATCCCCAAACCTGATTCGGACCTAACCCAAATTAAAAATTATAGACCTATATCACTCTTAAATGTTGACTACAAAATATTTGCGACAATTCTGGCCGAAAGATTGAAACCATTTCTATCTGACTATATCCATCAAGACCAAAATGGTTTTTTACCAGGCAGGTACTTAAGAGATAATGTACGGACAATAATTAATTGTTTAGAATATTATGAGGCTCACCCAAATAAAGAAATGAGTATGATTTTCCTAGATGCACAAAAAGCCTTTGATAGGGTTAACTGGAAGTTCATCACACAACAACTACAAATTATGAAATTCTGCCCTAAATTCACTAACGCAGTCCAGGCCATTTATACAATACAATCGGCAAGTTTGCTACTTAATAAGGCCGTTTCAGACCGGATTCCAATATGTAGAGGTACTAGACAAGGATGCCCGCTATCGCCCCTTTTATTTATTTTGACGCTGGAACCCCTCCTAAATATAGTTAGACTAGAGAAAAGTATTAGTCAGAGGGGAAGAATACAAAATCCAGGCATTTGCCGACGATCTGGTTTTTGTGTTAGAAGAACCCCTGACCTCAGGACCAAAACTAATTACAACAATAGAAGAATATGGAGAGGTGGCCGGTTTAAAAATTAATAAACAAAAAACTAAAATGCTAGCTAAAAATATGACAGGACAACAAAAGGAACAGATACAGAAACTATTGGGAATTGAAATTGTTAAAAAAAGTCAAATATTTGGGAATCTGGCTAACCAATAGATGTTCTGCGATCAAAGAATTAAACTATAACAAACTAACAAACGAAATGACTAAGGAACTTAAAAAATGGAACAAAATCCCACTATCACTGTTAGGGAGGATAGCTGCCATAAAAGCTTATATCTTCCCAAAGTGGATATACCTGTTCCAAATGGCTCCTGTAAAGTTAAATAAAGAATTTTTCCAAAAGTTAGATCACATTACATTGAAATTTGTCTGGCAGGGGAAAAAATCTCGTATAAAAAAGAAAATGCTTCAAGAACACAAATTGAGAGGAGGTTTGGGACTTCCAAACTGGGAACTCTACTATCATGCTTCGATTTTAATTTGGGTCAAGGATTGGGTCACCCTAATAAGAGGATGGATATTAACAATTGAAGGTTATGATTTGCTTCAGGGCTGGCACTCATCCCTTTGGCCCAAAAATAACAGACAACCCAAAAGTTTTACCACCCATCACACTAGGGCAACCCTCTTTATGACATGGCGGAGAATCAAACAACAACTGTACACCCAAATCCCAAGATGGTTAGCCCCAATCAAAGCAGTAACCTATCCAACTGTTCACAGCCCAAAAAGAAATCTAACATATGGAGACTTGATAGACGAAGGGGGTAACATCAGAACGTGGATAGATTGTGGGACACTCCAACGAAATTTATCTCTAAGGTTTACAAACTGTTACTGCAGAGACATATTGGTGAAGAAATAATCAAAGGTGCCATGATTGCCTGGGGGAGGAACATTGGAAGAAACATTAAATTAGAAGAATGGCAAACAATTTGGGGGAAAACCATGAAAATGACCCTGTCTTCCTCCTTTAAGGAAAACGCATACAAAATGCTTTACAGGTGGTATCTACCACCAGCCCGAATTGCACATATGTTTCCAAATTCCTCAGACAGATGCTGGAAATGTAAAATGGCCAGGGGTATGTTTTTTCATCAATGGTGGACCTGCCCAACTATTATTCATATTTGGGAAAAAATACAAGTCTGGCTCCTGGAAATAATAGGTACCAACTTCCCCCTTAAACCTGAATTATATCTCTTAGGCATTAAGCCAAACGAAATCCAAAAACAAGATTGGTACCTTTTCACTCACATTATAACAGCGACTAGGATGGCCATAGCACAACATTGGAAAAATACCAACCCACCAACAGAGGGTTTAATTATATCAAAAATTTTCAATTGCACAGAATCCGATAAGCTAACGTATATTCTAAAAGACAAGTCAAACTCAATTTATGCCCAATCCTGGGAAAAATGGTATATATGGTACAATAAGAGATTAACGGATATCAAAGAAACTAATGAGATAAAACTATGGTGAAATATATACGAGGAACAAACAAGATAATGGTGAACCTGAGACAATTTTATAGATATATATGTAAACATCCAAATACAATTGTAAATAATAATTGATGTTAGATTGGGACAAACATATCTTTATAAATTAGGGGAGTAGCTACACTCCCGGTATGTCCCTTCCCCCCCTCTTTTCTTTCTCTCTTCCTTTCTTTTTCTTTTTTTCCTTTTTTTCTCTCTACCTATGTATGTTTTTCCCACTACCCCTATCCTATAATTGTTAAGTGTTTGTTTTTTATATTGATATTAATAAAGACTATTTTTCCAAAAAAAAAAAAAAAAGAAATGTTTGCAAAGGAGCCGCTATTTTAGCATCCTGACCCCGAGCAACCTTTTGTGATCCAGGCAGATGCCAGCAATGTGGCAATGGGAGCGGTGCTACTCCAAAGGAACAACCAAGGGAACTTACAACCCTGCCCCTACACTTCCCACAAGCTCATAGACACAGAGAGACGGTGGGCTGCGTGGGAAAAGGAGGCTTTCGGAGTGAGATGGGCACTGCTAACCTGGAGACATCTTTTGGAAGGGAGCCAGAAACTGTTCAAAGTCTGGACCGACCATAAAAATCTGGAAGCACTTAGGACCTCACAGAAACTACCCAACAGCCATTATTCCTTCTACTCAAACAGCTGCCCAAGCAGCCACTAGGCGGCAACTCCATGACCAGCGAAGACAACCAGCAAGCGACCTAACCACAAGACTCAAAGCTGAACTGCTAGCAGACCCCTGGTTCCAAAACAACCAACACATCTTGATGAAAAGAGATGACCTTGAATGGAAGGGGATGTTCCAGAATCCATACGTATCTTAGTTCTCCAGAGGAGCCACACGCCAAACCAGCAGGCCACTTTGTAAAGACTTTACACTTAGCCCGGAGGCAATTCTGGTGGCCTGGCATGAAGAAAGATGTGGATAGTTAGGTGAACAGTTGCACCATCTGCTCCACAATGAAGAGATGACCGGAAAATCCCCCAGACTGCTGCAAACAGTGGCAGAGCCAACAAGGCCGTGGGAGGAGATTGCAATGGACTTTATAGTAGAGTTGCCAAAAAGTGGGGGAAACAGAGTGATTTGGACTGTAATAGACCTGTTCTCCAAGCAAGCACACTTCATACCCTATAGCGGTCTACCCTCGGCTCACAAGCTGGCTAAACTCTTTGTGAAGCATATCTACCGACTGCATGGAGTACTTCCAAGAATCATCTCAGACAGAGGGGTCCAGTTCACGGCTAACTTTTGGAGGGAGTTCCTGCGGTCCATTGGGTCATCTCAGGGTCTTAGTTCAGCTTTTCATCCGAGCACTAATGGGGCAGCACAGAGACTGAATGCCATGATAGAGCAGTATCTGAGGTGCTACGTGAACTATCAGCAGTCTAATTGGGTAAACCTTTTATCTTTTGCTGAGGTCGCATACAATAATGCTGTTCACAGTAGCACAGGACTCACGCCGTTCAAAGTAGTGACCAGCATGGACTTCGTCCCAATGCCTGAGTATCCAAGGGATCCCCACTCCTCAGTCAGCTTGACTGATTGGATGTCGATGCTGAAAGCAACCTGGGAAAATGTCAAAAAGGCACTGCCTAAAGCGGCACAAACCTATAAGAAACAGGCAGATAAACACCGGTGCTCCGCAATGGCCATTCTGGGTAGGAGGAGAAGGTTTACCTCTCCACAAAATACTTGAGATTAAATCTGCCTAGCAAGAAACTGGGCCTGAAATTTGTGGGACCATTCCCCATAGTAAAGGTCATCAACCCAGTCACAGTGCAATTGAAACTGCCTCGATTGCTGGGGAAGATACACCAATCGTTTCATAGCAGCCTTTTGAAACCTGTGATCGGATCCACCCTTCGACCGATACCCCAGGCACCCCCCAGGCCCTATGGTCATAGGGGGCCAAACCCATTATGAAGTTCAATGAATCCTTGATTCGAGGTGGCACAGGAGACAACTCCAGAGGCATCGTGGGTGAAACATAGAAACACCCAGGCTGATCGCCTTATAGCAAAATTCCATGCAGAAAGCCCAAGAAAGCCTGCGGGAGGAACGCATCCCTAAGTTATGCACCTGTACTCAAATTGTTTTGTTTCCCATAGGTTGCTTTCGGGAAGTGAGGAGAGCCGGATGTCAGCTTACAAAACATCACCATGACTACTATCAAGCTGCCATAGAGAAAAGAGGATTCCAAGCATTCCTGTGGTCAGAATAGAATCTCAAGCTGGCCTGTGAAAGCTCATGTATAGATTCAATTACACTGCTAATTGGCTAACGTGATTTATAACGCAGAGGGGAGGGGGCACAGGGGGTAAAGTTCAGACACCATTAAATGATTTTCAGTTTTGGCTCCACAGAAGCAATGCCAGAATGTTGATCCTAATAAATGATTGGATTTCTTTTGAACTTTGTTTCGAGGCTCATAAATTTGTTAGGTTTTCTTCTGGAATCTTCACAGCTGGTCTCAGAGTCTTCTGTGGTGCTGTGGTTCCCTGCCAGCTGGGTGGTTTCAGGTCAGGTTGACATCTCTCTTGTGTGTCCGGTTTCTTTGTCATGTCATTGGCGCGCAGCTCGTTGTCGACTTTTGTTGCTACTCAGAACCGCTCAGAGAGTTGATTTGGGATGTCGCAGTATGCAGTTACCTGAACAATTTCCTTGTCCAGGCTTGTTCTGAAAAAAATGCAGCAGCAGCCGCTCTGGTAAAGGGAGTACCCTTCCTATGACCCTCTTTGATGGCGCGGCCCCTCTGCTTTAGGTTGCTACGTTCCTCTTCCGAATATGGGTCCTCCTCTCCCCCTCCCCAATCCTGGCCTCTAGCAGTTGCAGAAAGTCATCTATGTCTTGCAGTTGTGGAGGACTGCTAGCCATTCTCTTGCTTCTCCCTCTAAACCCTCTGCTATGGTATTCACCATGGCTCTGGAGGATGGGTAGAGGTGCCCAGAGCATTCTAGGTGGATATTAGCTGAATCAAGGAATAAGGCTAGCTGGTCTGAGTCTCCGTCAAACTTTCCCCTGAATTGGGGTGGGTCATTCAGCACTACTCCAACCTTTTGTTGGCCTCTGTATGGTTGTGCCTGATATGGCTGGCTGTCTTCCTCTCCTCTAGTTCAGAGGGAGGGAGGGGTTGTCCCACTCTGGGCAGCCTGCCTGCTGTGTGGGATCAGATATCTCTCCCCTCTCTTTTGGGCGGCATGATGGACCCTCATCAGTCCGCAACTTGGGCGTCCTCCCGGACTCTTGGCTGTCTTTGGATGACCATTTGACAGCCGTAGCCAGGGGGGCTTTTTATTAGGTTCACCTGATACGCCAGTTGCGCCCCTTTCTGGATTGTGACGCCCTACGCATGGTCACTCAAGCCCTTGTCATCTTTCGCCTGGACTACTGTAACGCTCTCTACATGAGGCTGCCCTTGAGATGCACCCGGAGGCTCCAGTTAGTACAGAATGCGGCCGCGCGGGGGATTCTGGGAACCTCAAGATACTCCCATGTAACACTTCTCCTGCGCGAGCTGCACTGGCAGCCTGTGGCCTTCCGGGTGCGCTTCAAGGTACTAGTGACCATCTTCAAAGTGCTCCATGGCATGGGACTTGGTTACTTGCAGGACCGCCTCCTACCACACACCTCCAGTTGACCTGTCCACTCCCACAGGGAGGGCCTCCTTAGGGTGCCGTCCGCCAGACAATGCCGGCTGGCGACTCCCAGGGGAAGAGCCTTCTCTGTGGCAGACCCCGCCCTCTGGAATGACCTGTCCCCCGACCTCCGTACAATCACGGACCTTCGCCTCTTTCGTTGGGCATTAAAAACATACTTCTTTCATGCGGCCAGCCTGGCATAGCTGTTATGGCTGATCTTAGTCTGGGTTTTAATTATGTCTTTTAGCACGGGTTTATAAAATTCGATTTAATTCATTTTTAATTATTTTGATTGTATTTTTTATTTTATTATTTTTATTATCCCTGTGCACCACCCTGAGTCCTGTCAGGGAGAGAGGGCGGTATAGAAATACAATAAATAAATAAATAAACCTAATTAATTTACGATCCTCAAGACAAAGTTCAAAACATATCCCATCATTTTTTAGGATCAACATTCTGGCTTGAGCTCCGGTGGAGCCAAAACTGCTTTCACTTCACTGCGTTTGAACTTTACCCCTGTATCCCCTCCTTCTGTCATGCATCATAACTCATATTCTCCAACTAGGTTGCAGAAGTCTGCACTGGCCAAAGGCATGCATGGAATTTCTCCCCCCTTGCCAGCCTGATAATAGTCATGGCAACACTTTAGAAGTTGACAATGACCCTGTGTCAATCTCCATGGAGCATGGAGACCCCTCAAGGAGGATTGTGAGTTTCAGCTTTTTGGCCTGCATTGTGCAGTCTTGACTAATTATGGTCTAGAAAGTTGCTCCGGTGTCTGCCTCCAGCTGCTTTGGTCGCAGCTGCCATGCCCCTCGTCTCAGTGGTTTCGGGCGTACAAGTTAGCTTCATCCAGGACGATCTGAAGTTTTAGGTTGGTTTTGGCAAGCAACCTCCTCTGTAAACTAATGTTCTGAACACCACATATAATGCGATCTAGTAAAAGTTTGTCTAAGTCTCTGAATTCGCAGTAGGCCACAGCCTTTCAAAGAGCTGCAACATACTGGTTGATTGTTTCGCCTTCCTTCTGGTTGCGGAGGTTGAATTCATGTCCCTGCACGTATTTATACAGTCTGGGAGCGTAGTATGTCCACAGCCTCTTTTGTAGGACTGACCAAGTGACTGAATGGAGTGCCGTTGGGTCAGACCAATCTTTCGCCATCTCAAACACCTCTGGTTCGCAGTAACTCATGAACATTGTTTTTTTTCCAGCATTCGGACAAGCGCAGGAGGTCGTTGACTTCAAGAAAGCAATTGAACCTCATCATGTAGGAGTCCCAATGCTCGGTGGCTGGGTTGTACAGAGCTGGTGGGGCGTGCGTAGTCATCTTGTTTTGGCAAACAGATTTGAATTTCCTACTTTAAGATGGCTCTTCATTGCCGCGCTTCACTCCGGGCTGGATTGACTTGCTAGATTTTTTCTGCTCTGTATCAGAGTAGACTCACAGAACTTGGAAAATAGTTAACAGAGTATTGAGTAATTGCTGGGATTGATCTCTCTGGGAAATTGATTTTGTTCTGAAAAAATGGAGAGTGAGTAAAATAAATATCAGCTGGAAAGAAGGCAATGTGGGAATTGGAGAGGAGAGTCTTATTTATCAAAGCATACTCCCAGGATCTTGGACTCCCTGGGTGTTGGATTTGATTGAGGCGTGATTGTTTACCCTGCGTTTATTGTCATCATGGCTGAAGTTGAAGAAACAGCGCTGGGAATGTTATAAGCTAGAGAGGCAGAAATAAAATTAGACGGGAAATATTAAAACATCAATTGCTTATGGAATGAATAAAAATAATAGAAGTTTACAGGTGTTAGGTATTTTTCTTTCAATGTATATTTTAACAATAAACAAGACTACCTAATTAGATTAATGTGATAGAGAAAATCAATAATGTGAATGTGAATTGGATCAACATGAATTATATCTAGTTAAATCTGTTTATACTGTTATTGTGAATTGGATTAAAGTGGAAAAATGGATAAGAATTGAAATACTAAAGAGGAAATGTATAAATAATATAATGAGGATTATATAAACTTGATAAATGTGATAAATATTAATAACGTTAGTGTAAACTAGATCAATATAAATGAAAATTAAATCTGTTCATATATAACAGAATCGTTTAGATAGAACAAGAAAGATATAGAGGAAGAAAGAAATAAAGATGAGGAGTTAGGCATTTTTTGAATATATATGTTTGAATAATATAATAAACCTACACCCCAAAATACAATTCACTATGGAAATAGAAGCTAATAACCAACTTCCCTTTCTGGACGTCCTAATCTACAAAAAAACCAATGGCTCCTTAGGACACACCATCTACCAGAAAAAAAAACACACCAACCGCTACCTAAACGCACAATCCCATAACCACCCTGCACAGATCAACTCTGTAGCCAAGACCCTCATCTCCAGAACCAAATGCCTAGCCAACAAAGACCACCTGAAAACTGAATTACACACTCTCACAAGCATATTAATCTCCAACGGATTCCAAAGAAAAACAATTACCACCCTAATCCAAAAGGAGACACCCCCAAAACCAAGACAAAGAACAGGACAATGGCATCGCCCTCCTCCCTTACATCAAAGGCATCACAGATAAAATCAGCAAAATTCTCCACAAGCACAATATCAAGACAGCCGTCAACATTGACCAAAAAATAGCCAACATCCTAAGAAACCCCAAAGACAAGATCCAGCTAGAAAACTAAGGAGTCTACCAAATACCATGCAAAATCTGCCCTGCAACATACATAGGACAAACTTATAGGAGAATAATTGCACACATCGCAGAACACAAGAACGCAGTAAGAAAAAAAGAAACAGCTTCCTCCCTATACCAGCACCTTAAAGCTACAGGACATGAAATTGATTTTGAAGGAACCAAATTAATCTCCAGAACTGAATAGTTCAACAAGAGAATAATTATGGAAGCCATCAAAATAGAGAAATCTCCATAACATGAACAAAAATGATGATACCTCCTCTGTACTAGACATCTGGAAACCAGCACTAGCCAACAAATGAGCCCCACCCACCACCCAGGCCATTACAATACAAAAGAACAATGAACATGCAGCCAGCAACAATCAGCACCAATCTATCAATCATGATACAACTACACAGCCAATCAACCCACTCAGAGCAACAAAGCCAGCACTCCACACTCCCCCACCAAGATTTATAGAAAGATGGTAGCTCCATAGCCAAAAACGCCAGCCTGAAGATGGTGAGTGAGACTTCACCGAACCGTTGCCAAGACATTCTCATTCTTACACGGGAAAAGACCCGAATACAACAAGACCAGCATATATATATGTGTGTATATGTATATGTATATGTATGTTTTTAGGAGAAGGGCGGGGTATAAATTTAATAAAATAAATAAATAAATAAATAAATAAATGTTAGGTTTTGAGCTGTAATACTTGTAATGTAATACTTACCTGGTTTGAATCCCAGTAAGGGTATTGCTAGCTGATGAGAGCTAAGTAGCTCGAAATAGATCTATCCTAGTTTCCCTCGTTTATTTATTTATCAGCTCAAAACCTAACACACATGTAAAAAAAGACACAACAAAACTAATAGCTTTCTGTCTAGATGGTTTCAGGTGATGAGCCGAAAGGCAAAAAAGGAATATGCTTCCTCCCTTAATTGAGGCTTACCAGGGTAAAGTCTATATCATGTCCTGTGGCTTTGAGGCAAACCAACAGAAGAATAAAGGCACGCATTGAAGAACACAAAAACTCAGTCAGAAAGGAGGAACCAACTTCTTCCCTGGTCCAACACCTCAAAGCCACAGGACATGATATAGACTTTAAAAAGACCAGAACTATTGCCAAAATTGAACACTTTAACAACAGAATAATCAGAGAAGCTATTGAGATAGAAAAACGGCCACACAGCATGAATAAACGAGATGATACCTCCCGCCTACCAGCCATTTGGAAACCCGCCCTCACTGACAAACGAGTCCCTAACACAAAGAATACCAGACCCACACTCACGAAAACCACACAGGATGTCACTATCACACATCCACGCAAAAAGCAAGCCCAAACCCACACCGATGATGACCACAAACCAGAAGCCCGACCACAAACCAGAAGCCAGACCACAGCTGCATTATTAGCCGCTTTAAACCCCTCCAATCCATACATGAAGCAAACTGATGCCCACCACGGAGACGTGGCACGACCACAAACGCGAAGCCAAACCACAGTAACGCAGCTCACCAGCTCAAATCCCTCTGCAACTCGGACTAACACAAGCACAACCAGGCCCCCACCCAAACAGAACACACCCCCATCCAATCAGAGCACAGCCAAACTCCCATCCAATCAGAGCACAGCTAAACCCCCTACCAATCAGAACACACCTCCACCCAATCAGAATGCAGCCAAGCTCCCACCCAATCAGGTCACACCCCCACTGGCAGTTAAAAAGAGGAACCGGCTGAGATCTCACATTGCTCCTGGAAGCACCAAGCCGGAAGCACCAGCCTGAAGATGATGAATGAGACTTCATCGAAACGTCGTGAAGATACTTCCAATTCTACGCAGGAGAAAACCCAAACAACCAAAGACCTACATAGATAGATAGATAGATAGATAGATAGATAGATAGATAGATAGATAGATAGATAGATAGATAGATAGATAGATAGATAGATAGATAGATAGATAGATAGATAGATAGATAGATAGATAGATGATAGATAGATAGATAGATAGAGAGATAGAGAGATAGAGAGATAATTGTTTCCACAACTTCCTGTAAGGGCCCCAATTAAAGGAGGAGACATGCTGTTTCCCTCTCTGCCTCTCATAAAAACGAACACATATCTAAAAAATATTACACAACGTAACTAAAAAATGGTTCTTTGTCTAGATGGTCTCTGGTGATGAGCCGACAGGCAGAGAGGGAAACAGCATGTCTCCTCCTTTAATTGGGGCCCTTACAGGAAGTTGTGGAAACAATTATCTATACTAAATACTCCTGGATTAGCTGATGAAACAGGGTAGAACCGATTAGGCTGGAGTACTAGGCTTCTGCCTTGGATTCATTACAGCCCCGGTTCGAATCCCAGTGGGGTGTGGCCAACTGATGAGAGCTAATAAGCTCGAAATAGATCTATCTTGGTCTCTCAAATTTAAATTTATTGATCAGCTCATAAAAACGAACATATGTATGTATGTATGTATGTATGTATGTTAGATTTTTTTAAGGGCTGAAAATAAAGAGACCAGGATGGATCCATTTCAGGCTTATTAGCCTTCTTCAGCTGGCCATATTCCTTCTAAAAATCTAACACATATCTAAAAAATGTCACACAGCAGTAATCTAATTTGGTTCTCTGGATGACTCTGGGTTGAGTCGAAGGGCAGAGAGGGATGACGTTGAGTCTCCTCCCCTTAAAGGGACCTCTTCACAGGAGCTGTGATAATTATTCTTCATATATATATATATATATATATATATATATATATATATATATATATATATATATATATATATATATATATATATATATATATATATATATATATATATATATATGTATGTAATTGTTTCACAACAACCTGTTATTAGGCCCCAATTAAGGGAGGACACATACTGTTTCCTTTCCTGCTTTTCGGCTCATCACCAGAGACAATCTAGACAGCAAGCCAAGAATTACGTTGTGTAATTTTTTAGATATGTGTGTTAGTTTTATGATTATATATGTGTGTGTGTGTGTTAGTTTTTATGAGCTGATCAATAAATTAAATTAGAGAGAGACCAGGATAGATCTATTTCGAGCTTATTAGCTCTCATCAGTTGGCCACACCTCAAGCTCGAAATAGCTTGAAATAGATCTATCTATCTATCTAAGCTCGAAATAGATATATCCTGGTCTCTCTCTAATTTAATTTATTGATCAGCTCATAAAAACTAACACACATATCTAAAAAATCACACAATGTAATTCCTGGCTTGCTGTCTAGATGATCTCTGGTGATGAGTCGAAAGGCAGGAAAGGAAACAGTATGTCTCCTCCCTTAATTGGGGCCTAATAACAGGTTGTTGAGAAACAATTACATATATACATACATACATACATTATATATATATATATATATATATATATATATATATATATATATATATATATATATATATATATATATATATATATATATATATATATGAAGAATAATTATCACAGCTCCTGTGAAGAGGTCCCTTTAAGGGGAGGAGACTCAACGTCATCCCTCTCTGCCCTTCGACTCAACCCAGAGTCATCCAGACAGAAAACCAAATTAGATTACTGCTGTGTGACATTTTTTAGATGTGTGTTAGATTTTTAAGGGCTGATCCATCCATATATATATCCATCGCGGGGAGGCGGAACCGGATATTCCTATATGGTTCCGCCCCAGGCTTCTGATGGACCCGGTAAGGTTCCAAAGGGAGCTTGGGCCAATTCCTGTGGACTTGCCCCGCGACTCGACTGAGGACCTAGTGGCTGCATGGTTAAGTGCGGCCATGAGGGCCTTGGACCGAGTCGCGCCCGAGCGGCCTCTCTTGCGGCGACGATCCACCCGGGCTCCTTGGTTCACCGAGGAGCTTAGGGAGATGAAGCGCCACAAGAGACGCCTAGAGAGCAGATGGAGATCCTCTCGCTCCGAAGCCGACCGAACACTAGTGAGAACCTACATTAGGACTTACCTGGTGGCGATAAGAGTGGCCAAACGTGAGTATTGTGCCACTCTTATTGCATCCGCAGATAACCGCCCTGCCGCCCTGTTTGGGGTGACCCGCTCCCTCCTTCAACAGAGGCCGCGGGAAGCCCCTCTACAGGGTCGAGCAGAGGAATTTGGGATTTATCTGCAGGAGAAAATCACTCGGATTCGGAGCGAGCTGCCCTCCATCGACAGTGGTCCAGCTGAGCGGTCCGAGGTTGCTCTTGAGACACCATCTTGGGAGGAGTTTGATTTTGTTACTACCGAGGATATGGACAAGTTGTCAAAGAGACTTAGGGCTACCACATGTTTATTGGACCCGTGTCCCTCCTGGCTTGTACTGGCATCCTGGGAGACGACACGAGGCTGGCTCCAGGGCATTGTCAACGCATCTTTGAGTGAGGGGTCCTTGCCTGCCGTCTTGAAAGAGGCGGTAGTAAGGCCCCTCCTCAAGAAGCCGTCCCTGGATCCAGCATTACTAGAGAACTATTGTCCCGTCTCCAACCTTCACTTTTTAGTGAAGGTTGTTGAGAGTGTGGTGGCCCAACAGTTTCCGCGACACTTGGAGGAAGTTGATTATCTAGACCCGCGCCAGTCCGGCTTCCGACCCAGGCATAGCACCGAGACGGCATTGGTCGCGTTGGTTGATGATCTCTGGAGGGCGCGGGATAGAGGATATTCCTCTATCCTAGTCCTATTAGACCTCTCAGCGGCTTTTGATACCATCGACCATGGTATCCTATTGCGCCGACTGGGGGGGTTGGGGCTGGGAGGCACCGTTCTACGGTGGTTCTCTTCCTACCTCTCTGGTCGGTCGCAATATGTGTTGGCAGGGGGGCAGAGGTCGGCCTCGAGGCCCCTCGTATGTGGTGTACCTCAAGGGTCGGTCCTCTCGCCCCTACTGTTCAACACATACATGAAGCCGCTGGGTGAGATCATCCGTGGTTTTGGGGTGGGATATCATCTGTACGCTGATGATACTCAGTTGTACATATCCACCCCAGACCACCCCAACGATGCCGTCGAGGTCATGTCCCGGTGTTTGGAGGCCGTACGGATCTGGATGGGTAGTAACAAACTCAGGCTCAACCCGTCCAAGACTGAGTGGCTGTGGCTTCCGGCACCCCGGTTCAGCCAGATTATTCCAACTCTGGCCATTGGGGGTGAAACACCGGCCCCCGTGGAGAGGGCGCGCAATTTGGGTGTCCTCCTGGATTCCCGGCTGTCCATGGAGGACCATGTGGCGGCCGTGGCCAGGGGGGCTTTCCATCAGGTACGCCTGATGCGCCAATTGCGGCCCTTACTGGACCGGGCTGCCCTTCGCACAGTCACTCAGGCCCTCGTGACCTCTCGACTCGACTACTGTAATGCTCTCTACATGGGGCTTCCCTTGAGGTGCACTCGAAAGCTGCAGTTAGTCCAGAATGCAGCCGCGCGGGTGATTACGGGAGCGCCTAGACACTCCCATATAACACCTATCCTGCGCGAGCTGCACTGGCTTCCTGTGGTCTTTCGGGTGCGCTTCAAGGTTCTGACGACCATCTTTAAAGCGCTCCATGGCTCGGGGCCTAGTTATATGCGAGACCGCCTCCTGCCCCATACATCCCTCAGACCAATACGTTCCCACAGAGAGGGCCTCCTCAGGGTGCCGTCGGCCGGACAATGCCGACTGGCGACACCCAGGGGGAGAGCCTTCTCTGTGGCAGGTCCAGCCCTTTGGAACGACTTACCCCCTGAACTTCGCACCATCTCTGACCTCCGCCTCTTCCGCAAGTGTCTTAAGACACATTTGTTCCATCTAGCCGGCCTAGCGTAGCCTCCTATACTGACTTTTAGATAGTTTTTAAATTTGGGGATTTTAATCTGGTTTTAGCACAGGTTCTATTGAATTAGTTTTTTAAATTTTATATGATGTTTTGTATGTATTTTAATTTTCCTGTGCGCCGCCCTGGGTCCGTTTGGAGAAGGGCGGGGTATAAATTGAATAAATATAAATATAAATATATATGTTAGATTTTTAAGGGCTGAAAATAAAGAGACCAGGATGGATCCATTTCAGGCTTATTAGCCTTCTTCAGCTGGCCATACTCCTTCTGCTGGGATTTGAACCGGCACTTTCCAGCATATGAGGCAAGCCTTTCTATGCCTTGAGCTATCCGGTTTCCCTGATTACATCAGCCATTTACAGGACTCTTATTAATGAGAGAATATTTTTCACAGCTCCTGTTCAGGGCCCCTTTAAGGGAGGAGACTTAACATCATCCCTCTCTGCCCTTCGACTCAACCCAGAGATCATCCAGACAGAGAACCAATTAGATTACTGTGGTTACTGTGTTAGATTTTTAAGGGCTGAAAATAAAGAGACCAGGATGGATCCATTTCAGGCTTATTAGCCTTCTTCTTTCCCTCTCTGCCTTTCGGCTCATCACCAGAGACCATCTAGACAGAGAACCATGAGTTACGTTGTGTAAAATTTTTTTAGATATGTGTGTTAGTTTTACGAGCATGGTAAAATTTACATGGGAAAATTTACACAACGTAACTCATGGTTCTCTGTCTAGATGGTCTCTGGTGATGAGCCGAAAGGCAGAGAGGGAAACAGTATGTCTCCTCCCTTAATGGGGCCCTAACAGGAAGTTGTGAAAAAACAATTATCTATACTAAATACTCCTGTCTTAGCTGATGCAATGGGTAGAGCCGGTTAGGCTGTATTGCTAGGCTTCTGCCTTGGATGCATTGGAGCCCCGGTTTGAATCCCAGTGGGGTGTGGCCAACTAATGAGAGCTAATAAGCTCGAAATAGATCTATTGTCAACATCCTGATGTTGCCATGGACCTTATCTGTTTGCCTTAACGAACTGAAAATTCTTGACATTCCTGTGGCAGGAAAGGAATCTCAGCACAGCCTGTGACTGCCCATGCATGCAATTATTTTCAATGCTAATTGGAGAACGTAATTTATGACAAGCAGAGGGGAGGGGGCATAAGGGGGTAAAGTGCAGAAGCCATCCAATTATTGCCAGTCCTGGCTGCAACCGAGGCTCGCCATGATGTTATATTCAATAAACGGACATTGCTTTGAACTTTTACGTGAGGCCATGAATCATTTGAAGTTTCTCTTGGGAGCTTGACAGACAGCCAGGACTTTTAAAAGAAATCTATCAAGATTTCCGGGCTACCTGAGTCCCGCCTCCCCCAGGCAATGCCTGATAAAGAGGAAGGAGATCAGGCCATGGCAGAAAAAAGCCTCATTTCAGCTGGAGGCCAGCCAACCCCCCTGAACAGCGGAGCTGCAGACATCCAGCCTGTAAAACCTTTCCCAGCAACAGAAGCAAGAAAAGATAAGTACTGGATATGGGACTGGGAACAAGCTAGAAGGCCCCGGCCCCAGATGGGATCCCTGGAGGGTGCAGTAGAGAAACTGAGGGAGGATTTTGATCAATCCACCCTTCATGACGAGAGGCCAGCCTGCCATCCGGAAGAGAGAGGAGGCATATCTGATCCTGCTGAGGGGAGGAGATGCATGCTGGAGCGCAGCCCCAGAAGCAAGCATGCTGGCAAGAGCAGGCAACTCCCTCCCTCTCCCCCTCCTAGAGCTGAAGAAGATGACCGGCCGTATCAGGCACGGGCATACAGGGGCCAGGAGGAAAACAGAGGAGGGAGGGAACTAAACGATCCACCCCGATTCAGGGGAAAGTTTGATGGTGATTCAGACCAACTAGCTCTATTCCTTGATTCAGCTGATATCCACTTAGAACACTATGGGTACCTCTACCCATCCCCCAGAACCATAATGAATGCCATTGCAGAGGGCTTCGAGGGGGAAGCAAAAGAATGGCTAGCAGCCCTCTATAAGCGAAGAGCTCCCCAACTGCAAGACATAGATGACTTCCTGGAAGTGCTAGAGGCCAGGTTTGAAGAGGGGGAGGAGGACCCATATGCAGAGGAGGAACTCAGCAACCTAAAGCAAAGAGGCCGCCCCATCAAAGAGCACATCCGTGAATTCAGGAGGATAGTTGGAAGACTACCCCCCCTACCAGAACGGTTGCTGGTGCATTTTTTCAGAATAAGCCTGAATAAACGTATTGCCCAAGTAACTGCATATCGTGACATCCCAAACCAACTCTCTGAGTGGTTCCGAGTGGCAACAAAAGTCGACAGTGGGCTACGTGCCAACGACACAAGGAAGGAACCAGACACAAAGGAGAGGGGTCAACCTAATCTGAAACCATCCCGCCAAAAGAAAGAAATGGCACCACAGCGAGACCTGAGACCAGCCCTCCCTCGAAGTTCCATGAGGTGTTACAGATGCGGGGGGATGGGCCACATGGTAGCTGCATGCCCAACCCCAGTCCCGAAACTAAGGCTGGACCTACCACCCAGGGCCCGACAAGAACAAGGGCCCCGACGGGCCATCAACACATCCAGGAGGGCTCTTCAAGCTGCAGGGATCTCCTCCCTCCCAGGCAAAAGCAGTGAAACCCCAGGCAATGATGACCAGTCAATTGAACCCTATGACAGCGAGGACGAGGGAGAAAATGACCCAATGGTGAGCGAATCAATTTACCCTTTCCTTTTTCCAATACGCCTCACAACCCCGAAAACGGGAAAACAGGAGGATTTTCAAGCCCTTGTAGATTCAGGCTGCACTAGGTGCTTGATCAACTTAACCACAGTTCAGAAACTGGGGATCAGAGCAAAAAGACTGAACCACCCGATTCGGTTCGAGCAGGTTGACGGTTCCCTAATGGGAGGAGCCTATGCCACTCACCTAACTGAACCAGTGAGACTAGAATTGGCAGATCACTGGGAAATAATTCGATTCATAATAGCCCCCAAAATGACAGAGGCAGTCATACTTGGACTTTCCTGGCTAGACAAGTGGGGACCGACCATCTGGTGGCAAGGGGGCACCCGCAGGCTTAGGATATCACCTGGCCCTCAACCCCTCCCTCACGAGCAAGCAAAAATACCACTCACATTGGGAGCCCCACAAGAGAGACCACAAGAACAACTGGCAACCACATCTGACAAAACCCCAGAGGCTGAACTGATTCCAGTGGAATACCAGGACCTTGCAGGAGTGTTCAGTGAGACAGAATGCGACATCCTGCCCCCCCACCGCAAAACAGATTGTGCCATTAAAATCATCCTTGGGACAAAACTACCCAAACCCAAGCTGTATGCCATGACGCCTCGAGAAATGCAAGAAATGCGTGAATACATAGATAAAAACCTAGCAAGAGGGTTCATCGAGCCAGCCAAGCCACGGATTGCGGCACCAGTCCTTTTCAAAGAGAAAAAAGATGGAACTATGCGCCTGGTCGTAGACTTTCGAGGGATAAATGGGGTGTGCGTACACAACCTATACCCGCTTCCCCTCATGAAAGATATGCTGTCTCACTTGGCCAAGGGAAAAGTCTTTACCAAATTAGACCTCAGAGAAGCATACTACCGAATACGGATCAGGGAAGGAGATGAATGGAAAACAGCATTCAACTGCCCTTTAGGAAGTTTCCAATTCAAAGTGATGCCTTTTGGATTACAGGGAGCCCCAGCAGTGTTCATGCAGTTAATAAACGAGGTGCTGCATGAGCACCTCTACAAGGGGGTTCTTGTCTTTCTAGATGACATCCTTATTTACACTGAGACGGTCGATGACCACATACCCCTGGTTCGCCAAGTACTGGAAAAACTTCTGGCAGCCAACCTGTATGTCAAACTATCAAAATTTGAATTCCACCGTGAGCGACTAGACTATCTAGGCTACCGAATGTCAAATGAGGGAATAGAGATGGACCCAGCTAAAGTACAAGCTGTCCTAAGCTGGCAACCCCCTCGCACCCGCAGACAGCTACAAAGTTTCCTAGGGTTCGCAAACTTCTACAGGCAGTTCATTCCCTCCTTTGCGAAGATTGCCAAACCCCTGACAGACCTCCTGAAGACAGGAAGCCCAGGAATGAAACCTCATCCGGGACAACCCCTACAGTGGAGCCTAACCTGCCAGGAGGCATTCGAAACACTGAAAGAAATGTTTGCAAAGGAGCCGGTACTGAAGCATCCTGACCCTGAGAAACCTTTTGTGATCCAGGCAGACGCCAGCGACATGGCCGTAGGAGCAGTACTACTCCAAAGAAACAACCAAGGAAATTTACAACCCTGTGCCTATACCTCCCGCAAACTCACAGACACGGAGAGACGATGGGCCGCATGGGAAAAGGAGGCTTTTGCAGTGCGATGGGCACTACTAACCTGGAGACACCTGCTAGAAGGGAGCCAGAAACCGTTTGAAGTTTGGACCGACCACAAAAATCTGGAAGCTCTCAGAACCCCACGGAAACTATCACCCAAACAAGTCCGATGGGCTCAATACTTCAACCGTTTCGACTTCGTACTAAAGCACATTCCAGGGCAGAGGAACTTTCTAGCTGATGCCCTCTCCCGCATGCCTCAGTACAAATGCGAACGGGAGCACGTAGTGGACACCATTATTCCTTCTGCTCAACCAGCTGCCCAAGTAACCATCAGGCGGCAACACCGTGACCGACGGGGTCAAACCACAAGCGATCTAACCACAAGACTCAAAACTAAGCTGCTAACAGACCTTTGGTTCCAAAACAACCAACACATCTTGACAAAGAGGGATGACCTCGCCTGGAAGGGGACGAAACTCTACGTTCCAGAATCTCTACGTATCCTAGTTCTCCAAAGGAGCCACGACGCCAAATTGGCAGGCCATTTTGGGTTCCTAAAGACTTTACACCTAGCCCGGAGGCAATTCTGGTGGCCTGGAATGAAGAAAGATGTGGATAGCTATGTAAAAAGTTGCACAGTCTGTGCCACAATGAAACTACGACCAGGAAAACCCCCAGGACTACTGCAAACAGTGGCAGAACCAACGAGGCCATGGGAGGAGATTGCAATGGACTTTATAGTAGAGTTGCCAAAAAGTAGGGGAAACACAGTGATTTGGACTGTAATAGACCTGTTCTCCAAGCAGGCACACTTCATTCCCTGTAGCGGACTACCCTCGGCTCACAAGCTGGCTAAACTGTTTGTGAAGCATATCTACTGACTGCATGGAGTACCTCGAAGAATCATCTCAGACAGAGAGGTCCAGTTTACGGCTAAGTTTTGGAGGGAGTTCCTGCGGTCCATTGGATCATCTCAGGGTCTTAGTTCAGCTTTTCATCCGAGCACTAATGGGGCAGCAGAAAGACTGAACGCCATGATAGAGCAGTACCTGAGGTGCTACGTGAACTATCAGCAGTCTAATTGGGCAGACCTTTTATCTTTCGCTGAGGTTGCATACAATAATGCTGTTCACAGCAGCACAGGACTCACGCCGTTTAAAGTAGTGAGCGGCATGGATTTCATCCCAATGCCTGAGTATCCAAGAGACCCCCCCCCTCCTCAGTCAGCTTGACTGATTGGATATCGATGCTGAAAGCAGCTTGGGAAAATGTCAAGAAAGCTCTAGACAAAGCAACACAAACCTACAAGAAACAGGCAGATAAACACCGGGCTCCACAACGGCCGTTCCAGGTGGGAGAGAAGGTTTACCTCTCCACAAAATACTTGAGACTAAGACTGCCCAGCAAAAAACGGGCCAAAATTTGTGGGGCCATTCCCCATAATAAAGATCATCAACCCAGTCACAGTGATATTGAAACTGCCTCGATTGCTGGGGAAGACACACCAATCATTTCATAGTAGCCTTTTGAAACCTGTGATCGGTTCCACTCTGAGACCACTGCCCCGTGCGCCCCCAGGCCCTGTGGTCATAGGGGGCCAAACCCATTATGAAGTCCAATGAATTCTTGATTCGAGGTGGCACAGAAGGCAACTCCAATACCTAATCAAGTGGAAGGGTTATCCCCTATCGGAAGCATCATGGGTGAAACATAGAAACATCCAAGATGACCGCCTTGTAGCAAAATTCCATGCAGAAAACCCAAGCAAGCCAGGGGGGAGGGGGACGCATCCCTAAGTTATACACCTGCATTCAGATTGTTTTGTTTCCCATAGGTTGCTTTCGAAGTAAGGGGAGCCGGCTGTCAACATCCTGATGTTGCCATGGACCTTATCTGTTTGCCTTAACGAACTGAAAATTCTTGACATTCCTGTGGCAGGAAAGGAATCTCAGGACAGCCTGTGCCTGCGCATGCATGCAATTATTTTCAATGCTAATTGGAGAACGTAATTTATGACAAGCAGAGGGGAGGGGGCATAAGGGGGTAAAGTGCAGAAGCCATCCAATTATTGCCAGTCCTAGCTGCAACCGAGGCTCGCCATGATGTTATATTCAATAAACGGACATTGCTTTGAACTTTTACGTGAGCCCATGAATCATTTGAAGTTTCTCTTGGGAGCTTGACATCTATCTTGGTCTCTCAAATTAAAATTTATTGATCAGCTCATAAAACTAACACACATATCTTAAAAAATTTACACAATGTAACTCATGGTTCTCTGTCTAGATGGTCTCTGGTGATGAGCCAAAAGGCAGAGAGGGAAACAGTATGTCTCCTCCCTTAATGGGGCCCTAACAGGAAGTTGTGAAAAAACAATTATCTATCTATCTCTCTCTCTCTCTCTCTCTCTCTCTCTCTCTCTCTCTCTCTCTCTCTCTCTCTCTCTCTCTCTCTCTATATATATATATATATATATATATATATATATATATATATATATATATATATATATATATATATATATATGTGTGTGTGTGTGTGTGTAGGTCTTTGGTTGTTCGGGTTTTCTCCCGCGTAGAATTAGAAGTATCTTCACGACGTTTAGATGAAGTCTCATTCATCATCTTCAGGCTGGTGCTTCTGGCTTGGTGCTTCCAGGAGCAATGTGAGATCTCAGCCGGTTCCGCTTTTTAACTGCCAGTGGGGGTGTGACCTGATTGGGTGGGAGCTTGGCTGCATTCTGATTGGGTGGAGGTGTGTTCTGATTGGTAGGGGGCTTGGCTGTGCTCTGATTGGATGGGAGTTTGGCTGTGCTCTGATTGGATGGGGGCGTGTTCTGTTTGGGTGGGGGCCTGGTTGTGCTTGTGTTAGTCCGAGTTGCAGGGGGATTTGAGCTGGTGAGCTGTGTTACTGTTGTTTGGCTTCGCGTTTGTGGTCGTGCCACGTCTCCGTGGTGGGCATCAGTTTGCTTCATGTATGGATTGGAGGGGTTTAAAGCGGCTAATAATGCAGCTGTGGTCTGGCTTCTGGTTTGTGGTCGGGCTTCTGGTTTGTAGTCATCATCGGTGTGGGTTTGGGCTTGCTTTTTGCGTGGATGTGTGATAGTGACATCCTGTGTGGTTTTCGTGAGTATGGGTCTGGTATCATTCTTTGTGTTAGGGACTCATTTGTCAGTGAGGGCGGGTTTCCAAATGGCTGGTAGGCGGGAGGTATCATCTCGTTTATTCATGCTGTGTGGCCGTTTTTCTATCTCAATAGCTTCTCTGATTATTCTGTTGTTAAAGTGTTCAATTTTGGCAATAGTTCTGGTCTTTTTAAAGTCTATATCATGTCCTGTGGCTTTGAAGTGTTGGACCAGGGAAGAAGTTGGTTCCTCCTTTCTGACTGAATTTTTGTGTTCTTTAATGTGTGCCTTTATTCTTCTGTTGGTTTGTCCGATGTATGTGGTGGGGCAGGTGGGGCATGGGATTTCATATACTCCTTGATTTTGTAACTCTATTTTGTCTTTGAGGTTTCTTAGGATGGTGGATATTTTTTGGTTAGTGTAGAATGCTGTCTTGATGTTGTGTTTGTGGAGGATCTTGCTGATTCTGTCTGTGGTGCCTTTTATATATGGGAGGAGAGCTTTGCCGTTTTCTTGTTCATTGTCTTGGAATTTAGTGGGGTTTTCTTTTTGGATTAGGTTAGTGATCTTGTTTCTTTGGAATCCGTTGGATGTTAGTACGTTGGTGAGAGTGTGTAGTTCGGTTTTTAGGTGTTGTTCGTCAGCTAAGCGTTTTGTTCTGGAGATGAGTGTCTTGGCTACAGAGTTGATCTGTGCTGGGTGGTGGTGTGAGAGTGCGTGCAAATAGCGGTTTGTGTGTGTTTTCTTCTGGTGGATGGTGTGTCCTAGGGATCCATTGGATTTCTTATAGACTAAGACATCCAGGAAGGGGAGTTGGTTATTGGCTTCTGTTTCCATGTTCTGCTGAGGTGTGTGAGGAAGTTGTCCAGTTTATCTTTCCCGTGTGGCCAGATTATGAAGGTGTCGTCTACGTATCTGAGCCAGAGTTAGGGTTTGTGATCAGATTTTTCTAGAGCTTGGGTTTCAAAGTGTTCCCTGTAGAGGTTAGCAATGACAGGTGAGAGGGGTGATCCCATGGGTGCTCCTTCTATTTGTTTGTATTTTTGTCCGTTATAGATGAAGTATGTGTTGGATAGGCAGTGGTTGGTCAGATCTAGGATATGTTTGGGGGGGTTATATTTGTTTTGGATAGCTGTCAAGGCTTCTTTGATTGGTACTTGGGTGAAGAGGGATATTACATCGAAGCTCACGAGTAGGTCGCTGAGCTGTAAGTTTTGTTTCTTTATGATCTGTATGAACTGGAATGAGTTTTTTACGTGTGAGGTGATGGATTCTGCATAGGGCTGTAGTTGTTTGGCGAGAAATTTGGCTAGGTTTTGTAGAGGTGAGCCTATGGAGCTGACTATGGGTCTGAGTGGGGTTCCTTCTTTGTGTATCTTGGGGAGACCATAGAGCTTAGGGCATCTGGATGATTTTTCTCTGGGAATGATTCTTTGCTGGATCTCTTCGCTGATGGGGGAGGCTCCCACAGAGAGGGACTTCTCCGGGTGCCGTCCACTAGACTCTGTCAGCGGGCGACTCCCAGGGGAAGGGCTCTCTCTGTGGCGGGCCCGGCCCTCTGGAACGACCTTCCCCCCGATATCAGGATGACCACTGACCTCCGCTCCTTCCGTCTCAAGCTAAAAACACACTTCTTCTGTCTGGCCGGCCTAGGATAGTCTCTCTGTCTTTGGGGTTTTTAATGGGGTAGCACATTTTTAGCGAATTTTTAGCACAGGGTTGGTTTAATTGTTTTTTATGAAATGTATGTATTTTTTGACTGTTTTTATTCTGCCTGTGCACCGCCCCGGGTCCCTGTGGGGAGAGGGTGCGGTTTAAAAATAAAATTATTATTATTATTATTATTATTTTATTTTGGATCTAGTGGTTTTTTCTAAGTAGGTGGTGGGATCTGTGCTTAGGGGTTTGTAAGTGGAGTCTTGGAGTAGGTTGGTTAATTTGGTTTGGTAGTCAGATGTGTTCATAACCACCGTGGCGTTCCCCTTGTCTGCTGGTAGGATTATTATGCTAGTGTCTTCTTTTAGGTTAAGTAGTGCTGTCTGTTCCTCTTTGGGTAAGTTGCTTTTGGGTGGCTTGCTGGTGCAGAGGATGTTGGTGATTTCGAGTCTAATTCTGTTAGCATCATCGGGGTTGATTTTGGTCAGGCTGGTTTCAACTCCGCATATAATGATTTCAGTGGGGATGTGTTTGGGAGCGACTGCAAAGTTGAATCCTCTGGCAAGGACATTGGTTTCAGCTTTGGTGAGGATCCTATCTGAGATGTTATGCACTGTTTGTTTCATGTGTGGCTGTGAGGGGGGAGGGGTTTGTTTCTGGCGTTCTTTTAGTCTTCAGAGTTTATTGGTATGTGTGTCTGTCTTGAGGGTGGTCTGTGTTTCGGCTCTCCAGGTGGCGAGTTGTTTGGATTTGTCCCAAAGTGTGGGGTGGATCTTGTTGCTGAGTTTGAGGTGAAGTGTAAGGAGATCTTTGTTGATTCGGTCTAGATGGAATCTTTTTGTGTGAAGTTCATTTCTGATTAGGGCCAATTCTGTTCTTTTCAGGATGCGTTTGGTGGCTGCAGAGTTGGAATGGAATTTTAATTGGAAGCAACTGCTTCCAACTGGAAGCAACTGGAAGCAACGGAAGAAGAATTCCTACGCAACCTGCCGAGATCAAAATTTAACCCCCACATGCTTCCAATTAAAATTTTAGCTGATGAGAGCTAAAAAGCTCGAAATAGATCTATACTAGTCTCTCTGATTTATTTATTGATCAGATCATAAAACTAACACACACCATCAAAATTCTTCCTTCCTCATCTGTAAAAACTTGTTTGGCATTTATTGTTTCTTTTATATACAAGGCTATTCCCCTTTCATAGTGATAGGAGCATATAATTTCATAGCAGCATATAATTTCCCAATTTTCGGATATTCCAATATTTTCAAACTGAAATATATTACACCTGGAACATATGTTTGACCAGAGGATGGTTAAGGATAAAAAAATGAATGGGTATATCCGGTTCAACATTTATGGAGCCTTTTGCCAAAAGCTAAATTCAGCAATGCAAAGAACAGACCAATCCTAATTATGTTTATTTGTTTATATCAAATTCCATTGATCAATTGTGTTTATTCTGAAATAAAGGGTTTTTTTTAGATAGTTCCTAGACTGCCAATCAAATGACATTGTTTAGCCATCCTTTTCATATTTTATTGGGGGGGGGGGGGAGAAATGAACAAATGTACAGGAAAAGTTTGGACTTTCTGTTTGAAACAGAAGATAACACTGCCAGGACAAGGGAAATTTGCACTGCCAAAACAAGGGAAATTTGCACTTCCCTGAAAGCTGGAATGACCATAAACATGTATAAACAGAAGCCTGTATAATGATCTTGTGAAAATAGAAATGCAGGAACAAATGAGAGTGTAGCAATTAACTAGGAACATATCACAAGATATGAAAAAATGTTAAATAATACTGAGAGTCACTCCCAGATTATTTTAATTGAGAATGCTTGTTTTTGTAATGAATAATCCAAAAATATTTTGGATTGTAGATCAGAGCCTTTTATAGAATCAGTGAAGCTGTTGAAAACTGAACATGAGATAAACTATAGTGTTAAAATATACTGGATTTCATACATGACAGTTGATATGGAGTATTTCAAAGGAACCTTTTATTAAGTAGAATGGAAGCCATTAATGTCAAAGCAACGTCTGAATCCCCTTAGGCAATGCAAGTAGAATTAAAGCAGTAGAGACCCCTCCCATTAGTTAGAATGCAGATTTTAGCCAATACACAAGTGTGAAGATGTTTCCTTTATCAACTGCCCTGAGAGCCTAACATTCCCATGGCTATCTTCTGTTAGACATTAAAGTGAAACATCTGGCCATCATCACATGGCCATCATAAACATTCCCCCAAAAGGTGAGGGATCTCAAGGCACTTTGGCGCCAGGAAACCAGTTGTAAAATATTAGTTGTCACAGGCACTGCTAATAAATCGACTCCAAGGCAGTATCACTTTTAAGGATCTGACAGCATGATTTATACATCTTAGTCATTTACTTGATCCCATCACTTTTATTACTCGCTAGAGTCCCAAACACACTCGCCATTTCTCATAGAAAAGGTGTTCAAGCTCCTTGATCATTTTAATTACCTTCTTTTATACTGTTGTCAGCTGTTATATATTATGTGGCACTCAGAACTATGAATAATACTCAAAATATGTTGTGTATCATTTGTATAACATTACATTATAATGTTGGTAGGTTTTATTATTTCATTATTAATCAGTTGGTATGCATGCTTTTAAAAATTATCATGCAGATAAAGCACAAAAAAATCAGATGCCCATTTTTTAAGGGAGCTAATTAATTGAAGGCTAAATCACTTACTTGAGAAGTAGAACTCACAGTCTCCTGGTTTCTATTCTGAAACCTTATCTACTAGAAGAATTGATCTGCGCATGCGCGACATGGCGGTCGCGCTCTGAGAGCCGGAGAAGACCCGGGGGTGGTTTTTACCCCAGGAAGATGCCGCCAGCCCTCGCTTACCATCGTGGAGGGCTGGCTTGACAAGCCGATCCTCCCATCGTCGCGCCGAGCCGCCCGGAGCTGAAGGGCGAGCTGTTTGGGCGACGGGAGAGCAGAGAAGATCGGCTCGGCCTGTTCGCGGCCCAGAGCATCCCGGCACGGCCGGAAGGTGAGAGGCAGGCCGCAAGCCGGGACGCGGATTTCTCCACGGGCGGCGAGAGCGGCCCAGGGGTCCAGGCCAGGAGAGCTACCATCGGGCCGCACGACTAGTGGCAGGTCGTGCGGTCATACCCTGGTTCTGGGCCCGAAACATCCACCCCCCACTGGCTAGGACTGCTCCTGAGAGAGGAAGGGTGGAAGAAAGTAGAAGTAGAAGGTGGACGAGAGAAGGATGTAGATGGATGGTGAGAGATGGACGGAGATGGCGAGGAGCTGGAGGCGATGGAAAGAAAGAGCTGATGATGGAGGACGGAGTTGGCAGAAGAAGGAGAAGGTTGGAGATGGAGTATTGGCTGGTTGAAAGTGGCATGTTTGGCGGAGCAGCCCGGCATGCAACATCTGCAGCCAGTTGGGGAAAGATGGATTTGGCCGAGGACGTTTCAGGACATCTTGGAGTGAGTGCCCGGGACTGGTGGAGGCTGGCTGGCTGACAATATCTGGGCCATTAGAGGGCTGTTACGAACTAAGCCCCTTGGTCGGAAGGACAGATGGATGGGGCCTGTAATGGGATTGGACTTGACCCCCCCATCCATAAGACTCTGGATTCTGACTTTACCCCCCCCCCCCCCCATCCTGAAGAACATCCTGCACTCAGCCACTTATTTCGGACTTGTGTTTTTGCCTTCCTGGTTTGGAACCAACCTGAGGTTTTATCGTGTACTCTAGGCGCGACCTCCTTGGCCTGCGGGAGTCTCCCCTCTCGCAGGCCTGGCCCTCCTGTCTATCACGGGCCCACCTCGAGGACAGATTGATTATTCCTGAGAGGTGGGCGAAGCGCAGGTTGAGGGGGTTTTTAGGGAGGTTTTTAATGCGGGTTTTAGGGGGTTCCAGGGAGGAGGAGGGAGGGTATGTACAGTTAGAGAGAGAGGCCCAGGCCAACAGGCGACGGAGGGAAGCGGAAGAATCCGTGAGGGGGGGAGAAACACGAGTCGTTCCTGCGGAGGGCACTTCCATTCAGAAGGTCGTGGGGAGAGGCAGGTCCGAGGGGAGGCAAGTTCCATCCTCCCGGTTGGGGACACGTAGCCGTTGGTTGCAAACGGTCAGGTGTCACAACCCCCGCAGGCTAGGTGGTCAGGGAATACAGAGCCAGGGCCTGAGGCTGATGTTTTGTAACGCCAGGTCCATTGTCAACAAAGCCCCCCTCATCCATGACCTTGTGTCAGAGGGGGAGCTGGACCTGGCTGGAATAGCGGAGACCTGGCTGGGCCACGAGGGTGGACTCCCCCTCGTTGAAATGTGCCCACCAGGCTACTGCGCTTTTCATCAGCCCCGGGCCCTAGGTAGGGGTGGTGGGGTAGCGGTCATAATAAAGGAACATCTTGAGCCGAGAGAGACCATTGTGCCACAGACCACCGGTTGTGAGTCCCTCTGCGTGAAGTGGGGCCTAGGGAGGCAGTTGGGCTTGCTGGTTGTATACCTGGCTCCCCGCTATGTAGCAGCAGCCCTGCCCGAGCTCCTGGAGGTGATCGCTACGGTGGCAGTTGAGACCCCCAGACTTTTGGTCATGGGGGACTTTAATCTGCCATCGGTGGGCGAATCATCCGTGGCAGCTTGGGAGTTCATGGCTTCCATGACGGCCATGGACCTGACCCAATTAATTCAAGGCCCCACCCACGAGGGTGGACATACACCGGATCTCATCTTTGTCCCTGGCCAATGGAAGAGTGTGCTCGCTTCGGCAGCACATATACTAAAATTGGAACGATAAAGAGAAGATTAGCATGGCCCGTGAAGCGTTCCATATTTAGGAAGAGTGATCTGGGTATAGGGAATATAGTCATCACGCCCTTGTCATGGTCAGACCACTCACTTCTCCGGCTCGACTTTCCGACCGCTACTCCCCTCCGCGGGGAGGCGGAACCAGAGCCATCGATCTGGTTTCGCCCCAGGCGCCTTATGGACCCGGATGGGTTCCAGACGGCGCTTGGGCCACTTCCTGTACCCCTGACCCACGCCCCGATGGAGGACCTCGTGGCCGCATGGAACACTGCGACCACGGGGGCCTTGGATCAGGTCGCGCCCTTGCGGCCTCTCTTGTGGGCGAGTCGCCCCGGCTCCTTGGTTTACCGAGGAGCTGAGGGTGATGAAACGCCACAAGAGATGCCTAGAGAGAAGATGGAGGTCTACCCGTTCTGAATCTGACCGGACACAAGTAAGAGCCCAGTTACGGACTTACATTGTGGCGCTGAGAGTGGCCAAACGTCATCATTGTGCCACTCTCATAGCATCCGCAGAAAACCGCCCTGCCGCCCTGTTTAGGGTGACCCGCTCCCTCCTTCAACAGAGGGTGCGGGAAGCCCCGCTACAGGGCAGAGCAGAGGAATTTGTGACTTTTCTGCAGGAGAAACTCGCTCAGATACAGAACGAGCTAGCCCCCATTGATGGCCCAGTGGGATGCCACGAGACAGATCTTGTTTGGGAGGAGTTTGACTCCGTTACTTCCGAGGATATGGACAGGCTACGTGGGCGACTGCGAGCCACCACATGTTTATTGGACCCGTGTCCCTCCTGGCTTGTACTGGCATCCTGGGAGGTGACACGAGGCTGGCTCCAAGAGGTTGTCAACGCATCCTTAAGTGAGGGTTCCTTGCCTGCTTCCCTAAAAGAGGCTATGGTGAGGCCCCTCCTTAAGAAGCCCTCTTTGGACCCAGCTTTATTAAACAACTATCGTCCAGTCTCCAACCTTCCCTTTTTGGCGAAGGTTGTTGAGAGTGTGGTGGCACAACAGTTTCCCCGTCACCTGGAGGAAGTTGATTATCTAGACCTGCGCCAGTCCGGCTTCCGGCCCGGGCATAACACTGAGACGGCATTGGTCGCGTTGGTTGATGATCTCTGGAGGGCCAGAGATGGGGGTTGTTCCTCCATCCTGGTCCTATTAGCCTCTCGGCGGCTTTTGATACCATCGACCATGGTATCCTATTGCATCGGCTGGGGGGGTTGGGGGTGGAAGGCACCGTTTTACGGTGGTTCTCCTCCTACCTCTCTGGCCGATCGCAATTTGTGTTGACAGGAGAGCAGAGGTCGACCTCGAGACCCCTCACATGTGGGGTGCCTCAGGGGTCGGTCCTCTCGCCTCTCCTGTTCAACACATATATGAAGCCGCTGGGTGAGATCATCCGTGGTTTTGGGGTAGAGTACCACCTGTACGCTGATGACACACAGCTGTACATTTCTACCCCAAACCACCCCAACGATGCCGTAGCAGTGATGTGCCAGTGCCTGGAAGCCGTGCGGATCTGGATGGGAAGTAACGGACTCAGGCTCAACCCGACCAAGACCGAGTGGCTGTGGTTTCCGGCTGCCCGATTCAACCAGCTGACTCCATCGCTGGCCATAGGGGGCGAACATCTTGCCCCTGTGGATGGGGCGCGCAACTTGGGTGTCCTCCTGGATGCCCGGCTGTCCATGGAAGATCAAGTGACAGCCGTGGCCAGGAGGGCGTTTTACCAGGTTCGCCTGGTTCGCCAGTTGCGCCCCCTATTGGATCGGGACGCCCTTCGCACAGTCACTCATGCTCTCGTGACATCGCGACTGGACTATTGTAACTCTCTCTACATGGGGCTTCCCTTGAGGTGCACCCGGAGACTTCAGATGGTTCAGAATGCAGCCGGCAATCTTGGGTACCTCCAGATCTGCCCACATAACTCCACTTCTGCGCGAGTTGCACTGGCTGCCTGTCGTCTTCCGGGTGCGCTTCAAGGTATTAGTCATCATTTTTAAAGCGCTCCATGGCTCGGGACCTAGCTATCTGCGGGATCGGATCCTGCCTCATACATCCTCACGGCCGATTCGCTCCCACAGAGAGGGACTTCTCCGGGTGCCGTCCACTAGACTCTGTCAGCGGGCGACGCCCAGGGTTAGGGCTCTCTCTGTGGCGGGCCCAGCCCTCTGGAACAACCTTCCCGCCGACATCAGAACAACCACGGACTTCCGCTCCTTCCGTCTGAAACTAAAAACTCATCTTTTCCGTTTGGCCGGCCTTGGGTAGCCTCTCTCTACAGGGTCTAGCTGTTTTAATTGGGTATTTTAGCAGGTTAAGGGGATTTTAGCACAGGTCCAGATTTAATTTGTTTTTAATTGTATTTGTATATTTATTGTATTGTGGTTTTAGTTTTCCCTGTGCACCGCTCCGAGTCCCTACGGGGAGAGGAGCGGTCTATAAATTAAATCATTCATTCATTCATTCAGAAGATTAAATTGTTCACATCTATCGGTCCGGTCTCCAACCTTCACTTTCTAGCGAAGGTTGTAGAGAGAGTGGTGGCACAGCAGTTTCCTTGCCACCTGGAGGAAATTGATTATCTAGACCCACGCCAGTCCGGCTTCCGACCTGGTCATAGCACCGAAACGGCATTGGTCGCGTTGGTGGATGATCTCTGGAGGGCGTGGGATAGAGGTTCTTCCTCTATCCTCGTCCTGTTAGATCTCTCAGCGGCTTTTGATACCATTGACCATGGTATGCTATTGCGCCGACTGGGAGGGTTGGGGGTGGGAGGCACCGTTTTACAGTGGTTCTCCTCCTACCTCTCTGGTCGGTCGCAATTCGTGTTGACAGGAGGGCAGAGGTCGACTTCTAGGCCCCTCACATGTGGGGTGCCACAGGGGTCGGTCCTCTCGCCTCTCTTGTTCAACACGTATATGAAGCCGCTGGGTGATATCATCCGTGGTTTTGGGGTAGAGTATCATCTGTACACTGATGACACTCAGCTGTACATCTCTACCCCAAACCACCCCAACAATGCCGTTGAGGTGTTTGGAGGCCGTACGGATCTGGATGGAACCCACAAACTCAAACCCATCCAAGACCGAGTGGTTGTGGTTTCCAGCCTCCCGGTTTAGCCAGTTGATACCATCACTGGCCATGGGGGGCGAAGTACTGGCCCCTGTGGAGAGGGTGTGCAGTTTAGGAGTCCTCCTGGATTCCCGACTGTCCCTGGAGGACCAGGTGGCGGCCGTGGCCAGGGGGAGCGTTTTACCAGGTCCACCTGGTCTGCCAATTGCACCCCTTACTTGACTGGGAGGCCCTTCGCACAGTCACTCAAGCACTCGTGACTTCTCGTCTGGACTACTGTAACGCTCTCTACATGGGGCTCCCCTTGAGATGCACTCGGAGGTGTCAGTTGGTCCAGAATGCAGCCGCGCGGGTGATTATGGGTGCTTCAAGGCAGTCCCACATAACACCGCTCCTGCGCAAACTGCACTGGCTGCCTGTGACCTTCCGGGTGCGTTACAAGGTTTTGATGACCATCTTCAAGGTGCTCCATGGCACGGGGCCTAGTTACCTACGAGACCGTCTGCTGCCCTATACGTCCCTACGACCAATACGCTCTTACAGAGAGGGTCTGCTCCGGGTGCTGTCAACCGGGCAATGCCGGTTGGCGACGCCCAGGGGAAGAGCCTTCTCTGTGATGGGCCCAACCCTCTGGAATGCACTACCTCCCGAACTCCGTGTCATCTCGGACCTCCACCAGTTCCGCCAGCGGTTAAAAATGCACGTCTTCCAACAAGCCGGCCTGGCATGATTTTACTCGACACTGTACTGCTTTTAATTGACCAAAGTTTTAATTCAGGGGTTTTAAATGGGTTTTAGCACAGGGTGGGTTTAATTTAATTTAGTTTTAAGAATGCTTATATTCTTGTATATATGTATATTTATATTTTATATTCCCTGTGCACCGCCCCGAGTCCCTGTGTGGTGAGATGGGTGCGGCTTATAAATACAATAAATACAATAAATAAATACATAAATACATAAATACATAAATACATAAATACCCATAATAAATAATAAATAAATATTTGCCCCTTAATTTATTTTTCATTTTGAGTCATTTGAACTTTAGTTCTTGATAGTATCCAAAATAAATTGCTGATAAAGTTTTTTTAAAAACACAGTTCCCAGAATTTCCTTCAGAAATTGCTTTGTGTGTGATATAGAAATTAATTAAATTGAAGCTGAGAAACAATAATTGTAAAATTAATATGGAAGAAATGTATGGAATTTTGTGATTAATTGACTTTTTTTTATTTCTAATTTGTAATGGAAGATGGCTTTTTATGTTTTTCCTTTTTGAATATATCTATCTTATTTGTGTTTATTTTTTTCTTTTCAAAATAAAAAATTATTCCGAAAAAAAAAGAAAAGAAATTGCTTTGTGTCTTCATATATCTTCCATTTCAATCAGTTATTATTTTTACCTATTTTCAAATAGTGACTTCTTATTTCAATAATTCATCACTTTGTATTCTATACCAAAATATTATCTACTGGTTTGAGGAATGCTAGTTTTTTTACCTTTTTTAATTTTTAATTTTAAACACTTAAAACACATCAACAAAGACAAACATGTAATTTAAAACAAAACAGGAACTAAATGTTCTGTCTTACAGCAGTTACATATCAGTGAATCTTTACATTTATTGTTTCCCCTATACATTCCAATTTTACATTTGTGGTCACCTTACTCTTTTTTATGTACAAGTCCTTAATTATTCAGACTGAGCTGTTTATATCAATCATATTACCTATATTTTATTATATATACTTTACTTACATTAATATATCGTAACTTATCTTTCCTACTCCCTATCTTATCTCTATATTCTAATTGTTCTACTATAATTTTACATTTCCCCATTTCTTATTTCTTGTTTCTATCGTCTAGCCATTTGTACCACAAACAACAACTCCTTTCCTTGTATTTCCTTCATCAATATGTCCATCTCTGCACACTCTAAGATCTTCCTTACCTTTTACCTTTCTCTTTAAGCACTTCTAAGACATTCAGTGAAACAAATGTAAATATTTTCTTAATGCTTCTGATACTTTCATGGGCCTTCTAAAGAAAAGAAAGCAGATTGCTAATCCACATAGGTGACTAAGTAACTCTCTAAAGAAGCAGTGTGAAGGTCTTTGAATGTGTTAGGTTAGAAAATTGCAACCCAAATGAAAGTTGCAGAAAGATGGCAGTCAAGGCTCTCCCAAATGCCTTACTGGCTGATTGAGTGTGGATGAAGCAGTATTGAGCCATTTGGAAAAACATTTCCTGTGGCATATATAGATTAATGCAAGCAGCTATGCTTATATTGCTGTAACTGTCCAGGTAATCCCTGGATTACGAGCATTCCCTTAGCGAATGTTCGAACTTACATGATAAGCACCCCCTAGCATTTGCGAACAAGGCCCAAAACTATGAAGTTTGCAGCACCCATGGCAGTTGTTTGCTCTTACGAACAACCGCAAAGACTCTGCAGCATGTGTCTTGCACGTTGCCGGCTAAAATTGAGCTTCCAAGGCCCAGATCCACCCTTCAGTTGTCCAGAGGCCTCCCTGGCCCATTGCAGGCCGAAATTGAACCTCTGGCGGCCGGATCTGGACCGCCAACACTCCATTTGGACCTGCGCGGGCCTCCCCCTTGCCGGTTGCAGACCAAAATGGAGCTTCCAGGGGCAGCCCCCAGATACTCCATTTTGGCCTGCAACAGGCTGGGTGAGGCCCACATAGGCCAAATGGAACTACAGACGGGGGCGCAAGCCTTAGAGGCTGTAGAGAAGACTGCTTATTAGATCTTCGCAAGGTAAATAAGCTGGCATGGCAGGTTGGGGGGGAAAGCAGTTGTGGGGAGCATGACACATTTCAGTGGGTTGGGGAGACTTTGAGTGGTCTTAGGCAGATGGCCTGTTCCATTGGTAGCCCCCCCCCCCATGGCTTTCCCCACTCTTATGTGCACTTTACAAGCTTCGCCTTCGAGTGAGTATGTGGGCAAAAGGAGGGAGTGATCCCTTTCAAGGTACGAGTGTCAGCCTCTACTTTCAGTGCTTGCTATCGGCTGCCATAGAAACGGGGAGGGAGCAGGCTTGAGATATTTGGGAGGGGGAATTACTGGTGCTAGAGGAGTTATGAAGAAGGAAGTTTTGTTCTCACCATCTTCTGCTCATGCTAATGGCCTGTGTTTGGACTTGGTCAAGGCCAACTGTCTCGCATACCAACTTGATGAGGCTTTTTCTGTGGGCAACAGCTTTGTATGTTAGAAGTAAGTGTCTCTCACCTTTTTTTTGTCTAGTGGTGTTTGTTTCTAACATCTAATAAAGAAGCTTTTGTAACATTCTGTAGGTTAAATTCACACATCCTGCACATCTTCCCTATGCATCTTTTTTTGTTTTAATTTTGCAAACATGTGGCTAGCTAATTCCAAAGTATGTGTAATATCTGAAGCTATTCTGTACCTGATCATCTGTTGTTTCTATTCCAACATAGAAGGAAACAAGAGTAGCCTGTGAGGTACATTTGCAGCTAGATACAAGACAGCATAATAAAATCTAGAATTCACTGTGCTGATTTCAGCTCAGCAACCACTTAGAAGAGTACTTTGAGCTGGACGTTATACCATAGCTACAATTATTGAGAAGGCTCCATATCACCATTCTGTTTTCATCAACTGCTTACCTGCAGGCATATAAACAATATTTAACCTGACATTTGTATTTGTCTGTACATATGCCAGTAAGCATATAACCGACATAGCTTTTTTTTTTTTTTCATTCCATCAATTGGTCGACAATCTATGGTCCAGATCAAAAACCTTAGTTCTATTTTACTTAGTAGAATTCCCTGAAATTGCACTTCAAAAGCTAAGCAATAGCTTATTGAAAAATGAAAGATAATAATATGTGGAACTTCTAGGATTAAAATGCAACTTCCCCACCAAGATAGATATTTAATTTTTTCTTTCTCATCTGTATTATTTCTATAAACAACTCAGGACAGCACACTTACCTAATATTCCTTTCACCTCCTTTTTACCCCTACACAAAAACACTGTGATATGGACTGAGAGAGAGAGATTGGCCCAAAATCACCCAGCCAACACTCAGGCCTCACAGTTTCCTAGTTTCTAGCCTGGTATTTTACTAAAATAAACTTAATCTTATGAACTCATAGTTCCTTTTTCCAACACAATGCTTCATTCTGAAAAAAATAAAGCTGCTATCACATGGCTTCAATGCCATTCCCACTTCCTAGAAAAGATAGATTGCTTAGAGGCAAATACAGTTAAATCGGTGTGATCTTAAAAAGAGGGGGGAAATAAAAAGGGAGAGGTGCATCAAATAAATTATTGGAACTGTCCCTTTCCTGATTGCATAAATTTGATGTTTTTATTTTTGCTGTAGACTTTATTTTATATTATTTCATTTTATATATTTCCACAAATTTAAAAATCTAAAATCCTTTTTGCAGACTCAGTACATTTCATGACACTGGATTAAATACATGATTCTTTTCCTTTCTCTTCTGCAGCTGATTGGCATGCTGTTGGCGTGTTGTCTGTCCCGGTTTATTACTGCCAATCAGTATGAGATGGTGTAACAAGGTGAGATTCTGCACAGCTGCATGCAAGATTCTTTTTTCAGAGTCAGGCAAATGCTTTGCTTCCAACTTGAGAAAGATAGATTTTATAGCTGCTGCCTCCAGCATGGCCTTTTAATTGCAATCAGCACAACTCCCATTAGCCTCAGCCAATTTTATTCTGGGTGGTTTATATCAATGAAAAGAAATTCAGTGCTGAATGGCATTAATAATTTGCATTAATGTTAAAGCAGAATAACAAAAAGCATTCTGTAAGGACTATCCTGTAATATAATTTTCCACTGTTTTATTTTAAATTAAAAGACAAATGTGGTTTTTAAAATACTACCTCTGCTGATATTCTGGAATATGTGGTCTCATTCCCATCATTATAAAACTTGGCAACCCTAAACCCATATTTAAAATTAGTACAGGTACAGGTAATCCTCAAATTACACCCGCAATTGAGCCCAAAATTTCTGATGCTAAGGAGATGGTTCTTAAATGAATCTTGCCCCATTTTACAACCTTTCTTGCCACAGTTGTTAAGTGAATCATTGCAGTGGCTAAGTTAGTAACATGGTTGTTGAATCTGGATTCCCCATTGACTTTGCGTGTCAGAAGGGCACAAAAAGTGATCATATGACCTTTGCATTGCAACCATTAAAATATCAATCAGTTTCCCAGTGTCTTAATTTTGATCATGTAACCACCATAGGGATTCTTCAATGGTTATAAGTGCAAAAAATGATCATGTCACTTTTTTCAGAGCCATGGTAACTTTCAATGGTCACTAAAACAACTGTTTAAGTTGAAGACTACCTGTAATGGATTTGATGTAGGTTTAAAGGGTGAAATTTATCCAGACAAGCTGTCTTGGCCACTATTATATTGATCTAAAAAAAATCATTTGATTCCTTTTTAAAAAAAACCAAAGGAACAATTTTAGAGTGCTCTTGGATTTGACTTTCTACTCATTTGATTCCCATTTAGCCAGGAGTATTTTTGTTCAGCATAAGATTATGCCAGTGGTGGGATTCAGCTGGTTCACACCAGTTCAGTAGAACCAATAACTAATTTTTTGCTGAGTTCAATGCAAAGGGTCAGGGAGGGTGCTGAAGCGAGCCGGCATCCTGCTGGAATGCTGCTGCGTTTAAGTGCCGATAGATGCCAGCCCTTCCCTGCATCAGGCCTGGGCAGCTGCTGGAGAGAGATGAGCCCACTTCAGCGCCTGGTGCCCAGATGCCCTTGCTTTCCCCAAGCATTTCTTTGCTAAGCTATTCTAGTTCTGTTGTGTTTCTCCATCATGGTTCTCACCATCATGTGCAGGGAAACAAAAGTTTGTGGGACTAAAAAAAAAAGTTAAATCAATTCCAACTTTGTGAGATCTTTTTTTTGTGTGTGCAAAATTGGAATTGTTTGAACTTTTTTTTAGTCCCACAAACTTTTATTTCCCTACACACGATGGCGAGAAATGCAACGGAGAAATGTGACAGAGCTGAAAATCAAGTGAGCAAAGAAATGCTTGGGCGAACCAATGGCATCTGGGTGATGGTGGGTGGGGTAAGCTCCGTGGTGCAGCACTTCGCTGCAATGAAGAAACGTGAAATGGAATGGCTGGCGCAAGAGGAGGAGGAGGAGGAGGGAGAAGAAAGAGGGAAAGCGGCTTCCTTCCCTTGCACTAGCTGCTCCATTTCACATTTCTCCACATCAGCACAGTGCCTAGGATCCATTTTGATAGCAGTGAGGTAATTTAACAACCAGTTTGCCTAAGGTCAGGTCAGCTATCCCGCATGTGCAGCGGAGCTAGAGGACGGGGATGGGTCATGCTTCCCACGACAGCTAAGCTGACCCTGGGTGAACCAGTTGTTAAATTATTTGAATCCCACCACTGGCATATGTATAAACCATGCCTATTCACAGAGAAATTGGATCCTTACCATATCTAGGCATGCTTTCTTACACCTATGTTAAATGCACTGCAAGGAAGCTGTTCCATGGCCTTCATAGTAGAATAGAAGCTTGAGCAGGACCCCAATGCAGCAGTAAACATTCCACAATACTTAGATTAAATAAAAATGACAAAAGGAGTTAAAAAATATCAGAGGAGAAGCAAGACAGATTCACCAAAAAACTAATATGAGTTGAAATTCTAAAAAGGGCAAGAGATGATGGATAGACATAGAATACTTTTTAACATGGTGGTTATTCTAATAAGAGAAAAAAGGAGTAGAAAGCAGAAACTGGGAAAATAATATTATGTATATTGGAATATAATAGAACATATTATGAGTACTATGCATACACAAATGTTAGAAGTTGAAAAAGTATGATTAGGAATATTTAAATGGTAATATCACTATTAGAATTGTATGCAGACCCACCCAACTAATTCACCAAAGAAATTGGTGAAATTTCTCTGGAAGCAAGCAACCCAATATATTGGTAATTATTTCTCTCACATTACAACCTCAAGGGACAGCTAATGAACATTTCTCCCTGCACTGCAACTTTGATGATTCCTTTAAGAAGTACTCCTATAAAACCACTACCATATTTTTCGGAGTATAAGACACACCTTTCCCCCCCCCAAAGAGAGGGTGAAAATCTGGGTGCATTTTACACTCTGAATGTAGCCACCTGGGTCATCTGGAGAAGGGGGAGGTGAAGCGGGCACTGCGCAGGAGGCGAGGCGTAAGACAAGGTGGCTTGCTGCTCAGACTCCTGCTTCTCCAGACAACCCAGTCGTCCGCTTCTGCTCCTGGCCCGGGAGAGGGATCTGGCCAGGAGGAATACAAGCCCCATTTTTGCAATCGGGGAGAAAAAAGAGTTTTTCAGGCGCCGGGCGAGCCCTGCAGCCTGGAACCGCCCACTGCCTGAAATGCTCTTTTTCTTCCCCCATCACAAAAATGAGGCTTGCATTCCTCCTGGCCAGATCCATCTCCTGGGCTAGGAGCAGAACCTGACCGCCCTCTAATTGGGTTGGCTGTGGGAGGGGTAGAGAAAAGTGGATTTGAGATTGATAAAAGCCTTGCTCTTTAAGAAGCTCAAGCCCCCACACTTTGCATTTTTGCCCTCCACAGCCCCCAGAAGCACTTTGCAGGCTTCCCAAACTCTGCATGCCCCATTTTCCACAAAAAACAGGGCGTGCAGAAGGTTTGGATGCCTGCAGAGTGCTCCTGGGAGCCAGGGAGGGCAAAAACTTTTTTTTTTAAATGTACCTCTTCAAAATCTTGGTGCGTCTTATACTCCGAAAAGTATGATTAGTGAATCAAAAATTTTAATGTGTTTTTTGCCATATGGTAGATGCCATAATGAATAATTAGGAACTCAAGATCTATCTCTATTCAATCCATGGGAATTATGTAATATAGACCACATGATCAAGAAGTACTACATTGACTTCAGTGTCTTAACAGTACATGTTGTTTCTATATACAAACAACTGTTACTGGCAATGAAATTACAATACTAGAATCCCTGGAAATGTTGGACTATGCCATTGTTCTCTGAGCTTGGTTGTTTCCTGGCAGACATTTCATTGCCCAAATTAGGTAACATCATCATTGCTAGCAATGTTATAGGACTAGCACTGATGATGTTAACTAATTTGGAGAATGAAATGTCTGTAAGCAAACAACCAAACTCAGGGAGCACCAAGTACCCCTTACATATGTTTTTGTATGAACTTACTCCTCCACTGAATTAAAAGTGAATTCATACAAGGGTTCAGGCACTGATCTATATGCTCATATATCACTTTGGATAAGCTAAACAGATCACTGGGCATTCAGAATAGATCTAAAAGACTGATGGCTTCAAAAGCAATAAACCACATTCTGTGTTCAGAATAGTCTGGCATGCAGTAGACTTGCTCTAAACATTCTGGTTCCATTTGGAATGGTTTTCAAAATATACATTTATTTATAATATTTTCTTAAATATTCATAAGTGTTCAGTGGACAGTGGGTTATCTGGGTCAATATACTACTTAAAGGAATCATCAAAGTTGCAGTGCAGGGAGAAATGTTCATTAGCTGTCCCTTGAGGTTGTAATGTGAGAGAAATAATTACCAATATATTGGGTTGCTTGCTTCCAGAGAAATTTACCAATTTCTTTGGTGAATTAGTTGACTTCTCCTTCAGAGTCAATTGGAAGAAAATTTATTTACAGATAAGTCCTCTATTTACAATAGTTCATTTTGTGACTATTCAAAGTTACAATGGCACTGAAAAAAGTGACTGTTTTTCACACAACCATCACAGCATTACCTGTTGTTACGTGATCAGAATTCAGATGCTTGGCAACTGATTCATATTTATGATAGTTGCAGTGTCCTGGGGTCATGTGATCAGGTTTTGCAACTTTGTGACAAACAAAGTCAATGAGGAATCCAGATTCACTTAAAAAACATGTTACTAACTTAACAAATGTCTTGATTCACTTAACAACTGTGGCAAGAAAGGTTGTAAAATGGGGCAAACTTACTTAAGAAATGTTTCACTTAGCAAAATACATTTTGGGCTCAATTGTGGTCATAAATCAAGGATTACTTGTACACAATAGAAATCTTATGATTGATGGAAATGAAAACAATAATTATTCTCTTCTTTTCTGTACATCTCCAGGAGTATGAAATACAGTACCTGTTTTCAATCAGGAACTAGAAATTTCTTGGAAGACTTCTAAAGAATGTTAGAGCACACATAACACAACTACACATATTCACACCTAAAGACAACACTTTCTCAACTTTGTACCATGCATAATGTACCATTCCATGAAGTACTGCCGTGCCACAAAAAGTAGTCTGAACCATTGAGCATCCAGCACTGTACACTCCGTCTCAACAACTGTGCATAGGATGGCACTGTATGTTTGTTCTTGATCACAATAGTTGCATTGTCAAGCTAGCAGAGATAATTCTTTGACAGCAATGATTAGGCTGTGCATGTAGTGACTGGAAGGCACCATTAGTCTTTCACCATGGTTAATAAATGTTGCACACATCCATATTAAGCCTGTACAGAAAAAAATATATATTTTGATTTATCAAGTTTTTAATTTCTCAATTTTGTTTATAGCTTTTACTAAAGTGTGTCAGTCTATCTAATCTCCCTTTTCCAACCACTGCCCAAAATAAGAAAATAATCAATTACATAACTTGGGGAATACTTGAAAATAAATGTGCAAAATCTGGTTGAGGGAAATTAATGTATTGATATTCTGCTACGTCTTTCATTCTTGAGCAGTGTTGTATGCCTAGTGTTTTTGCCAATAGACTTTGTCTAGTGCATTTTGCCACAGAATCTGAACACTAACATGTGTTGTTTGCTTAGAGTGACCCCAGTAATTTTGCTTTCTTTGATTAGATAATTATGAATCAGATTGTGTTGTAATACAACTTTTTATGCCCTTCTTTCTGTTTTATTTTCCTTTTGCATTGAAGTTGCTACAAAATTCATTGTTAAATCAATCAAAATAATTATAACAAAAAGAATGTGTGGAATATTTTTCAAGATGGGGAACAAAAGTTTAAGACCTTTTTAAAAAAACTAGATTTTTTTAATAAGGCCTCTGTCTAGCATGCCGACAAGAATGCATTGATATTGTATTTGTGATATACATATTAATAAATGGAACCATTACAGATTTCTACTGGCTTCCCTCTATTTTTACATTATTGATATCTTGCTTTTAGTGGCAGTTTTATAAAAGTATGTGCTTTAAAACATGTCTGAAAATATGATTGCTAGCATGGTCTAAAGTGTGTAATATATGATGTTCTTTTTTTTCCTAATAACCATGTTAGTCTTACATATTCCTTTATATTGAAAAAGTTTTATTGAGTTTTGCAAATCCTTCGAGTAGGGTAGGGTAAGGTGAGATGAGAAAATATTTTGAGAACTTTCACGTCGAGATCGTTGGCCCCCTCCGGGGCTTCTTGACAAAACATAGATAATACATATTTCAATAGTACTACAAGGTGAAGAGAAGTGCATACATCATTGTAAATTCTAAATTCTATGCTAGCAATCGTGTACAAACATCCAAACAAAAGTTATACTGTATTAAAAAAGTCATTTTTTAGATCTAAGTCTCTTAGCAATTGTGTCTTCTTGTTCTCCTCCCTGACCCCCAGTGGGCGAGGCCGTGGTCCCCTCCGCTCCTCCAGTTTCATCCTCCAGGATAGAGGAATATTTTTTAAGAAAGGCTTCCGCCTCAGCAACTGTTTTAATCCTTACTCTTCCTCCTTCCCAGAACACCAACATCCCTTCTGGCATCACCCACTTAAACCAAATCCCCTGTTTAAACAATTTTTTAGATAAGAAGGAATATTTCCTCCTCACCTCTCTAATCTTTTTCGGGATCTGCTTCAAGATGGTGACTTCCTTTTGTTGGTACATTAACGGCCCCTCTCTCTGCGCCCTCAATATTCCCTCCCTGGTAGACCTTCTAACAAATTTAATATGTATCTCTCTGGGTAGTTCATTTATCCTGGCATATGCTGAATTTATTCTATAAACCAGGTCAATGTCCCCCCTGATCTCTTCCTTAGGTTTGTGTAAATAGTCTGCTAAAATTGTGCTCATAAGATCAGGAAGGCATTCACCAGATTCTTCCGGAATATTCTGAAATCTTAAAAAATATGACATCCTTTCAAAATCCATCCTAGACATATGACCAGTTAAATCTCCAATTTCAGTATTAACATTTTTAAGTTCTCCCTTTGCCCCAGCCAGCCCCAATTCCAACTCTTCAGTCTTCTGTGTGTTCTGCATCAATTTCTTCTGTGTCTCCAAAAGCTCTAATTTGGAACTGCAGTGGTCTTTTCTAAGCTCTTTAATTTCCAGTACCAAAGAATGTAACACTTCTTCCATAGCTGTTAATCTTGCATCTGTGTCTGGTTTTTCTGGTTGCTTTTTGGAAGCCATGGTGAGCTGTTTAAGTCAGTGCCAATAAGATGGCGTTTTTTGGGTGCGGCCGCTGGAGCAAGTCCAGAGAAAAAGTTCAAATCAAAGTTGTAGAAAGTTGTAAAATCCAGAGAGAAAAGCAAATTTCACAGTCAATTATGAAGACAAAGAAGGCACTCCAGGGAAGGAATCAATTAATCATTTATCAAAAATCCTCCATTAGTAGAGAGAGACAGTCCAGGTCACAAAGGAATGTCGGAAATTTTCCATAAAGAATAGTCATTTAAGAACAAAGGGAAGCCATCTTCCCCCGCCCAATCTGGAAGCCAGCAGGAGAAAGCAACAAAGAAAATTGTTCCATTATAGCAGGACTTAGATACATTGTAGCTAGAAACAAACCGCAAAGGACTTTCACTTCTTCAGCAAAGTCCGGATGAGAAATATCCGTTTCCTCGCGCTCGAGGAGCCATTTCCAAACGCCGCTGCTGTAAATCCGAGGGGGGGGGTTAACAAACACCCCCCTCCATCGTTTCTTTTAGTCAAAGCTGCCAGCAAAAAAAAGTCAGAGTCACTTACACTCCACCTCGCCGCCAAAGCCCTGGCAAAGCCATCCGGCTCGAACGCTCCCGCTCTCTCCAAATCAGCTATTTGTTCCCGTCCTCCGTTGGCGAAGGGAACCAAGCCCCCTGCAGCATGTCTTCTTCCTCCTAGATCGAAGACAAGGACCCCCCCCCCCGGCCGCCACCAGGCTAGGAAAGGTCCAGGCAAGCCGACCTTACGGGGGGGTCCCTAAAAAGGCACACACACCCCGTTTGGGGCCGGAAAAAGAACAAAACGGCGGACGAGTCCCAGGACTCGTCCGTCACCGCCAGAAGCCGGAACAGGGAGTCCTTACATATTCCTTTAGTTCATTGTTATTTACCATATGCAACCTGATTTAGTGCTTGGTTTTGCCATTAGTCTTTTCAGTGACATTGTGTGAAATACAAAAGCAAGATGTTGGTTTTGGTTTCATCTGAACATAAAGGAACATCTGGATAACTCTGATAAAACACAAATTTCTATGTGTGATTTCTGATTGTACTCTACTCAAGCTTTTATAAACATTAGACATTAAAATCCACTGCCTTCTGTCCCCCACCCCAGCTCTTTTTTCTGTTCTCCAGGGAACAGAACTAGAATCTTGAATCAACAATTGAGGTGAGGCTCTGAGGAATCTCTGGCCAATTCTGCAGGCTCATTATGTTGCTTGCATTGAGGCTCAAACTGAGAAACCTGGTTCCCCAATCAGTGGAGAAAAGGGCATGTTAGAATGCTGAACTTTGGCACTAAAATACATGCAGCAATGCATGTAATTTTTCAGGATGATTTGCCCAGTGAGCAATACTGATTGCTGAATGGAATAATTTCATTTTTCTGTGCCATAATTAGCTATTTGTAAAGGAACTGGTATGAACCAGAAAGGAACCTATTTATTCTGGCTGCAATGCAAAATTGGTGGAGAAGGAGGTTTCAACAACAATTACTTTTGGTTACAGTAATCGCATTTCTCTTTTAGCCAAAGCTATACTTGAATTTAATTTCATCATGCTAGAATAGATACTAGTTCTTTGTACTCTTTCTCGTCAGACAATGTCTGGAAAAGGATTGTGGTGTAAGGTACATCCTCAGAAGCCCAGGATTGTTAACAATCCTGCTTTTGAACTGGTCATATTCCTCCTGAGTCTTTAGCAGCAACCTGATATGAAATAATTAAGCAGAATTACTTATATTTTTATACCTGCTTCTAGCATGTGACAAACTTGACAATTACTATGGTTCTATTACTAAAAATAGAAATGGTTGTTATCATTTCCTACAACTCTTGCTTCTGCTACTGTTGTTAATATTGTTTTGCTTTATTTTCAAAATCAATGCTTTAATATTGGATGCCTGTGTGTATTTATTAATGGTCTGGGACAGTATGGAATGCCTAATACTGACTAGATCCAGGTCATTCATATGTCATTTAGTAACAGCAATACAAACAGCTAAGAGAAGAGAGAGTGTATCTTTGGGCATTTTGCCCAGAGGAGTTCATCACTCAGAGGTCACCCTTTTTTCTAATCTTTTTCCAGAACAGAAAAAAACAGCTTACTTAAATTAATAGAGCAAAACCAGAGAGAGGGGCATGCATTTAATTTTAAAAGAATTACGCCCATAGAGAAAAGTGGACTTTCAGTAGTTGACTGAACTCTGCTCTTACCTGAGAATTGATCAAGCTGATGGAAGCAGAGCTATATGAAGCTTCAAGAAAGATGTCCTACTGCAGTGATTCTGCCAACATGAGTAGGAGTAGGGTGACACCTTGTTTATTGTCTCTGTTTTGTATCCTTTAACAGCTTAATTGGCACCAGCATTTAACAGCTGGCATCAACATGTCCATCCTTCTTGTACATGCCACAAACTTCCCCTGACGTATTTCAGTATCAATTTGCAATGAAAACTAAATAAAGATGAAAAACCTAGCTTGTACACTGCAAGGCAAAGATCTGGCTACAGATTATATATGAATATTGGTAATGAAACCTCAATAACTCTTCTCCTTTCCTATGAAGCAATTTCAGCAAGTGGATGACTTGCAGAACAGTAGAATGGGATCCCCTTGCAAATAACTATCTGGAATCCCTTTAGGAAAACTAATGAAGAATCTCCTTCCTTTTCTCTTGTGCTTTCAACATATGACATTTGATACATGTGCAGTTAATCCTATCAGTTTGCCAACATCTGCCAACACCTAGAAACGAGTGAAGCAATAACTAGAAGTCAGCATGGGTTTGTTAAAAACAGATCATGACAAACCAATCTTATTTCATGCTTCAACATAGTGACTAAATTAGTAGACCAGCAAAATACTATGGACATAATATACTTAGACTTCAGCAAGGCATTCGACAAAGTAGACCACGACTTCTTGGTAAGCTAGAAAAAAAGTGGAATAGATAGCATCACCATCAGATGGATTTGTAACTGGCTGACAAATCTTACTCAATGAGTAGTTTTTAATGGACAATGGATACATCTACATGGAGAGAAGTAAACAGTGGGGTACCACAAGGTTCCGTCTTAGGCCCACTACACTTCAATATCTTCATAAATGACTTAGATGAGGGAATAGAACTTGACAAATTTGGAGATGATAAATAGCCAACACCCTAGATCAGTGGTTCCCAACTTTTTTGGCCATGCCCCATCTAAGCATTTCTAAAATCCTAATTCTACTCCCCCCCCCATGACATATAACTCTTACTATTCAAAAAGTGAAGTCCTACTCATGCAGAGGAAGCCTAAAAAGCCATTAACTTGGTTTAAACAAGATTCCAAAGAACATGGCATCCATGAAAGAAAAATAAAAGAACAAAAGACAGTAGAAGTACTGAGGAACTTAAAAATTAATAATATGAAGGAATATGAAAAAACAGCAAATAAAGTTTCAAAACATATAATAGAGGACTGAAATGCATAAATATAAAATAATTTTAATGAAAGCTTTTTCTGTAATACTTTAATCATTAATTACTGTACATATTAAAATAAAGATACCTAACAAATTCAAAATACTACTTGGACTCGCCTCAAGATCATACAACGCAATCTTATGCATGTCTACTCAGAAGTAAGTACCATTGTCTTCAATGGGGCTTACTCCAAGGAAAATATAAGATTGCAGCTTTAGTCTACTTAAATTAGTGAGATCCTAGTGCTTGATGCCTGCTGCAGAGAGATTTTATATTAGGCTCCAATTTAGTCCGCTTCATTCTCAAGTTTCCTCATTCAATGATATTAAAAGATGGCAGGGCAGAAAGAGATAAATTTAAGAAACATTCTTATCTTAATTTATGAATAATAAGATTGTCATGAACAAAAGGGAGATTGTAACCTATGACCCGCCCCCCCTACTCACCCACTCGATTTGAACATGGAGCTTAATGGGGAAATGCTTTGGTAGTTCAGTAGGTGGAGGTGAATCACACAAGCCTGGCAAGGCCTACACGTGTGGTCCAGCCCCAGATTGCTCCGACAGGAAAAGTCTTGTAAGACATGGCCTTGGAAAACACAGATTAAAAATAACTGAATCTAACAATTTCTTATTTAAACTTGAGTTCTGGTTCTGTATGCTCACTGTTGGACTTCCCTCAGCAGGCATCCACTCTGTCTCCACAGAGTAGCATTGTAGGAAAGCTAGGACACAGGCAAGCTCTTTAACATAGGAATAGGTTTATTGTGCACAGGTTCAGCGGAAAGCTGCAAGCTTGTACAAAAGGTCTGAACATCGTCATACTGACAAAGATCAATTCTTATACCCTCGGTTAGGTAGACATTCCTGTTATCCTACATTTGCCCAAATATGGAGTTTAGGGGGGCAGTTAGACAGTTTGCTTAGGTCAACAAGATATATGTCTTTTGGGCTATTTGTGGCTAGTAAAGAGATAGATTAGGGAAGTTGCTGGGAAAGATCGTGGGACCAAAGCAACAACAGGAACCATCTGTCTGGGTCACAAAGACCCTTTTGCAAGTTGAAGCAAATAATATAGAGCATAACTCACTTGTATTCTTTCCCAATGCTCCCTCCAACCTCTACAACTTCCTCCGAATATCCTCATAACTCTGATCTATGAACCTTTCATTTAACATTCTCACATTGTCTGCATGCCGAGGGTCTACCTGTGTATACACCTCATAGGCTTCAATCAACCTTTGCAAAAAGCTTACCGGACTTTCATCAGCTCTCTGAGTCACCAAAGACAGCCTAGGCATATTCACCGGTGGTTTTCCTGCTCTTCTGAGAGCTTTCACTCTCAAGTTCTTGTATTCTTTGAGGAGGGGCATGTGCACCTCCTAATTGGGATTCCAATTCGGGTCCTTCGCAGGCATCCTCTCATTCAATTCCTGTTGAAGGTCCTGCACATTGGGGAAGCGCTCTCCCATGCACTTTCAGACTGCCGCTCTCCATTTCTCCCTCTCCTCTGGAGTTAACAACATATTCAACAATTGCTGCAAATCCTGCCGGGTTGGATTGTGTGTCTGCATGATGGTTTGGAATAGATCCGTCATCTCAGTTGGTTTAGGAGTCACAGGCCCATAATGCTGCTTCCAATTTAACAAATCAGTCCTAGAGAACGGTACATACTGAAACATAGCCTTGATTTCTGCCTGACCCTGTTGATTAATTGCCTGCTGATCCACTTGTCGCAAGGGGTCTACAAGTTCCCCCCTTGCTGCCTTCACCTTCGCAGTTGCCGAACGGATTCGCACACCTCCTGCAAAACCTCTTTCTTTTCCCCTCTCCCTCTCTCAGCCTCCTGGTCACACCATGCCTCTCAAATTTCTGTCTAAGAGCTTCGGCGAGGAGAAAAATGTGTTTCCTTTTGAGGTTCCTTTTTCTCTGCGGTTTTGAGCCCAACTAATATATGCTTTGTACGTTCATTTCACAGGCTCAGAGATGCCTTTCTTGCCCCCCCCCTTCTCATCTTCTGTAATTTTTTCCCTCAGGATCTAATTTGGTATTTTGCCTAAAGATCTGATAAATGCATCCAGATTCTCCTGGATTTTCATCCTGTTTCCATTGAAGTTGACAGACCTACCCCGAGTTCTTAACTTTTGCATAATCCTTCTGCAAAGGCTTATTCATGTTCCCCTTCACCAGCCTTCTTTTCTCTGGGGTTTATGAAATTTCCAACAGGCTTTGTATGTCTGCCCAGGTAGACTGGTGAGTTCAGAAAAATGGATGCAGAAAGGACATGCATCTCATCTGGATTTTCTCTACCATTAGTAGTTTGGTTTTTTCAATTATATAAATCAGCCAGTGAGAATGGAGCATACATTCATGCTGCTCCCCCTCAGCTCCTGGCATTTACGCACTTCTCCTGCCCCGTGGTCTTGCCACACACAATCTAGTCATTCCTGCCTGACATTGCAACAAATCATCAGCCTTCTCATTTACAGCCATAGCCCACTGATCTACGTATGGTTACTGGTTTGGATATTTTTCTTCATTGGCTGCTATCTAATGTCAGAGGTCATCTATAAACTCTTTATCGAACGTCCCTTGAGAGGGCCACCTTTTTTCCATCTGGTGCCATTTCACTTTACACTGATAGCCCAGTCTCTCCTTGGTAATCCTCAGATATGGGGTGTTATATTTAGTCTGACAAAAATATTCATCAAAACCCCCGCAACATGCACTCCAGCGGTGTGCTGGCAATGCTCTGTCTCTGTATCACACACTGCCACTGACCCACAGCCCCGGAGCTCAATGGTCACTGTCGAGAACTGCCACACAACCTCCCACACAACCTAACAGGACTACTTTAGGGTCGCCACCCCGAATCCAGGATGGTGATCAGTCCCCCTCTTCTGCCTCCAAATGAGACAGGTACACAGACCTTAACACATACTCGCCTGAGGCGCCTTCTCACTCATCCTGGCCAGGAGATGGTTCAGACAGCCTTTTCTATGTTGAAGGGTTCTTGGACTAGCTCTCAGCACCATCAGCCTCGCAGAGAGGTCGCTGCTGTCTCCCGGAGGTCAAGCCCCCGTGGCGCCTGGAGAATGTTCAGGAACGGCCTCCCAACAGAGCCGAGGGGTGAAGCTGCCTTCAGCGAGACATCGCCTTATCTGATTCCTGGCCAATGCACCATTTGTTGTAGGAAAGCCAGGACACAGACAAGCTCTTTAACATAGGAATAGGTTTATTGTGCACAGGTTCAGCGGAAAGCTGCAAGCTTGTACAAAAGGTCTGAACATCGTCATACTGACAAAGATCAATTCTTATACCCTCAGTTAGGTAGACATTCCTGTTATCCTACATTTGCCCAAATATGGAGTTTAGGGGGGCAGTTAGATAGTTTGCTTAGGTCAACAAGATATATGTCTTTTGGGCTATTTGTGGCTAGTAAAGAGATAGATTAGGGAAGTTGCTGGGAAAGATTGTGGGACCAAAGCAACAACAGGAAGCATCTGTCTGGGTCACAAAGATCCTTTTGCAAGTTGAAGCAAATAATATAGAGCATAGCTTGCAATCTTTACTTAACCAAGGTTGCTTGACCAAAGTTTGCTTGACCAAAGTGTGAGGCCTAGGCCAGCCTTATACCTCCGTAGCTTCTACCGCTGCCTCAGTAGCTCTCCCTGCAGCCACCCAGCAGCAAAGCCCACAGGAAAGAGAGAGAGAAACTCTGCCAGTCCCATGAACCTTAGTGGCTGGCTGGCAATAGCTCCCCCTCCCCCGCAGCTGAGGGAGATGAAATGCTGCAAGAGACGCCTAGAGAGTAGATGGAGATCCACACGGTCTGAATCTGACCGAACACAGGTAAGAGCCCATTTGAAGACTTACCTTGTGGCGATAAGAGTGGCCAAACGTCATTACTGTGCCACTCATATAGCATCCGCAGAGAACCGCCCTGCCGCCCTGTTTGGGGTGACCTGCTCCCTCCTTCAACAGAGGCCGCGGGAAGCCCCTCTGCAGGGCAGAGCTGAGGAATTTGGAGAATATCTGCAGGATAAAATCGCTCAGATCCGGAACAAGATGGTCTCCATGGAAAGTAGTCTAGGGGGAATTCCGGAGACAGGTCTTGAGACTCCTTTTTGGGAGGAGTTTGACTCTGTTACTTCCAACGATATGGACAGGTTACGCAGGCGACTGAGAGCCACCACATGTTTATTGGACCCATGTCCCTCCTGGCTTGTACTGCCATCCTGGGAGGTCTCACGAGACTGGCTCCAGGAAATAGTAAATGCTTCTTTGAGTGAGGGGTTCTTGCCCGCTGTCTTGAAAGAGGCGGTGGTGAGGCCCCTCCTCAAGAAGCCTTCCCTGGACCCAGGATTATTAGTCAATTATCGTCCTGTCTCCAACCTTCGCTTTCTGGCGAAGGTTGTAGAGAGTGTGGTGGCACAACAGTTTCCCCGTCACCTGGAGGAAATTGACTATCTAGACCCGCGCCAGTCCGGCTTCCGGCCCGGTCCCAGCACTGAGACGGCATTGGTCGCGTTGGTAGATGATCTCTGGAGGGCCAAAGATGGGGGTTGTTCCTCCATCCTGGTCTTATTAGACCTCTCGGCAGCTTTCGATACCATTGACCATAGTATCCTGTTGCATCGACTGGAGGGGTTGGGGATGAGGGGCACCGTTTTACGGTGGTTCTCCTCCTACCTCTCCGATCGATCGCAATTTGTGTTGGCAGGGGGGCAGAGGTCGACCTCGAGACCCCTCACATGCGGGGTTCCTCAGGGGTCGGTCCTCTCACCACTCCTGTTCAACATATATATGAAACCGCTGGGTGAGATCATCCGTGGCTTTGGGGTGGAGTACCATCTGTACGCTGATGATGCTCAGTTGTACATATCTACCCCAAACCACCCCAACGATGCCGTTGAAATGATGTCCCGATGTTTGGAAGCCGTGCGGAGCTGGATGGGAAGGAACAGACTCAGACTCAACCCATCCAAGACTGAGTGGCTGTGGTTTCCGGCACCCCGGTACAACCAGTTGATCCCATCACTGGCCATAGGGGGTGAACTTCTAGCCCCCGTGGATCGGGCACGCAACTTAGGCGTCCTCCTAGATACTTGGCTGTCTATGGAAGATCATGTGACGGCCGTGGCCAAGGGGGCATTCTGCCAGGTTCGCCTGGTACACCAGTTGCGGCCCCTATTGGACCGGGACGCCCTTCGTGCAGTCACTCATGCGCTCGTGACTTCCCGACTAGACTACTGTAATGCTCTCTACATGGGGCTCCCCTTGAGGTGCACCCGACGACTACAGCTAGTCCAGAATACGGCCGCGTGAGTAATTATGGGTACCTCCAGGTACTCCCACGTAACACTGCTCCTGCGCGAGCTGCACTGGCTACCTGTGGCCTTTCGGGTGCACTTCAAGGTGTTGATTACCATCTTTAAAGCGCTCCATGGCACGGGTCCTAGCTATCTGCGTGATCATATCCTACCCCACACATCCCTTCGACCGATTCGCTCACACAGAGAGGGACTTCTCCAGGTGCCGTCCTCCTGGCAATGCCAACAGGCGGCTCCCAGGGGAAGGTCCTTCTCTGTGGCGAGCCCAACCCTCTGGAATGACCTACCCCCCAAGCTTAGATCTACTACGGACCTCCGCTCCTTCCATCAACAATTAAAGACCCATCTTTTCCAGCAGGCCGGCCTGGCTTAACCTAATCTACCATACCGGCCTACTTGTAAATATTACCTAATCGGGTTTTTACGTTATAAATTTAAACGAGATATTTTAACACAGGGTAAAACATTTAATTTAGCTTTATTATTTATAATTGTTATATATGTATATGCTCTTAAATTCTTGTACACCGCCCCGAGTCTCTTCGGAGAGAGGGGGCGGTCAATAAATCCAAATAAATAAATAAATAAATAGTCTTTTCAGACCAATGAATGCACTTTAACAAAGACAACAATAGATAAATGAAACACAGCTGTTTGAATGAAACACAAATATGAACACAAATGAAACACAAATATATAAGAACAATTAGTGGGCTTTCAAAAATTCAGTTAATAGTTCATTTTTGAATTGCCCCTATTAAAAATCAAATTGCCCCCCTGTGGGGCATGGGCCACACATTGGGAACCACTGCCCTAGATGACAGGCTCAAGATCCAGATGGATCTTAACCAGTGGTGAAATCTAAAAATTTTCCCTACCGGTTCTATGGGTGTGGCTTGGTGGGCATGGCTTGGTGGTCATGTAACTGGGTGGTTTGGTCATGTAACTGGGTGGGTGTGGCTTGGTGGTCATGATCATGTGACTGGGTGAGCTCAAAACCCAACTTTCACACTTCACACATAAAGAACCCAAAAGCTACACAACTGACTCACACACAATGCAGAAGCAACTTGACTTCACACAAAATGGCCCCTGTAACAAGCAGGAACCTCACAGTCATGGTTAGGATAAAAAATGCTTTAAAAAAAAGAAAAGTTTCCCACATCCCCCAGCACAGCTTATTGTCAAACAGCTGATAGAACCTTTTTAAAAAAACTTTTAAAACCTTTTTTTACTACCAGTTGGGCGAATAAAAAAATGCTTTTAAATTTTTTTAAAAAAAGATTAACCAGCTATGACAATCAGTTGTGCTGTGCGATCGTGGGGATTTTTTTTTTTTACTTTTTAAAAGCATTTTTTACTACCAGTTTGGAAAACTGGAAGCATTTGTTACTACCGGTTCCAGCTAACCAGGCAGAATCGGTAGCATTTCACCTCTGATCTTGACAGACTTGAAAACTGGGCCGGAGAGGAGGAAGAGGGAGGAGGGGACAGCCCCCTGGGCAGAGCGCGCGGGAGAACTGTTCGCGCCATTGGACTGTGGCTCTTCCACCCTCCTCGATGGTTGGACTCCTGGGCGCTGCCGATTCCCTTCCTCCCTCCCTCCCTCCACAGCCGGCATGCTGGCCACTCGTCGTCTTCCAGTGGCTGCCGTTCCTCACACACACACACACACACACACACACACACACACACACACGGAGGCTTCTCAGCTCCTGGAAGGAGCCTGAGCGAGCGAACGAGCGACCAAGCACGGCGGCCGGCCGGGCGGCCGGGGCAGGCTAAGGCGAGTGTGCTGGGATGAGGAGGCTCCGCGGGGGGTGGGGGCGGGGCGGGGATGACGACGACAGACAGACAGAGAGAGGCACAGACACAGAGAGAGACAGGGAGGGAGGGGGGAATCAGAGAGTGACAGACACACACAGAGAGAGGGAGGGAGAGAAAGAGAGACACAGAATGAGTGATTAAGTGCGTGAATGCGAGACAGACAGACACACACACACACACACACACATAGTGATAGATGGGCAGACGATGGAGAGAGAGACAGAGATAGAGAGAAAGAAAAATAAAGAAAGAAAAAAGTGGGAGAGAGAGAAAGAAAGAGACAGAAAGAAAGACAGACAGAGAGAGAGAAAGAGAGAAAGAGAGACACAGAATGAGTGATTAAGTGCGTGAATGCGAGACAGACAGACAGACACACACACACACACATAGTGATAGATGGGCAGACGAAAGAGAGAGACAGAGAGAGAGAGAGAGAAAGAAAAAGAAAGAAAGAAAAAAGTGGGAGAGAGAGAAAGAAAGAGACAGAAAGAAAGACAGACAGAGAGAAAGAGAGACAGAAAGGAAAGAGAAAAAAGAGAGAGAGAAAGAAAAAAGAAAAAGGGAGAGAGAAAGAGAAAGAAAGAGAGAGAGAGAAAGAAAGAGGGAAAGAAAGAAAGAGAGAAAGGGGGAAAGAAAGAGAGAGAAAGAGGGAAAGAGAAAGAAAGAAAGAAAGAGAGAGAGAGAAAGAGGGAAAGAAAGAGAAAGAAAAAGAAAGAAAGAAAGAAAGAAAGAAAGAAAACTTATGACCACAATTGAGTCCAAAAGTTTGGTTGTTAACCAAGACCATTGTTAAGTGAGTTTCACATTTTCCAAGTTGGCCACTCCCACCCAGTCACATGACTGCTGAGTCACTCAGCCGGTCCACAAAACGTTCTTTAAAATGAAACCGGTCCCTGGTGCAAAAAAGGTTGGGGACCCCTGCATTAGAGCATTGCTCATCTTAAAAGTTATTCCATGAATATGCAGCATATCTATTTGTACATAAACTTTGTTCACTGGGGTTTACTATCAACAAGTGTAAGGATATAATTTCAGACTGAGCAAGGCAGAGCTACAGAAGCATTGAAATAATGGAGGCAATCTGCTTGCATTCACTGCCTAGGGAACCCATAATGAGATTGTATTCAAGCAGCCAAGCACTTCAATAGATTACAGTGTTGGAAGAAACATCCTTCTGGGTCCAGTTCCAAGTGGGGGAAAAGACACTGGAAACATGGAGGCTGCTTGGAAAGATGGTTTAATGGTGGACAGGACCACATGACTTGAGGGAAAAAAGTGATTACATGCTTCAAGATGTTGGGTGAAGAAGAAAAAGGGAAGAGATGCTGAAAGACCCTGGTTTTATGCCCTCTCTGGGCTTTGAACTTGAGCTTGTATTCTAATTGGTTGTCAGACTCCCATGGGGCCATGCAAGGGCAACTCTGTAGGCTGTGTTTTGAGTCCACGTTTGGTTGAGCATTGCTTCTTTCCAGGTGCCCTGTGGTGAGATGAGTAAAGGGCTAATGACATCATGCCTTAATCCCATCACCCTGGAGCTGAAGGGGGGAGATCTTCATTATGTAGAATAGACTAGCTGAGGCTTTAATGGCTCATTGACAAAGATGCAGGGGAGCTGAGTTTCTGTCTCCCATTTAGAGGAAATATTCTGTCCTTTTAATATTTCCTAAAATATTCCATTTTCTAGTGAAGAGGTGGGTTTTAACTTCCCACAACAGTGTTGGCCTTGTTTCCATTGATTTAAAAGATGGATTGAAATCTATATTATGGCTCAAAAGCAATGGGGTAAATTGGCATAAGAAACTTCTAAAATAAGATGGAAACCACAAAAGACACATCTGCATGGAAATTCATGCAAACCCTCATGAAGACAAAATCAGGAAGATAAAGAAGGCAACTGTGACTCCTCACTGATTATCAGCTTAGCTTTCCAGTTTCCACTCAATGCAGTGCCATGAAACAAATGTAAAGGCACAACTAATGCAAATACATTATTCTTGGCAATCCAGATTTCACACAATGTTATTTTTGAAAGAATGGCTTAATGGTTTGTTTGTTTTCCATTTTTATTTTAGAAGAAAGTGGCACCTAGATTGCACCAAGATTCCTAAATAAGAGCTATCTTCTAAAGACCTGATTGCAGTCTAAAAACTGAAGTGTACTGTCTGGTGGCCATATGGTAGCCATATCACCAGAAAGCACTGGCAACCTTTTTTGAAGGAGAAAACAAAGCTATCTCTACCCACAGAAAGAATGGAGGTATAAAAAGCATCTCAGAAGGAACCCCAAACTTGGCGCTACAAAAAAATAAAAGTGAAGGAGGGAAATGTGTTTTCTGACTTGCAAAACTCTGTTATTGTAGAATTTCAGCAAAATTAATATTCATATTCAAGGTTTTGGTTTCTTAATAATAATAATAATAATAATAATAATAATAACAACAACAACAACAACAACAACAATAATAATAATAATAATAATAATAATTTAATTTTTATATCCCGCTCTCTCTCCCCAAGGGGACTCGAGGCGGGGCACAGGCAATTAAAAATACAAATAAGACCACAGACAAAATACAAAATACAAAATTAAAAATGGATTAAATTGATCCTGCGCTAAAACCCATAAACTAAACTAAAAATTACCCCTAAAACCCCTAACCTAAAAAGAGACTACCCAAGGCCGGCCAGGCGAAAAAAGTGTGTCTTTAATTTTAAGCGGAAGGAGCGGAGGTCCGTGGTTGTCCTGATATCGGGGGGAAGGTCGTTCCAGAGGGCTGGGCCCGCCACAGAGAAGGCCCTTCCCCTGGGCGTTGCCCGCTGACAAAGTCTAGTGGACGGCACCCGGAGAAGTCCCTCTCTGTGGGAGCGAATCGGCCGTGAGGATGTATGGGGCAGGATCCGATCCCGCAGGTAGCTAGGTCCCGAGCCATGGAGCGCTTTGAAGATGGTAATTAACACCTTGTCTGGTCTACCTTAAACAGCTAACAAGAATGGGTTGCTTCATATGCAGACAGTTCCCTGTGGAAATAGGACTTCCAGGTTTGTCTGGCTGCTATAGTACTCTTTGCCTCCTTAAGTTGCCTCAAGCTCTACTGTATGTTTTGTTTGGTGCATGTTACTTCATTACAGGCTAAAAAAACTCATTGGCTATTTTGTGGAGGAAGGAATACCCGTACAGGTAGTCCATACTTGACAACTGCCTTCTTAGCCACTGTTCAAAGTTATGATGTCCCCAGTTCGGGTCTGATCCTGGTGCCGAAGCCAATGATGAACGCCAGACACGAGGTGCAGGTTTTATGTTTGCTTTTTATTGGAGTACTCCAAGGAAAAGGGTTCCTGGACAAAAGGCCAAGAACCAAGAACAAAGGATTAAGAAAGCTTTTATACATTTTCACTAAAGGAGAAGGTGGGATAACAAGAAACATCCTCTAATAAACATGTTAGTAATAATTCTACAATTTGTTCTATTGGTCTATAGCGGTCCCATTCCTAGCTCTTAGCTAATGAATGCCCCAGGAATTATGTAATACATATTTCATTTGCTGTAGCCCATCTTCGCCTCTAACTTTTAGCTGAGGTCTGCAAACTGTTACCTCTTATCAGCTTTCTAGCTCCCCATAATTGCTACACATTTTTACCCATGAATATTTCTTGTTGATAAGCATTCTTTGTTCTTGGCAGACAGACACCCCCCCAATTCCAGTCTTCCTGTTTTACTTTCAAATGTGTGTCATGAACCAATCTATCATTCCCCCCTTTGAATCTGAAAATGATCTAATTTTCCAGGATTCACACAATGTCAGTATCGTGTACTGGGAGACACACACACACCCTGCAGTTTGCATATAGGTGGAAAGGCAAAACAGAGGGCATTGTAATGCACAACAGGTGATTATGAGAACAATGACTCTGCCTGCCAGAGTCATTATTAGGTACATAACCAGTGAAATCAGGCAACCATCCTGTCAGTCAATGCCACTAGCCTGTCCGTTGGTTCATGTGGGGGTGGGGGTGTTGCAGCTATCTTTGCAATGTGTATAGTTCAGCTGTGGAATTCCTCCGATTTGTCCAGAATACCCACGCAGCATTGTCCAAATAGTGCACACACATCTCCTTAGGATACCAATATCATATCTAGAGCCATTCTAGTCTGAACTGTCATTGTCCGAATGGCTCCTTGTTCTCTTTTGCTGCAGCAATAAAAAAACTCCCCAGTCTCATTAGCCAGGATTTCCTCCACCGCTTGTATATCAAACAAAGCATTATTGAGGGACCAGACCCCACTGAACAAAGTGAAGGGTTGGTAGTTCTTCAAGTACTTTCTGAATTGTTCAAGGTTCCTATGGTTTCCAATCTCTCAGGTAAAGTGGGCATAATGTAGGTGGGTGGGAAGACCACAGAGACATAACCAACCATATGGTCTCATCCCAACAGTTATTAAGTCTATTTGTATTAATGTCTTAGTTTTCACACACACAGATGCACCAATCAGCTAGTGGTAATAATGGGGTAACTTCTAGGGTGAGTAGCTACAAATAGCTTTTGGGGAAATGTTAGCTGAGGTGATAACAAACAGTGGCTACATCTCTCTCTCCTGCTCTCTTAGTATCCTAGCAACTCCATCCCCTCCCCCCGTTACAATATGACAGCCGAAGCAAGCAAAAGCAAAGGCTGACATCCGGCCCTCCTCCAGGAAAGCGACGTCAGTCCTGGAATAAAACACAAACACACAAAGACACCGAGAGGGACAGAGACAAACAGAAAATACACACACAAAACCATAACAGTGGTTAAGGCTTGTCAGCATATTTAGCATAAAATTTCTTAAGCACTTTAGGGGCTCGAACGTCTCGTTTATCCACCCACTCGGTATGGGAGGGAGGGAAATCCCTTCACGACACCAGGTATTGAACTTTATTTCTCCACACTCTAGAATCTAAAATGTCTTTTACTTTGTAATGGGGTTCACCAGCAACGAATAATGGTGGTGGGGGTCTAGATTGTGGTGGCCGAAGATAAGATGTGTATTCAGGCTTCAACAGATGGACATGGAAAATCGGGTAAAGGCGACGATAAGTTTTTGGTAAATCCAGTTTGACTGACATGGAGCTGATGATCTTAACAATGGGGAAAGGTCCAACATATTTCGGGCCCAGTTTCCTACATTTCTGGGGGCTCTCGAAGAATCTGGTAGAGAGGTAAAAACGGTCACCAACTTTATAATCTGGAGGGGCAATTCGTTTCTTATCAGCATACAATTTATGAGATTGGTGAGCATCATCCAGGGTTTTCCGCGCCACCGGACAAAATAATGACATCTTATTACTCCAATCCAAGAGAGAGGGAACGGTAGGAGACTCGTGAGGCAACTCGGGAATAGGCACAAAGTCTTGACCATAGATCAATTTGAAGGGAGTCATACTGGTGCTGCTATGAACAGAATTGTTATATGCCACCTCGGTATGGGTTAAGAGGTCGGCCCAATCGTCTTGTTGGTAATTAATGAAACATCGCAAATATTGTACCAAAACGGAATTAGCCCTCTCACAAGCTCCGTTCATCTGGGGGTGGTGGGAGGAGCTTAATCCTTGGGAGGAGCCAATCATCTTCAAGAATTCCTTCCAAAATCGAATTGAACTACTCTATCAGAAATAATATGTCGAGGAACTCCATGTAGGCGATAAATGTGATTCAGGAAAAGTTTTGCTAGCGCCTTGGCCGATGGGATTCCAGAGCACGGAACAAAATGAATCTGCTTCGAAAACAGATCAGTAACCACCCATATGACAGTGAAACCACGGCTACTAGGAAGTATGAAGTCCCCCAATATGTGCCAGCATGTATTTGTTATAAAAGAATCCTTAGAGGTGTATCTGATAGAATAAATTTGCTCTCTGCCCTCTACCACCCATCATTTCCCTCCATGTCTCTGATAAACGTGGCCCATGCCCTGTCCCCGGGTAGATAAGAGAGCAGGGAAGCAGGTATGGAAGGAGACATCAGAATTAGGGAAACTGTTCAATTGCAGTGCTGTAGGGCAGCTTCCTTAGCAGCTCTATCTGCAGCCTGGTTCCCTTTTGCATTTAATAATCCTCTTTCCTTCCATAATAAAGTTACTACCATCTGTAAACCATTCACATTCAGCATTTGGGAGAGGCTGATCACTAAGATTGGGTCTACTGGCAGATACAGAATCCACCACGTGTACGGAAACATGGGGCAATAGTGTAGCTGGATTGAGGGTACAAAAGGGGCATCCATGTTTGGGTGTTTTAAAATCGGTTCTGCTGCAAATAAGCGTTTAAGTTTTTCGAAGGCGGCTTGGCATTCCATACACCAGTTGAGAGGTTTATTAGGTCGTGGTTTATCATCACCCTTTGCTTTAAGCAAGTTTGTAATTGGTAGAGCAATACTGGCAAAAGAGGGGATAAATTGGCAGTAAAAGTTTGCAAACCCCAAGAAACTTTGCAATTGTTTACGGGTGCGAGGCGGGGCCCACTCAGTTACAGCCTTCACTTTAGCAGGATCCATCTCAATACCTCCTGACGAAATGCAGTATCTGAGATAATCGATCTTGCTTTGATGAAATTCACACTTTAAAAGTTTAGCATATAGTTCTGCCGCCCTCAGTTTGTGTAAAACAGAGCGGACAAGCTTTACATGTTCTTCACGTGTTTCCGTGTAAATAAGGATATCATCCAGATTTACGATAACGCCTTTGTACAGGTGCTGATGTAAGAGTTTGTTTATCAGTTGCATGAAAACCACTGGTGCACCTTGTAGACCAAATGGTAGAACTTTAAACTGGAAACAACCTAAAGGGCAATTAAAAGCTGTTTTCCATTCATCACCTTCTTTAATCCTAATCCTATAGTAAGCTTCTCTGAGATCCAGTTTTGTAAAAAAATTTCCTTTCGCTAGATTGGCCAGCATATCTTTCATGAGGGGGAGGGGGTAGACATTTTCAGCACAGATCGTGTTCAAGTTCCTGTAGTCCACCACTAGGCGGAGTTGGCCATCTTTCTTCTCCCTGAACATAACAGGGGCCGCCACTCGAGGTCTAGCAGGTTCAATGAACCCTCTTGCTAATTTTTGTCAATAAACTTGCGCAATTCCACCATTTCTCCTGGTGTCATGGAGTAAATGCGTGGTTTAGGTAGTTGTACTCCAGGGAGGAAATCAATGGTACAGTCTGTGGAGCGTTGGGGTGGTAGTTTATCAGAAGATTTCTCACTAAAAACTTCTTTCAAATCCTAATATTCTTTAGGTATCTTTTCCTCCCCTAGTATGTGTTCCAAAACGGTTGCCACTTGGTCCGTTGTTACGTTTTCACTGTGGTTGATGGGTGTTGGGGTGGGGTCCACAGTCATAGGTGGTGGTGGGGAAATTAGGGGAAGACATATCCACCCTTCTTTCCAATCTTATTATTATTATTATTTATTGGACTTCTAGACCGCCCCCTCTCCCCGAAGGGACTCGGGGCGGTGTACAGGTACAAATTAAAACCATACAAGCTTTGTTCTTAAATCTGCTGTTATCTAGTAAGTTCACAGACTTTAAGTACTTGCGTTTAAGATGATTAGCACAAGGAATTTTCTTTGAAGTATGAAGTTTGTTTGGAATGTGGATTGAAAGTTGAGAACATTGCCTTGCTCCGCTATTTTATAGCGAAGTCTCCTCATTCGTCCGGAGCGAATAGCAGCCTGAAGGGGGGGCCCGCCTTGCTCGCTCCCCAGAGGAAAATAAACCCTCTGAGGGGCTCCGCAAGGGACTCTACCCAAATGGCGCTTGCTCTCTCACAAGCTCCTTAGGAGCTTGGAGTTTCCGAGGCATTTTGATTGTATAAAAAAACGCCTCAACAGGCGACTGGGATGGCAGGCTTGAAAAAAACCTGCCGGCGGCAACCGCAGCTCAACCAGAAGTCAATACTTCATGATCTTTATTAGTCCTGCAAGCAAAAGCCTCAGGCCATCCTGTGAAGGTACATTCTAGTCCCAAAACATACTTAAAGCCTTGCTTTAATTCAGTGAAGTCTATTTCTCAAATTGTCCCTTGGCAGTTGCCTTTAAGTTGAACTCATAGGTGTGGGTGCCTGTCTACTTTTGGATTATTTCTGGCATAAATCAGACAAGCTGCTACTGCTTGGAGATAGCGGAATATAGACCCTTGCCTACTACACAGCATGTCATACAATCTACCAGTGCTTTTGACCCCCAATGTATGCCAGCATGTATTTGTTATAAAAGAATCCTTAGAGGTGTATCTGATATAATAAATTTGCTCTCTGCCCTCTACCACCCATCATTCCCCTCCACGTCTCTGATAAACATGGCCCATGCCCTGTCCCCAGGTGTATAAGAGAGCAGGGAAGTGGGTATGGAAGGAGACATCGGAATTAGGGAAACTGTTCAATTGGAGTGTTGTAGGGCAGCTTCCTTAGCAGCCCTATCTGAAGCCTGGTTTCCTTTTGCATTTAATAATCCTCTTTCTTTCCATAATAAAGTTACTACCATCTGTAAACCATTCACATTCAGCATTTGGGAGAGGCTGGTCACTAAGATCGGTTCTACTGGCAGATGCAGAATCCACCACGTGTACGGAAACATGGGGCAATAGTGTAGCTGGATTGAGGGTATTGCATTCCTCTAATTGTATGGCTGGGGAGTCAAGCAGGAGAGCCTGATACTTGGCTTAGGGCCCCCAGTCATCCAAAATACCCCTTTCATATCAATAAGCTCCTGAACCCCGTGTAGGATTTTGACTATTAGATGTTGTCCCAGTGTTAACTTTCGGGCTCCCTCAACCAGCAGGGCAGTTGCTGCCTCAGCTCTCAGACATCCAGGCCATCCCAATACCCACCCCCATCTATTTGCTTACTAAAATATGCTTCTGGGTGAGAACTCCTGCTGGAATGACTTTCCACTCATGTACAAAGAGGGTAAATAGAAGGTGTAGTGGGGTCCGGAAGCCCCAGTGTCGGTGCTTTCATAAGCTCACTCTTTATTTGTGGGAATGCTTGTTGGCATTCTCCAGTCCATTCAAATATTTTCCACCACCCCCTTTAATAGCCTCATAAAGGGGCTTGACAATAAATCAAAAATTAAGAATCCACAATCTACAAAAACCAGCCATCCCCAAGAATCCCAATTGTTTTCTATTAAGAGAGGGCTTTAATAGATTGGTTCCCTCTTTAGGCTAACAGCCTCTGTTGTCCGGTTGAGATGCCATACCCTAAGTATTTAACCTCCTGCTGTGCAATTTGGGCTTTTGTTGTTTCAGGCACATTGTAGCCGTTCCTGAAGTCCCAACAAAAAGTATCAATAGTCCACGGAGCAATACATCTGTGAGAAACAGATCTACTGGCTCCTGATTACCACCCTGCAGCAAACAAATTCCTATCTTTGATTCTTCACATGCAATCCTGAAATCCATGTGCTCTGGTACCAAGAGATAATCGTCACTTCTCCATGCCTGCATTTTCTTACATTAATTCCATTAATCTGTACAATTGCATATAAACAATAGGCCTGAGAGTTCCATTTATAGTTCTTTAGAAGTTTTGGAAACCACCACAGGAATATCATGCCCTGCCCCTCCCTTTATACTTAATCCAAATCTTCCTACAGTTTGCCTTCTAATTGTTACAGTTGTTTCTTCTGAATAAAATGGTTCACCAGACACACAGATAACATTTTGTCCTTGAATTTGTCAAAAGAGCTTTGGCTAAAGACTTCCACAGAGGTGGGTTGGGGGAGCAACAGCTCCCTGCCCCCAGCCTCTTCACCTTCCTTTTTCTGCTTGCATGGCTATAGCCACCAGGCACTCACACTTCCAATATCCTTCTTTTTTGCCTTCCCTCCTCCATGCCCATAACTACTTTCAGATTCCCTAAACTCCAACTCCTCGCCACTCCTCTTTCGCTTTGACCCCCTTCCTCCCCCCTTTTCCTGCCTAGGGGCATCTGCTAGGAAGATAGCATTTTGGCTTCTGATTTTTTTCTCATTCCTTCTTTCTCTCCAGTAACCTATCTCAACAAAATCTGAAATATCTTTCCACAGACCTCCGTCTACTTTCTGTAACTTTCTTTCCTGATTAACGGAAGCTTCAGGATCTAAATCAGTGTATTACATAAAATCGTGGTTTATCCGTCCAAGAAAAGTCCTCAGGACTTTCCTCTTTCTTTTGCCTTACTTCATATACTTTTGCAAGAATCTTAATTTAAGGAACTCCATTTTTTTTCAGGTTCCATATACGATTGAGAATTCTGTAGCCTCATATTGTCCCTATCATCATCCAGAGTTCTTCTGCCTTCGTAAGAGTGGGGGGGGGCATTCCCAGTGGTGGCCTTCTCATGTTGTTTCTCCTTTTTTTCTTTTTTCTTTTAAACTGCCGTTTCATTGCCCCCCTCACCAGTCTCCGTTCCTCTGGTGTTAAAAGGACATCCATCAGTGTCTGAATGTCTGCCCAAGTGGGGCTATGCATCCTTATAATAGATAAGAACAGAGTGCATTTTCTCTGGGTCTTCCCTATAACTGGGATGTTTTTGCTTCCAGTTATAAAGGTCAGAAGTAGAAAATGGTATGTAAACAAGCACTCAATAGAATCTATTGCCTCCTCCTACCACAATATTTTTTCGGAGTGAGCCGAGGTTTTAGATCCCTGGTTTTAGATTTGAACGAGATGGGATTTCACAAGATTCACTCACTGTTTGATTACATTATGGCTCGGGACCTAGCTATCTGCGGGATCGGATCCTGCCCCATACATCCTCACGGCCGATCTGCTCCCACAGAGAGGGACTTCTCCGGGTGCCGTCCACTAGACTGTGTCAGCGGGCGATGCCCAGGAGAAGGGCCTTCTCTGTGGCGGGCCCAGTCCTCTGGAACGACCTCCCCCCCCGACATTAGAACAACTACGGACCTCCGCTCCTTCCGTCGAAAACTGAAAACACACTTTTTCTGTCTGGCCGGCCTTGGTTAGTCTCTACCTCTGGGGTGTTTAGGGAATTTAGTTTTAATGGGGTTTTTAGCACAGGGACGATCAATTTAATCTGCTTTTATTTATTGTATTTATTGTTTGTATATATTTTTATATGTTTTAATTTCCCTGTGCACCGCTCCGAGTCCCCTTGGGGAGAGGACGCGGTATACAAAATTAATTATTATTATTATTATTATTATTATTATTATTATTATTATTATTATTATTATTATTATTATTATTATTATTATTATTATTATTATTATTATTACATTGTTCTTCAGCCTCCCCCCCCCCCCCCTACTCTGGGATCTCCTTGTCTGGAAACCCATTCCATTGCAGGGGTGGCAAAGCAGTCTCAGAGTCCTCCAGTTTAACCAGAGAAGCACTGTGATTCTTTATAAGAAGAATCAAAATAATGAACCCCTTTCACAATCTGGGGATAGGGACTCAACACAAACAAGCATTTACACATTTATCCTCCATTCAAACTGCTTGCATAAAAATCCACATACAAATATTTCCTTTCATACTTTCTCCAGCAAAACCAATCATCATTATCATTATTTTAGGGAGCTTTCACAAGCCAATAAGCTCCATTTTTTCCAAATCTCTCTCTCTCTCTTTTTTTTAAAAAGTAAAATAATAAACAGTAAGAAGGCCTTTTTGTTTATTGTTATTAAAGGATCTTACTCCTCTCCCAAGTCTTGGAAATGACACAACATAGAAACACATATACACTACATCCACATTCTTCTAACAGAAATGGACTATTAACAAGTTTCACAAATAATCTCAAATATTGTATCTCTGTCTGACTCTTTTGTTTCTGCAATGTTGTTTTTAGTTGCTCAATAATTCCCATATTATGAGGTCCCTTAAATGGCCAAAAATCACCTGGATTGTCCAAGGGACGTTGAGGCCAGATATACATACAATAATGAGAAAAGGCTGCCTTTGATCCTTATATCTACTCCTCCTAATATCTCAGATGGAGGCAAAATATAACCCATTGGCAAATTTTTGAGCTGCTTCCCTTTTAGCAACTCTTGTCACTCCTGCACTGGAAGCCCTTTTGCTACCAGTTTTCCCTTTCAAAACCAGAACACGGGCAGATATAACCTTTATCTCCCGGGACGTCTCCAGTCTGGTTTTTTTTTTTTTTTGCCTTTGTTTTGCCTTTTGCTTAGAGCTGGAAACAGGCGGATACCACTTATCCCCTGGGAACGTCTCCTTCTCCAGTCTCCTTACCTTTCCTCCACATTTTGCCTCTTTCTGTTCCTCCACCGGTTTCTGCTCCTCGTTTTCTTCAGGGCTTCAGCCTTTGAGTTCAATTAAGAAGTCACAAAGGATCTTACCGAGGCTGGACGTTCATTTAGGCAATGGCTCATAACACTCAGTCAACCCACACTTTGCATCAGTGGGACACGCAGATCTCTGCACCACCCCTTGCGTTTCAGAGTTCTCAATCATTGTCAAATGACTCCTGAGCTCTGAGGGCGGCTGGCAGTGCAGAAACACACAGTCCTGGTCACCGACCGGGACTTTTATTTCAGAGCAATCACACACCTTTCAGCCACTAAGTCATACCCATCCAGGGGCCCTCCTCTGGTAGTCTTTGGTGCCTTCCAATTGAATCCAGGTGTGGAATCCCGGATAGAGCCCCCAGATTGATGTCCCCAATTCGGGTCTGAGGCTGGTGCCGAAGCCAATGATGAACACCAGACACGAGGTGCAGGTTTTATGTTTGCTTTTTATTGGAGTACTCCAAGGAAAAGGGTTCTTGGACAAAAGGCCAAGAACCAAGAACAAAGGATTAAGGAAGCTTTTATACATTTTCACTAAAGAAGAAGGCGGGATAACAAAAAACATCATCTAATAAACATGTTAGTAATAATTCTGCAATTTGTTCTATTGGTCTATAGCTGTCCCATTCCTAGCTCTTAGCTAATGAATGCCCCAGGAATTATCTAATACACATTTCATTTGCTGTAGCCTATCTTCACCTCTAACTTTTAGCTGAGGTCTGCAAACTGTTACCTCTTATCAGCTTTCTAGCTCCCCATAATTGCTACACATTTTTACCCATGCATATTTCTTGTTGATAAGCATTTTTTGTTCTTGGCAGACAGACACCCCTGTCAGATCATAAATAAGGAAAGACTTAAGCTCATTTGAAAGTTTAAGGTTACTTTTACTGAATATGATAAGACCCCAGAGAAAGTCAAGCAAGGAATGAAACATTTAGGCACGTAACATACGTATCAAAACATAACCCAACCCTTAAGCCCCTCTGACCCCAGTGTAATATCCAATGCAAAGTCGTCCACAATGTCAGATGCACATCCTGCTCAGGAGCATCATCACAGTGGAATGCAAGACCGTTAACCTTAGTGATAACAGGCCCTGGCTCCATCTCTCTCCAGCTCACTTAATATCCAGACCCACAGCCCCTCCCTCCCCGTTTCAAAATGACAGCCTTAGCAAGCAAGAAGCGGAGGCTGACATCCGGCCCTCCTCCAGAAAAGCGACGTCAGTCCTGAAAAACAAACAAAAACATTGAGAGGGACAGAGCCGAACACAAAACACAGACACACATAAACTACAGTGGTTAAGGCCTGTCAGGATATTTAGCATAAAACCTCTTTAGTATCTTAGGGGCCTTAACGTGGCATTTATCCACCCACTCGGTATGGGACGGAGGGAAATCCTTCCAGGACACCAAGTATTGCACCTTGTTTCTCCACACTCTAGAGTCTAAAATGTCCCGTACTTCGTAATGGTGGTCACCATCCACCAATAATGGCGATGGGGGATCAGACCGCGGTTGATGAAGGTAGGATATGCTTTCGGGTTTCAACAGATGAACATGGAAAATCGGGTAAAGTCGACGATAAGTCTTTGGCAAGTCCAGTTTGACCGAAACGGAACTGATGATTTTAACAATGGGGAAAGGGCCAACAAACTTTGGGCCCAGTTTCTTACATTTTTGAGGGCTCTCCAAAAATCTAGTAGAAACGTACACACAGTCACCAACTTTGTAATTCGGAGGGGCAGCCCGTTTTTTATCAGCATACAACTTATGAGATTGGTGAGCATCATCTAATGTTTTCCGTGCAACGGGCCAAAATGACGCCATTTTACTACTCCAATCCAAGAGTGAGAGAACGGCAGGAATTTTGTGAGGTAGCTCGGGAATTGGTACAAAGTCCTGTCCATAAATTACTTTGAAAGGAGTCATACCGGTGCTGCTATGAACGGAATTGTTATAAGCCACCTCAGCGTGGATTAACAGGTCGGCCCAGTCATCTTGTTGGCAATTTATGAAGCACCTAAGATATTGTTCTAGGACGGAATTGGCCCTCTCACAAGCTCCGGTAGTCTGAGGGTGGAGGCTTAAGCCCTGGGAGGAGCCAATCATCTTCAAAAATTCCTTCCAAAACCGAGACGTGAACTGAACCTCTCTATTAGAAATAATACGTTGAGGAACTCCGTGTAGTCGGTAAATGTGAGTCAGGAACAATTTTGCTAAGGCTTTGGCCGATGGGATTCCTGAGCACGGTACAAAATGAACTTGTTTCGAAAACAGATCAGTAACCACCCATATGACAGTATGGCTACTTGGAAGATCCACAATGAAGTCCATAGATATCTCCTTCCAAGGAGCCTCCGGGCATGCCACAGATTGGAGGAGACCTTGAGGTTTGCCAGGAGAATGTTTAGATGCAGCACAAACTAGGCAACTAGCAATGTAAGACTCAACATCTTTTTTCATAGAAGGCCACTTAAGAAAGTGTAGGGTTTTCACGAATCCAAAATGACCAACCAAATGAGAATCATGTGCCCTTTGGAGTACAAAAGAACGGAGTGTTGCTGGGACGTAAAGTTTAGAACCCACCCAAGGTAAATCATCTTGCAATGTACAGTCTCCACAATGTGCAGCAAACCATTCATCAGCTTGAAGTTCCTCCTTAATTTTAGAGATTAATTCGGGTGGGGTTTCGGCTTGCAGTGTCGAATGGCTTCGAGTAGTAACCGGAGCAGCTATGTTACATACTGGAATAACAGGCTGGATGACAGTAAGTTTAGAGCTATTATATTGGGGAAGGCGTGATAAGGCATCCGCCATAAAGTTCCTCCCTCCCGGAATATATATCATGGAAAAATTAAAACGACTGAAATATTGAGACCAACGGACCTGTTTAGGAGAAAGTTTGTGAGGTGTCCGTAAAGATTCCAAGGTTTTATGATCAGTCCATACTTCGAACGGGTGAGACAGCCCCTCCAAGAAATGCCGCCAAGTCATAATGGCCCAATGCACTGCAAAAGCTTCCTTTTCCCAAATAGCCTATCTTCTTTCAGTATCGGAGAGTTTACGAGAGGTATAAGCGCAGGGCTGTAAGTCTCCGTTGGAGTTGTATTGTAGTAGAACAGCTCCAACCACAACATCACTGGCATCGGCCTGTACGACAAACGGCACGTGCATGTCAGGGTGTTTCAAAATCGGTTCTGCTGCAAATAACCGTTTAAGTTTTTCGAATGCTGCTTGGCATTCCATAGTCCAATTCAGGGGTTTACTAGGTTTTTTGTCACCCTTTGTTTTCAGTAAGTTCGTAATAGGTAGAGCAATACTCGCAAATTGGCAGTAGAAATTGGCAAATCCCAAAAACCTTTGCAATTGTTTCCGGGTGCGAGGCAGGGCCCATTCAGTGACCGCCTTTATTTTAGCAGGATCCATCTCAATACCCCCTGAAGAAATACGATATCTGAGATAGTCAATCTTGCTTTGATGAAAGTCACACTTAGACAGTTTAGCATATAGTTCAGCGGCCCTCAATTTGCGCAAAACCGAACGGACAAGCTTCACATGTTTTTCACGTGTTTCCGTGTAAATAAGGATAGATAGATAGATAGATAGATTTTATTTTTCTATACCGCGTCCTCTCCCCAGGGGGACTCGGAGCGGTGCACAGGGAAAATTAAAACAACATAAAATATATACATAAATAAATACAATAAAAACAAATTAAATCAACTGTCCCTGCACTAAAATCCCCATTTTAAAATTAACATTCCCTAACCCCTGAGGTAGAGACTAACCTAGGCCGGCCAAGCAGAAAAAGTGAGTTTTTAATTTCTGACGGAAGGAGCGGAGGTCCGTAGTTGTTCTAATGTCGGGGGGAAGGTCGTTCCAGAGGGCTGGGCCCGCCACAGAGAAGGCCCTTCCCCTGGGCGTCGCCCGCTGACAAAGTCTAGTGGACGGCACCCGGAGAAGTCCCTCTCTGTGGGAGCGAATCGGCCGGGAAGATGTATGGGGCAGAATCCGATCCCGCAGATAGCTAGGTCCCGAGCCATGGAGCACTTTAAAGATGAGAACTAACACCTTGAAGCGCACCCGAAAGACGACAGGTAGCCAGTGCAGCTCGCGCAAGAGCGGTGTTACATGGGTATACCTTGCGGTACCCATTATTGCTCGCGCGGCTGCATTCTGGATCAGCTGAAGTCTTCGGGTGCATCTCAAGGGGAGCCCCATGTAGAGAGAGTTACAATAGTCCAGTCGGGATGTCACGAGAGCATGAGTGACTGTGCGAAGGGCGTCCCGATCCAATAGGGGGCGCAACTGGCGAACCAGGCGAACCTGGTAAAACGCCCTCCTGGCCACGGCTGTCACTTGATCTTCCATGGACAGCCGGGCATCCAGGAGGACACCCAAGTTGCGCGCCCCATCCACAGGGGCAAGATGTTCGCCCCCTATGGCCAGAGATGGAATAAGCTGGTTGAATCAGGCAGCCGGAAACCACAGCCACTCGGTCTTGGTCGGGTTGAGTCTGAGTCCGTTACTTCCCATCCAGATCCGCACGGCTTCCAGGCACTGGCACATCACCGCTACGGCATCGTTGGGGTGGTTTGGGGTAGATATATACAGCTGAGTATCATCAGCATAGAGATGGTACTCTACTCCAAAGCCACGGATGATCTCACCCAGCGGCTTCATATATGTGTTGAACAGGAGAGGCGAGAGGACCGACCCCTGAGGAACCCCACATGTGAGGGGTCTCGAGGTCGACCTCTGCTCTCCTGCCAACACAAATTGCGATCGGCCAGAGAGGTAGGAGGAGAACCACCGTAAAATGGTGCCTCCCACCCCCAACCCCTCCAGCCGATGCAATAGGATACCATGGTCGATGGTATCAAAAGCCGCCGAGAGGTCTAATAGGACCAGGATGGAGGAGCAACCCCCATCTCTGGCCCTCCAGAGATCATCGACCAACGCGACCAATGCCGTCTCGGTGCTATGCCCGGGCCGAAAGCCGGACTGGCGCGGGTCTAGATAATCAACTTCCTCCAGGTGACTGGGAAACTGTTGTGCCACCACACTCTCAACAACCTTCGCCAAAAAGGGAAGGTTGGAGACTGGACGATAGTTGGTTAATAAAGCTGGATCCAAAGAGGGCTTCTTAAGGAGGGGCCTCACTCTTTTAGGGAAGCAGGCAAGGCACCCTCACTTAAGGATGCGTTGACAACCTCTTGGAGCCAGCCTCGTGTCACCTCCCAGGATGCCAGTACAAGCCAGGAGGGACACGGGTCCAATAAACATGTGGTGGCTCGCAGTCGCCCACGTAACCTGTCCATATCCTCGGAAGTAACGGAGTCAAACTCCTCCCAAACAAGATCTGTCTCGTGGCATCCCACTGGGCCATCAATGGAGGCTAACTCATTCTGTATCTGAGCGATTTTCTCCTGCAGAAAAATCACAAATTCCTCTGCTCTACCCTGTAGCGGGGCTTCCCGCACCCTCTGTTGGAGGAGGGAGCGGGTCACCCTAAACAGGGCGGCAGGGCGGTTTTCTGCGGATGCTATGAGAGTGGCACAATGATGACATTTGGCCACTCTCAGCGCCACAATGTAAGTCCGTAAATGGGCTCTTACCTGTGTCCGGTCAGATTCAGAACGGGTAGACCTCCATCTTCTCTCTAGGCATCTCTTGTGGCGTTTCATCACCCTCAGCTCCTCGGTAAACCAAGGAGCCAGGGTGGCTCGCCGCCACAAGAGAGGCCGCAAGGGCGCGACCCGATCCAAGGCTCCCGTGGTCGCAATATTCCATGCGGCCACGAGGTCCTCCATCGGGGCGCGGGTCAGGGGTACAGGAAGTGGCCCAAGCGCCGTCTGGAACCCATCAGGGTCCATCAGGCGCCTGGGGCGGAACCAAATAGGTGACTCAGGTTCCGCCTCCCCGCGGTGAGGGGCAGCGGTTGGAAAGTCGAGCCGGAGAAGTGAGTGGTCTGTCCATGACAAGGGCGTGATGACTATATCCCCTATACCCAGATCACTCTTCCATTGGCCTGAGACAAAGATGAGATCCGGTGTATGTCCACCCTCATGAGTGGGGCCTTGAATTAGTTGGGTCAGGTCCATGGCCGTCATGGAAGCCATGAACTCCCGAGCTACCCCGGATGATTCGCCCGCCGATGGCAGATTAAAGTCCCCCATGACTAAAAGTCTGGGGGTCTCAACTGCCATCGTAGCGATCACCTCGAGGAGCTCGGGCAGGGCTGCTGTTACATAGCGGGGGGCCAGGTATACAACTAGCAAGCCCAACTGCCTCCCTAGGCCCCACTTCACGCAGAGGGACTCACAACCGGTAGTCTGTGGCACAATGGTCTCTCTCGGCTCTAGACCTTCCCTAATAATAACCGCTACCCCACCACCCCTGCCTAGGGCCCGAGGCTGATGAAAAGCGCGGTAACCTGATGGGCACATTTCAACGAGGGGGAGTCCTCCCTCGTGGCCCAACCAGGTCTCCGCAATTCCTACCAGGTCCGGCTCCCCCTCTGACACAAGGTCATGGATGAGGGGGGCTTTGTTGACCACGGACCTGGCATTGCAGAATAGACGATGACCCCTTTGTACAGGTGCTGATGTAAGACTTTATTTATCAATTGCATGAAAACTGCTGGTGCCCCCTGTAGGCCAAATGGCAAAACTTTAAATTGAAAGCAGCCTAAAGGACAATTAAATGCAGTCTTCCATTCATCCCCTTCTTTAATTCTAATCTATAATAAGCCTCTCTGAGGTCTAGTTTTGTAAAAATCTTACCCATCGCCAGATGGGTGAGCATATCCTTCATGAGGGGGAGGCGGTAGACATTTTCAGCGCAAATCATGTTGAGGTTTCTGTAGTCAACCACCAGGCATAGTTGGCCATCTTTCTTTTCTCTGAACATAACAGGAGCCGCTACTCGAGGTCTAGCAGGCTCAATAAAACCCCTTGCCAAGTTTTTGTCAATGAATTTGCGCAATTCCACCATTTCCCCTGGTGTCATAGAATAAATGCATGGTTTAGGTAGTTGCACCCCTGGGAGGAAATCAATGGTACAGTCTGTGGAGAGGTGGGGTGGTAGCTTATCAAAAGACTTCTCGCTAAAAACCTCTTTCAGGTCCCAATATTCTTTAGGGATCTTTTCCTCTCCTGGTATCTGCTCCAAAACGGTCGCTACTTGGTCAGTCGTTACATTTTTATTGGGGCTGGGGGGCATTGGAGCAGGGTCCACACTTGGGGGTGGGGGGTGTACTTAGGGGAATGCGTATCCAACCCTCTTTCCTGTCTATTATAGGATTCCACTTTCGCAACCACGTCAATCCCAAAATAATTGGGTTGTCTGCAATAGGAGCAACAATGAAATTTAGGGTTTCTCTATGGTGATCGCCAATCACCAACTCAATTGGTTCCCGCGACTGATCCATCCATTTGACAAAATGCGATTGGAACTTTTTTATATTGAAAAAGTTTTATTGGTTTTACAGTTTTTCAATAGGGTGGGGTAAGGGATACAAAGAAATTTTTAGAGCATTCACATCAAAGTCGTCGGCCCTTCCGGGACATCAAAATAGATCATTAGACTTCCTGTTCCGCTTCTGGCGGCGACGGACGAACTCTGGGGTTCGTCCGCCGTTTTGTCCCTCTTTCGGCCCCTAACGGGGCGGGGCACCCCCTTTTCCTTTGGGGGGGGCCCTCTGCAGGGCTGGCTTGCCTGGGCTGGTCCATCCTGGCGGCAGCTGGGAGGCGGTCCGGGTCTTCAGCCCAGGAGGAAGGGGGCATGCTGCGGGGGGCTTGGTTCCCTTCGCCAACGGAGGTTGGCAACAATTAACAAATTTGGAGAGAGCTGAAGGCGGGTCGGAAGCCTTCCGGGGCTTTGGCGGCGAGAGGGAAAGTGAGTGCTTTTTCAAACTATTTTTCTTTGCTGGCAGCCTGGACTGAAAGAACTGTGGAGGGGGGTGTTTGTTTGTTAAACCCCCCCTCGGTGCAACAGCGGCGGTTAGAAATGATTCCTCGTTGCGAGGGAGTTATTTTGTATCCGGCTTTTTTTTTTCTAAGCAAGCGAAAGCAGTTTGCGGCTTGTATCTACAAATGTATCTAAGTCCGGTGGCTTGAAACAATTGTATCTTTGACTTTCTCCGGCTGGTTCCCAGGCAGGGCGGTGGAAGATGGCTTCCCTTTGTTCCTGAAAAGTTATTTTTGTTTGTGGAAAAATACCAACGTTTCTTGATGATTTGGACTGCCTCTCGCTACCAATGAAGAAATTTTTGGACTGATTGACTCCTTCTCTGGAGTGCCTCCTTTGTTTGAATATTTGTTTTTGCAACTTGCTCTCTTTGGGGATTTTATAAACTTTCTACAACTTTGATTTGGACCTTGTTCTTCTGACTTGCCATAGCGGCCCCACCCAAAAAACGCCATCTTAGTGGCACGGATTTTAACAGTTTACCATGGCTTCTCTCACATCAGAAGTGGCAGGACTGGAAAGAAGAATGACAGCTCTGGAAGAAGTGTTACAAACTTTGGTGCAGGAAATTAAAGGATTAAGACAAGAAAATAAGGATTTCAGACAGGGACTTATGGAAACACAGAACCAACTAAAGGAGAATATACAGAAGACCGAGGAATTGGAGGGGGGGCTGGCTGGGGCAAAGGGGGAACTTAAAAATGTTAAAACTGAAGTTGGAGAATTAACTGGGCATATGTCAAGGATGGATTTTGAAAGAATGTCATACTTTTTAAGATTTCAGAACGTTTCTGAGGTAGATGGTGAATGTCTTCCTGATCTCATGAGTACAATTTTAGCAGAATATTTGCATAAACCCAAAGATGAGATCAGGGGGGATATTGACCTAGCCTACAGAATAAATTCTGCATATGCCAGGATAAATGAGGTACCCAGAGAGATACATGTTAAATTTGTTAGGAGGTCAACCAGAGAGGAAATTTTGAAGGCTCAGAGAGGTGGTCCGTTAATGTACCAGCAGAAAGAAGTCGCTATCTTGAAACAGATCCCTAAAAAGATTAGAGAGATGAGAAGGAAGTTTTCCTTCTTATCTAAAAAATTGTTTGACCACGGGATTTGGTTTAAGTGGGTGACGCCCGAAGGGATGTTGGTGTTCTGGGAAGGAGGGAGAGTTAGGATTAAAACAGTTGCTGAGGCGGAAGCCTTTCTTAAAAAACATTCCTCTATCCTGGGTGAAGATTTGGGAGGGGCAGGGGGGGCCACGGCCCCGCCCGCTGGGGGCCAGAAAGGAGCGCAGGAAGATGTAATTGCCAAGAGACTTAGATCTAAAAAATGAATTTGTTTGGTTTCTTTTATGTTACTAGCCCAATGTAATTTTTTATCTGGATGTTTATACATGTCTGCCAGCATAGAGTTTAGAATTTAGAATTTATGATGTATGCACTCACTTCCATCTTGTAGTATATTGAAAAATGTATTACCAATGTTTTATTAAGAGGCCCTGGAGGGGCCAGCGATTCCGTCTTGAAAGTTCTCAAAATTTCTTTGTATTTTACCTTACCTATATCCCTTATCCTATCCTCTTGGAAAAATGTAAAAACTAATAAAACTTTTTCAATTAAAAAAAAAAAAAAAATAGATCATTAACAAAAAACATTTTTCATATACTACAAAGTGAAAGCAAGTACATATTTCTAAGTTCTCAGTTCTATGCTGTCAGTCATTTACAAAAATCCAGATACACATGTTATACAATATTACTCAAAAAATCAAGGCAAAGTTATTTTTTAGATCTAAGTCTCTTGGCAATTGTATCTTCTATCTCTCCTTCCAGGCCCCCAGCGGGCGGGGCCGTGGCCCCCCCTGCCCCCCCTGGATCTTCCCCCAGGACAGAGGAATGTTTTTTAAGAAAGGCTTCCGCCTCAGCAACTGTTTTAATCCTCACTCTTCCTCCTTCCCAGAACACCAGCATCCCTTCGGGCATCACCCACCTGAACCAGATCCCGTGATCAAACAATTTTTTGGACAAGAAGGAAAATTTCCTTCTTGCTTCTCTAATCTTTCTTGGGATCTGCTTCAGGATGGCAACCTCCTTTTGTTGGTAAATTAACGGACCTCCTCTTTGCACTTTCAAGATTTCCTCTCTGGTTGACCTTCTAACAAATTTAACATGTATCTCTCTGGGTACTTCATTTATCCTGGCATATGCAGAGTTTATTCTGTAGGCTAGGTCAATGTCCCCCCTGATCTCATCCTTAGGTTTATGTAAATAGTCTGCTATAATTGTGCTCATGAGTTCAGGGAGACATTCACCAGGTTCCTCAGAAACATTCTGAAATCTCAAAAAATATATCATCCTTTCCATATCAATCCTAGACACATGCCCATTTATTTCCACAACCTCATTAGTAACATTTTAAATCTCTCCCTTAGCCCCCACCAGCCCCCCTTCCAACTCTTCATTCTTCCGTGTGTTCTCCAGCACTTGTTTCCGTGTGTCCAATAGCTCCTTTTTAAAGTTGGTATTTTCTTCTCTCTGGGCCTTGATTTCTTGTACCAAAGTTTGTATAACAGATTCAAGAGAAGCCATCCTTAATTCTAAGCTTGCCAGTGCTGATTCTTGTGCCATGATTAGCTGTTAAAGTCAATGCCACTAAAATGGCGTTTTTTGGGTGGGGCTGTTGAGGCAAATCAGGAGCCAAAAGTTCAAATCAGGATTGTAAAGTTCAGGAACCAAGAGAGAAACAGTTTTCCAGATCAATAATTATAATAACGAAGGCACTCCAGAAAAGAGATCACAAATCCAAAAAAAAATTTCTTCTTTAGTAACAAGAGGAAGTCCAAATCACAAAGAGATGCTGGGAATTTTCCATAAGTAAAATAGTCATTCAGGGATAAAGAGAAGCCATCTTCCACCGCCCAAGCTCAAAGCCAGAAGGAGAGAGTGGTAAAAAAAATTGTTTCAAGCCAGCCAGACCTAGAAACTTTGTTGCAAGGCAAACCGCAGATCACTTTCCCTTGTTGCAAACAATCCAGATTGAAGATATCCGCTTCCTCGCAGCGAGGAGCCATTTTAAAGTGCCGCTTTAAACCCGAGGGGAGGTTTAACAAGCAAGCACCCCCCTCCAAGTTCTTTCAGCCCAGGCTGACAGCAAAGAAAAAAAAAGTTTTAAATCACTCACTCTCCCCCTCGCAGCCGAAGCCCCGGGAAGCCTTCCGACTCAGCCGATCAGCTCTCTCCATGTTAGTGAACGATGCCGTCTTCCTTTGGCGAAGGGAAAACCCCCCGCAGCATGTCCTCCTCCACCTGAGCCGAAGACAAGGGTCGTTTCCCCACTGCCGTGGGGGGGAGCAACCCAGGCAAGCCGGCCCTACGGGAGACCCCCAAAAACGGGGCGTCTCACCCCCGTGGGGGGGCAGGAAAAGAAACAAAGCGGCGGACGAACCCTAGGCTCGCCCGTCGCCGCTGGAGCCGGAACCGGAAGTCGCGATCGGAACTTTTAAAGTCTTAAGGCGAATTCCAAGTTGCTGCACTAGATCTTGGCTTATAAGGCATCATGAACATCCAGAATCCAAGAGGGCTAGTAATTCTGAGAAATGACCACTAGAGGGAATTTTTAGCTTAAGGGGAATAGTCATGGGGCCCGACCGGTAACTCACCCAATGTCTGTCCGTTTCCTCGTCAGACCTGGCCTCTTTTTCCCAGTCATTCGGCTCCTCCCCTGGTTGGTAATAGTTGGTGGTAAGGTCTAGTGGCTCTATCCCCGACATTGCTGGTCTGGTACGTAGATCAGGTCTTCTGGCGCCTCTGCTCATCTCAGAGGGTGGCTTGGGGCGGGGCTTTGGTTTCATTCTGCAAGCATTCGCCCAATGCCCCTCCTTCCCACATTTGAAGCAAGCCGTACCGCGGGGTTTGTTGGGGGCTCCTCTCCTCCCTTCTCTTGGGCTATCACGATGTGGTGTAGAAAGTGGGGACACTTTAATATCCCTTTCAACTGAATGAATATTGGCTTTTCTGATTAGATCAATTTCCACATCAGCAGATAAATCGTACCAACCCTCGAGCGTATGCGGGTTACGCTTGTTGATACAGCTCTGATATATATCAGGATGCAAACCCTCAGTGAAACTGTCGATAAGGGCTTCCTCGCTCCAACCTCTCATGTAAAAAGATAATTCATGAAAATGTTGAGAGTATTCTTGAACTGGCTGATTTCCCTGACGTAATGTCTTCATTTCCAGGCGGGCTTTACGTTCTATGAGGGGGTCTTCGAAATGCCTTCTCAGGGCGGACATAAATCTGTTGAAGTTTCTCATCAAAGGGGAGTTATTATTATGCAGAGCCACTATCCAATCTGCCGCTTTGGCCTCGAGAGCAAGACAAACCACTCTAATTTTTGCTTCATCATCCGGCAAATCCAAAGCAGCTTGCCTCACAAAGTTGCTGACATGCAGTAGGAAAAATCCTAATTCCTTAGCATTGCCCCCAAATTTTACTCCCAAAGGAGGGACAGTTGCCATTCTGCATGCTGGGGGGCTTGCTTCCCTTCTAGGACTTGCCTCTCTCCTTCGGCATTCAGTGGGAGAAACTGGCCTTGCTGTTGTTGAACGCTGTGTATGCTCATCTTTCTGGGTAGGGTTCCCTCCCATTAGGGGTTTTTCCTCCTCCCTCCTTGGTAATAACCAATCCCGAGAGTCAAGAGCCCATTTCTCCTTGCTTTCTCTGGTGCATTTCAGCTCATCAGCTTCCCTAATTAGCTTCTGTGCTTGCTGTCTTAGAAGGAATTCTTCCTGTTGTACTTCCCAGAAAGGGGGGGAGGGGGCCCGTCTGCGTCTAGTATTCACTCCCCAAGGGATTTCTTCACATTCCTTTTCTGCCCACTCCCTCGGACCAACGGTGACTAACTGATTTATCTTCAGGTTCATCCCCCAGGCTAATATCTGTTAAGAGTTCAATGACTGACCTGGAATCTTTTTTCTCTGTTTTCGGGACGTCTGCACTAGGAACGGTGGCTGTATCGGACGCGGTGGCCCCCAGAGATTCTTCTTTTCCAGGGTCCAACATTTGTTAGATGCGTGATGGTTTTATTACACTCACTGCTGAAGCTATTAACTCAGAGCTGAGTGTGATTTGATTCCTTGCTTTTTGTCAGATCTGCTTCCATCATAAATCAGGAAAGACCACGCTTAAGCTCATTTGAAAGTTTAAGGTTACTTTTACTGAATATGATAAGACCTCAGCGAAAGTCAAGCAAGGAATGAAACATTTAGGCGCGTAACATACGTATCAAAGCATAACCCAACCCTTAAGCCCCTTTGACCCCAGTATATTATCCAATGCAGAGTCGTTCACGTGTCAGGTGCGCATCCTGCTCAGGAGCATCATCACAGTGGAATTCAAGACCGTTAGCCTTGGTGATAACAGGCCCTGACTCCATCTCTCTCCAGCTCACTTAATATCCAGACCCACAGCCCCTCCCTCCCCGTTTCAAAATGACAGCCGAAGCAAGCAAGAAGCAGAGGCTGACACCCCCAATTCCAGTCTTCCTGTTTTACTTTCATATGTGTGTCATGATCCAATCCATCAGTTATGTTGGCACTGAAAAAGTAACTTTACAACTAGACCTTGCAACAAGTGGATGCAAGACCCTTTCACCCCTAACCCTTTAGAACCTCCCCCCCCAGAGGTGTTCAAACTTGACAACTTTAAGAATTGTGGACTTCAACTCCCAGAATTTCTCCTCTCCCTCTTCATCTTGATGATGTGCGGACGGGTGGGAGAAGGGAGCTGGAATGGGTTCTAAATGGCACTGTAGTAGATTTGTGGAACCTCTTCTATAGAAAAGGTTAGAACTGGCAGGAACCCACCCCTGCAGTGGTGGGATTCAAATAATTTACCATATTTTTCAGAGTATAAGACACTCCTTTTTTCCTCTAAAAAGAGGCTGAAAATCTTATACACTCAATACAGCATTTTTTGCCTTCTGAAGCCCCACTCCTTCACCAAAATGGCCGTGCATAGCCTTATGGAGGCTTTCAGACAGCTCCTGGGGCTGGAGAGGGCAGAAATGAGCAAAAAAGGGCCGCCCCCCCCCCAGCCTCCAGCAGCACTTTATAAGCCTCCATAAGACTATGCATGCAATTCTTTTGACAAAAAAACAGCCTGTTTTTTGCTCGTTTTTGCCCCCCTCCCCTCAGGAGCACTTTGAAACCCCCCCCCCAAGGATATTCATGCCTTTAAAAAAAAAATAGGCCTGTTTTCACAAAAAATGGGCCATTTTGGGGAGGTTTGCAGAGTGCAAAATCTTTTTTTTCGGAAAACTGTTTAATTAGAGTGGTTGATGAGAATTACATTGAACAAGTGCTGTCCCAGCAGAAACAAAGTTTTAGGTGCTACAGGTTGTCAGCGATTTCCTTCTGCAGCACATGGATAAATACACCTGGAAACATCTACCTACTTACCTACTGTATTTCTCTCTCCCTCCCTCTATCGAACTATATACCTACCTACTCTCTCTCTCTCCCCCTACCTATCTACTGTATTTTTCTCTCTTTTTCTCTCTCTATCCCTCTACCTACCAATCTACTTTCTCTCCCTATCTACTGTATTTCTCTTTCTCTGTCTCTATTTCTCTCTCTATCCCTCTAACTACTTAACTATCTACACTCTCTCTATCCCTCCCTCCCTACTGTATTTCTCTCTCTCCCCCCACTTTATCTACGTACCTACCTAACAACTCTCTCTCTCCCTACCTACCTACTGTATTTCTCTCTCTTTCTCTCCCTCTCTATCTACCTACCTACTTTTTTAAAAAAATGTGCCTCTTCAAAACCTGGGTGCGTCTTATACTCTGGTGCCATCTTCTATTCTGAAAAATATGGTAACAACTGGTTCGCTGCCCTAATGACTGGCTGGGTAAGTGTGGTTGGGTGGTCATGTGATTGTGTGTGTGTGGCCAACTCAATGTCATTCACCACACCCTGCCAAGCCTCCTGGCTGCTCGCCTCAAAGGCCTCAACAAAATACAATTTACTACTAGTGAACATCACTTAACAGTGGCAAGTAAAATCACAAAACAGAGCAAAACTCACTTAAATCTTGCCTAGCAATGGAAATTTTGGCTCAGTTGTGGCCATAAGTCAAGGACGACCCCTAATACAATACAATAGAATACAGAGTTGGAAGGGACCTTGGAGGTCTTCTAGTCCAACTAGGCAGGAAGCCCTATACCGTTTCAGACAAATAGCTATCCAACATCTTAAAGACTTCCAGTGTTGGGGCATTCACAACTTTTGCAGGCAAGCTGTTCCACTGATTAATTGTTTGTAACTGTCAGAAAATTTTTCCTCAGTTCTAAGTTGCTTCTCCTTGATTAGTTTCCATCCATTGCTTCTTGTTCTACCCTCAGGTGCCTTGGAGAATAGCTTGACTCCCTCTTCTTTGTGGCAACCCCTGAGATATTGGAACACTGCTATCATGTCCCCCCTGGTCCTTCTTTTTATTAAACTAGACATACCCAGTTCTTGCAACTATTCTTCATATATTTTACTCTCCAGTCCCATAATCATCTTTATTGCTCTTCTCTGCACTTTTTCTAGAGTCTCTACATCTTTTCTACACCGTAGCGACCAAAACTGAATGCAGTATTCCAAGTGTGGCCTTACCAAGGCATTATAAAGTGGTATTAACACTTCACATGATCTTGATTCTATCCCTCTATTTATGCAGCCTAGAACTGTGTTGGCTTTTTTGGCAGCTGTTGCACACTGCTGGCTCATATTTAAATGGTTGCCCACTAGGACTCCAAGATCCCATTCACAGTTACTACTATTGAGCAAGGTACCACCTATACTGTACCTGTGCATTTTGTTTTTGTTGCCTAAATGTAGAACCTTACTCTTTTCGCCATTGAATTTCATTTTATTAGATAGTGCCCAATGTTCACGTTTGTCAAGATCCTTCTGTATCTTAAGCCTATCTTCTGGAGTGTTGGCTACTCCTGCCAGCTTGATGTCATCTGCAAATTTGATGAATTCTCTGTTTATTCCCTCATCCAAATCATTGATGAAGATGTTGAAGAGTACTGGGCCTAAAACAGAGCCTTGGGGGACTCCATTGCATATTTCCCTCCAGGTAGATGCAGTTCCATTGAGGACTACAGTGCGGTTGGTCAGCCACTTACGAATCCATCTGGTGGTGATGCTGTCTAACCCACATTCTTCTACTTTATCTAGTAGTAGGTTATGGTCTACCTTGTCAAATGCCTTACTGAAGTCCAAGTAAAGTATATCGACAGCATTCCTCTGGTACACTAATTTTGTCACATTATCAAAGAATGCAATAAGCATGATCTGTTTTTGACAAACCCATGTTGGCTTTTGGCTATTATTTTATTTACTTCTAGGTGTTTGCTAATTCATTGCTTGATTACTTTTTCAATAATCTTTCCTGGTATAGAGGTCTGTAGTTTCCTGGGTCTGTAGTTTCCTGGATCTATCTTTTTTCCTTTTTTTTTTTTAAGATGGGAACCACATCAGCTCTTTTCCAGGACTTCCAGTCCTTTTCAGTGGTTCTGGGATCTTGTCTGTTAGTTCCTTCAGAACCCTGGGGTGTAATCCATCCAGTCCTAGTGATTTGAACTCGTCTAGGGTAGACAGGTGCTCACTTACTATTTTCTTCCCTATTTCAACTTGTGTTCCTAATCTGATTTTTGTGATGCTGTTTTTGAAAGATTGAACTGTTTTATCCTTTTGTGTAAAGTCAGATGTAAAAAATGAGTTAAATAGTTCTTTCTGCTTTCTCCCTGTTGCTTGTCACCTTCTTGTCACTTTTTCCCAGCAATGGACCAATTGTTTCTTTAACTTTTTGTTTTGTTTTTAACATGTTGGAAGAAGGTGGGGTTTTTTGGTTACTTTTTACTTTTATGGCAAGCCTTTCTTCATTGTGAGCCTTAGCTTTCCTCACTTCATCTTTACAGGCCCGGGCTATTTGCTGATATTCTGCCTTAGTTATCCTCCCTCTTTCCACTTTTTATCCTTTTTGTCTTTCAACTTGTCAGAGAGTTCTTTATGCAGCCATGCTGGTTTCTTTTGGGAGCTGTTATTTTTCTTCTTCATTGGTATTGTGCTAGACTGGGCTTTTGTAATCCCATTTTTCAAAATTTCCCAAGCTTCTTGAGTTGTTTTCCCCTTGAGGATTCTCATCCATGGAATTTTTCCCAAGCTCTCTCTAAGTTTATTGAACTTAGCTCTCTTAAAGTCCAAGACTCTAGTTTAACTTTGTTCTACTACTTGCGTTTGCATAATGTTGAATTCCAATATTGCATGGTCACTTGACCCCAGGGTTCCTGTGGCTTCAACACCTTCTATCATTTCCTCTCTGTTAAGTCCAATATGGCTGATCCCCTTGTTCCCTACTCTACTTTTTGGGAAACAAAGTTGTCTGCTAGGTTTGTTAGGAACCTGTTGGATCTTCCACTTGGTGGAGAGTTTGTTTCCCAGTTGATGTCAGGGTTGTTAAAATCCCCCACTACTATTGTGGTGTGCTTCTTACATACCTTGGTTAGCTGACTAGCAAAATGTTCATCTACTTCCTCTGCTTGGTTGTGCAGCCTGTAGTATAGACCCCCCCCCCAACCTTTAATATTGACCCAAATGTATTCAAGATAGTTCTCATTGTTGTTGTGCTCTATTTCTGTAGAGATGTAGTTGTTGGAATGAGCTTGGTTCAGGTCTCTGTAATGTGACCAGGCTGGTGGCCGGCGCATGGACCAGAGACCTAGGACATTAGAAGTACAACCATGACACCTGCTGGCTGCAGAGTGCAAAGGTTACATAAGTAAGTAGAAAAAACTGTATGATCATATTAGGCTACAGCATAAGCTTGTACACGTATGTGATTGGCTACTATGTACCGCATTGCACCAAATTGTAACCAATGGTATCCACTCACGCTTGCTTCTGCATTCCTGTGCTTAATAAAAGGGAAGTTCAAAACACGTTCTGGGCTTGCTCATCACGAGGAAAACCTGTGTGTTTGCTTCACTCTCGCCTGCCGAGACCCCATGAGTGGCCCACCCTGATGCGGGGCAGACAAAGCACCCGCACCATGGTGACCCTACGACGTGGATCTTAGGGATACATCTCGGACTGCCTTTACTCATTCGCTCGAAGGGAGCTGCGCACTCATCCCGTCTGAAACACGACTGGATTCTCGTGAGTATGGGTGGAAAACTCTCTCAACAGCAGGTGGCCCACCTGCAGGAATTGAGAGAGTTAACCGAATCTTCTACTAAAATTGCTTCAAATGGGGGGAAATCTCTCCCTCGTTTGAAACATAAAGAATTAATTGGCCTTCTATCTTATATTTGGAAACAATGTCCATCATACCCGGAAAAGGGAACTTTAAAAGTCACAACATGGACTAAATTGGGGGAGTATTTTCATGCGGTTCCTAGAGCCCCAATTCAAATTTTGACTGCGTGGCGTGTAGTCATGGAATGCTTAACAATTCATCATAAGTTTGACTCTCAAACATTTCTAGAGTCTACGCCACCCCGTATGACTCCGAGATATCAAAGCAAATGGATATCAAAAAGCCAGCAAAACTGTATCCAATTTTGTCAGAGGAATTTGCTGAGAATCCAATGGCAGAGAGCTCAAAGGCACCCCCTCCTCCTCCCTTTCTATGCCCCAGTCCCCCAGTATGTCAGCCGGTGGGAGGACACGTTATCGGAGCAATGATAGAAGCAAGGGAAAGAGGAGAGTTAGACGCTGTGCCTTTACGTGCATTTATACCAATGACTATGAAAATAATTAAAGATTTAAAGGAAGTTTACAATGTTGCTAGATATAAGGCGATAGAGTAATAGGAATTTTGAACATTAAAGATCTTTTGTATATAAGTAAGGATAATGCACCTTTGAATTTTGTAGAATTTTCCTCTCATGTCCTTTGCACATGTGAATGGAAATTCTCTCTTAGAACTTTAACTATGATCAAAGCATAAAGTGTGTCCTCTTTGTTATTCAAGCCTCCGTTTAAGTCTCTTGTTTGGCTTATTGTGACTTGAACGTTTTCTATGGGTTTCAATGAATTTTCACCCAATGTGATTTCTTAAGGGTAGCCATATTTGGCTTCCCATACAGCTGAACCCCTTTGAGGTTCGGCAGGCATTCAACATGGTGGACTGGAGATACTGGCGTGGGCCATAGACGATGTCAAAGAGCGCTCCTGGTCACTTTTGGACCAGTGACATGGGCTTGGCCGGACACCAGCAGATCCTGAATCCATCCAGATCTGAATGCCAAAGAGGCTTGAAGAAGATTGTACTGTGCTAGGTGAATAGAGAATTTTTTTTCTTTTGGGGACAGGGGGGTGTATTGCTGTGTGTATGTGTGTGTGTGTATGAGAGAAGGCCTTCGATATGTATGAGCATATCTAATCTGTGTTTTGAGTAAGATCAGCCAGAAAGGATTGCATTGAAAGGTGTGTGTCTGTTGGAATAAATATGAAAATTTTTAATTGTAAGGGAGTGGTCAGAACGAACCCAGAGTTTGCAAAAATGGAGGCTCTGGTTGTTGCGTTGCAAATAAATAACCCACTTTCTACTTCTTTTTGTGCCCCACCAGAAATTGCTTTACTTGTGGGAGGACTGGCCATTTTAAAAATTAGTGCCGTCCTCCAGGTGGGGGTGAGGGAGGAGCCTTCCTTCCGCCCGAATACTGTTTGCCCACGTTGCACAAAACTGTTTAAAATGTGCAGAAAAACTGCAGCCCCCCTTAATGGGAAAGTGGGAGGGAATGCTCTCATTGGAGCATCTCTCTCTCCCTTTCACTCACACACAGTCAAAACAAGCAGATACCCAGACATCCTTTTGCCCACTCTTGCCTGCGTCTCTCTGAAGAATTACACGGAGGGAAGAGGAGGACAGAGGGAGGGGTGAAATCACACAGGCCAGACAATAACATACACACACACACGCACATCTTTAAGGGGAGTCAAAGTACATTCACATTAATTTTACCATCAACATACCCACATTTACCTACAAATAATCCCATTTCACTCTTTTTTCATGCAAATCAATTATTATAACCATTTCAATGAGCTGTATGATATTTCTTTTTCAGTTTTGCCAACAATTTTGATTTTTCTTTTGGACATTTTTTGAGTTTTACGTTCATTTTAATCTATAAGCAGGAATGATTTTCTGCTATTTTGCCTGCATTTGAAAATGTTTTCACATACTTAATGAGAGTTACCTAGCTTCCATAACAATGAAGCTGATTTTTCTCACATCTTTTTTTAAAGTCAGATTTAAAGTACCCCATCCTATGCCATTTGTTTGTTTGTTTCTGATATCTGCCTTTGGAAAATTTCCTTCCATCTGAATTGTCTTTTAATTTTTTGAGTGTTGATTCCAAGTTTTTTGATATTTTGTTTTAACCGTTACCTCCTGCTTTGCCTGTAATAATTTTTCCACAGTTAGATCTTACTTCTAGAGGAGTATTGGCTTCACCTTTCATGCGAAGTTCAGAATCTTTTTCTGACCTTGCTCTTGCCATTACAATCAATTCTCCCATTACAATAAAAAAGGGGAATTGGTTGCCACTATGATTTTGCTCCCAGAAGCCTCTTCACCTCACGCCCCACGGCAGATTTTTACAACCAATGGGGGCGCTACAATGTTGATTACCCAAACCCAAATTTAATTCCTCAAAATTATGACATGATGATTATTGATCTGAAGGATTGTTTTTTTTCCTATACCTTTACATCCTAAAGATAGACACATCTTTTCCTTTACAGTACCTGAGTTTAATAATTCTCAACCCACTTCTCGCTACCATTGGAAAGTTTTGCCACAGGGCATGCTCAACAGCCCCACCATGTGTCAATATTATGTTTCACATGTTTTGTATCCTTATAGAGAACAATACCCATCATTTTTAATCTACCATTATATGGATGATATTTTGGTTGCGGCTCCTGGACCTAAGGGCACTGTTTTGCATACATTGCACACTTACAACGTATTCTGCAGCAAGGAGGACTGTACATAGCACCAGACAAGGTACAAGTCTAACCCCCTTTACATTATTTAGGACACAAAATGCTTGCATCCCATGCAGCTCCTTGCCTTCCTCACATTCAGTTACCACAAAAGCCTACCCTATTGCAATTGCAGCAATACTTGGGATCCATTAACTGGATCCAGCCCTATGTAGGTCTATCCACCATGCAACTTTCACCTTTATTTACAGCCCTTACGAAAGGAAAACAACCTGCAGATGTCATCCATTTACAAAAAGAACAATTGGAAACTGTTAAATTGATCAATCAAGCTCTGCAAACGAAATGGGTGGACCATTTAAAAAACGATCTCCCTTTTGCCTTATTACTAATTAATACACTAACATTGCCAACTGATGCACTGGTACAGGTGGTACCATCCTTACTAATCCTGGAATGGATTCATCTTTCTCATACACCTCGTGCAACTTTAACTTCTAAACCCTCTCAACTGGCACTTCTTATTGGCAAAGGCCACCAGAGGTCTAAGGCCCTGGCGGGCATAGAACCCTCCATGCTTTTCATTCCTTGCTCTCTTGCAACTTGGGAACTACTATTTGCCTCCAGTGAACAACTGCAATTTGCACTTGCCGACTGGCTTGGCACTGTTTCATGTCACCCACCACCTGACCCTAGACTGCAACTTATGAAAACTACACCTTTTGTGTGGCATTCACCTTTCCTCCCTCAACCCATTCCCGACACTGTCACTGTTTTCGCTGATGGCAGCAAAAAATACGGGGCGTGTGCCTGGCAAGTAAATGGCCAGTGGCACACAAAAATAACACCTCCTCAAACATCTGCTCAACGTGCAGAACTTTATGCTTCTCTTCTAGCTTTTCAAGAATTTTCGGACCAACCTTTCAACCTTATACTCGACAGCCTCTATGTCTCACAACTTGTTTCTCAAATTTATGAAGCATATCTCTCTCCGTCCATTGAGCCTACTCTACTATCTCTTTTTCTCGCCTTACAACACTTGATTTCTGCACGGAAATGCTCTTTTCATGTTTCCCACATAAGGAGTCATCAACCCTTCCCAGGTATTATTCAGAAAGGTAACAATGTGGCTGATGCTGTGGCCGCGGCCGCCGCGTCTTCTCAACTTGCCTCTCTCTCTCTTTCTTCTCCCTCTCTCACTCCTTGGGAGAGCCATTCTTATTTCCATCAAAATAAAAAAGCTCTCATCAAGCAATTCGGCATTTCCGCAGGAGAGGCTACAGCAATATTGCAGCAATGCCCCACCTGCAGCGAACAAGCGCATGCTGTTCCCATGGGTGTAAACCCCAGGGGAACTGATTGTTGTCAAATTTGGCAAATGGATGTGACCCAATATGCTTCCTTTTCCCCATGGAAGTATTTACATGTATCTATTGATACATATTCAGGGTTCATCATGACCACCCCACAACGGGGGGAAGCCACTAAACATGTGATCAATCATTGCATTAGATCCTTTGCAACGCTGGGATGTCCAAAAGAACTCAAAACAGACAATGGGCCTGCATTTGCTGCCTTTTGTCAAAAATTAGTAGCGCATTTGCTGCCTTTTGTCAAAAATGGGGAATTACACATAAATTTGGAATACCATACAACAGCCAAGGCCAAGCTATGGTTGAAAGGGCAAATCAAACTCTTAAAAATGCCGTTGACAGATATATAGACTCAAAAGGGAAAGACCCCCTTGCCTCCCAGCAGTGCAAGACCTTCTTAACCTTTGTTTATATACCCTAAATTTCTTGAACTTAACCAGACAACCCGCTACTTCTGCGGCCTGTCGTCATTTTTCATCTCAACCTGTTGCTACCCACCAACAACTACTTGTCTACTATCGTTGCTTACCAGACCTCGCCTGGAGAGGGCCAGCTGAACTCATCACCTGGGAAAGAGGGTATGCGGCCGTGGCACTACCGGATACAACTCTGTGGGTACCGGGAAGACACGTAAGACCCTATCACCCCAAGAAACTGCCTACACCTGATAACAAGTCCATATCCGGGGACAACAGTGACATCACAGCATGTTCTCATTGACATATCTCCCCTTTTTCATCTTTGTCTCCATGACATTAACACAGGCCCAATTGATCGCGCCCCCAGGAGACCTTGGGGATGACATGTGGCAAACTAACAGCTACTTAACGGATATTAAAAAGACAGCTACACTTTTAAACATCACCAACTGCTGGATCTGCATGCACATGCCTGGACAGGCGGGAGGTGGTCTTGTGTTGCATGGAGTACCTTTCAATAAGACTGGATTTATGCATCCTTCCTCAATGGATGCTACCTCACATTTAATAACTAAGGTAAAAATTGAACTCAGAGAAAAAGCTGCCTTATGTCTTTCGTCAGAGGGATACGATCTATCTTCAGCTGTCAACTTGGGAAAATGGACAACTTGCATACGAATACGTGTATGGACTGGCTTTTCAGGGGAATGCACAAATAATTGGCTCCCACGCTTAACGCCACGCAATTCCACAGACTATAGCTATTATAGCAATGAAAATATGACAACATGGGAATATGGGGTTTGTAATAACATGGAATTCATTGTTACCCTAGCCAATAACAGCTACAAGAAGTCATACTCTTTACCAACGTCTCTATGGCTATTATGTGGAAAATATGCTTATAGAGAGGTCCCCGCAAACTGGAAGGGCATTTGTACTTTTGGATTAGTCATTCCCACACTGTACCAAATACCGAAGCTGCCCCCCGCATGACTACGAAACAAAAGGGAAATCACCCCTGATTTAACCTTGGGGGGGAGCACTTGGACTCAGATAGCACGGGCTGTCTTAGCACCACTAGGGGTAGCAATGAACTACAGAGACATCCATATATTAAATAATTGGACTGTTGCCATGTTTAATGATACTATAAGAAGTATTAAATTTTTATCCTCGAAGAACCACTTAAAATCGCGTCCAAACTGATAGGGAAAATGGAGGAATATGGAAAACTAACAGGTCTGAAAATAAATAAAGACAAAACACAAATCTTGACAAAGAATATGACAAGAAGACAGAAAGAAGAATTAACAGAAATCTTGAAAATTCAAATTACAAATAAGCTTAAATATTTAGGAATCTACTTGACGTCGAGATGCAGCACCCTTAAAAAGGAGAATTACTCTAAACTCACACAACAAATAGAAGCAGATCTTACGAGATGGCAGAATTTACTATCATTACTAGGGAGAATAGCCACGATAAAAATGAATATTTTGCCTAAAGTATTATACTTATTCCAGACAATCCCAATTAGATTGGGCAAGGACTTTTTTGAAAAATTAAGGAAAATGGTCTTAAAGTTTATATGGCAGGGGAAAAAAGCTAGAATAAAATTAAAATTTTTACAAGATACTAAAATAAGGGGAGGTATGGGATTTCCTGATTGGGAACTATACCATCAAGCTGCAAATTTGATGTGGATTAAAGATTGGATTACACTAAGAAACACTAGACTATTAGAATTAGAGGGACATGATTTGCCATCAGGATGGCACGCAGCTCTATGGTATAGAAACACCAGGAAACATGGTATTTTCAGAAGGCACTACATAAGAGAATTTTTGATTGTAAACTGGGAGAAGATCAAGAAATTGCACTATTGAAAGGTACTCCATAGCGGAAGTCAGGGGTTGGGGGGGGCGAAGGGGAGGTTGGGGAGGGTTAGGGAGGGTATAGGAGGGAATTATACTGGTACTTTATTTATGTACTCTAGGTTGAAAGAGGGGGGGAAAGGGTATAATATCTGGTCCTGATTCATGTAGTTTATGTTGGGGGAGGGGGACAAAGGGATATAATATTTGTATTTGATTTATGTTTTTTTATGTTGGGGGAAGGGGGGAGAAAAAAGAAGGGGGAAAATTTGTTGGTGAAAAACTTTTTCAATAAAAAAAACCTCAGTGTCAGGGGTTATACTAGGCCGACTTGTTGGAACAGCAGCGTTTTAAGGCGCTGGCGGAACAGGCGGAGGTCCAAGATGGTGCGTAGTTTGGGGGGCAGGTCGTTCCAGAGGGTGGGGCCTGCCACAGATTGGGTTGGCTTTGGGGGGGGCAGTGGAGGTGCCAGGAGTGGCAGCCATACTGACAGCATCGGCAAGGAGGCATGGAGGCAGAGGCTTTCGCCCCGCCCCCAGGAGACGCTGGGTGCGGCATCCCACAAGGCTACCGGGTGGCTGCTGCTGTTGGCCTGGCCCAGGGAGGTGCATGCACAGATTCCTGCATTGCCCTTGGTAACACATCACCTCAAGGCCATTCACTGACGCAGTAGCCAGGTGGGAGGAGTTACAGGGAGGTGAAAACCTCCCAAGTGGGTACGTTTTACGTTTGTGTACCGTGCACATGACACATGTGTGCCAGGCACACAAAAGGTACGTATGATTGATTCGGAAGTCCTTGGGAACATTGTGTGAAATTTTGGTGTCAATCGGTCCAGTAGTTTCTGAGATTAGCGGCTTTGCACAAACTATTTTACATTTTTATTTATATAGATAAAAAGAACTTTACGCTCAGGACACAATACCCATCTCACCACATGACACCTGAGAAGATTACACCACCCAGCAAAATTCAACCAAGCCTGGATTCAAGATAACCAACAAAGTTACCCCTGCATGGCCCCATGGGAGTCTGACAACCAAGCAGAATACATTTCTTACATAGGAACAGGAAGCAAGTTCAAAGCCCAACAGAGGGTATAAATCTCTCTCCCATGTGCTTTTTTTTTGCCCAGGACCTCAAACCATATTTCCAAGCAGTCTCCATGTTTCCAGTGTCTTTCTTCCCACTTGGAACTGAACCCAGATGGACATTTCTTCCAACAGTAACATAACAGATTTCACATAACAGAAAACAAACACAAGTCAGTGTGTTTGCTCACTGCTTATTGCTGGGCTATGTTAAGGGCTAATTGTGCTTTGCTTTTTTCTTTATTGTATCTTGACTTGCCAAACACCTCCAAAAGAAAACTCTGATGTATAAAATAGGACATAAGGAGGACTATGAATGAAGAGAAATATATGTGTCCCAAGATAATGTTGTAGAACCCAAAGCTTGGAAGACAAAAGCTTAGTCCTGATAACAGATCCAGATTGGATCCTGCAACATGGAGAACTAGCCCATGACATTTTGTGATTTAAAGGAAAAGGCAAGACCACTTCTGCTTATATACCAGCAGTTTTTAAAAATTCTGAGATATATAAACTGATTCGAGTTCCAATGGGCCAATTAATTAGGTTCTTTGCTAGAAAAGTGTAATGTGCAATTACATTTTTCTTCAGTTTGCTTTAATAACTGTTTTATCGCTTTAATAACACATATAACTTTAATCGCACATTACACTTTTCTAGCAAAGGACCTAATTAATTGGCCCATCTTCCTATTGTAATTACTGAATCTAACTTTATCCCAAGTTAATTCCAAGTTAGTCCCAATGTAACTTTATCCCAATAACATTATTGCTAATTTTATTTTCTGTATCCCTGATTTCCTTCATAACCAGAGATATTCAGGTCTGAATCATAAGTGGTACATTACAATAAACAGAATGAAAAAATCAAGTCTAGCACCACCTTGGGGAGGGAGTCTAATACTGGATGCTGCTTATATAACTGGTAAATAAATGTAGGTTTTATTTCTAGATGCGCTCCGTTGTTCAGAAACAACAGCCCTTTAGTTAGCAATGTCTACACATGCAAAACTGTGTATTACAAGTCTATCTATACTTGAATAATTCATTATAGATTATGGAGGTAGTTATTTAACTTAATCCAAAAAAGAAAAATGGAGTAATAAAGTAATGATTCAGTTTTATCTTATTAAAGAAATTCCCAAAGTTCTCATACCACTTAAACAAAAATTACTACAAGTTTAAAATAATTATATAAATACCATATTTTTCGGATTATAAGATTCACCTCTTTTCCTCTAAAAATCTAGGTGCATCTTATACATCGAATACAGCATTTTTTGCCTCCTGAAGCCCGGCCCACCTTCATCGAAATGGCTGTGCATAGCCTTATGAAGGCTTTCAAAGAGCTCCAGGGGACTGGGGAGGGCAGAAATGAGCAAAAAACAGCCTGTTTCCCCCACACCCCAGCCTCCAGGAGCATTCTATAAGCCTCCATAAGGCTATGCATGCTATTTTTATGTCTATATTTCTCTCTCTATCTATCCCTCTACCTACCTACCCATATACCTACCTACCCATATACACTCTCTCCCCCTACCTACCTACCTACCTATCTACCTACCTACCTGCCTACTGTATTTCTCTATTTCTCTCTCTCTCTATCCCTTTATTTACTGTACCTACCTACCTAACTACTCTCTCTCCCTCCCTCCCTCCGTACTGCATTTCTCTCTCTCTCTCTCCCCCTCTCCATCCCTCTATCTACTTACCTATCTTTTTTAAAAAATGTGCCTCTTCAAAACCTCCGAAAAATACGGTATATAAAAATTCCAGATTCATAAAAAAAAAATTGAAAAACAATTATAACTGAACCGAAGTAACCAAGTAAGTCAGTGGAACCAGAGTTTTCCATCAGGGAGCACTCTGAGCATTCCTCAGGAAACATTTTTATTGTACTGTACTATGAAGCTTTATTCTGATCAGGAAGTAGGAGATGTGTGGATTCCTTAGTCCCTTTCCCACAAATAGAAATACTTTCATTGTAGAAATGTTCACACATCATGCATGATATTACTCACTTAAATAAAAATGCAGGGGAATTTAAAAAAAAGGAGGAAATGCAACCCAACATCTTAAAATCAAAGTGAATTATTATTAATACCTGTGTTTCCCTAAAAATAAGACAGGGTCTTATTTCCTTTTGCCTCTCAAAATAAGCACTTGGCCTTATTTTCAGGGAGGTCTTATTATTTTTGAGGGGCAGGAGGCAGAAAGTGTGGTCATTTCATGGCTGCTACTGTGTTGAAATATTTTTGGGGAGGGCTTATTTTTTTGGGAGGGCTTATTTTAGCTCATGTGCTCAAAAGCCTGATTGGGCTTATTATCTGGGGAGGTCTTATTTTTGGGGAAACAGGGTAATTAAAATAGCAAAAAGTTTGGGAATCTCCTTTCCAATCACTTTTGTCCTAGCATGTGCCCTCTACGTTAGCACTTTGTTTCCTTAGGACCATGATGGCAAACCTATGGCATTTGTGCCACAGATGGCACATGGAGCCATATTTGGTGGCATGCCACCCATCAGCTCCAGCGTGCTGGCAAGCTGATTTTTTACATTTCTGGGGCCAGGGAAGGCCTTTTTCTTACGGCGTGCCAAAATTGCATGCCTCTCCAATCAATTCCCCACCCAACTGTGCATCCCTGTGCACCCACCCCATGCATGCACATGCAACCCCATCCCCAGCCTCCAGAGGCTTTCCTGAAGCCTGGAACGGGCTTCCCCGCCTCCTCAGAAGCCAAAAACGGATCATTTTCGGTCTTCCAATTGGCCCGTTGGGGGCATTTTTTGTCCCCCCCAGGCTTCAGGAAAGCCTCCTGAGGCTGGGGAAAGCAAAAAACAGCCCCAACAGGCAAACTGGAAGATCAGAAATGATCCGTTTCCAGCTTCCAGGGGGCGGGGGAGGCTGTTTATGCCCTCCCCAGGCTTCAGGAAAGCCTCCAGATGCATGCATGGGGAGGTGGGGTGTTCACACATGCACAGTTGGGCGGGGAATTGAGTGGGCACACCTGCAATTTTGGCACACTGTAAGAAAAAGGTTTGTCATCACTGCCTTAGGACCTTCATTCATGCTTCTTTTCCATCATCTACTTCTGAGCAACTTTGCTCTAGGTATCCAAAAAATTAAAAACCAGACTTGTATGGAGATTCTCAATCATCCAGGTCATGATTGTCCCAAAGATGCATTTCCAAAAGGTAACTGGACTCCTCTCCATTTCACTTTTGGAAAAGCACCTTTGGGACAACAGACCTATGTGATTTTCTTCTGGAAAAAAAGAGGACATATTTTATAATTGGCTTTAATAATTTTTTTTAAAAAAATATTTACTTGAAGATGCAGCAGGCCCACTTTTTCAAAATAACAAAAGATACTGAATTGGGCTTGTGCTGAAACTTTGCCACTTTCCCTTTCTTTGTCAGTTTCAGTTATTCCCATCTTTCATTTCCATTCCCAGTGCCCAGCAGCTTCTGTTATCAAGACTAAAAGGAATTTGTCAGTTGTATTATATACATCACTCCAGCAATCAAAATAAGTTCAAAAACTTTTAAAAAATAAATATTCTTTTACAAGCATCTCTTACAAACTCATCTTCAAAAATGTCTAAGAAATATATAGGGATAGAAATAGAAAAATGTATTTTCTTTGTGAGATTAAATGTGATGGGGGAAGGTGCGTGGAAGAGGATATTAAAATATTTTTCAATTAAATGTAAAAATAAAATAAAATTGAGGGCAGAGCCACGCCACGCCAATACAACATGGGGTCTCAGCGCTCTGAGGCTTCTATTGAACTTTTGCTGCCCCTTGGTCTGTTCGGACCTAAATCGTCCTGTAGGGACGGCGACAAAGAAGACATAGCATTGCTGGTCACAGGGGTACCGCAAAACCCCTGTTTGACCCAAGGGAAGAGCTTCTGCAGGGCGGCAAACAGGCAGCCCCCACCAGCTGACAAAGGCGGTGTCAAGCTCCGGAAGGAAGGAAGCAGCTGAAAGGGAAAATGCTAGACAGGGAAGGTATTTTATCTTTTTTTGAAACATTTTGCTTAAAGAAACTTTTTTTTTAATAAACTAAAGCCTTTAATTATGAAATGAACGGTGGAATTGATCTAATACGCTTTGAACTGGGAGGTTTTCTTTTTTTTCTCATTTCTCTGAAATTTTGGATTGAAGCGTTAGAACGAGGGGTTTTTTTTCTCTTTGAAAGTGATTGGACTATTTCTTTTTTCTTTCTTTCTTTCTATTTTTTGTTACTTAAAATTTTGAATTTGGGACTATTTTCATAATTACTGAAGACTTGCTTTTTAAAAAAATTAAATAAGAATTATACTTTGTACTTTTTTTTAACAAACAAGAAAAAAGATGTATTAAAAAGTGAAAATCTCTTGCATTGCCATTGGAGGTTACTGGTTGGTCTTTATGAGACAATTTATTTTCTTTCTCATTTGAAATTGTTGTGAAGATCACAAGGCATGAATTGTTTACAACAGGTGCTTTTTGATAACTGGCAACAATATTTTCTTTGGCAAAATACCAAAAGATAAAATAGGCCTGAGACCAGGGTGGCAGTGAGAACCAAACTTCATTAATTTTTGGATTTGTCAACATTGTTCCATATTTAGAAGAGGATACTTTAGAAAATCATAATGCTCTGGCTGAAATCTTAAACTTACTGAAACAAAATAGAAGAAGAACTGATAAAAAAAACTGGACAAACTGTTGTCTGTTACATCAAGCTATCAGCAGTTGGAAACTCCAGAAATTAAAGAAAAAGAAGAAAATGTTGAAGATAAAGAGAAAGAGATTCATTTTAGTTAAAGATAAAGATACGATAATAGAGAACTTTACCAACGGATTAAATGTGGGAGAAAATATAAAGAAGAAAATTCTAAAAAGAGAATTTGAGGAATGTGAGTCTCATTTTGGTTATCAAGGAAAAGAGGGGGGGGGGAGAATTGAAGATGGATGAAAGAGGCGAAATCTCTTCAGAAATACGTCTGACATTTATCTTTACAACATGTAAAGATAGAAACTGGGCAGCGGTATTATTTGAGAGTCATACTGGACAATAAAGTGTGAAAAGAAGTTTATCAAAAACCTGGAATGAAGAATAAAAAGAGATCGGGGCCACAAATGGCGAGAGAGATAAGTCCAATTCGCTACTGGAAAGACTGGCTGATAATGAAAGTTGTTATCCTTTGATGATTAATAACTAGTTGGATTGTTTTAGAATATCATTGAAGGATTATTAGTTAGTTAATAATTATGTACAATAAGAGTAATTAATAATAATGTTACAATTTAATGATATCTATCTATCTATCTATCTATCTATCTATCTATCTATCAGTATGAGATTGGATATAAATAATGTTATTTAGTAGGAATGTTGATGGATGTAATTTAGCATAATGGGGGAGAAGTTTAGCAAACTGAAGACTGTTTTAGATTATTACTGAAGAATCACTAGCTAACAAATAATGAGTCATAATAAAAGTAACGGAATAATTATAGATGTTATATTGATATAAGTGTATGCATATATACATGTATGTTTGGAATAGACAATGGATGCCATTATGTGGTTATGTTTAAGTAAGACATTTTGAAGAAGAAGATAGACCAAATATGGAATATTAGAGGAGAATTCTGGTGTAATGATATTAAGTTATATAATGAATCTTTTGATTTAAAATTTATAAAATGAGATTATTCATGAATAACAATGATTCTAGAAATGCACAAGAGTTATGTGTAACCAGTCGACATACTTTCCAAAAGATATAATGTAGAATGATGACTTTTCCTTTTTGTATTTTTGTTTTACTAAAAAATAAATACTTTTTTCAAAAAAATAAAAATAAAATAAAATTTAGTTTTTATCAAAGCCCCACTGTGTGTGTCTCTCTCTCTGTCAAGCCAGCCTCCTTCAGTAACCAAGAAAGAAACCACTCAACGCCATTTTTAAGAATTAAGAGTATTTTTACTGGTTATGAAAAGATAGCTAGGTAAAGCAAGGTCTGAAGCAAAAGCACACGAAGTCATACATATATGTCCAACCCTCCCCACCCCATTGTCCAATCTGCAAATCCCTCAGGTGTCATGTGGGTTGCATCTCCAATAAGCATCATCAGGTTGGTATGCAGGATGGTTGGCCTTGATCATCTCTAAGCACCAGCCATCAGCACGTGCAGTAGATGGTGAGAACTAAACTCCCTTTTCCATCTCTCCTGTACCAATTAATCCCATCCCAAATACCATGTCCCCCCTCCCCGTTTCAATGGCAGTTGAAAGCGAGTAGTGAAGCAGAGGCTGACTCTCTCTGTCTCTCCATATCCATATTCTTTCATTTTCCATAACCAATTTCATTGTAATTTTAGTACAATGACAATAAAGATTATGATTATATGTTGCTTCTAGGACACAAACCTAAGACGAACAAAATTTTTGGGCCAAAAAGATTACATATTGCTCTTCTTAAAATAGAAGATAGTGGAACATGGAGAAAACTCTATAGGATTTATGATTGGTATAAAGAGAAAGGGATTAACAATATTGTAATATTTCAAATTTAGAAGAAATTATTTAATCTCACCTGTATTAAACAGTCATAAAATATTTGAATTCACCTTCTTGAACGTTTAGAAACCATCCATTGAACAGCTGAAAGAGTGGGATTATTATGTCCTTCAGAGTTCACTTTTCTAACCATATGAACAATATCCAACATTTTTTGATCTACGACGCACCCTTAATCCCGATGTGAATTTGTAGTTTTATTTCTTACAATTCTAGTAAATATGTGTGAGATGCTACTGTTATTGTTTGCCTGTTTGCCTGTTTGCCTTAAACCAGACTAGGATACACTCATGATTTCTAATCAATCTTGCTGACTACTGGTTTAATGAAGCATAGTCATTATGGCATATTAGTGTCCAACACATCTTCTATGCAAATGAATTTGTTTCTCCATTCAATACCATCCGGTCTTGGAATAGCTTTGCCTTCACGAACTGAAATCATCTGATTGTTCCAATCAAATTCTGTAGCGTAGTATTTCAGGAAGCCTAGCAATAGATCTCCAAGTGTAGATTGGTTTTTTGAAACGTAAGGAGGGATGGTTCTGCTTCCTCTGTGGTTTGCTCCCAGGTGCTCTGGCATCTGGTCATTTCCAGGCACCTTGCAACAAAAAAGTCTGGGTAATTTTTTTAGAGGGATGGAAGGATAGGTTCAGGTAGGGTTTGTAAATAGTGCAAAACCATCAACACAAGACTATAGCTGTTTAAAGTGCCTCGGCTGGCATCATTTATACCATGAAAGCTTGCCCATTTCTTTACAACCAGCGCTAATGGACGTACTCGGTTCTCAATGAATGCATAGGTTCTCAGAAGCAATGTATTTCTTATTCCTGCAACATTGTTAACATTCAAGTCAAAATCCATACAGCTGACTTTATCCCTGAACTTTACTATTGGCACTTTTGCTCGGATCAGTTGAGGTCTCTCAATGTAGCTTGAAAACTTCCTACAGAAGTGTTTTTGGAGTACGCTGAGTATGTGTCTTGCTTCAGTCTTCTGATTCATTGGCTCCTCTTTAACCACTAGGCACAAATCACCATCACTGCTACGAGTACCAAATCCATTCAGTGAAGATCCAACCAAAAAGAGTCTACTACTTGGAAAGATCTGCTGAATTTCCCTTTGGAGTTGAGTACAGCAAAGCTCTTTTTTGTTCAAGTCGTAGGTTTGCTGTTGACATCTGAAGGCACAAGTCTAATTTAAGATATAAATCTACCACTGTTGCAGTTTCTCTTACAGTATTTGCTTCATGAAGCCCCTTTTGTATTTCTTTCTGTGAAATATTCTGACTTACACAGGTATAATGTAGTTTTCCTCCTTCCTTTTAGAAAAGATTTCATTATGTTGGGCAGTTTGCTTTTCCTTCCCTTCCCCTTTTCCTTTCAGTCCTTGTTCAGAATATCCTACAGGGGGGAAAACTACATAGGAAATCCATGAACCCTTTATTATTATTATGGTTGTTGCTGAATCAGCCAGATGTATAGGCTGTATTTGGCATTTTTATCCAATTATCAACTTCCTCTGGGATAGGCAGATATTGATGTTTGATGGCATTAAAGGTATCATTGCAGCAGGGGTGGGTTTCAAAATTTTTGGAACCTATTCTGTGGGTGTGGCCTGCTTTGTGGGAGTGGCTTGTCAGCCATGTGACCAGGTAGGAGTGGCTTGCCGGCCATGTGACCAGGTAGGAGTGGCTTGCCGGCCATGTGACTAGGTGGGAGTGGCTTTCTGGCCATGTGACCGGGTGGGAATGGCTTGCTGGCCATGTGATCGGGTAGGAGTGGCTTGCCGGCCATGTGACCAGGTGGGAATGTTAGCAGCTGCTGGAATTATGTTTGCACAACAGTGGAAAAACAGATATGAAAATGAATAAATACTACAATGTGCAGGAATAAATAAAGTAACAATTGAAATCAAGAAGGCTTTGAATATTTTTTCACGTGGGATTTGTTTTAGCAATTGCTAAGTAACAGAAACAGAAAATAGAAATCCAAAAGTATGAAAGACAACACCAATTATGTTAGGAAAGGTCACTAAAATGTATAAGGAAATATTACTAGTACTTGATCATTATTATTGTGTACAACTGCTGCAGGACATAATACATCCATGCAAACTATGACAGTGCCAGGAAAACACCAAAAAATAGAATCCCTCCTACAAAAGACTGAAAATGAAACCAGTTTTTTCCCCCTAACCTTAGGGACAGGAGAGACAAAGCCACTGGAATAAAAACCATCAAGGCATTGCGGACAATTATAAAGAACACACAAGCTCACAGAACCAGCAACCACCTAAGAATTACCTAGACAACCAGGGTGAAACACACTCTTTCTGGCAAAGCTGCCTTGCACCAACCTGGCAGCATATAGAAAATCAGCCACTTTGAGACACATATACCTGATCTGAACACTTAAAAGCAAGATATTGCATCTCAAAGAAAACATTTGCAAAAAGGAATAACATTTCATGAGTAAATATATTTTATAAACAATTAAAAAATAAAAATTCCCTAAAATAATGTAAAAAAAAGATATTCTATAAGGTTGATATAGGTTGTTGCCAACATCCTAGGTATCAATTACATCCTCAATTACCATTCTTAAACTTGTAAGTGAAGTCAAGTTGAACTCCTCTGCTTATGATGTGTGTGGCATATCCCTATAGTTTTCTTGGCAGCATTACAGAAGTGGTTCTCACTGTTTTATTTTATTTTTTTAATTGTCTAGCCTCTTATAGCCCTGCTTTTTTGTAGTGACCTCCCAATCAAGTATCAATCAAATGCAACTTACATTTTTTTGACATCAGCCAAGGGCCACTGATTTCCAGATAAAAAGTGATTTCTTAGGCATAAATATACCTTTAACGGTCTATTTTTAAGAAAATATATGTAGAGAAATACTCTGAAAATTTACCCTGAAAAAGTTCAACATAGTTTCTACTGAATATTTTATGATTTTATAATTAATTGTGTTATCCCAAGCAACAATATTTTATTGGGCAAAGAAATATAAAATAACATTAGAAAGGTATTAGATTATGTATATAAAGTCATAATAAACTATAAGCCACCCAGAGTCACTGCATCAGTGAGATGGACAGCATAAATGTTTAAAAAATAATAATATAGTATTAATATTATTAATAGTATAGTATAGTACAGTATAGTGCACAATACAGTATAATAACATTAAAACAAGGGAAATATGGTATCAAAGTAAAAAATTACTCCAATTCTATTTTTGATATTAAAAGCAGTTTCCCAGATATGAAGTGCTGCAAATTCACATCTTTTATAAGCTTGCAAAGTGTATAGCAAATAGAATACAGGTGAAGGATGCCAGATGTTTTGTTATTCCTATTTGGGGGGGGGGGGGAAGCAGCGTAAAAACCAATCAATTTGCCAAAGAGGAAAGCCCTGAAACTCAGCAATTTTCGTGCGAATACTTATATGGGTAAAACTGACATACTTTTCTCATTTAATTTAATCGGTAAAAATTCAGAGTCCCAGTCCCAAAATAGGTGGCCACATAAATCATTTAAATAAACAAGCAACATCCATTGATTTACTTACCAATAAGAATGTAAGTCCTAAATACAGCCGTGGCATATACAGGAGAGGCAGTGGGGACGGTCTACGGCGCAACGTGGAGCGGCGGTGGGCATCCCCGTGCAAGGAGAAGCAGCGAGCGGAACGCATGCATCCCGGTGCCGCTCTGCACCGGAAGTCCCCGTCGGCCAGCGATTTTAGGGCCAGGCGACAGTGAAAAGTGGCATGGGGTAGCATGCAAACTTCCCACGCGCCCTGCGCCTCTTCGCAACCGCTTCTCACCCCGGCTAGCGAGTTTAGCCGGCCGGGGGTGGGAAGCGGTTGCGGAGAGGCATGGGGGAACGTGCAAACTTCCCACACGCCCCGCGCCTCTCCGTAACCGCTTCTCACCCCCGGCCAGCGAGTTTAGCCGGCCGGGGGTGGGAAGCGGTTGCGGAGAGGGGCTGGGGAACGTGCAAACTTCGCACATGCCCCACGCCTCTCTGCAACCGCTTCTCACCCCCGGCCAGCGAGTTTAGCCGGCTGGGAGTGGGAAGCGGTTGCGGAGAGGGGCTGGGGAATGTGCAAACTTCGCACATGCCCCACGCTTCTCCGCAACCGCTTCTCACCCCCGGCCAGCGAGTTTAGCCAGCCGGGGGTGGGAAGCAGTTGCAAAGAGGCGCGGGGGAGCATGCGAACTTTGCACACACACCCCGCCTCTCCCGACCACTTCTCACTGTCGGCCAGCGAGTTAGCGGCAGGCAGCGGTGGGAAGCGGAGTGGGGGAGCATGCAAACTTCGCACGCGCCCCTCTGAGTTCCAAGCCGCCGGTGGCCAGCAATTTTAGCGCTGGTTGGGCAGTGGTGGGGAGGGGCGCGGATGAGCGCGGGGGACCTACTTACTTCCGGGTCCAACGGTCCAACCGGATCGCTCCAGATCGGTAAATTTCACGAAGCGGCTCGCGCGAGCCGGTGGGAACCGGTAGGAACCCACCACTGCATTGCAGGATGTAAGCTGTTATGAGTAAAGCTGTCTTTTGTAATTGAATTGTAATCAAGTGGTACTCCAGTTGTTTTGGGATTGCACCCAAGGTGCCTACTACTATTGGCATTACCTTTGCATTTATTTATTTATTTATTTATTTATTTATTTGTTTGTTTGTTTATTTATTTTTTATTTTTTTATTTTTTTATTTATTTATTTATTTATTTATTTATTTATTTATTTATTTATTTATTTATTTATTTATTTATTTATCAAATTTATATCCCGCACCTATCTCCGGATTGGACTCAGGGCGGCACACAGGAAAGGAATAAAATGTAAAAAACAATAAATACAGGATATTAAAAATAAATTAAATTAAATTGCACCCGTGCTAAAATTGCCAATTAAAACCCATTTCTAAAATAAGATTAAAATTTAGAGCTATGCCAGGCCGGCCTTGTGAAAGAGATATGTTTTTAGAGCCCGGCGGAAGAGGTGCAGGTCCGTGATCGTGCAGAGGTCGGGTGGTAGGCCATTCCAGAGGGCAGGAGCTGCCACAGAGAAGGCTCTCGCTCTGGGGGCCGCCAGCCGGTATTGTCCGGCAGACAGCACCCTGATGAGGCCCACCCTGTGAGAGCGGACAGGTCTAAGGGAGGTATGTGGTAGAAGGCGGTCCCGCAGATAACCAGGTCCTATGCCACGGAGCGCTTTGAAGGTGGTCACTAACACCTTGAAGCGCACCCGGAAGGCCACAGGCAGCCAGTGCAGCTTGCGCAGGAGAGGTGTTATATGGGAGTATCTCGACACTCCCAAAATCCCCCATGCGGCTGCGTTCTGGACTAGCTGGAGCCTCCAGGTGCATCTCAAGGGGAGCCCCATGTAGAGAGAGTTACAGTAGTCTAGGCGGGAGGTGACGAGGGCTTGAGTGACCGCACATAGGGCATCACGATCTAAAAAGGGCGCAACTGGCGTATCAGGTGAACCTGATAAAAGCCCCCCCTGGCCATGGCCGTCAGATGGTCATCCAACGACAGCCGGAAATCCAGGAGGATGCCCAAGTTGCGGGCCCTTTCTGCGGGAGCTAGTAACTTGCCCCTGATAGCCAGAGATGGTACCAACTGGCTATATCGTGATGCCGGAAACCACAGCCACTCGGACTTGGACGGGTTGAGTTGAAGCCTGTTTCTCCCCATCCAGGCTCGCACGGCCCTCAGGCACCGGGACATCACTTCAACGGCATCGTTGGGGTGGTCAGAGGTAGAGATGTACAGCTGGGTGTCATCAGCGCACTGATGGAATTCTACCCCAAAACCACGGATGATCTCACCCAGCGGCTTCATATAAATGTTGAACAGGAGGGGTGAGAGGACCGACTCCTGAGGCACCCCACATGTGAGGGGCCTAGACGTCGATGTCTGCCCTCCTGCCAACACAAATTGCGACTGGTCGGAGAGGTAGGAGAACCACCGCAGGACGGTGCCTCCCAACCCCAACCCCTCCAGCCGGTGCAATAGTATACCATGGTCGATGGTATCGAAAGCCACCGAGAGGTCTAATAGGACCAGGATAGAGGAATGACCCCTATCCCGAACCCTCCAGAGATCATCCACCAACGCGACCAATGCCGTCTCTGTGCTGTACCCGGGCCAGAAACCAGACTGGCGCGAGTCTAGATAGACAGTTTCCTCCAGGTGCTGGGGGAGCTCTCGTGCCACCACACTCTCAATAACCTTCGCAAGAAAGCGAAGGTTGGAGACCGGACGATAGTTGGCTAATACAGCTGGGTCCAGGGAGGGCTTCTTGAGGAGGGGCCTCACGGCTGCCTCTTTCAAGGCGGCCGGTAGGAGCCCCTCACTCAAAGAAGCATTGACTAATTCCTGGAGCCAGCCTTGTGTAACGTCTCGGGAGGCCAGTACTAGCCAGGAGGGACACGGGTCCAATAAACATGTGGTGGCATTCAGCTGTCCCAGCATCCTGTCCATGTCATCAGGAGTCACAGGATCAAACTCCTCCCAAATAATGGTCTCAAGACCTGCCTCCATCAGTCCGCCCTGACTATCCCAATCGGAGGCTAACTCACTCCAGATCTGAATGATTTTATCATGCAGATAAGTCCCAAATTCCTCTGCACGACCCTCTAAAGGAGCTTCCCGCAGCCTCTGGTGAAGGAGGGAGCGGGTCACTCTAAACAGGGCGGCAGGGCGGTTATCTGCAGATGCGATAAGGGCGGAGAGGTAATCCCGCTTCGCCACTCTTATCGCCACAAGGTAGGTCCGCAAATGCAACCTTACCCGTGTCCGGTCACATTCGGTGCCAGTGGACCTCCAAATACTCTCTAGGCATCTCTTTCGACGCTTCATGACCCTCAGCTCCTCGGAAAACCAGGGAGCCAAGGTGGATTGGCACTGAGTGAGGGGCCGCAACGGCACGACCCGATCCAGGGCCCCCATGGCCGCACTATTCCAGGCGGCCACTAGGTCCTGAGTCGAGTCACGGGTCAGGGTCTCAGGTATTGGCCCAAGCTCTGTCTGGAACCTCTCTGGGTCCATCAGGCGCCTGGGGCGGAGTGTTATTCTATTTCTATTTGCAGGTCTTTGCATTGTGTTATTTTATCCAGTTCTTTCTCTTCTATTCTGCGCTCTCCAAGTATTGCCACATATATTATAGACATTTTTCTTTCTTTCTTATCAACAATTATAAAGCCTGGGGTGTTCTATGGCAGGTGCTTGTCTGTTTGAATTCTAAAGTCTCAGAGCACTTTAGCTTCTTTATTTTCTATTATTTTGTCTATTTTATGGTCCCACATATGCTATGTGCTCCTGTACAAATGTAATGTCATTCTACTCTTCCATATACTGTATTTTTGGACTATAAGACGCACCAGTTCATTAAATGTACCAAGATTTCGAAGAGGTAAGTAAGAAAAAGTTTTTGCCTTCCCTCAGCCCCCAGGAATAGCATTCCTCATCGATTAATATTTAAGCTTCCTCACTACCTCCTATTTTGAAGTATGAAAGACTGTCATAGTTATTCTTCTGCCAAAGAATGTAACAAAAATGTATGGCATCTGTTTCCACAGCTCATCTATTCTGTAGGACAACTTTAGAAGGAAGTGGCCATCAATATCTCTATATAATTATAATAGTTCCCATTTTTCAGATAAGAAAATTATGTTTACTATTTTTCCTTATTTTGAATTATATAACTATTCAAACCCCTTTAATGTAATGCCATTTCAGCATTGTGCCCCTTTGGGGGGAAAACAGGATATAAAGAATTGAATCAAACAAAATAGCTCTTGGTTATTTTTTTCTCTAAAAGGCAATCACTACATTTTGAGTTTATATATATGAGATCGCAGCTAATGAAATCATATTTCTCCCAACTATATGAAGAAATTCAGACTGTGGTTAAGAAAGTATGTGGACATATATTCAATATTTTTAGACAGGAGAAAGAATTTATTTTTTGCCTGGATTAAAGGTAAATATGTCTTTGCTCCTGGTAATTGCTTTCATACAATCTTCTTGGTAAGGTTACCAAATTGGTTTGCTTTTGCTTCTAATTGCTCCACTAGTAATCTTTTTTAAAGACAATATAGAAAACATTGCTCTTAAGATGACAATCTTTTCCTTGCCAGTATATTTTACATTTTTTAAGATTTCTTAAAATTCCATTAGTTCATTGTAAAGATGTACTCAAGCTTTTATTAATGTATCATTTAAATTAAGAAATTATATTATTCAGGAAATAATATAATTGATTAAGCTTTCCTTAAACCTTTTTTATGTTCTTGGCGCTTTCAAAAAACTGAACTAGTAGCAGACTTTAACAAATACAAATCCAATAAACAGAAAGGAACATAGAATTCATTTTTAAACTAACCTTTGGCAGTTCTCATTGAAATAATAAGTGATAATACATTTAGTCAAAATACTCACACGATAAAAAATGAAATATAAAACGATGAATTAGTCAGCTTTCACTTATTTTCATTTCAATTGATTTGTGAAGGAGTGGCCAAGGGGGCATTCTGCCAGGTTCGCCTGGTACGCCAGTTGCGGCCCCTATTGGACCGGGACGCCCTTCGCACAATCACTCATGCGCTCGTGACTTCCAGACTAGACTACTGTAACGCTCTCTACATGGGGCTTCCCTTGAGGTGCACCCGACGACTACAGCTAGTCCAGAATACGGCCGCGCGGGTAATTATGGGTACCTTCAGGTACTCCCACATAACACCGCTCCTGCGCGAGCTGCACTGGCTACCTGTGGCCTTTCGGGTGCGCTTCAAGGTGTTGATTACCATCTTTAAAGCGCTCCATGGCACGGGTCCTAGCTATCTGCGTGATCATATCCTACCCCACACATCCCTTCGACCGATTCGCTCACACAGAGAGGGACTTCTCCAGGTGCCGTCCTCCTGGCAATGCCAACAGGCGGCTCCCAGGGGAAGGTCCTTCTCTGTGGCGGGCCCAACCCTCTGGAATGACCTACCCCCCCCCGAGCTTAGATCTACTACGGACCTCTGCTCCTTCCATCAACAATTAAAGTCCCATCTTTTCCAGCAGGCCGGCCTGGCCTAACCTAATCTACCATACCGGCCTACTTGTAAATATTACCTAATCGGGTTTTTACGTTATAAATTTAAACGAGATATTTTAACACAGGGTAAAACATTTAATTTAGTTTTATTATTTATAATTGTTATATATGTATATGCTCTTAAATTCTTGTACACCGCCCCGAGTCTCTTCGGAGAGAGGGGGCGGTCAATACATAATAATAATAATCTTTATTGTCATTGTAAAAATTACAATGAAATCCAAATAAACAAATAAATAAATAATTAACTACTTGTGTATAAAGCAACTAGTAAATCCGATAGTTTGCACTTTCCTACAGTACACTTTAATTCTCAGCTAAGTAATCTTTTTTAAAAAAACATAACGTGTCAGAGGAGTTTTTCTAGAAACATATTAGTCATTTTTTTCCTGATTGCAACATGGTGCAGCATGATGCAAGGCGTCAAGTACTGTAAGAGCCTTTATTCCTTTTTTCTTTCCAGAGAAAACGGCATAAACTATGCAAAAGATAGGGAGTCATTATGTCCCAATGCCTCGGCTTATTCTCGTTTATAGGTTGTCATGGCAACACACTCGCTCCCGTTCTCTCTCCCGCCCGCCACGAGATCTTCACGCTGCTCTTTTCAGCTGCCACTCCTTTGTTGCCACGGGCGCTGGAGCAGCAAGAGGCAGGAAGTGTTATTTCTGATCCGGCATTGCCGAAATTTATTAGCATATCCGGACGGAGTCTGACTAGCAGCATGCACGGTGATTGGCTGAAGCAGGAGGTGAGGCTGTGGGGTGATCCCGGCAGGCCGTAACTGTCGGTCATTGACGAGGTTCAGCTGAGGGAGGCGGCCCACGGAGGTTTTATGCTTGCGCGTGACCTCTTTTGCCCCGAAAACTATCGCGCGTCAACCCGGGTCTTCTCGCGGCTTTATAATCGTTTATTTTTCCCTTCTGGGTGGCGGAAGGTGGGAGAAGTTGTAGACGTTCGCTTGAAGGCAGCTCCGCTTTGGTCTGCTCGCGGAAGTGAAACGTCTGCAACGGGAAGAGTCGTGTTCACGCATCCGAGGCGTGAAAAGCAATGGAATGCTCTTATTGCCAGCGATCTACTAGCGATAGGAATCGAGCAAACAGTTTTGACCTTCGAAATAGTCCACCGAGGCGACACAAACAACCCAGCCAACACTTGCTATTGCCGATAACGCATATCTCACTCGTTCCTCTGGTTAAATTGATGCGGAATATTTTTTAAATGCGTTAGTAAAACCTGGGCAATTCCGGTGTAATAAGGTGAAAGTTGTAAGGGCGGGAAAAAAAAGGGGGAATCAGTCGGAATCCTTGTCTCTAGGATATCTATAAACTTGAAAAATAATTCTAAATTTTAAGGCACATTTAATTGGAGTAAAACGTCCAACCGGACACAAGGTTTATTCTCCAGTAAAACAATGTATACTTAAAATATGCGCTCTCCTCCCATCTGATGTCAATTATTCGAACTTGAATATAATATGCCCCTCGCAAAGGGAATGCTTATGCACGTGTTCTTCATCTACGGAAGCTAGCTGTACTCGATATTTTTGACCGTAGAAAATCTGCCTAAAAGCAATTTAATACACTCTCAAAACCTTTTAAGGCCATATCTTGGGAGTTTGGTCACGAGTTTTTCATACTCTGATTCTAACACACACCCCCCCCCCCCCCGTTGCGGGATAAAAATGCTGGGAAGCCAATTGCTGTGAGAAATTACTACCAGGTAAGGATAGGCCACCCCCTAGAAAAGTTGCATTTTATTTAAAATACTTTAGTCATACGTGTCCCGCAGACATCTGCCTGTTTTATTTGAAGATGAACCTGAAGAAAGGAATAACCTCACGCCTAGAGAATTTTTTTCCCCACAGACTAAAAATTGTTCGTGGAGGAATTCATGGGCTCCTTTCACGTAACAGTAGAATTTCAAGGCAGCAATGCTCTTCAGCACTATGAGCGTTTTAAGAGCCAGGTGTGATTAGTCGGTCGCTCACTACAGGCTCAGCATTTTTTTATTTTTTTGGTTAGAGAAGCTTTAAGACCGACACTGACCCTAACAGAAGATTTGGGTGTGAAGTGTGGTAAGAGACCGCTGCAAATATGGTGTCCTCCTCAAACCTCCTTTAAACAAGGAAAGGTAAGGATCGAGGAAGCTTTTAGTGGGGAAAGAAAAGAAAAAAAGTCCCGCCTTCTATTGCTACGGAACTTGTCCTGCTGTTTGCTCTATTTTAAGGTAACCGCCTTTAACAGTTGCCAACATTTTGGGTCGTTTTGAGTGCTTTTTGGCAACAATCCCACAGCTTTTGGTAGGCTGCTTTCAATTATCTGGGTTTTTTTTTCTTGCTACTCTGGATTTGGGGGGGGGGGGAGGGAGATAGAAGAAAATTGAGTTTTTGATGCTCCCTCGCGCGGGGTTGTAAAAGGAGAGGAAAGTTAGTCGTGTTTGTTTTACTCTCCGTGGCAGTCTGCCAATCTGAGGACGAGCAAAATAGCTCCTGCTTTGGGGGATGCTGCAAAGATTTTCCTTGGCTCACATAATCGGGTGAGAGCCTCTTTTTGACAACTTCCCCTCCCCCAATCAATACCAGTGCTCATAAGGCCCTCCTGGGTGGATGTCGGTGAAGAGGCGGAGCTGCGTGTCGATCCTGCCAGCAGAATCCGGTATTGCATATGGTCACTTGGAAAGCCCAGATAAACCTCTCTCTTTCTTTCCCCTTGCCTTGCTTCACTGCAAGGGGGTGGCCCTTGGAAACACCTTATTTTAACATACGGGCTATAAATACTGCTCTGCGATCGAGACGGAGCGAAAGACTGCGGAGAGCACCAGGACGCACGCGGAACCGGCTAATCGCCATAGGTAAGGCAGCTCTTGAAGCTCGCAGTGGTTGCAGGGGCGCCGGCGCGCTTATTTCGGTTCTTCGGCTGCGGCGAGGCGATTCTTTGCAGTAGAAGCCTGAGTTTTCCCACGGCTTGTGAGGAATACACTTGGGATTGGCAGAAGAGTTACTTCAGATCCCCCACCCCACACCTTTTGCATTGAAGGAAGCTTCATTTGCACGGGAGGAAAGCAGACGCGAGCCAAACCGGGAGTCTACTCTTTGGGTGGAGCTGGCAATTCAAAGGCGCTGTTAAAGATACGCCTCTGTGTGACTATATGCGCATTTTCCAACGAAACGAAGGAGAGCGAGATACTGCGCTGCCTTCTTGTTAAGAAAAGGGCTAGCGTTGGAGCAATGTGGAGTAGGAGGTGACAACCGAGGAGAAATACCCGAGTGAGGTTGTGCTGCTTGCTCCTGCGTGTACGGAGATGGGAACAATGATTATTTCGGTGTTTTGGTTATGCTTATAAGTGCTTTCCTCTACTGGTGTATTTACAGAAATGTGCTCAGTTTAATTCGGGAAGCGGTGGGGAGGGAATTGCATTGATGGTACATGAAGATCGGGATGAAAAGAGGGTTTTTAAAAAAAACTCCAATAATTTATTTTAGACATAGAAACAATACTATATAAATTGGAGTAGGAGCACTACGAAGAACGCTGTGAATTTTAAAAGAGCAAGTCATTTGATGAAAGGCAAGGGCTCAAACCAGCCAGCGGGCAGCCACAGTTGATGCGGCATGGGTTTGGGCAAGACAGGAACTGGTCTCAATCGCCATCTTTTGTTCTCTTTTACAGCCACTCCTTGCAGCAGAGGCTTTCTTACGCTGAGCCTGCACTGTACCTAATATTTGAGAAAGAAAATTAGAGAAATATCACTGAATCCTTGGGAAAGTATTTACAGAAAAGGAAAACAGTGGTGGATTTTCTTTTTGGAAAATAAACGTATCTGCTTGGCAGAAGTTTTTCTCACTGATTCCATCTTAACAGCTTGAGCTCTTTTAAGATACTTCTCTCCTGCTTCCATCACAGTTGAACAGTTTGCTTGCTCACAGTGCACCTTACCCAGCAATCAAGATGATGCAGATCTGTGACTCTTACAGCCAAAAACATTCCCTCTTCAATGCAATGAACCGCTTTATTGGAGCTGTTAACAACATGGACCAAACAGTGATGGTGCCCAGTCTTCTTCGGGATGTGCCTCTCATGCTGGATGAACTGGATTCAGGGGGTGGTTGTGGAGAAACGGAGCCCCAGTTGACCCCCAATGGCAGTACCTATTGTTCTTGCAGAGATATGTATAGTCACTATATGTTGCTCAAATCCATTCGCAATGATATTGAATGGGGTGTATTGCAGCAGGCAAATGAGGAAAGCACTGGAAGGAAGAAGGATAAGCTGAATGGGAGCTCTGGTGCCATGGACATAAGCCGAGGAATCCCTGAAGATGAGGAGGTGGAGGAGGATTTAGAGAAGCAATTTCATTATCACCTGAGTGGGCTTCACACTGTGCTCTCCAAACTTACTCGCAAGGCCAATGTACTTACCAACCGCTACAAGCAGGAGATTGGCGTCAACAACTGGGGGCACTGAATCAGGGAGGGGGAAAGCACTGCCTGCCTATTCTGGTGAGAAATTTAAAAAAAAAACAAATAGGGGAAATTTGGAAAGAGCTAAGGAAGAATGCAAACAAGAATAGTGTGTGAGTGTGAGGGGGGGATTTAAAAATTGGAGTATATCAAATAGTAAGCTTAGGGTGCAGTATAAAATGTTGTGTCTTGGAGACAAGAATACAAAGACAAAGTGAAAGGGATTTTTTATTTTAGAATTTTACTGTTGACTACTAAAACCTTTTAGGAAGGTGGAGTGATACATTTCTGCCTCAACTAGCAGGCATAACTAGGCAGCCAAGTATAAAGTTTCAAGATTATGAGGACTCGAATGATGTATAATGGCTCTGGCCGGTTACTGAAAGAGTTTGTTGTAATTCTTGGGAAACTGCACAAGTGCATGTGGTGGCAATTGTAAAGATGATTGTATCACTTTCCTGATTTTGCACTAATTTTGTAACAACTATATATGCGTGGATGTACGGAAGAAGCTATGAATTCTCTGCATGCTTTCAGAATTGTAGACATCTTTTTAACAATGCACAAAAATTATGTTAACACTAGTTAAATATGTTTTTAAATGTACAGGGTGAAGAGTTATTATTCATCTTTAGATTCAACACTTATCTTTCCTTATTGCATAGAATTGGTTGAGATGAAACTGCAAGTATGTGACTTAAATTATTTTTGCAGTGGATAGAGCCAGTTAATGTCTACTCATATTTCAGTGGAGAATAAAACCAATTACTTAATGTGCATTCATATTTCACTGGAAAGATAGGGTCCCATTATTGTACATGTATTGAAGATTATTTAAACTTTTTTATTCAGATGTGGAATATATTATAAAATAAGATATTGACTAAAGTTGATGTATGTTTCTATACTATGGCTCCACTTGAATTAAATGCTAATGTTTACAATACAGGAACTGTAGGTATTCTTTACAAGAGAAATTACTCTTTACATTGTTTTAATCAGTTTATTCAAATTTATTGTAGGAGCAGTATTCTCTGTTCACAGCTCTTATTCCATGGATCAACTGATCCATGGAATTGCATTATTCCAAATTAGATTGTTTAATTTATGTATATGCTGACTTTCTTTTATTAAATTCAAAGCAATGCAAATAGGATTTCTCAGGGTGTTTTCTATCTGAGCGTTACATTTTCAGACCTTCCACAAAGTGTGTCTTCCACCTATCCTCTGTTCTGTATCAGACAGCACTTCTTAGAACTTATTTATGACCCAAGAAATCATCTGTCTGAAAATTGGTATTGTTGACTTTTTTAAAAGGTAAAACACCCCTGTTTCTTGATGTAGAATGAAAGTAGCTTGTCATCGTATTCTAAGATGTTTTTCAGACTACCTAATCAGTCCTACCCACTTGAAATGTATTCCTGGTTTTCTATCTGCATACTAGTTAGATTCAACTTTGCTTAGGTTTCTGAGCACAGGCAAAGTAGGTCAGATATTGAAATTTATAAATTAATACCCATTTTTTAGTAAATCAAAGCAAAATTAAAATTATTCACCTTTTATTATTCAAGATATACAAGATTATCTTTCCATATAACATAGTTTTCCATATAGTATATATTCCAAAGTTGGTTATTTAAAAAGGTATCCATCTTACTAATACATAATCAAATTTACATTGCCAAAATTGTGCTTGCTATAAACATTGTAGGTTTAGCAGATATAATTTATTTTATAACCAACACAATTATTTGAGTTTAAATTAAGATTTATCATTGAAATAATTATAATACTGAAACAATAGGCCTAGTTATTTTCCTTCTATCTAGACTTATAACCAGTCCAGAGTAATATTAAGATCCTGACTAATCCATAATCATCTTAAATCTTTTTTACAATAGGCTTATTGATTGGTCCTTTCAAGGATACCTTTAAGTTGTGATGCAATGTTAAATGTAGAGAGAGAAGGACCCTTCAAGATGCAATTATAGCCTTTAACTTGTTTAAAATGCGGTACTATTGTATATGTATTGCCCTGGATTACGTTATGGTTCAATAGCAGCAAAAAGATGGATAAAATCTGTCTAAAACTAAGCAAGAAGTTTTCCCATCTTTATGGAATTTTCTAGTTTACTTTAAAAATAAAATGGCATAAAATGAAATTTAGATTTACTGTAAACATTTTAAAAAATCTACCGCTAAAATAAATTGAATGAGCCACCAAGCCCATTTGACTTACAGCAGGGGTGTCAAACTTGCAGCATCATCACATCATGTAACATATTGGGACTTTTCCCCCTTCACTAAAGCGGGTGTGGGCATGGCCAGAGCATGACAATTCTGGCCAGTGGACCGCAGGTTTGACAGCCCTGATTTACAGGATACTTTTCGATAGAACTAAAACAAGGTATGCATTTATTTTGTTATTTTTGACACTATTGTATTCTAGAGCAGTGGTTCCCAAACCTTTTTCAGTCCACTGCCCTCTTGGTGCTACAAACTGATCCTCAGTGCCCCCCACCCAGTGGTGGAATTCAAATTTTTTTTTACGACCGGTTCTGTGGGCGTAGCTTCGTGGGCGTGGCTGGGGGGGTCATGTGACTGGGCGGTTTGCATGATGGAAGGAAGATAGTAACAGTAAAATTCAAAACTAACAATTAATTGCACATTTATTCAAAATCCAATTTAAAAACAATTTAAAAATTGTTGAACATGATCCAGTGATACCAGGTTTTCAAAGTCTGATAGTCATTTATCAAGAAACTTAGTAACTAGTAACTTAGTAAACTCAGTAAAATCTAGTAACTAATTCACTGTTCAGTAACTTCTTAATGTGATGGATGGGCTTGATGAAGTGATACCAGTTTTCCAATGCCTGATTTTAAGTCATTTAGCAGGAGTCTTAAATCACTACGTTCAGTAATCGAGTCGACTTCTTTGTTTGGAGAGAAGTTGGATGACCACACTGAAGCCACGGTCCACCAAATATGATGGTGGAAATGCAACAAGGAGCTTCTTAACCACTGTCCATAATGCAGGATAGCGATCAGAAATTTCTTTCTGTAACTCTTGGTACAATTTCTTGAACTTTGGCTTCAGCTCAATGCCATTTTGCAGCTCTATGAGTTGTTCCTCCACTATCCCATCTTCCTTAATATCTGAAAATGGATTTATCACCCAATCTGAAATTTCCATCAAAAGAAGATCCTGATATCGCTCAGGCATATCTTTATGCAGCATGTCCAAATGGTCACAAAACACTTGAAAATCATCATCTTGTATCCCACCTTTCTCTTCTAGCTCAGACAAGCTTGGAAATTGGTATAGCTCGCGATGGCCTATATTGCGCTTGAAGAGAGTTAACTGAAATAAATGTAGAGATGACAGATTTGGCCTTAATAAGATTGACCTCATTTCCTTGCAATTGCAAATTCACTTCATTGAACTTTGCAAATAGTTCTGATAAATAAGCAATGTCATGCCTGATCTCTTTGAGTTCACCACTGAGCACAGCATTCTTGTCTTCAAAAAACTCCACAACAGTGTCAAAAAGACACATTTGCCTTTTGATAGCCAACAAACTTCTGTATAAAGCAACAAACGATTAAAAAACTCATCATTCTCAACACAGAGCTCTCTGAATAGTTGATCATTGAGAGCATGTACTTTAATTTTGTTAACTGCAGTAATGACTGTGTAATGACTTGTGCAAGCGATCACAGGTTTTTTGCAACCAGATGTTGTCGATGAATGACAGTGTATGGTAAAGACATTCGCCACTTCTTTTTTCAAGTAAGCAACGCACCCACGTTAGCGACCATTCATTGACCATTCCACTAGACTCTGTCAGCGGGCGACGCCCATGGGAAGGGCCTTCTCTGTGGCGGGCCCAGCCCTCTGGAACGACCTTCCCCCCGACATTAGGACAACTACGGACCTCCGCTCCTTCCGTTTAAAATTAAAGACACATCTTTTTCGCCTGGCCGGCCTTGGGTAGTCTCTTTTAAGGTTAGGGGTTTTAGGGGTAGTTTTAGTTTATGGGTTTTTAGCGCAGGATTAATTTAATTCATTTTTAATTTTGTATTCTGTCTGTGGTTTTAATTGTATTTTTAAGTGCCTGTGCCCCGCCTCGAGTCCCTTTGGGGAGAGAGAGCGGGATATAAAATTAAATTATTATTATTATTATTATTATTATTGATGGTGCTCCCATCAGTTGCAAAACTAATATGCTGGTTAGTGGAATTTCCTTGTCTTTGAAAAACTGCTCAACAAACATGAAATATTGACTCCTCTTTAGTATCTGTTTTTAGTTGCTTCACAAATAACAACTCTTGAGTCAAACTTTCATCTTTAATAAAGCGCACGTAAGCAAGAAGCAAAAATTCATTGCCTGGCAAAGTTGATTCATCCAGCTGTAATGCAAAATCTGTTGTCCGTAGTATGCTGCATAATACATCTTCCACATTCTCAGCCATTTCATCTATGCACTGAATTATTGCTGAGAGGAATTGTCTTAATTATATCATGTGGTGACTTATACAAAAGAGTACTCAGAACCTCACTAATGGCTGGTAAGATGAGTTCTTCACCAATAGTATGTGGCTTTCCAGACTTAGCAATCAGCAATGAAGTGTATGATGCATGCAAACCATCAGTGTTTTGTTGGGAAGCATTGCAAAACATGGGTGACAGTGTTGGGCGCTTTTGGAAGTTGTCATGAAGTGATTGGAAAAAAATTAGGTTCCTGTCTGCCTTGTCAGGATGTGCCTTCTTCAAATGTTCATTCAGTCTGGAAGGCTTCATTGCCTCATTGGAAAATACTTTTTCCCATAGTGGACACCGTGGCAGCTGCTGGTTTGGTGGTTTTGGTATAAATCCATACCTCAGATATTCCACACTATATTGTCTACATTTCTTCTTTGATTTTCCTGCTTCTGCCATTTCTGCTCTGAAAATCAGAAATTCAGACTACTTACAATATGTGTGTGTTCACATCTGGCTTAAGGCTTTGCTAAGTGAATAAATAAACCCTGCCAACTCCCTGCTTGCCTTCTCTGTGCAAATAAACCAGGATGTTGCTCTTTACTCTGCGGCAAAGCAAGGATTCTGAAGCATGATGATATAACCAATTAAATAATGTTTTGTTTTACAAAGTCATTGTGGGCACATTGTTTGCATTGGTGTAATTAAGAAAGCACCAACATTTGCTTGAATTATTTGATGAGATTATTGCATGGTACCTAGGGATTCCCAATATGGAAAGTGAGAATGGGAATATTTAACAGATCTATATGTTCTTGGGTTATAATTTTCACTAAAGAACCATGGGGATGGGATGGAAAGGGAAATATAGAGAATGGAGTCCAATCCCCTTCCTCAACAGTTTGGAAGCAAAGAATAACTAGCAAAATGTAGCCTTTTATCTCTTTGGGGAATCATTTTCTTTTTTTAATTATTATTAATTTTTTCCCAATACAACTCATGCAAAGGGTCATCCACACGTACATTACATTTTCCACACTCATATTTGTGATTTCTTATAACTTCTTTAAGCTAAACATTTTAGTACAAATCAACGAAATGATATATATATATCACTAATGCAGCTTCCTATATCTTCCATTGACATAATTAATACCTTATGTATTGAATACAAGTATATCAAGTATAGGTTAAACATGAATTGAAAAATATCTAATTCAAATGTATAAGCTGTGAATTTATTATATAACTAGCTGTTCCTGGCCATGCGTTGCTGTGGCCCAGTCTGGTTAAATGGCCAACCAATCTGTGTGTAGATCTACACCTGCACACACAAACACGTACACACAACCACCATATAACCCAACCTACCTACCTATTACATTTCTCCTCTCCACCTACCTACCTACCTACCTACTTACCTACCTACCTACCTACCTTCTTTATTTCTCCCTCCCTCTCTATCCCTATAGCTGCCTACCTACCTACTGTATTTCTCCTTGAATCTTATGGATAGAGTATTTTATGTCATAAAGGATGACATAATACCTGTGGCCCACTGCTCTCTCTATATCCATCTACCTACCTTTTTTTTTACAATTTTTTACATTTCGGTTGTGTGTACCTCTCTCTCTCTCTCTCTCTCTCTCTCTCTCTCTCTCTCTCTCTCTCTCTCTCTCTCTCTCTCTCTCTCTCTCTCTCTCTCTCTCTCTCTCTCTCTCTCTCTCTCTCTCTCTCTCTCTCTCTCTCTCTCTCTCTCTCTCTATATATATATATATATATATATATATATATATATATATATATATATATATATATATATATATGTTAGATTTTTAAGGGCTGATTTAATAATTAAGAGACCAGGATAGATCTATAGATCTATTTCAGGCTTTTTAGCCTTCTTCAGCTGGCCATACTTCATCTACTGGGATTTGAACCGGCACTTTCCAGCATTTCAGGGAAAGCCGGTTAGCTCAAGGCATAGGAAGGCTTGCCTGAAATGCTGGAAAGTGCCAGTTCAAATCCCAGTAGATGAAGTATGGCCAGCTGAAGAAGGCTAAAAAGCCTGAAATAGATCTATCCTGGTCTCTTAATTATTAAATCAGCCCTTAAAAATCTAACACACACCTAAAAAACAGCAGCAATCTTAATGGGTCTCTGTCTGGATGATCTCTAGGTTGAGTCGAAGGGCAGAGAAGGATGACAGTTTGTCTCCTCCCTTAAAACGGGCCTAAAAACAGGAGCTGTAAAAATATTCTCTCATATATATATATATGTTAGATTTTTAAGGGCTGAAAATAAAGAGACCAGGATGGATCCATTTCAGGCTTATTAGCCTTCTTCAGCTGGCCATACTCCTTCTACTGGGATTTGAACCGGTGCTTTCCAGCATATGAGGCAAGCCTTTCTATGCCTTGAGCTATCCGGTATCCCTGATACATCAGCCAATTTTACAGGACTCTATTAATGAGAGAATATTTTCACAGCTCCTGTTCAAGGGTCCGTTTAAGGGGAGGAGACTTAACGTCATCCCTCTCTGCCCTTCGACTCAACCTAGAGATCATCATATAATTGGTGCCGTATTTCAAAGGAATGTGTGAAAATTTGGAAGCGATTGGTGCAGTACTTTCAGAGATTAGCGGTTTTGAACAAACTCTTGTTACCTCTATATAAGAAGAAGATGACAGGCAAACATTACACTTATGCCTAAGTCCTCTACTCATGCACATTATAAGACATAAAACTATCTTAGCTGGCTGTTGTAAATTTTACTCTGCTAATTCAACAAGAAATGCTACTGCATGAATCCTAAATGTGGAACACATCTAAAAATGATTTTAGCAATTTACTTCCCAAGTTAATTCAAAATGTATATCCAAATGTTCCTCTATTTTTCCCCAAGCACTAGGGTGGATGATATTCAAAACCAGACACTTTTGTTGCGTGTGTGTGCGTGTGTTTGTGAGTGTGTGCACGCGCTTCTGGTCTCCAGAAAGAATTTCACCAATTATCTAGTTTATCTTTCCTGAGTCAGGAAAAAGAATCTAAGAGCAAAACTTTTTCCATGACCTGATCCTTTTAATATGTGATAGACAATTTCTTTCAATCATGATTGACTAAATTGTAACAATTTAATGTCAAATATGTGTCAGCCCTGCAGCTGTTTTCCTTCAGGGTTGCCACAGTGATGGCTGGGAGACCTGTGGGCTTGGGAGGGGGGAGGTAAAGATAGTGAGGATTTTGTAACCAAAACAAAAAAAAATTTTTTTTTATTGAAAAAGTTTTATTTACACAGATTTTCCCCCTTTTTACCCCCCCGACATATAATATAAATCACCAAAACAAAAATTTTGAACCAAGGATGTTCCCACCAGATGTGAAAAGGTGGGATGCAAGTCTGGATGAACTTTGGACCATATGATAGTCTGAAGGGACAGGAGGAGGAAAAAAGTTTGGATTTCACTAGGAGGAAACCCAGGGGACATTAGATTCGGGTTTCCCCAGATGTGCCAATATGACATGCCTATTCAATCTGTACTTTGATGAATATGCCTGCCTGGCATATTCTGTTTTGATTCTGTTGGGGGTGTTATTTGGAACTCTGACATTAACCTGAATCTCCCTTTAAAACAACCAAGCAGTCCCACGTGCTTGCGGGGCAGTTGTCCAGAGTCCTGAGCTCCGGCCGCAATTGCAGGTTACTGGGTAGTGCGAAGACTCAGGGAAAATGGAGAAGGGACCAGAGGAGAAGTCTTCCAGTGCTAGTGGGACTGTGATCACTGGAGGAGCAGTGGGAAGCAGATCAGGGAGCATTTGTGGGCGCATCTACCTTGGTGGCCGTGGTGGCAGCGGAGACTGAGCTCTAGCAGGGCACCCGACCCAAGGAGCAAGCACCCTGGCTACTTGCACAAGCAGATCCCTCTCAGTAGGGTGATGTTGCAGGGTTACCAGCACACCAAGAGTTGGTGAAGGGCTTGACGCATCAGGATCCCTATTGAGCCGAGATTGACTTGGCAAGTGGCCAGGTATTCCAAGAACTCCAGATCGCATCAGCCCAGGCCGAGCATACTACAGTCTTCGAGTGGAGAATCATGAGGCCCCTTGAGCTCAGTGAATCCAGAAGTGGGGCCTCCCACCGCCTTTGAGGAGCCAGTCTTTTGTCGGTCTCCCCAAGAGATTTGGCCAGCTTAGCATCAGCAGCTCCCTCCTAGCAGCCAGGCTGGCTGGGTCTTGGCTTAAGTTACTTTGAACTTCCCTAGCCAAGGGAATATGACAACCCAAAATGGGGCTTCTGCCTCTTTCCACTTGACGCAAAGCAGATTGTGATTAGGACTTCCCTGCCAAACCCAGTCTACTTGGATGACAGCTCAGCTGGGAGCTGCGGCCAGCCAGCAGCCAGGGTATCTGGGCCAGTCTAGTCCTGGGATGCAGAGGCAAGCTAGTCCTTCCCACCAACCACCTGTTTGGCTGCCTCCTGTGGACCAGACCCCCTTGGATGGGCATTCTATCCCAGTCAGGATTCAATGCCAAGGAGTGCCAGTACTGCCTCCTTAGCTGGCCCCAGTGCCGCTACCATCACCTCCAGCCACTCTCCTGCACTTCTGAGCCATCTTCAATGGGACGCCTGGAAAGATGGCATATTTTCTGAACCGGATCTGGACCCACCTCGACCGTTATGGTGCTCAGTATCAATCTGACCAGGAGATGATCTTGGCAACAGTGGATAACACGGACGGGGAGGCAGCAGAATGGATAGTTCAATTACATGATGAAGGCGCCCCTGAGCTGGACGATGCCAATGAATTCCTGCAACTGCTGAGGACCTGATTCGAAGACACTGCTGAGGGGCAAGAGGCAGAGACCAAAATTAAGGACCTAAAGCAGAGAGGCAGGCTCTGGCAGGCTTCCCCAGGCTTGCACCCCAGCTGATCCCAAGGGGAAGAGGACTCCGCGCAAACCAATGGACAAAAGGAAACTCACCCGGCAAGCTGTTGAGATTCCTCCCCACCCTTCAAAAAGAGGAGAAATTCTGGCCCAAGGAACCCCGTCCGCCACTGCTTGTGAAGACAGGATGGCCAGTAAAGATGACCCAATGGTAAGTGAGGCCATCCACCCCTTTGCCATAAAGTCTCGAATAGTTGGGCCCAGAACAGGAGCTCAAGAGGACATAGAGGCTATCATAGACACCGGATGCACTAATCTGCCCACTGTCCAGAAGCTAGTGATAGGAACAAAACCCTGAGAGTGCCCCATGTGCTTTGAGCAAGTTGATGAGACATTAATAGATGAGACCTCGGTCACTCTAGTCACCTAACTCATTAGGCTGGAAATGGGTTGCCATTGTGAGCTTCGTAGTGGCGCCAAAGATGATGGAATAACTGATTCTGGGTCTCACCTAGTTGGACAAGTGGGGCCCTATCATCACATGGGAGGACAGCTACCGAAAGCTAAGAATAGGAGTGGGCCCATTGCTGCCACCCCCACAGGAAGAGGCTTGGCCATCAAAGCCCCTAAGCCTATGATGGTGAATCTATGTCATGAGTGCCGGAATTGGCATGCAGAGGCATCTCTCCAGGCATGCCAGCCATTGCCCGTTGCTCTTCCGGGTTCTGGCCAACTAGTCTTTGCACGCATGGGACCACCAGAAACCAGAAGAGCAGTTCCTTGGTGCACAAATGCGTATCAGGAAGCTGAGCTTCCTGTTTCCAGCTGTACATGTGTGTCAGTCAACTGATCTTCGCATGTGCATTTGTACCAAAACCCAGAAGAACAGGTGCATGCGCACACCAAAAACTGGAAGCTCAGCTTCCAAGCACATGTGCGTGCCAGGGAGCTGCTCTTCCAGTTTCCAGTGCTCCTGTGCATGCATGCCAGGGAGCTGCTCTTCCAGTTTCTGACACTCCCCTGCATGTTAAAGTTAAAACCGTATTCCCTTTTATCTTTTTCATGTCTTGATTGTATTTGCAATTGTGAAAACCATCCTATATCAATCCCTTGTTTTTCTAATTCTTGTTTTTGTTTTAGTTGCCCCCTTTCTATTAAGATATCTTTATATCTAATAATATTTTTCATACTACTAATATTTGGATGTGTCAGTGCTTCCATTGTTGAAAGTCACATTGATATTTCTAAATAATGATTCCCTTTCATTCTTTCCTATATTGTTAATAATCCATTCCTTACATAATGTCTTTGAAAATAGCCATGTGCCCTACTTTTATCATACCACAAAAAAGCGTGACAACCCAGTTGTAAATCACAACCCTCCAATGTCAATAATCTTGTATTTCTCAATAAAATTCATTCTTTCATCCAAGCTAATCCCACTACTTGATAGTACAATTCCTAATTTGATCATCCAAATCCACCTCGAATGCTTGCATCTTGCAACATTTTTATATTAATTCTTGCTTTCCCCCCCCATATATATTTCCCCACTATTTTATTCACACTTTCAAAGAATTTTTTTTCTGATTTTATTGGTAATGTTTGGAATAGGTATAGCAATCTTGGTAATATATTCACGGGACCAAGCTACCTGCGAGACCGCATCCTACCTCATACATCCCTGCGGCCGATTCGCTCCCACAGAGAGGGGCTTTTCCGGGTGCCATCCACTAGGCAATGCCAGCGGGCGATGCCCAGGGGAAGGGCCTTCTCTGTGGTGGGCCCAACCCTCTGGAACGACCTACCCCCCGGCCTCAGAACAACCACGGACCTCCGCACCTTCCGCCAGAAATTAAAGACACTCCTGTTCCATCAGGCCGGTTTGGCCTAAGTTATTTACCTAGCCTGCAGTCTGTATTATAAATTGTTTTAATTGGGTTTGTAAGGGATAATGTCTTAACTATTTAAATTTTAGCACAGTGATAAACTATTTAATTCGATTTTAATTATTTATATTTTGTATTTGTTTGTTTTAAATTTCCTGTGCACCGCCCCGGGTCCCTTCGGGGAGAGGGTGCGGTTATATAAATTTTATAAATAAATAAATAAATAATAAATATTCAACTTTACTACTGCTATTCTTCCCATCAATGATAATTGTAGGTTTTTCCATCTTTCCAAATCTACTTCTATTTGTTTTCTCACCTTATAATAGTTATCCTCCTTTAGCATTACACACCTTGATGTCAATTGAATACTCAAGTATTTCATGTTTTCACCACCTGTATGTCCAGTTTCCCGATCAACTCTCTTTTCTGTTTTTCTGCCATATTTTTCACCAGAATTTTTGTTTTAACTTTATTAATCTTCAAGGCCATTACTTCTCCATATTATTCTACTATTTTAACTAGTTTTGGCTCTGTTTCTATTGGATTAGAATAGAAGATCTGAGAATGGTGTTCCTTGCCTTGCCAACTCCAATCTATGTACACAGGTCATCTTAAAATGGAATTAGAACAAAAATATGTCCTTTGACCCAGCTTAGGAGGAATCAGGCAGTGCCACAAACACCTTAATCAGTGAAAACATGAAATGGAGCTGGCTTTTCAGTCAATGGTGTGGCTTTTCACGATCTTTACTTAGATTGGCATTTTTATTAAAGTGCAAAATACCAGCTAGAGGAGGAAAGAAAGAGAACATAGGGATAATTACTTATTTGTGTACAAATACAATTTCAGAAATTTACCAGAGAAGCAGTACTAATGTAGCTTTTCTCTTCTGTTGCTCTCAATATTTTAATATAATTTACTGGTACTGTGTTTCCTATAACACCGGATTTTCTTTTCTTTTGACCTCCAAAATAAGTGCTTGACTTATTTTTGGGGAGGTCTTATTATTTTTGGGGTACAGGAGGTGACAAGCTTGGTCACCTCATGGCTGTTGCAGTGTTGCAATATTTTCAGGGAGGGTTTATTTTCAGGTGAGGGCTTATTTTAGCACATGCACACAAAAGCCTGATTGGGCTTATTATCCGGAGCAGTCTTATTTTCAGGGAAGCAGGTTAGTTGTGCAAATATCACTGTTCCATGCCCCCACTTGCACATAAATAATCTGATTTTGATGCCTTCCATAAAGGAATAGCTGAGTCAAGCTTACTTGTTTTGTGTAAAAATACAAGCAAACTAAGATAACAGAATGTCAGTTAGAAGTCTGACAATTTAAAGTAAAACTTCTAAAGAAGTAGCACTTGCATTAGAAAGATATTTTTTTTCTGGGAGAGGAATTTTCCACAAACTATTCTACAGAAAGAAAAAACTGGCCTTTACATTTTCCCATTTTTAGTTTGATTTTGTATGGTATAGTAGAAACAGAAGTAGGATTCTCTCTCTCAGTGAAATGAAAGCAATAGTGGGGGTTATTAAAACTTCCCTTCAATGACAAAGTCATTGTCATGTTATTGGAAGGAGCCATGGTGATGCAGTGCTTAGAATTCAATATTGCAGGAAATCCTGGCCCACAACATATTGTTGTGGGCAATATGCTGTTATTTGTAAATCATTTATTTTATTTATTTATTTATTTTATTAAATTTATACCCCACCCTTCTCCTTGTTAGGACCCAGGGCGGCGCACAGGCATTATATAAAACCATAAATACAATATACATCAATTAAAAATATATGAAATTAATTCACCCGTGCTAAAACCCATTATTAAAACCGTAACCAAATTATAATTTATATTTAAAAGTCAGACGCGGGGGGCTATCCTAGGCCGGCTTGTTGGAATAAGTACGTCTTAAGACGTTGGCGGAAGAGGCGGAGGTCCGAGGTAGTGCGAAGGTCGGGGGGTAGGTCGTTCCAGAGGGCCGGGCCCGCCACAGAGAAGGCTCTTCCCCTGGGTGTCGCCAGCCGGCATTGCCCAGCCGACGGCACCCGGAGTAGGCCCGCTCTGTGGGAGCGGACCGGACGAAGGGATGTATGGGGCAGGAGGCGGTCTCGTATATAGCTAGGCCCTGAGCATTTAGAGAATACTGCAAAGGAGCAGTATATACTGTTAAGTCTATATAAATGCTATTGCTAATGGGATCTCCTATGTTTATCCTGGCCCCAAGTTTCTAACACTAACTTCAGCATATCATATGTAAAAGGGTTCTCTGGAGTGGACTCTTATCCATGCTGAAAAAACACTGTAATTTTACTCTAGCTCTTTTATTCCAAATAATCTAATCTCTCCTCCCGTCTCCTTCCCTCCCCTCTTCTGTGCTATCAGATCTGGGCTGCAAAAATTCACACAATAACAAAGAGATGCATCTCCTTTTTTGACATCAAACAGATATCCAGAGTTTGGCAAATCAAGTCTAACAGCCATAATATAATTGGAAAAAGAGTCAACAATTGAACACTAAGCTTTGTAAATTTTCTGCACTGACAGGCATTTCACAAAGGCATTAGGAAACTTCTGTGGAAATATAACTAATGATGATGTTCGTTCATCATTTTCAAAAAGGACCTTGACATCTAGTAAGTAGTTTATTTTATTTTATTTTATTTTATTTTATTTATTATTTATTTATTTATTTATTTATTTATTTATTTATTTATTTATTTATTTATTTATTTATTTATTTATTTATTTATTTATTTATTTATTTGATTTCTAGACCACCCCCTCTCCCCAAGGGGACTCGGGGCGGTGTACAGGAAAAAAATTAAAACTACTAAAAACATGACAATACATCCAAAATTAAAATCGAATTAAATAACCCTGTACAAATTTATAAACGTTAAAAACTGAACCCATTAAAACCGAATAAAACAATTTAAATTACAGACTGGGGCGAGAAGCATAAATTAGGCCAAGCCAGCTTGATGAAACAGATGAGTTTTAAGTTTCTGGCGGAAGGAGCAGAGGTCCGTGGTAGTTCTGATATCAGGGGGTAGGTCGTTCCAAAGGGTCGGGCCCATCACAGAGAAGGCCCTTCCCCTGAGCGTTGCCCACTGGCATTGCCTAGTGGACGGCACCCGGAGAAGTCCCTCTCTGTGGGAGCGAATCGGCCGCAGGGATGTATGGGCAGGATACGATCCCGCAAATAACTAGGTCCAGTGCCATGGAGCCCTTTAAAGAACCAACACCTTGAAACGCACCCGAAAGGCCACAGGCAGCCAGTGCAGCTCGCGCAGGAGCGGTGCTACGTGGGAGTATCTAGTAACTCCCAAAACTGCCCACGCGGCCGCATTCTGAACCAGCTGCAGCCTTCGGGTGCACCTCAAGGGGAGCCCCATGTAGAGAGCGTTACAGTAGTCTAGACGGGACGTCACAAGCGCATGAGTGACTGTGCGAAGGGGGTCCCGGTCCAATAAGGGACGCAACTGGCGCACCAGGCGAACCTGGTGGAACACCCCCCTAGCCACGGCTGTCACATGGTCCTCCATCGACAGCTGGGCATCTAGGAGGACGCCCAAGTTGCGTGCCTGATCCATGGGGGCCAGATGTTCGCCCCCTATGGCCAGTGATAGAGTAACCACAGCCACTCAGTCTTGGACGGGTTGAGCTTGAGTCTGTTCCTTCCCATCCAGACCCATACGGCTTCCAGACACCGGCACATCACTTCGACGGCATCGTTGGGGTGGTTTGGGGTAGAGATGTACAACTGAGTATCATCAGCGTACAGGTGGTAATTACCCCAAAACCACGGATGATCTCGCCCAGCGGCTTCATATATGTATTGAACAGGAGGGGCGAGAGGACCAACCCCTGAGGAACCCCACAAGTGAGAGGCCTCGAGGTCCACCTCTGCCCCCCTGCCAATACAAATTGCGATCGACCGGAGAGGTAGGAGGAGAACCACCGTAACACGGTGCCCCTCAGCCCCAGCCCCTCCAGTCGATGCAATAGGATACTATGGTCGATGGTATCAAAAGCCGCCGAGAGGTCTAATAGGACCAGGATGGAGGAACAACCCCCATCTCTGGCCCTCCAGAGATCACCCACCAACGTGACCAATGCCGTCTCCATGGTGTGACGGGGCCGGAAGCCGGACTGGCGCGGGTCCAGATAATCAATTTCCTCCAGGTGACGTGGAAACTGTTGTGCCACCACACTCTCTACAACCTTCGCCAGAAAGTGAAGGTTGGAGACCGGATGATAATTTACTAACAATGCTGGGTCCAGGGAAGACTTCTTGAGGAGAGGCCTCACCACCGCCTCTTTCAAGACGGTTGGCAAGAACCCCTCACTCAAAGAAGCGTTCACTATTTCCTGGAGCCAGCCTCGTGAAACCTTCCAGGATGCCAGTACAACCCAGGAGGAACACGGGTCCAATAAACATGTGGTGGCTCTCAGTCGCCTACGCAACCTGTCCTTGTCCTCGGAAGCAACAGAGTCAAACTCCTCCCAGAGTGGTGTCTCAAGACCCGCCTCTGACATCCCCTCTAGACCACTTTCGGTAGAGACCAACTCGCTCCGAATCTGAGCGATTTTGTCCTGCAGATATTACCCAAATTCCTCTGCTCTGCCCTGTAGAGGGGCTTCCTGCGGCCTCTGTTGAAGGAGGGAGTGGGTCACCCCAAACAGGGCGGCAGGGCGGTTATCTGCGGACCCGATAAGAGTGGCACAATACTGATGCTTGGCCACTCTTATCGCCACAAGGTAGGTCCTCAAATGGGCTCTTACCTGTGTCCGGTCCGATTCAGAGCGTGTGGATCTCCATCTCCTCTCTAGGCGTCTCTTGCAGCGCTTCATCACCCTCAACTCCTCGGAAAACCAAGGAGCCTGGGTGGTTCGCCTGCCGCAAGAGAGGCCGCAAAGGCATGACCCGGTCCAAGGCCCCAGTGGCTGCACTATTCCATGCAGCCACTAGGTCCTCTATCCGGGCGCGGGTCAGGGTCTCAGGTAATGGCCCAAGCTCCGTCTGGAACCTCTCAGGTTTGTATCAGGTGCCTGGGGCGGAACCACTGTCCACAGTGGTTGATTGACTGTCCACAGTGTTCGCAAGTGGCTGGTAAGGCCAATGCCGGCACAAAATGTGGGCATCACTGTTGCAGCATATGCAGCTCTGGCTTTATGGAGTGCTTCTCTTGTGCTATGGTTGTCCTTCTGTCTTCAAATGTGTGTCAGCCTTGCCATGTTGATTGATCTTTTGCCAGGGTTTCCCAGGATGTGGTGTCGATATCCATGGACTTGAAAGAGGCTTTCAGTGTGTCTTTGTATTGCTTCCTTTGTCCCCCATGCAATCACTTTCCTTGAGACAGCTCACTGTAGAGGAGCTGTTTGGAGATGCGATGGTCTGGCATCCTTACAACATGGTCTCCCCAGCATGTCTGGGCTTTTATCAGCAGTGTGTAAACTGATGGCAGGCCTGCTCTGGAGAGGACTTCTGTGTCTGGCACTTTGTTCTGGCACTGGATGCTCAGAAGTCTGCGGAGGTAAGTCATGTGGAAGTGGTTCAGTTGCCTAGCATGCTTCCTGTATACAGTCCAAGTCTCACTGGCATACATCAGTGTGGTTAGCACTACTAGGTAGACTTTGAATTTTATACCAAGGCTTATTCCACGGCAGTCCCACATGTTGGTCAGTAGTCCACCAAATACAGAGTTTCCCTTGGCGATTCTGCAGTTGACCTTGATGTCAATTGTTACCACGTGGGAGAGGGTGCTGCCAAGTTATGTAAATTGTCCACTGCTTGCACCTTTTGTGTCTTCACTGTGATGGTGGGCTCTTGGTGTTGGGCTTTCAGAGCTGGCTGCTGCAACACTTTGGTTTTATTTGTGTTTATTTATTTATTTATTTATCATATTTATATACCGCCCTATCTCCCCGAGGGGACTCAGGGCAGTGCACAGAAATCATAAAACAGTACATACAAAAAACAATTTAAAATAGATTAAATTTAAAGGTCTGTGCTAAAATTTTAGTTAAAACCGTATTAAAATCAATTAAAACTATACCATTAAAACTATGCCAGGCCGGCCGCATAAAATAGATGTGTTTTTAGTGCCTGGCGGAAGAGGTGTAGGTCCGTGATGGTACGAAGGTCGGGGGGCTGTCACATGGTCATCCAAAGACAGCCGAGAATCCAGGAGGACGCCCAGATTGCGAGTCCTATCCGTGGGGGCTAACGACTCGCCCCCGATAGCCAGAGATGGAGCCCACTGGCTATATCGTGACGCCGGAAACCACAGCCACTCGGTCTTGGACGGGTTGAGTCAGAGCTTGTTCCTCCCCATCCAGACCCGTGTTGATGAGGAGAATGAAGTCATCACATACTGTTGCGAATTTGTCCATGCTGGCTTGCATTTCCTGCTCTGATCCAGCATTCAGGGCACAGTTGTCAGCAAAAAGGGGGTCTTGTAACACAGTCTCCTTTATCTTGGTGACAGCCTTCGCAGGTTAAAGAGTTTTGCATTGGACCTGTATCTCAGGCTAACTCCCAAGGAATTGTTCTGGAAGGGTGCCTGACAGCATGGCTGAGATCATTATACTGAACAAGATCAGTGCCAACATGCACCATTGCTTGATGCTCTGATGGGAAAAACCTCTGAGGATACTCCATCATCCAGAGCATGAGCCATCTTGCTGTCATAGAACTGACATACTCAAACTTAAGACAGGCATATAGAGCAATCCCCCTCTCCCATCTGGGTACGTCTGACCACATCTCTCTGCTGCTGTGCCCAAAGTATATCCCCCCTCAGGAAAAGGATACGACCAGTCTTGAAAACTGTCAAAATCTGGCCAGAGGGAGCACTCTGTCAGTTACAGGACTGCTTTGAAACTACCGAGTGGAGTATATTTGAACATTTGGAGCTGCAAGAATTCACTGACACTGTACTCTCATACATTAAAACATGTACAGATAATGTAACAGTGAATAAGCGTATCAGAGTTTACAGCAATCGTAAACCCTGGATGTCAGCAGAGGTACAATCACTGCTGAGAGCCCAAAACTTCGCCTTCAAAGCAGGGAACAAAGACAAATATAATGAAGCCAGGGCAAACTTGAGAAGAGGCATTAAGGCGGCTAAACAGGAATACAAGCAAAAGGTAGAGAAGTATCTAGAAGATAATAACTCAAGACAGATGTGGCAGGGACTACAACATCTAACCAACTATAAGGGCAATACAAAAAAAAAAAAAGCCAATGCTGATGCCCTGCTAGTAGAGGAGCTAAATAGCTTCTTTACCCGCTTTGAGGTAAAAAGATCAGTCTCTGTGGCTTTAGCCCAAAGGGCCTCTAACATCCAGCCACTCACCCTGGATGAACATCAAGTGAGAGCTGAGCTGAAAGCTGCAGGTCCAGAGGGGGTGTTGGGGAAAGTGGTAAAAACCTGTGCTGACCAATTAGCAGGGGTTCTGACAAGGATTTTTAACCTCTCCCTGCAACAGGCTAGCGTCCCATCATGCTTGAAAGCAGCCACCAATATCCCAGTTCCAAAGACAGCAGCCATAAAAAGCTTGAATGCCCATTGCACTGATATCTATAGTGATGAAGTGCTTTGAGAGACTGGTCCTACAACACCTCAGGTCCTGTCTTCCACCAAATTTTGATCAACACCAGTTTGCGTATAGAAAAAACAGGTCGACGGGATGCCATCACCACTGCTCTACATTTCGCACTGAGCCACCTTGAGAAATCTGGAAATTACGTCAGAATGCTTTTTATAGACTATAGCTCGGCCTTTAACACCATCGTACCAGGCATTCTCATTGAAAAGTTGACTGACCTGAATTTCCCTCCCCTTACTTGTGAATGGATCAAAGACTTCCTGACCGATCGTCCACAAACAGTAAGGGTTGGGTCCTTTACATCTTCCACGCTGAAGCTCAGCACAGGCTCCCCTCAGGGCTGTGTGCCCCTACTTCTACTCACTGTATACATATGACTGCATATCCTCTGATCCATCCAACATCATAATAAAGTTTTCAGATGACACAACAGTGGTGGGTCTCATAACTGGAGGGGACGAATCAGCATACAGGGAAGAAGTCCAGAAAGTATCCGCATGGTGCTCAAGAAACAACTTACATCTAAATACTAGCAAGACAAAGGAGATGGTGCTAGATTTCCGGAAGCACAGAGAGGACCTGCCCCTCTGTATATTGAAGGAGGCTGTGTGGAGAGGGTTTCCTCTTTTAAATTCTTAGGAGTGCTTATTAGCCAAGATCTCACCTGGAAAAAGAACACGTCTCTGGTGATTGGAAAAGCCCAACAGAGACTTCATTTCCTTAGAGTCCTGCGGAAAAATCAGGTGGAACAACGGCTGATGACCTCTTTCTATCGGTCCACCATAGAAAGTGTCCTCACATATTGTATCACAGTGTGGTATGCTGGTTTAACAGTTGCGGAGAGGAAGGCACTACAGAGAGTGATAAATTCGGCACAAGAAACCATCGGTTGCCCTCTGACATCACTGGATAACATCGCCAGATCTCGCTGCATTAGCAGAGCAAGGAAGATTCTCAAAGATGATTCACACCCTGCTTGGTATCTCTTTGCACTTCTACCATCAGGCAGAAGATATCAAAGTATTGCCAGCCGAACAAACAGGTTTAAAGATAGCTTCTATCCTTGGGTTGTGAGACTTTTAAATTCAACCGCAATCACTCCATGCACATGCTAGTTTTTTCTTTTTTCTTTTCTCTCTCTTTTTGTTTCTGTTATAATAGACTGGACTAGATGACCTGTATAATCCTTTCTTACTCTATGATTACTGGATTATAGAAAGAATAACATCTGTGTACTGAAGACGGACATGTAATTGCTAAAATACTCAAACCTTTGCTGAAATTTGAGATAGAGGAAGAGCAGGTTAAAGAACATATGATAAAGTAGCTAAGAATTTTGGTTATAACACAAATGTATCAATGAAAAATATATTACTAAAAGGGTTAAAATTTACATTGTATTATAATCTCAAAGAGAATTTTTATTAAATTATGTATTATTGGCACATGATGCAAGAGATATTATCTAAAATGTAACAAGATACTTCAAATACGTACATGTCAAAAATGTGAACAACTTGAAGGGACATTTTATCATGCTTGGTAGACATGTAAAAAAGCTAAACATGTTTGGATCCACACAATACTTTGGTACAGAGAATTTTAAAAATCAATTTTCACTTGAAGCCAGAACTTTTCCTTTTAGGATTAATAGACAAAAAGAAAAAAAGTCTTGGAAGTCTTTATATTTATTGCTGACTGGAAGTCTCTTATGGCCTTTTTGCATAAGCATGAAAAATGAACAATTTACCTTGTTCATTTCATAACAAAAATTTACAAATATTTATTAGACTTAACATTAGAAGAAGAAAAAGTTAAAGGTTATATGATAGCATGGGCCAAAAATTTGGGTTACAATATAGATCTATATTTAGAACACAAGTTATAAGCTAACACAATCAGTAGCACTTAAAGAAAATATCTACAAAATGTTTTATCGTTGGCATTTACCACCAACGAGATTGGCTAAAATGTAGCCAAATATGACTCCGACATGCTGGAAGTGTAAAAAAGTACAAGGGACTTTTTATTACATATCTGGGACCTGCCTGGAAACACAAAAATATTGAACAAAAATTTGGAAATGGGTGCAAGAAATTACAGGAGAACAAATAAAATACAAACCCAAAATCTTTTTGCTGGGAATAATCAAAGGGAAATATACAAAGAAAATCAAATAATTAACACATCTGCTAACCACAGCTAGAATAGTATTTGCCCAATGCTGGAAACAAAATAATATCCCCTCAGACGAATTAGTGATGCAAAAAAATTTGGATTTTGCAGAGATGGACAAATTAACACTAAAATTAAAAGACAAAGAAGAGTTGGAATATCATGCAATTTGGAACATTTGGTACAAATGGTTGCAAAACAAGAATAAAATTAATTAAGCCAAAAACTGTGTGTGTGTGTTAGGTTTTTGAGCTGATCAATAAATAAATCAGGGAGATTTATTTATCAAAAACCTAACACACACATAAAAAAAAGTACTTTCTGTCTAGATGGTCTCTGATGATGAGCCGAAAGGCAGAAAAGGAAAGCAGTATGCTTCCTCCCTTAATTGGGGCTTAGCAGGGTGTTGTCACACAAATATATATGTGTGTGTGTGTGTTAGTTTTATGAGCTGATCAATAAATCAGACTAGTATAGATCTATTTCGAGCTTTTTATCTCTCATCAGCTAGCCATACCCTTTACTGGATTCAAACGGGCTGTATTGCATGTCAAAGAGCCTTAGCCATTCAGCCAGCCAGGTAAGACATTATTGCATCAGCTGAGACAGGAAGATAAGTATCTATAATTGTTCCACAACACCCTGTTAGGGCCCCAATTAAGGGAGGAAGCATACTGCTTTCCTCTTTTGCCTTTCGGCTCATCACCAGAGACCATCTAGACAGAAAGCTATGAGTTCCGTTGTGTCCTTTTTTTTTATTGATCAGCTCATAAAACTAACACACATTAAAAATATTACACAATGGAACTCATGGCTTTCTGTCTAGATCAGGGGTCCCCAAACTTTTTTGCACCAGGGACCGGTTTCATTTTCAAGAAAGTTTTGCGGACCGGTTGAGTGGCTCAGCAGTCATGTGACTGGGTGGGCGTGGCCAACTTGGAAAATGTGAAACTCACTTAATCGTCTTGGTTAACAACCAAACTTTTGGGCTCAATTGTGGTCATAAGTTCTTTCTTTCTTTCTTTCTTTCTTTCTTTCTTTCTTTCTTTCTTTCTTTCTTTCTTTCTCTGTCTCTCTCTCTTGCTTTCTTTCTTTCTCTTTATTTCTTTCTCTTCCTTTCCCTCTCTCTCTCTCTCTCTTTCTCTCTTTCTTTCTTTCCCTCTTTCTCTCTTTCTCTCTCTTTCTTTCTCTTTCTTTCTTTCCCTCTTTTTCTTTCTTTCTCTTTCTCTCTTTCTGTTTTTCTTTCTCTTTCTCTCTCTCTTTTTTCTTTCTCTCTTTTTTCTCTCTTTCCTTTCTGTCTCTCTTTCTTTCTCTTTCTCTCTGTCTGTCTTTCTTTCTCTTTCTCTCTTTCTCTCTCTCTCTCCCACTTTTTTCTTTCTTTCTCTTTTTCTTTCTCTCTATCTCTGTCTCTCTCTCCTTCGTCCGCCCATCTGTCACTCTATGTGTGTGTGTGTGTGTGTCTGTCTGTCGGTCTCGCATTCACGCACTTAATCACTCATTCTATGTCTCTCTCTCCCTCCCTCTCTGTCTCTGTGTGTGTCTGTCACTCTCTGATTCCCCCCTCCCTCCCTGTCTCTCTCTGTGTCTGTGGCTCTCTCTGTCTGTCTGTCGTCATCCCCGCCCCCCCGGAGCCTCCTCAGCCCGGCCCGCTGCGCTCACTCGCCTTAGCCTGCCCCGCCCGGCCGCCCGGCCGCAGCGCTTGGTCGCTCATTCGCTTGCTCAGGCTCCTTCCAGGAGCTGAGAAGCCTCCGTGTGTGGGGGAGGGAGGGAAGGAACGGCAGCCCCTGGAAGACGACAAGTGGCCGGCATGCCGGCTGTGGAGACTCCACGGGGGGAAGGAGGAAGGGAATCGGCGGCCCGTAGGGAGGGCTGCTGCGGCGGCGCCCGGGAGTCCCACTGTCGACGGTGGAGGAAGAGCCGCACTCCAATGGTGTGAACAGCCGCGCCTGTGCTCTCCCGCGTGCTCTGCCCAGGGGGCTCCCTCCTCTCCGGCCCTGCGGCCCGGTTCCTACCAAGCCACGGACCGGCACCGGTCCGCGGCCCGGGGGTTGGGGACCCCTGGTCTAGATGGTCTCTGGTGATGAGCTGAAAGGCAAAAGAGAAAGCAGTATGCTTCCTCCCTTAATTGGGGCCCTAACAGGGTGTTGTGGAACAATTATATATATATATATGTGTGTGTGTGTGTTACGTTTTTGAGCTGATCAATAAATAAGTCAGGGAGTCTAGTATAGATCAGCTCAAAAACATAACACACATAAAAAAATTACACAACGGAACTCATAGCTTTCTGTCTAGATGGTCTCTGGTGATGGGCCGAAAGGCAGAAAAGGAGAGCAGTATGCTTCCTCCCTTAATTGGGGCTTAACAGGGTGTTGTGACATAAGTATATACTTATCCTCTTGTCTCAGCTGATCAGGAAGAGAACCTGGTGGCCTAATTGGTAAGGCTCCTGCCTAGCATGCAATACAGCCCCGGTTCAAATCTCAGTAAGGTATGGCTAGCTGATGAGAGCTAAAGAGCTCGAAATAGATCTATATTAGTGTTCCTGACTTATTTATTGATCAGCTCAAAAACATAAAAGCACCAGAGACCATCTAGACAGAAAGCCATGAGTTCCGTTGTGTAATTTACACAACGGAACTCATGGCTTTCTTTCTAGATGGTCTCTGGTGATGAGCCGAAAGGCAGAAAAGGAAACAGTATGTCTCCTTCCTTAATTGGGGCCCTAACAGGGTGTTGTGGAACATTTATAGATACTAATCCTCCCTTCTCAGCTGATGCAATTGGGAGAGACTGGCTGGCTGAATGGTTACAGGCTCCTGCCTGATATGCAATACAGCCCCGGTTCGAATCCCAGTAAGAGCTGATGAGAGCTAAAAAGCTCGAAATAGATCTATCCTAGTCTCTCTGATTGATTTATTGATCAGCTCATAAAACTAACTATATATATATATATATATATATGTATGTATGTATGTATTATATGTATGTATGTATGTATGTATGTATGTATATGTATATATATATATACACACACACACATACATATACATATACATATACACTATGTATAAAAGTGTGTAAACATAGAAGCGACATAATATATACATGTACAGTTATGATGACACAAAAATGTTGATATAATGACTGTAAGGTATTGTAGAAGGGAAAAATAAAAAACAAGGAAAAAAAGAAAAATGAATTTACAACTTGTGGATTTGATGATTAGACAGGATAGATAGAAATAAGTATATTACAATTGTGGAGATTATTGCTTTCTCAGTGTCTGGCAAACCATGCTGAAGAAAGCAACAGTAAACATAGTGATCCTTCATGATTAATTCTTCAAAGAGAGTGAAACAGAAGATTTGGCACGTAAGCACATTACATCACTTGCAGCACTAAACTTCGACCTGTCCACATGGATAGGCATTAACCATGAGCTTTATATTAACCATGAGCTTTGTATTAACCATGAGCTTTGTTTAGCTAACTGTTACAAGTGTACTTTGATCAATGAATCAGCTTCTGCCACATCAACCACTATGACAATAGAAAGGGAGCTCGCACAGCTGTTCTGGGTGCCTTCCATGGGAAGCTCCCACAGCTGTTCTGGGTGCTTTCCCATCAAGCTAATTCCTGCCTTTGCGTCTTTCTTCATCGCAACAACATACAATATAACTTTAGAGAGAGCAATTATAATATATTTGCATTTATAATTGCTGTGAAGATTTTTTCTTTATATATTTTCTTTATTTTCTTTTAACTTCCCCCCCTTTTCTTGCACCTTTTTGGTTTTTTTCATTTCTTTATTTTTATTTTTATTTTATTTCCATGATTTTGTATTAGCTTTTATCTTCTGGTTTTAAAGATTTTAGTAAAAAAATTATATATGAAAAGGAATAATTTTAAAAGAAATAATTTTTCCAGGAAATATCAATATCAAATACTAGAATACACTCCATTTCCAGGATAAAGGATTAGGATTCTAGGTTTTAGCGCAGGGTTATAGTATTTTAATCTGATTTTAGATATTTATATTGTTTTATGTTTGTATGTTTTATAATCCCCTGTGCACCGCCCCGAGTCCCTTCGGGGAGAGGGAGCGGTATACAAATAAAAATTTGATTTGATTTGATAAAGCAAGAAATATGAAAACTGAGCAGTGAGAAATCTGTAATGCTCATTATTTTCATATTTCCACATGGCAGGTATTGATTGGTGCAATTCCCTGTGCTGTTATGCTTGCCAGCAATCTTAATGTAACTAACTGCTGTTTCTCCATTGTTAATAATAGTAGAAACAGCATCTTGTCTGCATTAATAACACCAGTGGGAGAAGCTTGACTTCCCTTCTCTAGTGAATTCAGTCAAAATCTCTAATGGGAAGAGGTTTAACTTTCTCCAGGGATCCAGATCCACTGTGCTCTTTGCAGCCCAATAAAGAACTGTTTAATAGAATGGGAAAAACATAGTATCTCCCTGTTGGAGTGAAGACAGATTTATGCTTCGTACCCAAAAGGGAGCATCCTTACTTGTACATACAAGTAAGGATACATACATACAAGTAAAGAAAGGCTGCAAGTGTGACGATTATGAATGTGGTTATGTGAGCATGCAGAGTTTAATTGACTGCTTAGCAACCCATTAAGCCTGCACTCTAACCTTTCATTTCAACTAAGGTAAGATGAGACAGCAAAGTCCTCTATAGCCATGATGGTGAACCTATGGTGAGGCGTTGCCCTGTCAGATCCAGCACGTAAGTCCACGCTGGCCAGCTGACTTTGGCCTTCTTTTGAGGCTGTTTTTCGCCTCTGGAGGGTTCCCTGAAGCTAAAAACTAGCCCTACAGACAAACAGGAAATTCAGGAACTGACTTCCGGTTTGCTTGTAGGACCGTTTTTGGCCCTCCGGAGCCTTCAGGAGGCTTGCTTAAAGGCTCCAGAGGGCAAAAAACGGCCTTATGGCCAAACCAGAAATCACTTCTGATTTGTCTGTAGGACTGTTTTTCACCCTCTGGAGCCATCAGGAGGCTTCCCTGAAGGCTCCAGGGGGCACAAAATAGCCCTACGAACAAAGAGAAAGTGACTTCTGGTTTGACTGTAAGGCTGTTTTTGGCCCCCGGAGCCTTCAGGGGAAAAAAATGCAGTCACATTACCACATTTCAACCACTTGGCAACCGGTTTGGTTGAAGCATCCCATGGTCATGTGACTACAATTTGCTAGGAGTTTTGCTGGCTTCTAGCAAAAAAATAAATGCCCATTTGAAAGAATGAATTCATTTAATGATCATGTGATTCACTTGATGAACACTATAAAAATGATCAAAAAATTGGGTCCAGTCATATGGGTGCCACAACTTATAACCAAAATTCCATTCCCAATTGTGTTGTAACTCAAAGTCAACCTGTAATCTATACTATTAAAAGTGTTTTTTTAAAGCATGAATTAAAATAAAATTATTGCAGGTTAGTAGAGAAAGAGGAGGATTCAGGCTCCCAGATTGGGAGACTTACTACCAGGCAAAGGTACTTACGTGGATCAAAGATTGAATTGAGTTATAAAATAAAAGAACACTGATTTTAGAAGGACATGACTTACAGTTCGGATGGCACATGTTTATATAGGATGGCAAAAATAAAACCCAGTTATTTTCAGAAAAATTTAATTAGAAATGCTTTGCTACAAGTATGGCAAAAAACTAAAGAAAAACATATTGAAATTCAGAATTGGCTATCAATGATGGAGGCATTAATCTACCCAAATGTATTAAATATAGATAAAATAAAAAGATAAAGATTTACTGAACAATCGGGGGCAATTAAAAGCAAGATTAGAACTAAAAGAACAGGGCGTAGACATTGATTGGTGGCCACATATGCAGATACAGGCTAGATATAAGAAAGATAAAGAACAGTACAGATTTCAAACAGAACCACAAGATCTAGATAAAATTTTACAGAGAATAAATTGATCAAGAAATTATATAACATTGAATTACAGAATGAAGGAGGAGGTAGTTAAAGAAACTGATAACCTGGGCCAAAAAATTTGACTACAGTATTGATATGGAGAAATGGGGGGGAAATGGAATGAAAATTATAAATTGACAATGGCAGTATCCTACAAGGAAAATATGTATTAAATGTTTTATAGATGGCATCTTCCATCAGCAAGATTGGCTAAAATGTACCCAAACCTATCACCAGACTGTTGAAAATGTAGGCAAAATCAAAGAACATATTACCACATGTGGTGGTTATGTCCAAAGGCTAAACAATATTGGAATAGAATAAGAAAATGTCTGGAAGAAATTACTAAACAGCAAATAGATATGAATCTGAAATTATTTCTATTGGGAATACCTACAAGAAAATACGTCAAAAAACCACAATATTTAATTATACATATAACGGCAGAGAGAATAATATATGCACAAAATTGGAATAATAATAATAATATATCAGATGGGAATGTTATAATGAAAGTGTTAAGAGTGTGCAGAGATAGACAAACTTACAAAAGAAATAAAAGGAGGAAACAATATTATATGGTATGGAACGAATGATCTAAATGGCTAGACGACAGGTGTAAAGCTTAAGGAAAGACAAAATGAAAGTGTGCCGCGGTGGCCGTCGGAAGCTCTCGACTGCTGGGTGACCTCGGACGGCAGGAGTTGCGTGTCGCAGGGCTCGGGACAGCCGCCTGCAGAGGCCACTGAGGCGCACTTTCCAGAGCTGCCCGCCAAACGGGGCTGGGAGGGAGGTGGGCGTGCGGCGCTTGGATGGCCCCGGCGGTGCTTAGGTAGCCGCAGCCTCGGGTGCTGCCCCCGCCCACCCGCTCGCTCGCTGACATGTCGGGCTTTCCGCTGCTTTGGGGGGCGGGGAGGGAGAGAGAAACTGACATACACAGAGAGAGAGAGACAGAGGGGGAGGGAGTGACAAACAGAGATAATGAATGAGAGATCAACAGGCACACACAGTGACAGAGAGAAAGGGAGGGGAGGGAGAGACACCAGAGAGAATGAATGAGAGAAAGATAGACAGGCAAACATACACAAACAGAGTGACAGAGATGGGGGAGGAAGGCGAGAGACAGACAGACAGACAGGGAGAATGACAGAGAAAGACAGAGGGAGGGAGGGAGGGAGGGAGGGAGAGAAAAAGAGACTAATGACTTTGCCCACCAATGCGTTAGGCATGAGGGAGGGGAGGGAGGGAGCCTGGAGGAGGTTGACTGGGGGGGGGAGCAGTCTGGAGAGGGGAGGTATATGTAGTTAGGTAGAGGAATATAGAGAGAGGAAGAAATACATTATGTAGTTAGGTAAGTAGAGGGATAGACGAGAGGGATGAATACAGCAGGTAGGTAGATAGGTACAGGTATATAGAGAGAAATACAATACGTAGATAGGTATGTAGGTGGAGAGAGGGAAGAATACAGTAGGTAGGTAGGTAGAGGGATACAGAGAGGGAAATACAGTAGGTAGGTATGTAGGTAGAGGGATAGAGAGAGGGAGAAATGCGGTAGGTAGGTAATAATAATAATAATAATAAGTTGGGATTTATTAACCGCACCCTCTCCCCACAGGGACCCGGGGCGGTGCACAGGCATAATTAAAAACAATATACAATAATACAAATATTTCTTAAAATCGAATTAAATAAATCTACCCGTGCTAAAAACATAAATTAAAAACCCATTTAAAATTTATAATTAAAAGACAGAGAGAACTATTCAAGGCCGGCCAGTCGAAAGAGATGGGTCTTCAATTTTACACGGAAGGAGCGGAGGTCGGTGGTCGTTCTAATATCAGGGGGAAGGTCGTTCCAGAGGGCCGGGCCCGCCACAGAGAGCGCCCTTCCCCTGGGCGTCGCCCGCTGACAAAGTCTAGTGGACGGCACCCGGAGAAGCCCCTCTCTGTGGGAGCGAATCGGTCGTGAGGATGTGTGGGGCAGGATCCGATCTCGCAGATAGCTAGGTCCCGAGCCATGGAGCGCTTTGAAGATGATAACTAACACCTTGAAGCGCACCCGGAAGACGACAGGTAGCCAGTGCAGCTCGCGCAAGAGCGGTGTTACGTGGGCAAACCTAGAGGTGCCCATAATTGCTCGCGCGGCCGCATTCTGAACTAACTGAAGCCTCCGGGTGCACCTCAAGGGGAGCCCCATGTAGAGAGAGTTACAATAGTCCAGTCGGGATGTCACGAGGGCATGAGTGACTGTGCGAAGGGCGTCCCGATCCAATAGGGGGCGCAATTGGCGAACCAGGCGAACCTGGTAAAACGCCCTCCTGGCCACGGCTGTCACTTGCTCTTCCATAGACAGCCGGGTATCCAGGAGGACACCCAAATTGCGCGCCCCATCCACAGGGGCAAGATGTTCGCCCCCTATGGCCAGCGTTGGAGAAAGCTGGTTGAATCGGGCAGCCGGAAACCACAGCCACTCGGTCTTGGTCGGGTTGAGCCTAAGTCCGTTACTTCCCATCCAGATCCGCACGGCTTCCAGGCACTGGCACATCACCGCTACGTAGGTAGGTAAATAGAGGGATAGATAGTAAGAAGGTAGGTAGGTAGGCAGGTACAGGGATAGATAGAGAGGGAAAAATATGATAGGTAGGTAAATAGAGGGATAAATAGAGAGTAAGAAATACAGTAGGTAGGTAGGTAGGCAGGCAGGTACAGGGATTGATAGGGAGAAATACAATAGGTAGGTAGGTAGAGGGATAGATAGAGGGAGAAATACAGTAGGTAGGTAGGTAGGTACAGGGATAGATAGAGAGGGAGAAATACAGTAGGTAGGTAGATAGAGGGATAGATAGAGAGGGAGAAATACAGTAGTTAGGTAGGTAGGGGGATAGATAGATAGATAGGGAGACATGGTAGGTAGGTAGGTAGGTACCCTCCACCCAAGCCGTTGAAATTCAAAATAAGGAGAAACATACAAATGAGACCAATCAGCATCAATATACCAGTCATGATGCAGCTGCACAGCCAATCAACACACTCACAACAATAGTCAGCACTCCACCCCCCCCACCAAGATTTTAAAAAGGGCCATGCCTTCGCAGTCACAGTTACAGACCAAAGCCTGACGATGACAAGTGGGATCTTGTCGAAATGTTGCAATAACATTTCCATGCCTTATACACGGGAAAATACCTGAAGCAAGCAATGCCAGCATACCTACACCCGTGAAAATCTACGAAAGCATGCCAGCCACTCGTCTACTTCCAGGGGGTGCGGAGGGTCCGCGGGCAGGGGGAGGGAACCAGCGTCCAGTGGGTCACCCACTGAATGCCGTTCCTTCCCCCCCCCCCGGAGCCTGGAAGTAGCCTGAGCGAGCGGCCGGGTGAGCGGCCGGCCAGGCTACTTCCAGGGCGATTGGAGGGAACCGGGAAGCAAGCAATGCCAGCATACCTACACCCATGAAAATCTACGAAAGCATGCCAGCCACTGAATGCCGTTCCTTCCCACCCACACACGGAGCCTGGAAGTAGCCTGAGCGAACGCAGCAGCCGGCCGGCCGGGCCAGGCTAAGGCGAGCAAATGAGTAAGTGTGGCGGGCTGGGCTGATGAGGCTCCGCGGGGGGTGGGGGGCAGACAGACAGACAGAGAGAGGCACAGACACAGAGAGACAAGGAGGGAGGGGGAAATCAGAGTGACAGACACACACAGAGAGACAGGGAGAGACAAAGAGGGAGGGAGGGAGAGAAAGATAGACAGAGACACAGAATGAGTGATTAAGTGCTTGAATGTGAGACAGACAGACACACACACACATAGAGTGACAGATGGGCGGACGAAGGAGAGAGAGACAGAGATAGTGAGAGAGAGAAAGAAAGAAAGAGAAAAAGAAAGAGAAAGAAAGAAAGAGAAAGAGGAGAGAGAGAAAGAAAGAGAGAGTAAGAGAAAGAAAGAAAGAAAGAGAAAGAAAGAAAGAAAGAAAGAAAGAAAGAAAGAACATGACCACAATTGAGCCTAAAAGTTTGGTTGCTAACCAAGACCATTGTTAAGTGAATTTCACATTTTCCAAGTTGGCCACGCCCACCCAGTCATATGACCGCTGAGCCACTCCCACAAAACAGGCCACACCTTCCGGCTCTCAAAAGAAATTTCCATCGTGGTATTGTTGATATTTGGCTCTGTTGACTAATGAGTTTCCCCACCACTGATCTAGACAGCAAGCCAAGAGTTCTGTTGTGTAATTTTTTTAGATATGTGTGTTAGTTTTATGAGCTTTATTTTATTTTTATTTTAATCATATTTATACCCCGCCCTTCTCCACAGAGGACCCAGGGCGGCGCACAGGAATTTAAAAAACACAAAAGAATAAATACATAATTTAAAAACATATTAAATTAATCTAGTCCTATGCTAAAACCAATTTTAAAATCCCAATTTAAAACTCTCTAAAATAGTCCCCACGGAAGGTTAGGCTAGGCCGGCTTGCTGGAAAAGGTGTGTCTTTAGACACTGGTGGAAGAGGCGGAGGTCGGTGATGGTGCGCAATTTAGGGAGTAGGTCGTTCCAAAGGGCAGGGCCCGCCACAGAGAAGGCTCTTCCCCTGGGTGTCGCCAGACGGCATTGCCCGGCCGACGGTACCCTGAGAAGACCCTCTCTGTGGGAGCGGATCGAACGAAGGGATGTATGGGGCAGGAGGCGGTCTCGCATATTACTAGGCCCCGAGCCATGGAGCGCTTTAAAGATGGTCGTCAAAACCTTGAAGCGCACCCGAAAGGCCACAGGAAGTCAGTGCAGCTCGCGCAGGATCGGTGTTATGTGGGAGCATCTAGTGGCTCCCGTAATCACCCGCGCGGCTGCATTCTGGACTAACTAGCTTTCGAGTGCCCCTCAAGGGAAGCCCCATGTAGAGAGCATTACAGTAGTCGAGCCGGGACGTCATGAGAGCTTGAGTGACTGTGCAAAGGGCAGCCCGGTCCAGTAAGGGGCGCAATTGGCACATCAGGCGTACCTGATGAAACGCCCCCCTGGCCACGGCCGCCACATGGTCCTCCATGGACAGCCGGGAATCCAGGAGGACACCCAAATTGCGCGCCCTCTCCACGGGGGCCAGTGTTTCGCCCCCAATGGCCAGAGTTGATCATTTCCGAGCAGCCCGGAGTGGCGGCAGGGATGTCCTCTTGCCAGGCCAGCCCTCGGAGATGACCGACGAGGGCTGGCAACGTCCTCCCGGGTGAAAACGACCCCCGGTCTCCCAGCCGCGATTCACAGCGTGACCTCCATTTCCGCGCATGCGGAAAATCATCTGATCAATGAATAAATTAGAGAGACCAGGATAGATCTATTTTGAGCTTATTAGCTCTCATCAGCTGGCCATACCCTTTACTGAGATTCGAACCGGGGCTGTATTGCATATCAGGCAGAAGCCTAGCAATTCAGCCAAGCCGGCTCCTCTTATTGCATCAGCTAAGACAGGGGTATTTAGTATAGGTATGTGACCGAGTTGGAGGAGAAGGTGATTGCCTCAGGGCTCCTGGGTGGCCCATGTGCTCAGGGTGCTGGGCTGACTCTGTGTGCAACTGAGTTGGAGAAGATGCTGGTTGCCTTGGGGCTCCCGGGTGGCCCATGTGCAAAGGGCATCTGAGCTGGAGGAGATGGTTGCGAGCCTTGGGACTCCCGGGCAGCCCATGTGCACAGGGCACTGGGCTAGCTCTGGCTGCAAAATGTCAGAAAAATCCCCATTTGCAAGGCGGCTCTCAAAGAGAACAAAGTGGGCGCAGGTGCTTCTTCCAACAGTTGAGGCCTTGGCTCCTCTTCCTTTCTCAGCTGTTGGAAGAAGTGCTGCATTCGCTTCATTCTCTTTGAGAGCCACCTTGCTTGCCACAGCAAGTGCAGTGTATGTGTGTGTGTGTGTGTGTGTAAGGGGGGCTGATGAAACAGATCAGCTGGGAGGCTGGCAAAGAAGCCTTGGTTTCCCTGGTGCTGTGGCTCTAAGAGGAAGGAGGCAGGGATGCTGGCTGCCTCTCGTGTCCCTTACTGCTTGCCACACCCCCTGCAGGACAGAGTGTTACCACCCCTCCCCACCAGCTGCAGCCCAGACCCTGCCTGCCCTGCTTAGCTGGGCAGCTGGCTGGGAAAGCGGTGAGGAGGCAAGCACCAGCCAGCATCCCTGCCTCTTTCTTCCGAGAGCTGCAGCAGCAGGGAAACTGAGGCTTCTTTGCCAGCCTCTCAGCTGGCAAAACAAATTTTCGTGGTTCTGTGGGCATGGCTAGGTGGGGGGGCATGTGACTAAGTGTGTGTATGTATGAGTGACATCAAGTAGGCCACGCCCACTCAGTCACATGCCCCCACCTAGCCACACACACAGAACCAGTAGTAAAAAAATTTGAAACCCATCCCTGCATGTCACCAGCTACAGTCCCTCCAAAAAAGAACTAGGTCTACAAGATCCTATTTATTAAAATGTAGAGATGTAGATGTTTTACACAATTTCTATTCTGTCCTATTCTGCCCTACACTATTCTGGGTAGTGTTCAACATACAAATATTGACTTCCGGTTGGCTCCGCGAGCCTCGCAGACGCTCTTTTATGGGCGCCCGATCCCTGGCATCGTAAAGCTGCCAGAACAGCAAGAAAACAGCTGTCTGGCGGTTTGAAAACCCTTTCCTGATGTAAAGGAGAGGGGGAAGAGCAGACAGGCGAAGGTAGAGTCCCCGTGGTGTCCCAGGAATAATCCTGGAGCACGGAAGGTGTGAACTCCCTAAAGCCTGTCATTTGCTCCGGGCCAGGGACGACTCCGCAAAGCGGAGCTAGAAGCCGCAACCAATTCTGCTGGGAACAAAGGGAAGGACTTTACACAAGAATGAATGAAAGCAGACAGGACAAGCCTGGAGAATTCTAACTGCAAGTACTTACATTTAACTTCTAAACGTGTAACCTTCTTTGGAAGTAACACATTAGAAGCTGCAATAAAAAATGGCGAATGGGTGTGGTAAAAGTGAAAACTGAGAAGGTTTCACTTTCTGATCAGCCTTTAGCCTGGAAAGTTTCCCAGTGGAAGAAGGAAGATTTTAAAACTTTGAAACAGTTGAATTGTTGAAAGACTTCTCTCTTTCTGGCTTTTGATTACAAGATTACAAGAGAAAAATAAGTTTAAATTTGAAATGGCTTCGAAACCTGTTGAGACTGTTTCTTCTCCTGCCCTTTCAACAGAGCCACAGAGCTTAACGTTGGATATGTTACAATCAGCCTTGGAAGCTTCAAATAAAAAAATGGCAGTGGTGTTTAGTGTGAAAATTAATGAAATTAATGAAAAAATTGATGAGACCAATGGACAAATTGCTGAAACTAATGAAAAAATACAGTCTGTCTCAGAAGAGATTGCAATTAGGAACCGGGAAATTAGAGAGGATATATTATTGGCTTTTAAGTGTTTGGCAGGAGATATCGAACTGGTCGATGAGAAGGTCGACGAGTTGACGGAAGTTACAAAAATTTTGGATGGTAAAGTGCAGGAGACTCAAAATAGAGTTGAAAGAACGGAACTGGATGTAACGATGATACAATACAGGGACATGGAATTTGCGTTAAGATTTCGTGGACTGAATGAAAACAAAGAAGAGAACTTGAAGGAACTGATGTCAGAGGCTCTGGCACAGCTGCTCGGGGAGACAAAAAATGAAATGGGCTGGCAAATTGATAAGGCTTATCGTGTTAACTCCTGGGTGGCCAGACAGAAGCATTTACCAAGAGATATTGTAATATATTTTAACACAAGGACTGTACGGAACCTTGTGTTAAAGTGCAGCTTGCGCAGGAGAGGTGTTATACGGGAGTACCGTGAGACTCCCAAAATCCCCCGCACGACCGCACTCTGCACCAGTTGGAGTCTCCGGGTGCACTTCAAGGGGAGCCCCATGTAGAGAACATTACAGTAGTCCAGGCGGGAGGTAACGAGGGCTTGAGTGACCGTGTGTAGGACATCCCGATCTAGAAAGGGGCGCAACTGGCATATCAGGTGAACCTGATAAAAAGCCCCCCTGGCCACGGCCGTCACATGGTCGTTCAAGGACAGCCGCGAATCCAGGAGGACGCCCAAGTTGCGGGACCTTTCCACAGGGGCTAATGACTCGCTCCCGATAGCCAGAGATGGAGTTAATTGGCTATATCAAGATGCCGGAAACCACAGCCACTTGGTCTTAGACGGGTTGAGTCTAAGTTTGTTCCTCCCCATCCAGACCCGCACGGCCTCCAGACACCGGGACATCACTTCCACGGCATCGTTGGGGTGGCTAGGGGTAGAGATGTACAGCTGAGTATCATCAGCGTACTGATGGTACTCTACCCCAAAGCCACGGATGATCTCACCCAGCGGCTTCATATAGATGTTGAACAGGAGGGGCGAGAGGACTGACCCCTGAGGTACCCCACATAAAAGGGGCCTCGAGGTCGATCTCTGCCCTCCTGTCAACACACATTGCGACCGGTCGGAGAGGTAGGAAGAGAACCACCACAGTACGGTGCCTACCAATCCCAACCCTTCCAGCTGGTGCAATAGGATACCATGGTCGATGGTATCGAAAGCTGCTGAGAGGTCTAATAGGACCAGGACAGAGGAACAACCCCTGTCCCGGGCCCTCCAGAGATCATCTACCAACGCGACCAATGCCGTCTCCGTGCTTTGCCCGGGACGGAAGCCGGACTGGCGCGGGTCTAGATAGACGGTTTCCTCCAGGTGTCGGGGAAACTGTTGAGCTTCCACACTCTCCACAACCTTAGCAAGAAAGCTAAGGTTGGAGACCGGACGATAATTAACCAACAATGCTGAGTCCAAGGAAGGCTTCTTGAGGAGGGGTCTCACCACTGCCTCTTTCAAGACGGCCGATAGAAACCCCTCACTCAAAGAGGCATTCACTATTTCCTGGAGCCAGCCTCGTGTGACCTCCCGGGAGGCCAGTACCAGCCAGGAGGGACACGGGTCCAATAAACATATGGTAGCATTCAGTCGCCCCAACAGCCTTTCCATGTCATCTGAAGTCACAAAGTCAAACTCTTCCCACAAAACGGTCTCAAGACCTGCCTCCGATTGCCCGCCCGGACTAACCTCGTTGGGGGCCAACTCACTCCGGATCTGAGTGACTTTATCCTGCAGATAATGTCCAAACTCCTCTGCACGACCCTGCAAAGGAGCTTCCCTCGGCCCCTGTTGAAGGATGGAGCGGGTCACTCTAAAGAGGGCGGCAGGGCGGTTATCTGCGGATGCAATAAGGGCGGTGAGATAATTGCATTTCGCCGCTTTTATCGCCACGAGGTAGGTCCTCAAGTGGGACCTAGCACGTGTTCGGTCCGATTCAGCGCGAGTGGATCTCCAAATGCTCTCCCAGTCATCTCTTGCGGCGCTTCAATGCCCTCAACTCCTCGGAGAACCAAGGAGCCAAGGTAGTTCGGCGCCACATGAGAGGCCGCAAGGATGCGACCCGGTCCAGGGCCCCAGTGGCCGTGTTATTCCAGGCAGCCATCAGGTCTTCTGTCGAGTCGCGGGTCAGGGTCCCTGGTATTGGCCCAAGCTCCGTCTGGAACCTCTGGGTCCATCAGGAGCCTGGGGCGGAAGCATCGTGGAATTTCCGGTTCCGCCTCCCCGCTTCACCATATTAAAGTGCTTTGTAACTTGATATAGTCTCCCACATACTAACCTTTTCTGTTCCCTTACACTCATCTAATGCTCCTACTTTTTTTGGATATTTGCTTTTTATACATACTTTTGTTTCTAATTTATATTTATTTTACATCTATTATCATCAATTTATAAATTTTGAATTCTAGCTTTAAATTCTAGTTCTTTAGTTTGAGTTTGTTTGAGTTTTATTGTTTTTTTATACCGCCCTACTCCCAAAGGACTCAGGGTGGTGTACAGACAGATTAAAAACAAATATATAAAAGTTTAAAAAAAGCTTTTAAAAGACATATTAAACTTTGGCCAAAACATGGAGAAAAACCCAAACTAACCCTGATTAAGATTAATAAAAATTTGAATTTAAAAATCATGTTTTATGCCAGCCCAGCTTGTTGGAAGAAAAAGATTTTGAGACCATGGTGGAAGGTGCGTAAGTCAGGGATAGTTCTTAATTCCGGGGGCAATTTGTTCCAGAGGACAGGTGCTCCCACGGAGAAGGCTCTTCCCCTGGGTGTCGCCAGTCGACATTGTCTAGCCGACGGCACCATGAGGAGACCCTCTCTATGGGAGCGTACTGGCCGGTGGAAGGCTCTTGGTGGCAGAAGGCGATCTCGTAAGTACCCCGGTCCTAAGCAATGGAGCACTTTAAAGATAGTAACCAACACGTTGAATCGCACCCAGAAAACCACCGGAAGCCAGTGCAGCTCGCACAGGAGGGGTGTTACATGGGAGCGTCGCGTCGCTCCCATAATTACCCGTGCGGCCGCATTCTGGACCAGTCGAAGCCTCTGGGTGCTCTTCAAGGGGAGCCCCATGTAGAGAGCATTGCAGTAGTCCAGATGGGAAGAGACAAGGGTGTGAATGACTGTGCGTAGGGCATCCCGATCTAGGAAGAGACGCAACTGGTAAATCAGGCGAACCTGATAAAAAGCCCCCCTGGCAACAGCCGTCATATGATCTTCCAAGGACAGCCATGCATCCAGGAGGACACCCAAGTTGTGAACCCTTCCTGTGGGGGCTAAGGTCTCACCCCCCATAGCCAGTGATGGAACCAGCTGACTGTAACGGGACGCTGGAAACCACAGCCATTCGGTCTTGGAGGGGTTGAGCCTGAGCCTGTTCCTCCCCATCCAGATCCACATGGCCTCCAGGCACTGGGACATCACGTCAAGGGCAACATTGGGGTGGTCTGGGGACGAAATGTACAGCTGCGTATCATCAGTGTACTGATGGAACTTTACCCCAAAGCCCTGGATGATCTCACCCAGTGGCTTCACATAAACGTTGAACAGAAGGGGCGAGAGGGCCGACCCCTGGGGCACTCCACAAGTGAGGCACCTTGAGGATGACCTCTGCCCACCGTCAACACAAACTGCGAACGGTCAGAGAGGAAGGAGAACCACCGAAGTGCCCCCCACCCCTAACCCCTCCACAGTGCCCCCCACCCCTAACCCCTCCAACCACCGCAGCATGATACCATGGTCAATGGTATCAAAAGCCAATGAGAGGTCTAATAGGACCAGGACAGAGGAACAACCCCTGTCCCGAGCCCTCCAGAGATCATCAACCAATGCGACCAATGCCGTTTCTGTGCTGTACCCAGGCCTGAAACATGACTGGTACGGATCAAGATAGACAGCTTCATCCAGGTACCTGGAAAGCTGTTGCACCACCACACTCTCAACAACCTTTGCCACAAAGCGAAGGTTGGAGACTGGACGATAGTTTGCCAAAAGCACTGGGTCCAGGGAAGGCTTCTTGAGGAGGGGCCTCACCACGGCCTCTTTCAAAGCGTTGGGGAAGAAACCCTCTCTCAAAGAAGGATTGATAATACCCTGGACCATCCTCGTGTAACCTCCCATGTGGCCAGCACCAACCAGGATCGACATGGGTCCAATAAACGTGGCAGCTTTAAGCGTACCCAAAATCCTGTCTACGTCCTCGGGAGTCACAGGGTCAAACTCCTCCCAGATAACAGTCTCACGACCCCCCTCCATCACCCCATCTAGCCCTACCCAGTCAGAGTCCAGCCCTTCCCGAATCCGAGCGATTTTGTCTTGCAGGTATTGTACAAAATCCTCAGCTTTACCCTGCAAGGGATCCTTTAGATTCTCTTCTAGCATTTATTTTATATCTTTTGCATCAGTGTATATAGATTTTAATTTAATGTGTTCTTGAAGCATTGTAATGACTGTGCTCCACCTTCCTTATTCTGGTCTATGGCCATAATAAGTATTTGATTTAATTTGATATTTCTTTATTCCATTTTATTGTGTGAAGCTGCACCCCTCCTAGAAGAATGAAATATTTTCAGAAATATTAAAAAAGCCAGAATATTATATTTCCCTAAAGGAGAAACATGTTTTAAAGATGGAAAGCAGCCCCCAAGTCTTTCTTAATAGCCCCGATGTCAATTTCTAAAGCGTTGCTATGACTATTATCAGGCTGGCAAGGGAGGGGAAATTCCATGCATGCCTTCGGCCAGAGCAGACTTCTGCAACCTAGTTGGAGAATATGAGTTATGATGCATAGCAGGAGGGAGGGGATACAGGGGTAAAGTTCAAATGCAATGAAGTGAAAGCAGTTTTGGCTCCACCGGAGCTCAAGCCAGAATGTTGATCCTAATAAATGATGGGATATGTTTTGAACTTTGTCTCGAGACTCATAAATTAATTAGGTCATCTTCTGGGAGCTTCACAGAGAGCCAAAACTCACTTTTAGAGAAGATTTCCAGGTTTTCTGAAGTCTAGGCTCTCTGACCACTCCCCCTGCTTGGAGGGAAAATCAGGCAATAGGAGATTGATTGCGGCTGGAGGCATACGGCAATGCCAAGCAGCGATGCCTTTCCCAGAAGCAGAAGCAAGAGAAGATAAGTACTGGTGGAAATTCCCTTGCACTAGTCCCCAGATACAGGGAAGGGTCTCAAGCAAGCTGGCAAGGGTGGACTGGAGGTGGGACTGGGCACAAGCCAGGCTCCCAAAGCCCCAGATGGAATCCCGAGGAAGTGGTAAAGAACAGAGGGAGGATTTTTACCGAGCCACCTTTCATGATGAGGGGCCATCATGCCACCTAGAAGAGAGGGGAGGGACATCTGATCCTGTTGAAGGAAGGAGATGCAGACTGGAGTGCACCCCCCTCCCCCTCCTGATAGAAGAAGAAGGCCCAAAACAGCAACCAGTGCCTCTCCCACGCAGCAGGCAGGTTGCCAAGAGCAGGCAACCCCCTCCCTCTCTCCAAACTAGGGGTGAACAAGATGACCAGCCATATCAGGCGCAAGCATACTGAGGCCAATAGGAGGCTGGGGGAGTAGGGCTAAATGACCCACTCCAATTCAGGGGAAAGTTTGACCGAAACTCAGACCAGCTAGCCCTATTCCTTGATTCAGCTGATATCCACCTAGAATGCTCTGGGCACCTCTACCCATCCCCCAGAGCCATGGTGAATACCATAGCAGAGGATTTAGAGGGAGAAGCAAGAGAATGGCTAGCAGCCCTCCACAAGAGGAGAGCCCCCCAACTGCAAGACATAGATGACTTCCTGCAACTGCTAGAGGCCACATTTGAGGAGGTGGAGGAGCACCCATATGCAGAAGAGGAATTCAGCAACCTAAAGCAGAGGGGCAGCCCCATCAAAAAGCACATCTGTGAATTTAGGAGGGTCTTAGGAAAGCTACCCCCTTTACCAGAGCAGCTGCTGGTCCATTTTTTGGGAACAAGCCTGGATAAGCAAATTGCTCAGGTAACTGCATACTGCAACATCCCAAATCAACTCTCTGAGTGGTTCTGAGTAGCAACAAAAGTCTACAGCGGGCTGTGTGCCAATGACATGACAAAGTAACCGGACACACAAGAGAGAGGTCAACCTGACCTGAAACCACCCAGCCAGCGGGGAACTAGAGCACCACAGCAGGCTCTGAGACCAACCCTCCATCAAAATTCGCTGAAATGCTATAGATGCAGGGGGATGGGCCACATGACAACTGCATGCCCAGCTCCAAAACCAAGGCCAGACCCACCACCCAGGGCATGACCAAAACAAGGGCCCAAACGAACCAACAACACATCCAGGAAAGCCTTCAGGCTGCAAATGCCCCTTCCCACTCAGGCAAAAGTGGTGGAACCCCAGGCAATGACAACCATTCACCCAAATCAAATGACAGCGAGGATGAGGGAGAAAATGACCCAATAGTGAGTGAATCAATTAACCTTTTCCTTTTTCCAATATGCCTCACATTCCCAAAAACAGGAAAGCATGGGGATTTTCAAGCCCTAATAGACTCAGGCTGCACATGGTGCTTGATCAACCTAACCACAGTCCGGAAACTGGGGATCAGAGCAAAGAGACTGGCCTACCAGATCCTGTTTGAGCAGGTCGATGGGTCCCTAATGGGAGGAGCCTATGCCACCCATCTAACTGAATCAGTGAGGCTAGAACTAGTGGATCACTTTGAAGTAATTCAATTCATAATAGCCCCCAAAATGGCAGACACAGTCATACTGGGACTTTCCTGGCTAGACAAGTGGGGACCGACCATCTGGTGGCAAGGGGGTACCCGCAGACATAGGATATCAAGGACTCCCCAACCCCTCCCACACTAACCAGCAGAAACACCACCCACGCTGGAACCCCCCCCAAGAGAGCCCATGAGAACAACGGGCAAACATATTCGACAAAACCCCAGAGGCCAAACTGATTCCGATGGAACATCAGGACCTCACAGAAGTATTCAGTGAGGCTGAGTGCTGTGTTCTACCGCCCCACAGGGAGACACATTGTGCCATTGAAATCATCCTCAAGGCAAAATTACCCAAGCCCAAACTATACGCCATGACACCCCGGGAAATGCAAGAGATGCATGATTACATAGACAAAAACCTAGCAAGGGGGTTCATTTAGCCAGCCAAGCCAGTCCTCTTCAAAGAAAAAAAGATGGAACCATAAGATTGCGTGTGGGTGTCATCTACCTAGATTTATTTATTTTTCAGATTTATATACCGCCCTATTCTCCCTGGTGGGACTCAGGGTGGTGCACAGAAAGAATAAAACACCCACAACAAATAGACACAATGTAAAATAGAATTAAATAGTTAAATCTGTGCTAAAAAGTAGTTAAAACAATTAAAAATGTTGAATTTAAAATTAAACCATTAATCTAGGCCAGGCCAGCCAGATGGAAAAAGTGCGTTTTAAGTGCCCGGCGGAAGAGGTGTAGGTCCGTGATGGTGCCCACCGGAAGAGGTGTAGGTCCGTGATGGTGCGAAGGTCAGGGGGCAGGTTGTTCCAGAGGGCTGGACCCGCCACAGAGAAGGCCCTCCCCCTGGGGGTCCCCAGCCGGCATTGACCGGCAGACGGCACCCTGAGGAGGCCCTCTCTGTGGGAGCGGACAGGTCAAAGGGAGGTATGTGGCAGGAGGCGGTCTCGCAAATACCCAGGTCCCGTGCCATGGATCACTTTAAAGATGGTTACCAACACCTTGAAGCACACCCGGAAGACCACAGGCAGCCAGTGCAGCCAGATGACATCCTTGTCTACACGGAGACCATGGACGACCACGTACCTCTGGTCCGCCAAGTACTGGAGAAACTTCTGGCAGCCAACCTGTACGTCAAGGTATCAAAATGCAAATTCCACCATGCACGGCTAGACTACCTGGGTTACCAAGTATCAAATGAGGAAATAAAGATGGACCCAGTGAAAGTGCAAGCCGTTCTAAGCTGGCATCTCCCTCGCACCCGCAGACAGCTACAAGGCTTCCTAGAATTTGCAAACTTCTAATAGCAATTCATCCCCTCCTTTGCGAAGATTGTCAAAGCCCTGATAAACCCCCTTAAAACAGAGAGCCCAAGAAGGAAACGTCATCTGGTACAACCCCTACAATGGGACCTAACCTGCAAGAGACGTTCGAAACACTAAAAGGAATGTTTGCAAAGGAGCCGGTGCTGAAGCATCCTGACCCCGAACAACCCTTCGTGATCTAGGCAGATGCCAGTGACATGGCAGTGGGAGCAGTGCTACTCCAAAGAACACCCAAGGAAAGTTACAACCCTTTCTGCAAGCTCACAGATAGAGAGACGATGGGCCGCATGGGAAAAGGAGGCTTTTGCAGGGCACTGCTAACCTGGAGAAATCTGTTGGAAGGGACCCAGAAACAGGTCGAAGTGTGGACTGACCACAAAAATCTGGAAGCACTTAGGACCCCATGGAAACTATCACCCAAACAAGTCCGATGGGCTCAATACTTCAACTGTTTTGATCTTATCTTAAAGCACATTCCACGCAGGAGGAACTTTCTAGCTGATGCGCTCTCCCGCATGCCTACTACAAATGTGAATGGGAGCACGTAGTGGATGCCATCAGTCCCTCTACTCAAACAGCTGCTCAAGTAACCACCAGACAGCAATACCATGACTGGCAAGACCAACCCGCAAGTGACCTAAACACGAGACTCAAAGCTGAACTGCTAGCAGATCCCTGGTTCCAAAACAACCAACGCATCTTAAGTTTAAGTTTATTATATTTATATACCGCCCTATCTCCCTGACGGGACTCAGGGCGATGCACAGGGAATAATAAAAACATAGCAATAAATACAATAAATATTGAAAATAGATTAAAAGTAAATTAAACTTAGAACCCGTGCTAAAAGTTATCATTAAAAACCCTATCTTGATGAAAAGAGATGATCTTGAATGGAAGGGGAAGAAACTCTATGTTCCAGAATCCCTACTTTCCCTTGTTCTCCATAGGAGCCACAACGCTAAACCGGCAGGCCACTTTGGGTTCCTAAAGACTTTACACTTAGCCTGAAGGCAATTCTGGTGGCCTGGCATAAAGAAAGATGTGAAAAGATGTGAAAGGTTGCACCATCTGCGCCATAATGAAGAGGCAACCGGGAACACCCCCCACCTCTCGAACTGCTGCAAACAGTAGCAGAGCCAACAAGGCCATGGGAGGAGATTGCAATGGACTTTATAGTAGAGTTTCAAAAAAGTGGGGGAAACAGTGATTTGGACTGCAATAGATTTGTTCTCCAAACAGGCACACCATACCCTGTAGAGGACTACCCTTGGCCCCCATCTGGCTAAACTGTTTGTGAAGCATATCTACCGACTGCATGGAGTACCTCGAAGAATCATCTCAGACAGAGGGGTCCAGTTCACGGCTAAGTTCTGAAGGGAGTTCCTGCAGTCCATTGAGTCATCTCAGGGTCTTAGTTCAGCTTTTCATCCGAGCACTAATGGGGCAGCAGAGAGACTGAATGCCATGATAGAGGTGTTACATGAACTATCAGCAGTCCAATTGGGCAAATCTTTTATCTTTTGCTGAGGTCGTATATAATAATGCTGTTCACAGTAGCACAGGACTCACGCCGTTCAAAATAGTGAGCAGTATGGACTTCGTCCCAATGCCTGAGTATCCAGATCCCCCCTCCTAAGTCAGCTTGACTGATTGGATGTCGATTGGATGTTGAACTTGAGAAAATATCAAAAAGGCACTGGCTAAATCAGCAGAAACCTATAAGAAACAGGCAGATAAATACCGGGCACTGCAATGGCCATTTCGGGTGGGAGAGAAGGTTTACCTCTCCACAAAATATTTGAGATTAAAACTGCCTAGGAAGAAACTATGGCCGAAGTTTATGGGACCTTTTCCCCATAGTAAAGATCATCAACCCAGTCACAGTGCAATTGAAATTACCTCGATTGTTGGGGAAGATACACCCAGCATTTCATAGTAGCCTCTTAAAACCTGTGATTGGATCCACTCTGAGACCACTACCTCAGGAGCCCCAGGGCCCTATGGTCATAGGGGACCAAACTCATTATGAAGTTCAATGAATCCTCGATCCAAGGTGGCACAGGAGACAACTCCAATACTTAATCAAGTGGAAGGGCTACCCCTTATCGGAGGCATCTTGGGTAAAAAGTAGAAATATCCAGGCTGATCGCCTTATAGCAAAATTCCATGCAGAAAATCCAAGCAAGCCTGGGAGAGGGACACATCCCTAAGTTATACACCTGTACTCAAATTGTCTTTGTGTCACACAGGTCGCTTTCAGGAAGTGAGGGGAGCCAGATGTCAACTTCTAAAGCATTGTCATGACTATTACCAGGCTGGCAACGGAGGGGAAATTCCATGCATGCCTTTGACCAGAGCGGACCTTTGCAACCTAGTTGGAGAATATTAGTTATGATGCATGACAGAAGGGAGGGGATACAGGAGTAAAGTTCAAATGCAATGAAGTGAAAGCAGTTTTGGCTCCACCGGAGCTCAAGCCAGAATGTTTTTTTTTATTGAAAAAGTTTTACAAGAACATACATTTCCCCTTTCCCCCCCCTCCCCATACATGTAAAATAAATCAAATACAAGTACTATACCCCCCCTCATCCCAACCCTCCTAATATGAATTACTCACAAAATAGTATTATCCAAATATCCCCATCTTCTAAACTAATTATGCAAATATATTTCCCTCCCCTAACCACCCTAACCCTCCCCCTACCTCCCAATCCAACCCACCCCACTGACTTCCGCTATACTCCACTCTGATAATTCCAAACAACCCAGATATTATCTTCTAAGTCATATAACCTAACACATTGTAGAACTTAAACCATATATCCTGTCTCAAATTTGCATCCTTCCTGGTTCAAAAAAGTTTGTTATTTCCCCCCCCCTCTCCATTTGCTTAATTGCCCTCTTAACAACACAAAAAATGTAAAGATTACTCTGGTATTTGAAAAGAGCAACATTACGTTCTCCTTACATAAAGGAAACAGAGGTGGTATAGAAGGATTTTAAATCCTATCACAGGAAGGATGCCGTAGATTGCAAACATATATCTCCACAACAATATAAGATGCTAGAACATAACAGATAGCAAGTTTCTAGTTAAATACAGCAAATATGTGAAATAACTAATTTCTACTTCAATATATACATAATGATAATTTCTTAGGATCTAGATACCATCTATAAAATGTATTATAAACTTCTTCCAACAGGTGTTCCAAACCAAAAACGTAGTAGAATAACAACCAGATCGACTGCAAATGCTCCAGTGCTATATACCTTTTGCCTTATAACTATGCCATTTAAGAAATTCAGGTCCCAAATTATATTCAGCAAGACTTCTAAAGATATAATATATAACATTAGAGATAATAAACCTTATCCAAATCCCTTATCCGTCCCCGTCCCCCCCCCCCCAAGTCTTGATTAGAGAGTTCCGGTTCATTCGCTCGTAGGCCTTTTCCACATCCCCCCCCCCCAAAAAAAACCAGCATTGCAGAGATCTACATATTTTTATCTAGATAGTCAAATAAAACTATGAGTTGCCTTACATTCTCCCTCATAAATTACCTCTTAAATAGCTGGCATCAATCTGTTGGAGTAAATGCCCATCCCTGCTAAATTCTCCCTGCCAACATTTTAATTAACCATTAGATTACATACATGATAATAATTTCTTCGGATCTAGATACCATCTATAAGATATATTATAAAGATTCTCCCATGAATTCTATATCTATACAAATTTAGCATTTAACTTTCAAAGTTCAACCCAAGTTTTTCCCCAGAACAGCAACGTGATATTAATCCTTTCCGCTTCAATGTTCATGAGTCCAACTCTTCAGGTCTGTTTCCATCTCTTCCAAAACTATTTATAATACAACCAATTTAAGATAACTCCTTCTTCCAACAGATATTCCAAATTCGTATCAGCTGCCCCCATAAGTAAAGAAAAAACACCTTTATATAAACAACCCCCGAGTGACTTTTCATCAGAATTATTAAATTCCAAAAACGTGATAGGGTAACAACCAGATCAACTGCAAATGCTCCGGATCCAGTTCGTTCACTCGTAAGCCTTTTCCATATCCAAGAGAATCAGCATTGCAGAGATCTGCATAATTTTATCTAGATAGTCAATTAAAACTATAAATTGCCTCGTATTCTCCTTCATATATCCATCTTCAATAAATCAACTGGCATCAATCTGTTGGTTAGTTGCTTCTTCCTTTTATCCTTTTATCTTTCTTAACTCGCTGGGATTGAGACCTCCTCTGCTTCTGCGGTTTCTGAATTTGTCTGGTGCTAGGCCTGGCCTCACATTGCTCCTCTAATTTGAACATTGGTATTCCAACAGATCCCCCTATAGCCGTCTTCGACAATTCCTCCAAGGTAGAGCTTAAAAAAGGTCCAGGAGAATCCAACTGAGTATGTTCTTCCATCTCTTTTCCAAACTGCTTCTGCTCCATCTCAATATCTGATGGTGTAGGTGTACGCGAAGGTGTGACGCCTGCCTTCAAAACTGTGTAATAAAATCCTTCAGCTTTATCTAAAGTATTCAAACGATAGCTCACACCTTCATATCTCGGTATAATACCCATTGGCACATCCCATCTATATTGTACCTTTCTTTTCTTCAATTCTGCTACCAAAAATCCAAAGTCCCTTCTAGACTTCAACATTGCTGATGGTAGCTCCTTGAAAACACCAATCTGTTTTCCATCTATTTGGAGAGGAGAGTGAAAAGACTTCTGCAAGATATCATTTCTAAGATCTCTATCAATAAAATATATAACCACATCTCTTGGCAGTTGTCTTTGTAGTGCTGCTTGTGAGTTTACTCTGTATATTTTATCAATGTTAAAAAAAATTTGCTCAGAATCCAGTTTCAACAATATAGACAGTGCATCCGCACAGATTCTTTTAATATCTTCTTTGGGATTCTCCCGGATTCCTCTGCGTCTGATAGCTGTTCCCATAGACCTAAATTGCAACATAACTATATCATTATCCAACCTGTGTATTTCTCCAGCAACGTTCACAAGCTTTAGATCAAATTCCTTCATTTTAATTTCCTGGTTCAAAGCCAGCTCTTCAACTTTATTATCAATCTTAAGGATAATATCAGACATACCCATAGCTAATACTTGTAAATTTTTATCAAGCTGTTCATATTTATCCCTATTATCCTGGACCATTTCCTTAAGTTCTTTAAATTCTTCCTTAATTTCTTTAAATTCTTCATCTATAAAGTGTTTCAATCTGTTATCTCTATCTGCTGTTGCATTAAAGCTACGCACGCTGGGAGAGCTCCTTGCTTCGTTACCATCTTCTTCCCAGATTTTCACGAAGTTATATATAATCGTCTCTCTTGCTTGCTATCTCCTTTGACTTTCTGCCAAGGTAGAATACTTTATAACAAGCTGGAATACACAGATCAGTTATCTTACATTTCCTTTTCGCTGAAACTTGAGCTATCAGCCAGGTTTGAGTACAAACTAAAATACACAAAGCAGTTAGCTTTCAAACGCCATCTTGGTTCCTTTGTTCTAAAAGCTATGTCTTAAATCTGCTGTTCACAGACTTTAATTACTTGCGTTTAAGATGATTAGCCAAGAAATTTCCTTTGAAGTATGAAGTACTTTTGGAATGTAGATTAAAAGTTGAAAACAGTTGCTTTGCTCCGCTAATTAGCCAATTAGCGAAGTTTCCTCACGGAGCAGATTGCAGCCTGAAAGGGGGGTCCCACCTTGCTCGCTTCTCAGAGGAAAAAAAACCTTCTGAGGGCTTCGCAAGTGAACTCAACCCAGGCAGCATAAGCTCTATCACAACCTCGTTAAGAGCTTGGAGTTTCCGAGGCGTTTTGGTGATAAAAAACACCTCAACAGGCGAGTGGGATGGCAGGCTTGAAAAAAGCCTGCCGACAGCAACTGCAGCTCCAGGAAGTCCCCTCAAGCCAGAATGTTGATCCTAATAAATGATGGGATTTGTTTTGAACTTTGTCTCAAGGCTTGAAATTAATTATGTCATCTTCTGGGAGCTTCACACCCAGAAGGACTGGGCCAGCCTATGTACAAGACAAAAACCTTCAGCTCCAGGGTGATTGGATTAAGGCATGACACTCTAGGACATAACAGGATTATTTAGTAGTAGAGCTCACTGCATTGCACAATCTCCTAAGGACATTGCATCACTCAGCAAACCTCAACCAAACTTGATTCAGACAAACGACCCCACATGGCCCCATGGGAGTCTGACAACAGCCAATAGAATACATGTTCTTGCACAGGAACAGAAAGCTGAAGTACAAAGCCGAAGATAAGGTATATATACCTCTCATTCTCAACTCCATGTGGCCAGTTGCACCAGAACCATAAATATATGCTTCTACTGTATTCATCAATAAATGGACCCTCTTTCCAATCATCCTCCAGCCTACATTTTGTCTCCAATGCCTTTTTTCCGGCTTGAAACTGAACCAGATGGATATTTCTCCTAACAATATGATTGAGTCACTTTTGACTGCTAATTGCAAGTCACTGTAATTTTCTTGGCAAGATTTTTGGAAGTGGTCTCTCAGTGCTGTCTTCCGCAAACTAAGATAAAAACTGACTGGCCTCAAGTTATCCAGTTGACTTTTGGCCTATGGAGGAACTAGAAGTCACATCTGGTTGTTTTTGGCCTGCTACCTGTAGCCACTACTCCAAACTGGCTTCCACCTCCAATGTGTCTAATTCTAAAAAAAGAATTAGAGAGGTTTGTAAAGATAACATCTGAATGTCTTATCATTCATAAGCTGTTTCAGGGATGATCTATCCACTTTTCATCAGTTGCTGAGAAACATGATTGTACTTATGCTATATTTGCATGCCTTTTCATGGTATTTCTTTTTTTTTTTTTATATTGAAAAAGTTTTATTGGTTTTACAGTTTTTCAATAGGATAGGGTAAGGTATACAAAGAAATTTTGAGAGCATTCACGTCAAAGTCGTCGGCCCTACCGGGACATCAAAATAGATCATTAATAAAAAACATATTCCATACACTACAAAGTAAAAGCAAGTACATATTTCTAAGTTCTCAGTTCTATGCTGTCAGTCATTTACAAAAATCCAGATGCACATGTTATATTATACAATATTATTCAAAAAATCAAGGCAAAGTTATTTTTTAGATCTAAGTCTCTTGGCAATTGTATCTTCTATCTCTCCTTCCAGGCCCCCAGCGGGCGGGGCCGTGGCCCCCCCTGCCCCCCCTGGATCTTCCCCCAGGACAGAGGAATGTTTTTTAAAAAAGGCTTCTGCCTCAGCAACTGTTTTAATCCTCACTCTTCCTCCTTCCCAGAACACCAGCATCCCTTCGGGCATCACCCACCTAAACCAGATCCTGTGGTCAAACAATTTTTTGGACAAGAAGGAAAATTTCCTTCTTGCTTCTCTAATCTTTCTTGGGATCTGCTTTAGGATAGCAACCTCCTTTTGTTGGTAAATTAACGGACCTCCTCTTTGCACTTTCAAGATTTCCTCTCTGGTTGACCTTCTAACAAATTTAACATGTATCTCTCTGGGTACTTCATTTATCCTGGCATATGCAGAGTTTATTCTGTAGGCTAGGTCAATGTCCCCCCTGATCTCATCCTTAGGTTTATGTAAATAGTCTGCTATAATTGTGCTCATGAGTTCAGGGAGACATTCACTGGTTTCCTCAGAAACATTCTGAAATCTCAAAAAATATGTCATCCTTTCCATATCAATCCTAGACACATGCCCATTTATTTCCACAACCTCATTAATAACATTTTTAATCTCTCCCTTAGCCCCCGCCAGCCCCCCTTCCAGTTCTTCATTCTTCTGTGTGTTCTCCAGCACTTGTTTCCGTGTGTCCAATAATTCCTTTTTAAAGTTGATATTTTCTGCCCTCTGGGCCTTGATTTCTTGTACCAAAGTTTGTATAACAGATTCAAGAGAGGCCATCCTTAATTCTAAGCTTGCCAGTGCTGATTCTTGTGCCATGGTTAGCTGTTAAAGTCAGTGACACTAAAATGGCGTTTTTTGGGTGGGGCTGTTGAGGCAAGTCAGGAGCCAAAAGTTCAGTTCAGGGTTGTAAAGTTCAGGAACCAAGAGAGAAACAATTTTCCAAGTCAATAAGTATAATAACGAAGGCACTCCAGAAAAGAAATCACAAATCCAAAAAAAAATTCTTCTTCAGTAACCAGAGGGAGTCCAAATCACAAAGAGACGCTGGAAATTTTCCATAAGTAAAATAGTCATTCAGGGACAAAGAGAAGCCATTTTCACCGCCCAGACTCAGAGCCAGAAGGAGAGAGTGGTAAAAAAAAATGTTTCAAATCAGCCAGACCTAGATACATTGTTTCAAAGACAAACCGCAGACCACTTTCCCTTGTTTCAAACAGTCCAGATTAAAGATATCCGCTTCCTCGCAGCGAGGAGCCATTCTTAAGTGCCGCTTTAGTCCGAGGGGGGGTTTAACAAGCAGACACCCCCCTCCAAGTTCTTTCAGCCCAGGCTGACAGCAGGAAAAAAATGTTTAAAACCACTCACTTTCACCCTCGCAGCCGAAGCCCCGGGAAGTCTTCCGACTCAGACGGCCAGCTCTCTTCATATTTTCAGAACGATGCCGCCCGCCATTGGCGAAGGGGAAACCCCCCGCAGCATGTCCTCCTCCACCTAAGCCGAAGACAAGGGTCGCTTCCCAGCTGCCGCTGGGGGAGGACGACCCAGGCAAGCCGGCTTTACGGGAGACCCCCAAAAACGGGGCGTCTCGCCCCCGTGGGGGGGCAGGAAAAGAAACAAAGCGGTGAGCGAGCCCTAGGCTCGCCCGTCGCCGCTGGAGCCGGAACCGGAAGTCCATGGTATTTCTTTAGCTGATATGGGAATAAGACTGATTCAGCATGGCTGTAATGTATTTATATTTACAGGTATTGGATCTCACCATTGTGTTTCATTCCAAGTTTGGGTGCTCAGCCATGTTTGGAGGTTGTATAACTACAATGACAGTGTTATATCAGCATCTCTTCCTCAATTGTTAATTGCTAAAATCTAGCACATTGTAAACAATGTCATTGATTTAATTAGTCAGAGGAAACACATTATACTTAGAGGAAAATGTATCGCTACCAAATGCTTTAATGGATACTTTAGAAAGAAGCACCAACAAATGATTCATAATTAGTATCTCACAAGAACATATTCTAACTCGTGTATCTTCTCATCCAAGTCTGATATAATCAACTGATTATAATCAAGAAACTTGTGAGTAAAATCAACTAATACACTAAGGTTATTGTTGAGCCAAGGCAGCTTGTATTGCCAACAGGTGTATGCAAATATATCTTATGGTTGTTGACAAAACCTTTATTTTTTATTTTATGTTACTCATATAATATTTGCAAATACAAGGAATTCCCACTTGGTAAGCCATAGTAATAATTTCACTTTCACCAAAATTTCTTCCATTGAATTTTGTAAAGAATGAGTAAGATATTGAGTGTTGAAATACCTAATCATTGTATGATTTGAAGATGAAAACAGGTCATAGAAGGCCTTCTTATATTTCAATTGCACTTTGCAATTGCCCTACTCAATGAGAGAGAAAATCTGATTGGGATGAAACTAAGAGGGATTTACGTATAGTAAAGAGGGGAATCTGCCTTATATCATATAATATATCATATAATCATATCATATATCATATTCTCAGAGCTTAATACGATATTACCCAATCTTTTAAAACTGGAAATATACTCCCATCCACCCATCCCACAATCAGCCTGAAAGATAAGGCCCAAAAAGTAATTCAATGATTAAACAAAAATTTCATTCCATGTCTCTCTATTCCTTATATATAAATCCGTACTATACACTGATTTACTGTAATAAGTGTTTTAAAAGCACTTGTCATGAATATCAAGAATCATAGCTTTGCAATAATATGATTGGAGAGTATGGATTATGCTGAAGCATGACAGGCCTGTATCTGTTCAAAGTATGTCAAAAAGACTGGCTTGTGCATTGCCTTTTTCTCCACCACTGAAGAAAGATCTATATATCAGGAATGGTAATCTTATCCCAGCATCCCATGCCACTTCCTTTCTGAAGGGCTAGATGTCCCATATACCTTTACTACAACAAAAATTACTTGACAAATGAAATACTGATAAACATTTGTTATTATATCATACTGGCAAGTTAAATAGAAATCCTTGATAAATTCTCTACTATTTCATTAGAATGGCTCTATTCCAACCAAGAAAATGTTCAAATTGGTTGACCTGAAGTTCTCCACTGGCCATACCCTTTACTGGGATTCGAAACGGGGCTGTGTTGGATGCCAGGCAAGGAGCCAGCTGATGAGAGCTAATAAGCTCGAAATAGATCCTATCGCAATACCATCTCCATGCTATATACACGGGAAAACCCCCGAAGCCAGCAATGCCAGCATACCTACACCCGTGAAAATCTACGAAAACACACACACACACACATATATATGTGTGTGTGTAATTGTTTCACAACAACCTGTTATTATTAGGCCCCAATTAAGGGAGGAGACATACTGTTTCCCTTACTGCCTATCGGCTCATCACTAGTGACCATCCAGAAAGCAAGCCAAGAATTACGTTGTATAATATTTTAGATATGTGTGTTAGTTTTATGAGCTGATCAATAAATTAAATTAGAGAGAGACCAGGCTCGTCTGCTGGTCAATGCTGGTTTCCAGATGTCTGGTAGGCGGGAGGTGTCATCACGTTTGTTCATACTGTTAGATTGTTTCTCTATTTCAATGGCTTCTCTGATTATTCTCCTGTTCAGTTGTTCAGCCTTGGAGATCATTTTAGTTCCTTGAAAGTCAATGTCATGTCCTGTAGTTTTGAAATGCTGATAAAGAGATGAGGTATTAAGTTGATTTTTTAATGCATTTTTATGCTCTGCGATACTTGCACTTATCCTTCTGTTGGTTTGTCCTATATAAGTGGCAGGGCAGATTTTACATGGAATTTTGTAGACCCCTTGGCTTTCTAGCTGGATCTTGTCTTTGGGGTTCCTTAGGATATTGGTTATTTTTTGGTCGGTGTTGAAGGCTGTCTTAATGTTGTGCTTGTGGAGAATTTTGCTGATTTTGTCTGTGGTACCTTTAATGTATGGGATGAGGGCAATGCCATTTTCCTGTTCTTTGTTTTGGTTCTTGGGGAGTGTCTCTTTTTGGATTAGTTTGGTGATTGTTTTTCTTCTGAATCCGTTGGATATTAATGTATTTGTGAGGAAGTGTAATTCGGTTTTCAGGTGGTCTTTGTCAGCTAGGCGTTTAGTTCTGTGTATGAGGGTTTTGGCTACAGAGTTTATCTGTGCAGGGTGGTGATGGGATTGTGCATTTAGGTAGCGGTTGGTGTGTTTTTTTTTCCAGTAGATGGTGTGTCCCAGGGAGCCATTAGGTTTTTTGTAGATTAGGACGTCTAGAAAAGGAAGTTGGTTGTTAGCTTCTATTTCCATGGTGAATTGTATTTTGGGGTGTAGGGAGTTGAGGTGTATGAGGAAGTTGTCCAGTTTTTCTTTCCCATGAGGCCAAATTACAAAAGTGTCATCTATATATCTGAGCCAGATTCGAACCGGGGTTGCAATGCATCCAAGGCAGAAGCCTAGTACTACAGCCTAACCAGGCTCTACCCATTACATCAGCTAAGACAGGAGTATTTAGTATAGATAATTGTTTTCATAACTTCCTGTTAGGGCCCCATTAAGGGAAGAGACATACTGTTTCCCTCTCTGCCTTTCGGCTCATCACCAGAGACCATCCAGACAGAGAACCATGAAATTATGTTGTGTAAATTTGTTTTAGATATGTGTGTTAGTTTTATGAGCTGATCAATAAATTTAAATTTGAGAGACCAAGATAGATCTATTTCGAGCTTATTAGCTCTCATCAGTTGGCCACACCCCACTGGGATTCGAACCGGAGCCGCAGTGCATCCAAATTTACACAACGTAATTTCATGGTTCTCTGTCTGGATGGTCTCTGGTGATGAGCCGAAAGGCAGAGAGGGAAATATATATACTGGCATTGCTGGCTTCGGGGATTTTCCCGTGTATATAGCATGGAGATGTTATTGCAACGTTTCGACAAGATCTCACTTGTCATCATCAGGCAGGCTTCTATATATATGTAGTTTTTTCATTTTTTCATTTTCATAATATATAACCACATGTATACATAGCCAACATAGTATGGTTGTCAGCATTCCAAATAACATCCAATATTAAATCAGTGTCTAAGGCAAAGTATTGCTCAAAGTTCCAATTTATTAAGAGAGCCATGTTGGCACATTTGGGAAACCTGAATCTGAAAGCTTCCCAGTTTTCCCACCCAGTTGAGAGTTCATGATCTTGCCCCCCACACCCACAAGTCCATCACATGGTCCAATCTTCCAGTGCCATGCTGGCAGTTCCATCCATCCAGGCTCAGAGGTGTAGAAACAAAAGATGACCTTGGCTTCTAAAAAGGAATTTTATTTTGACAAAAACATATTCTACTCCTTATTATTCCCACTCCCAATTCCCCATTAATGAAACAGCATAGTAGAAAAGAATATTAGTATGGCAGGCCAAACATCCTAAAGGGAACCCACTGCAGGCCTGACAGGCAGCCCCTCCTCAGAAGAAAATGTTTCCTGAAAGAGAATAATATAGGGGTCAACATAACAGAATTAACCACCTCTCCTTCCCCAAGGGGGACCCTTTGGCTTATTGGGAAACTTATCATGGAATTGTTTTACTAACTTATCCGCTTTTAGGTTCCAGCACTTCACCCAAGTAGCTTCGGACAAGGGGTACCTCTTCCAATGCACTAAATTCTGTAAGTGACACCTATACAGCCTGGAATCTAAGATTTTTTTTCACCTCACAATGTGTCTCCCCTTCTAACACTACAGGAGGAGCGGGAGCTTGGGTGGACGGTCTTTTGCTGGATTCAATTACTGGCTTCAACAAGATACAATGAAATACTGGGTAACTTTTCCCTAGAATTCTGGGTAGGCTGAGTTGAACTGTAACTGGGTTAATTATCTTCACTATTGGGAATGGACCTAGAAATTTTGGGCCCAATTTCATGCTAGGCATTCTTAATCTTATGTATTTGGTAGATATGAAAACTTTGTCCCTCACACGAAAGGGGGGTTGGAGCGAGCGGTGTTTAGCAGCTTGCTTCTTGTAGGCATCCATTGTCCACTTTAGGGGTTGGTTTGCTTTTGGCTTTGTTGGGGAAGGCCCCACTTTTAATAGCTGAGTCAATGGGAGGGCATTTTCTACAAAAGTCGGAATGAACTGCCTGTAAAAATTGGCAGATCCTAGGAAGCTTTGTAGTTGTCTGTGAGTACTTGGGAGATTTCCAATCTAACACAGCTTTCACTTTTCCTGGATCCATTTCTATCCCCTCATTGGAGATGCGAAAATCCAGATAATCTAATGAGGTCTTTTTTTTTTGTAAAAACTTTTTATTTTTTAACATAAAAACAAATAAAAAACATTATTCATCTTGTGCTTTGTACAACATGTCGTTCGGGCAGTACTTAAAATTACAAACATATTTATCAATTTTCCTTTCATTACATATATATCACCTTATTTTCCAAATAATAGCATTAATGTTTATCAAGTCAGTCTTTTTCCATAGCTATTCAATCTATAAAAAAGATATTAAAAACATTTTCCCCATGAATTCCTGTTTTATAACATTACCCTCAATTATCTCTAGAAGCCACTTTACTATTATAAAATACATACTCATAATGTTTTCTCCTTCTAAAACCAAAAGTTCGTCCAAATTTTCCATTATCTATGTGTGTCATTGTTAATCTAGTTAATATACACTGTGTCTTTCTAGAGCAACCTCATCTCAATTTGTTATGGTATCTAACAATCCTAGGAAATAATTTCTATACTTAGGAATTCTTTTATATATATATATATATTATATCCCTTAGGTCTTTCTTTTTTTCAACCATTGATAAAACATATTTCATATTTCATACAATTGTTCATTCTCCTGCTCTCTAATTTCAAATGTTAATCTGCTCATTTCTGCACATTCCATAGTCTTACGAATAACTTGTGAAAGTAATTTCATGTCCATTCCTTCTTGTTTTAATTCCTGGATAATTTTGAGATCACCCCCTCAATTTAATAACTCGGAATATTTGATTGTTTGTTCCTTTTTATATGTTGTTACATATAAAAATGCTTCAATAGTTGATACCCAGACTGGTATTTTAAGATAATACAGTCTGTTAAAATCAATATTTTATGTTTTATATAGTGGTTTTATAGTTCTAGTTAATCTTGTTTCTCTCTGTTCTCTGGTTTCTAATCCTGGTAAAGCCTCTCTCTCTGTGGCCACTCCACCTACAGCCATCTAGTGGCTTGTCTAGCCTTGTTGACAATGGATCATCTTTATCGGTCTTCTCCATAGCTCCATTAACATGCTTTCTGTAGAAGTCTTCTGCTTTTTCTAAGGTGTCTAGTCTGTATCTCTGTCCTTCCCAGGTGAATATTAAACCTTCCGGTATGAGCCATCTAAACAGGACATCTCTTTCTTATTAAGGTTGTAGATAGAAACTGGTATCTTCTTCTCTTTTCTCTCACCTTTCTTGGAATTTGCTTTAACACTGTGATTTCCTTTCCTCTATATTCAAGTTTTTTATCTCTTATTTTCTGTAATATTTCAAAAAAATATCTCAATTTTTTAAAAATAAATCTTACATGTATTTCTCTTGGTAGTGCGTTTCTAGTCACGTATCTTGTATTTACTCGGTATGCATCATCTATTCCATCTCTTACTAATTCCTAGGGCATTTCTAAAAGCCAACAATTCTGGTATTATTGTAAGGATGTTCTCTCCTTTTTCTTCTATTACATTTTGAAATCTTAGAAAATATTCGGACCTATCCATTTCCCATTCTACTCCCATACTCTCTTTTTCCATATCGCTCAATCTGGAATCAAAATCATCTGTTTTATCTTTTTCCTCCAATTTCCCTTTTATCTCATGTATGGATTTTTGTTGTTTTTCCATGAATTCTTCCTGCTTTGTCATCCATTGCTGCATCTTTTCCATTTTCCCTTCTGTCAAGGCTGTTTTATTTTCAATATTCTCTATTTTCTTAGTCAATACATCTAATTTTGCCTCTAATCTCCGTTCTGTGTTTTCCATTTTTCCATTTTTCGCTCCATACTTTCTCTTCCCATCCGTAACTCTTTCAAAAGTATATCAAGTGTTGTAGCTTCTTCCTTTTCTTGTTTTTCTTTTTCTTGATGGATTGTTTTTTGTCCTCCTATTGAGGGGGGGCGTCGGGGTCCCTGTTGATGAACCAAATTTTATTCTTTCTCCTTCTCCTTTGAATAAGGTGGATATAACAAAGGGAGAAAAAAGAGGGGAGAGAAAAAGTAGGGAAGTGAAGAAATATCATAAAGGGAACAAGGAGCAAAGCAGTAAAGGGAGGAAGAAGAAGAAAAATGTAAATAAAATCCCCCGTAGAAAGTAAAGGGTGGAAATAAAAAGAAAAATCAAAAAGAAAAAAGAAGAAAGAAAAAGAAAAGTTCTCTTGTTTCCCTTTAAAAAAGAAAGAAGAGAAACAGGAAAAATAAAAATCAAATAATTCCACAAAAATAGCTGTATATATTATTCAAAAATTCAAAGATTCCACTCTATGCAAAAAATAACAAGACTGATCTATGTATAAAAACAAGAAGAAGAAAATAGAAAAAGGTAAACAAAAAAGCAGTAGAATCTCTTTAAAATGGCAGTCTGCAAAACAACCAATTCTAAATAGTCCAAGATATCCCAGGGAAGCCAGAAAGCAAAAGCAAAAAAGGGGAAAAAAAGAAAAAAGATTCTTTGATGTATAATCAGCTCAAGGTCAAACCAACTTCTGCTTGATAATTCCTTGCATTCACTCTCCCTGTTACTTTGCCAGTCACTAGGGGGAGTTTGAGTAAATAAGAGCAGTTCAGTCTTATGACCTTAAGTAGTAAAGTTCCTCTGGAAAAAGCCAACCATCAGGGGGGGGGGGTGGAAATGAGTTTAAGTTTTTTCACTAGTAAAATATTAAAAACAACTAAGTTCATTCTATTCCAACCACTCCTTCCGTCTAAGCAAAAAGAGAGGGCTTTGCGCCGCCAATCCACAATTGCTAGTGAAAGTCCAGTCCGGCTTTTAAGTAGCGAAGAAAAGGAAGAGCAAGTTCCTGGATGTTTCCAATTAAAAAAATCCCGCTGCTTCGCTCAGGCTGTTTACTTATTTTACCGTGAATTCATCTCAAGGTGATCTCTCTGGGAGTTAGTAATTTTAAAAGTAAAAAAAAATGCTGTCTCCGAATGACATGTTGATTCTTTGTTCTGCTTTCTTGGGCAGTCAGCTGCTTGTTCCACCCACTGGAGCGGGGGAATCACTTGAGTGATGGACTGCAGGGGGTTCTCCTTTGATTCCAGAGATATTGCGGGTATCTCTGGTATCTCCAGGAATTTCCCCTCTCACTCGCCGCCTCTACAGGGTGGCTGGGTCTATTTTTAGACCAATCCAAGGCTCAAGGATGGGGGATATTCCAGAGCTCTGGAAAATCCCCGTGTTGCAGCAACGCCACGCTCTATCTAGTGAGGTCTTGTGGAACTCACACTTCGACAACTTTGTGTATAGTTTGGTGGCTAGAAGTTTTTTCAGAACTTGCCATTCACCTGTGCTTCCAGGGTTTCAGAGACGATCAAGATGTCATCAAGATAAACGAGAACTCAGTGGTACAGGCGCTCATGTAGCACCTCATTTATGTACTGCTTGAAGACTGCGGGTGCTCCTTGTAGCCCAAATGGCATGACTTTATATTGAAAGCTGCCAAGGGGTGGTGGTGTTAAAAGTGGTTTTGCACTCATCTCCCTCTCTGATTCATATGCAATAATACACCTCTCTCAAGTCCAGCTTGGGGAAGATCTTGCCTTTAGCCAAGTGGTTCAACATATCTTTCATGAGGGAAGGGAATAGGTGGTCTTTTCTCATACTGTGTTCAAGGCTTGCAGAGCAACATAGAGATGAACGCTGCCATCTTTCTTTTCTCTGAAGAGCACTGGGACCGCTACTTTCAATTTCACTGGTTCAATAAAGCCCCATTTCAAATTGGTGTCAATGTACTCCTTCAATTCAACCATCTCCTTGGGACTCATTGAGTACATTTTCAGCTTTGGTAGGGTAGCCCCAGGTTTGAAGTATATTGTACAATCTGTGGGCTGGTGAGGGGGAGGATGGTTGACATCTTCCACACTGAACACCTCTGCCAAATCCCAGTAGTCTTTTGGTATTTGTTGGGGTTTTTGCCTCTGCTGTGGGTGCTACAGATTCTGGGCTCTTGGGTTCAATTGTCCCTTGGTGGCTCTTTGGCTCCCCTGGTGGTAGCAGCCCAAATCTGATCATCAATTTCCTAACACCATCTTCCCACTTTATCGTAGGTGTCTGGTTGTCTAGCCATGCAAGCCCCAAGATAATTAATTCCGGCATCTTTGGAGCCACAATGAATCTGAGAAGTTCATAGTGGCAGCCTATTTGTAACTTTATCAGTTTGGTCATTAGCGTGACTGGGGTTCCCCCAATTAGCATCCCATCTACCTGCTCAAACCGAATGGGATGGTCTAGCTCAGGGGTCCCCAACCCCCGGTCCACGGACCGGTGCCGATCCGCGGCCTGATAGGAACTGGGCCGCAGGGCTGGAGAGGAGGAGGAGGGAGCAGCCCCCTGGGCAGAGGATGGCCGAGCGCGCCTCCACCAGCTCCTTCCGACGGCCACCGCGGTGCACTTTCCGGGGCTTCCCAGAGGGGCCAGCATGTCAGCTGAGGAGGTAACGGCTGCCTCATCCCACAGCAAGCGAGTGGGCGGAGGACCCGAGCCTGCGGCTATCTTAAGCACCGCCGATGCCATCTGGGCGCCGCACGCCCACCTCCCTTCCAGCCCCATGTGGCGCCCAGACGGTTTTGGCAGTGCTTAAGGTAGCCGCAGGCTCGGGTGGCCATCGGAAGGAGCTGGTGGAGGCGCGCTTGGCCATCCTCTGCCCAGGGGGCTGCTCCCTCCTCCTCATCTCCAGCTGACATGCCTGCCTCTCTGCTGCTTCCTGGGGGGGGGGAGATAATGACAGACACACAGGGAGACAGACTTAGAGAGACAGAAATAGAGAGAGGGAGGGAGAGAGGGAATCAGACATACACACACACACACACACAAAGTGACAGATGGGTGAAGGGAGGAGAGAGAGATACAGAGAGAGAGAGAGAGAGAAACAGAAAGAGAAAGAAAAATAGAAAAAAAGATGAATGGAGGGTGGGAGGGAGGGAGTGAAGGAAAGAAGGGGGAGGGAGGAGGAAGGGAGGGGTGAAAGAAGGAAGGAAGGAAAGGAAGGAAAGAGAAAAAAAGAGAGATGGAGGGTAGGAGGGAGGGAAGGAAAGAAGGGAGGAAGGGGGAGGGAGGCAATGGAAGGAAGGAAAGGAAAGGAAGAAATCTATTTTCCTATTTCCTTCCACCTCAAGCTACCTGTTTGGTTAACCAGGTTAAAGATCTATTTTTCTCCCAATGGTCATTTCAAAGGAATCACATCCTCTGAGTCATTTCCTGGATTCAAACCAGCATCCCAAAGACTCATGGGCTGCCTTTATATATAACGAGTGCCCATAAATCCATTTTTACCATCTTCAGAAGACCAAAGACCAGCCAGAAATGGAAGAAAGAAAGAAAGAACTTATGACCACAATTGAGCCCAAAATTTTGGTTGCTAAGCAAGACCGTTAAGAGAGTTTCACCACATTTTCCAAGTTGGCCAGGCCCACCGGCTCACATGACCACTGAGCCACTCCCACAAAACAGGCCACACCTTTTGGCTCTCAAAAGAAATTTCTGTAGTGGTACTGTTGATATTTGGCTCTATTGACTAATAAGTTTGCCCACCACTGCCCTAGAGGGCCAAATGAGCCAACTCCCCCCCCCCCACGTGCGCATGCGCCACCTGTTCCCCCTCCCCCCATCTCCTCTAGGCCAGCCGGTCCGCAGAATTTTCTATGGCCGTCACATGGTCATCCAAGAACAGCCGAGAGTCCAGAAGGACGCCTAAGTTGCGAGCCCTCTCTGCAGGGGCTAATGACTCGCCCCCGATAGCCAGGGATGGAGTCAACTGGCTATGTTGTGGCGCCGGAAGCCACAACCATTCGGTCTTGGACGGGTTGAGTCGTAGCCCGTTCCTCCCCATCCAGACTCGCACGGCCTCCAGACATCGGGACATCATTTCAACGGCATCATTGGGGTGGTTAGGGGTAGAGATGTACAGCTGGGTGTCATCCGCGTACAGATGGAACTCTACCCCAAAACCACAGATGATCTCACCCAGCGGCTTCATGTAGATGTTAAACAGGAGAGGCGAGGGGACTGACCCCTCCAGCACCCCACAAATGAGGGGCCTCGAAGTTGACCTCTGCCCCCCTGCCATCACAAATTGCGATCGGTCGGAGAGGTAGGAGGAGAACCACCGAAGTACGGTTCCTCCCAACCCCAATACCTCCAGCCAGTGCAATAGGATACCATGGTCGATGGTATCGAAAGCCGCTGAGAGATCCAACAGGACCAGGATAGAGGAGCAACCCCTATCCGTGCCCTCCAGAGATCATCTACCAACGCGACCAATGCCGTCTCCGTGCTGTGTCCGGGCCGGAAACTGGACTGGCGCAAGTCTAGATAGGCAGTTTCGTCCAGGTACTGGAAGAATTGTCGTGCCACCACACTCTCAACAATCTTCGCTAAAAAAGGAAGGTTGGCGACTGGACGATAGTTGGATAATAGAGCTGGGTCCAGGGAGGGCTTCTTGAGGCGGGGCCTTACCACCGCCTCTTTCAAGAACCCCTCGCTCAAAGAAGCATTTACAACTCCCTGGAGCCAGCCTCGTGTAACCTCCTGGGAGGCCAGTACGAGCCAGGAGGGACACAGGTCCAATAAACATGTGGTGGCCTTCAACTGCCCCAGTATCCTGTCCATGCCATTGAGGATCACGGGGTCAAACTAATCCCAAACAGTGGTCTCAAGGCCTATCTCTGTCATCCCGCCCAGACTAGTCCGGATCTGAATGATTTTATCCTGCAGATAAGATCCAAATTCCTCTGCACGGCCCTGCAAGGGAGCCTCCCGAGGCCTCTGGTGAAGGAGGGCGTGGGTCACCCTAAACAGGGTGGCAGGGCGGTTATCTGCGGATGCGATGAGGGCAGCGAGATGGTCACGTTTCGCTGCTTTTATCACCACTAGGTAGGTCCGCAAGATGTAGACTGAGATGTAGACCTGGTTACAATTCCCAGCTATTCTCATCAATATATTTATATAATTATACATCCTTACATGCCCCCAATTTGTGATTCTGTCTTTAAATCTCAATAGTTTTCTATTGTAAGTATATTTCATGTCCCCTCTTCATTTTTCCATATCCTGAATTAGATTACCCTTAATTGTCTATAAATGGCAATCCTCACTGTTCAATGTTCATTACAATTCCCTTAATCTACTATATAGAATAACAAGCTCCAAAACATCTTTTGCCTGCTTTTTATTCCCTTTTGTTGGGACAGATCCCCCCTTTACAATTTTCCCTATATCACTGCCAAGCCCTATGGAATTTTTTGTCTGTTTTTTATTTCCCACCGTTTCTACCCCTTCATTGTCTTTCCCCTCTACTTCCTTCCCTTCTTCCTTAAATACATGCTTCTCTGAATTCAAAATTCTATTTAGGCTTGATTTTAATGATTTTATGCATATTTTTTATAATTTCACATTGTTCTTTAAATTCCCAGCTTTCCATAAACTCCAGTCCCAAAGTTACAGTTAGTTATACAATTCTTTTTTCAGAGTTCTGGTCCACCTTAAATTTATCTACTTCACCTATTGTGGGAAAGGGCAATGGGAGCCATCTTGGTCTTTTGTTCTTCCTTAATGTTCAGTTCCAAAATTGCAGTTATACCAATCTTATTTTGAAATTCTAGTCCACCTTAAATTTAGTTAATTCAACTACTGTGAAAACGAAAGAGAAGCTGGAGCCATCTTGATCTTTTGCAAAGAAAAAAGAAAAAAAACCCTTCATATTTCCCCCGTTCTTGATTTTGTTATTATTTTTCCTTGGTACTTTCCGCTTTTTGTTGGTTATAATTGCTCAAAATATATTAATTGGAACAAACTTGCATATAGCCAAATTCAGGTATGTTTCTCTTCCCTCCTGCTTTTCCAAGTTCTGATTTATGGCAGTTGGTTAATAAAAATTTTTCACACAGGCAAGATTAGGTTATCAGTTATCAGTAAGGAGATGGTGTATTTTTCTTTTCTTTTTCTTTTTAATAACAATTTTTATTGGTTTTTACAAATTTTATAACAGGGAAAAAGGTATGTAGGATATAGGAAAGATATTTTAGGGCTTCCATGTCGGAGGTGGTGGTCGCCTCCGGGGTTCCATACAAAGAGTAAGGTTTTTTCTTCGGCATAAGGTGGAAGGGAATACATATACATCATATCATAAATTACATGCATTCAATCATTTGTTTTTATTGACATCCGTAAGGATTACACTATGTAAAAGAAAATCATTTTTGTGATCTGAGTCTTTTAGCTATTGTGTCTTCTTCTTCCTTCCCGCCAGTGGGCGGAGCCATGGCACCTCCCATTCCCCCATTTTCATCCTCCAGGGTTGAAGAGTGTTTTTTAAGAAAGGCTTCCGCCTCTTCAATTGTTTTAATTCTTACTCTCCCCCCCTCCCAGAACACCAACATTCCTTCAGGCATTAACCATTTGAACCACACCCCCTTTTTATATAATTTTTTGGATAAGGAGGAATACTTCCTCTGAATCTCTCGAATCTTTTTTGGGATCTGTTTCAAAATAGCAATCTCATTCTGCATATATATCAGAGCACCATCTCTCTGTGCTCTCCGAATCCCATCCCTTGTTGACCTTCTTACAAATTTGATATGTATCTCTCTGGGTACGTCATTTATTCTGGCATATGCTGAATTAATTCTGTAAATCAGGTCAATGTCCCCCCAAATATATTCCTTACTCTTTTTAATATAATCTGCTAAAATTGCAGACATTAAATCTTTTAAATTTTCTGAAGGTAATTCAGGAACATTTTGAAACCTTAAAAAATAAGACATTCTTTCAAAATCCATTCTAGACATATGACCAGCAAGTTCTACTATTTCTTTTTTAGAATCCCTTATCTCCCCCCTCATCTCGACTGCCCCACCCTCCAGACCATCAATTTTTTCTTTATTTTCCATTAATGTTCTCTGTGTCTCCAAAAGTTCCAATCTTGAACTCATCATATCTTTCCGAATTTCTTTTATTTCATTCATTATATCTTGTAGAGTTTTCTCTACTGTTGATAGTTGGGAAGCCTCTTCCGGTGTTTCTTTTTGCAACATTGCACTAATCTTAGGCTGCTGTGTGTCCGGACTGGCTGGAGCGGAAAGAGTTTTTCCATATGGAGGCTTTTTTGATGCCATGGTAAAAGTTTTGTGTTCTTGTAATTAAGATGGCGTCTGAAGAGCTGGCAGTCTGTGAGATTGAAGAAAAGGGAAAAGTCTTTTTTTTTTAATTGCAAAAGTTTTATTGGTTTTTACAAATTTTTTCAGGTAGGGTAGGGTAAGGTGAAGTACAGAAATATTTTGAGAACTTTCACGTCGAGATCGTTGGCCCCTCCAGGGCTTCTTAATAAGACATTGGTAATACATTTTTCAATAATACTACAAGATGAAAATAAATGCATACATCATAAATTCTAAATTCTATGCTGGCAGTCGTGTACAAACATCCAGATAAAAGTTATACTGTATTAATAAAAAGAAAAGTCATTTTTTAGATCTAAGTCTCTTGGCAATTGTGTCTTCTTGTTCTCCTCCCTGGCCCCCAGTGGGCGGGGCTGTGGCCCCCTCTGCCCCTCCTGGATCTTCCCCCAGGGTAGAGGAATGTTTTTTAAGAAAGGCTTCCGCCTCAGCAACTGTTTTAATCCTTACTCTTCCTCCTTCCCAGAACACCAACATCCCTTCTGGGATCGCCCACTTAAACCAAATCCCGTGTTTAAACAATTTTTTAGATAAGAAGGAATACTTCCTCCTCACCTCTCTAATCTTTTTTGGGATCTGCTTCAAGATAGCGATTTCCTTTTGTTGATAAATTAACGGACCCTCTCTCTGCGCCTTCAAGATTCCCTCCCTAGTCGACCTTCTAACAAATTTAATATGTATCTCTCTGGGTACTTCATTTATCCTGGCATATGTTGAATTTATTCTGTAGACTAGGTCAATGTCCCCTTTAGGTCATCTTTAGGTTTGTGTAAATAGTCTGCTAAAATTGTACTCATGAGATCAGGAAGGCATTCACCAGATTCTTCAGGAATATTCTGAAATCTTAAAAAATATGACATCCTCTCAAAATCCATCCTAGACATATGACCAGTCAAATCTCCAATTTCAGTATTAACATTTTTAAGTTCTCCCTTTGCCCCAGCCAGCCCCACTTCCAACTCCTCGGTCTTCTGTGTATTCTGCATCAATTTTTTCTGTGTCTCCAAAAGTTCAAGTTTAGAACTGCAATGATCTTTTCTCAATTCTTTAATTTCCAACACCAGGGAGTGTAACACTTCTTCCATAGCTGTCATTCTTTCTTCCAATCCTGGATTTTCTGGTTGTTTTTTTGAAGCCATGGTGAGCTGTTAAAGTCAGTGCCACTAAGATGGCGTTTTTTGGGTGCAGCCGCTGGAGCAAGTTCAGAGAAAAAAGTTCATAAAAGTTGTAGAAAGTTATAATATCCAGAGAGAGAGACACTTTTCACTATCAATTATTAAGACAAAGAAGGCACTCCAGGGAAGGAATCAATTAATCCAAAAAATCCTCCGTTAGTGGAGAGAGGCAGTCCAGGTCACAAAGAAATGTTGGTAATTTTCCATAAAAAATAGTCGTTTAGGAACAAAGGGCAGCCATCTTCCACAGCCCAATCTGGCAGCCAGCCGGAGAAAGTAGCAAAGAAAATTGTTTCAATAAAGCCGGACTTAGATACATTGTATAGAAACAAGCCGCGAAAGACTTTCACTTGTTCCGCAAAAGTCCGGATGCGAAATATCCGCTCCCTCGCGTTCGAGGAGCCATTTCTGCACGCAGGCAAGCCGGTCCTACGGAGGGTCCCCCCAAAAAAGGGGCACCCCGCCCCGTTTGAGGCAGAAAAAAGAACAAAATGGCGGATGAGTCCCAGGACTCGTCCATCGCCGCCAGAAGCAGAAAAGGGAAAAGGGAAAAGTCTTGTCTAAGTTCAAAATATTAATTCCATAAAGTCCAGAGAGAAAAAATGTACAATCAAGTCCAGTGAAAAAAGAAGGCACACAATAGGAGAAATCCCGAGAGTCACTGAGGTGGCATGTGTATAAGTTTTGCAGTGCTATAAAAATGAAGGAACGTTTAAAAAGTAAGCAAAAAAATTTCTTACTGGGAACAAAAAAGCGCCATTTTCCCGCCTCTTTGACGTTTGAGAAGAATTAGTGAAAGTCCATTTCTGCTGTAGCAAGATTCAGATACAAAGTATCAACCACGAATCCACATTTAGCAAAAACTTTCATTGTCACTTGTTAGATAACCGGATGTTACTTTCTCCCTCTCCCCACACCCGGGGAGCATTTTAAATCGCTGCTTGTTCCGAGAGTTTTTTTTTTAACAAACTCCCCCCTCTATTCTTCTTTTTAAAAGTTGAAAACATTCAATAATTCCGAAACCAACTCACAAGCCACACTGTTGCAACGGAGCCTTGGCACTTCCACCAACTCCAGCTTTTCAGCCTGCTGCTTCAATTTCTGTGGTTCCAGTGATCCTTCGGCGAGGGGAACTCTTCCCCCCGCATTCTGTTCTCCGGCTCCTGGAGTGAAGCGGGAACGACCTCCCCCGACCGCCGTCGGGATGGGGGGTTTCACCGCAAGCCGCTCGTACGGTTGGGGCTCTCTACAAGAGCTCTGTACCCCCGAAAGGGCCACTAGAGAAAACTAGCAGCGGATGGTGTATTTTTCTTGATCTTTCCCCCTTCATGCATTCCAGTTCTCATTAATTGAAGTTGCTTAAGATATGTTAGCTAAAAGACACTCACAAAGCAAATCTTCATGCTCCTAGACTCCTTTAAAAACAATCTTTACAAGTCCAAAACCAAATTTATAGTTTGTGTTTAAGTGGGTTTGTCACTTCTCTTCTTTCTCCTTTCTGTCCAAATTATTTCAAGCAAATCGATCTCTTTGGGGCTAGTGATTAACCCTCCATTTCCCCCTTCTTTCTTTTCACAAAAATCCTGATCTGTCCATCAATATTATTTATGCTCTCAAGGGTCTTTGCCTTTTCCAAATTCTGATTTATAACTAGATAAACTAGGTTAATAGATCTTACCAGGCTTTCATCTCGCCTCCGCATGTTCCTGTTCAGCTGCTTTGGCCTGGAGCCACCTCTTGTGCAGCTATGTTGCCTTGCTGCCACCCCAGCTCCAATTCAGAGGGCAAATCTCTGACCTACGAGGGACCTGTTGCCCAAACGTCCTTCATTACATCACCCAGCAAGATTCAACCAAGTCTGGAACTCAAGACAACCTACAAAATTATCTCTGCATGGCCCCATGGGAGTCTGACAACCAATCAGAATACATTTCTTACACAGGAACAGGAAGCAAGTTTAAAGCCCAACAGAGGGTATAAATCTCTCTCCCTCTCTCACCCATGTGCTTGATTGCCCAGGACATCAAACCATGTGGTCCTGCCCACCATTAAACCATATTTCCAAGCAGTCTCCAAGTGTCTTTGTTCCTACTTGGAACTGAACCCAGGTAGACATTTCTTCCAACAGCTTCGCACCCAAAGATGGGACTCCAAGTTAACCTGACCAATGGAACTGGCCCAGGTAAGCATCCCTTGTCAACAGTAGACCTATTGAGTCTGTGGATAAGTTTTCCTGGACCTTGGCCATTTGGAACAAAGGTTTTAAAGGGGTTTTGAGTGTTGAGCTCAAAGGCTAATTGGAAAAAAGATGAGTACCTCCCTCCCTTCCTCCTTCCCTTCCTCCCTCCCCCTCCAATCCAAGGTCATCCTTTGTCTCTACACCTCTGCACATCACCGGAACTCGATGGGTGGAACTGCCAGCATGGCAGTGGAAAATTGGACCATGTGATGGACTTGTCCTATTAGACCTCTCGGCGGCTTTTGATACCATCGACCATGGTATCCTATTGCATCGGCTGGGGGGGTTGGGGGTGGGAGGCACTGTTTTACGGTGGTTCTCCTCCTACCTCTCTGGCCGATCGCAATTTGTGTTGACAGGAGAGCAGAGGTCGACCTCGAGACCCCTCACATGTGGGGTGCCTCAGGGGTCGGTCCTCTCGCCTCTCCTGTTCAACACATACATGAAGCCGCTGGGCGAGATCATCCGTGGTTTTGGGGTAGAGTACCATCTCTACGCTGATGATACTCAGCTGTATATATCTACCCCAAACCACCCCAACGATGCACCTTGGGTGTCCTCCTGGATACCCGGCTGTCCATGGAAGATCAAGTGACAGCCGTGGCCGGAAGGGCGTTTTACCAGGTTTGCCTGGTACGCCAGTTGCGCCCCCTATTGGATCGGGATGCCCTTCGCACAGTCACTTATGCTCTCGTGACATCCTGACTGGACTATTGCAACTCTCTCTACATGGGGCTCCCCTTGAGGTGCCCCCGGAGACTTCAGCTTTCCAGAATGCAGCCGCGCAAGCAATAATGGGAACCTCAAGGTTTACCCATGTAACACCGCTCTTGCGCGAGCTGCACTGGCTGCCTGTCGTCTTTCGGGTGTTTGCTTCAAGGTGTTAGTTGTCATCTTTAAAGCGCTCCATGGCTCGGGACCTAGCTATCTGCGGGATCGGATCCTGCCCCATACATCCTCACGGCCGATCCGCTCCCATAGAGAGGGACTTCTCCGGGTGCCGTCCACTAGACTCTGTCAGCGGGCGACGCCCAGGGGAAGGGCCTTCTCTGTGGCGGGCCCAGCCCTCTGGAACGACCTTCCCCCCGACATTAGAACAACCACGGACCTCCGCTCCTTCCGCCTAAAATTAAAAACACATCTTTTTCGCTTAGCCGGCCTAGGGTAGTCTCTTTTATAGTTAGGGTGAATTTTTAGTAATTAATTGGGAGATTTTAGCGCAGGATTAACTGTTTAATTTGTTTTTATCTTATATTTATTGTTCTTATTTTTGTATTTTGTTGTTTTTATTGTTTTAATTTTCCTATGCCCCGCCTCGAGTCCCTTCGGGGAGAGAGAGCGGGTTAGAAATAAAATTATTATTATTATTATTATTATTATTATTATTATTATTATTATTATTATTATTATTATTATTATTATTATTATTATTATTATTATTGTGGGTGTGGGGGCAAGATCATGAACTTCCTGGGGGAAACCAGGAAGTTCAGATTTGGGTTTTCTCACCTGTGCCAACATGACTCTCTTAATAAATTGGGACTTTGAGCAATACTTTGCTTTGGACTCTGATTTAATTTTGGATGTTATTTGGAACCCTGACATACAGCTCTGAACACCTAAGGCAAACCAAATATGAATGATCTTCGCTTAATGGTCAGTTGCTTAGCAAGTGTTTTAATTTATGATTGACATCCCCAGAGCTACTTGACCTGTTTTTGGAGTGTTGACAGCCATGCACACACTCTCCCTCCCCCCTCCGACATGAAGGGTACTGCGGCTGGTGCTGAGCTGCCTATGAAGGGTGCAGAATCGCAAAAAGCAGCCAGTCATTTATTTATTTATTTTATTTATTTTATTCAATTTATGTCCCGCCCTTCTCCAACAGGACCCAGGCGGCATGGACAGCGCAGAGCAAATGTTAGGGGCACTTCACCCATGTGATCTGTGGAGAGGCTTGCACCTTCTCAGGCAGAGAGCAGGTTGCATGAGAGGGAGAAGGGGCAGTGGTGGCAACTAGAATTGAGGGGAGAGTGCCACACAGAAATGGGAGCACACAGGAATGCTGCCGCCTTCTCCCTCTCTCTCCTGGCTGCTGGGCAATCTCATGTGAAGAAGAGAACCACAGCTTTAGCAAAGGAATAAAAACTGATTTTACTACTTCCCCTTGGCTGATGCAAAGAGAGGGAGAAGTAGCTTGAGTTGTTCCTCAGTCCCTGTTCCCAGGGACCCCAAGGACAACTGGCAGAGCCCAATCTTTCCACAGGGGAAGGGAAGTTTTTATCAGTGCAGGAACATTGCTCGGGCACGCCCCTCACCAATGGTCTTTGTCTGTTCGTGCTAGAGCAACTTCTTCCTTGCTAAGCGTTAGCCAAGGTGAAGCAGTAAAATTAGTTTTATTCCTTTGCTAAAGCTGTCATTCCCTTCTTCACATGGGATCACCCAGCAGCGGAGAGGGAGAAGACGGCAGCATTCCTGTGTGCTGTCACTCCTGCTAGCTCCACAGATAATGCTAGTGGCTACCGCTGCTCCCTTCTCCCTCTCCCTCCCTGCTGCTGGGTGAAGATGTGTGAAGAAGGGAACATCAGCTTTAGCAAAGGAATAAAAACGTATCCTTCAGCTGCATCCCATATGGTACTCTCCACGCAGCCCAGCTGAGCTGCCCTGATCTGCCTGGGTGAGACTTCAAGCAGCAAGAATTGAATTCCGGCCTATCTGCCTCTCACATTGCCCAGCCAGCTTGCCTGCCTTCCCTGCAATCCCCAAGGCCCAGTGCGCTTGCCTGCCACTGCTGTCTCATTGCCTGCCCAATGGCAAGCAATGGATACTGCAGAAACAGATTTCCTACATACCATTCCGAGCCCCTTCTCCTGTGCGCTGCTTGGAGAGTCCAACGATGGGTTAATTCTGTCTCACTGCCCATTGGACTGAATTGAATCTTCTTAAACCACGCCTCTGCTGCTGATGGGCAGATTTTTCAATTCAGTTCTAATGCCCAGGACATGTTCTGGGTTGGTTCCAGATTAATTTTAAGTTGGATTCTCCAAATATGCCTTTTTTAGGAATTTAGAAAAAAAATTATCCTTAGGTTTTTTATTTGCAGTTTTTTCTACAGAAAAGAGCTCCTGTCGCTTTAAGAAGCCTCTCTCCGACCGGCTGCCGGGTCCTGAGCCTTGGCTCAGACGCGTGTAGCTCGGTCCTTCTCTTCGTAGGAGCCATGGAGGTTGGAGTGCCGAGACCCGGACTCCTGGTCACTGTGGGAGCGCAGCGGTCAGTGGTGCAAGGACCCAACAGTCTGCGCTCCGCATTTGGCTCCTCCGTGCCGCCCGAAGTCGTCGGGCGGCTGAAACGGCCACTAAGCGAGCGCAGTGGTCAGTGGTGCGAGGACCCAACCGTCTGCGCTCCGCCCCTGCTCTTCCGTGCCGCCTGGAGTCATTGGGCGGCGGGAGCGACCAGCGAAGGCTTCCCTGGCTGCAGAGGCTTTGGCTGCAGCTCCTGGAGCTTTTGGAGGCATTTTTGGCCGCCGTTTTTTAAACGGCGGCCATCTTTTTTTGCAATTTTTTCTCCGGAGGTTTTTTTGCGCCTTTTTTCGACTGCTGCAGCCAATCCCTCCTACAGCCACCCTCCGGAAGCTGTTTTTTTGCCACCCTTTCCTCAACGGTCGCCTCTTAGGAGCTCCTTCACCCGCATTCCTCCAACTTGTGTCCAGCCTGCGCAGTCACACCTGAGGTTGGAGAGAGCACAGCCAGGGGGGGCTTTCTTTGTCTGGCTTTGCTCTGGCTTGTCTACCTCCCCTGGTAAGGACATTGGAGTCAGCCTCTGGCAGCAGTCTTTGCCTCCCTAGGGAGCCTATCCTGCCTCAACTCTGCATCTGCACCACCTTGCCTTCTTCGCTGCTTATCCTCTTGGAGAAAGGAGGGCCAGCGCTACCATTCTGCCAGTATCCAGGTGGTGAGTGTGAACATCCCCTGCAATGGCTGACTCACTTCCCCAGGCCCCAGAACAGGCAGGGCTTTCTTCCAGCAGAGCCCCTGTCAAGCAGGCCAGTAAGGCTGCCTCAGAGGCCATTAGCAAGGCAGGGGGAAAGAAGCAGGACAAGACCAAGGACAGGGCTGCCCTTAGACTCCACAAGGCTTTGGATAAGCAATTTGAAAGGGCCCAACGTGCTACTGCTACAACCTCTAGCGCCATTCCGCCACCAGATGACTCTGAGGTTTCTGCCCCTGTCCCTAAAATTTCCCCTTTAACAGAGGAGGAACAGGAAGAGTAGGAGTTTTCCTCGGATGAATCTCCAGACCCTTCCATTGCAGGAAATGAGGATTTGTTCCATGACTCCATGGACATGGAGGTGGAAATTCCTTCTTCTGCAGATCCTGTATCCCAGCCTGCCCCGGCTAGGCCCACTAAAAGATCCAGGCCTGCAGAGGACCAGGGGCCTGCCCTATCAGCTGAAATGCAGGCAGTCATTTCCAAGGCCATTTCTCAGGGCATTGAGAAAGGCATGCATCAGAAAGCTAAGAGAATTCGCAGGTCTACCCCTGCTGGGGGGTCATCCAGGTCACGGGGCAACAGGTCCCCTTCCCCGCATTCCTCACAGGACAGCGAGGATTCTGCTGTGGATGAGGACATCACACCTGAGCAGGAATTTTCAGGTGATGAGGGCTCAGTGCCTGACAAACCTGCCTTTAAGGGCCTTTTTAAAAATGCTTCTTTTAAGACCATTCTCAGCAAGGCCAAAGTTTCCACTCGCATGGGGGTCACCACTTCAGACCCTACTCCCCAGGTGGATAATGAGCATGATGAAGGGCTTTTTGATGAGCCAGTCACTGTGCAGGAAATTATTCCAGTGCCCAAACTTTTTCTTAATGTGGTCCAACGCCAATGGATCCAACCTGGCACCATGGCTACCCCTAGCAATAATGATAGGAAGCTGTACACAATGGATGCCACTCTGGGGGATCTCCTGAAATTGCCTGAGGTGGATCCACCAATCCAGGCCCTTACGTCCTCCTCGGTCCTTCCTCCTGACCTTTTGGAGGGCCTTAAGGCGGAGGACAAGCACTCCGAGAAGGCTTGCCATAAGACCCACCAAGCGGCGGCTTGGGTGATAAAATCTGCTACATCCGCCTCCTTTCTGTCTCGGGCCACCCTTAAATGGCTTCGGCAGCTTGCTGCCAGGACTCCGGCCACTGACACCAAGACCAGGCAGGAATTGAACAAGATTATGGCAGCTGTTGAATACACAGCAGATGCCACCTTGAATTCTGCTAAATTCTCATCCTGAGCCCTGGCCTCTAATGTTACCACCAGACGCCTCCTGTGGCTCCGCCATTGGAATGCTGACATGCGTTCAAAGTGGAAATTGGCTTCCACTCCGTTCAAGGGGGGTAGTCTCTTTGGGGAGGCTTTGGACCGTGTCCTTGTTGAAAACAAGGACAAGAAAAAGGTCATGCCATCTGTTGCTAAGAAGCCTGAACGCAAGGGCTCTGGTTCCTTTCGGAAGCAGCCCTTTTGTTCCTCTGAACCCCCCACCAGCTCGGGGCAATTTCACCGTCTGTGCCAACAGCAGTCTGACAGGTCACAGGGCCGCCAGTCCTTTCGGGACAGGGGACAGCAATCCTTTTCCAAACGCCCTTACCGTGGCGGATCAGGCTCCAGGCCTTTCCGCCGTTATAAGTGACTCCAGGCAGACGGCTCCCATCGGAGGTCGCCTGCAACTGTTTCAGGACAGGTGGGAGCAGACCACGTCAGATCAGTGGGTCCTTCAAACAATCCACCTGGGTCTGACTCTAGACTTCCTATCCCTCCCTCCCCGCCACTTCATTCGCTGTCCCACTCCATCCTCCCCTGCCAAAAGATCCCTGATGGAGCAGGAAATTCAGCACCTAAGGGAAATTCAGGCCATAGAACCAGTCCCTGCAGGTCAAGAAGGGTCAGGTTTTTACTCCATCCTGTTCCTGGTTCCCAAGAGCTCGGGGGGTTGGAGGGGAATCCTCGACCTAAAGAAGCTGAATTTTCATCTGGCGTACAAACGCTTCAAGATGCAGTCCCTCCACTCCATCTTAGGGAGCATCAGGCCAGGAGATCTTTTAACGTCCATAGATCTCCGGGAGGCTTACCTCCACATTCCTATTCGGACAGCTCACCGCAGGTATCTCCGGTTCTATTATGGGGGGCAACACTATCAGTACAGGGCACTTCCCTTTGGCCTGTCCTCAGCCCCCAGAACATTCATGAAGGTACTGGCAGCAGTGGTAGCGTCCCTGAGGTCATGCCCCATCCGACTACAGGCGTACCTAGACGACATTCTCCTCCAGTCCTCCTCATACCGACAAGCTGTCAGAGACCTTCGCCTGACAATGAGAACCCTCCAACACCACGGGTTCTCCATCAACATGGAGAAGAGTCACCTGGTGCTCACCTCCAGGCTGATCCACCTGGGAGCCCTCATAGACACTCAGACCTGCCAGGTTTTTCTGTCACCAGACCGTGCTTCCAGTCTGATCCAGCTGGTGCAGCAAGTTCAACGTTCCAGGACGGCTCCCATTGTCCAGCTGTCCCAACTTCTCAGCAAGATGATTTCCTGCCTCTCAATCGTGCCATGGGCAAGGCTGCACTCCAGACAGCTACAGTGGTACCTGCTGCCCTACCAACGTGCCAAAGAGAGCAACTCTCCAGTCCAGGTTCCAGTGCCGAACGAAGTACAGAGGTCTCTCAGGTGGTGGACCTCCTCAGCTCTGACACAGGGGTGTCTGTTTTGTGAGCCGGATCGCGTGGTGGTAACCACGGACGCCAGCCTCTTTGGCTGGGGAGCACATCTCGACGATCAGGTCACTCAGGGCTCAACGATCTCAAGCACAGCATCAATTGGCTGGAGTTGAAAGCGGTCAGATTAGCCCTACGTCAATTCCTCCAGTCGATCCAGGGTGCCCATGTCCTCCTGCTAATGGACAACGTTGCCACCAAGGCCCACGTCAATCGGCAGGGGGGCACCCAGTCCAAGTCGTTGATGGCGGAGGCGAGGCGACTGGGTCTTTGGGCCAAGAAACATCTGCTATCGATCAGAGCGGAGCACATCTCCGGGGAGAGCAATGTCCAGGCCGACTGGCTGAGCATGACCATGATCTACAACTCAGAGTGGCGCCAACATCCGGACCTCTTTCACCAGATCACGCAGAGGTTTGGTCAACCGGCAGTCGACCTGTTCGCCACCCCGGAGAATGCGCACCATTCCGCGTTTCTTTACCAGATTTTGATGTCCCGAAGCGGAGGACACGAACGCCCTTCTCTGCCATTGGCCACCCGGCCTTCTGTATGCATTTCCGCCTGTACCCCTCCTTCCAGCCGTAATACGCAAGATACTTATGGAACGGGCGGAGGTGATCCTGGTGGCCCTCCATTGGCCCCGGAGGTCATGGTTCGCAGAGTTTGTGAGTCTCTCTGTCACCAGGCCTTGGAGGATCCCTCCAGAGGAGGTCTCTCTCAACCAGGGGTCTCTCTCCCATCCCGAGCCCCAGTGGATGCACTTGACCGTGTGGCACTTGAGAGGGACCTCCTAGAGAGAGATAACCTGTCAGTCGTGGTCATCCGTATCATCCAGGCATCTCGTCGACCTTCCACCACCAGGATTTACAATGCCACGTGGCAGGCATTCGCCAAGTGGTGTGTTCCTCAGCAGATTGATCCGGTCACCGCTTCCATACCTGAGGTGTTGGACTTTCTACAGGCAGGTCTGGTCCTGGGCCTGGCAGCTAACACACTTCGGTGTCAGGTCGCAGCGCTCTCCACGGTTCTAAACTCGGATCCCTACCCTTCCCTGACTCGCCACCCCAGGGTTCGTAGCTTTCTCAAGGGTACTGCCAACCTCAGACCCCCCACCATACACAGATTTCCTTCCTGGGATCTCCATACGGTGCTCTCGGCCTTGTCTGGTCCTCCCTTCGAGCCACTGCAGACCTGTGACCTCAGGAGATTGTCCTTCAAGACGGCCTTCTTGACAGCCATTACTTTTGCATGCAGAATATCGGAGTTGGCTGCTCTCTCCGTGAGGGAGGATCTATGTATCATGCATCCAGACAGAGTGGTGCTGCGCCTGGATCCGATGTTCCTCCCGAAGGTCAACTCCTGTTTCCACAGAAGCCAGGAGGTCATCCTGCCGAACTTTTGCCCGCGTCCTGTTCACCCCAACGAACGCAGGTGGCACAAGCTCAACGTGCGGAGGGCCATCCGGTATTATATCAAACGTACAGCCTCCTACAGAAGATCCAAATCTCTGTTCGTCTCGTTCCAGCCAGGCACCATGGGTCGTAAGGTCACCTCGGCGACCATTGGCAGGTGGCTGCGGGCTTGCATTTCCTCGGCCTATGAGCTCCAGTCCAAGCAGGTGCCACGTAACATCACGACACACTGCACCAGGAGCGCAGCATCCACAGCAGCCTGGGCAGCCCAGGCGCCCATAGAAGAGATTTGCCATGCTGCCACATGGGCTTCCCCTTCACAGTTCATACGCAACTACAAACTGGACAAATTTGCATCGGCTGATGTGGCTTTCGGCAGGCAGGTGTTGCAGAGTATCCACATCACCTCGGAGCCCACTGCTGGATCTGTTGCCCGCCCTAATAATGCTTAGTTTGGGTATATCCCATCGTTGGACTCTCCAAACAGCGCACAGGAGAAGTATCGTTGGCTTACCTGAACGATCTTCTCTGGCCGCTGCGGGAGAGTCCAACCCCGCCCTAACTTCAATGGATTATTTGTTTAATTTGCCGTGGCTATGACTTGAACATTGACTTTCTACTATGACAATTGTGCTTTGACTCTTCTACCACAGTGTACCTTACAGGCATGTGAAGGAACCAACTGAACAATCTACGTCCACGTCTTCTTGAAAAATCTGCCCATCAGCAGCAGAGGCGTGGTTTAAGAAGATTCAATTCAGTCCAATGGGCAGTGAGACAGAATTAACCCGTCGTTGGACTCTCCCGCAGCACCCAGAGAAGATCGTTCAGGTATGCCAACAATACTTCTCCCCCCACTTGGGCTGACAAAATAAAAGCCCATCTAAAGATCATGAAGAATTAGACCCACGGGGAGGAAAGGCGCATTGATCTCTGTCTCCCTCTAGGACTGGCCTTGGAAAAGCCTGCCATCACAATCAGACTCCCTTTCTCCCAGCACTTGTATGAGCACCCACAATTTTTAAGAATTAGAGGCATGGGGAGGAAAGGCACAGAGGCTACCTGTGGATTTGTTAAGGCATGAAATAGGCTACAGTTAAGCTCTAGGGTTCCTCGCATGAGCACTGGAAGAAAGGGAGGCCAATTGTGAGGGCAGGCTTTCCCCAGGCCAGTCTGGAAGGCAGCAACTGCCTTTTTTCATACTGCATGATGTTTGAGGTAGTTCCCTAAAGGTAATGGTGCTGTGACAGCAAGGGAGTGGTAGCACAAAGAGGAAGGGGGTTAGCGAATGCCAAAGCTTAAGTGTGCAGGAGCAAAGCACAACCTGTCTTTGCACTGCCCATTCTGGGGGATGTACATTTGCACCAGCTGGTAGTGCCCAAGGCATGGTCTGGGTACATCGGCAACAGCAGAGAAATGGGCACAGAGTAAGCTACCTGTTTGCCCACCCATTGGCCAGGCTGGCCCAAAAGTGCATTCCCCGTTGCAAGCCGCAGGATCCGAGAGGGTGAATGGGCAGTAGTCATCCAGAGGGCTGGCACAAGCTGAGAGCTGGGCTGCCCATACCTTTGATGGTGACCTCTGCTCGGAATATCTCCTTGGCTCAGTCTAGGACGAAGTAAAAAGGCCCTGATCTTTCCACAGGGAAAGGGAAAGTTTTATCATCACAGGAGCATCACTTGGGCACAGCAGCAAGGAGAGAGAGGGAGAAGGGAGGAGCAGTGGCTGCTAGCATTGTTTGTGGAACTAGCAGGAGTGACAGCACACAGGAATGCTGCTGCCTTCTCCCTCTCTGCTGCTGAGTGATCCCATGTGAAGAAGGGGCTCGGAATGGTATGCAGGAAATCTGTCTCTGCATCATCCACTGCTTACAGGCTCATCCAGGCAGCTCAGGGCACCTATGTTGGGCCACACAGAGAGTGCCACATGGGATGCAGCCAAAGGCAGGCCAACTGGGTGGCCCTCAGAGACCATGTGGTCGAGGCAAGCCAGGGTGCCAGATGGAGAGCAGCAGCAGCTATGCTGGGTGAATGGGCGAGATGAGGAGTGATGGGGCAGGGGTGGGTGGGAAGGGCCAGTCAGAATTTTTACAACTGGTTCACCCTAACCATCCCAAACTGACTGAATCCCACCCATGCTCTTTTGTGATATTTAATGGATACCAATTCTCTGCTCGAATGGAAATGAAGCATGTGAATCCATTTTTCCCCCTCATCGGTGATTTCCCCATTTTGTTGAAACTGATTTCAACAAGCTCTCAGCAAGCTTTCTCTTTCGGTGCGACTGCGAGAAGCCTCCCAGCTGCCACCTCTTTGCTAGCTGCTTCCCGACAGTGGCGGCTGGCTGGAGGCCGCCAAAAACTACCAGAGGTCAGCTTGCCTTCCAGAGTCTGGACCAGATGCCACAGGAGAAAGGTAAGCAGCCCAAAGAAAGAGGCAGTGGTAGGAGAGGAAGCGGGGCTAGGGCCAGGGCCACTGACGGAGGAGAAACAGGGTGACATGTGCAACTGGCGAAGGGAGGTCAGAGCAACATGCAGGAGGAGACTTTGACAGATTAGTCCAGGCTGGGCAGAAAATAGGTAGATAGGTAGAAATTCAATTTTTTTTTGGTACCAGGTTCTGTGGATATGGCTTGGTGGGGGGGAGGTCATGTGACTGAATGGGCATGGCCATGAGTGATGTCAAGTTGGCCATGCCCACCCACCCCACCTAGCCGCGCGTGGTAATAAAAAAAATTGAATCCCACCACTGAACAGAACCCAGATGGACATTTCTTCCAACACTAACTAGTGCTTGATCATTTCTTTCCAAACAAACAGAATGGTATTCCAAGACTGAGAAATACATTTTGATATCTAGTTTTTGACAAGAACCAAATATACTTCACTTTAGAAGCTATGATGAATGCATGCACAGAGAACAGAACATTTTTTAAATGTTCTCAACTTGTGCAGTTATTCCTGTGTGTGCTATGATAAAGGCTTATGCTGTACCTATGGGATTTTAATGGGAATCACATTTGTGCCAAAGGGTAGTTGAAGCAACAGTATAATGTTATGGTCCCATTGTTTGCATTAAGTACTTAAGTATGTAACCATACTATATACTGTAACTGTAAGGCCCAGCCCAAGAACAACACAGAACAGTCCAGCCAAAGTTCAATTCTTTATTTGCTCATACTATATTAACAGAGTCTTGCCAGACTTAATCTATATTACTCTATTGCTAATGGATATACTCTGGGAGATTCTAGGGAATGGCTATTCTAAATCTCCTCTCCAAGATCCAGCTCCAAGTACTGTTGGTTCTTGTCTCACCTCCTTCTTTACAATATGCTCTCTCCTTCCTGGGTGTTATGGGTCCTTGTATGTATATCCAAGTCAGCGGGTTCCAAAACCCAAGACACTGCTCCACTTCTACTGTACCCCCTCCCTACAGCTCATCCCAACTTCTCCTCCTCATGAGTCCTACTGCTGAAGAATAATATCTTTTTCTATCTGCTTTAGGCTGTTTTATTTCCACAAAGACGTATATCTCCTTCCCACTCTCCTACACATAATCAAATCAAATCAAGTTTAATTTGTAGACCGCTCCCTCTCCCCAAAGGGACTTGGGACGGTGCACAGGAGATTAAAAAACGTACAAACATAAAAACATTATAAATATATAAAATCAAATTAAACAACTATATCCCTGCGCTAAAAACCTAAAATCCTTAAAAACTAAACCCCTTAAAAACCCAATTAAAACAATTTGAATATTCAGACTAAAGGCTGGAAAGGTAGATTACGCCAGGCCGGCCTGCTGGAAGAAATGAGTCTTAAGCTTTTGGCGGAAGGAGCGGAGGTCCGAGGTTGTTCTGAGCTCGGGGGGTAGGTCATTCCATAGAGTTGGGCCCGCCACAGAGAAGGCCCTTCCCCTGGGCATCACCCGCTGGCATTGCCTAGTGGATGGCACCCAGAGAAGTCCCTCTCTGTGGGAGCGAATCGGTCAAAGGGATGTATGGGGCAGGATGCGATCTCGCAGATAGCTAGGTCCCATGCCATGGAGCGCTTTGAAGATGATGATAATAATAATAATAATAATAATAATAATAATAATAATAATAATAATAATAATAATAATAATAATAATAATAATAATAATAATAATAATAATAATAATAATAATAATAATAATAGTTTTATTTATAACCCGCTCTCTCTCCCCGAGGGGACTCGAGGTGGGGCACAGGAAATTAAAAAACAGTTAAAAACAGGCAAAATACAAACATAAAAACAATAAATATAAAATTAAAAGGCAGATTAAATAATTATCCCTGTGCTAAAATCCCCCAATTAATTAAAAAGAGACTACCCTAGGCCGGCCAAGCGGAAAAGATGTGTTTTTAATTTTAGACGGAAGGAACGGAGGTCCATGGTTGTTCTAATGTCGGGGGGAAGGTCGTTCCAGAGGGCTGGGCCCGCCACAGAGAAGGCCCTTCCCCTGGGCGTCGCCCGCTGACAAAGTCTAGTGGACGGCACCCGGAGAAGTCCCTCTCTGTGGGAGCGAATCGGCCGTGAGGATGTATGGGGCAGGATCCGATCCCGCAGATAGCTAGGTCCCGAGCCATGGAGCGCTTTAAAGATGACAACTAGCACTTTGAAGCGCACCCGAAAGACGACAGGCAGCCAGTGCAGCTCGCGCAAGAGCGGTGTTACGTGGGTAAACCTTGAGGTTCCCATTATTGCTCGCGCGGCTGCATTCTGGACCAGCTGAAGTCTCCGGGTGCACCTCAGGGGGAGCCCCATGTAGAGAGAGTTGCAATAGTCCAGTCGGGATGTCACGAGAGCATGAGTGACTGTGCGAAGGGCATCCCGATCCAATAGGGGGCGCAACTGGCGTATCAGGCGGACCTGGTAGAACGCCCTCCTGGCCACGGCTGTCACTTGATCTTCCATGTACAGCCGGGTATCCAGGAGGACACCCAAGTTGCGTGCCCCATCCACAGGGGCAAGATGTTCACCCCTATGGCCAGCAATGGAATCAGCTGGTTGAATCGGGCAGCCGGAAACCACAGCCACTCGGTCTTGGTCGGGTTGAGCCTGAGTCCGTTACTTCCCATCCAGATCTGCACGGCTTCCAGGCACTGGCACATCACCGCTACGGCATCGTTGGGGTGGTTTGGGGTAGATATATACAGCTGAGTATCATCAGCGTAGAGATGATACTCTACCCCAAAACCACGGATGATCTCACCCAGCGGCTTCATGTATGTGTTGAACAGGAGAGGCGAGAGGACCGACCCCTGAGGCAGCCCACATGTGAGGGGTCTCGAGGTCGACCTCTGCTCTCCTGCCAACACAAATTGCGATCGGCCAGAGATGTAGGAGGAGAACCACCGTAAAACGGTGCCTCCCACCCCAACCCCCCCAGCCGATGCAATAGGATACCATGGTCGATGGTATCGAAAGCCGCCGAGAGGTCTAATAGGACCAGGATGGAGGAACAACCCCCATCTCTGGCCCTCCAGAGATCATCTACCAACGCGACCAATGCCGTCTCAGTGCTGTGTCTGGGCCGAAAGCTGGACTGGCGCGGGTCCAGATAATCAATCTCCAGGTGACAGGGAAACTGTTGTGCCACCACACTCTCTACAACCTTCGCCAAAAAGTGAAGGTTGGAGACCGGACGGTAATTTACTAACAATGCTGGGTCCAGGGAAGGCTTCTTGAGGAGGGGTCTCACCACTGCCTCTTTCAAGACAGTAGGCAAGATCCCCTCACTCAAGGAAGCATTCACTACTTCCTGGAGCCAGCCTCGTGTAACCTCCCAGGATGCCAGTACAAGCCAGGAAGGACACGGGTCCAATAAACATGTGGTGGCTCTCAGTCGCCCACGTAACCTGTCCATATCTTCGGAAGTAACAGAGTCAAACTCCTCCCACAAAAATGTCTCAAGACCTGCCTCAGACCTTCCCTCCAGACTACTTTCGGTGGAGGCCAACTCGCTTAGAATCTGAGCGAATAATAATACCATCACATCCAACTTCCTCTTTGATCAGCTTTTGTAACTGGCTAGGAGGAGGCCTTAATGGGACAGGCCAACAGCAGCACAGGTGCTGCCCACTTTGTAGGCAGCCTATCCTCTCACACTGAGAAACTGCCTCTTTACTATAGTCCATCACATCACTTCCCCCTTTTAGATACATTCCATCACAATAACAAACAAGCTTTAGCCAACTCATGTAAATAGATTCCAAAGTTTTCTCAAAGGATCCCTGAGATGATCACAATCTGTCATCCTTCTTTTTGATTTCTTATCTAGGAATCAGGACTGTTGTGATCATTTAAGGAGAGAGGAAACATGATGAAGGTGCTATCCACTATAGATGCTCACGTCTACAGCAATGTAGAAGTAGAGTCACTGAGAGTGAATGAGCGGCCATATAAAATTTCTAAATAATAAATGGATGGAGAGAGATAGAGGGAGAGGGGGGGGGCGAATTAAGAAGATAATATGTAGTATTTCCTTCATTCCTTTCTTTGGAGATCTAGGAAGAAAGTTCAGTATTAATTATTCTCAATGTCTTGAGCACATTTGTACTCATGATAATTCAGCTTTAAAAACTGTTTTTAATCCCTGTTGACTGATTTGGAGCAGTTAACAGAGTAATTTAAATAGGATCTGCAACCACACTTTGAAAGAGATACTTTTCTATGGAGAGAAAACAGGGCATTCACTGTCGAAGGGTAGCTTAAAGAGCTGAAGGTGCTTCCTTCTATTCAAAGTCTGACCTGCTCTACTAGATATTAGCCCTTTTTACACAACATGGCTGACCTCAGTGATCTCCTTTAATCCATCAATTCACCTTAGTTCATCAGCAGCACACAATCTAGGATAGTTTGGTTGGTTAAGAGATGGACATGTTTCTAGTTTTAAACATTAAAAGACATTCTAGGGAGGAAGTTATCAGTCACAATTGTCAAGCCCACTTTGGAATGATAAATTCACACAGCTTCAGGGTAAGAGGATATCACCTCTGAAGAGACTGTAAATAGCAAAAGCTTCTTTAGTCCCCACATAAGTACAACTGAAGGTAAGAAATATTGATTGACAGTAATCAGATTCTGCAAAGCTTCAACTGTGATCGGTGTGTCTCTCCCCCAACTTTCTATCTTTAGGCACTCTGTCCATTGGAATTTATAAAGGCTCAGTGCCTTGCCTTTTGTACCAAATCAGAATTTTCCGCATCAGGATCAGAAGTGGCAGGACATGCATTTAACCTTTGTTTATTTGTATTGGGACTCAAAGCCTTGTGGGACTTGTGTTTTGGAAATGGGGAGGAGAGACAGAATGATGAAAGGCACGGTGAAATTCCGAAACCCATGAGAATCATTTCCATACTTGAGTCAGATGTCAGGACACAAGTACATGAAGTTGGCATTTGTGTGATGATATCACAATGGCAAATCATTATTTTGTGTTTTTGAGATTTGCTATCATAATTTTTTCTGTGCTGATAGGTTTTGCTCATGTTCTGAGGATGATGATGTGATCAGCTTGGTTCCTGAACACTTAGATTTGGAGTTTGTGTAAGTAACTTACTGGCCTTGTGCAAAAGGGGTCATGAAATTAGAGAAGATTAGACTATCTTTCTGTACTGATAAACAAAATCCAAATTTTGACAGCCTATTGTGGTTCTTTTCATAAAATGAGTGTTGTAAAAAGGGCTTTCTGCATTTACAATGTAGGGCTTGTTTTGTTTTTTTGGCATAGCAGTTTTTTTGGCATAGTTGTTTTTTTGGCATAGCAGTTCACAACACCCATTTCTTGGAAGACAAAATGATGAAAACACTATGTATTATGTTTTTATTTTCTCTTTTTCCTGAAAAGGTAGGAATACTTTTGAATGAATTAGTGGGCACAGCCCTTTGCCACTGGTAACAAGGTGTGTGGAGCTTATCTGGATCTCAGGGGCTTTCATGTAATAATTATAAAACCCAATTATTTTTAGTATATCTTGCCAGATCCCCATTGATCTTTTTTTTAAAGTTATCTATTGACACACCTGCCATAAACTCACACACAGAATGCAGAAGCTTGATAAACACTAGGGTGCCTACAGTTACCAACATTAGTACATTATCATTGATTCACTCATTTATATTTACATACAATTTAGATTTACAAGGCTACCCAGGTTAATGCTGTCTCTGAGTAGCATATAGATCAGGGGTGTCAAACTCAAGGCCCAGGGGCCAGATCTGGCCTGTGGAGAGCTTAGATTTGGCCCGAGGACTGCCCTAGAAACAGCAAAGGACCAGCCCACATTGCCTTTGCCAGCAAAAATGGAGCTCAGAAGGACTGTGTGTGGTCCTCCTGGGCTCCGTTTTCACTGGCAGAGGGTTGCAGGAGGCTGTCGCAGCTGAAAACAGAGTTTGTGTGGGCTGTGGGCAGTCCTTCCAAGCTCCATTTTTACTGGCAGAAGGTTGCAGGAGGCCATCATAGCCAAAACAGAGCTTGGAAGCCCATTCTTACTGGAAGGTGCCCTCGACATGAGTGATGTTGAGCTGGCCAGGCCCACCATAGCAACATCCACTCCGGCCCCCCAAGGTCAAAAACAGCCCTGATTCAGCCCTCAAAGAAATCGAGTTTGACACCCTGCAATAGACAGTTTTGTCACACAGCTAAGAGAAAAAGCTGGAACTGTGAGTATAGCTCTCTGAGAGATGAACATATTCATGATAAAATAGTTCTCGGTATCACCAGTGAAAACATGCACCACTGCCTTTTGAGGAAACATAATATAATTTAAGTTCACAAGTAGCAATTGAAATATGTCATACCACAGAACTTACTGACAAATGGATGAAAGCTTTGGAGCAGGATAAAAAAGATTGATAGTGTCAATGCAGCCTCCAAACAACAGCTAAGCATGAAGAACCACCACTACAAGTGCCAGCACAAAATTCATCTACACAACTTACCTGGGAGCAACCCAGAATCATGTAAGTACTGTGGCAGTGTGCTTGTATGAGAGAAAGAGCAGTGTCCTGCATATGAGAATATCTGCAAAGCATGTGGGAGATGAAATCATTTGCAGGAGTGTGTCGCTCAAGTAAAATGGGAGTGAGGAAGCCGCACACAATATTGGGACAGAGGCATGCTACAGACCCATATTGAGACAGAGGCATGCTACAGATGTTATTGCACATAAACTCAAACCATATTGGGAGAGAGGCATGCTACAGTGATACTCTTTACTGGCCTAACATGCAAGGCAAAATCAAAGACTTTGTTATCAATTGTCCCACTTGAATATGAATATGTACGTTTGCAACAAAAAGAAACCACGATGTCACATGAAATGCCCTCATGTCCTTGGCAGATCATCAGTATAGATTTGTTCAACTGTGCAGGAAAAGAGTACCTGATATTAGATGATCATTATTAAGACTTATGGGAAATTCAACTTCTTCCTGACTTGTTTGCTGAAACTACTATTAGGAGATGCAAGGCTCAGTTTGTACATCATGGCCAACCAGATGAAGTGATCTCTGATCACTTTAGTTTAGCCCTCAGTTTGCCAGCTAGGTTTAGCCAACTTAGCCCTTAGTTTGCAGGCCTACAATTTAGGATATTTGCCGTGGAGTGGGAGTTTGAGCATGTGACTCACCACATCAACCACACGCTAATGATATAGCTGAATCAGCTGTGAAGATCATTAAGAATTTATGCAAGAAAGCACAGAGTGATGGTAAAGACCCAGGCAAGGCCATTCTACATTGGAGAAATACTCCAAGGGGATAGATAGTAGTCTGGCACATAAATTAAGATCAAGGAGACTAAAGACATCCTTACCAGTGGCAAAAAGGTTGCTTGAGCCTTCTGTGATACAAAGTGTCCCAGAAAAGTTACAGCTTAAGAGACAAGTATTCAAGGCAAGATATGACAAATCAGCTAGAGATTTGAAAGAACTGAATATTGGGGAACGAATCCACATGAGACTGCAGTGGATATCTAACAATTGCTGGTAAATGGGTATCTGTTTACAATAGGTGGTACCACGCTCCTATCTAGTAGATGTTGAGGGAACTCTCTACCATTGCAATCATGTGGATCTGCACTTGGCTGAACAGCCCAACTCTCCATAACCAGTGGATGGGTCACACTTACCCACTGACAATAGGGAATGCACAGTGTCGATACCATAGGCCAATGTTAATGACAATCCTGAGCGAGTCATTATAACCAATGGCAGCCAAATGCAGGATGTCCTAGTAAGTGGGGAGAAGAGCCCAGCAACCTCAGTGAGGTTGGAGAAGCTCTCAGGACAAAGGGAGCCAGTCTTCACCCATAGTGGCAGATGTTCACAACCACCCAACAACCTGTAGTATGTGTTGATACTGGTTCTCATCTGAAATTTTACAATGTTGTTTGGTTAAGATGAAAAGGGGAAGATGTTACAGGTGATATGTCTACCTCATATGCAGCTCTATCATTCCTCTCTATTGTAGTTGTTTCCAGGGGTGAAATACTACCAGTTTGGACCATTTCACCTGAACTGGTAATAAAAAATACCCATTTTTTACTACCTGTTTGGTTCTGACAATCAGCTGTGCGACAATCAGCTGTGCCGCATGATTTAGAAATCACACAGCACAGCTGAATGTCGCACAGCTGATCGTCACACAGCATTTTTTTATTATCAGTTTGGGTGAACTAGTAGTTCCGACGATCAGTGCTTGTGATGCGCATGTCCGCACACAGCACACAGCAAATTGGTAGCAGACTTCAGAGCATTTCACCCCTGGTTATTATATTGCCACTCTAGGATTCATCTCTATTGTTCCTATAATGCATTTCCTGTTCCTGTTATATTACTCAACTCTCTAATAAAATGGTTTCTGCACAGTGATGGCTTGTAGTGTGCTTACTTACTCTACATGAAACAATGTCCTCACTTCAAGTCATGTCCCAATTGCCTCAAAATAAAAACCAATGAAAACCAGCTTTAATTACCATGTTTGTTGGGCCCTCAATAACTTTGTTCAGGTCCACTGTGGCCATGAATTCCTCAATCAAACTGGATTATAGGAGGGCAATTTAAAATCTTCCAGAACTCTGAGACCTGGAGACTTCACTGTCAGCACAGAGATGGAGTTAAGCAGCTCAGGATATTTGCTGTGCCACACATAGTACAGAGATGGCCTGGTTCGGCCTGGTTCAGCTGAACCAGTAGTGGTGGTGGCAGGAGGCTCTGCCCATCCGCCCGGATGCTGCACATGAGCATGAGCACAAGCAAACTGGTAGTAAACCAGTTAGCAAACCCATCACTGACATAGTACTACAGCAATTGTTTCCTAGACCCTAACTTTAACTACAAAGTCTCAAACTGGTAATCTGTGATACAGCATCTATGAAGCTTATTAGGAATTCCTGCATGACAATTCCACCTTACTAAGGGGAACAAGAACAAAGCTATAGTAGTTCTCAGCAGTTGTGTGTTCTGTGAAATAGAAATAAAGTATTTTCCTGTTTCCTTCTTTCTAGAATATCTGCATACAAAGAAAATATGTTTTAATATCATAGTACTTGCCCAACCAGTTCCTCTCTGGAATATTTATTGTAAAATTGTTAAGAGCTTGAACAAGCTAATCTCACTGTTCCCCTATTTTCCTTCTTGTATACTTCAGATTCCAGCTGTTGCTTTTCCCCCCCAAAAAATGCTTTAATCTCATAATGTCCTTTGACATTTATTCATTTTTTAAATGCTGTATTTCTACTTTAAGTTACAAATGTAGCATATGCATATTTTTCTTCTCTTAGTTAAAGTTCCAGGGTAAATCAGAAGCAAACTTTTTGCAATGACAAAATTCATTATCAATTGTTTCTTCTCAGACACAGTCCATTGATAAAACAATGGACTATGCCTGAGAAGAAACAATTGATAATGAAATAGGCTAGTTTAAAAGAAGAAATGGGCTTTGTCTAGTTCTTGGATGTCTAAGCATCCTTTCAACAATATTTTCTTTGTTGATTTTCATTTGCCTTTTCTTGTATCCTCCTCCCTTTCCTGTCAATAAAATGTCTGCTTGTGATTGGTTAGGAAAAGAGGGACAAATCAGAATAATGTTCAGAGTTGTCCCAAAAGTGCTTCCCCCCCCCCCTTCATAAGGCAACTGCTTCTCATCCAATAAGCTTCTGACAGGAGAAGGGGGAATAGAGGGATTTATATTCCTTGCAAGGAATATAAATCCTTCCATTCCCAACTACCCTATCAGAGCTGATGAAGGTTCTTGCATGAGAAGTGAAATTTATTATTATTATTATTATTATTATTATTATTATTATTATTATTATTATTATTATTATTATTATTATTATTATTATGATTTTTATACCGCCCTTCTCTCTTTCGGGACTCAGGGTGGTGTACAGGCAACAATAAAAATCAATAGTATAAAACATAAAATACGTTAAAAATATATTAAATGATTAGCCTGTCCTAAAACCCTACTAAAACCCCTACTAAAAACAATTAAAACTACACCAGGCCGGCCACACGAAATAAATAGGTCTTCAAGGCCTGACGGAAAAGGCGCAGGTCCGTGGTCGTCCGTAGGTCAGGGGGTAGGTCATTCCAGAGAGCAGGAGCAGCCACAGAGAAGGCTCTCCCCCTATGGGTTGCCAGCCGACATTGCCTGGCCGATGGCACCCTGAGGAGGCCCTCTCTGTGGGAGCGAACTGGTCGGTGGGAGGTGTTTGGTAGCAGGAGACGGTCTTGCAGGTAACCAGGTCCCTTGCCATGGAGAGCTTAAAAGGTGGTTACTAGTACCTTGAAGCACACCTGGAAAGCCACAGGCAGCCAGTACAGCTCGTGCAGGAAAGGTATCACCCGCGCGGCCGCATTCTGAACTAACTGGAGCCCCATGTAGAGAGCGTTGCAGTAGTCCAGACAGGAGGTGACGAGGGCTTGAGTGATCGTGCGTAAAGCATCATGATCCAGAAAAGGGCACAACTGGCGTATCAGGCGAACCTGATAAAAAGCCCCCCTGGCCACGGCTGTCATATGGTCTTCTAGAGACAGCCGAGAGTCCAGGAGGACACCCAAGTTCTGAGCCCTCTCTGTAGGGGCCAATGACTCGCTCCCAATAGCCAGAGATGGAACCAACTGGCTATATCGTGACGCCGGAAGCCACAGCCACTCGGTCTTGGACGGGTTGAGTCGGAGCCTGTTTCTCCCCATCCAGACTCGCACGGCCTCCAGACACCGGGACATCACTTCCACGGCATCGTTGGGGTGGTCCGGGGTAGAGATGTACAGCTGAGTATCGTCAGCGTACTGGTGGAACTCTACCTCGAAACCACGGATGATCTCACCCAACGGCTTCATATAAATGTTGAACAGGAGAGGCGAGAGGACCGACCTCTGTGGTACCCCACAAGTGAGGCACCTCGATGTCGACCTCTGCCCCCCTGCCAACACAAATTGCGACTGGTCGGAGAGGTAGGAGGAGAACCACCATAAAACGGTGCCCCCCACCTCCAGCCCCTCCAGCTGGCGCAGCATGATACCATGGTCGATGGTATCAAAAGCCGCTGAGAGAGCTAACAGGACCAGGATAGAGGAACAACCCCTATCCCGAGCCCTCCAGAGATCAATCCACCAATGTGACCAATGCTGTCTCTGTGCTGTACCCAGACCGGAAGCCGGACTGGCATGAGTCAATACCCCCAGACTGGTTGATACCCCCAGACTTTTAGTCATGGGGGATTTCAACCTGCCATCGGTGGGCGAGACATATGAGACGGCCCAGGAATTCATGGCCTCCATGCTGGCCATGGACCTGACCCAAGTAATTCTTGGCCCCACACACACTGGGGGACACACACTGGACTTAGTTTTTGTCTCTGGCCAGTGGACGAGTGTTCTTGGATTAGGGGAATTAGCCATTGAACCCCTGTCATGGACAGATCACTCTCTCCTTTGGCTTGACTTTCCAACCGCTACACCCCACCGCGGGGAGGCGGAACCAGATGTGCCAAGATGGTTCTGCCCCAGGCACCAGATGGACCCAGAGAGGTTCCAGACGGAGCTTTGGACAATTCCTGAATCCCTGGCCCATGACTCGACTGAGGACTAGTGACCACATGAAATAACACGGCCACGGAGGCCCTGGACTGGGTCGCGCCATTGCGGCCTCTCACTCGGCGTCGATCTACCTTGGCTCCTTGGTTTTCTGAGGAGCTGAGGGAAATGAAATGCTGGAAGAGACGCCTAGAGAGCATCTGGAGGTCCACTCGCGAATCTGACTGGACACGGGTTAGGTCGCATTTGCAGACCTATCTTGTGGCGATGAGAACAGTGAAACGGGATCATCTCGCTGCTCTCATCGCATCCGCAGATAGCCGCCCTGCCGCCCTGTTTAGAGTGATCCGCTCCCTCCTTCAACAGAGGCCGCGGGAAGCTCTTTTACAGGGTCGTGCAGAGGAATTTGGATGTTATCTGCAGGATAAAATCGCTCAGATCCGGGGCGAGTTAACCTCTAATTGGGTTAGTCCTGGAGGGATGACAGAGACAGGTCTTGAGACCGTTATTTGGGCTGAGTTTGACCCTGTGATTCCTGATGTCATGGACAGGATACTGGGGCAGCCGAATGCCACCACTTGTTTATTGGACCTGTGTCCCTCCTGGCTTTTACTGGCCTCCCGGGAGATTACACGAGACTGGCTCCAGGGGATTGTCAACGCTTCTTTGAGTGAGGGGTTCTTGCCAACCATCTTGAAAGAGGCGGTGGTGAGGCCCCTCCTCAAGAAGCCATCCCTGGATCCAGCTCTTTTATCCAACTATCGTCCGGTCTCCAACCTTCACTTTTTGGCGAAGGTTGTCGAGAGTGTGGTGGCATGACACTTCCCCCAGCACCTGGAGGAAACTGCCTATCTAGACTCGCGCCAGTCCGGCTTCCGACCTGGGTACAGCACGGAGACGGCATTGGTTGTGTTGGTAGATGATCTCTGGAGGGCCCGGGATAGAGGTTGTTCCTCTATCCTGGTCCTGTTAGACCTCTCAGCGGCTTTTGATACCATCGACCATGGTATCCTATTACACCGGCTGGGGGTGTTGGGGTTGGGAGGCACCATTTTACGGTGGTTCTCCTCCTACTTCTCCGACCGGTCGCAATTTGTGTTGGCAGGGGGGCAGAGGTCGACGTCGAGGCCCCTTAGATGTGGGGTGCCTCAGTGGTCGGTCCTCTCGCCCCTCCTGTTCAACATCTACATGAAGCCGCTGGGTGAGATCATCCGTGGTTTTGGGGTAGAGTTCCATCTGTACGCTGATGACACCCAGCTGTACATCTCTACCCCTAACCACCCCAACAATGCCACTGATGTGATGTCCCGGTGCTTGGAAGCCATGCGAGTCTGGATGGGGAGGAGCGGGCTCTGACTCAACCTGTCCAAGACCGAGTGGCTGTGGTTCCCGGCGCCACGACATAGCCAGTTAGTTCCATCTCTGACTATTGGGGGCGAGTTATTAGCCCCTGCAGAAAGGGCCCGCAACTTGGATGTCCTCCTGGACTCTCGACTGTCCTTAGATGACCACCTGACAGCCGTAGCCAGGGGGGCCTTCTATCAGGTTTACCTGATACGCCAGTTGCGCCCCTTTCTGGATCGTGGTGCCCTACACACAGTCACTCAAGCTCTCGTCATCTCCCGCCTGGACTACTGTAATGCTCTCTACATGGGGCTCCCCTTGAGATGCACCCGGAGGCTCCAGTTAGTGCAGAATGCGGCCACACGGGGGATCTTGGAAGCCTCAAAATACTCCCATATAACACCTCTCCTGCGCGAGCTGCACTGGCTGCCTGTGGCCTTCCGGGTGCGTTTCAAGGTCTTAGTGACCATCTTTAAAGTGCTCCATGGCAGTGGACCTGGCTACTTACAGGACCGCCTACTACCACATACCTCCACTCGACCCGTCCGCTCCCACAGGGAGGGTCTCCTTAGGGTGCTGTCCGCCGGACAATGCCGGCTGGTGACTCCCAGGGGAAGAGCCTTCTCTGTGGCAGGTCCCGCCCTCTGGAACGACCTCCCCCCAGATCTCCGCACAATCACAGACCTTCGCCTCTTCCGTCGGACATTAAAAACTTACTTCTTTCGTTTGGCCGGCCTGGCATAGCTGGTTCAGCTATTACTATTTTAATTGGGTTTTAATTAATGTTTTAGCACGGGTCTAATCTTATTTAATCTTAATTTTAACTATTTGATTGTTTGTACTTTTATATTTTAGATTTTATAGCTCCTGTGCACCGCCCTGAGTCCCATGTCGGGAGATAGGGCGGTATAGAAATGAAATTAAATTTAAAAGTTAAAGTTAAAGTCCAGATAGACAGTTTCCTCCAGGTGCCGAGGGAGCTGCCGCGCCACCACACTCTCAACAACCTTCGCAAGAAATCGGAGGTTGGAGACAGGATGGTAGTTGGCCAACACAGCCGGGTCCAGGGAGAGCTTCTTTCAAGTCGGGTGGCAGAAACCCCTCACTTAAAGAAGCGTTGACAATTCCCTGGAGCCAGCCTCGTGTAACTTTCCAGGAGGCCAGTACCAACCAGGAGGGACACGGGTCCAATAAACATGTGGTGGCGTTCAGCCACCCTAGCATCCTGTCTATGTCCTCAGGAGTCACAGGATCGAACTCTTCCCAGATAGCAGACTCAAGACCTGCTTCCGTCGGCCCGTCTGAACTAGTCCAATCGGAGGCGAACCCGTCCCAGATCTGATCGATTTTATCATGCAGATAACACCCAAATTCCTCCGCATGACCCTGCAAAGGGGCATCCTGCGCCCTCTGGTGAAGAAGGGAGCGGGTCACCCTAAACAGGGCGGCAGGCCAGTTATATGCAGATGTGCTAAGCGCGGAGAAATAATTACACTTCGCCGCTCCTATCGCCACTAGGTATGTCTTCAAGTGCGACCTTACCAGTGTCCGGTCAGACTCGGAGCGGGTGGCCCTCCAACCGCTCTCTAGGCATCTCTTCTGACGTTAAAAGAAAAACCAAGAAAGTCCAGCTGCCTCGTGAAGGGGGGGGGGAAGCACCTTTGGGACAAACATGACCAGGATGTCTGAGAATCTCTGCAGAATGTTCAGAGTTGTTTTTCTTTAGAAGTGCATAATTATGCTGCAAGCAATAAAACATAAACAATAGATAACAAGATCAAGGAAATCAGTGGTGAGTTGGAAATATTTTTACTACCAGTTTGGGCTTGGTCCTGTGCCAGAGGTGGGTTGCACCTGATATGCACCAGTTCGGGCAAACAGGTAGTGGTAATTGGGCCTGGGTTGCTGAACTGGTAGTGATGGCTGGCTGGCCACACACCCCAACCAGCCCACCCCAAGAAGCAGCGCACCCAGAGCTGCCACTTCTTCACAACAGCTGAGGATGGAAGAAAAGCCGAGGAACTGTAGGGAGCCTTCCATGTGTTGCACTCTGTGCCAGACTTTGTCTGTGCCTCCAGGCCATTTTCGGGTGCCCAGCTTGCTGGTCTCCCCCCGTCCCTTTTGCAACTATAACAATGGCAGCTTTGGGAGATGATGGCCCCTCCCCCATCTAGCTGCTTTGTGTGGTGGTGGAGTGGAATGGAATTTCTCCAGTAGGAAAACGAGCACCTAGACCCAGTGATTCTAAAGGGGAGAGGTGGCTGAAGGCAGCCAAAGGACACGTTTACCCACTTGATGCTTCCACTTCCTTTCTTCCCCTTCCCAGACAAGAGGCCATCAAGCCAAACCTCCCATGCTGCTTTCTCACTCCTGCAGGGGGAGTGGGCAGGCCGGGGCGAGGGTGGCGGCAGATGGGTGAGCGGAGGGCATGGCTGTATTGAAGGAGGAGGGGAAAATGCAGATATGTAGGGCACCTACCTGCCTGCCCACCTGCGCACTCGGGACCTGCTTCTTCCTCTCTCTACATCTCCGTTTTTATTCCTGCAGAACATGGCATCAGCTGTGAGGAAGAAAAATGGAGCAGGCAAGAGCAGTCATGGGGCCAACTCAGCCAATCTCGAGAGGCAGCTGAGAGGAAGAGCAGTGCTCACTGAGACAACCTGGCTCATTTTCCCATCTCCCTAGCAGAAGCTCTGCCTTCTCCTTCACCTCTCCCTCATTTTTCCTTGGTTGTGCTTGCCTCATGCCACTCCACCACCACACACAGCAGCTAGATGGGGGAGAGGGGGTGTATGTGTGGAGGTGCTCACTTGCCCCTGGCATTTTCCTTGGGTGCAGCCCTGGCAAATTGGGCATTTCCCCTCTAGTCACAGAAACCAATGGTGTCTTTTTGTGTGTGTGCATGCATCTGTGCACATTTATTCGTCTGCATAATTATGCCTTTGCTGGAAGGGTGAAGGGAAGCCTTTTGTTTGTTGTGGCTCCTGCAGTTGCTGAGTGAGGAGAGGTAAACTGAGCTGCTCTTTTTTTAGTTGGCTGTTATGTATTTTTAGGCCACTGGCAGTTTTTGACCATTTATTATGTGCCTGAAAGCTCAAACCAGCCTGCTTCATTCTTTGGCCCCTCTCCTTCTCTCTCTCACCTGCTACTACCGGGGTGCCACCAGAGCAAGTGCGGGGTGTGTGTGGGGGGTGGGTGGGCACGGAGCATTTGGCACTGAGGTAGAAGCAGTTGCGGCAGCAGGGAAAGCAAGGCTTCTTTGCTAGCCTCCCAGCTGGCAAAACAGAAATTTTCACCAGTTCAGTGTACGTGTCTAGATGGGGAGGCATGTGACTGTGTGTGTGTGTGTGAGAGAGTGATATCAAGTTTGCCATGCCTACTCAGTCACATCCCCCCACCTAGCCACACCCATAGAACCATTAGTAAAAAAAATTGAACCCACCCCTGTCCCGTGTGTGCTTGTGTGCATGCACAACGCTTCTGTGCATGAGCAGAAGTGTCAGGGCAGGTGGGCAGCCCCTTCATGCCACTGCTACTACTGGTTTGGCTGAACCAGGCTGAACCGGGAGCAACCCACCACTGAAGGAAATGCAATAAATTGCTCCTTTTTAACTTAAATTATATAAAGTAAATACATTTATTTTGCTTAGGTTGCTAAAGATGGGAGACAAAGATAATGAAAGTCAATGGATCCTGGCCTCTGAATCATTCCATTCCATTCTTCTAGCTAATTCCAGAGACCCCATTCTTTTTCAAAAGACTAGTATTAAAGACTAGTATTTGAAACTCATTTTTTTCTTTCATGAAAGCTAAAAATTTCAACATACATATTATTTGTCAGAATTTGTTTCAGCTTGTATAAGACAATTATGTCTTATATATTCTATTATATATAAAATATATATTCTATTCTGGACACTAGACTAACTAATCTAAACATTAAGTAACGTTTTTCTTTAAGTGTTTTTCCTCCGTAGATATCAGATGCCTAAAGTTTTGGGTTTTTTTTCTTTCTCTTGCGACTCTCTATTATTCCTCATAAGAAAATTATTGTATAGATACTGTAAATACATATGTTTAATGTAATTTAATTAATTAACTTAAAACATATATAATGTTTTGATGCAGGCTTCCATGAGTAATGTGATGAACTTCTAAGCTAGTCATCTAACTTGGGAGCTAGTCACCTATGTCACTCTGCCAAAGATACAAGCAAAGTATTACTACACCAGCTCTGTTTAGAGCGTATATTTACTCATTTTTATTTTATTTATTTTATTAAATTTATACCCCGCCCTTCTCCTTGTTAGGACCCAGGGCGGCGCACAGGCATTATTAAAACCACAAAAATACAATAAATATCAATTTAAAATATATTAAATTAGATTAACCCGTGCTAAAACCCATGTTAAAAACTCAGGGTTTACTGAGCCTTAAATAATTAGATTTAATTTAATTAATGTAATTTAATGGGTTTGTATAACTCATTTGTTGTTTGTATAATTAAATTTGTTTAGTCCCAGCAATATTTTTGTCCAAAATCTTTCAATAAGAGTTTGGCTGCAATACACACTGCCTTTGAGTGAGGGAATTGTAACTTTATGAGCCTTCAAAACAGAACAGTCAAGAAAATGAATATTTTATTTTAGTAAGGTTAATAATCACATTGAAATAGTTGCCTGAACAAAAGTAATCCAATGAAGAGCTAGAGAATATCATAATCTGTAAATAGATAGAAAGTGTTTGGAGCAACAATAATAGATACCTGCTGAATAAAATGCACCAAAGCCCACACATTTTAATGAATTCTTTTTTGATTTTTGATTTTATTTTATTTTTATACCCCACCTATCTCCCCAGAGGGACACAGGAAGTTAAAATGAACAATACAGACATATAGATAAATACGAACATATGAATAAATACGACTAGAAGCAATAAAAACTGATTAAATTTAAAGTGACCTGTGCTAAAAATACACTAAGAAGTTACCAAAAAATTAAAATCAATTAAAACAATTTAAAACTCAGTTTGTAGAAATGGTCTCGGGGGCTAGGCTAGGCCGGCTAGGAGAAAGAAATGGGTCTTGAGGCATTGGCGGAAGAGACGGAGGTCTGTGGTGGTCCGGAGTTCGGAGGTAGGTCGTTCCAGAGGGCTGGGCCCGCCACAGAGAAGGCCCTTCCCCTGGGCGTCGCCAACCGGCACTGCCCAGCCGACGGCACCCGGAGAAGGCCCTCCCTGTGGGAGCGAATCGGCCGAAGGGATGTATGAGGTAGGAGACGGTCTCGCAAATAACTAGGCTCCGTGCCATGGAGCGTTTTAAAGATGGTTATCAACACCTTGAAGCGCACCCGAAAAACTACAGGTAGCCAGTGCAACTCGCGCAGGAGAGGTGTTACGTGGGAATGCCGTGAGGCGATTAGGGTGATTAGGGGGATTAGGCGATTAGGGTGGCCAAACGGGAGTACTGTGCCACCCTTATTGCATCTGCAGATAACCGCTCTGCCGCCCTGTTCGGGGTGACCCGCTCCCTCCTTCACCAGAGGCCGCGGGAAGCCCCTCTACAAGGGTGAGCAGAGGAATTTGGGATTTATCTGCAGGAGAAAATCACTCGGATTCGCAATGAGCTACCCTCCATCGCCAGTGGTCCTGTCGGATTGTCCGAGACTAGTCTTGAGGCTCCTTCTTGGGAGGAGTTTGACTTTGTTACCACCGAGGATATGGACAGGTTGTCAAGGAAACTTAGGGCGACCACATGTTTATTGGACCTGTGTCCCTCCTGGCTTGTACTGGCATCCTGGGAGACGACACGAGGCTGGCTCCAGAGCATTGTCAACGCATCTTTGAGTGAGGGGTCCCTACCTGCCGTCTTGAAAGAGGCGGTAGTGAGGCCCCTCCTCAAGAAGCCGTCCCTGGACCCGGCATTATTAGAGAACTATCGTCTGGTCTCCAACCTTCACTTTTTGGTGAAGGTTGTTGAGAGTGTGGTAGCCCAACAGTTTCCGTGACACCTGGAGGAAGTTGATTATCTAGACCCGCGCCAGTCCGGCTTCCGACCCGGTCACAGCACCGAGACGGCATTGGTTGCGTTGGTTGATGATCTCTGGAGGGCGCGGGATAGAGGTTATTCCTCTATCCTAGTCCTATTAGCCCTCTCAGCGGCTTTTGATACCATTGACCATGGTATCCTATTGCGCCGCCTGGGGGGGTTCTGCGGTGGTTCTCGTCCTACCTCTCTGGTCGGTCGCAATATGTGTTGACGGGAGGGCAGAGGTCGACCTCGAGGCCCCTCTTATGTGGGGTTCCTCAGGGGTCGGTCCTCTCGCCCCTCCTTTTCAACACATATATGAAGCCGCTGGGTGAGATCATCCGTGGTTTTGGGGTGGAGTACCATCTGTACGCTGATGACACTCAGCTGTACATATCCACCCCAGACCACCCCAACGATGCCGCCGAAGTGCTGTCCTGGTGTTTGGAGGCCGTACGGATCTGGATGGGTGGTAACAAACTCAAGCTCAACCCTGCCAAGACTGAGTGGCTGAGGTTTCCGGCACCCTGGTTCAGCCAGATTACTCCAACTCTGGCCATTGGGGGCGAAACACTGGCCCCCGTGGAGAGGGCGCGCAATTTGGGTGTCCTCCTGGATTCCCGGCTGTCCATGGAAGACCATGTGGCAGCCATGGCCAGGGGGGCGTTTCATCAGGTACGCCTGATGCGCCAATTGCGCCCCTTACTGGACCGGGCTGCCCTTCGCACAGTCACTCAAGCTCTCGTGACGTCCCGACTCAACTACTGTAATGCTCTCTACATGGGGCTTCCCTTGAGGTGCACTCGAAAGCTACAGTTAGTCCAAAACGCAGCCGCGTGGGTGATTATGGGAGCCACTAGATGCTCCCACATAACACCTATCCTGTGCGAGCTGCATTGGCTTCCTGTGGCCTTTCGGGTGCGCTTCAAGGTCTTGACGACCATCTTTAAAGCGCTCCATGGCTCGGGGCCTAGTTATATGCGAGACCGCCTCTTGCCCCATACATCTCTTAGACCGATACGCTCCCACAGAGAGGACCTTCTCAGGGTGCCGTCGGCCGGACAATGCCAGCTGGCGACACCCAGGGGAAGAGCCTTCTCTGTGGCGGGCCCAGCCCTTTGGAACAACCTACCCCCCGAATTACGCACCATCACCGACCTCCGCCTTTTCTGCCAATGTCTAAAGACATACTTGTTCCAACAAGCTGGCCTAGCCTAACCTCCCATGGGGACTTCTAGATAGTTTTAAATTGGGTATTTTAAAATTTGGTTTTTAGCATAAGATAGACAGTTTAATTTATATTTTAATTTTTAAATTGTATATTTATCTTTGCATTTTGTATGTTTTTTAAATTTCTTGTGTGCCGCCCTGGGTCCTCTGCAGAGAAGGGCGGGATATAAATGTAAATAAAATATAAAATACAAATATAAATATAGGCACCCAGAATCCCCTGTGCGGCCGCATTCTGCACTAGCTGCAGTCTTCGGGGGCACCTCAAGGGGAGGCCCATGTAGAGAGCATTGCAGTAGTCTAGGCAGGATGTAATGAGTGCTTGAGTGACTGTGCGGAGGGCGTCCCGGTCAAGAAAGAGGCGCAACTGGTGTACCAGGCGGACCTGGTAAAAAGCCCCCCTGGCCACGGCCGTCACATGGTCCTCTATGGACAGCCGGGAGTCCAGGAGGATGCCTAGGTTGCGAGCCCTTTCCACGGGGGCTAACAGCTCACCCCCGATGGCCAGTGATACAACTGGCTGTACTGGGAAGTCAGAAACCACAGCCACTCGGTCTTGGACGGGTTGAGTCGAAGTTCCAGGCACCAGGACATCATTTCAACGGCATCGTTGGGGTGGTTTGGGGTAGATATGTACAGCTGCATGTCGTCAGCGTACTGATGGTACTCTACCCCAAAACCACGGATGATCTCACCCAGTGGCTTCATATAGGTTTTGAACAGGAGCGGTGAGAGGACCGACCCCTGAGGTACCCCATACATGAGGGGCTCGAGGTCGACCTCTGCCCCCCTGCCAACACAAATTGCGACCGACCGGAGAGGTAGGAGGAGAACCACCGTAGAACGGTGCCTCTCACCCCCAACCCCTCCAGTCGGTGCAATACAATACCATGGCCGCTGAGAGGTCTAATAGGGCCAGGATAGAGGAACAACCTTTTAATACACCTTTGCAAGTGAAGCTATCATGTCTCACAGAGAGTTGATAAAATATGCTTGGACCTGGCAGTATGAGTATTTGTGATTCATTTAAAAGCACAGTGATGTCAGGCAGTCTGAAGAAATGCAAGTCAATCTAATAAATGCTGAAGGACATATTGTTTAGATGAAACCTCTAAGAAGGAAGAAGAACAGTTTCCATTTTGGGCCAGACACATTAAAACATTTAGAAATAACTGGGATATAAGACTTTTCAGAAGAATTATACGGGGTTCTTTGCTGATTATTCAAAGTGAAGTCAAGGTCTTGCACATAATTTTAATTTAATTTAATTTATTTCGATTTATAGAACCCCCCTTCTCCATCGAAATGGACCCAGGGCGGTGCACAGGGAGTTAAAATCGATAAATAACAATAAATACAGAGTAACTAAAATAGATTAAACTAAAAAACCTGTGCTAAAACATCCCATTAAAATTCTAAAATACATTTACTCATTGGCTAAGCTAGACCGGCTTGATGGAAAAGATATGTCTTAAGTGAGCGGCGAAAGAGGGGAAGGTCTGTGATAGTCTGAAGTTGGGGGGGTAGGTCGTTCCAGAGGAATGGCCCAGCCACTGAGAAGGCCCTCCCCCTGGGCACCACTAGCCGGCATTGACCGGCGGATGGTACCCTGAGGAGGCCCTCCCTATGGAAGCGGATCGGAAGCAACAAAGTTGAACTCGTCCCATAAGACAGTCTCAATACCCGCCTCGGACGGTCCGCCCAGATCTATCTCAGTGGAGGCCAGTTCGTCCCAGATCCAAGCGATTTTATCCTGCAGATAAGCTCCAAATTCCTCTGTTCTGCCCTGCAAAGGAGTTTCCCGCGACCCCTGTTGGAGAAGGGAGCGGGTCACCCCAAACAGGGCGGCATGGCGGTTATCTGCGGATGCGATAAGAGTGGCCAGATGGCTGCGTTTAGCCTTATCACCACTAGGTAGGTCCTTAAATGTGACCTAACCCGTGTTCGGTCGGATTCAGGGCGAGTGGTCCTCCACCGGCTCTCTAGGCGTCTCTTGCGGCGCTTCATCACCCTTAGCTCCTCGGTGAACCAAGGGGCCAGGGTGGATCGGTGCCGCGTGAGAGGCCGCAAGGGCACAACCCAGTCCAAGGCCCCCATGGCCGCACTATTCCATGTGGCCACTAGGCCCTCAGTCGAGCCGTGGGTTAGGGTTACAGGTATCGGCCCAAGCTCCGTCTGGAACCTCTCAGGGTCCATCAGGCGCCTGGGGTGGAACCATCTTGGTATCTCTGGGTCCGACTCCCGCAGTGGGGTGTAGCGGTTGGGAGGTCAAGCCGAAGGAGAGAGTGATCTGACCATGACAGGGGTTCGATGACTAATTCCCCTATTCCTTGATCACTCAACCACTGGCCAGAGGTAAAAATTAGGTCTAGTGTGTTTCCCCCTGTATGCGTAGGGGCCTGAATTACCTGGGTCAGGTCCATGGCCATCATGGAGGCCATGAACTCCCGAGCCGCCTCAGAGGACTCGTCTACCGATGGCAGGTTGAAGTCCCCCATGACTAAAAGCCTGGGGGTCTCAACCGCCACCTTGGCGATGACCTCGAGGAGCTGGGGCAGGGCCGCTGATACGTAGGTACACAACCAGCAGGCCCAGCTGCCTCCCACAACCCCATTTCACATACAGGGATTCACACCCGACTACCTGAAGCACAGTGGCCTCCCTTGGCTTGAGATCTTCCTTAATGATAACCGCCACTCCCCCACCCCACATATAAATATTTGTGCTGAATTCTGCATTGATATTCTACATATGAACCTATTTTGGAGTTTTGTTTCTTGTCAGTTGGAGCTGCATATGATACTTGGGCAAAACTTAACAGTTTTAAACCTGTATGAAAGCACTGAAATCTCAGGGATGCAGGACCAGATGACAGGCCTGTGTGCAGCCTTTCTTTTGCTTTCCCCAGTTTTTCCCACAGTACTTCCCTGTGATATAGGTTGGGCTAAGAAAGCATGACCAGCTCAAATGATCTGTAGACAAGGGATTGGACGAAATAGTAAACTAACAGTTGTTAAAAAAAATTTGCCCCCATTTTATGACCTTTCTTGCTACAGTTTTTCTGAATCACTGCAATTGCTAAATTAGTAATATGATTATTAAGTGAATCTGGTTTTCCCATTGACTTGGTCAGAAGGCTGCAAAAGGTGATCACATAATTCTGGGACATTGCAACCACCATAAATATATCAGTTGCCAAAGGTATGAATTTTGATCACATGACCATGGTGCAATGATCTTAAGTGTGAAAAACTATAACAAGTCACTTTTTCTATTGCTATTGTAACTTTGAACAATTACTAAAATTATTTATTTATTTATTTATTTATTTATTGAATTTATACCCCGCCCTTCTCCAAACAGACCCAGGGCGGCGCACAGGAACATTAAAAACATACAAACATATAAAAACTTTTTCTTTTTAAAAAACTTATTCAACTAAAGGCCTGTGCTAAAACCGAATTTAAAAAAACCGAATTAAAAGAATGGTTGTAAGTCAATTACCTACAATTCACCTGTCTACTGGTTACTTTTCCAGTCCAATTCAAGGTGTTTCTAAAGCTGCATAAAGCCTTAAAAAGTTTAGGTCTCAAGTCATTTACAGAACTGCGCATATTCTTACTAGTATGAAAAGGCCACCATTTTTGGTCTTGCCCTGGATATGTTTGACATCAAGCATCAATTTATTTTCCCCATATTATAGACCCAGCTGCCATTGGAACTACAGTTGTGTTCAGGGGAGCTTAAAAATATATTTTGCAATCTCTTAATGCCAATACTTTAATTTTTGTGCTTACATGATTTACTATTAATTATTTTTTCTTTATTTTTAATGGATCATGTGTGATAGGCCTTTAAAGAAATGGGTGGCCTATAACTTTCCATATAATATCTGACTTTATGTTTTCTTAGAACTCAGTAGAAAAGACAATAACAAAAGAAAGAGAAAGGATGTAACCTTGTGGAAAGTGATCAAGGATAAGAAAGTGTCAGGATTCCAAACAGCATCCAAAATTAAATCAGAGCCTAGAATTGCTCAAAGTTCCAATTTATTAAGAGCCAGGTTCCCACTTCTGGGAAAACCCAAATCTGGGAAACCCCAAATCTGAAAGCTTCCCAGTTTTCCCCACCCAGTTGAAGGTTCATGATCTTGCCCCCACACACACAAGTTCATCACATGGTCCAATCTTCCACTGCCATGCTGGAAGTTCCACCCATCCAGTTCCGGTCAGGTGCAGAGGTGGAGAGACAAAGGATGACCTTGGATTCTAGAAAGGAATTTTATTTTGGCTACATAGCATTTAACTCTATACCATTCCCTCTCCCATTTTCCCACAATAGAAACGGCAAAGTAGAATAATAGAAAGTGTGGCAGGCCAAAGATCCAAAAGGAGTATGGCGACAGATTCCTACCAAATATAAAGTATAAAAAACAACAATGTGCTATATTAGTGATAAGTGAGTCAATTATACATGCAAATATATTGCCACATATAAGAAATGTGCATGATAGTTGTTACATTGCCCAGTAGCATAGTTGAAACTTCCTTTACAATTTGTCCCTCGGGTGAATGGCTCCACTGTACAGAGAAATGCAAAAATATTTAAATTTGGAGCTATTTGTTTTAAATACAAATCATGAACTTCAAAAGGAAAGCTTCAAGTAATTCAGAAACACAAGATATTATCCAAGTGACAGTTACTGTGAAATTATTCAGATACATAGAGTGTGGTAACCAACAGACAGATTATTTTGGTACCTTTGAATATATAGAAACAGTATTGAATGGACAGATTGATATGAATTGACAATAACCTTTATGCACAGTAATTTCGGAATAAATGAAATGAAAATGCAAGAATGCATGACTCATGTCATAAACCAGTTTACCAGGCTTAGTTAATAATAAATTCACTTTTAACCTATCAATATTTCTAGTCTTACTTCCTGAAAATCTAGAGAATTCTCTTCTGCTCACAGTTAATATGATTATGAATAAGCACTCTTCTGGTAACAATAGTACTAATAATAGAAGACTTTGACTTGAACCATTTTGCTATATTGTGTTTCACCTTATGTTATTATTGCTTATTTTAAAACCATTGAAAAGAATGCATGCATGCATGCATGCATGCCCAGGAATAAACCTGAAGTGGAAAGCTAAGAATGAAATAGAAAGAGAACATATGTATATATAAATATGGCTTAGGAATGGATAGATTTTTATAGGGTTTCTGAGAAGCATCTCAGAAACCCTAGGGGATTGTGCAATGTAGTATGCCTTTTGTCTTTTGTTATTCTAATGCTGGTGGGTTAATCCTATTATGCCCTAAAAGACATGTCCTATTCTTTTGGGTGGGGGGTGTAAATTCTTAATCCTATTTTAGGAGAGCTGTGTCTGAAGGTGTTTTGTTTATGAATAGGATGGCCCAGCCTTTCTGAATGGATACAAAATCTGCATTCCTAAAGACCAGTCTCTTCTGCTTGAGGCTGTTTCACTATCTGGGAAGACTGGGGCTCAGGGGTGGGTTCTGCCTGGCTTTATTGCTGGTTCACTCGTGTACGGGCTTTACATGCATGGGTTGGATGCATACTGCATGTGCAGTCCAATTAAAATTGAACTTGTTTCAATTAAAACAAGATGGCAGCAGCGACATGGCAGTGGTGGTGGCAGTGGCGATGGTGGTGATGGTGATGGCGGTGGCGGCAGTGGTGGCAGTGATGGTGGTGGTGACGGCGTTGACGAGGGAACCAGTTCAGGGGTGTGGCAGGCCTGAGTTGGTTCTAGTGCCTCAAGCTGCCATATCACTATTGGTTCAGCCAAACCGGGCCAAATTGGTAGGAACCCACCACTGCTGGAGCTACTTTCTGCCTTTAAGAACATGTTTCTCCTTTGGGGAAATATTCTGTCCTGCCTCTTTTTAATATTAAGAATAACAAATATTTAATCTGGAGAGTGGGGCTGTGTCTTCCTACACGTTAACTATTTTTCAGCTATTGGGAACCTTTGGATCAACAAGTCTGAAAATGCCAGGTGTGTTTTCTTCAATCTGGCTGGCTGGAGGGATTGGCTCTCCTTCTTGAATGCAATTTCCAGAGCTCTGGAAATCACATTTGAGAAGGAGAGCTGCCAATCTGCTTCTTGGTCTTTCTATACAGTGGCACCTGCTTAAATACAACCTGTGTAAACTAGGCTTAATAAAAAAGGAAGCAATCAACAGGTAGCAAAATATAATACATTACTACAACCAAAAGTCTAAAGCCTTTTTACTACCAGAGAAAAAGTTCAGAGTTCTAGTCCCAAAAGAAACGTAGCATTCTAGTAGCTGTCTAATGGGAGGTAGAGATGGGTTGCTTCCGGTTTGGCACAAATTGGCTGAACCGATAGTAGCGGCGGTGGTATGCTCCGACCACCCACCCGGATGCTTCTGCATGAGCATGCCCAAACTGGTATTAAAAAGATTAGCAACCCACCTCTGCTGTCTGGATATCCCAAACAGTGCCTGTCAATAATTCCATTTAGATCTTTGAAGGCATGAAAGAAAAGGTATAAGTATAATATTTATTGTCATTGTACTTAAATACAACAAAAAAGAACCTGATGGGGTTCTTTCTTATAAATGATATACTGTCCTCAAATCACTTTTTGGTAATCAGCAGTCTATCGAGGAATCTTAATCTGGAGAGTTTCAAATGTCAGATCTCATGTGTTTTAATTTGTTTTTAATTCACCAGAAAAGGAACACAGTTATTGGAGTTAATAAATGAGATGCCCCTTAGTAGTAGTAGTAGTAGTACTGTTTAGCAAGCCCCTACACCAAGCCAGAATCCAGAGAAGGAGGTTTAAAAATATTGTGAAACACACCCTGAAAAACAAATGGCCCTGATGTTTCTTGATGCAGAAAAAGCTTTTGATACTGTGAGCTGGAAGTTTATGCTGCAACAACTAGAACAAATGAAATTTGGTCAAAATTTTATACACGTTATACGTACTATATATCACAACCAAACTGCTAAGATAATAATAAATGGAGAATTTTCAGACAACATTGAGATAAAAAGAGGTACAAGACAAGACTGCCCACTATCACCTCTACTTTTTGTATTAACACTAGAAGTGTTAAATAGAAAGAGAAGAGAAGAGAAAGGAATAAAGGGAATGACAATTAGGAAAGAACAATATAAAATACGAGCATTTGCAGATGACTTAGTCTTTATCCTTGAAGAACCACTCAAAATTGCATCTAAATTGATAGAAAAAATTGAGGACTATGGAAAAGTGGCAGGCTTGAAAATAAATAAAGATAAAACTAAAATATTGACAAAGAATATGTTAGCAAGACAGAAAGAAGAACTAACAGAAATCTTGAAAATTCAAGTCACGAATAGGGTTAAATATTTAGGAATTTACTTGACATCTAGATGTAGTACGCTTAAAAAGGACAACTATTCCAAACTTACACAACAAATAGTAGATTTAATGAAATGGCAGAACTTACAATTATCATTGATAGGGAGAATAGCTACAATAAAAATGAACGTTTTACCTAAAGTCTTATACTTATGTCAGACAATCCCAATCAGATTGGGTAAGGACTTTTTTGAAGAATTGAATAAAATGGTCTCAAAGTTTATATGGCAGGGGGGGAAAGCAAGAATAAAGCTAAAAATTTTACAAGATGCCAAAATGAGGGGAGGTATGGGACTACCTGATTGGGAATTATACTATCAAGCTGCAAATTTGATGTGGATTAAAGATTGGATAACGTTAAGAAACACTAGGTTCTTAGAATTAGAAGGACATGATTTACTATCGGGCTGGCATGCATCCCTATGGTATAAAAATGCCAGGGAACATGGTTATTTTAGAAGGCACTATATAAGACAATTTTTGGTTTCAAACTGGGAAAAGATTAAGAGATTGCATTATCTTAAAATACCAGTCTGGGTATCAACTATTGAAGCATTTTCATATGCAATAACATATAAAAAGGAACGAACAATCAGATACTCCGAGTTATTAAATTCAGGGGGTGATCTCAAAACTATCCAAGAATTAAAACAAGAAGGAATGGACATGAATTGGTATACATATATGCAAATACATTCTAGATATAAGGAGGATGAAAAAAAGGGAGGGGTCTATGATAAAATGACGGAATTAGATAAAATTCTAACAGGCGTTGATGAAAAAGTAATTAAAAAACGTTATGCCTACTTATTAGAGTTTAAACTTCAGGAAGAGCAAGTGAAAGAAACTATGATAACCTGGGGGGGAAATTTTGGCCATGGGATTGAGCTAGATAAGTGGCAAAAATTGTGGACGCAAAATTATAAAATGACAATGTCAACTGCTTATAAAGATAACGTATAAGATGTTTTACAGGTGGCACTTATCACCAGCAAGAATTGCAAGAATGAACAAGAATAAATCCGAAAAATGTTGGAAATGTCATCAGACACCTGGCTCTTATTACCATATGTGGTGGACTTGTTCGGAGGCTAAAAGTTATTGGACTATGATTCACATATGGTTGGAGAAAATGACACACAAGCACATAGACTTTAAACCTGAACTTTTCCTACTTGGAATTATGTCAGAAGTACTTGACAAAAACTTGAAATATTTGATTGTGAATGTTTAACAGCAGCTAGAATTGTATTTGCAAAAAACTGGTGAAATGAGAAATTACCTTCGCAAGAGGAAGTTATTCGTAAGATTATGGAATGTGCAGAAATGAGCAGATCAACTTTTGAAATTAGAGAGCAGGAGAATGGACAATTTTATGAAATATGGAATATGTTTTACCAATGGTTGGAAAAAAGAAAAACCTAAGGGATATAAGATATTTAAAAAAAAAGAATTCCTAAGTATAGAAATTATTTTCTAGGATTGTTAGATACCATAACAAATTGAGATGAGGTCGCTCTAGAAAGACACAGTGAGACTAACAATGAGACACATAGATAATGGAAAATTTGGACAAACTTTTGGTTTTGGAAGGAGAAAACATTATGAATATGTATTTTATAATAGTAAAGTGGCTTTTAGAGATAATTGAGAGTAATGTTATAAAACAGGAATTTATGGGGGGAAATTTATTTTTAATATCTTTTTTATATATTGAATAACTATGGAAAAAAGACTGACTTGATAAATAATAATGTTGCTATGTGGAAAATAAGGTGATATGTAATGAAAGGAAAATTGATAAATATGTTTGTAATTTTAAGTACTGATGCACAAAATGTTTGCCCGAACAACATGTTGTACAAAGCACAAGACGAATAATGTTTTTTACTTGTTTTTATATTAAAAATAAAAAGTTTTTTAAAAAAAGACTTCCAACTTTTCACCCCATGGTCTCAGCTATGAAACTACAAATGATACTTATATTTCTGGTGTTGGAAGAAACATCCTTCTGGGTTCCCCACTTTCCCAAGTGGAGAAAAAGACACTGGATTCATGGAAATGAATGGAAAGAAAATTTATTGATGAACAGGACCACATGGCTTGAGATCCTGGGCAAAAAAGGAAATAGATGCTGAGAGTGCCTGGATTTTATGCCCTCTGTTGGGCTTTGAATTTGAGCTTGTGTTCTGATTGGTTGTCAGACTCCCATAGGGCCATGCAGAGACAATTTTGTAGGTTGTCTTTTGAGTCTCATGCTAGGTTGACTCTTGCTGGGTGATGATGTAATGAAAGGGCTTTGGGATTCCTATTATGGCTTTGCCTGAAAGAGGTAAAAGTTATGTAGAATAGACCTGCCCAGGCCTTAATGGCCCATTGTTAAAGGGGGTGTGTGTGTGTGTGAGTTTCTGCCTCCCTTTTAGGGGAAATATTCTGCCCTTTTAATATTTGCTAAAATATTTCATTTTTCTAGGAGAAGGGTGGTTGCTAACTTCCTGCACTGGATTCTGCTTACTCATCTATTCCTTCTTACTATTATTTAGCAAGACCAAAATCAAGCATTTGTCTAATTGTCACTACTGTAACAGTACCCAATACAACATATTATTTTCCTGACTAATGACAAATCATATTAATTTTGTTAGATACTGACAGACAGTATGGTAGGTTCCACCAAGGTCCTCCGATCCAGTGGGGAAATACTCAATGGTGATTGGCTAAGGCATTTAACAGCTCTCTATAAAAAGGGCTGCTGCCAAACAGAAGGCTGCTGGATTGTACATAGTTGTTGCTAATAAGGAGCTGTTGTTACTGTTAGCCTGAGTCTGCCTCTTCCATTCACCTGATTTAACATTGGTGACTAGGATGGGATTGGAAGGCAACTAGGCACAAAAAGACCTGATTAACAATCCAGCAAAACAATCCAGCCGGAGCTAAGCATGGCATCGAGCAGCCATCTTTAAGCAGCAAATTCAAATCTGCCTTGGCTGAACAAGATGACAACGCATGCCCCACAAGCTCTGTATGACCCAGCAACCGAGCAGTGGGACTCATGTGTTTGAATGTTTCCTGGAAGCCAATGACCTTCTTGGTCTCTCTGAGAACCGCAAGAGAGCCATGTTCCTGAGCTACTGTGGGCCAGAGGTATATGACACCACCAAGGACCTATCCGAGCCAACACCAGTACAGTCGCTTGGCCAGTGCTTCAACATATATTGAGGATGCACTATGCTCCCAAACCATCAAAATATGTGTGGAGGCATGAATTCAACCTCTGGAACCAAAAGGAAGGTGAAACCATCAACCAATATGTTGCTGGGCTTCGCAACGCCACAGCATATTGTGAGTTTTGCAATTTAGATGAACTGTTGCTGGATATAATTATTTGGGGTGTTTGAGACATCAGCCTGCAAAGAAGACTGCTGGTGAAAACCAATCTCACACTGCAAATAGCATTGGATGAGGTTAGAGCTACAGTGTCCTCGACCAAGTCAATGGAAACACTGCAAAAGCAGAACAGCCCCCAAAGCACATGCAGAACCACTGAAGTGCATTATGAGACTGCTGAGCGAGACCTCTCTGACAGAAAAGATGAGGTTTGCTGCATGCGCGTGGAGAAGCAGAAAATGACATGAGAATTTGAAACCTGTCTCCTGCCTTGTGCCGGCTGTGGGGGCAACTATCAGCGATCTGCCTGCCATTTCTGGGATGCAAGGGGCACATCACAAGAGTTTGCAAGAGCGAGTTTCCAGCCACATCACCATGGAGACAACGTGTTGCTCAGATTGCTAAACCATGACCACCCTGGTGAGAGGCATAGAAGCCACGGCAGAGATCAGAGAAGACAGATGCCAATGACACATTCCAGACAACCATCGACCAAGCAAGCACCCTGTAGAACAAAAAGCTGCAGATCCCCATCCTCCTTGAAGGCTCTCCATGCAGCATGGAGATTGACCCCGGCTCATCGCTGACCATCATGTCCTGGGCCACACTTTAGAAGGCCATCCCTAATGTCAGGAAGCTGATGGTCCCAAATCTGTGCCTCAGCAACTACCAGGGGAACCAAATCCCTGTTTTGGGTCAAGGCACTTTCCGGGTGCAGTTTAAAAACTTTGATGGCTTGCTTCCTGTAACAATGGTTGGTGAAGCCCTGCAGAGCTCCCTAGGCTTAGACTGGTTTGAATTCCTGGGCTTGGAGGTGACCAGAATCAATGGTGTTCATGATGACTGTGCCGAAGACCTGCTGAGAGAGTTTGAGGATGTCTGCAGCAGCAGTCTAGGCAAGTATGTAACATTCATTCAATCTGAACCCCAACGTTGCTTTAGATTAAAGCCCTGGAGGGTCCCTTTCACCCTGCGACCAAAAATTGACCAAGAATTAAATAAAATAATTGGCCAAGGGATCCTGGAGCCAGTCAAACACACACTCTGGGAGACCCTTATAGTCACCCCAGTTAAGCCTGATGGGTCTGTCTGCATTTGCATAGACTACAAGTGGACCATCAACAAGGCTCTACAATAGAGCGCTTATCCGGTGCCCATTGTCCAGCATTTACTTCATTCCCTAGGCTCTGGAAAAGTATTTGCAAAATTGGATCTGGTGCAGACGTACCAGCAATTGCCAGTAGATGACACCACAGAGAAGGCCCAGGCCATTGTGATGCATAGGGGTGCATTTAAATGCACCCATCTGCAATTTAGAGTTAGTATCACCCCCACATTGTTCCAAAGCGTCATGGAACAGCTTTTTCAGGGGATACCAGGAGTTGTCCCGTATTTTGACGATGTCTTGATATTGGCTGCAAATAAGGAGCAACTTTTCAAAAGATTACGAGTAGTTTTGGCCAGAATTAGAGAAAAGGGTCTCCACTTGAAAAAAGAAAAATGCCAAATTAATGTACCAAGAGTTGAATTCCTGGGGTATTTGATTGACGGTTCTGAAATTCACCCAATAAATAAAAAAATCAAAGCAATCCAAGACGCCCCCACACCTTTGTGCCGGAGGGAGGCCACTGTACCTCAGACAGTAGGATGTGAGTCCCTCCTTGTGAAGTAGGGTCGTGGGGTACAGATGGGCTTGCTGACCACGTACCTGGCTCCCGGCTGCATGGCAGCGGCCCTGCCCAAGCTGCTTGACGTGATTGCCGGGGTGGCGGTTAGTACCCCTAGGCTTATTGTCATGGGGGATTTCAACCTGCCATCTGCTGGCGAAGCATCAGAGGCCGCTCGGGAGTTCATGGCCTCCATGACAGCCATGGACCTGACCCAATTAGTTCAAGGCCCCACGCACATCAGGGGGGGGACGACACACCCTGGATTTGATTTTTGTCTCTGGTCAGTGGTTGAAGCATCTGGGAAGAGGGGATATAGCCATTGAACCCTTGTCATGGTCAGATCACTCGCTCCTTCAGGTGGACTTCCAATCTGCTACCTCCCCTGCAGGGAGGTGGAACCGACTAGGTGGTTCCGCCCCAGGTGCCTGATGGACCCTGATAGGTTCCTGACGGAGCTTGGGCCTGAGGCTATGGCTCACGACTCAGCTGGAGAACTGGTGGCCGCTTGGGACAGAGCGGCTGCTGGGGCTCTGGACCACATCATGCCTTTGCAGTCTCTGATCCAGTGCTGAACCTGGTTGGCTCCTTGGTTCTCTGAGGAGCTGAGAGAGATGAAGCGCTGGAAAAGATGCCTAGAGAGCAGATCATTGTCACCACGAATGACACGCTGGACTATTTTCCTCGTATCCTACAGCTACCACCTCATTCACCAGCTGGGGAAAACTCTGGGCCATGCTGATGCCCTCAGCAGATGGCCACTACCCGAACTTTTGGATGATACAACCTCTGACACCCTGATTTTACTCATTGACTGCCTAGAGGCTGGCCCAGTGTCATCCAGTGAGGTCACCCACCACTCAGCGAGAGACAAGCCCATCTCTCAAGTTTTGAACTGCGTGTGGAGGGGGTAGCCCAAGGGGCCAGTGGGGTCTGAGTTCAAATCATTTGTAAATAAGAAAGATGAGTTATCTGCATTGCAGGGGTGTCTTCTGTGGGGGGGACAGGGTGATTGTTCCACTCAAACGGCGAGTTGCAGTATTAGAGGCCTTGCATGTAGAGCATTGTCCAATCACTGGTTACATACAGTGGCCTAACATGGATGGGAAGATAGAAGAGTGGGTGGCAATCTGCACACTGGGCCAGGAGTCCAGACCAGCTCCCCTAGAGGTGCCCACTAAGGAATTGGAATGGCATCAGTCACCCTGGTCCAGGGTGCACATTGACTTTGCTGGCCCAGTCCATGGCCAGGTCTTTATGGTAGTTGTGCATGCCTATGCCTACTCGAAATGGTTAGAGGTAGTCCTCATGACTGCCACCATGGCAGAGGCAGTCATCAAGGTACTACAGAGATTTTTCTCCATGCACAGCCTGCCTGATGTCCTAGTCTTGGACAACAGGCCCCAATTCACAGGCCTCCCATTTGAGACTTATTGAGCTACCCAGAGAATCAGATATGCCCTGGTCACACCCTTCCATCCTGCTAGTAATGGACAGGCAGAGAGAATGGTGCAATTCGCAAAAAGAAGCCCTATCCAGGATGGGGCTCGGAGATTGGCAAACATGGCTAGACCAATCCCTCCTTTACTAGCACATTACTCCAAGTGCAACCACGGGCAGAAGCCCCACCAAGCTTCTGATGGTTCATCAGCTACTGTAAGATTGCCCTTAGACCAACTACACCCAAATTATTTTGCTGAACCACCAATGGATTCAACCAGCAGAATTAGGACATTTAGCATAGAGGATCAAGTTTATACCCACAACTATGCTGGGGGGGGGCTCTCTGAATTCCTGCCACAATTGCAGAAATCACCGGACCTCGCTCTTACAGATTGGAATTTGAGAATGGGAGAATTTGGAGGCGGCACATTGACCAACTCCAAGGCTGCCTCACCCAATCTGTCCTTAGGCAACCAGAGGTAACTCCGGCATGAGTTAGCCAAAGCCTTATCCAAAAGGAGCAAACATTCACTCCTTCCATAGACAACTCAAGCCCAAAGCTACTGGGTTCCTTATGTAGTGAAGTTGCAAGGCCACAACGAGTTCTGAGTGAACTGGCTCTAGGAACTCCAGCTGTGCCCTGTGGAAAGTTCCATGAGCTTCCACCAGGTGAAGCCAGAGAGGCAACAGGTCAGACCAACCTGACCAAAGTCCCAGTGCCAACTGAACTGTGCAGGTCAGAGAAAGTTTGTAGAAAACCTGCCTACCTGCATGAGTACATCACCAGCTGGATCAGCCCATCTGAGAGGGGAGGGGTGTTACATACCGACAGACAGTATGGTAGGTTCCACCAAGGTCCTCCGATCCGGGTGGGAAAATACTCAATGGTGATTGGCTAAGACGTTTGACAGCTCCTGTCAGATCTGCTTCCATCATAAATCAGGAAAGACCAAGCTTAAGCTCATTTGAAAGTTTAAGGTTACTTTTACTGAATATGATAAGACCGAAGCGAAAGTCAAGCAAGGAATGAAACATTTAGGCATGTAACATACATATCAAAGCATAACCCAACCCTTAAGCCCCTCTGACCCCAGTGTAATATCCAATGCAAAGTCGTCCACGATGTCAGATGCGCACCCTGCTCAGGAGCATCATCACAATGGAATGCAAGACGGTTAGCCTTGGCAATATCAGGCCCTGGCTCCATCTCTCTCCAGCCCACTTAATATCCAGTGCCCACAGCCCCTCCCTCCCTGTTTCAAAATGACAGTTGAAGCAAGCAAAAAGTGGAGGCTGACATCCGGCCCTCCTCCAGAAAAGCGACATCAGTCCTGAAAAACAAACAAAGAAACAAAAAAAAACCCCGATAGGTACAGAGACCAACATAAAACACAGACACACATAAACAACAGTGATTAAGGCTTGTCAGGATATTTAGCATAAAACCTCTTCAGTATTTTAGGAGCTTTAACGTGGCGTTTATCCACCCACTCAGTATGGGACGGAGGGAAATCCTTCCAGGACACCAGGTATTGCACCTTGTTTCTCCACACTCTTGAGTCTAAAACGTCCCGTACTATCAGACTGTGGTTGGCGAAGGTAGGACATTCGTTCGGGTTTCAACAGATGAACATGAAAAATTGGGTAAAGTCGACGATAGGTCTTTGGCAAGTCCAGTTTGACCGAAACGGAACTGATGATTTTAACAATGGGGAAAGGGCCAACAAACTTCGGACCCAAGTTTTTATGATCAGTCCATACTTCAAATGGGTGACTCGCCCCCTCCAGAAAATGCCGCCAAGTCATAAGGGCCCAACGCATTGCAAAAGCTTCCTTTTCCCAAATGGCCCATCTTATTTCAGTATCAGAGAGTTTACAAGAGGTATAAGTGCAGGGCTGTAAGTCTCCGTTGGAGTTGTATTGCAGTAGAACAGCTCCAACCGCAACATCACTGGCATCGGCCTGCACGACGAAAGGCGCATGCATGTCAGGGTGTTTCAAAATCGGTTCTGCTGCAAATAACCGTTTAAGTTTTTCAAAGGCTGCTTGGCATTCCATAGTCCAGTTCAAGGGTTTACTAGTTTGTGGTTTGTCATCACCCTTTGTTTTTAATAAGTTCGTAATAGGTAGCGCAATACTCGCAAAAGAGGGGATAAATTGGCAGTAGAAATTGGCAAATCCCAAAAAACTTTGCAATTGTTTACGGGTGCGAGGTGGGACCCATTCAGTGACAGCCTTTACTTTAGCAGGATCCATCTCAATACCTCCTGAAGAGATACGATATCCGAGATAGTCGATCTTGCTTTGATGAAAGTCACACTTTGATAGTTTAGCATATAGTTCCGCGGCTCACAATTTGCGCAAAATGGAACGGACAAGTTTCACATGTTCTTCATGTGTTTCCATGTAAATAAGGATATCGTCAAGATAGACAATGACGCCTTTGTACAGGTGTTGATGCAAGACTTTATTTATTAATTGCATGAAAACTGCTGGCGCCCCCTGTAGGCCAAATGGCAAAATTTTACATTGAAAGCAGCCTAAAGGACAATTAAATGCAGTCTTCCATTCATCACCTTCCTTAATTCTAATTCTATAATAAGCCTCCCTGAGGTCTAGTTTTGTAAAAATTTTACCCCTCGCCAGATGGGCGAGCATATCCTTCATGAGCGGGAGGGGGTAGACATTCTCAGCGCAAATCGTGTTCAGGTTTCTGTAGTCCACCACCAGCTGTAGTTGGCCATCTTTCTTTTCTCTGAACATAACAGGAGCCGCTACCCGAGGTCTAGCAGGCTCAATAAAACCCCTTGCCAAGTTTTTGTCAATGAATTTGCGCAATTCAACCATCCTTCCTGGTGTCATAGAATAAATGCGTGGTTTAGGTAGTTGCACCCCTGGGAGGAAATCAATGGTACAGTCTGTAGAGTGGTGGGGTGGTAGCTTGTCAGAAGACTTCTCACTAAAAACCTCTTTCAGGTCCCAATATTCTTTAGGAATCTTTTCCTCCCCTGGTATCTGTTCCAAAGTAGTCGCCACTTGGTCAGTTGTTACATTTTTCTTGGGGCTGGGGGGCATTGGAGCAGGGTCCACATTTGGGGGGGGTGTACTTGAGGGAATGTGTATCCAACCATCTTTCCAGCCTATTATAGGGTTCCACTTTCGCAACTTTCCTGTCTGCGATAGGAGCAACAATAAAATTTAAGGTCTCTCAATGGTGATTGCCAATCACCAATTCAATTGGTTCTGTAACAAATTCTGCTGGAGCTCCCCCAGCTACCGACCCATCCATCTGACAGAATGCGATCAGAACTTTTAAAGTCCTAAGGCGAATTCCTAGTTGCTGCACTAGATCTTGGCTTATAAGGCATCGTGAACATCCAGAGTCTAAGAGGGCTAGTAATTCCGAGAAATGGCCACTAGAGGGAGTCTTAAGGGGAATAGTCATGGGGCCCGACCGGGAACTCACCCAATGTCTGTCCGTCTCATCATCAGTCCCAGCCTCCTTCTCCCAGTCATTTGGCTCCTCCCCTGGTTGGTATTGGTCGGTGGTAAGGTCTAGTGGCTCCATCCCCGACATTGCTGGTCTGGTACGCAGATCAGGTCTTCTGGCACCTCTGCCCATCTCATAGGATGGCTTGGGGTGGGGCTTTGGTTTCATTCTGCAAGTATTCGCCCAATGCCCCTCCTTCCCACATTTGAAGCAAGCTGTACCACGAGGTTTGTTGGGGGCTCCTCCTCTCCCTTCTCTTGGGGTATCACGACGCGGTGTAGAAAGCGGGGATACTTTAATATCCCTTTCAATTGAATGAATATTGGTTTTTCTGATTAGATCAATTTCCACATCAGCGGATAAATCGTACCAACCCTCAAGCGTGTGCGGATTAGGTCTGTTGATACAGCTTTGATATATATCAGGATGCAAACCCTCAGTGAAATTGTCGATAAGGGCCTCCTCGCTCCAACCTCTCATGTAAACAGATAATTCACGAAAACGTTGAGAGTATTCTTGAACTGGCTGATTGCCCAGATGAAGGGTCTTCATTTCAAGGCGGGCCTTGCGTTCTATGAGGGGGTCTTCGAAACGCCTTCTCAGGGCGGACATAAATCTGTCCAAGTTTCTCATCAAAGGAGAATTATTATTATGCAGAGCCACTATGCAATCTGCTTCTTTGGCCTCAAGGGCGAGGCAAACAACCCTAATTTTCGCTTCATCATCTGGCAAATCCAAAGCAGCTTGCCTCACAAAGTTGCTGACATGCAGTAGGAAAAATCCTAATTCCTTAGCATCGCCCCCAAATTTTACTCCCAAAGGAGGGACAGTTGCCAATCTGCATGCTGGGGGCCTTGCTTCCCTTCTAGGACTTGCCTCTCTTCTCCGACGTTCCATGGGAGAAGCCGGCCTTGCTGTTGCTAAGCGCTGTGTATGCTCATCTTTCTGGGTAGGCCTCCCTCCCATTTGGGGTTTTTCTTCCTCCCTCCTTGGTAATAATCAATCTCGAGGGTCAGGGGCCCCCGTCTCCTTGCTTTCTCTGGTGCGTTTTAGCTCATCCGCTTCTCTAATTAGCTTCTGTGCCTGTTGTCTTAAAAGGAATTCTTCCTCTGGTACTTCCCAGAAGGGGGGGAGGGGGCCCGCCTGCGTCTGGTATTTACTCCCCAAGGGATTTCTTCAAACGTTCCCTTCCTGCCCACTCCCTTGGACCAACGGTGACAAACTGATTTATCCTCAGGTTTATCCCCCAGGCTGATATCTGCCAAAAGTTCAATAACTGACCTGGGATCTGTTTTCTCTGTTTTCGGGACGGCTGCATTAGGAGCGGTGGCTGCATCAGGGGCAGTGGCCCCCAGAGTTTCTTCTTTTCCACGGTCCGTCATTTGTTTGATGCATGATGGTTCACTGCTGAAGCTGTTTACTTACAGCTGAGTGTGAAGTGATTCCTTGCTTTTTGTCAGATCTGCTTCCATCATAAATCAGGAAAGACCACGCTTAAGCTCATTTGAAAGTTTAAGGTTACTTTTACTGAATATGATAAGACCGCAGCGAAAGTCAAGCAAGGAATGAAACATTTAGGCGCGTAACATACGTATCAAAGCATAACCCAACCCTTAAGCCCCTCTGACCCCAGTGTAATATCCAATGCAAAGTCGTCCATGATGTCAGATGCGCACCCTGCTCAGGAGCATCATCACAATGGAATGCAAGTGGGCGGAAACACCCTGGATCTAATCTTCGTCTCGGGACAGTGGAGTAGTGATCTGGGAATAGGGGATCTAGTCATCACACCCCTGTCATGGACAGATCACGCTCTCCTTCGGCTCGACTTTCCGATCGCCGCACCTCACTGCGGGGAGGCGGAACCGGACATTCCTATATGGTTCTGCCCCAGGCTCTTGATTGACCCGATAAGGTTCCAAAGGTAGCTTGGGCCAATTCCTGTGGACTTGCCCCGCGACTCGACTGAGGACCTAGTGGCCACATGGTTAAGTGCGGCCACGGGGGCCTTGGACCGAGTCGCGCCCTTGCGGCCTCTCTTGCGGTGACGAACCACCTGGGCTCCTTGGTTTACTGAGGGGCTCAGGGAGATGAAGCGCCACAAGAGACGCCTAGAGAGCAGATGGAGATCTTCTCGCTCCGAAGCTGACCGAACACTAGTGAGAGACCATATTAGGACTTACTTAGTGGCGATAAGAGTGGCCAAACATGAGTATTGTGCCACTCTTATTGCATCCGCAGATAACCGCCCTGCCACCCTGTTTGGGGTGACCCACTCCCTCCTCCAACAGAGGCCGCGGGAAGCCCCTTTACAGGGTCGAGCAGAGGAATTTGGGATTTATCTGCAGGAGAAAATCACTTGGATTCGGAACGAGCTACCCTCCATCGGCAGTGGTCCAGTCGAGCGGGGCGAGGCTGTTCTTGTGACACCATCTTGGGAAGAGTTTGATTTTGTTACCACCGAGGATATGGACAAGTTGTCAAAGAGACTTAGGGCTACCACATGTTTATTGGACCCGTGTCCCTCCTGGCTTGTACTGGCATCCTGGGAGACGACACAAGGCTGGCTCCAGGGCATTGTTAACGCATCTTTGAGTGAGGGGTCCTTGCCTGCCGTCTTGAAAGAGGCGGTAGTAAGGCCCCTCCTCAAGAAGCCGTCTCTGGATCCAGCATTATTAGAGAACTATCGTCCCGTCTCCAACCTCCACTTTTTAGTGAAGGTTGTTGAGAGTGTGGTGGCTCAACAGTTTCTGCGACACTTGGAGGAAGTTGATTATCTAGACCCGCGCCAGTCCGGCTTTCGACCCGGGCACATCACCGAGACAGCATTGGTCGCGTTGGTTTATTTATTATTTATTTATTTATTTTTCATATTTATAACCCGCTCCCATCTACTAAAATAATAAAAGACAAAGTACAATTGATCCTTTTCAACTGTCATTTGGCGGCCATTTTATTTCAACTGTCATTTGTCGGCCTTTTCATTTGCCTGGAGAGAGATTCCTATTGTGGCTGTCACTGCTTTCTGTATTCCACCTGGCGCTCAAACCAATTTCATTGTAATTTTATTATTACAATGACAATAAAGATTATTATTATTATTATTATTATTATTATTATTATTATTATTATTATTATTATTATTATTATTATTATTATTATTATCTCACAACAAGGAACTCGGGCCGGCGAACATAGAATTAAATTCATCAATACAAAATACAACTACATAGATATTAGATGCCTGTGTTGTAACCGTTTTTAAAACCCTCGTTTATAATTGGCGGTGCTGGGGTTACGCAAGGCCGGCTAGTTGAAAGAAGTGAGTCTTAAGACATTTGCGGAAGAGGCGGAGGTCAGGAATGGTGCAGATTTCAGGGGGCAGGTCGTTCCAAAGGGCCGGCCCTGCCACAGAGAAGGCCCTCCCCCTGGGCGCCGCCAGTCGACATTGCCCGACCGACGGCACCCTGAGGAGGCCCTCTCTGTGGGAGCATGTCGGTCCCAGGGATGTATGGGGCAGGAGACGGTCTTGCAGATAGCTAGGTCCTGAGCCATGGAGCGTTTTGAAGATGGTCGTTAGGACCTTGAAGGTTGATGATCTCTGGAGGGCGCGGGATAGAGGATATTCCTCTATCCTAGTCCTATTAGACCTCTCAGCGGCTTTTGATACCATCGACCATGGTATCCTATTGCGCCGACTTGGGGGGTTGGGGCTGGGAGGCACCGTTTTGCGGTGGTTCTCGTCCTACCTCTCTGGTCGGTCGCAATATGTGTTGGCAGTGGGGCAGAGGTCGGCTCGAGGCCCCTCATATGTGGGGTTCCTCAGGGGTCGGTCCTCTCGCCCCTACTGTTCAACACATATATGAAGCCGCTGGGTGAGATCATCCGTGGTTTTGGGGTGGGATATCATCTGTACGCTGATGATACTCAGTTGTACATATCCACCCCAGACCACCCCAATGATGCCATCGAGGTTATGTCCCGGTGCTTGGAAGCCGTACGGATCTGGATGGGTGGTAACAAACTCAAGCTCAACCCGTCCAAGACTGAGTGGCTGTGGCTTCCGGCGCCCCGGTTCAGTCAGATTATTCCAACTCTGGCCTTTGGGGGGCGAAACACCAGCCCCCGTGGAGAGGGCGCGCAATTTGGGTGTCCTCCTGGATTCCCGGCTGTCTTTGGAAGATCATGTGGCAGCCGTGGCCAGGGGTACGCCTGATGCGCCAATTGCGCCCCTTACTGGACCGGGGTGCCTTACGCACAGCCACTCAAGCACTCGTCACCTCTCGACTCGACTACTGTAATGCTCTCTACATGGGGCTCCCCTTGAGGTGCACCCAAAAGCTGCAGCTAGTCCAGAACGTAGCCGCGCGGGTGATTACGGAAGCGCCTAGACACTCCCACATAACACCTGTCCTGCGCGAGCTGCACTGGCTTCCTGTGATCTTTCGGGTGCGCTTCAAGGTTTTAACGACCATCTTTAAAGCGCTTCATGGCTCGGGGCCTAGTTATATGCGAGACCGCCTCCTGCCCCATACATCCCTCAGACCGATACGCTCCCACAGAGAGGGCCTCCTCGGGGTGCCGTCGGCTGGACAATGCCATCTGGCGACACCCAGGGGAAGAGCCTTCTCTGTGGCGGGCCCAGCCCTCTGGAACGACTTAGCCCCTGAACTCCGCACCATCTCTGACCTCCGCCTCTTCCGCAAGTGTCTGAAGACATCTATTCCCTCTAGCCAGCCTAGCGTAACTTCCATTACTGACTATTAGACAGTTTTAAACTTGGGATTTTTAATTCGGTTTTTAGCGCAGGGTTTTATTTATTAGAATAAGTTTTTTAAATTTTATATATTTTGTATGTATTTTAACATCCCTGTGCGCCGCCCTGGGTCCATTTGGAGAAGGGCGGGGTATAAATTTAATAAATAAATAAATAAATAAATAAATAAATAAATGAATGAATGAATGAATGAATGAATGAATGAATGAATGAATGAATGAATAAATAAATAAATAAACTGGTTTGGATAAACAGATCGTATTTCTTATGTTGCCCTTCTGCAAGTTTAAACTGACTGAGAAATGTTATATAATATAATGTTTTCCTATACCAATATTTCTCAACATTGATATCTTTGAAATGTTGACTGGGGAATTCTGGAAGTTGAAATCTACACATCTTAAAGATTTAGAAACACTGTGCTATGCTTTGCTTGCCACTACTCCAATTTAAATTCTTCAACAACTTTTTATTGATGATGGCCATTCTATTCTCAGAATCAAAGGTAGCATATTTCAATGACACATTGCCAGATCTACATGGTAAGTCAAGTTGCCAATCCCAATTATGATAGTTAAGTGAGGCGTACCTGGAATAGTGAGGAGGCAAGTAAGCAGACAGAGGATACTGGTAGGAGAACATATAGAACAGTCTGATTTCTTTGTCCATGATCTCTCCTACCCTTTCTTCTTATTTCCACAATGGAAAAGAAAATCCTGCAACCAACCATCCTGATAGACAAGCTTGCACTCTCCTCCTCCAAAAGCAAACTTCAGGAATCTATTCTCAGCAAGAAATATGATCGAGGCAAGAAAATATCAAGACAGTTTTTGATTTGGCATATGTTGATTCACTAATATCCCAATCCTTCACATATGTGACTACAGGAAGTCTAAACATGTTGACAGCACTATGGACTTTTGAAAATATCCATCTGCTTTTTATGAGCTTTCTGTTCTGTTCTGATTTTTTTTCCTTCATTCTAAAGAATGTATGACCAGCTGTTTCATAATGAAAGATATTAGTTTTTACTCCAACATCTCATAATAAAGGATATAGAGAAGAAAAAACAGTGTGACTAAAATCAGTTGAATACCATTTTACACTCCACATTGTTTCTATGTGGAAAGTTCTAGCATCAAGTTGAGGTGGGCGATCAGCTCCTCTGTACAGATTGCAAAAAACTGAACTGCCGCAATGAGCTGCAGTTTCTTTGTTGTTGAAAATTTTTTTTTAACAGATCTTGCATCATTAATCAAACAGTGTGTCATCTGAGTACAATTTTTGTGACTTCATATTTAGCATTTACATTATTTTAAATACATTTTTACCTTTCCATTTACCTTTCCATTTCAATTACATTTCAATTCAGCTTAAATCTGCTTTACTTCCCAATTTCTTTATTTTATATTTCTTTTTGTCTATATTCATTTTTATCCAATGATAGAATCTCCCCCATATATTATAATACAATTCTTCCTTGCCTTTAATCACCAATGTTAATCTATTCATTTCTGGACAATCTAATATTTTCTTAATTACCTCTCTCTGAAGGGATTTTTTCCATTTTCCAATTTTGTGCAAATTCTAGCTGCAGTTATTACATGAATAATCAAATATATATTCTCTTTACTATATTTCTTTGGTAAAATACCCAACAAAACAATTCCAGTTTTAAATCAATATGTTGCTGTATCATCTTCTCCAACCATATGCATATTTTTGCCCAATACTTTCTCGCTTCTGCACATGTTCACCACAAATTGACTGCGCTTGTGCGAACTATGGCGGGCTAGTCCTGGAGCTCCGTGCTGGGTCATGGAGGTTGCTGGCCTTTTTAAGTGCCCCAGCCCTCCCGTTTTAATTAGGAGGGCATGGGATCGATGAAAGATCCACCCAGGCACCCCTGGGTGAGGTTTGTGGATGCGGGGGGATGTACGGACGGCGTGGTTCGGCATTGAGAATGCCGGAGCGCCAGAGCGGAGGTCGGCATTTCGGCGTCTGTATGAGGGCGCGGAACGCTGACTACGCCGTATATTCCCCGGCGAGGGCGAGAATGGGACTCTGCCCATGGAGTGGAGGCCGGCGGTGAGAGCGCCAGGAGGCCGGCGGCGAGGACGGCAGAGGCTGGAGAAGAACGGCGGCGGTGGGAGCGCCGCGTGAAATGAAATGAAGATGGCGGCGGTGAGAAGCGCCGAGAGAGAGAGGAGATGAGCGCCGGGAAAGGGCGATAGGAGAGATGATGGCGGTGAGAGCGCTGAGGAGATCGCCAGATGCCGCGTCGGCCAATGCCACGGGATGGCTTTAACGTTGCAGATGTTGGCGAGAGTCCTGGCTTGCAGGTGGCAGCGGAGGCGGAGGCAGAGACGGAGGTGAGAGCTCCAGCTCAGCTACGGAGGTGAGAGCTCCGGCCCAGCCCCGGCCCAGAGGCTGGTGTCCCCGGCGACCTTGATGGCGGGGCCACTGACCAAGTGGTCTGTCACTGGGCAGGCCGGCGACGGCCAGAGGACGCTGACAGAATTGTGTTCGGCCGGGAGAGGAAGGGAGGATACCCCATGGCCCTGGTGACCGGCCGATGGGAGAGGCCTTATAAATCAGGCCCGCGGACGGAGAGTGGGATGTCGGTGTCTCCGGCTGGCCGGGCCGGGCTGGGCCAGGAGGTTGAAACAGGGCCGGCCTGGGTCTAACCAACCCACCCCTCCCGGGCCTGAACCTCCATCTGGGAGAATAGACTCCTGTGTCTGCAGTGGACTTAAGACTTTAAGACCCAGTCGCAGATGCAACGTATGAGAACTAAGAACTTTGAAATCCTCCTCACCATGGTTTGTCAGACTTTATACATCAAATGTCCCTTAGAGACTTTTGTAGAAAGATCTATGGATTCTCTCAGAAAGACCTATGGACAGAAACAGCTGAACTACCATTTTCCAACTATTCCTCTTGATGCACTTTAATTCCACCTTATTTACCATCTATTCATGAAATTTTACCATCTATTTATGAAATTTTATATTTTAAATTAAGGCCATTGATATTTTTATAATCTTTTACCCATGATCCTCTGATGAAATTCATTCTTATATTGTATATATATTTATAATTATTTAACTATTTAATTATTTATTATATCACAATGTACTCCAGATCTGATTTATTGCTTCTGCGAGAGTCCCCGCTCTCACAGGTTTGGCCCTCCGCTCTAACGAGGGCCCGCCTTGATGAGGGATTTATAAATCCGGAGAGATGGGCGAAGCGTAGTCTTCGGGGTTTTTTAATTAATAAATTATTGTCCATTTTAGGGGGTACCAGGGAGGGGGGAGGGTTTAGACAGGTAGAGATGGAGGGGGAAAGAGAGGGTCAGGCCAGCAGATGACGGAGGGAAGCGGAAGGATCCGTTAGGGGGGGGAAATACGAGTCATCCTGGCTGAGGGCATTTCCATTCAAAGGGTCGTGGGGAGAGGCAGGTCCAAGGGGAGACAAGTTCTATCCTCCCGGTTGAAGACACAGAACCGTTGGTTACAAACGGTGAAGTGCCTCAACCCCCGCAGGCTAGGTGGTCAGGGTGTACAGAGCCAGGGCCTGCGGCTGATGTTTTGCAACGCCAGGTCCGTGGTCAACAAGGCCCCCCTCATTTACGACCTTGTGTCGGAGGGGGAGCCGGACCTGGCAGGAATTGCGGAGACCTGGTTGGGCCACGAGGGCGGACATCCCCTCGTTGAAATATGCCCACCAGGCTACCGCGCTTTTCAGCAGCCCCGGGCCCTAGGTAGGGGTGGTGGGGTAGCGGTCATTGTCAAGGAAGGTCTTGAGCCGAGAGAGACCATTGTGCCACAGACTACCGGTTGTGAGTCCCTCTGCGTGATGTGGGGCCTAGGGAGGCAGTTGGGCTTGCTGATTGTATACCTGGCTCCCAGCTATGTAGCAGCAGCCCTGCCCGAGCTCCTGGAGGTGATCGTTACGGTGGCAGTTGAGACCCCCAGACTTTTAGTCATGGGGGACTTTAATCTGCCATCGTTGGGCGAATCATCCAAGGTAGCTCGGGAGTTCATGGCTTCCATGACGGCCATGGACCTGACCCAACTAATTCAAGGCCCCACTCACGAGGGTGGACATACACCGGACCTCATCTTTGTCTCAGGCCAATGGAAGAGTGATCTGGGTATAAGGGATATAGTCATCACGCCCTTGTCATGGTCAGACCACTCACTTCTCCGGCTCGACTTTCCGACCGCTGCTCCCCTCCGCGGGGAGGCGGAACCTGAGTTACCAATCTGGTTCCGCCCCAGGCGCCTGATGGACCCTGATGGGTTCCAGACGGCGCTTGGGCCACTTCCTGTACCCCTGACCCGCGCCCCGATGGAGGACCTCGTGGCCGCATGGAATATTGCGGCCACTGGAGCCTTGGATCGGGTCGCGCCCTTGCGGCCTCTCTTGCGGCAGCGAACCACCCTGGCTCCTTGGTTTACCGAGGAGCTGAGGGTGATGAAACGCCACAAGAGATGCCTAGAGAGAAGATGGAGGTCTACCCGATCTGAATCTGACCGGACACAAGTAAGAGCCCATTTACGGACTTACATTGTGGCGCTGAGAGTGGCCAAACGTCATCATTGTGCTACTCTCATAGCATCCGCAGACAACCACCCTGCCGCCCTGTTTAGGGTGACCCACTCCCTCCTTCAACAGAGGGTGCGGGAAGCCCCGTTACAGGGTAGAGCAGAGGAATTTGTGATTTTTCTGCAGGAGAAAATCGCTCAGATACAGAACGAGCTAGCCCCCATTGATGGCCCAGTGGGATGCCACGAGACAGATCTTGTTTGGGAGGAGTTTGACTCCGTTACTTCCGAGGATATGGACAGGTTACGTGGGCGACTGCGAGCCACCACATGTTTATTGGACCCGTGCCCCTCCTGGCTTGTACTGGCATCCTGGGAGGTGACACGAGGCTGGCTCCAAGAGGTTGTCAACGCATCCTTAAGTGAGGGTTCCTTGCCTGCTTCCCTAAAAGAGGCTATGGTGAGGCCCCTCCTTAAGAAGCCCTCTTTGGATCCAGCTTTATTAAACAACTATCGTCCAGTCTCCAACCTTCCCTTTTTGGCGAAGGTTGTTGAGAGTGTGGTGACACAACAGTTTCCCCGTCACCTGGAAGAAGTTGATTATCTAGACCCGCGCCAGTCCGGCTTTCGGCCCGGGCATAGCACCGAGACGGCATTGGTCGCGTTGGTCGATGATCTCTGGAGGGCCAGAGATGGGGGTTGTTCCTCCATCCTGGTCCTATTAGACCTCTCGGCGGCTTTCGATACCATCGACCATGGTATCCTATTGCATCGGCTGGGGGGGTTGGGGGTGGGAGGCACCGTTTTACGGTGGTTCTCCTCCTACCTCTCTGGCCGATCGCAATTTGTGTTGACAGGAGAGCAGAGGTCGAGCTCGAGACCCCTCACATGTGGGGTGCCTCAGGGGTCGGTCCTCTCGCCTCTCCTGTTCAACACATATATGAAGCCGCTGGGTGAGATCATCCGTTGTTTTGGGGTAGAGTACCATCTCTACGCTGATGACACTCAGCTGTATATATCTACCCCAAACCACCCCAACGATGCCGTAGCGGTGATGTGCCAGTGCCTGGAAGCCGTGCGGATCTGGATGGGAAGTAACGGACTCAGGCTCAACTCGACCAAGACCGAGTGGCTGTGGTTTCCGGCTGCCCGATTCAACCAGCTCACTCCATCGCTGGCCATAGGGGGCGAACATCTTGCCCCTGTGGATGGGGAGCGCAATTTGGGTGTCCACCTGGATGCCCGGCTGTCCATGGAAGATCAAGTATGAGCCGTGGCCAGGAGGGTGTTTTACCAGGTTCGCCTGGTTCGCCAATTGCGCTCCCTATTGGATCGGGACGCCCTTCGCACAGTCACTCATGTGCTCGTGACATCCCGACTGGACTATTGTAACTCTCTCTACATGGGGCTCCCCTTGAGGTGCACCCGGAGACTTCAGCTAGTCCAGAATGCAGCCGCGCGAGCAATTATGGGAACCTCAAGGTTTACCCATGTAACACCGCTCTTGTGCAAGCTGCACTGGCTGCCTGTCGTCTTCCGGGTGCGCTTCAAGGTGTTAGTCATCATCTTTAAAGCGCTCCATGGCTCGGGACCTAGCTATCTGCGGGATCGGATCCTGCCTCATACATCCTCACGGCCGATTCGCTCCCACAGAGAGGGACTTCTCCGGGTGCCGTCCACTAGACTTTGTCAGCGGGCGACGCCCAGGGGAAGGGTTCTCTCTGTGGCGGGCCCAGCCCTCTGGAACGACCTTCCCCCCGACATTAGAACGACCACGGACCTCCGCTCCTTCCGTCTAAAATTAAAAACATATCTTTTCTGTCTGGCTGGCCTAGGATAGTCTCTCTCTCTATGGGGTATTATATTTAATTGGGAATGTTATTTTAGTTTAACTTAGTTTTAATGGGGATTTTTAGCACAGGTATAGGTTTAATTTGTTTTTAAATGTTTGTATATTTGCTGTTTTTTATTCTTCCTGTGCACCGCCCCGAGTCCCTATGGGGAGAGGGAGCGGTCTACAAGTATTAAATATTATTATTATTAAATGATAACATGATCCCAGTGACTGATGGCATCTCCAACACTTGGTTGATTTATCTTTAAACATTCTTGCCAGTCTTTCCAGTGACATTTGCCATCTATAAAACAAAAAATGTGTCTTTAGACACTGGCGGAAGAGGCGGAGGTCGGAGATGGTGCGAAGTTCAGGGGGAAGGTCGTTCCAAAGGGCAGGGCCCGCCACAGAGGAGGCCCTTCCCCTGGGTGTCACCAGACGGCATTGTCTGGCCGACGGCACCCTGAGAAGGCCCTCTCTGTGGGAGCGTATCGGTCTAAGGGATGTATGGGGCAGGAAACGGTCTCGCAAGTAACTAGGTCCCGAGCCATGGAGCGCTTTAAAGATGGTCATCAAAACCTTTTGGAAACACAGAAAAAATTGATGGAGAACACACAGAAGACCGAGGAGTTGGAAGTGGGGTTGGCTGGGGCAAAGGGAGAACTTAAAACTGTTAATAGTGAAATTGGAGATCTGACTGGTCATATGTCTAGGATGGATTTTGAAAGGATGTCATATTTTCTAAGATTTCAGAATATTTCGGAGGAAACTGGTGAATGCCTCCCTGATCTCATGAGTACAATTTTAGCAGACTATTTACGCAAACCTAAAGAGGAGATCAGGGGGGACATTGACCTAGTCTATAGAATAAATTCAACATATGCCAGGGTAAATGAAGTACCCAGAGAGATACATATTAAATTTGTTAGAAGGTCGACTAGGGAGGGAATTCTGAAGGCGCAGAGAGAGGGTCCGTTAATTTACCAACAAAAGGAAGTCGTTATCTTGAAGCAGATCCCAAAAAAGATTAGAGAGGTGAGAAGGAAGTATTCCTTCTTATCTAAAAAATTGTTTAACCACGGGATTTGGTTTAAGTGGGCGATGCCGGAAGGGATGTTGGTGTTCTGGGAAGGAGGAAGAGTAAGGATTAAAACAGTTGTTGAGGCGGAAGCCTTTCTTAAAAGACATTCCTCTATCCTGGGGGAAGATCCAGGGGGGGCAGAGGGGGCCATGGCCCCGCCCGCTGGGGGCCAGGGAGGAGAACAAGAAGACACAATTGCCAAGAGACTTAGATCTAAAAAATGACTTTGCTTTTTATTAATACAGTATAACTTTTTATCTGGATGTTTGTACATGATTGCCAGCATAGAATTTAGAATTTATGATGTATGCATTTATCCTCACCTTGTAGTATTATTGAAAAATGTATTACCAATGTCTTATTATGAAGCCCTGGAGGGGCCAACGACTTCGACGTGAAAGTTCTCTATATTTTTTTGTATCACCTTACCTTACCCTACTGAAAAAATTTGTAAAAACCAATAAAACTTTTTCAATATAAAAAAAAACCTTGAAGCGCACCTGAAAGACCACAGGAAGCCAGTGCAGCTCGCGCAGGATTGGTGTTATATGGGAGTGTCTAGGCGCTCCCGTAATCACCCGCGCGGCTGCATTCTGGACTAACTGTAGCTTTCGAGTGCACCTCAAGGGAAGCCCCATGTAGAGAGCATTACAGTAGTCGAGTCGGGATGTCACGAGTGCTTGAGTGACTTTGCGCAGGGCAGCCCTGAGTCTCGGAAGGGAGAAGGGCGGTACAGAAATTTAAACTAGAACAATAATTATTATTATTATTAATAATCTCCAAAGATATGCTTAACAAAGGCTTCATTGAATTGTTTTTTCCCTTTACAGTAATTGGTATTCCTGTTGCTTAGAAGAATGTTGCTTCTTCATAACAAAAGGAAAATATTTCCATGGTGAAAGACTCACACAATATATCCCCAATTGGCACTGTACTAGAATGATACACTTTAAAAATACAGAATCACTGAAAATAGATTCTAGGCAGATGGCAAAGAAGTTTTCTCTAACACTGCCTACACACCCTGTTCATTCTCACTATAAATCACTGTTAACGTAAATTACAAAGGCAAAAAATCTTGACAAACATATTAATTATTTAGAGAGAAGGAAAAAAGTTTAAAATTTAAATTTCTATATTTTCCCCCTTGGGCAAATATCTGGAAAACTTCTCTATAGTTTTGCATTATGGCTTCTACCATGTGACTCCTTAGAGTTCCAAAATAATTTCTATATAATTTTTCTATATACTCTTTTTAATAATAATTATAAAACTCTTGTTTTATAATTTCTATATGCTCTTTCTCCCCTTTTTATTAAAAATGAGTTTACATTTTTTTTGCATGGTTAATCAAATTATGAAAAAAGAGGTTGGCCTGTTTTCCTTAATCATATACTTTATAATCTCCAAGGCCAAGAGCTGAAATTACAGAATGTATTTATCATAATCATCATTTCCCTTCTATGACTCCCAAGTATAGGTAATCTTCAGCTTACAACCACAATAGAGCCCAAAAATTCTGTTGCTAAGCAAAACAATTGTTAAGTGAGTTTTGCCCATTTTATGACCTTTATTGCCACAGTTGTTAAGTGAATCACAGCAATTTTTAAGTTAGTAACCTGGTTGTTAAATGATTCATGCTTCAAGTCACCCTAATCAGTTCACTTCATAATAAAGTCCAAACACATACTATGTAATTTTAGTGCAGGATTGTACATGTTCATACTAGTTAAAGGCAAACCTGTCTCATTCTTATTATATGCCGTTTTATTCATTTCAGAATAAATAAATAAACAAAACTATGACTATCCAATATATATTTATTATAATTCCATCAATTACATTGGGCTCATACGTTAAGCTTGAAGCATGCTTATGCTATTGCAACCAGTATCCCTTCTCAACTTGCCAAAGAACCAGGGGGGAGGGAAGGGTGAGATTGAATGAAGGCTCCAGACTTCAATAATAATAATAATAATAATAATAATAATAATAATAATAATAATAATAATAATAATAATAATAATAATAATAATAATAATAATAATAATAATAATAATCTTTATTGTCATTGTACTAAAATTCCAATGAAATTGGTTAATTCCAATGAAATTGGTTAAGAAGATCAACCGTAAGAGCCAAGGACACTCCAGCAGGTGTTTGCCAAGATCAGACACTTTTTTTCTCATAACTCTACAATGACACTCAATGGGACAATGTGACCTGCACTAATAGGGGTGAGGGAGAAATCTATACTGTCATTATGTGGATTTGCACGGGAATTAGGTAGAGCTAGTTTTGCCTTCATCAGTGCTGAAATGATGTACTCAATAAAGTTTTGCATTCAGAGATTGGACGGTAATTTCCTGGATCACCTCTGGATCCTTTTTTGAAGATAGGTGTTATATTCGCTACCTTCCAGTCATCCGGCACAAGGCCTGATTTGAGGGAAAGATTATATATTTTGGCAAGGACATCAGCAATTTCATCTTTAAGTTCCTTGAGAACTCGTGGATGGATGCCATCCTGGTGATTTGTTAGTGTTTAGTTTAACAAGACATGCAAGGATCTCCTCCCTGGTTATTTCTATCTGGGTTAATTCCTCAGTTTCCCTCCCTACAAAGATAGGCTCTGTTTTAGGCATGTGATCTCTGTCTTCTTCAGTGAATACTGAAGCAAAGAATTCATTGAGTCTCTCTGCAATCTCTGTTTCCTCCTTAATAATCCCTTGCCTTCCATTGTCATCTAATGGTCCAATGGCCTTCCCAGTTGGGTTCTTACTTCTAATGTACTTAAAGAAGTCCTTGTTATTTCTTTGAGTGTTTTTAGCTAAACGCTCCTCAAAGTCTTGCTTTGCTTCCCTGATTGTTGCCTTGCATTTGTTCAGCCAGAATTTATGTCCTCGTTTGGAGAAGCCTTCCATCTTTTAAATGAGCTTTTCTTGCTTTTGATCACTTCCCGAACAGCTCCTGTAAGCCACATCGGAGTCCTCTTGAACCTGCCGGTGCCCTTTTTCCTTTTAGGTATACATTCCAATTGGGCCTCTGTTATTGTTTTTGTGAGCAGCCTCCATGCCTCATGGAGTGTTTGGACTTTCTCAATTCTCCCTTTCAGCTTCTTTTTTACTAGGTTCCTCATCTTCGGGAAATTTCCTTTATGAAAATTTAAGGTCTCTGTGTTAGATTTTATCGGTGATTTGCAGTCTATGATTAAGTTAAAAATAATTGTGTTGTGGTCACTGTTCCCTATTGGATCAGTCACATTAACATTTTGCACCAGATCCTGTATATTGCTCAGAACCAAGTCAAGGATTCTTGTACCTCTAGTTGGGTCTTCAACCATCTGTTCCAGGGAACAATCATTTACCATATCTAGGAACTTTATCTCTTTGTCGTGTGCTGAACAACAATTCGCCCAGTCTATGTGAGGGTAATTGAAATCCCCCATTATAACCAGGCTTCCCTTTTTTGATGCCTCCTTTACAACATTCTCCAACTGCCAGTCTCTCTGGGGGGCTTGGGTCGGAGGCCGATAACATATGCCTACTGTTAGACCAGGGGTCCCCAACCTTTTTTGCACCAGGGACCGGTTTCATTTTAAAGGAAATTCTGCGGACCAGCTGGCGTAAAGGAGGAGCGGGGGGGGGGACAGGTGGCGCATGCACACACGGGGGGGAGTTGGCTCACTCGGCCCTCTAGGGGCACGAATGGCCGCACCTGCGCTCTCCCACATCCAGCACGCGCTCTGCCCAGGGGGCTGCCCCCTCCTTCCTCCTCCTCCTCTCCGGCCCTGCGACCCGGTTCCTATCAAGCCACGGACCGGCACCAGTTCGCGGCCCGGGGGTTGGGGACCCCTGTGTTAGACCATTCTTTTGGCCTGATAGTCTTACCCACAGAGTTTCTAGTGGTGACTCTAAATCACCTCGATATGCCAATTCGTATGACTTTATCTCTTCTTTGACATACAAGGCTACACCACCTCCCGTTTGTCCCTTCCTGTCCTTCCTGTACAGTTTGTAGCCTGGGATGACTGTATCCCATTGGTTATCATCCGTCCACCTGGTTTCAGTGATACCAATAACATCAATATTTTTGTCTATTGCTAAGTATTCCAGCTCCCCTATTTTGTTCCGGAGGCTTCTGGCATTTGTATACAGGCATTTATATATACTTTTCTGATGCAGTCTTTTGAGTCCAGTTGCATCCTTAGACTGCTTCTTGCATCCTTCTGCTAGAGTGCTGGTGACTGGCTCCTCGCTCTGCTCAGTAATTATTGCATCCTCCTCACTACTCAAGTAAACACTTTCCCAAACTGGATGCTGCCCAGCTCCTGTCGGCTTTCCCCCAGTTATCAGTTTAAAAGTTGTTCTGCAGTTATCAGTTTAAAAGTTGTTCTGCAGTTATCAGTTTAAAAGTTGTTCTACAGTTATCAGTTTAAAAGTTGTTCTGCAGTCCATTGCACATTTTCGGTCTCCTAACAGAGATATCCTTAAAACTGGTTATGGGCCCAGTGTACCAGGAGTAGTGATAGGGGAGTTGGAGTTGCTACACAGCTACAGTGTACAGGCATCTGCTGAGGTGCATACAACAATGCAGTGCATAGTAGCATCGGACACACCCCTTTCAAGATAGCTACAGGGTAGAATTTGTACCTATGCCAGATTGCCCATGGGACCTCCACCTCTTGGGTAACTCTAACAGAGTGGGTGGACTTCCTCCAAAGTGCATGGGGTAATGTAAACAAGGCACTAGCTTGGGTATTGGCAACCTGCAGTTTGAGAGCCAAATGCAGCTCTTTTACTCCTCTCCTGCAGCTCCCTGCTGACCCAGTTGCGTGATCTGCTCTCTGCCCCAAGAAGGCACAAACCTCTCAGCTGCTTTTTGCAATTCTATGTCCTTTGCAGGCAACTCAGCACTAGGAAGAGCTCCAGCCCTTTTCTCGCTCTCATCTCTTTTTTGTGTGTGAGTGCGCAAGCAAAATACCATCTGAGCAGGGTGCCGTAGGTGGGATTGATATTGAAGAAGGTGCTGTAGGGGGTGTAGATCTCAGAGAACAATGGGAACCAAGGTCAACTAGAGCTATAAACCCTACATATAAAATATAACTATGGAAGAAAAAAAATGCTTACAATTAACATAAATGGACTTAATTAAAGGAAGGGAAATATTTCACAGATTAGAAAAGTTAAAATTAGATATAATTTGCTTACAAGAAGTACATAATCAAAAAAGACATGGACACTTATTAGTACATACAAAACTTGGAAAAATGTTTACTTCATTGGCGGACTGTAAGAAAAGAGGAGTGATCTTTTATATTAAAGACAAAATACCAGCGAAACAAATATGTATAGATGAAGATGGAAGAATTTTGATGGTGGAAATTATGGATAATACCAAGAAAATACTTTTAATTGCAATCTATGCACCTAATGAAAAACAAGATGGACTTCCGCTTCCGCCTTCCAGCGGCGACGGATGGGTCCTGGTCTCGTCCGCCGCTTTGTCCTTTTTTTCTGCCCCCCGATGGGGGCGAGACGCCCCTCCTTGGGGGTCTCCCGTAGGGCTGGCTTGCTGGGGTCATTTTTTCCCTACGGCGGTGGGGGAGCGACCCCTGTCTTCGGCCTAGGTGAGGAAAGGCTGGCTGCGGGGGGGAGACGCTTCGTCTCTTCCTTCGCCAATGGAGAACGGTAAAGCTCTGTGAATGTGGAGAGAGCTGGACGTTCGGGTTGAAAGGCTCTCCCGAGGCTCGGCTGCGAGGTGAAGAGTGAGTGTTTTTTTTTATTTTGTCTTTGCTGGCAGCCCTGGACTAAAGAGCTTGGAGGGGGGTGTTTTGCTCGTTAAACCCCCCCTTGGATTTAAAGCGGCGCTCGGAAATGGCTCCTCGTTGCGAGGAACCGGATTCTTTCTATGTGGATTGCCTGGAACTTAATGAAAGCAAGTGAAAGTGGTATGCGGCTTGCTTTTTTACAATGTTTCTAAATTCGACTGGCTTGCAACAACTTTTCTTTTGTAACTTTCTCCGGCTGGCTCTCAGTTTGGGCGGTGGAAAATGGCTACTCTTTGTTCCTGAATGACTATTTCATTTATGGAAAATTACCAGCATTTCCTTGTGATTTGGACTTCCTCTTGCCATTAATGAAGAATTTTTTGGATTAATTGATTCCTTATCTGGAGTGCCTTTTCTACTATAATTATTGATTTGGGAAAGTGTTTCTCTTCTGGTTCTTGAACTTTCTACAACCCTGACCTGAAACTTTCATTTCCTGACTTGCCTCAGCGGCCCCACCCAAAAAACGCCATTTTAGTGGCACTGACTTTAACAGCTAACCATGGCACAAAAATTAGAACTGGCAGGTTTGGAATAAAGAATGTCTTCTCTGGAATCTGTGTTACAAACTTTGGTGCAAGAAATCAAGGCTCAGAGAGAAGAAAATAGCAACTTTAAGAAGGAACTTCTGGAAACACGGAAGCAAGTGCGGGAGAACACACAGAAGACTGAAGAGTTGGAAGGGGGGCTGGCTGGGGCAAAGGGAGAGCTTAAAATGTTACCAATGAGGTTGTAGAAATAAATGGGCATGTGTCTAGGATTGATATGGAAAGGATGACATATTTTTTTAAGATTTCAGAATATTTCTGAGGAATTGGGTGAGTGTCTCCCTGAACTCATGAGTACAATTTTAGCAGATTATTTACATAAACCTAAGGATGAGATCAGGGGGGACATTGACCTAGTTTACAGAATAAATTCCGCATATGCCAGGATAAATGATGTACCCAGAGAGATACATGTTAAATTTGTTAAAAGGTCAACCAGAGAGGAAATTTTGAAGGCGCAGAGAGGGGGGCCGTTAATTTACCAACAAAAGGTTGTCGTCATCTTGAAGCAGATCCCAAAAAAGATTAGGGAGATGAGAAGGAGGTATTCCTTCTTATCCAAAAAATTGTTTGATCACGGGATTTGGTTCAAGTGGGTGATGCCCGAAGGGATGCTGGTGTTCTGGGAAGGAGGAAGAGTAAGGATTAAAACAGTTGTCGAGGCGGAAGCCTTTCTTAAAAAACATTCCTCTGTCCTGGGGGAAGATCTAGGGGGAGCAGGGGGGGGCACGGCCCCGCCCACTGGGGGCCAGGAGGGAGAAAAAGAAGATACAATTGCCAAGAGGCTTAGATCCAAAAAATGACTTTGCTTGCTTTTTTTCTTTTTTTATTAACTTTGTTTTTTAACCTTTTTGTACCAGGATATTTGTACAAGTCTGCCAGCGTAGAATGGGAAATGTATGATGTATTCACTTATCTTTATCTTGTAGTATTTTTTGATAAATTTTCTTACCAATGTTTTATTATGTAGCCCGGGAAGGGACAAGGACTCTGACGCAAAGGTTCTCAAAATGTTTCTGTAACCCCTACCTTACCCTTTGGAAAATTGTAAAAACCAATAAAACTTTTTCAAAACAAAAAAACAAGATGAATTCTACAAAAAATTCCACAAGAAAATTAGTGATTTAGACTATGTTGATATTTGTATGATGGGTGATTTTAATGGCATTAAAAATCAGAACATGGATCATAAAAAACACAAAACAACAAAATGAAATAGAAAAATACTTCCAAAATCTTTTTTCAGGATGATTCGTGAAAAAACCTTAAAAGATGGAGAGAAGGAAATCCTACAAAAAAATAATATACTTTCTATTCAAATAGACACTTATTCTCCAGAATCAATATGATTTGAGCCTCAATGGATTTGTCTGAAATAGCATAGGGCTCTGATGTTTCTTTAAAGTTGAGTTTGATATTGATGACATCATTTTTTGAAATTCGCAATCATTGTACAACACTTTAATAATCACTAGCACAATACCAAAAATATGTTAAGCACTTTCATAAGGTAAATGTGGGTTGATCAGGATGTGAGACTTCGTCATACAATAACTTTATCTCTATGTACAGATTCATTCCAATTATATAAGCAATATGGCAGCTTGAACATATGAACTTGCTCTTTAGCTTGTCAGAACTATTCTTATTGAAGCAAGTAAATTTCTATTATAGTCCATACTCATGTTAAATCCATTCTAAAATTAAGTTCAATATTTCTTATGAGGATGTTTCAGTGTCCTGCTTTTGATGTTAGGATAATGGTTACTGGACAGTGTTAGAAATCAAAGTACAAGAGAAGGAGAAAATGTGTGTGGGCAAGTGCCAACTGAATTGGATAACAGCAAATGCTAGGAACCCACAATTACCACAGGCAGTTGCCTAATATTTAATTACTCCCGTTCTAATAGGAAGTAAATAGAATTATACAAATAATCCCATCAATTGTGGTTCCTTAAATGGGTTCACTGGGTTACATTCCCATGTGTTGACAGATTTGTGAGGTATCAAATATAGATGAATAATCTTTGTACGTATACATTCCTGCTGAAGAAAGAAAACAATCTAGATTTAACAAGCCAGATGGTACAAATTAGATAAAAGTTAAACAGGGGAAGCAAAAATATTAATCAACATCTGGTAGAAAGGAGGGGAGGGACACAAAATAGGTTTGTCTGCACATGAAGATAGCTACAGGTTTCTCATTATACTTAGACTTATTTATATATCACACTAAGCCATGCTATACAAGGAATCTGTTATGCCAGGATGATGCAAAAACGTTTATTTATTTATTTAAAAGATTTGTATGGCCATCCATCTTAGAACACAACTCTGGACAGCAATCCATTCAATATATATAGTCCTCAAATAGAGAGTCTATCAAATATTTAAGCGATTAGAACAGATACTAGCTTGCCTATGAGTGGGGTTTGTTTGTTTCTTGTTAGCACAGTTGACAAACCTATATACTGTCCTTCATTAACCATGTATTTTGTTTCAGGAATGGATTAACATGTATGTTAAACTAGCAAATGCTACCAAATAACATTATAGCTTACAGTGTGTGTTTGTGTAAGTGATTCTTTATATGACCCACTTCTTAATAATTCAAAAAGTTCCTGTGATTAGCTGCCTCCTGACTATGAATGCCATGATGAGTGTGGCTTTTGCTGTCAGATACTTTACTGGTTGGCACTTAAAGGTTTTTCATTCATAATAGGTCAGCAGTGAAGCTGTTCTTGTTCTTAGCCAAGTTCTTGGTTAGTGTTCCCAGGCTGCCCAACTCTTTTTCTTTGGTTATCATCATGCCATATCTGTAAAAAAAGAACTAAGTTGCTTCTGTGTTAGAATATATTCTTGTGCAATCATCCAAAGTATAGACAGATATCAGTTTATTGATAATTTTAAAAATTGGATGTTTAATAACATTTTAAAAAGATTAAATGTAGCCAGAGGTGGGCTGCTGGGGGTGCTCGTGGTTCAGGCAATCCTCTAGCAAAGATTCTGCATGGTTCGGTGAACCCCCAAATCCAACACCTGGCTGGCCCCTCCTACTCCACCCTGCCCCTCTCAGGAGTCTCCACTTGGCTCGTTCATCATGCCAGGTAAGTGCAGGGCCTGCTCAGAGGCTTGGGGAGGGGGGGGGGACAAAATGGGTCTACCAAAGGTTCCTGAAGTCTAGAAATGGGCCTGTTTCCGACCTCTGGAGGGCCTCCGGAGCTCAAGAGAACAGTTTTCACACACACACATAGAGGCTCAAGAAAAGCCTCTGGAGCCTGGGGGCCTACTGAAAGTTCTGGAAGTCTGGAAATAAGCCTATTTCTGGCCTCTGGAGGTCCTCCGAAGCCAGGGAGAAGCAGTTTTCACCCACCCGGAGGCTTGAAAAAAGCCTCTGAAGCCTGGGGAGGATGAAAAATGGGCCTACTGGAAGTTCTGGAAGTCAGAAAATGGGCCTGTTTCTGGTCTCTGAAGAGTCTCCGGAGCCCAGGGAAAGCAGTTTTTGCCCTTCCAGAGGCTCAAGGAAAGCCTCCGGAGCCTGGGGAGGGTGAAAAATGCCCCCCCCCCCCATGGTGCAGGAGGTCGACTAGGCCAGGGGTCCCCAACCTTTTTTTCACCAGGGACCGGTTTCATTTTAAAGAAAATTCTGCGGACCGGCTGAGGGGCTCAGCAGTCATGTGACTGGGTGGGCGTGGCCAACTTTGAAAATGTGAAACTCACTTAACAATGATCTTAGTTAGCAACCAAACTTTTGGCCTCAACTGTGGTCATAAGTTCTCTCTCTCTCTCTCTCTCTTTCTTTTTCTTCCTTTCCTTCTGTCTTTCTTTCTCTCTTTCTCTGTCTCTCTTTCTCTGTCTCTTTCTTTCCTTCCCTCTTTCTCTCTCTCTCTCTCTTCATTTCTTTCTCTTTCTCTCTTTCTTTCTCTTTCTCTCTGTCTGTCTTTCTCTCTCCCACTTTTTTCTTTCTTTCTCTCTTTGTGTCTCTCCTTCATCCGCCCATTTCTGTCACTCTGTGTGTGTGTGTGCGTGTGTCTGTCTGTCTTGCATTCATTCAATCACTCCTTCTGTGTCTCTGTCTATCTTTCTCTCCCTCCCTCCCTCTGTCTCTCTATGTGTGTCTGTCGTCGTCCCGTCCCCCCGCCCCCAGCCTCCTCATCCCGCCTACCACGCTTGGTCGCTCGTTCGCTTGTTCAGGCTCCGTGGCTGGATAGGTGCCGGGCTGGAGAGGAGGAGGAGGGAGGGGGGCAGCCCATTGGGCAAAGCGCACGGGAGAACGCAGGAGGATGGTGGGGGCTCTTCCTCCACCCTCGTCGACGGAGGGACTCCTGTGCGCCGCCGGAGCAACCCGCCAGTTCCCTCCCCAGCCCGCAGAGCCTCCGCAGTCCCTGGAAGAAAATGAGTGGCCGGCATGCCAGCAGGGGAGGGAATCGGTGGCCGGTCCGGCGGCGTCCAGGAATCCCTCCTTCGACGAGGGTGGAGGAAGAGGCACACTCCAACGGCGCGAACAGCCGCGCCTGCGTTCTCCCGCGCGCTGTGCTCAGGGGGCTGCCTCCTCCTCCCTCCTCCTCCTCTCTAGCCCTGCGGCCCGGCTCCCATCCAGCCACGGACCGGCACCGGTCCGCGGCCCGGGGGTTGGGGACCCCTGGACTAGGCCATGCCCAGCATTGCCACACCAACCCAGTAACAGGGCAGCAAACCTGTTGCTGCAATTTCTGAAGCCCACCCCTGAATGTAGCCTAGGTATATATTCCTTTGTACTAAAGCTGTGGTGTTGCAGTGGTTAGAATGCAGTATTGCAAGCTAACTCTGCTCACATTGCAAGGCATTTGATTCCTTCAATCCTGGCCGGCTCAAGATTGACTCACCCTAAGGTGGGTAAAATGAGGACCCAGATTGTTGGGAGCAATATGCTGACTCTGTAAACTACTTAGAGAGGTCTGTAAAGCACTGTGAAGTGGTATATTAGTCTAAGTGCTATTCTACTATTCCATTGAATTTCATATTTATATAAATATAGGAAGCTATAATCTTCCATTTGTTGCTTTTTCTGAAAAAAAACCCTATAATTTCAAATGAATATACATCCTTTTGTATTTTAAAACTGTTCATATTATTTAATATCCAGACTCAGTATTTTAAATTTGTTATTGGTTAATATCAAATATTTTAGAAAAAAGGCTACTTGCAGGCAAAGTATTCTTCAACTCTAGTCTTTTCTTCCTCCCCTAAATGGCTGCTGTTGGTATACATTGTGTGCATTGGTGAAGAAAAAGGTATTTACCCCCAGTGACTACCAAATGTTATGTATTTGCATTTTGTAAGTTGCCATGAATGCATGCTTTATTGATGCCCTTCTGGGCAAGACTGTGGAGAATAACATTTTCTATTATTTATTTATTTTTTATTTTTTTATTTTATTACATTTATATCCCGCCCTTCTCCGCAGAGGACCCAGGGCGGCGCACAGGAGATTTAAAAATATACAAAATAGAAAATAGATAAATAATTTAAAATACATATTAAATAATCCCAATCCTATGCTAAAACCAATTATTAAAAACCCAATTTAAAACTTATTCTAAAAGTCCCCAAGGGAGGTTAGGCTAGGCCGGCTTGATGAAAAAAGTATGTCTTTAGACATTGGCGGAAGAGGCGGAGGTCGGTGATGGTCTGGAGTTCAGGGGGTAGGTCGTTTCAAAGGGCAGGGCCCGCCACAGAGAAGGCTCTTCCCCTGGGTGTCGCCAGTCGGCATTGTCCGGCCGACGGCACCCTGAGAAGGCCCTCTCTGTGGGAGCGGATCGGCCGAAGGGATGTATGGGGCAGGAGACGGTCTCGCATATAACTAGGCCCCGAGCCATGGAGCGCTTTAAGTCTCCCATAAAATATTAAGTCTCCCATAAAATTCAGAGGTCTGTATTTAAATTCTGTGATGGAGCAAAGAACAGCTTCAAGAGACAAAAGGAGTAATAATTACAGAATCAAGGAAAATAATTTTCCAGCAGTGCTGAATTTGCCATAGTGCATATTTAGCTTATTTTCATGTTTAATAGTATTTAGAGTCACTTTACAAACTATTATGCTTAGGACCAGTGGGAACAACTCAGATTTGGTAGGCCTGCTAGAAGCTTAATATATTCCAATAGTTGTTTCCTCCTCAATACTGCCAAAAATATATTCATATCAAAATAAAGTTCAAATAATGTATTATTAATGCTGAAGATTTAAAGCTGGGAAACAATAACTAATACTAGCCTGGCTGAATTAGGAGCATTGTGGGACATAGATACTTTATACATATCCATAATGTGATTCCCTTTTAGAATAAGCAGTATCATGCAAGGTATACAAAGAAGATAAACTACAATGAAATGGGGAGGGAGGGGGGGAAATATAGCTAAATGCACTATTCACTAAATTTGACCTTACACTACTGTGCTTGCAAATCATCCCAAAATGGGCCCATAAATGATATCTCACCTTATATTGCATTTGTTGTCCACTAAGACTTTTACTTAAGCTTTTTAGTAAGGTAGAGGAGGGAGAGGCAAAGCTAATTTTGCCACATCACTGTGCTGATACAAAGGGCACTACCAGTCAGCTTGGCCTCAAGCATAGCCAAAGTTCACCTTCTCCTATCCTTGCTTGTGCAATAATATTAAGGAAGCTAGATTTCCTAATCTAAATACTTTGTTGTCTGCGTCTGCAAAAGATATCACATTTTATAAAAATGTACACTTCTGTCCAACCCCAGGTGGAGAGGCAGCTGTCAGCAGGGCCTGAGCTGAGTAAGGGGGAGGAACAGATGGAGCCCATCCCAGATGTGCATATGCATAGAGAGGAGAGGGGAGGAAAGCAATGGAAAGCAATAAGCTGGGCTTTAGGGAAAATAAACCATAGATGCTAGCCATCCTCTCCCTGGCTGGGAAATAAATAGTAGGGGTTTGGGAGTGGCCTGTTGTCGCAGACAACCATTCATTTTCTAGTGTACCTCAATCAAGTTGGATTTCTTTGCCAGAACCAGGTTTGTTGGGACTAATTGCTCTTTATTTGAGGTGCCAACTGAGTCTCCCTGCTGGGAAATAACAGGTAATGAATTTGCCACAGCTGGGGTGAACAGGGATTGTTTCTGCTTGGCTTAATCATTGAAGGACTTTTTATCCTTAGTTCTCATGTGAACAGAGACTGTTCATGCCCTGTTTCAGAAGGGGAAAAGACTCTCATTTGTAACTAATTATTTTTGGTTTTGTCTGTCTGACATGAGTAAAGACTGTTCCTCCCCAGTTTTAAAAAGAGGGTTATTTTACTCATGAGTAAGTGGTTTCTCATTGCTTGTGAAGGCTGGGTCACAACATGCCCATCGCAGAATGGCAATTCTGAATGCCTCACAAGTTGTGGGCCTTCAGAAGTTGTGGGAACTTCGTCACTGGAGATTTTTAAGAAGCGACTTGTCTGAGATGGTATAAGTTCTCTTGCTTGAGCAGAGGGCTGGACTAGACGAGCTTCAAGGTCCCTTCTATTTCTATTCTGATTGATTCATTTGTTCCTGACATTAGGAACATATTATATCTATGTTGTACTGAACTGGTTACCAATTCTATTCCAAGTACAATTTAAAATAGTGTTAGTGCATAAAGGCCTTCATGGTTTCCCACTTGGGTATCTTGGGTATCTATGAGACCACCTCTTTCAACTCAATTTCACCTAGCCTGTTAAACAATGGGAGAGGGAGTTTGGTGCTCCTTGTTGTCTCACATTTCATGACTGTCAGGGGAGCTCTTCTTCATAGCAATTCGTTTTTATTATGTGTGTATATTTATTGTTTTATTTGCCCTGTGCACCGCTCCGAGTCCCTTCGGGGAGAGGGAGCGGTCAACAAATTAAAATTATTATTATTATTATTATTATTATTATTATTATTATTATTATTATTATTATTATTATTATTATTATTATTATTATTATTATTATTATTATTATTATTATTATTATTATTATTATTATTATTATTATAAACCACCATGCACTAGGTTTAGGGTGACCCGCTCCCTTCTCCATCTGAGGGCGCGGGATACTCCCTTACAGGGCCGAGCAGAGGATTTTGGGTGTTATCAAATCGATCAGATTTGGGATGGGTTAGCCTCCGACTGGACTGGTTCAGAAGAGCTGACAGAGGCCTTGAGAATGTCATCTGGGAGGAGTTCGATCCTGTGACTCCTGAGGACATGGACAGGATGCTGGGGTGGCTGAACACCATCACATGTTTATTGGACCCGTGTCCCTCCTGGTTGGTACTGGCCTCCCGGGAGGTTACACGAGGCTGGCTCCAGGAAATTATTAACGCTTCTTTGAGTGAGGGGTTTCTGCCGGCCGCCTTGAAAGAGGCAGTGGTGAGGCCCCTCCTTAAGAAGCCCTCTCTGGATCCGGCTGTTTTGGCTAACTATTGTCCTGTCTCCAACTTTCGCTTTATCACAAAGGTTGTTGAGAGTGTGGTGGCACAACAGCTCCCTCAGCACCTGGATGAAGTTGGACTCGCGCCAGTCCGGCTTTCGGCCTGGGTACAGCACAGTGATGGCATTGGTCGCGTTGGTCGATGATCTCTGGAGGGCTCGGGATAGAAGTTGTTTATCTATCCTGGTCCTACTAGATCTCTCAGCGGCTTTCGATACCATCGACCATGGTATCATGCTGCACCGGTTGAGGGGGTTGGGAGTTGGGGGCACCGTTTTACGGTGGTTCTCCTCCTATCTCTCTGACTGGTCGCAGTTTGTGTTGGCAGGGGGCAGAGGTCGACATCAAGGGGCCGCACTTGTGGGGTCCCACAGGGGTCGGTCCTCTCGCCTGTTCTGTTCAACATTTATATGAAGCCGTTGGGCGAGATCATCCATGGTTTTGGGGTAGAGTTCCACCAGTACGCTGATGACACTCAGCTGTACATCTCTACCCCAGACCACCTCAACGATGCCGTAGAAGTGATGTCCCAGTGTCTGGAGGCCATGCGAGTCTGGATGGCGAGAAACAGGTTCCACCTCAACCCATCCAAGACCGAGTGGCTGTGGCTTCTGGCGTCACGGTATAGTCAGTTGATGCCATCTCTGACTATTGGGGGCGAGACATTGGCTCCCTCAGAGAGGGCTCGCAACTTGGGTGTCCTCCTGGACTCTCGGCTGTCCCTAGAAGATCACGTGACAGCCGTGGCCAGGGGGGCTTTCTCTCAGGTTCGCCTGATACGCCAGTTGTGTCCCTTTCTGGATCGTGACGCCTTACGCACGGTCACTCAAGCCCTCGTCACTTTCCATCTGGACTATTGCAACGCTCTCTACATGGGGCTTCCCTTGAGGTGCACCCGGAGGCTCCAGTTGGTTCAGAATGCAGCCACGCGGGGGATTCTGGGAGCCTCTAGATGCTCCCATGTGACACCTCTCCTGGGTGAGCTGCACTGGCTGCCTGTGGCTTTCCAGGTGCGCTTCAAGGTACTCGTGACCATCTTTAAAGCGCTCCATGGCAAGGGACCTGGTTATCTGCAAGACTGCCTCCTGCTGCCAAATACCTCCCACCGACCAGTTCGTCCCCACAGAGAGGGCCTCCTCAGGGTGCCGTCGGCTAAACAATGCCGGCTGGTGATCCCCAGGGGGAGAGCCTTCTCTGTGGCAGCTCCCGCCCTCTGGAATGACCTACCCCCTGGGCTAAGGACGATCTCGGACCTACATCTCTTCCGTTGGGCCCTCAAGACGCATTTATTCTGCGCTGCCGGCCTGTCGTAGTTTTAAAGGGATTTTAAATAACGATTTTAATATGGGATTTTAAAGATGTAGGCCATTTATTTAATACCTTTTAACACATTGTTTTAGATTTTGTATCACTTATTTTATTATGGCTGTACACTGCTCTGAGTCCCGAAAGGGAGAAGGGCGGTATAGAAATAAAATAAACTTCAACTTCAACTAGCTATATTCCTACTTTTGCAAAACCTCCAGCTGGCGTTCTCTCAGAAGGTAGTTTGATTGCTCCTCCTACAATTGGTCGAATCAGCTCCTCGCAGTGTGTAACAACTTACCAGGAAGCTTCCCTTGATTTGATCAACTGGGAAGAAACGGCCCCAAAAGAAGCGACACCAGTCCAGGGCACTCAAGGTCTCTTAGTAAATAAGCCCCTGGTTAATGTCTCTGGCATCCCACCTATTTATGAGACTGACCTTTGTCAAGATAACTTTTGGGACCAGGAAGAGACACAGTTCTTCGACTACTTTTGTGAGCTCCCTCAATCGGAAAGAGCCCAAATTGTAAAATGTCTGGATGCAGTTAAGTTCAAGCTTCAGAGTCTTTCACTCCCTGATAAGGATTCCCTTGGATCTCAGGGAGTTTATACTGATTTACCAGCAGATACTTCATTGGTGCTCTCTCCAAAATGTAAGTCTGGAGATTTAGGATTAACTCAAACTTCGATTGACGATACTGCTGAATACCTTCCAACTAAGCAACCAGACAATGCCATAAGTATGAACTGGAGTGCATTTAGAGCTTTACAGCCCCATGAGCAAGGCTTGTTTCTGGCTCCTCTTCTGTTTAATTTATTTTTATCTGCCTGGCTGGTTACATTGGCCATATTGAGTCCCATGCCCCAAAGCTGACAACCATAAAGATCCCGCTTCTTCTTTATGCTGATGATGCGGTCCTTCTCTCATTGTCAAGGCTAGGTCTGAAAAGATTAATTTCTGCACTTGGGTCTTACTGTGTTGAAAACCACTTGTCTATTAATTATGATAAATCGAAAATATTAGTATTTGCTAGAGCCCGGAAATTGTATAACTGGGATTAAGATTAAGATTTATTGCATTTATATACCGCCCTATCTCCCTTTCGGGACTCAGCCAACAGTAAAAATGAGTAATGTAAAAGTTAAGATCAAATGTTAAGATATAATTAAATAAATTGGCCTGCCAAATTAAAAACCCCTACTAAAATCAATTTAAAAACTACGACAGGCCGGCAGCACGAAATAAATGGGTCTTCAGGGCCAGACGGAAAAGGCGTAGGTTGGTGATTGTCCGTAGGTCAGGATATCAGTGGTAATGCTGTTAAACAGGTTTTCCATTTCAAGTATCTAGGTATTCAATTCCAGAACACTGGTGCCTGGACTAGACATAGAACCCAGGCGCTGAATTCGGCCTCATGTAGCCACCAGCAGATTTTAAGATTCTTTTATACTCAGGGTGGCCAGTCCATTCCCCTATGTATCTATAAAGCCAAAACATTGGCCCAAACCCTTTACGGTATTTCCATATGGATACGGGGCTTCAAGGACTGTATTGAAAGAACCCAGGCTGCCTTTCTTAGAAAACCTCTGGGCTTTCCTCCTTGTGTTGGCTTTGCTCTGATGTACCTTTAAATGGTGGTTTCAGGTGTTTTTTCTGGCAGTCCCTGGTAGCTACCTCTCCCGGGTGTTTCCCATATTTCTTGTTGGGGAAAAGAGCTGCTGAAGAAACTACATCTGCTAGGCTTTATGGGGGATGACTTGGGAAACTATGGCCTTGTGGACACCCAATATAGAGTAGTCCAACGACTTGTGGACATTGATCTACAATATTTACGAGCCAGAGCCAACAAAACTTGCTCCCCCCTAACCTTCAACCAATTCAATAATTACGGACTGAGGATGGCTTCCTATTTCTATACTTTAACCACTCCTAAGTAAGAAGAGCTTTCTCCCTAGCTTGCTTTAATGTCTTTCCCTCAGCACTTTTGGATGTCGTTTCAAGAGGCTCCCGATTAACGAGTGGCTAGGCCCTTGTGACAGAGTCGAGGTTGAAACTGTGGAGCATGTCCTTTTATCTTATTCTATGTACAACACAGATAGATATAAGCTACAGTCTCTCTTTGAAACTATCCCTTCTAGACCCAATGGCTGTAATTTGATGGTACATTGCCTAGGAGATGGTTCCTCATGCATCACCTTTCATGTTTCAAAATTCTTCTTAAGAGCTGTAACAATTTGGTCTGTGACCATAAATAAAGTGTCTGTCTGTCTGTCTGTCTGTCTGTCTGTCTGTCTCTCTCTCTCTGTATGTATGTATGTATGTATGTATGTATGTATGTATGTATGTATATATAATTCTTCCACATCACCCTGTTAGGGCCCCAATTAAGGGAGGAAGCATACTTTCGGCTCATCACCAGAGACCATCCAGACAGAAAGCCATGAGTTCCGTTGTGTGATTTTTTAAAATATGTGTGTTAGTTTTATGAGCTAATCAATAAATATATCAATTGATCAAATATATCAATTATATAATATATATATAATTGTTTTCACAACTTCCTGTTAGGGCCCCATTAAGGGAGGAGACATACTGTTTCCCTCTCTGCCTTTCGGCTCATCACCAGAGACCATCTAGACAGAGAACCATGAGTTACGTTGTGTAAATATATATGTTTTCGTAGATTTTCACGGGTACAGGCATGTAGGTCCTGGTTTATTCGGGTCTTTTCCCATGTAAAATTAAAAGTGTTTTTGCAACGTTTCGACGAGATCACACCCATCATCATCAGGCTGGTGCCTTTGTTTTCTTGCGAGTAAACTGTGATCGAAGTGGCAGTTTTTCTATAATTAGAGGTGGGGGGGTTGGAATGCTGGCTCTGCTGCTTTAAACGGATTGGTTGGCTGATTTGTCACATCCTGATTGGTAGATGGAGTTGATGTTTGTTGAGGATAATTGGTGATGGTGTCAGTTTTTGTGGCTGGGACTTGTTTAATGGCCAGAGCTATTTTCCAGATGTCTGGCAGGCGGGAGGCATCATTACGTTTATTCATGTTGTGGGGGTGTTTCTCTATTTCAATGGCTTCCATAATTATTCTCTTGTTGGAGTGTTCAGTTTTGGAGAGTAATTTGGTTTTTTCAAAATCAATTTCATCTCCTGTTGCTTTGAGGTGTTGGAAAATTGAGGAAGTATTTTCTTGTTTTTTGACAGCATTCTTATGTTCAGCAATACGTGCATTAATTCTCCTATTAGTTTGTCCAAGGTATGTGGCTGGGCAGATTTTGCATGGTATTTCATAGACTCCTTGGTTTTCTAGCTGGATCTTGTCTTTGGGGTTTCTTAAGATGTTGGCTATTTTTTGGTTAGTGTCAAAGGATGTCTTGATATTGTGTTTGTGGAGAATTTTGCTGATTTTATCTGTGGTGCCTTTGATGTAAGGGAGGAGGGTGATGCCATTGTCTTGTTCTGTGTCTTGGTTCTTGGGGGGTGTCTCCCTTTGGATTAGGTTGGTAATTGTGTTTCTTTGGAATCCATTACCTTTGTGAGGGTGTGTAATTCAGTTTTCAGGTGGTCTTTGTCAGCTAGGCGTTTGGTTCTGGAGATGAGGGTCTTGGCTACAGAGTTGATCTGTGCAGGGTGGTGATGGGATTGTGCATTTAAGTAGTGGTTGGTGTGTGTTTTTTTCTGGTAGATGGTATGTCCTAGGGAGCCATTGGGTTTTTTGTAGATTAGGACAACTTCAAGAAAGGGAAGTTGGTTGTTATCTTCTATTTCCATAGTGAATTGTATTTTGGGGTGTAGGCTGTTAAGATATGTGAGGAAGTTGTCTAGTTTTTCTTTTCCGTGTGGCCAAATTACAAAAGTGTCATCTACATATCTAAGCCAGGGTTTGGGTTTGTGTTCAGATTTATCTAAGGCATTAATTTCAAAGTGTTCCATGTAAAGGTTTGCGATGACTGGTGAGAGTGGTGATCCCATAGGTGCTCCTTCTATCTGTTTGTATCTTTGTCCATTATGAATGAAATATGTGTTGGTTAGAAAGTAGTTGGTCAGATCCAGGATGTACTTGGGGGGATTGTATTTGTTCTGGATAGCTGTCAAGGCTTCTTTTATAGGCACTTGGGTGAAGAGGGATACGACATCAAAACTCACGAGTAGATCGCTGGGCTGTAGATTTTATTTCTTTATTGTTTCTATGAAGTGGAATGAGTTTTGTACATGTAAGTTGATGGATTCTGCATAGGGTTGTAATTTTTTTGCGAGGAACTTGGCAAGTTTCTGTAGAGGTGAGCCTATGGAGCTGACTATGGGTCTGAGTGGTGTTCCTTCTTTGTGTATTTTGAAACCAGCACTGACCAACAGACGAGCCCCACCCTCCACCCAAGCTGTTGAATTTCAAAACAAGGAGAAACATACAAATGAGACCAATCAGCATCAATCTACCAGTCATGATGCAGCTGCACAGCCAATCAACCCACTCACAACAATAGTCAGCTAAAAGTCTCTCTCTCTCCCCCCCCTCTCTCTCTCTCTCTCTCTCTCTCTATATATATATATATATATATATAGATAGATAGATAGATAGATAGATAGATAGATAGATAGATATAGATATAGATATAGATATAGATATAGATATAGATATAGATAATAATAATAATAATAATAATTTAATTTATATCCCGCTCTCTCTCCCCGAGGGGACTCGAGGCGGGGCACAGGCAATTAAAAATACAAATAAACACAGACAAGTACAAAATACAGAATTAAAAATAAATTAAATAAATCCTGCGCTAAAACCTATAAACTAAAAATTACCCCTAAAAAACCCTAACCTAAAAAGAGACTACCCAAGGCCGGCCAGACGAAAAAAGTGAGTCTTTAATTTTAAGCGGAAGGAGCGGAGGTCCGTAGTTGTCCTGATATCGGGGGGAAGGTCATTCCAGAGGGCTGGGCCCGCCACAGAGAAGGCCCTTCCCCTGGGCGTCGCCCGCTGACAAAGTCTAGTGGACGGCACCCGGAGAAGTCCCTCTCTGTGGGAGCGAATCGGCCGTGAGGATGTATGGGGCAGGATCCGATCCCGCAGGTAGCTAGGTCCCGAGCCATGGAGCGCTTTGAAGATGGTAATTAACACCTTGAAGCGCACCCGGAAGACGACAGGTAGCCAGTGCAGCTCACGCAAGAGCGGTGTTACATGGGCAAACCTAGAGGTGCCCATAATTGCTCGCGCGGCTGCATTCTGGACCAACTGAAGCCTCCGGGTACACCTCAAGGGGAGCCCCATGTAGAGAGAGTTGCAATAATCCAGTCGGGATGTCACGAGAGCATGAGTGACTGTGCGAAGGGCGTCCCGATCCAATAGGGGGCGCAACTGGCGTACCAGGCGAACCTGGTAAAACGCCCTCCTGGCCACGGCTGTCACTTGATCTTCCATGGACAGCCGGGTATCCAGGAGGACACCCAAGTTGCGCGCCCCATCCACAGGGGCAAGATGTTCGCCCCCTATGGCCAGCGTTGGAGAGAGCTGGTTGAACCGGGCAGCCGGAAACCACAGCCACTCGGTCTTGGTCGGGTTGAGCCTAAGTCCGTTACTTCCCATCCAGATCCGCACGGCTTCCAAGCACTGGCACATCACCGCTACGGCATCGTTGGGGTGGTTTGGGGTAGATATGTACAGCTGGGTGTCATCAGCGTACAGGTGGTACTCTACCCCAAAACCACGGATGATCTCGCCCAGCGGCTTCATGTATGCGTTAAACAGGAGAGGCGAGAGGACCGACCCCTGAGGCACCCCGCATGTGAGGGGTCTCGGGGTCGACCTCTGCTCTCCTGCACGCACAAATTGCGATCGGCCAGAGAGGTAGGAGGAGAACCACCGTAAAACGGTGCCTCCCACCCCCAACCCCCCCAGCCGATGCAATAGGATACCATGGTCGATGGTATCGAAAGCCGCCGAGAGGTCTAATAGGACCAGGATGGAGGAACATCCCCCATCTCTGGCCCTCCAGAGATCATCTACCAACGCGACCAATGCCGTCTCGGTGCTATGCCCGGGCCGAAAGCCGGACTGGCGCGGATCTAGATAGTCAACTTCCTCCAGGTGACGGGGAAACTGTTGTGCCACCACACTCTCAACAACCTTCGCCAAGAAGGGAAGGTTGGAGACTGGACGGTAGTTGTTCAAAAGAGCTGGGTCCAAAGAGGGCTTCTTGAGGAGGGGCCTCACCATGGCCTCTTTTAGGGAGGCAGGCAAGGAACCCTCACTCAAGGATGCGTTGACAACCTCTTGGAGCCAGCCTCGTGTCACCTCCCAGGATGCCAGTACAAGCCAGGAGGGGCACGGGTCCAATAAACATGTGGTGGCTCGCAGTCGCCCACGTAGCCTGTCCATATCCTCGGAAGTAACGGAGTCAAACTCCTCCCAAACAAGATCTCTCTCGTGGCATCCCACTGGGTCATGAATGGGGGTTAGCTCACTCTGTATCTGGGCGGTTTTCTCCTGCAGAAAAATCACAAATTCCTCTGCTCTACCCTGTAGCGGGGCTTCCCGTTCCCTCTGCTGAAGGAGGTCGCGGGTCACCCTAAACAGGGCGGCAGGGCGGTTTTCTGCGGATGCTATGAGAGTGGCACAATGATGACGTTTGGCCACTCTCAGCGCCACAATGTAAGTCCGTAAATGGGCTCTTACCTGTGTCCGGTCAGATTCAGAGCGGCTAGCCCTCCATCTTCTCTCTAGGCATCTCTTGCGGCGTTTCATCACCCGCAGCTCCACAGTGAACCAAGGAGCCAGGGTGGTTCGCCGCCGCGAGAGAGGCCGCAGGGGCGCGACCCGATCTAAGGCTCCCACGGCCGCACTATTCCATGCGGCCGTGAGGTCCTCCATCGGGGCGCGGGTCAGGGATACAGGAAATGGCCCAAGCGCTGTCTGGAACCCATCCGGGTCCATCAAGCGCCTGGGGCGGTACCAGATTAGTGACTCTGGTTCCGCCTCCCCGCGGAGGGGAGCAGCGGTCGGAAAGTCGAGCCGGAGAAGTGAGTGGTCTGACCATGACAAGGGTGTGATGACTATATCCCCTGTACCCAGATCACTTTTCCATTGGCCCGAGACAAAGATGAGGTCCGGCGTATGTCCACCCTCGTGAGTGGGGCCTTGAATTACTTGGGTCAGGTCCATGGCCGTCATGGAAGCCATGAACTCCCGAGCTACCACGGATGATTCGCCCAACGATGGCAGGTTAAAGTCCCCCATGACTATAAGTCTGGGGGTCTCCACTGCCACCGTAGCGATCACCTCCAGGAGCTCGGGCAGGGCTGCTGCTACATAGCGGGGAGCCAGGTATACAACCAGCAAGCCCAACTGCCTCCCTAGGCCCCACCTCACGCAGAGGGACTCACAGCCGGAAGTCTGAGGCACAATGGTCTCTCTCGGCTCAAGGCCTTCCTTAATAATGACCGCTACCCCACCACCCCTGCCTAGGGCCCGTGGCTGATGAAATGCGCGGTAGCCTGGTGGGCACATTTCAACGAGGGGATGTCCTCCCTCGTGGCCCAACCAGGTCTCCGCAATTCCTACCAGGTCCGGCTCCCCCTCTGACACAAGGTCACTAATGAGGGGGGCTTTGTCTATATATCTATAGATATAGATATAGATATAGATATAGATATATAGATATATAGATATATATGAAGAATAATTCTCACAGCTCCTGTTCAGGGTCCCTTTAAGGGGAGGAGACTTAACGTTTTCCTTAAAAAATCTAACACATATCTAAAAAATGTTACACAGCAGTAATCTAATTTGGTTCTCTGTCTGGATGACTCTGGGTTGAGTCGAAGGGCAGAGAGGGAAGACGTTAAGTCTCCTCCCCTTAAAGGGACCCTGAACAGGAGCTGTGAGAATTATTCTTCATTTAAGAGTCCTGTAAATTGGCTGATATATCAGGGATACCAGATAGCTCAAGGCATAGAGACCTTGCCTCAAATGCTGGAAAGCCCTGGTTCAAATCCCAGGAGAAGGAGTATGGCCAGCTGAAGAAGGCTAATAAGCCTGAAATGGATCCATCCTGAGAGAGAGAGAGAGACTTATGCTGGTATTGCTGTCTTCGGGTGTTTTCCCGTGTAAGCATGAAATTGTTATTGCAACGTTTCGGCAAGATCTCACTTGCCATCTTCAGGCTTCGGTTCATCCTTTCGGCTCATCACCAGAGACCATCTAGACAGAAAGCCATGAGTTCCGGCTTCCGGTTCCGGCTCCAGCGGCGACGGGCGAGCCTGGGGCTCGCTCGCCGCTTTGTTGCCTTTTCTGCCCCCCCACGGGGGCGAGACATCCGGTTACCGGAGGTCTCCCGTAGGGTCGGCTCGGAGGAGACGTTTCTCCTCACGGCGGTGGGGAGAGCGCTCCCCTCCGCGACCTAGGTGAGGAGGAACATGCTGCGGGAGGTTCTCCCTTCGCCAACGGCTGTCGGCGCCATTCACTTCAATGTAGAGGGCTGAGCGGAAGAGATCGGAAGGCTTGCCGAGGCTTCAGCTGCGAGGGAGAGTGAGTTTAAAAAGACTTTTTTTCCTTGCTGCCAGCCAGGCTGAACAGACTGGGAGGGGGGTGTTTGTTTTTAAAAAAAAAACCTCGGACTTAAGCGGCACTTTAAAATGGCTTCTCTGGAAGAGAAAGCGGAAATCTTAAATCCGGACTGTCTCTAACAAGGGAAAGTGGTATGCGGCTACTTGCAACATTGTTTCTAGGTCTGGCTGGTTAAAATTTTTTTTTTTTCTACTCTCTCCTCTGGGCTCTGAGATGGGCGGTGGAAAGTGGCTTTTCTTTGTCCCTGCCTGACTATTTTAACTATGGAAAATTCCCAGCGTCTCTTTACAAGTGGGACTCTGGATATTAATGAAGAATTTTTTTCTTGTTGGATTTGTGATTCCTTTCTGGATTACCTTCGTTATTATAACTATTGAGCTGGAAAATTGTCTCTCTCTTGGTTCCTGAATTTTACAACGTTTCAACCTTGATCTGAACTTTTGGCTCCCGGTTAGTCTCACCAACCCCACCCTGAAAACGCCATTTTGGTGGCACTGACTTTAACAGTTAATCATGGCTCAAGAAACAGCACTGGCAAGTTTAGAACAATGGATGGCTTCTCTTGAAACTGTTATACAAACTTTGGTAAACGAAATTCAGGCCCAGAGGGCTGAAAACATCAATTTCAAGAAGGAGCTATTGGACACAAGGAAGCAAATGCTGGAAAACACACAGAAGACTGAAGAATTGGAAGGGGGGTTGGTGGGGGTTAAGGGAGAGATTAAAAATGTTACTAAAGAGGTTGGGGAAATAGATGGGCATGTGTCTAGGATTGATATGGAAAGAATGACATATTTTTTGAGATTTCAGAACGTTCTTGAGGAATCTGGTGAATGCCTCCCTGATCTTATGAGCACAATTTTAGCAGACTATTTACAAAAACCTAAAGATGAGATCAGGGGGGACATTGACCTAGCCTATAGAATTAACTCAGCATATGCCAGGATAAATGAAGTGCCTAGAGAGATACATGTGAAATTTGTTAGAAGGTCAACCAGAGAGGAAATCCTGAGGGCGCAGAGAGAGAACCCTTTAATTTACCAACAAAAAATGGTCACTATCTTGAAGCAGATTCCTAGAAAGATTCGAGAAGCAAGGAGGAAATTTTCCTTCTTGTCTAAAATTTTATTTGATCATGGGATTTGGTTCAAGTGGATGACACCCGAAGGGATGCTGGTGTTCTGGGAAGGAGGAAGAGTGAGGATTAAAACAGTTGCTGAGGCGGAAGCCTTTCTTAAAAAACATTCCTCTGCCCTGGGGGAAGATCCAGGGGGGACGGAGGGGGCCACGGCCCCGCCCGCTCGGGGCCAGGGAGGAGAAAAAGAAGATACAATAGCCAAAAGACTTAGATCGAAAAAATAACTTTGCCTTGATTTTTCTGAACAATTTTGCATAATATCTGTATCTGGATTTTTTGTAAATGTCTGACAGCATGGAATTGAGAATTTAGGTATATGTACTTGCTTTTATCTTGTAGTGTTATGAAAAATGCTTTTTTTTGTTATCTTTTATTATGTATTTTGAGGTCTCGGAAGGGCCGACGACTCTGACGTGAATGCTCTCAAAAAAATTTGTATCCCTTACCCTACCCTATAAAAAAATGTAAAACCAATAAAACTTTTTCAATATAAAAAAAAAAAAAGAAAGCCATGAGTTCCATTGTGTAATTTTTTTATATGTGTGTTACATTTTTATTGATCAGCTCAAAAACATCATACACACACACACACACACATCTTTGTCTCCTATTTTGTTTTTCTTTTGGAAAAAGAAAATATGTATATCTTGTCTTAATTCTGGGTTTTTTATTTTTATTTTGTAATTGCTGACCATGGATGAGGGGGGCCTTGTTGATAACGGACCTGGCGTTGCACAGCATCAGCCTCGAGCCCCAGCCCTGGGAACTCTGACCTCCTGGGTTGCGAGAAGAGCCATGGAGATCGGAGCGCGCAACCTCTTGTAAACAGCGAGTGCGCGCTCCCAACAACTGATTTGGTCTCCGGCTCCCGCCATACCTACCCCTCCCACACACTCTCCTGATAGAATGACACTCTGGTTGAATGGTCTTCTTACCCCCCCCCCCTTGAAATGGACCCCACATCCTCCCCGTCGGGATTGCAAGCCGACCTGCACACACTACCTTGTGGGTTATACCCCCCTCCCTAGTTTCTATCAACCCATCTACAACCCCAGAACCCCTTAAAACTTTACATAAACCCCCCCTAAAAACCCTCTGAGCTTCCGCTTCCTCCACCTCTCGGGATTTACCCATCCATCATTGAGGTGAGCCCTTGTTAATGCTGGGGGCCACACCTGCGAGAGAGGAGACTCACGCAGGGCGAGGAGGTCAGCCGAGGAATACATACAGCAGAATAAGCCGCCTTACTGGCCCCGAAAGGGGCTAAGATGGTTATTAGCTACAAGTTAGGCTAAGATGGAAATACACATACGGTGGCGAAGTTACAGGTTAGATGGTCAGGAGGGATGATAAAATCACATGGGATGGGAGAGATCCAACCACTGGGGGGTAGGGGGGTAAAAAGAGTGGAACATATCAATACATGATCCAGCATAGTCCAGTGAATATGCCTAGCTGTCCAGACGGAGAACCAATTAGATTACTGCTGTGTGAAATTTTTTAGATATGCGTTAGATTTTTCTAATTGGTTCTCTGTCTGGATGATCTCTGGGTTGAGTCGAAGGGCAGAGAGGGATGACGTTCAGTCTCCTCCCTTAAAGGGGCCCTGAACAGGAGCTGTGAAAATATTCTCTCATTAATAAGAGTCCTGTAAATGGCTGATGTAATCAGGGAAACCGGATAGCTCAAGGCATAGAAAGGCTTGCCTCATATGCTGGAAAGTGCCGGTTCAAATCCCAGCAGAAGGAGTATGGCCAGCTGAAGAAGGCTAATAAGCCTGAAATGGATACATCCTGGTCTCTTATTTATCAATCAGCCCTTAAAAATCTAACACATGTCTAAAAAATTTCACACAGCAGTAATCTAATTGGTTCTCTGTCTGGATGATCACTGGGTTGAGTCGAAGGGCAGAGAGGGATGACGTTAAGTCTCCTCCCTTAAAGGGGCCCTGAACAGGAGCTGTGAAAATATTCTCTCATTAATAAGAGTCCTGTAAATGGCTGATGTAATCAGGGAAACCGGATAGCTCAAGGCATAGAAAGGCTTGCCTCATATGCTGGAAAGTGCCGGTTCAAATCCCAGCAGAAGGAGTATGGCCAGCTGAAGAAGGCTAATAAGCCTGAAATGGATCCATCCTGGTCTCTTATTTATCAATCAGCCCTTAAAAAATCTAACATACATACATACATACATACATACATACATACATACATACATACATACATACATACATGTAATTGTTTCACAACAACCTGTTATTATTAGGCCCCAATTAAGGGAGGAGACATACTGTTTCCCTTACTGCCCATCGGCTCATCGCTAGAGACCATCCAGACAGCAAGCCAAGAATTACGTTGTATAATATTTTAGATATGTGTGTTAGTTTTATGAGCTGATCAATAAATTAAATTAGAGAGAGACCAGGATAGATCTATTTCGAGCTTATTAGCTCTCATCAGCTGGCCATACCCCTTACTGGGATTCAAACCGGGGCTATGTTGCATGTAAGGCAAGAAGCCTAACACTTAAGCCAAGCCAGTTTCCCTTATTGCATCAGCTTAGACAGGGTATATTAGTATAGGTAATTATTTCACAACAACCTGTTATTATTAGGCCCCAATTAAGGGAGGAGACATACTGTTTCCCTTAGCTCAGCTCATAAAACTAACACACATATCAGCTCATAAAACTAACACACATATCTAAAATATTATACAACGTAATTCTTGGCTTGCTGTCTGGATGGTCTCTAGCGATGAGCCGATAGGCAGTAAGGGAAACATCCCGCATCCCTGGGGGGAGACACAGGGAGTCGTCCCAGCGCAGGCGAGCCTGGGAGGCTTCACCGGAGCAGTCCGGGCGTCGCGCGCCCGCCTCCCTGGGGGGAGACACAGGGAGTTGTCTCAGCGCAGGCGAGCCTGGGAGGTTTCGCCGGAGGCGTCCGGGCGTCGCGCTCCGCCCGCGTGCTACAGGGGGAGGCAGCCAGAACCCCAGCAGCCGAAGCCCCAGCAGCCGACATGCCGGGCTCTCCGCTGCCTCCGGGCGGGGGAGGGAGGGAGAGAGGAAGAGCTGCACCCGAGGGGCCAAAGAGGGACCTGGTGGAAACGTTGCCGGCTGTCCTGCCCGATGCGCTCGGACTGCGGGAGCTGCATGTCGCAGGGCTCGGGGGCAGCAGCAGCAACAGCCGCCTGCAGAGGCCACCGAGCTGTGCTTTTCGGGGCTAGCCGCCGCGTGCAGCTGGACGGAGATGTACATGCGGCGCCCTGACAGCCTCCGCGGTGCTTGGATGGCCGCGGCCTCGGGTGCTCCCCCCGCCTGCTCGCTGAGGGAGAAGGCAGCTGTGGCCTCCCCGGCCGGCGTGCCCGGCTTTCCACTGCTTGGGGGGGGGGGGGAAGGGAGGGAGAGGGGGAGGGAGAGACTGACATACAGAGAGAGACAGAGGGGGAGGGAGGAAGAGACAAACAGAGAGGGACACAGAGAGAGAGGGAGGGAGAGAGGGAATCACACACACACACAGACACACACACAGAATGACAGATGGGTGGAGGGAGGAGAGAGAGACAGATAAAGAGAGAGAGAGACAGAAAGAGACAAAAAGAGAAAGAAAAATAGAAAGAAAAAGAAAGTAAGAGAAAGAAAGAAAGAAAGAAAGAAAGAAAGAAAGAAAGAAAGAAAGAAAGAAAGAAAGAAAGAAAGAAAGAAAGAAAGAATGAATTTTGGTTGCTAAGCAGGACCGTCGTTAAGTGAGTTTCACCACATTTTCCAAGTTGGCCATGCCCACCCGGTCACATGACCACTGAGCCACTCCCACAAAACAGGCCATACCTTTTGGCTCTCAAAAGAAATTTAAATCATGGTACTGTTGATATTTGGCTCTCTTGACTAATAAGTTTGCCCACCACTGTCATATCCCTCTTCACCCAAGTGCCTATAAAAGAAGCCTTGACAGCTATCCAGAACAAATATAACCCCCCCAAGCCCATCCTGGATCTGACCAACCACTGTCTAACCAACACATACTTCATTCATAATGGACAAAGATACAAACAGATAGAAGGAGCACCTATGGGATCTCCCCTCTGACCCATCATCGCAAACGTATACATGGAACATTTTGAAACCAATGCCTTAGACAAATCTGAACACAAACCCAAACTCTGGCTCAGATATGTAGATGACACTTTCGTAATTTGTCCACATGGGAAAGAAAAACTGGACAACTTCCTCACACACCTCAACAACCTACACCCCAAAATACAACTCATTATGGAAATAGAAGCTAATAACCAACTTCCTTTTCTAGATGTCCTAATCTACAAAAAACCTAATGGCTCCCTGGGACACACCATCTACCGGGAAAAAACACACACCAACCACTACCTAAATGCACAATCCCATCATCACCCTGCACAGATAAACTCTGTAGCCAAAACCCTCATATTGTTGTAGGAAAGCCAAGACACACAGACAAGCTCTTCAAAGCAGCAAAGAGTTTATTGTGCACAGATTCAGAGATGGGCTCGTAGCCCATACAAACATGTCTGAACCCCCAAATATTGACAAGGATTGTCTCTTATACCCTCGGTGACGTAGACATTCCCGTTCTCCTACATCTGCCCAAATATGGAGTTGGGGGACTCGAAAACCTACCGGTTGACACAGTTTGCTTAGGTCGACAAGATATATGCATTCAGAGGCTATTTGTGGCTAGGAAGGAGATAAATGGGGAAGTTGCTGGGAAAAGATCGTGGGAGCAACCCAGCAAACAGGATGCTGTCTGGGGCAGGACCTTTTTGCAAGTACAGCAGTATATTGAGCATAGCTTGCAATCTTACTTCTTGACCAAAGTTTACTTGACCAATGTTTCAGGCCTAGGCCAGCCCTAGACCTCTGTATCGTCTGTTGCTACCTCAATATCCAGAACTAAACGCCTAGCTGACAAAGACCACCTGAAAACTGAATTACACATTCTCACAAACGCATTAATATCCAATGGATTCCAAAGAAAAACAATTACCTACCTAATCCAAAAAGAGACACCCCTAAGAGCCAAGACACAAAACAGGAAAACGGCATTGGATGAAGGAATCATTCCTGTTATGTAGGTTGCCACATAACCAGCTGGAGCCATGCAAACTGTCACGTACTACTTGGCCAGTAGGCAACTGGAGCATAACAAAGGAATTCCTCATTAGATAATTAGCTCTGATCACACGCTGACCATGAAGATAGCACAGGGAAAGGCAAAAACACTGATAGGCAGAGAAGATTGGGCACAAGCAGAGCGGGATTTGGGTTCAGCCAATAAGCAAATTTGTGTGTATTTCCTTGTTCCTTGGATGCATAATAAAAGAGAGTCTCGGATGTTTATTTGGGCTCTCAACCGCGAAATTTGAATCTGCTGTCTTCTTTTGTGAGATGCCACAATTGGTGACCCCTGCGACGTGATAAGGTAATGAGACAAGCTGCAGTGATTTCACTCAAGAAGTGATTTCATTTGAAAAGCACACTACTTATCGTCTGGAATAGACTTCGTGCACGCAGTATCGTTGCTGATCAAAGATACTCCCTCGTAAGTATGGGTAACAGGATGTCGTCTGCGCATGTGAAGGAGTTATGCCAGCTTCTCAAGAACTTTTTCTTTAAAAGCAAGAGTCCAGGGGAAAGTAGCAGTAATTTGTTAAAAAGTAACATTAGATATTTATTGGAAGAAGTGTGGGCTCAATGTCCATGGTATTCGGAGAGAAGTTCGTTAAAATTAGGGGATTGGAGTCAAATTGGAAAGATTTTACATGAAGAGCCTCGGGATTCCATGACTCATTTACTTCAGTGGGAGTGGGTGATGGAAGCTCTCCGAAATCATTATAATCCATTGTTGGAGTCTATGTTTCCTCCAGCATTTCCGGCATACGATTCAATTCAACCTCTCCCTCCCCTGTCGGAGAATCCAACCTCCTTGTATCCACTTATTCCAGCAACACCCTATTGTAATGTAAAAAGTGAAATTGAAATGACAAAACCTAAGCAGCCTAACTGTGGTATTCTTCGATTGGGTATTGAAGAGGCTAAGAAAAAAGGGGAATTAAGCGCTGAAGATTTAGCGGAGTTATCTATGTTTCCCGTTACCGAAGAAAGAGATCAATTGGGTAATGTAAATTATCAATGGACTCCTCTTCCCTTAGCTATTGTAAGGGAATTGAGAAAGAGCATTAAGGAATGTTAGAAGGTTTGGGGAATGGCTATTGCATAGCCCCCCAAGACTGGAAAGATCTGATGAGAATGCTTCTTTCCCCTGCTCAATATGTCATTTGGGATTCAGAATATCAGCAAAATGCAATCATTCAAGGTAATATTTCAGGAGGAGTGTATGTACCTGATCAGTTATATGGTGCAGGACTATTTGCCACAATTCAAGCTCAAGCTGGGGGCATTCCACAGCAGGCATATCCAGTTATTTCTGTGTGTGTTTTGCGAGCTTATCGTTAAGTGGAAGAGACAGGTAAGCCTCAAAAATCTTTCTCTAATATTAAACAGGGATCTAATGAACCTTATAACCAATTTCATGGTAATTTTATTACAATATTATTACAATAAAGATTATTATTATACTGAGTTCATAGATCATCTTCAAGAAGCTATTAAGAGGCAGATCGCAATTCCGGATGCTGCTGATGAATTGTTATTGAAATTGGCTTTTGAAAATGCGAATATAGACTGTAAAAGAGTTTTATCTCCTATTGTGGCTCGACCTGGCTATTCAATTGCTGATATGCTGAAAGCATGCATGACAGTAGGAACTAACACATGGCAAATGGAGACCCTAGCTGCTCCTTTGCAAAAAGGGCAATTTGGCAAACAACAGGGAAACTGTTTTAATTGTGGTAAACCGGGACATTTCAAACAACAATGTTGCACTCCAGGAGGAGGTCAGTCTACCACCCGGTCTTCCTCTGGGGTGCGCCCAAAAACTCCATGTCCAAAATGCATAAAGGGGTTTCATTGGGCTAATCAATGTAGAACAGGAAATTCTAATCAGGGAAACTAGATATCGGGCAGTCAGCAAGTCCAGGAGAAATTGCTGAGTCAAATTTGCATAAATTTGCTCCTGCTACTCAAGGTAGCGCAGGACTCGATTTGCATAACGCTGAAACTGTAATGTTTGATTTTCCTAATTTGGTTCAATTAGTTCCCTCTCAATTGAAAGGTCCATTGCCTCATGAGACTGTTGGGCTTGTTTTGCCTCGCTCTTCCGCCTCCAAAAGAGGATTTTTGGTAGTTTCCGGGGTAATTGACAGTGATTATGAAGGAATTATTTATGTACAGGTTTATACCACATTTCCACAAGACGCTTGTAAAGGGGATGCTATCGCTCAGCTATTCTGCCATTTGTTAATTTAGGGAAAAAATCGGATCAAATTAGGGGAAATCAGGCATTCGGATCCACAGGAGTTGGACCTCAAACAGACTGTGTAATGGCCATAGCGAAAGATTTGGATTTAACTCGGCCCCCGTTAAAATTGAAAATTAATGGCAAACTCGATGATAGGTTCTTGAACCTAGAGAGGTGGTCAAAACGGAAATTGAGGGGGTTTTTAATTAATTTTTTTTAATTGATAAAGTTTTGTACATTTAATTAAATTTTTAATTCATGCCTTAAGGGGCCCCAGGGAGGGGGGGAGGTCAAAATAAAATTAGGATGGTGGGTGAGGGGGAAAACCCACTGGGGAATGTCTCCAGGCCGGCTAGCGGTCCCGGCGGGGAGGGCGTAGTGTCTAGAATTGGGGAGGGGGTGGGGGTCTATCCAAAAGAGAGCTATTCCATCAAGACTGTGTGTGGGAGGGGCAGGTATGGTGGGAGCCGAGGGCCACATCATGTAAGGGGAGGGCGCACCCACTGTTTGCGAGCGGTGGTGTGCTCCGGCCCTCATGGCTCCTCTTGTGATCCAGGGGGTTCAGGATCTCAGGGTCTGGGCCTTCGGCTGCTGTTGTGCAATGCCAGGTCTGTGGTTAACAAAGTTCCCCACATTCACGATCTGGTTTTGGAGGGGGGTGCGGACCTGGCGGATATTACGGGGACCTGGTTGGGCCAAGAGGGGGGGGTGCCCCTCGTTGAAATGTGCCCACTTGGTTACCATGCATTTCATCAGCCACAAACCCAGTGTCGGGGTGGGGGGGTGGCGGTTGTTATAAAGGAGGGTCTTGATCCGAGGGAGACCACTGTGCCGCAGACAGCTGGCTGTGAATCTCTATGTGTGAAATGAGGTCATGGGAAGCAGTTAGGCCTGCTGATTGTGTACCTGGCTCCCCGCTACGTATCAGCAGCCCTACCCGAGCTTCTCAATGTGATAGCCGAGATGGTGGTTGACACCCCCAGGCTGTTAGTCATGGGGGATTTCAACCTGTCATCGATAGGCGAGACATCTGAGATGGCACGGGAGTTCATGGCCTCCATGACGGCCATGGACCTGACCCAGTTAGTTCATGACCCCACTGGAGGACACATGCTGGACTTAGTTTTTGTCTCCGGCCAGTGGTTGAGTGATCTTGGTTTAGGGGAAATAACTGTCGAACCCCTGTCATGGTCAGATCACTCTCTCCTTCAGCTTGGCTTTCCGACCGCTGCACCCCACCAGAACCGGTGAGATGGTTCGGCCCCAGGCACCTGATGGACCCTGAGAGGTTCCAGATGAAGCTTGGGCCAATACCTGAGATCCTGACCCGCAACTGGACCGGGTCATGCCTTTGCGGCCTCTCACCCGGCGCCGAACCACCTTGGCTCCTTGGGAAGAAAGGCCACCCGCTCCGAGTCTGACCGGACACTGGTAAGGTCGTATTTAAAGACCTACCTAGTGGTGATAAGAGTGGCAAAATGTAACTATTATGCAGATAACCGTGTTTAGGGTGACCCGCTCCCTTCTTCACCTGAGGGCGCTGGATGCCCCCTTGCAGGGTCGTGCGGAGGAATTTGGGTGTTATCTGCATGATAAAATCGATCAGATTCGGGACGGGTTGGCCTCCGATTGGACTAGTTCAGATGTGCTGACCGAGGCAGGTCTTGAGAATGCTATCTGGGAAGAGTTCGATCCTATGACTCCTGAGGACATGGACAGGATGCTGGGGCGACTGAACGCCACCACATGTTTATTGGACCTGTGTCCCTCCTGGTTGGTACTGGCCTCCTGGGAGGTTACACGAGGCTGGCTCCAGGGAATTGTCAATGCTTCTCTGAGTGAGGGGTTTCTGCCGGCCACCTTGAAAGAGGCGGTGGTGAGGCCCCTCCTCAAGAAGCCTTCTCTGGACCCAGCTGTGTTGGCCAACTACCGTCCTGTCTCCAACCTTCGACTTCTTGCAAAGGTTGTTGAGAGTGTGGTGGCGTGGCAGCTCCCTCAGCACCTGGATGAAGCTGTCTATCTGGACTTGCACTAGTCCGGCTTCTGGCCTGGGTACAGCACAGAGACGGCATTGGTCACATTGGTGGATGATCTCTGGAGGGCCCAGGATAGGGATTGTTCCTCTATCCTGGTCTTGTTAGATCTCTCAGCGGCTTTTGATACCATCGACCATGGTATTCTGCTTGCGCCGGCTGGAGGGGCTGGGGGTGGGGGGCACCGTTTTATGGTGGTTCTCCTCCTACCTCTTCGACCGGTCGCAATTTGTGTTGGCAGGAGGGCAGAGGTCGATGCCGAGGTACCTCACTTGTGGGGTCCCACAGGGGTCGGTCCTCTCGCCCCTCCTGTTCAACATCTATATGAAGCCGTTGGGCGAGATCATCTGTGGTTTCGGGGTAGAGTTCCATCAGTAGGTTGACAACACTCAGTTGTACATCTCTACCCCGGACCACCCCAATGATGCCATGGAAGTGATGTCCCAGTGTCTGGAGGCCGTGTGAATCTGGATGGGGAGAAACAGGCTCCGACTCAACCCGTCAAAGACCAAGTGGCTGTGGCTTCCGGCATCATGGTATAGCCAGTTGGTGCCATCTCTGGCTATTGGGGGTGATTCATTGGCCCCTACAGAGAGGACTCACAACCTGGGCGTCCTCCTGGACTCTCAGCTGTCTCTGGAAGATCATATGACGGCCGTGGCCAGGGGGGCATTTTATCAGGTTCGCCTGATAAGCCAGTTGCACCCCTTTCTGGATCGTGATGCTTTACGCACGGTCACTCAAGCCCTCATCTCCCGCCTGGACTATTGCAACACGCTTTACGTGAGGCTTCCCTTGAGGTGTGCCCGGAGGCTCCAGTTGGTTCAGAATGCAGCTGCGCAGGGAATTGTGATACCTCTCCTGCGTGAGCTGCACCAGCTGCCTGTGGCTTTCCGGGTGCGCTTCAAGATATTAGTGACCATCTTCAAAGCGCTCCATGGCAAGGGACCTGGCTATTTGCAAGACCGCCTCCTGCTGCCAAATATCTCCTACCGACCAGTGCGCTCCCACAGATAGGGACTCCTCAGGGTGCCGTCGGTCAGGCAATGTTGGCTGGCGACCCCCAGGGGGAGAGCCTTCTCTGTGGCAGCCACTGCCCTCCAGAATGACCTACCCTCTGACCTACAGATGACCACGGACCTACGCCTCTTCCGTTGGGCCTTGAAGACCTATTTATTTCGTGCGGCCGGCCTGTCGTAGTTTTAAACTGTTTTAGTAGGGGGTTTTAGCAGGACAGACTAATTATGTAATATATTTTAATATATTTTATGTTTTGTATTATTGATTTTTATCGCTTCCTGTACACCGCCCTGAGTCCCGAAAGGGAGAAGGTGCGGTATACAAATCTAATAAATACTAATACTTTTTGATGGCATTTTAGACTCGGGAGCGGATATATCTGTTATAGCCTCATCTCAATGGCCATCAGATTGGCCCACTGAAGAGTCTCTGTCTGTATTGGGCGTTGGAGGACATCAAGCAGCTAAAAAAAGTAAAAATTGGCTACACGTTACCACCCAACAAGGAAGTAAGGTTGCTAAAGTAAAACCAGTTATCCTTCGTTTACATTTGAATCTATGGGGCTGAGATATAATGCGTCAATTTGATGCCAAGTTAATTTTACAAGATTAAAATAACATGGCTCACTATGCTTTGCCTCTTACATGGGACCATACTCAGCCTGTCTGGGTAGATCAATGGCCATTAACTAAAGAGAAATTGGACATAGTGCATACTCTTGTGCGAGAACAATTGGATGCAGGTCATATTGAAGAAACAGCTAGTCCTTATAATACTCCTGTATTTGTTATTACAAAAAAATCGGGAAATTTGAGATTTTTGCATGATTTGCGAGCAATAAACAATATCATTCAACCAATGGGACCTTTGCAGTGTGGAATGCCGAATCCAAATCTCTTTCCACATGATCATGATCTGCGCATAATTGATTTAAAGGATTGTTTCTTCACTATTCCCTTGTGTCCTAAGGATAAAATTTTATTTTCATTTACTGTGCCGGAATTCAATGCAGGAAAACCAACCATGCGATATCAATGGAAAGTCTTGCCACAGGGTATGTTGAATAGCCCTACATTATGTCAATATTTTGTTAATCAAGCCTTAACTCCCTTTCGGCATAAATTTCCCTCTGTTATTTGCTATCACTATATGGATGCCATTTTGATTGCCAGTCCCAGTGGGATTGATGAGTTATTGAAACAATTGATTACTATATTGGAACAATTTGGATTAAAAATAGCCCTAGAAAAGGTAGAGGTTCATCAACCTTTTCTTTATTTAGGGCATAATTTATTACAAACTTATTCACATCCACAAATACCACAGTTAGCTGTTTAAAATCCTATTAGGTATGTCAAATTACAACAACGTTTAGGATGTATAAGTTGGGTTCGTCCATATTTTGCCTTGACAATAACCACTCTTACACCATTGTTTTCTGCATTGAAGGATGGTAAACATCCAGCTGATTTGATTCATCTTTCTGATGCACAACTTCAAGTTATTGGACAGATTTCAAAGGCATTGTCACAAACATGGGTAGATCGATGTCAGGCCAATCAACCTTTGCATTTACTAATTTGTAATACTGTTGGGTTACCAACTGGTATTTTGGCTCAAATGCCAGGCAAAAAACAATTACTAATTTTGGAATGGATTCATTAACCTCACACTCTGACAAAAACTGTGAGTGAGCAATCATTATTATATGCAAAAATCATTACTAAAGGTAGAAACAGGAGCTTGACTTTAATGGGTCTTGATCTTAGTAGTATCATAGTACCGTTTCCTATTCAGGAATGGGAAAATTGAGTATCAATTTCTATGCCCTTACAGATTGCATTATCTGATTGGCCAGGTATTATTAATTACCATTTTCCACCTGATCCTCGCCTATCCATGCTTACAAATGTACCCATCATTACTAAAACATTGTTATCTACCATACCTCTTGAAGGTGCACTGACTGTGTATGCTGATGGAGGAAAAACATGGGGAGCTCTTGCTTGGCAAGAATAAGGTGTTTGGTGTACCAAGATAACCCCACCTCAAACATCTGCTCAAAGGGCCGAACTGACCGCAGTTATTTTGGCTTTACAGTCCTTTTCTGATAAAGAACTAAATATTATTGTAGATAGTTTGTATGTTTGTCAAATGGTCCATACTTTACCTTTTTCCTATATTTCTCCTCAAACTGATCCTAATTTGTTATCTTTGTTTCTTACTTTACAATCATTTCTTCAGAAACGGAAATACATGTTGTATGTTGCTCACATTCAAAGTCATCAACCATTTCCAGGACAATTGTCTGAAGGTAATGCACAAGCTGATGCAGCTGCTTCATGCTGTTTGTCTCAATTATCATCTTGGGACAGACACTCACATTTTCATCAAAATGCTAAGGCTTTAATGAAACAATTTAACCTTTCCAAGGCTGAAGCTACTGCCATCATTCAACAATGTGCTGCTTCTGCTCAACAGCCAACCTTTCCGCCTGGGGGGGTTAACCCTCGGGGCATAAAAGCAGGTCGCTCTCTGGCTGGCAGCTATTCCCACTGCAATTCCCAGAGTTCACCGTGGAGCAGCTTCAACTGCTTCCCTGTGCCAGGACAGCACAAGGCAGCACAAGTGGCTATCTAGGAGGGCCTCACTTTCCATGGTGTCACACAGCTCTCCTGGGAAGGTAGGAAATGGAGAGAGAGGCTACCTGGTCTCATGCTCTACTTCTCCAGCCATGTGGCCTTTCTCTCCCTTCTTACCTCCCCAAGAGAGTTGCATGATGCCACAAAAGGTGAGGCCCTCCTGAATGGCTGCCTTGCTCATGTGCCTGGCTTCACACTCTCCCTGCACAGGGAAACAGTCAAAGCAACTCCATGGTGACCTCTGGGAGCTGCAGTGGGAGCAGCTTTTGGCCAGAGAGCAGCTCTAGGAGCAAGAGCCCACAATCTCAGCAGGTTGGTGGCGGAAAGGCCCTGGCACCTTAGTGATGGCCTATATCATCAATGTATTCATGAAAGCCAGGTGAGCGAGTGTCAGTGCACTCTTGGTGGGTGGGTTCAGCTTTGGGGCTTGTTGGGCTGCTTCTTCTCAGGGAAACCTGGTGGCCCTCTGCCTCCCCTAGCTGGGGAAAAAGAGCAGGAGGCCTCTCCGTCTCCTATGCTCTAGCTTTTCCCCTTTCCAGTCTTCCAACCACCCACCTGAACCCATGGAGGCAAGAGAAGCGGAGAGGACTGGCTTTTTGCCTAGGTTGGTCTGGCTGTCAGCTGTCATGGGGAAAACAGATGGGGGCCTGTGAAGGAGGCCATTTTCTATCTGACAGCCGGACAAACCTAGGCAAAAAGGCAGCCCTAACCGGCACCCAGCTTTACCAACAGTGGGCTTGCAAAGGGCAGTCATGAGCTACCACTTGAATCAAGGTAGACTAGAGAGGTAGAATGCAAACAAGTGAGCGAGCACCAAGGTAGACAGTGGGAGGAGGGAAGTCAGGCAAAGGGGCGTCCACAGCATGTCGTAGCACATGCACTTGCCTTCAGCCTCCTTCTTTCAGAGGGCTACTATCTGCTCAGCTCCCCTTCTGCTTCTCCATTTCTTCTTTGACCCCATTAGCCAGTCTGCCAGTGGGAGATTAGTGGGTTGGCTTTATTGCATTCCAGGCATTTCCTACCCAAATGGCATGCCACATTTGCAATGTGGGGGGCAGTGTTTGGTGAAGGCAGTGGGGGAATGGGGAGGTGAATGGCAGAGGAATTGCTTTTGAGCCATTGATTTTTGTGGGGAGAGTCTTCCCCTAGTTACAGAGGCAAAGATGGGCATTGCATTTCAGTAGCCCCCCATAGGGAAAATTAAGAAAAACATGACTGCTGGGCTAGTTGCAGAACTTCTGCACCTAGGATTAATCCAGCATACTTCCCAAATATATGCATCCACGGGGAGCAGATCATGTATACAAAATGAGAGGCTTTTCCTCCCCTGGGCAGTAGAGCCATGTCTCTAATTAGTGTTGGTGCTTTAGTGTCTGGCCCGTGGGGCATTTTCCCTTTCATTCTTTTCTTCTCCCCCCCCCCCGCCACACCCACCAGAGACCCCTGGATTCTCTCTGCAACCCTGCCTGGTCCATATAGGCACCACCCACATGATTGATGTCAAGTTGGCCATGCCCAATCAGTCATGTGACCACCCAGCCACACCTGTCCAGCTGGTAAGTAGTGCAGGGAACTGGTTGTTAAATTATTTGAATCCCACCATTGCCCACACCATATAGATAAGCTGATAAATATTGCTATAAAACAGCAGATGTGGATCGTTTTGGTGTAATGACATTAAGGAAATATAGCTAGTTAATTGAAAATTAAATTCAGGTTGCTACAGAGCAAACTGAAGTCCAGGAATGGCAAGGGAGCATTCACAGAAATACTTAGAGCCATGGAGGTGCAGTGATTAGAATGCAGTACTGTAGGCTACTTCTGCCGGCTGCCAGCAGTTCAGTAGTTTGATTCTCCCAGGATCAAGGTTGACCCAGCCTCCCATTCTTCCAACGTTAGTAAAAGGAGGACCCAAATTGTTGGGGGCAATATGCTGACTCTGAAACTGCTTAGAGAGTGCTGCATAGCACTGTGAAGCACTATGTAAGTTTCAGTGTCATGATTTCCAAAGTACAGTGTAAATAAAGGCCAACCAAGTGCAGGATGACTTTCTGGTGTTATCCTGGAAACTGTAATACTTTAAGAAAAAAAAACTTAACTTAAAAGAAGCATAAACATCTCAATGATTTAATTCCAATACTGGTCTTGATTTTAATTATTTTCTTTGTACATGCCACCTTGAATTGTAGAAAAAAGAGAAAGGCAGAGCATAAATTAAAGTAATACAATAAAATGAAGTGTCTCAAAGCTCTGTTTGGAACAAGTACTTCTGAACTTGATTGTAAGGGATCCTAGATTAACAATAAGCAGTGATCATTTGTGGATTATATTAAAATATTTATAATGGTATAAACTAAAAACATTTGTGAACAATGTTTCAGAAGGATCTCTTTTAAACAAAAGGAAAGGTCAGTTAATTGAAAATGCAATTCAATTTATGTAAGTGTAAAATCATGATCACACACCTGTAATTAATTAGGAAACTTTGGAGACTAGTTCAGGCAGTTGCCAGGAGTCAAGACTGACTCAAAGCTCAAAAAAACCAAAAAGCCTTACTAGGGTCTCAAACATGTTTACTATAAGAAAAGGCTGATATGTTTGAGAATCTTTAGCTTGGAAAAAAAGTGTGACTGAATATGGCCATGATTAGGTTGTGTAAAACCATGCATGACACAAAGAAATAGCCTAAGAGCCCCTTCCCCTACCCTTTCCCCCTTCCCTATCAAATTGTAGGATGAGGAGTTAACCAGTGAAGCTGATTTGAAGGAGATTTAAAACAAAAAGGAAGCATTTCATCACACAATATAAATCATGGAATTCAGAGGCATTTGACATACATTTCAACCATTAAAGAAAATATCATACAAAAAGCCAAGATCTGTTTTCTTTTGTTCTAGAATGCTGATAATGGTATAATGGTTTCAATTAAAAAAATATTCTGATTAATGTTAGCAAAAACTGCTGGTAATCTGTTGCATTTTTAGAGGAGAAGATGATTTGTGGTGATGCAAGCAGCATTGCAATGTCATGATACAAACACTGCTCCTTTTCTTTGTGTATTAGGCCATTCCATCCACACCCTAAACAGAAGCTTGTGAAATAATGCTGCAATTTTGCTTTTTTCATTCTGATGAAAGCAGTGAGGACCTGGAGACTCTGCTACTGTAATTATTATATTTCATATGCATTTGAAGATTGCATTGGTGCATTTTGCATCAAGACAATATCCATGTCTCAGCTTCGATTCAGTTTAGATGTTCCTGTCAGATCCATGAATCTGCCATTCTTCTGGGGAAGAGGGGGGAATCCTGATTCATTATACATATTTATTATACTTTTTATATTTTATACTTTAATGCTCTCTCTCCTATGTGTCCTGCATCCTGTAACCATTGATTTATAACATTTAACCTGGTGCCTAGGCACTTGGGCATTTTCTCACCTTTGGGGGAATGTAATGGGAGGGAGGGCCATGTGGGTTGTACTGTTCAAGAGGATGACCATGAGAAAGTCCCCTTAGCACTTTCTCAGAGGAGCTGGTATAATAACATCTTCACACCTGTGGATTGACTGAATCCACACTGGACTGTTGGGACGGGTTTCTAATGCCTTTTATTCTAACTGTATGTCCTGAGGGCCCTCAGAGCCTGCTTTGATTTCACCCTGCTCAATAAAAGGTTCCTTTTGAAATGTTAAGTTTTAAGCATCTTTACTTTCTTGAATAAGGAGGAGAGGCCTGGCCTTACAGTTCCTCAGACAAAGGTTAAATGTTGAATGTGCACTACTTAAACAGTCTTGAAGCATATGCAGCATTGAAGTAAATGTCAAGAATTAGCCAGTGTAGATCCCATAGGATTGCATTACATCCTTCTGTCCTGTCTCCTTGTTTCCTTCTTCTAGTTTTCCTTTGATGTATCTAATGTGCTTTCTCTTTCTAGCTGTAAGCTCTTTACTTTACTCTTTACTTAATAGAATTAGATAGAAGCTTACTAGCTTCTCTTATTATTTATTTAACAATCTTCAATAAACGTAAATTGTGGAGGCATAACAATTTGACGGACAATATCTGATGATCTAAATTAGAAGCCTTTCCCTTAAAATATCCTTTCTATCCCATGGTCTCCTTAGGATCATTTTTCTTCCACTTCTTTTCTCCCTTCACCAGCTCTTGAATACTAGAATTATATATTTGTATGGCGAAGTTGAAAGGTAATTCAATCTTGTACTAAATCTTGTACTGCATTCAGCTGCCAACGGCATAGTGCTATCCAGATGTATTGGACTACAGTCATATTCAGAATGGCTTGCATGATCAAGAGTGAGTGGAGTTGGTAAGAAACTCAGAACAGAGTTTGATCTGAATGAATCTATCTAATTATATGTGTAATACAAGGCATACATGATTTAAATGTAACACACCAAAACAATGACAACACTGTCACCTCCACAAGTTCTTAAACTTTATCCTTCAGAAATTCTTGTCCTATTCACGTCAATGATGTAGGTACTTTATCACATTGCCTGTTGTGGAACATCACTACCCATGCAAAGTATAGCCTTAGATGCTGAAAGGTTATTTACTCCTCTTCAGGTTGCCTATATCAGGTGTCAAAGGTGGGATTCAGCTGGTTTGGACTGGTTCAAGCGAACCAGTAGTGAAAATTTTGAGCAGTTTGGAATACTGGAAAATCCCACTATGGCTGGCCCTGCCTCCACCCACCCACTCATGTCCGCTTGCCCCACCCCACCCAGTCACTCCTCTTCTCACCTCCCCAGCATAACTGTTCTTTGTTTGGCTCCACACTTGTGTTGACCACACAGCCTCTGTGGGCCAGCCAGCTTGCCTGCCTTCCCATGTGGTGCCCACAGCCCAGCTGGTTTCCTCACCCACTTTCTTGGCTCTCCAGCTGTCACAGCTTGCCTAGGTCCTCTCTGGTTCCCTCGCGAGGTTGTCCACTTTCCTGGCTCCCCAGCCATCGCAGCTCATCTATACCCTAGCCTAGACCATGTGGTACCTGTGGCCCAGTTGCTCTCCAGCTTCCTCGCTCCCAAGCTAAGCCTTCACCACTCCCTAGTTAGGTAAGTTTCTGTTTTACTTACACCTAACCCCCAGCCAGGGGTGGGTTCCTGCCAGTTCTAACCTCTTCTATAGAAGAGGTTCCACAAATTTACAGTGCCATTTAGAACCAATTCAAGCTCCCTCCCCCCACCCATCCACACATCATCAAGATGAAGAGTGAGAGGAGGAATTCTGGGAGTTGAAGTCCACAAGTCTTAAAGCTTAAAGTTTGAACACTTCTCGGTGTTTTTTTCCCCTAAAGGGTTAGGGGTGAAAGGGTCTTGTAAGTTGACAGCTTTAAGACTTGTGTGCTTCAAATGCTAGTTTCTGAGTCAACATTTTGGTTGCTAAGCAAGAGTGTTGTTAAGCAAGTTTCACCACATTTTACAAGTTAGCCATGCCCACCCAGTCACATGATTGCCAAGCCACTCCCACTTGGTCACATGGCCAGCAAGTCACTCCCCCCGGTCACATGGCCGGCAAGCCACTCCCACAAAGCAGGCCCACCTACAGAAGTTCTAAAAATCTTTGAAACCCACCACTGCCTCCAGGGCTGTTGAATGCATTCCCCCCCAAAATCTATGCTCGCTGCACACGCTTACCTAGAGAACCCTACCCTGGCCTCAAACTACACCCTCCCCCTGGGCTGAAGCAATTACAGTGGAGAGAAGCATCTGGGTTGGGTCATTGTCTTGGGAGACCATGTGGAGCTTCTCCTCAAGTGCCAGAGGCTCACTGTGCTGTGAAAGACACTTTTCCAGCAAGAGCAGCAGCAGAGAGAAGCAGCCACTGACCTTGAGAGCACATGGAGCTGCTCCATGTGTTCTCCAGGTCGGAAGCTGTTGTGTCTCTACCTCTGCTCTTACTGAGAAAACGTCTTGTGCAGCACAGTGAAATTTAGCAACCATGAGTTGCCGCTTTGGGTCTTGTAAGGCCCATCCTGAAAGTGCTGCAGCAGAGAGAAACAGCATTCAACCTTACTGCTTCTATCTGCCATAGCACTTTCTGGATGGGACTTAGAGGAAAGTGGTGGCTCATAGTTGCTAAATTTCACTGTGCAGCACCAGATGCTCTCCCAACAAGAGCAGCAGCAGAGAGAAACAGCCACTGAGCTGGAGAGCACACGAGAGCCACTCCATGTGTTCTCTGGCTCCGCTGTTCTTGCTGGGAAAGCGTCTGGCACAGCACAGTGAAATTTAGCAACCATGAGTTGCCGCTTTGGGTCTTGTAAGTCCCATCTGGAAAGCACTGCAGCAGAGAGAAATAGCATTCAACCTGGCTGCTTCTCTTTGCTGCAGCACTTTCCGGATAGGACTTAGAGCAGTGATGGCGAACCTTTGTAGGCTCGTGTGCCATAAGGGGGGGAGCGCAGGGGGGTCGTGTGCGGCCGTGCCGCACCCATAATGCAATGTGCGACCCCCCCTCATGGAGAGCTGTGTGCCCAGACCAGGCACTTTCTCTTGGGTCTCTTGCCTCGCATGGGGTGGTGGGAAGAGGAAGTGGGTGGTGAGGAAGGCTGCCTGCAGTTCTTGAAGTTGGGATGTCTGCAAACTTACATATGTATGAGGTCTTCTGCCTTGAGCAGAAGGTTGAACTATAAGACCTCCAAGTACCATTTGATTCTAAAGTCTCCACAACAAGGGAATTTGCTTAAAGTGTGTGTGAGAGAGGGGGGGAGGGGTGGCTTCTTGGGGTTGCATTTTGGAGAAGTATAATGAGAAAGAGAAATGCTAAAAGGGCAATCATCTTGGGATTAAATTTCAAATGAAATTGGGTATTCAAGGTAAGGCGAGAAGAACTTTCAACTGCAGATTTTAAAAAACCCTATTGAAATGAATGTTTAAAGGCAGCTCTTTAACTCATTAGTCCAGAGGGAGCAAAACAAATAGGGCCTCAATGAGGGTCTTAGCTATTTAGCTCTGGAATAATGGAATAATAGAGTTGAAAGGGACTTTGGAGGTCTTCTAGTCTGCTCAGGCAGGAAAAATGAGGATGCCAAAATCTGAGTGGAGGGCATGGGAAAGGTGTCAAAATAACCGAATAACACTTAGAAGGGACATTGGTGTGTGTGTGTGTGGGGGGGGGGGCTATACCATTTCAGAGAAATGGCTGTCCAGTCTTTTCTTTAAAACGTCTATGATCGAGCACCTAGAACGTCTGGAATCAAGTAGTTCCACTGGTTAATTGTTCTCACTGTCAGGAAGTTTCTCCTTAGTTTTAGGTTGCTTTTCTCTGTTCAGTTTCCACCTGTTGCTTCTTGTTTTGCCTTCTGCTTCTTTGGAAAATATATTCCCCACCTCCTTCTTTGTGTCAGCCCCTGAAAAACCTGTTTTGTGACCTGCTCATCACACTCTTGGGCAAAGCATGTGAGCTATTTCCTCCTTTCAGTGGTCCATGAAACGACATCTATAGTATGTAGATGCAGATAATAAAGTCGAAAAAAGGGGAACATTTTTACAGAACTATAGATAGATTGAGGCTGGGCGTGATAAGGAGTGGCTGGGAAGGGAGTGGCTGGGAAGGGAGTGGCTGGGTGAAGCACCTCTTGACAAGAGTGATGTCGAATTGGCCATGCCCACCCAGTCATATGATCACCAAGCCACTCACAGAACTGGTAGTAAAAATGTTTGAACCCCTTTGGTATAAAAGTCATATCGTCACAGCAGCATCATGTGATGTATCGCAACTTCCCTTTCTCTTTTGTTAAGTGCAGGTGTACTTGATGAGTCTGGCTTGTGGGCTGCAAGTTTGACAGCCCTGGCCTACATGACCTCTGATCTTAGCGTAGGCCAAATGCAATAGTGTTTTTTCCCCCAAATGTTGTAAAAATGGTTCACCCAGAAAGACATGCAAATTGTAGTTTAGTAGGTTGTAAGCTTAGCTGAATTTTCAGTTGCTGGGTCTAATTACCATTCTAAACCTATTAATATATACATCAAACAACAGCATAAATCAGCAAGAGTCTGCAGGGCGAAGAAGCAAATACTAATAAAAGAAATCTGATTATATATTCTTTATTGTATATTTTTTTAAAAATCAAGGGGAAAAAAGCCAATTAGATATAGTCTTTGACTTATGATCATAATGGAGAACAAAATTTCTGTTGTTAAGTGAGACATTTGTTGTGAGTTTTGCCCCATTTTACAACCTTTCTTATCACAGTTGTTTAGTGAATCGCTAGAGTTGATAAGTTAGTAACCAAGTTGTTAAGTGAATCTTGTTTCCCCATTGACTTTGCTTGTCCGCAGGTTGGAGCACAGCAACAGTCATAAATATGAACCAGTTGCCAAACATCTGAATTTTGATCATATAATTATGGGGATGCTGCAATGGTCGTAACTGTAAAAAACTGTCATAAGTTACTTTTTTCAATGCTTTTGTAACTTTAAACAGTCACTAAATGAAATGTTGTAAGTCGAAGATTACCTGTATATACTCTTAAGTGATTAAGGTGTTGGTCATCATCTTTAAAGCGCTCCATGGCACGGGACCTAGCTATTTGCGGGATCGTATCCTGCCCCATACATCCCTGCGGCCGATTCACTCCCACAGAGAGGGACTTCTCCGGGGGCCGTCCACTAGGCTATGCCAGCGGGCGGCGCCCAGGGGAAGGGCCTTCTCTGTGGCGGGCCCGACCCTCTGGAACGACCTTCCCCCCGAAATTAGAACAACTACGGACCTCCGCTCCTTCCGTCAAAAATTAAAAACGCACTTTTTCTGCTTGGCCGGCCTAGGTTAGTCATCTGTTTATTGTTTTAATTGGTTTTTAAGGGGTTTAGTTTTTAGCATTTTGGGTTTTTAGCGCAGGGATAACTTGTTTAATTTGATTTTTATATATTTATGATGTATTTATGTTTGTATGTTTTTTAATTTCCCTGTGCACCGCCCCGAGTCCCTTTGGGGAGAGAGAGCGGTCTATAAATTAAATTTTTATTTTTATTTTTATTTTTTTATTATTATTATTATTATTATTATTATTATTATTATTATTATTATTATTATTATTATTATTATTATTATTATTATTGTAGCTGCAGTGGAGATTCTCTTAATGAATTTGTTCCAATGGATCTGTTGCACTTTCAGTCACGGCCTTAATGATCCTCCCCAAAAGCTAGTATGTTGCTAACAGAGCTAAAAACGGCAGAGATTTGTGTTCAACTCTTTGAGAATTATCTTACACGGCACTATTTTGTATTCCATATTACTACTGTTATGTAATTACCAAAAAAAAGCTCCTTTGCAATTTGGAACTAGTTGTCATCAGTATGCTGATGATATTCAACTATATTTCTTCTCTCTGAATTTGGGACTGGGTGTCTCCAAAGCCTAGACTATTAAGTGCTGGAGGTTGAAGAACCAGCTGAAAATAAGCATGGATAAAGCAAAACAGTTACTGATTTGAGAGACTGAAAGATCCAAGAAATAAGTCTGTTCTGCATAGGATTACATTTTTCCTTAAGAATCAGGTTTATAGATGGGAGGAAGGGGATGTCATCTAGTGTAGTGTCAGAAGACTAATAATCCAGGTTAGTTTATCAGAAAAAATAATAATTTCAATGACTAATTTGTTGGAAACCACAAAGTCAGAAAAAGTCGGGTCCCTTCGGGGAGAGAGAGCAGTTTATAAATTAAAATTATTATTATTATTAATTAATTAACTTTAAAAAAATCTATGTGCTAACCAGTTCCATCATGAGAATTGTAATGGTCTCTTGATGGGCCAGCCCCTGAAAACATTTCAGAAATTGCAGTTAGCCCAAATGTAACTGGTGCCTTCTACAACATGGCATTACCACTGTTGAAAATTGCCTTCCAAACCCCATTCAAGAGATTTTTGATGCTATATAAAGCATTATATTTTGCAGGTCATTCATCTCTCATATTGTTCATCCATGCTCTCATGTCACCAGTGGGTCAGATGCATTTGGCATCAATGATGAATTCTGGTTGTTGTTGTTTTCACTAAATAGGCCCATAATGTCATGCAAATTGCTCCTTGTTACTCTTTAATGATTTAAAGATAAGCACATCTACTTTAGTTTTAGTGCTTTCTATAATTTTAAAAGGCTGTTTTGTTAACTTACTTTTTTTAGACTGCTGAGACTAAGAGAGTGGATGGCACATACATTTTTTGAATAAATGGCTAATATGCATATCATGTGGGCCAGTTCAAAATGCTGTTCTTGACCTTCTTCATTGTACATGTTTTACTGCAGGTAGTCCTTGGCTTATAACAGTTTGTTTAGTGACCATTCAAAGTTAAACAACACTGAAAAAAGTGAGTTATGGTCATTCTTCACGATTATGACCAATGTGGCATCCCCATGGTCATGTGATTTACATTTGGATGCTTGACAACTGGTTCATATTTATGACAGTTGCAGAATCCTGGGGTCATGTGATCCCCTTTTGCAACCTTATGAGAAGCAAAATCAATGGGGTAGCCAGATTCATTTAACAACTGTGTTACTAACTTAACTACAGTGATTTACTTAACAAATGTACCAAGAAAAGTAGTAAAATGGGGCAAAACTCTCTTATCAAATCTCTCAATTAGCAAGAGAAATGTTGGGCTCAATTGAGTTCATAAGTCGAGGCCTATCTGTATTCTGTTTGAAAATGAAAGTTGCTGAACATCACTTTTCCCTCTATAAATTAAATGAGGGATTTTCTGAGTTGTGATAGAGCTTCCTAAGGAATGTTAGCAGTATTGGAATCTGTGCCAAATCCTGACAAACATTTTCAAAATTGGGGGTGGGGAGAAACATTATTGTCTATCAAGCGAGCCCTGCTATATGACCATCTCTGAGCTGGTGCCTTCTTTTCTCCAGTTGCCCCAATGGCTCTTGTGAGCATGCTTGTCCTACTGATGGCCTTTGCTTCCAACTATGTTTTTCTGATTTCTTATTCAAGGCATGCAACAAAATAAAATATTGTTGTCAGCCTCCGCTTTGCTGTTCGCTTCGGCTGCCATATGAAACAGGGAGGGAGGGGCTTTGCATTTAGGTTATTGGGACTGTATGGTGCAGAAGAGTGAAATGCAGAAGGGAGTACTCTATCGCCATCTACTTCGCATACCAGTGGCTCAGGCCATGCAATGGTCAAGGTCAACAGTCTTATGTTGCTCTTTGAAGATGCAACCCACATGACACCTAAGGGCTTTGCACATTGGACAATGGGGTGGGGGTTACTGGGAAAAGGGGGTTGGACATATATTGATATGAATGCTTTCGCGCCTAAATGCTTCAGACCTTGCTTAGCATCTATGCTATTCATTTCATAACCAGTAAAAGTACTTTTAATTCCACTTAAAATGGAGTTGAGGGGTTTCTTGGTTATCGATGAAGCAGACCTGACAAGGTCTCACCTTACGCACTCATCTCAGAGCTAACACCTTCTGAAGGGAGTGTAACAAAAATATTTTTTTTTCTAAACTTCAAAGAGATGTCCTCTCTGGGCAGCGATCAAGAGGAAGACATGGAAACCGCGGAATCATCGTGCCTTCCTGAAACGGAGCTTTTTGCGGGACTGAATTTGGAGGAAAAATCTGTTCCCCATTGGTCGATAGGATTTGGACAAAAAGAAGTTCTGGAGGAGATGCCATCGGGAGTTACAACACAGAGACGTAGACGGCCCCCACCTTCCTGGCAAGACGAGGAGGAAGATAATTATTTGATGGGCCAAGCGATGCAAATGTTTCAGGAGGCCTGGGAAAAATGCCGCTCCAGAGAAAGCAAGTATGAAAGAGAAGTAACATTCCGCGAACCAGAGGTGAGAAGGGAGGAGGAGGATCGCCCAGGAGGGGCCCTGGGGGCAGAGGCCAGAGCAGACCGAGATGAAGGGGCCCAGCCAGCCCAGCAATCTCAGCCAGCCGCGGCAGCGGCAGCAGCAGCGGTAGGAGCCATTCCACGGGGGGATGGGGCAGCCCGCAGATGCCGGATGGCAAAGGCTCCCCCCCTTGGAGTGAGATACGGGGGAGACGCGAAAGGCTTGGGATTTTTCTTAGTCCAAGTCTGCAATTATATGAGACAATGGGGACAAGACCTCATTAATGATGATGCCAAAGTGAGAATAGTTACGCTGTCTTTAGATGGCAAAGGTGCAGATTGGATGGTCGCCTTGCATAAAAACAACTCCCCCATTCTAAGAGACTTTGATAGATTTATGACTGCCTTGAGAAGACGTTTTGATGACCCTCTCATTGAACGAAAAGCTAGAATGAAAATGATGACCCTCCATCAGGGGAAAAACCCTGTGGGGGACTGCGCACAGGAGTTTCAGGAACTTTCGGTGTAGATGAGGGAGTTGTCTGAGGAAGCCCTAATTGATCGTTACAAGGAGGGGCTGAATGAGGAGATATATAAAAGTTGTGTAAACAGACGTATCCCTCGAACCCTGCAGGGTTGGTATAAATAGTCTGCTGACGTGGAAATTGACTTATTTAGGAATAAATATCTTGAAGTGAGTGAGAAGGAAAAAAGACGCAAGGCGTCTCTCAAAGAGAATGACAATTGTTATGTAGCAAGCAGCTAGCTTGCTCTTCCTAAAAGAACAGTTGCGTTCTTTGGAGATTCTGTTAGTAAGTCATTCCAAAGCATCTAATCACTCAGGGGTGGGTTTCAACATTTTTTACTACCTATTCTATGGACATGGCCTATTTTGTGGCCATGGCTGGGTGTTCATGTGACCGGGTGGGCATGGCCAACTTGTAAAATGTGGTGAGACTCACTTAACAACACTCTTGCTTAGCAATAAAAATTTTGGGCTCAATTGTGGTCATAAGTTCTCTTTCTTTTTTTCTTTCTCTCCCCCCCTCTCTCACACACACATCCCTTCCAGTTGGCAAAAAATTCTGTTTTGCAAGCTGTGAGGCTGGCAAAGATGCCTCCCTTTCCCTGCTGCCATGGCTCTCGGAGGAAGGAGGCAGAGATGTGGGAAAATGCAGGGGGAGAGGGCCTCAGATGGGTGAGAGAAGCACAGGGAGCCCCACGCTGGCTCTCAGAGGAAGGAGGCAGAGATGCTGGCATAGGGTTTGCCTTGCTTCCCTTGTGGCTTGCCCCCTTGCCACTTTCCCAGCCAGCTGCCCTGCTAAGCAAGGCAGATGGGGTCCAGGCTGCAGCCGGCAAGGAGGGGGCGGTAAAGGAAGCAAGGCCCCCCGACATTAGGACCACCACGGACCTCCGCTCCTTCCGTCTTAAACTAAAAACACATTTCTTCTGCCTTGCCGGCCTGGGATAGTTATTCCTCTGTTTTTGGATTTATTGGGGATTTGTAGTTTAGTTAGTTTTAACGGGTATTTTAGCACAGGTACTGTTTAATCTATTTTTAATATGAAATGTTGTATATAGTCATTGTTTTTATTCTTCCTGTGCACCGCCCCGAGTCCCTGTGGGGAGAGGGTGCGGTCTATAAGTATTAAATTATTATTATTATTATTATTATTATTATAAGGCAAGCCCCATGCCGGCACCTCTGCCTCCTTCCTCTGAGAGCCAGCGTGGGGTTCCTCCCAATCCACTCACCCATGTCCCATCCAACCCCCCTTACACACACACACACACACACACACACACTGCTTACGGTGGCATAAGGAGAGGAGAAATGAGGGGAGAGGGAGGAGAAGGCCATCCCTAGCAGAAGCTCAGCTTTCTCCTCCCCCTCCCCCTGATTTCTCCCCAGACGCATTCGCCTTGCACCACAGCAAGCAAGGCGTCTCTCAAAGAGAATGAAGTGGGTGCAGCACTTCTTCCAACAGCTGAGGAAGGAAGAGGAGCCGAGGCCTCCTGTTGGAAGAAGCACCCGCACCTGCTTCGCTGTCTTTGAGGCAACCTCCTCCAGCTTGGGTGCAGCTGGAGCCAGCCCAGCACCCTGTGCACATATATTTATATATTTATTCAATTTATACCCCGCCCTTCTCCAAACGGACCCAGGGCGGCGCACAGGAAAATTAAAATACATACAAAACATCATATAAAATTTAAAAAACTAATTCAATAGAACCTGTGCTAAAACCAGATTAAAATCCCCAAATTTAAAAACTATCTAAAAGTCAGTATAGGGGGCTACGCTAGGCCGGCTAGATGGAACAAATGTGTCTTAAGACACTTGCGGAAGAGGCGGAGATCAGAGATGGTGCGAAGTTCAGGGGGTAAATCGTTCCAAAGGGCTGGACCTGCCACAGAGAAGGCTCTCCCCCTGGGTGTCGCCAGTCGGCATTGTCCGGCCGACGGCACCCTGAGGAGGCCCTCTCTGTGGGAGCGTATTGGTCTGAGGGATGTATGGGGCAGGAGGCGGTCTCGCATATAACTAGGCCCCATGAGCTGCCTGGGAGCCCTGAGGCTCATAAACACCATCTCCTCCAGCTTGGCCACAGCCAGAGCCTGCCGCGACTCACAGGCTTACCTGGCAGACAGATCAGGGTCACAGCACTTCAGGTAGGCAAGTTGCAGAGCAAAGATGGGGCGGGGCAAGTGTGCAGTGACCAGGGAACCGGAGGTGTGGACAGGCTGCCATCGCCAGTGGTCTGGTCCAGGCCATCAGATTTTTACTACCTCTTCTAGCATACCATACCATATTGTACCGTACCATGAGGAACTCACCTCTGCAACCACTGCTCTCTTCCCCCTCTCCATCCTCCTTCCTTTCCAAAACAAGAGCACAGTGAAATCAAAAGACACAAGCGCTGAAGCTCATAGGATCCTGCAGCACTATCAGTGCTAATTCAATTCACAATGCCTTCTCCTGCAGCACGAAGAGGGTTTGCCCAGTCATGTTTTTAATCTTCCCTTCTTTGCTTCGAGAACCTGCTGGGCTGAGATCAGGGAGGGGAAGCCAGGATAGAAAATGCTAATCAGACAGTACAAAGATCCAACTACCTCTCAGGTTTTGCCTGTTTTGTGGCATGTTTGTCCCCACACAGGAAGTCATGAAAGCTGCAGTTGCCTGCCTGTGATAAGCAGTGCATATTGTACAGCTTCCCAGGTATATTGCAAGGTGGATCAGTTGCAAAGGTTTGCTCATTTCAATGTTTTGCATGAGAAATGGCTCTGAGTTGGGAAGAGAAAACAGTGTTTCTCAATCACTCAGGTCATGGTTGTCTAAGGTGCTGTTTCAAAAAATCAATTTGCCATTTGGAAAAAGCACTTCGAGATAAAGCCAGCCTCAGTTACAAATACCTTCAGATGCTGGCAGAAATGTTTACAAACAGGTCTCCTGACTGCTTATATATGTGATGACAGTGAATGATATATTTATAAACCTGAGCCTGGGAAATAGCAATACATCTTGAGTGAGATGTTAAAGTTGCCAAGATTGAGAAATGCTGACTAGGTTGTGAAAAAAATCTGAGGACAATTCAGCATTATACTCTTTAACTGTTCTGCTCAGTACTTACGTTGGTTTGATCTAAAGCAACTTAAGAACATCCTAACCACACAGAACACTCATTCCCATCTCTCTCCTTCCTTCCTTCTTCCTCCTCTCTTCCTTTCCTGAGGGAGAAGGCGACTCTCCTTTCCATGCCTTTTTGGCTGCAGATGCCCGCTCAGATATCTGATGCTTGTCCCCCCCCCCCCCACCACCAAAAGAGAGAAATCACTGACCCAAGGTCGGCATCATAGCTTTTTAAGGATTTCAAAAGCTGTTCTTTTAATGTTGAGGTCTGGCTTTTTGGGACAACCCCACTCCTCCTCCCTGCACCTCCTTTGTTTCCAAGAAAAAAAAAAGAAATCGAAGGAAGAAGAAGAAGAAAAAGCCACACACTCACTCACAAACACACAGAGGAGACTAATCCAATGTCGGGAAAAGAACAAGCCCGAGTTGCTGTCTCCTCCACTCCCACCCGACTTTTCTTCCGAAGGGAAAAAAAACCCAGCTCAGAAACGACGCTTGCAAAGCAAGGAAAAAGAGGAAGAAAAACCTCACGACTTAAAAAAAAAACCCAGAGAGACACACACACCCCCACCCACCCCCCACCCTCCCATGGCTGCTTCTGAACTAAAGGAGGCGAGGTTTGGAACTAACGCAGGCGAGCAATCGAGCGGGAGAGATCAACTGCTAGCCGGAGCTATGTCAGCCTCAGGGATTTAGCTTTCGGCTCCCCTTTTTCTTCCATCCTTCCTTCCGCTCAAGCGGCAGGAACAGCACTTGGTTTGCAGGGTCTGAGGTTTACTTTCACTTCCTGCCTTTGCCCGCTTTCCAGCCAAGGAATGCTGCTTCTTTTGCTGCCCCCCCCCCAAAACCCCCTCTTCCTTCCTCCTGCCTTCTTCCCTCCCTCGCCCTCTCTTCCCTCCCTCCTTCTCATTCCCATCTCATTCCTTCCTCCGCGCTCAGGAAGGCACGGGGGGGGGGGGGATAGGGAGAGTTTGGCAGAGCTGCCGGCGGCCGTGCTTGCCACGGCTATGGCTTTCCCACACGGGGTGGGTTGGGGATGGTCCCAAAGAAAGGGAAGCCGCACGGTTTGCAAGGCCGGGCTTGCGAGCAGGCCATGGAGGTGCTAGTAGTGGGTGCGGCGGCGTTGATCTATAACTGGATGGCGACCATCCATCCTGGAAGAAAGTGAGCCATAGATCCGCTGGGGAGCCCTGGAGCCAGCTAGGAGCTAACCCCACTTCTTCAGCCCCTCCACCTGGGGGAAAGCACAAAGGGGGCAGGACTGAGATAGCAGGGCACTTCCTTTATTTATTTGTATTTAAAACAATTAGCTTTTTTTTACTTATCCATGAAATACAATAAAAATGTCACTTTATTTTGTTCACTTTTCCAGCAAAGATTCAAAGCACCTTTATACATTCTACAGAATTTCTCTCATGAAAAATACCAACCATATATCATCTTACAAAAATTCTCTTTAAGATTAGAAAATGATGTTAATTTCAGTCCTTTCAGCCAGTTTCCCACTGATCCATGTGTATATGGTAAACAAAAAACTTTTTATCCATTATATCATACATTCTTTCCTTGTTTTGTTTTTCATTCAAGTTTATACATTTTAGCAATAACACATTCCTCATTAATACATAGTTCTGTTTCAAACTCAGCCATACATTGTTCAAAACCATAAAATTTGTTATCAACTTTAAACCTTTCTAATAAATTGTACATAAAAAAGCATTGACAAGTAGAACCTATTGTCAAATCTTATTTTACAATCCCATGAGGAAATTTTACTACATCACAATGTTAAACCATTTATTTAGTTAGATATAATTTCTTGCCTATAAAATGCTTCATGCACTGAAAAACCCAAAGGTTTTTTTAGGCACAACCTAGATTTATATTTATTCTATATTCTAAGAATGCCCTACCTAATACAGTATAATGGCTTTTTAAATCTATATTAACTTTAGTTTTGTCATACCACAGCTGTAAATCATAAATCATGTCCTTTTAATTCCACTAGCCGCCTATTTCTAAACAGTACCCACTCTCATCCAAACTGAACAATGGACAACAAAATATAGTTTCAAAACTTGTAAACCCAATCTCCCTTCTTCCTTTGCATCCTTTATTGCTGTGTTGGAAGAAATATCCTTCTAGGTTCAGCTCCAAGTGGGGAAAAAGACCCTGGAGACATGGAGACTGCTTAGAAAGATGGTTTAATGGTGGACAGGACCACATAGCTTGAGTCCGGAACAGAAAAGGTGATTGCATATTTCAATGTTGGGTGAAGAAGAGAGAGAGGGAAGGGCTGGAAGTTCCTGGCTTTATACTCTCTGTTTGGCCCCACCTCTCTGTTTCCTATTCTTGTGTAAGAAATGTATTCTGATTGGTTGTCAGACTCCCATGGGGCCAAGTGTAATGGCTTCTCTCCTAACTTAAGAAAATAAAGACTCTAGAAATGGATTATTTCAAAAGGAAGCTTTAATTAAGCAGAATGGTAGCCATTAGAGGAAAAGCTGCATCTGAAACCCTGTAGGCTATGCAAGTGACGACGGAGCTGCAGCGGGTGCAGATGGAGCGTGTTTGCAGTAGTGCCTCCCAGTTTTATTTTCTCGATTTTTAGCACTCCAATTGGATCCTTTTTTATTTAATTAACATTTTTCCGTGGAGATAACAGCGTAGAACATAACACAATCAAAAACTTTTGTTGCTGCCAAGAATTAAAAAGGCATGGGGAAAAGAAAGAAACACCATGGCACCAGCCCGGGATCTTTCCCTCCAGTGAAAACAGCAAAACAGCCAAGAATTGAGGAGCTCTTTGTTGGCAAGAGTTCTGTAAGTAAAACTAACCTCCCCCCATTCCCAACAATCTGGAGAGATTGAGACCTGCAAAAAGATGTGGCAAAACAGCATTTACTAGACTTTTGTGATCTGGCAAGAGGGGAACAAACTGAAAGCCAGCACTTCTTACAAAGAACTAGCCCAATAACTTCCTATATGGAGGCTGAGCTAAAGGCGACCAATAAACAGATAATTCAGAGTACAGAGAATTTACCCTGGGAAAATTCAACTGAATTTATGGCAAAACACAATGCCTTCTCACAGCACAAACAGTATTCGAACAATTAATTGCCATCCAAGATATCTAAATCAGGGGTCCCCAACCTTTTTTTCACCAGGGACCGGTTTCATTTTAAAGAAAATTCTGCGGACCGGCTGAGGGGCTCAGCAGTCATGTGACTGGGTGGGCGTGGCCAACTTTGAAAATGTGAAACTCACTTATCTTGGTTAGCAACCAAACTTTTGGCCTCAACTGTGGTCATAAGTTCTTTCTTTCTCTCTCTCTCTTTCTTTCTCTTTCTTTGTCTCTGTCTCTCTTTTTCTCTCTCGCTATTTCTTTCTTTCTCTCTTTCCCTTTCTCTCTATTTCTTTCTCTTTCTTTTTCTCTTTCCCTCTTTCTGTATCTTTTCCTGTCTCTTTCTTTCCTTTCTGTCTCTTTCTCTGTCTTTCTCTCTCCCACTTTTTTCTTTCTTTCTCTCTCGTGTCTCTCCTTCATCCGCCCATTTCTGTCACTCTGTGTGTGTGTGTGTCTGTCTGTCTGTCTTGCATTCATTCATTCAATCACTCCTTCTGTGTCTCTGTCTATCTTTCTCTCCCTCCCTCCCTCTGTCTCTCTATGTGTCTGTCGTCGTCATCGTCGTCCCGTCCCCCCGCCCCCAGCCTCCTCATCCTGCCTGCCAGGCTTGGTCGCTCGTTCGCTCGGTCAGGCTCTGTGGCTGGATAGGAGCCGGGCTGGAGAGGAGGAGGAGGGAGGGGGGGCAGCCCATTGGGAAGAGCGCGCAGGAGAACGCAGGAGGATGGTGGGGGCTCTTCCTCCACCCTCGTCGACGGAGGGACTCCTTGCGCCGCCGGAGCAACCCGCCAGTTCCCACCCCAGCCCGCAGAGCCTCCGCAGTCCCTGGATGAAAACGAGTGGCCGGCATGCCAGCAGGGGAGGGAATCGGTGGCCGGGCCGGCGGCGTCCAGGAGTCCCTCCGTCGACGAGGGTGGAGGAAGAGTCACACTCCAACGGTGCGAACAGCCGCGCCTGCGTTCTCCTGCGCGCTCTGCTCAGGGGGCAGCCCCCTCCTCCCTCCCTCCTCCTCTCTAGCCTTGCGGCCCGGCTCCCATCCAGCCACGGACCGGCACCGGTCCGCGGCCCGGGGGTTGGGGACCCCTGATCTAAATGACTTCATCTTCCCAAAACAAAGAATAGCTTTCTTCAGAGCCAGATTTAACATTCTTCCTTCAGCACTCCTCCAGGGCAGGTATAAGAGAACACCAATAGCAGAACGGGTCTGTATATGTGGTAAAGGTTAAGTATTCCACTACACTGTGAGCTATACAGAGCTTGTAGGTCTGCATATATTCTCCCCTTATTAGAGAGATTGCCAGGGAGGGCAGAACCTTTTTATCTAGACTTTCTCCTCCAGGACACAAACCCGGTTACCACGCATGCGGTGGCAAATTTCGGTGCAGCTGCAATGTCCACAAGAAAAAAAATTGGTTACAGAAGTATAGTTGTCATCTTTACCAATCATTTGGATCTCTAACAATTTCTGGACCATTGCATTTACTTACATACTTAATGGCTTTGCACCCAGGTAAACCAGCAAGTGACCTGAACAAATTGAGAACATGTATGTTATTTTCCACTTGTAATGTTAACATTTTAAAAATTATATCTTAAAGTTAGTTCTTTTTAGCATATAGTTAAATGTAATGTGTATTGCTGGTCTTTGACTGTAATAAAGATTATTATTCTTATTATTATTCTCAGTAGAGGTCACATGCATCTGCACTCTTATGGTGTCTTGCTCCCAATTGATTTTGGGGTTCCGTTTTTTCAACAATGCAATACCCAAAACTAGTGGCCATTCCATGCCCGCCACCACTATAAAGGTAAGTATTTATTTGATGCCAATCTGTAGGGGCTCAGTGGCAAATTAAGCTGGCTCCCCCCTGCTATTGACCCATCTAGTTGGCAAAACGCTATGGGGCTCTTCAGCTTCCTCACATTAATCCTCAACTCCCTTACCAGGGTTGGGCGGATCAAACAGCGGGTGCACCCTGAGTCCACTAAAGTGCAGATTTTTATCCCCCTCTCCTGGTTGGGGATAAACAATCTTAGGGGGAGGGTAAGTGATTTAATTGGTTTTCTTACCAGTGGTTCATCCCCTGGATCACTCCCAGACAAGTATGGTTCCTCTTCTTGAGAAGCTGGGGTTTCCTCCTCAACAAGGAGTGGGGGTGGGGTTTCTACTATCTCCCTGCTCCTCAGGGCCATTTCCTTCCCACATTGGCCCAGTTTTGTAGCTTTCCCCTTTAATGGGCCTTCTGGTTTCCTAGCCGGTGCTTGAGAACGGCATTCTGCAGCTCGGTGCCCCTCTTTTCCACACTTGAAACAGGCTGAGGGTTTCGGAGAAAATGCTGTTTGCGGGTTTGAAGGCTCTTGCTTCCATTGGGGGGGGGGGTTCTTCCACATTCGCCCCGTTCGGTACTGGTTCCTGGCCATGTCAATCTCTACCTCTTCAAGCAGTGAGATATCACTCATGAAGGTGGTTCGGAGCACCTCAGGCCATACAAGCATTGTAGAGGTTATCACTCAGTCTGTCTTTGAACCACCTTACCAGGATATCTTCTGGCCAGTTCACATGACATGCCAAGTCTTGGAATTCTTCGGTATATTCTGCCACTGGCCACTGGCCCTGTTTCACAACTTTAATTCGGTCACGTCCTTTGTGGTCTGCGAGGGAGTCTTTAATACATTGTTGCAAGGCCATCATGAAATGGTCAAAGTCCCGCAGTTCTGGCACATTGGCATTATGTAGTGTGGCGGGTGGCGGCTCCTTCCAGCGCTAGGGTAACCACTCTTATTCGGGATCCTTGGGTTTGAAAGTCACGCCCGTATTCTTCACCCCAAGGGAAGGCGTTTTCCTTTCTAATTGCAGGCTTCAGGGTTGGTTGGGGGTGCCCCCCAATCCATGTGCCAATTGGAAGGGAGGGTTTGCTGGGTTCCTAGCAGTGCCATCTGGTTGATCAGCAGGACCCAGAAGGGGGTTAGCTCCCCTGGCATCACCTGCGGTTGCTGCCCTTCCCCCGTCTCTTGGTTGCCATTCTGGTTCCCCCCGGATGTTGAGGATCTGGAAACTCAAACACCAAGTTTGAGTTTCCAGATCCATGTGGTGAGTTTCTCTGGAAAGCTAATACTATCATGCCTTAATCCCATTAACCTGCATCTGAATTCTTTATTATGTAGAATAGACTGGCTTGGGCATTTTAATGGCCTATTAAGGAAAGTGGGGCTGTTAAGAGTGAGTGTGTTTCCTGCCTAAACACGTTTCTCCATTTCTGATCCACGGAAATAGAATATTTTGCCTTTTCAATATTTCATTTTTCTAGGAGAGGGGTGGGTTTTAACTTCCTACAGCTGTAAACTCCCCCCCCCCCCGCTTAACATATAAATTTAGATATATCTTTATGCTATTTTTAGATATTATATCAGTTGTCAGAACAAGTATTGTCTGAAACAAAAATAACATTGGGGATAAAATATTTGTCTTCATCATGGAAACTCTCCCCACTAGCGACAATTGTACTTTATCCCACCTTGACATACCTTTTAAAAATTTCATTCTATGTCTTAACATAATTGTTAAGACTTTTATTGTTTAATTGTTTATTCATTTTGAAATCTGCCAATGCCCAAATTCTTTTGAATTTTTTCTTTGTTTTCCTTATACTGTATTAGTTTCTGTGAAATTTATATTCAACTTCAAAAAAATATTAAAAATGTAAATTTATATTTTAAAAATTCAGAAAAATGAAGGACCAAGTTATATCTTTCAGTCATCTTGCATGTTTGATAGTTGAAGAAAAATAAAAGAAAATGACTGTGAATGCTAAACTTCTTGGAGTTAAAACGGGCCATAAATGAAATAAACATTGTGTTGGAAGAAAACTGCTTCTGGGTTCGGCTCCAAGTGGGGAAAAAGACACTGGAGATATGGAGGCTGCTTAGAAAGATGCTTTAATGGTGGACAGGACCACATGGTTTGGTCCTGGGGAAAAAGCCGAGGGAGACCACTGTCCCTCAGACGACCGGATGTGAGTCCCTCTTCGTGAGGTGGGGCCTAGGGAGGCAGTTGGGCGTGTTAGTTGTATACCTGGCTCCTCGCTATGCAACAAAAGCCCTGCCTGAGCTCCTAGAGGTGATAGCCGAGGTGGCGGTTGAGACCCCCAGACTTTTGGTCATGGGGGACTTTAACTTGCCGTCAGTAGGCGAGACCTCTGGAGTAGCTCAGGAGTTCATGGCTTCCATGACAGCCATGGACCTGACCCAGGTAGTTGTAGGCCCTACTCATGAGGGGGGACACACCCTGGATTTGATCTTCATCTCGGGACAGTGGAGTAGTTATCTGGGAACAGGGGATTTAGCCATCACACCCTTGTCATGGACAGATCACGCTCTCCTCCGGCTGGACTTTCCAATCGTCTCACCTCACCGCAGGGAGGTGGAGCCCGACATTCCTAGATGGTTCCGCCCCAGGCTCCTGATGGACCCAGATGGGTTCCAGAGGGAGCTTGGGCCAATTCCTGTGACCCTGCCCCGCGACTCAACTGAGGACCTAGTGACCGCATGTGCGGCCACGGGGGCCTTGGACCGAGTCGTGCCCTTGCGGCCTCTCTTGCGGCGATGAGTCACCCAGGCCCCTTGGTTTTCTGAGGAGCTGTGGGAGATGAAATGCCACAGGAGACGCCTAGAGAGCAGATGGAGATCTTCTCGCTCCGAAGCCGACCGAACACTAGTGAGAGCCCATATTAGGACTTAGTGGCGATAAGGGTGGCCAAACATGAGTATTGTGCCACCCTTATTGCATCCGCAGATAACCGCCCTGCCGTCCTGTTTGGGGTGACTCGCTCCCTCCTTCACCAGAGGAAGCTCCTCTGCAGGGACGGGCAGAGGAATTTGGGATTTATCTGCAGGAGAAAATCACTCGGATTCGGAACGAGTTGCCCTCCATTGAGAGTGGTCCGGCCGGACTGCCCGAGGCTGGTCTTGAGGTACCATTCTGGGAGAAGTTTGATTTTGTTACTACCGAGGATATGGACAGGTTGTCAAAGAGGCTTAAGGCTACCACATGTTTATTGGACCCGTGTCCCTCCTGGCTTGTTCTGGCATCCTGGGAGACGACACGAGGCTGGCTCCAGGAGATTGTCAATGCCTCTTTGAGTGAGGGGTCCTTGCCTGCCGTCTAGAAAGAGGTGGTAGTGAGGCCCCTCCTCAAGAAGCCCTCCCTGGACCCAGCATTATTAGAGAACTATTGTCCAGTCTCCAACCTTCACTTTTTAGCGAAGGTTGTTGAGAGTGTGGTGGCCCAATAGTTTCCGCGACACTTGGAGGAAGTTGATTATCTAGACCCGCACTAGTCCAGCTTCCGACCCGGTCACAGCACCGAGATGACGTTGGTCGCGTTGGTTGATGATCTCTGGAGGGCACGGGATAGAGGTTGTTCCTCTATCCTTGTCCTGTTAGACCTCTCAGCGGCTTTTGATACCATCAACCATGGTATCCTATTGCACCGACTGGGGAAGCTGGGGCTGGGAGGCACCGTTTTACGGTGGTTCTCGTCCTACCTCTCTGGTCGGTCGCAATATGTGTTGACAGGAGGGCAGAGGTCGACCTCGACACCCCTCTTATGCGGGGTTCCTCAGGGGTCGATCCTCTCGCCCCTTCTGTTCAACACATATATGAAGCCGCTGGGCGAGATCATCCGTGGTTTTGGTGTGGGATATCATCTGTACGCTGATGATACTCAGCTGTACATATCCACCCCAGACCACCCCAACGATACCGCCGAGGTGCTGTCCCAGTGTTTGGAGGCCGTACGGATCTGGATGGGTAGTAATCAACTCAAACTCAACCCATCCAAGACTGAGTGGCTGTGGTTTCCGGCACCCTGGTTCAGCCAGATTACTCCAACTCTGGCCATTGGGGGCGAAACACTGGCCCCCATGGAGAGGGCGCGCAATTTGGGTGTCCTCCTGGATTCCTGGCTGTCTATGGAGGACCATGTGGCAGCCGTGGCCAGGGTGGCGTTTCATCAGGTACGCCTGATGCGCCAATTGCACCCCTTACTGGACCGGGCTGCCCTTCGCACAGTCACTCAAGCACTTGTGACATCCTGGCTCGACTACTGCAACGCTCTCTACATAGGGCTTCCCTCGAGGTGCACTCGAAAGCTACAGCTAGTCCAGAATGCGGCCGCGCGGGTAATAACGGGAGCTCCGAGATACTCCCATATAACACCTCTCCTGCGCGAGCTGCACTGGCTACCTGTGGCCTTTCGGATGCGCTTCAAGGTGTTGAGACCATCTTTAAATCACTCCATGGCTCGGGGCCTAGTTACATGGGTGACTGTCTCCTGCCCCATACATCCCTGCGGCCGATCCGCTCCCACAGAGAGGGCCTTCTCAGGGTGCCGTCGACTGGGCAATGCCGTCTGGCGACACCCAGGGGAAGAGCCTTCTCTGTGGCAGGCCCTGCCCTTTGGAACGACCTCCCTCCTGAACTTCGTACCATCTCGGACCTCTGCCTTTTTCGCCAGTGTCTAAAGACACATCTTTTTCAGCAAGCCGGCCTAGCCTAACCTCCCGCTGGGGCTATTTTAATTTGGTTTTAGCATAGGATTGTCTAATTTAATATGCTTTTAAATTTTGTATATTTTGTTTTATATGTTTTAAATTCCTGTGCGCCCCCCTGGGTCCCTCGTGGAGAAGGGCGGGATATAAATCGAATTAAAATAATAAAAATAAAAAATAAAAAAATAAAAAAGGTGATCACATGCTCCCAGGTGTTGGTTGAAGAAGAAGGGGCAGAAGAAAAGGATCGAGGGAGGGGCTTGCAGGGCTTTTTATAATCTGTTCAGCCCCCACCTATCTGTTTCCTTTTCCTGTGTAAGAAATGTATTCCTTGTTGGTTGCCAAACTCACATGGGGCCATTTAAGGGCAATCCTCTAGGCTGAGTTCTCAGATGCCATATGGTCAGTAAGGCTTATCCCACCATGCCTTGATTCCATCACCCTGGAGCTGATGGGGAGGGGTCTTTTGTTATGTGAATAGACTGGCTTGGCATCTTAATGGCCCATTGACAAAAGGTGGGGTAGGCAGGAAGCTGCAGGAATTAAAACATGTTTTTCCCTTATCATATTCAGAGTAGTGTAATATTCTGCCTTTTCAATATTTACTAGAATATTTCATTTTTCTAGGAGAGGACTGGGTGATAACTTCCAACAATTGTTTCATAGCATTGCACATAACAGCTCTTTCATGTAATTTGCTGTTGTTATGGCATTTCAACCATTCATCAACACCACAGTGTAATTACCACGCAGTTGCAAAGTTACAAAGTTACAAAATGTAGTTCAAGATGCATAGAGTCATTGAAAAAGGAAACACATTAATTATCTGGCCTATGGGAAAAAATACTCGGGGGCCTCTATCATTGTCCCTTTCAATGAATTTTCTTCAACTAGATTACTGTGTAAGAATGGCATGCTTAAATTCTTTTGGTAGGGAAATATTCTCAAAACAGTGTGTTTATTCTCAGTGGCAAAAGAATATCCTTGAATACAAGGTTGTTTCCCTGTAGTACTATTTCTAGCTGCAGCTGAAAAAAATGCACTGAATATTCATAGCTGGGAATGCTAATTTAATACTGATACTACATGGGCAAGCATGATGTGCAAGCACACCAAGGGAGGGTTCCTGCCAGTTCTAACCTCTTCTATAGAAGAGGTCCCACAAATCTACAGTGCCATTTAGAACCGGTTCCAGCTCCCTCCCCCCGCCTGCCTGAACATCATCAAGATGAAGAGCGAGAGGAGGAATTCTGGAAGTTGAAATCCACAAAGCTGTCAAGTTTGAACACTTCTGGGTTTTTTTTCCCTAAAGGGTTAGGGGTGAAAGGGTCTTGTAACTTGACAACTTTAAGACTTGCGTGCTTCAAATGCCAGAGTTTCTGAGCCAACATCCATCGTTGGTGGATGATCTCTGGAGGGCACGGGATAGAGGATGTTCCTCTATCCTGGTCCTATTAGACCTCTCAGCGGCTTTTGATACCATCGACCATGGTATCTTATTGCACTGACTTGGGGGGTTGGGGGTGAGAGGCACTGTGTTACAGTGGTTCTCATCCTACCTCTCTGGTCGGTCACAATGTGTGTTGGCAGGAGGGCAGAGGTCGGCCGCGAGACCCCTGATATGTGGGGTGCCTCAGGGGTCAATCCTCTCGCCCCTCCTGTTCAACACCTATATGAAGCCGCTGGGCGAGATCATCCGTGGTTTTGGGGTAGAATACCATCTGTACGCTGATGACACCCAGCTGTACATATCTACCCCAAACCACCCCAACAATGCCGTTGAGGTGATGTCCCGGTGTTTGGAGGCCATACGGGTCTGGATGGGTAGTAATAAACTCAAGCTCAACCCTGCCAAGACCGAGTGGCTGTGGTTTCCGGCACCCCGGTTCAGCCAGTTAAGTCCAACACTGGCCATTGGGGGCGAAATATTGGCCCCTGTGGAGAGGGCGTGCAATTTGGGTGTCCTCCTGGATTCCCGGCTGTCCATGGAGGACCATGTGGCAGCCGTGGCCAGGGGGGCATTTTACCAGGTACGCTTGGTTCGCCAATTGCGCCCCTTACTGGATCGGGTTGCCCTCCGCACAGTCACTCAAGCACTCGTGACATCTAGGCTGGACTATTGTAATGCTCTCTACATGGGGCTCACCTTGAGGTGCACTCGGAGGTTACAGCTAGTCCAGAACGCAGCCGCGCGGGTGGTCATGGGAGCCACAAGGCAGACCCACGTAACACTTCTCCTGCGCGAGCTGCACTGGCTACCTGTGGCCTTTCGGGTGCGCTTCAAGGTGTTAATGACTATCTTTAAAGCACTCCATGGCTCGGGGCCTAGTTACATGCGAGACCGTATCCTGCCCCATACATCCCTTCGACCGATCCGCTCCCATAGAGAGGGCCTTCTCCGGGTGCCATTGGCCGGGCAATGTCGGTTGGCGACACCCAGGGGAAGGGCCTTCTCTGTGGCGGGCCCAACCCTCTGGAACGACCTGCCCCCTGAACTCCGTACCACCACAGACCTCCACCTTTTCTTCCGGCGTCTTAAAATGCATTTGTTCCAACAAGCCGACCTAGGATAATCACCCGATCTGGACTTTTCAGTTATACATTTTAATTAGAGAATTTTAAAATGTTTTAGCACGGGGTAATTTAATTTAATTGGATTTTAATAATTGGTCTATTTATGTACGATGTGTTTTAATTTGCCTGTGCGCCGCCCTGGGTCCTTTTGTAGGAGAAGGGCGGGGTATAAATTTAATAAAATAAAATAAATAAAATAAACATTTTGGTTGTTAAGAAGAGCATTGTTAAGTGAGTTTCTCCACATTTTACAAGTTGGCCACGCCCACCCAGTCACATGACTGCCAAGCCATGCCCACCTGGTCACATGGCTGACAAGCCACTCCCACCCAGTCACATGGCTGGCAAGCCATACCCACAAAGCAGGCCACACCTACAGAAGAGGTTCTAAAATTTTTGAAACCCACTACTGAAGCACACCATTCTCTAAAAACTATCCTTTTATAAGTAAGTTTTTTTTCCTTTGAAGCATACAGGTGAAACTCAAAAAATTAGAATATCGTGCAAAAGTTAATTTATTTTAGTAACACAACTTAAAAGGAGAAACTAATATATATGATAAGACTCATTACATGCAAAGCAAGATAGTTCAAGCTGTGCCGGGGCCCTAGGCTGATGTTCTGCAATGCCAGGTCCGTGGTGAACAAAGCCCCCCTCATTAATGACCTTGTGTCAGAGGGGGACCCGGACCTGGTGGGAATCACGGAAACCTGGTTGGGCCTCGAGGGGGGTTTACCCCTCGTGGAAATGTGCCCACCAGGCTACCGTGCTTTTCATCAACCTAGGGCCCTTGGCAGGGGTGGGGGGGTGGCGGTTATTGTTAAGGAAAGTCTGGAGCCGAAGGAGACCACTGTGCCTCAGACGACCGGCTGTGAGTCCCTCTTCGTGAAGTGGGGCCTAGGGAGGCAGTTGGGCTTGCTGATTGTATACCTGGCTCCCCGCTAAGTAACAGCAGCCCTGCCCGAGCTACTTGAGGTGATCGCCGCGATGGCGGTGGAGACCCCCAGACTGTTAGTCATGGGGGACTTTAACCTGCCATCGGCGGGCGAAACATTCGAGGCGGCTCGGGAGTTCATGGCTTCCATGACGGCCATGGACCTGACCCAAGTAGTTCAGGGCCCCACTCACGAGGGAGGACACACGCTGGATCTGATTTTTGTCTCTGGACACTGGATTAGTGATCTCGGATTTAGTCATCTTACCCTTGTCATGGACAGATCACTCTCTCCTTCGGATAGACTTTCCAACCGTCACACCCCACCGCGGGGAGGCGGAACCGGAAACACCAAGTTGGTTCTGCCCCAGGCGCCTGATGGACCCAGAAAGGTTCCAGAGGGAGCTTGGGCCAGTACCTGTATCCCTGCCCCATGGCTCGACTGAGGACCTAGTGGCCGCATGGTATAGTGCGGCCACGGGGGCCTTGGACCGAGTCACGCCCTTGCGGCCTCTCATGCGGCGTCGAGTCACCCAGGCTCCTTGGTTTACCGAGGAGCTTCGGGAGATGAAACGCCACAAGAGACGCCTAGAGAGTAGGTGGAGATCTTCTCGATCCGAAGCTGACCGAACACTAGTGAGAGACCATATTAGGACTTACTTAGTGGCGCTAAGAGTGGCCAAACGTGAGTATTGTGCCACCCTTATCGCGTCCGCGGAAAACCGCCCTGCCGCCCTGTTTGGGGTGACCCGCTCCCTCCTTCATCTGAGGCCGCGGGAAGCCCCTTTGCAGGGTCGAGCAGAGGAATTTGGAGTTTTCCTGCAGGACAAAATCACTCAGATTCGGAACAAGCTGCCCTCCACTAGTGGTCCGGTCGAGGTGCCCGGTGCTGGTCTTGAGATAACACCTTGGGAGGAGTTCGACTTTGTTACTACCGAGGATATGGACAGGTTGCGGAGGAACCTTAGAGCCACCACATGTTTATTGGACCCGTGCCCCTCCTGGCTTGTACTGGCATCCTGGGAGGTGACACGAGGCTGGCTCCAGGGTATTGTGAATTCATCTCTGAGTGAGGGGTTCTTGCCTACCATCTTGAAAGAGGCAGTGGTGAGGCCCCTCCTCAAGAAGCCATCCCTAGACCCGGCTTTATTAGAGAACTATCGTCCCGTCTCCAACCTTCACTTTTTAGTGAAGGTTGTTGAGAGTGTGGTGGCTCAACAGTTCCCTCGACATCTGGAGGAAGTTGATTATCTAGACCCGCGCCAGTCCGGCTTCCGGCCCGGTCACAGTACCGAGACGGCATTGGTCGCGTTGGTGGATGATCTCTGGAGGGCTCGGGATAGAGGTTGCTCCTCTATCCTGGTCCTGTTAGACCTCTCAGCGGCTTTCGATACCATCGACCATGGTATCTTATTGCACCGATTGGGGGGGTTGGGGCTGAGAGGCACCGTTTTACGGTGGTTCTCATCCTACCTCTCTGGTCGGTCGCAATGGGTGTTGGCAGGAGGGCAGAGGTCGGCCCCGAGGCCCCTCACATGTGGGGTTCCTCAGGGGTCGGTCCTCTCGCCACTTCTGTTCAACACCTATATGAAGCCACTGGGCGAGATCATCCGTGGTTTTGGGGTGGAGTACCATCTGTACGCTGATGATACTCAGCTGTACATATCCACCCCAAACCACCCCAATGATGCCGTCGAGGTGCTGTCCCGGTGTCTGGAGGCCGTACAGGTCTGGATGGGTAGTAACAAACTCAAACTCAACCCGTCCAAGACCGAGTGGCTGTGGTTTCCAGCACCCCGGTTTAGCCAGATAAATCCAACACTGGCCATTGGGGGCGAACATCTTGCCCCCGTGGAGAGGGTGTGCAACTTGGGCGTCCTTCTGGATTCCCGGCTGTCCATGGAGGACCATGTGGCGGCCGTGGCCAGGGGGGCGTTCTATCAGGTTCGCCTGATACGCCAGTTGCGCCCCTTAATAATAATAATAATAATAATAATAATAATTTAATTTATAGACCGCTCCTCTCCCCATAGGGACTCGGAGCGGTGCACAGGGAAACTAAAACCACAATACAATATACACATACAGTTAAGAAAAAATTAAATATGAGCCTGTGCTAAAATCCCCTTAATCTACTAAAATACCCAATTAAAAACAGCTAAACCCTGTAGAGAGAGGCTAACCAAGGCCGGCCAAACGGAAAAGATGAGTCTTCAATTTCAGACGGAAGGAGCGGAAGTCCGTGGTTGTTCTAATGTCGGGGGGAAGGTCGTTCCAGAGGGCTGGGCCCGCCACAGAGAGAGCCCTTCCCCTGGGCGTCGCCCGCTGACAGAGTCTAGTGGACGGCACCCGGAGAAGTCCCTCTCTGTGGGAGCGAATCGGCCGTGAGGATGTATGCGGCAGGATCCGATCCCGCAGATAGCTAGGTCCCGAGCCATGGAGCGCTTTAAAAATGATGACTAATACCTTGAAGTGCACCCGGAAGACGACAGGCAGCCAGTGCAGCTCGCGCAGAAGTGGAGTTATGTGGGCAAATCTGGAGGTACCCAAGATTGCCCGCGCGGCTGCATTCTGAACCATCTGAAGTCTCCGGGTGCACCTCAAGGGGAGCCCCATGTAGAGAGAGTTACAATAGTCCAGTCGCGATGTCACGAGAGCATGAGTGACTGTGCGAAGGGCGTCCCGATCTGGTAAAACGCCCTCCTGGCCACGGCTGTCACTTGATCTTCCATGGACAGCCGGGCATCCAGGAGGACACCCAAGTTGCGCGCCCCATCCACAGGGGCAAGATGTTCGCCCCCTATGGCCAGCGATGGAGTCAGCTGGTTGAATCGGGCAGCCGGAAACCACAGCCACTCGGTCTTGGTCGGGTTGAGCCTGAGTCCGTTACTTCCCATCCAGATCCGCACGGCTTCCAGGCACTGGCACATCACTGCTACGGCATCGTTGGGGTGGTTTGGGGTAGAAATGTACAGCTGTGTATCATCAGCGTACAGATGGTACTCTACCCCAAAACCACGGATGATCTCAACCAGCGGCTTCATATATGTGTTAAACAGGAGAGGCGAGAGGACCGACCCCTGAGGCACCCCACATGTGAGGGGTCTCGAGGTCGACCTCTGCTCTCCTGTCAACACAAATTGCGATCGGCCAGAGAGGTAGGAGGAGAACCACCGTAAGACGGTGCCTCCCACCCCCAACCCCCCCAGCCGATGCAATAGGATACCATGGTCGATGGTATCAAAAGCCGCCGAGAGGTCTAATAGGACCAGGATGGAGGAACAACACCCATCTCTGGCCCTCCAGAGATCATCGACCAACGCGACCAATGCCGTCTCAGTGCTATGCCCGGGCCGAAAGCCGGACTGGCGCGGGTCTAGATAATCAACTTCCTCCAGGTGATGGGGAAACTGTTGTGCCACCACACTCTCAACAACCTTCGCCAAAAAGGGAAGGTTGGAGACTGGACGATAGTTGTTTAATAAAGCTGGGTCCAAAGAGGGCTTCTTAAGGAGGGGCCTCACCATAGCCTCTTTTAGGGAAGCAGGCAAGGAACCCTCACTTAAGGATGCGTTGACAACCTCTTGGAGCCAGCCTCGTGTCACCTCCCAGGATGCCAGTACAAGCCAGGAGGGACACGGGTCCAATAAACATGTGGTGGCTCGCAGTCGCCCACGTAGCCTGTCCATATCCTCGGAAGCAACGGAGTCAAACTCCTCCCAAACAAGATCTGTCTCGTGGCATCCCACTGGACCATCAATGGGGGCTAGCTCGTTCTGTATCTGAGCGATTTTCTCCTGCAGAAAAGTCACAAATTCCTCTGCTCTGCCCTGTAGCGGGGCTTCCCGCACCCTCTGTTGAAGGAGGGAGCGGGTCACCCTGAACAGGGCGGCAGGGCGGTTTTCTGCGGATGCTATGAGAGTGGCACAATGATGACGTTTGGCCACTCTCAGCGCCACAATGTAAGTCCGTAACTGGGCTCTTACTTGTGTCCGGTCAGATTCAGAACGGGTATACCTCCATCTTCTCTCTAGGCATCTCTTGTGGCGTTTCATCACCCTCAGCTCCTCGGTAAACCAAGGAGCCGGGGCGACACGTCGCCACAAGAGAGGCCGCAAGGGCGCGACCCGATCCAAGGCCCCCGTGGTCGCAGTATTCCATGCGGCCACGAGGTCCTCCATCGGGGCGTGGGTCAGGGATACAGGAAGTGGCCCAAGCGCCGCCTGGAACCCATCCGGGTCCATAAGGCGCCTGGGGCGGAACCAGATCAGTGGCTCTGGTTCCGCCTCCCCGCGGAGGGGAGCAGCGGTTGGAAAGTCGAGCTGGAGAAGTGAGTGGTCTGACCATGACAAGGGCGTGATGACTATATCCCCTGTACCCAGATCACTCTTCCATTGGCCAGAGACAAAGATGAGATCCGGTGTGTGTCCACCCTCGTGGGTGGGGCCTTGAATTAATTGGGTCAGGTCCATGGCCGTCATGGAAGCCATGAACTCCCGAGCTGCCACGGATGATTCGCCCACCGATGGCAGATTAAAGTCCCCCATGACCAAAAGTCTGGGGGTCTCCACTGCCACCGTAGCGATCACCTCCAAAAGCTCGGGCAGGGCTGCTGCTACATAGCGGGGAGCCAGGTATACAACCAGCAAGCCCAACTGCCTCCCTAGGCCCCACTTCACGCAGAGGGACTCACAACCGGTGGTCTGTGGCACAATGGTCTCTCTCGGCTCAAGACCTTCCTTTATTATGACCGCCACCCCACCACCCCTACCTAGGGCCCGGGGCTGATGAAAAGCACGGTAGCCTGGTGGGCACATTTCAACGAGGGGGAGTCCACCCTCGTGGCCCAACCAGGTTTCCGCTATTCCAGCCAGGTCCGGCTCCCCCTCTGACACAAGGTCATGGATGAGGGGGGCTTTGTTGACAATGGACCTGGCGTTACAGAACATCAGCCTCAGGCCCTGGCTCTGTATTCCCTGACCACCTAGCCTGCGGGGGTTGTGGCACCTGACCGTTTGCAACCAACGGCCACGTGTCCCCAACCGGGAGGATGGAACTTGCCTCCCCTCGGACCTGCTTCTCCCCACGACCTTCTGAATGGAAATGCCCTCCGCCGGAACGACTCGTGTTCCTCCCCCCCTCACGGATTCTTCCGCTTCCTTCCGTCGCCTGTTGGCCTGGCCCTCTCTCTCTAACTGTACATACCCTCCCTCCTCCTCCCTGGAACCCCCTAAAACCCGCATTAAAAACCTCCCTAAAAAACCCCTCAACCTGCACTTCGCCCACCTCTCAGGAATAATCAATCCGTCCTCGAGGTGGGCCCGTGATAAACAAGAGGGCCAGGCCTGAGAGACGGGAGACTCTCGCAGGCCAAGGAGGTCGCGCCTAGAGTACACGATAAAACCTCAGGGTGGTTTCAAACCAGGAAGGCAAAAATACAAGTCCGAAATAAGTGGCTGAGTGCAGAGTGTTATTCAGGGGGGGGGGGGGGGGTAAAGTCAGAATCAAGAGTCTTATGGATGGGGGGATCAAGTCCAATCCCATTACAGGCCCCATCCATCTGTCCTTCCGACCATGGGGGCTTAGTTCGTAACAGCCCTCTAATGGCCCAGATGTTATGAGCCAGCCAGCCTCCACCAGTCCCGGGCACTCACACCATGATGTCCTTGTGATCTTCCTGAAACGTCCTCGGCCAAATCCATCTTTCCCCAGCTGGATGCAGATGTTATGTGCTGGGCTGCTCCACCAAACATACCGCTTCTTCCATCATCAGCTCTCTCTTTCCATCGCCACCAGCTCCTCGCCATCTCCGTCCATCTCACCATCCATCTACATCCGTCTCTCTCACTCCAGCATTCCATCTCCTTCCATCTCCTTCCATCACCTTCCATCTCTCCTCCTCTCCATCTCTCTCTTTCGCCTTCTCCTCCTCCATCCCTTCTGCTTCATCCAACTCCTCAGCATTCCCAACATTCCGAACCTCAGCACCTTCTTTCTTCCACCCTTCCTCTCTAGGAGCATTCCTCGCCGGTGGGGGTGGATGTTTCGGGCCCAGAACCAGGGTATGACCGCACGACCTGCCACTAGTCGTGCGGCCCGATGGTAGCTCTCCTGGCCTGGACCCCTGGGCCCCTCTCGCTGCCCGTGATGAAATCCGCGTCCCGGCTTGCGGCCTGCCTCTCACCTTCTGGCCGCGCCGGGATGCTCTGGGCAGCAGACGAGCCCCTCTTGCCGCCCGTGGTGAATCCACATCCCGGCTTGCGGCCTGCCTCTCTTCTTCCGGCCGCGCCGGGACGCTCTAGGCCGCGACCAGGCCGAGCCGATCTTCTCTGCTCTCCCATCGCCCAAACAGCTCGCCCTTCAACTCCGGGCGGCTCGGCGCGACGACGGGAGAGTCGGCTTGTCAAGCCAGCCCTCCAGGATGGTGAGCGAGGGCTGGCAGCATCTTCCTGGGGGTAAAACCACCCCCGGAGGCTTCTCCGGCTCTCAGAGCGCGACCGCCCTTACTAGACTGGGGGGCCCTTCGCACAGTCACTCAAGCGCTCGTGACATCTCGGCTGGATTACTGTAACGCTCTCTACATGGGGCTCCCCTTGAGGTGCACTCGAAAGCTGCAGTTAGTGCAGAATGCGGCCGCGTGGGTGGTTATGGGTGCCTCAAGGCAAGCCCACGTAACACCTCTCCTGCGCGAGCTGCACTGGCTGCCTGTGGCCTTTCTAGTGCGCTTCAAGGTGTTGACCACCATCTTTAAATCGCTCCATGGCTCGGGGCCTAGCTATATACGAGACCGCCTACTGCCCCATACATCCCTTCGTCCAGCCCGCTCCCACAGAGCGGGCCTACTCCGGGTGCCGTCGGCCGGGCAATGCCTGCTGGCGACACCCAGGGGAAGAGCCTTCTCTGTGGCGGGCCCGGCCCTCTGGAACAACCTACCCCCCGACCTTCGCACTACCTCGGACCTCCGCCTCTTCCGCCAACGTCTTAAGGCGTACTTATTCCAACAAGCCGGCCTAGGATAGCCCCCGCGTCTGACTTTTAAATATAAATTATAATTTGGTTACGGTTTTAATAACGGGTTTTAGCACGGGTGAATTAATTTAATATATTTTTAATTGATGTATATTGTATTTATGGTTTTATATAATGCCTGTGCGCCGCCCTGGGTCCTAACAAGGAGAAGGGCGGGGTATAAATTTAATAAAATAAAATAAATAAATAAGATTTGTCATAATTGTGATGATTATGGCTTACAGCTCATGAAAACCCCAAATCCACAATCTCAAAATATTAAAATATTACATGCAATCAATAAAATAAGGATTGTACATAGAACAATATCGGACCTCTGAAAAGTATAAACATGCATATGTAGTCAGTACTTTGTTTGGGCCTCTTTTGCAGCAATTACTGCCTCAATGCAGCATGGCATGGAAGCTATCAGCCTGTGGCACTGCTGAGGTGTTATGGAAGACCAGGATGCTTCAATAGCGGCCTTCAGCTCTTCTGCATTGTTCGGTCTCATGTCTCTCATCTTTCTCTTGGCAATGCCCCATAGATTTTCTCTGGGGTTCAGGTCAGGCAAGTTTGCTGACCAATCAAGCACAGTAACCCCATTGAATCAGGTTTTGGTGCTTTTTGCAGTGTGGGCTGGAAAATGAAGTCAGCATCCCCATAAAGTTCATCTGCAGAAAGAAGCATGAAGTGCTCCAAAATCTTCTGGTAGATGGCTGTGTTGACCATGGACTTAATAAAGCACAGTGGACCAACACCAGCAGATGACATGGCTCCCCAAATCAACACAGACTGTGGAAACTTCACACTGGACTTACAATACAATACAATACAATAGCAGAGTTGGAAGGGACCTTGTAGGTCTTCTAGTCCAACCCCCTGCGTGGGCAGGAACCCTATACCATTTCAGACAAATGGCTATCTAACATCTTCTTAAAGACTTCCAGGGTTGGGGCAATCACAACTTCTGGAGGCAAGCTGTTCCAGAGGTTAATTGTTCTCACTGTCAGGAAATTTCTCCTTAGTTCTAAGTTGCTTCTCTCCTTGATTAGTTTCCAGCCATTGCTTCTTGTCCTGCCCCCAGGTGCCTTGGAGAATAGTTTGACTCCCTCTTCTTTGTGGCACCCTCTGAGATATCGGAACACTGCTATCATGTCTCCCCTGGTCCTTCTCTTCATCAAACTAGACATACCCAGTTCCTGCAACCGTTCTTCATATGTTTTAGCCTCCAGTCCCCTAATCATCTTGGTTGCTCTTCTCTGCACTTCTTCCAGAGTCTCCACGTCTTTTCTACATCGTGGTGACCAAAACTGTATGCAGTATTCCGAGTGTGGCCTTACCAAGGCACTATACAGTGGCATTAACACTTCACGTGATCTAGATTCTATCCCTCTGTTTATGCAGCCTAGAACTGTGTTGGCTTTTTTGGCAGCTGTTGCACACTGCTGGCTCATATTTAAATGGTTGTCCACTAGGATTCCAAGATCCCTCTCACAGTTGCTACTATTGAGCAAGGTACCACCTATACTGCATCTGTGCATTTTGTTTTTCTTGCCTAAATGTAAAACCTTACTTTTTTCACAATTGAATTTCATTTTGTTAGATAGTGCCCAATGTTCAAGTTTGTCTAGATCCTTCTGTATCTTAAGCCTCTCTTCTGGAGTGTTGGCTATTCCTGCCAGCTTGGTGTCGTCTGCAAATTTGATGAGTTCCCCATTTATCCCCTCATCCAAATCATTGATGAAGATGTTGAAGAGTACTGGGCCTAAAACAGAGCCTTGGGGTACTCCACTGCATACTTCCTTCCATGTAGATGCAGTTCCATTGAGCTTCAAGCATCTTGCAGTGTGTGCCTCTCCATTCTTCCTCCATATCTGGATCCTTGGTTTCCAAATGAGATGCAAAAGTTGCTCTCATCAGACAAGAGGACTTTGGGCCACTGAGCAACAGGACTTTGGACTACTGTGCTTCATTAGGTCCAGGGTCAACACAGCCATCTACCAGGAGATTTTAGAGCACTTCATGCTTCCTTCTGCAGACAAGCTTTATGGGGATGCTGACTTTTCCAGCCGCCCAACCAATTTCGTTGTAAAGAAGTACAATGACAATAAAGATTATTATCATGAATTGATTTTTTTAAATTCTTGAAGACATGCAACCCTGCATGTCTACTATTTTGCTTTTTACTGTTTAATGACTACACACACAGAGAGACTCTATTTGAAAGTCTGTTATAGCAGGGGTATTTATATATAAATATTGTTATAACTATGAATTCATCTCATTTTGATCTATGAATCAGATGTTCTTTTTTTTTTATTTGTAAAAAGTTTTATTGGTTTTAACAATTTATATTAGGAAAGGGGTAAGTAATGTAGTTGATAATATTTGGAGCATCCACAACGGGTTTGATGACCACCTCCGAGTCTTCATACATATTAAATTAAAAAGAAATTATTAAAGGGAAGGGGTACATACATTTTAAAATCATAAATTTTCATATTATTTTATATATTCAATTACTTTGTTATTGACATCCGTGCAGAATTACCATCATAAAGAAATATAACAAATTATTTTTGCGATCTGAGCCTCTTTGCTATAGTCTCTTCCTCCTCCCCCCCACAGGCGGACCTGTGGCCCCTCCCGTTCCCATCTCATCGTCATCCAGGATTGAGGAGTGTTTTTTAAGAAAATTATGCGCCTCTTCAACTGTTTTGATTCTAACTCTTCCTCCCTCCCAGAATACCAGCATCCCTTCAGGCATCAACCACTTGAACCACACCCCCTTTTAAAATAATTTTTTAGTTAAGAAGGAATAGTTCCTTCTTATAAGTTGTGGGAGTTGACATGAGTGGGTTTTTTTGAGTGTTTTATACTACTTTATACTAGTGAATGGTTTGTTTAAAGAACTCAAATTTCCATTTTGTTACAGGTAATAGTTATGCAATAAACAATTGCCTAACTTTTATGGCTCAATATAGACAAGGAAGCCAACAGATTAGAGAGACATTGGTTAAGTGACTAAAATATAAATATATCCTGCCTAGAAATTACTAGTGATTTTTGCCTTGTAAATTGTATCTAGTTACTCCAGCTTATTTTTCAATCATTTGGTAGTGGTATTGACACTACTTTACTTTGACCTCATTCAGTTCCCCTCTGAAACTATTTGACTATAAGGATTATGAGATTCTTTCTTCTCAGGCCACTAGAGAGATGGGCAACTATATATCACAGTAAATTAGTTCAACTAATCAAGGCATCTTCTGAATGTGTGTATATGTTTACAGATATATTATGTAGATAATATTATATATTATCTAGCCTAACCTAGCCTAACCTCCCATGGGGACTTTTAGATAGTTTTAAATTGGGTTTTTAAAATTTGGTTTTAGCACAGGATAGGTTTATTTAATAGTTTTTAAATTATATTTATTGTATTTTGTATGTTTTTAAATTTCCTGTGCGCCGCCCTGAGTCCTCTGTGGAGAAGGGCGGGATACAAATTTAAATAAATAAATAAATATTATGTATTATCAACCCAAATCAGTTTGTCACAGGACCGTAAGGTGAAAGTCTTTTCACTGAAAGTTATAGCAATAATCTACCTTGCTGGCCGTGTGTGTGTGTGTGTGTGTGTGTGTGTGTGTGTGTGTGTATTATTGAGTTAATGCATATGCCTGATAGATAATTGCTATTTCCATAATTTAAAATGACAAAAGTAAAATTGCAACCTAAAAACAAATATTACAAAAAATTAAAAAAATTATGTTTCTCTAATAAAAAATTGATATAGGTTTTCACTTTACTTTGTTAAATAATTAGCAATCACCACAGAAGGGAATTTAAAAAAATACTGGACAAAAAGGTTAAGAGAAAGTATCAAACCCGAGAGAAGGAATAGGTATACAAATATTGAAACGCAAAATGTTTTAATGCAATGCTTCAAGTAAGGTTTCATTCTGGGAATATGTAACAAACATCTAAATAACATAATGTATACAGTGCTTTGGTTTGTATTTCAGATGTGACATTTGCTCTGCCTCATTCACATATTACAAAGAATACAAATGTCATCTTCCATCTGAGACTACCATATTTTCGCAAGGCTTCCTCTAATTTCTTCTTTTATCAGAAGTCATTTAAAATGCAAAACATGAAAAACATAATATAGTAGCTTAGGAGCCATTTGGAAGAGAATTTCATTAAATAAGCAAAATGTATTGAAGAAAATGTAAGGTTCTGCTCACCAGCCTCCTCAAGAAAGCAGAACTCTTGAAATGAACGGCATTTCAAAAGGAACTTTTATTGGAAGACAGTGATAGCAGAGAGAGTATAGGTAGAAACTGAATTTCGTGCACTGGAGCATTAGTTTAAATCACTCCTTTCGAGGCCCCTCCCAATGTCCAGATCATCTTTGAGCCAATCCCAAGGTACAAGGATGTGAGAATTTTGGTTCCCAGGTGCCACAATCTTGCTCCTCTGGAGGTGAGACAATACAGATGGCCCAAGGCACATTCATCCCCCCCTACCAACATCCCAAAGGTACGTCAAAGCAGGCAAAAGGAACAAAGAAAACCCCATGCAAGTGTAACCCAAATCCTCCCCCCTCCCCCCAGAATGGCAAAGTCCCAATAGAGATCTATGGGACCTGATAGAAAGTTTTGTAAGGTTCCAGCAGTTTTCCCGAGCCACTGAAATGCCAAAGAGAGTGAGACTCAAGACGAGGCTTGCAAAAAGTATCAGCTTATATTTATGGTCATAGCAAAAGCTGGATGACAAAACTATATCCAAAGCATCCAAACAAATGCATGTAAGGAATAGCCACACCCTGAAAGAGTGACTCAGAGTATTATATACATTTTAGGCAGATAGAAACAAAGTTTATCCAGTCAGAGACAAAGATTCGTTTCCAACATGATCTTTAAAACGTTCGTTTGTTCAAGCTCCTGTCTCTGTCTATCTTATCTGTGGAGTATTTCTATAGCCTTGTGTAGGGGGTGACTGCCCCCCTTTGCCAAGTTGTTTTTTGGCAGAATGCTGTAAGTATTTATGAGCCAGGAAAACTCCCTAGTTTGGTTCCTTTATCTATGCGGCCCATGTAACAATTTCTTCTATGTTTTCAAGAATGTCCCCAGCTTTGAAGCCAAGAATAGAAGTGAGACACAGCAGTGAGATAACATTTGCAGTAATGCCATCCAGTATTAAGGTTACAATTTTCTAGGCTAGGAAACAACTAATTTCTGACAGTATACAATAATATAAGCAGAAGCCAATATAGATTCATATTCATTCACATACTCCTTCAGTTTTTTTTAAAATAACTTTTTAAGGATTATGTTTGTTTAAAAAATAAAATGTCTTCTACATGATGTTTTAGCAGTCAGGTGAGGACAAATTCCTTATGCTAAAATTTTTAGTTCTAAATGTAATAATTTTTATAATTTCTGATGAACTGTTAACAAAGAAATTTAAGTTCAGTATCTTTTAACATAAGATTATTATTTCAGCCCAATTCCCAGGTACAAATGAAGAACATTATTAATTTCATGTCTTCAAGATATCACCTTTTAGTAACTACTTTTAAATTCCAAGAACAACATACTTGATTTTACATGTTTCGGGTTTTACTTTGACTCATGTTAACCTTTGATAATGCTTCCTCATGACCTATTTGGAAACTATTCACTTAAAAAAAATCATTTTAGCTTTACACATTTATGACATAAGCAAAAGGCATTAATCATACCATCTTTTAAGAACCCAATTTGTATGTGAAGCATGACAGTGCTTCTGTGAACTTACAATGTGTTTTCTTCCTCTGAATGTAGGTGGAAAACGTCTGACATTAATTGTGACCGAGGTTAACAACAGCAGATAAAGAAGCTAAGAGATTAAAAATGTAGTCCAGGAGTTTAATATGCAAGTAAATGAACATAGTAGCAATTGTGTGTAACTGAACATAGTTACAAACATTTCTGGGAATGCGAATTTGTGAAATCTCTGGGCCTCAAAGTCCTATTTGTCCTATTTTAAAGAATAAACCATTGAAAAATGTACAGTCTTGATGTTACAATTAATAATAATAATAATAATGATAATGATAATGATAATGATAATGATAATGATAATGATAATGATAATGATAATGATAATGATAATGATAATGATAATGATAATAATAATGTTTAATTTATAACCCGCTCTCTCTCCCCGAAGGGACTCGAGGCGGGGCACAGGGAATTAAAAATACAATTAAAAACCACAAACAAAGTACAATGTTAAAACGAATTAAACTAACCCTGTGCTAAAATCCCATATAAAAACTAAAACTAAGCCCTAAAAACCCCTAAAAACAGTTTAATTACCCTAGGCCGGCCAAGCAGAAGAAGTGTGTTTTTAATTTTTGACGGAAGGAGCGGAGGTCCGTGGTTGTTCTGATATCGGGGGGAAGGTCGTTCCAGATGGTCGGGCCCGCCACAGAGAAGGCCCTTCCCCTGGGCGTCGCCCGCTGGCATAGCCTACTGGGCGGCACCCGGAGAAGTCCCTCTCTATGGGAGCGAATCGGCCGCAGGGATGTATGGGACAGGATGCGATCCCGCAGATAGCTAGGTCCCATGCCATGGAGCGCTTTGAAGATGATAACCAACACCTTGAAGCGCACCCGAAAGACGACAGGCAGCCAATGCAGCTCGCGCAGGAGCAGTGTCACATGGGAAAACCTGGAGGTTCCCATAACTGCCCGCGCGGCTGCATTCTGGACAAGCTGAAGCCTTCGGGTGCACCTCAAGGGGAGCCCCATGTAGAGAGCATTGCAGTAGTCCAGTCGGGATGTCACGAGGGCATGAGTGACTGTGCAGAGGGCACCCCGATCCAATAGGGGATGCAACTGGCGGACCAGGCGAACCTGGTAAAACGCCCTCCTGGCCATGGCCGTCACTTGATCTTCCATGGACAGCCGTGTATCAAGGAGGACGCCCAAGTTGCGTGCCCCATCCACAGGGGTTAGATGTTCATCCCCTATGGCCAGTGATGCAGTCAACGGGTTGTACCGGGATGCCGGAAACCACAGCCACTCGGTCTTGGACGGGTTGAGTCTGAGTCTGTTCCTTCCCATCCAGGCCCGCACGGCTTCCAGGCACTGGCACATCACCTCTACGGCATCGTTGGGGTGGTTTGGGGTACATATATACAGCTGCGTATCATCAGCGTAGAGGTGGTACTCTACCCCGAAACCATGGATGATCTCGCCCAGTGGCTTCATATATGTGTTGAACAGGAGAGGCGAGAGGACCGACCCCTGAGGCACCCCACAAGTGAGGGGTCTCGAGGTCGACCTCTGCCCTCCTGCCAACACAAATTGCGATCGACCGGAGAGGTAGGAGGAGAACCACCGTAACACGGTGCCCCTCACCCCCAACCCCTCCAGCCGATGCAATAGGATACCATGGTCAATGGTATCAAAAGCCGCTGAGAGGTCTAATAGGACCAGGATGGAGGAACAACCCCCATCTCTGGCCCTCCAGAGATCATCCACCAACGCGACCAATGCTGTCTCGGTGCTGTGCCCGGGCCGGAAGCCGGACTGGCGTGGGTCCAGAAAATCAATTTCCTCCAGATGATGAGGGAACTGTTGTGCCACCACACTCTCTACAACCTTCGCCAGAAAGTGAAGGTTGGAGACCGGACGGTAATTTACCAATAATACTGGGTCCAGAGAGGGCTTCTTGAGGAGGGGTCTCACCACTGCCTCTTTAAGGGAGGCCGGCAAGAACCCCTCACTCAGGGAAGCATTGACCACCTCCTGGAGCCAGCCTCGTGTAACCTCCCAGGATGCCAGTACAAGCCAGGAGGGACACGGGTCCAATAAACATGTGGTAGCTCGCAGTTGCCCACGTAACCTGTCCATATATTCGAAAGTAACAGAACTGTCTCAAGATCTGCCTCGGGGAATCCCACTGGGCCACTTTCGATGGAGGCCAACTCGCTCCGAATCTGAGCAATTTTATCCTGCAGATAATCCCCAAATTCCTCTGCTCTACCCTGTAAAGGGGCTTCCCGCACCATCTGTTGAATGAGGGAGCGGGTCACCCTAAACAGGGTGGCAGGGCGGTTATCTGCGGATGCGATGAGAGTGGCACAATGATGACGCTTAGCCACTCTCAACGCCACAAGGTAAGTCCGTAAATGGGCTCTCACCTGTGTTCGGTCAGATTCAGACCGTGTGGATCTCCATCTCCTCTCTAGGCGTCTCTTATGGCACTTCATCCCCCTCAGCTCCTCGGTGAACCAGGGAGCCTGGGTGACTCATCGCCGCAGGAGAGGCCGCAAGGGCGCGACCTAATCCAAGGCCCCCGTGGCCGCAGTATTCCATGCGGCCACCAGGTCCTCCGTCGGGGCGTGGGTCAAGGACACAGGTAATGGCCCAAGCACCGTCTGGAACCTATCCGGGTCCATCAGGCGCTTAGGGCGGAACCATATAGGTGGATCCGGTTCTGCCTCCCCGCGGTGGGGTGTGGCGATTGGAAAGTTGAGCCGGAGAAATGAGTGGTCTGACCATGACAGGGGTATGATGGCTACGTCCCCTATACCCAGATCACTCTTCCACTGACCAGAGACAAAAATTAAGTCCAGAATGTGTCCTCCTTCGTGCGTGGGCCCCCGAATTACTTGGGTCAGGTCCATGGCCATCATGGAGGCCATGAACTCCTGAGCTGCCTCTGATGATTCGCCTACCGATGGCAGGTTGAAGTCCCCCATGACAACCAGTCTGGGGGTCTCAACCGCCATCTCGGCGATCACCTCAAGGAGCTCGGGCAGGGCTGCTGGTACATAGCGGGGAGCCAGGTATACAATCAGCACACCCAACTGCCTCCCTAGGCCCCACTTCACACAGAGGGACCCACAGCCGGTGGTCTGTGGTACAGTGGTCTCTCTCAGCTCAAGACTTTCCCTAACAATAACCGCTACACCTCCACCCCTGCCTAGGGCCCGTGGCTGATGAAAAGCATGGTAACCTGGCAGGCACATTTCTACGAGGGGAAGTCCTCCCTTGTGGCCCAGCAAGGTCTCCGCAATTCCCACCAGGTCCGGCTCCCCCTCCGACACAAGGTCGTGGACAAGGGGGGCTTTGTTGACCACAGACCTGGCGTTGCAAAACATCAGCCTCGGGCCCTGGCTCTGTAATCCCTGACCACCTAGCCTGCGGGGGTTGTGGCATCTGACCACTTGTAAGCAACGGCCTTGTTTCCCCAACCGGGAAAGAGGAACCTGCCTCCCCTCACACCTGCCCCTCCCTACGACCGTCCTAATGGGTAGACCCTCAATGGAAACGGCTTGTGTATCCCCCCTCTTAATGGACCCTTCCGCTTCCTCCTCCACTCTGCTCGCCGAGCTGATAACATTCCCACCCCCAGCCTGACTCACCCCACCCTCCACCCTAAAACCCCCTAAAACCCGAATCAGACTTTTAACTAAAAAACCCCTACATCTGCGTTCGCCCACCTCTCTTGATTGCATAATCCCTCATCAAGGTGGGCCCTCGTTAGAGCGCAGGGCCATACCTGCGAGTAAGGGGATTCTCGCAGTCGAATCAGGTCAGCTCTGGAGTACATAAATACATATAAATAGCTGTAAAATCAATATATAAATAGATATAAAATAGCTATAAATGGGAGTCTATAGTCTTTTCCTCTTATAATTTGCAGGAATCTTATAATATGTTTATTACCGTATTTTTCGGAGTATAAGACGCACCATGATTTTGAAGAGGTACATTTAAAAAAAAAGTTTCTGCCCTCCCTGGCCCCCAGGAGCACTCTGCATGCATCCCAAACCATCTGCACACCCCATTTTTTGTGAAAAATGGGGTATGCAGAGAGTTTGGGAGGCCTGCAAAGTGGATTCTCAGGTGCCTCTGCGAGGAAACATTAATCCAAATGGAAGGGATCCCCACCCCTCCTCATCCAATGGGCCGTTCCCAGCAAAGCACAGCAGCAGCCATTCAGCAGCCCCTGCATGTCTTTCCCTCCTTGCTAAAGAGAAAAGTTGATTTGAGATCGATAAAAGCCTTACTCTTTAAGAAGATCAAACTCCCACACTTTGCATTTTTGTCCTCCCTGGCCCCCAGGAGCACTTTGCAGGCCTCCCAAACTCATTTTTTTGTGAAAAATGGGGCGTGCAGATGGTTTGGGAGGCTTGCAGAGTGCTCCTGGGAGCCAGGGAGGGCAAAAATGCGAAGTGTGGGAGCTTGATCTTCTTAAAGAGTAAGGCTTTTATCGATCTCAAATCAACTTTTCTCTTTAGCAAGGAGGGAAAGACATGCAGGGGCTGCTGAATGGCTGCTGCTGTGCTTGGCTGGGAACGGCCCATTGGATGAGGAGGGGTGGGGATCCCTTCCATTTGGATTAATGTTTCCTCGCAGAGGCACCTGAGCGGCAAAAGGGAAGCATAAAGGAAATGAGGCTGCTTTGTCTCTCTCACACACACACCCCAAATCCGCCTGGCTGGTGAAAGAAGCACTGGATGCAAAGGAAACCTCGGAATGTGGCAGCTGCCAGGCTCCAGGAATACAGTGCTCCTGTATTCCAAAGTTTCCTTTCCATTCCGTGCTTGTTTCAATAGCCAAAATCCCGATGATGCAAATAGCATTTTTCCGGAGAGAAAGTGGAGATCTAGGGTCCTGAGAAAAGCCTTCGTGGATATTGTTTCTCTTCCCTTCCTCCACCCCCTCCCCGAAGCTGCCCGGATCTGTCATGCTGTGAAGAGATACGATAGCTCTGGGACAGATTGGGGACGGGGGGGGGGGGGGAGGAAGGAAGGGAAGGAAAGAGGAACAATCTACGAAGACTTTATCAGAAAACTAGACTCCCCCCCCCCAATCTCTCCAGATTCTCAGCAGCCAAAACGCTTTGAATCAAGCTTGATTGTCCCCGTTTCAGGTTTTTAACTTCTCAAACTAGCATTCTGAGAAATCTACCATCTCTGATCACCTTTTGTTTGCAGCAGCAGGAGGAGGGCAACTTAAATCAGCGCCTCTTTAAACCAAAGCCTCTGAATAACTGGGAAAGAAAGGCGTGCTTTTCGGGTGGCAGTTTCCGGCAGATTCCAAGTGCGGCTTTCTTTCCCAGTTACTCAAAGTCTTTGGTATACTCCGCCCTCGCCCTCCTCCTCCTGCAAGCGAAAGGTGCCTCAGAGATTCAGCGAGCAGCTCATGGGAGATAATGGCAACAATTTCGTTCCCCAGCAATGTGAGGAGCCGCTGCCACTGCCACCACCCCGTAAGCCCTCCTGGGAGTTGAGCCGAATGAGAGTCTGGAAAGCGAATCCTCTCTCCTTTCCAGCCATCACGATCTCTGCAGCGCCAGATTCACCTGCCCCTTTTTCAGACCACCCAGACAGCTACATTCGTAGTATAAGACGCATCCAGATTTTCACCCTCTTTTCTGGAGTAAAAAGGTGCGTCTTATTGCAAATTATAGAGGAAAAGGAATCATAACTTACAGCCAGAAACCTTTACTCATACTAGAATTTCCAATGACATGTTTTCAAGGTGGGATGCAACTCCTTAGAAGATCTGAAAAATTGTTGCTGGTCAGGATAGATACCGTTGAATTGAGTCAATGCCTCTTTTAAAGGCCATAAGCCAAACCTCCCCTATGTAACCCTCCATAAAAGCCTTTGATTATAATATCCACCAATATCAACAAACATGCACAATGTGGATAATCAAAGTTGTATTGTAATGTAATATATTTGGATTTGATCAAAGATCATCATGTATGTCAGGTGTGGCTATATAAGGCAATTATATTAAAGCAATAAACACTACCATTCAAGGAAGTCAAGGATTCTCTATGAAAAAGGCCTAGATTTCATCTGTCATTGTACTGATGCATTCATGAAGCCTGAAGATGTTCATTTTCAAGTTCTGCCTGATAAAATAAAGCAAGAGTATGTTCTCAATAAGGGGAAGATAGCATCCACGAATGGGTTAACACGGTCCGTACTCTGATTGGACTGAGTCTGCATGCATATTAATTAAGCTGTCTATAAAACCCCCTCCAAGAGTGCTCTATCCAGCTTTTTCCGACTCAGTCCACTCTGGGACGATCGGTTAATCCAACCAAACTGACTAGGAGATATATTCTGACTATTGGCATTTATCCTGATTTGATTATAATTGTGAATATCTGTGAAGGCTCCAGGCTGCACTCCCTATTGTCCCTGCCTTCGGCGCTTGTACTGGCTCTTGGCTTACCTCACGGCCTACATTGCCACAAAATCACCGCGCCAGGTGCGATCTGCCTTCGAGACAGACGTGCCACTATCAGCTGCCCTCCAGCCCGACAGTGATTTCTATAGCAGCAGCGACTCGTTAGCCGGTCGGCAAAGGCTTCATCGGCCCGAAAAGCCCCGAAAATCAAACTTTCGCGCCTCGCGCATGCGCGGTAGCCTGCCCAACCGCTTTGAAGCAAAGCTACCTTCTCGCACCGCCGTTCAAGCGGCAATTACATCTAGGGCAGCCTCAGCCTGACGGAGGGCTCCGACCTCGTGGGCACTCGGAACGCAGCCGAATTAAGCGCGCACATAGTGGAGCCGGCTCCGCGCCGTCCTCTGCGATCAGTTTCGCACCGAAATCTCTTGCCGGCTGCTGAGGGAGAAGGAGGCGGAGCTTTTTCACGGCGGCCATTTTCTAGCGCAGTTTTCATGGTCGAGGGCATGGAGACTCCTGCTCGCACCCAAGCCTCTGCTGGGCCTTCGGAGAGCCAAGGGCTCCTCATGGTCTCGCCCCCAGCCACATCTAAGAAGAGGGCAGGCAGTCTTGAGAGAAAGAAAAGGCCACCAAGGTAAAGAAGGCCTCTAAGACAGCTGCGCAGTCAGGGGGTGTGGCCACTCCCCCTCTGGGCCTCCAGACCCCAGATTCCATACAAAATTCGGGGCCCCCGATGGTGCCTGGACCAAGTCCACCTACGAGCGCTTTCAGCCCCATGCTACCGATTGACACCTCGGGTGTCTGGGGTAACGCAAATGGGAGAACAGGGGTTCGCATACCAGAGGCAACCTATACCCCCACGGCTGCGGGGGTATGGCAGGAGGCCCCTTGAGTGACACCACCCCCACTACCTCCCATGGCCACGATCACCCCCGTTATGCCGGATGTTCAATCCATGATATCAGAGGCCATAAAACAGGGCATTGCTGCGGGACTCCAGTCCAAAGCCCCTGAGACACAGTCAATGGCTGTCACTGACACACCTCAGTCATCGGGGCCACGAGCAGGCACAGTTGAGGCTACGGACCAGGGGTCCTTAGCAGGCTCGGATGAAGGGGCGCCCTTGGACAACGATCTGTCCGATGATGAAGGGGCCGAAGGGGACAAGCCCGCCTACTCTGGACTATTCCCTCCGCCACTGTTTAAAACCTTGCTGGCTAAGGCCAAGGCGGCCTCAGACTGGGAACCAGCAGCACCTCAGGCTGTGGCGGCCCCACAACGTCCATCCTCCAAGGTGCTATTTCTAGAATGCCGTGTGGCAACCGAGGTGGTACCCACCCCCCAGCTGTTCATTGACAATGTCCAACGACAATGGGCCACACCAACGTCGGGCCCAGCCCCCACGGCCAACGACAGGCGTTTCTTTGCGGTGGCTGACCCCCTGGAAAAATGCCTGATGTGGCCGGAGGTCGACGCACCGGTGACCGCTTTGTACTCCAATGCAGCTTTGCCGGGCAGCCAGGAGGACGTCCTGAAACCGGAAGACCGCAGAGCTGACCAGGTGCTCCACAGGGCCCACCAAGCTGCGTCATGGGTGATCCGGGCTGCGTCCACAGCATCCTTTTTCTCGCGGTCCAGCCTCTTCTGGATCCAGCAGCTCCAGGCACGCATCCCCCCGGGGGATGCTCGCTCGCACCAAGATCTTAATAAAATTATAGCAGCCGTCCAATTCACCTCGGACGCTACACTGAGTGCGGCACGGTTTGCCTCCAGAGCCACGGCTTCCACCATCGCCTCCTGCAGACTGCTCTGGCTTCGCCAATGGCAAGGCGATGTGAAACAAAAGTGGAAGCTGGCGATGGGGCCCTATGCGGGGGGCTCACTGTTCGGTGATTCCCTTAATCTTTTGCTCGTAGAGGGGAGAGATAAAAGGAAGATCCTGCCTTCCAATCCCAGGAGGGGGACCTATAGGCAGGCCCCTTATTTCAGGAGGCAACAGTTTGGGTCACAGGAATATGGGGGTTCCTTTCGACCCGGGTTCCCTCAGGCGGGGTACAGGCAGGGAGGCAATTTCAACTCCAATTTTACCCAGCGGTACGGGCAACAGCGCCAACAACTGTTCCGTCAGGGGCGTGGGGGTCAGGCTAGGAGACCCTTTCGAGGGAACGGTAACCGAAACTACCGTCGACCTTAATTTGCCTGGGGCTCGGTTTCCCATTGGAGGCAGGCTGCGCCACTTCACAGACCGATGGGAAGCAGTCACCACCGACAGATGGGTCCTCACCACGGTCAGGTGCGGTCTGGCCCTGGAGTTCTGGTCCCAGCCCCCCGATTCCTTTTTGCCTTGCCCCGCATTAGCCAACCCTCTCAGGAGGGACCTAATGGTGGCCGCCATAGATCATTTACTGGCTATTCAGGCCATCGAACTGGTCCCACCGGACCAAGTTCATCAGGGATTCTATTCTATTTTGTTTATCATCCCCAAGGCTTCTGGTGGTTGGCGGGCTGTGTTAGACCTCAAGAGGTTGAACAGGTACATCATCTATAAACGTTTTAAGATGCACTCCCTCCACTCCATCCTGCTGGATATAAGGGAGGGGGACTTTCTTACGTCTCTCGATTTAACGGAGGCTTACTTACATATACCTGTTGCCGCAACTTTTCGGCGATATTTACGGTTCTGTTACAACAAGTGTCACTACCAATACACGGCGTTGCCATTTGGCGTTTCCTCTGCCCCACGTGTTTTTTCTAAGGTTATGGCCACCGTAGCGGTGCACATACACTCCGTTCCGCTTAGAGTACACGTTTATTTAGATGATGTGTTAATCCAATCCCGAACTGAAGGTCAAGCGGTAAGTGATTTACACACCACTATGAGGGTATTTGAGGAGCTAGGGTTCTCCATTAATGTGACTAAAAGTCACCTGCAACCCACCACCAGAATACTCCATCTGGGAGCTTGGATCGATTCTGCAAGGGGCCAGGTTTTCCTCTCGGATGAGAGGCTCTCCAGCATCCAACACCTGGTAAGTGAGGTGGAGAGGGAGGCCCGCCCTTCGTTGGCTTCCCTGTCCCAATTGTTGGGAAAGATGGTTTCAGCGATTGCCATCGTCCCTTGAGTTAGACTACACCTTAGGGAACTACAGTGGTTCCTACTCCCTTTCCAGAAGAGACCACGTCCCTTTCCAGAAGAGTGGCCACGTCCCTCATTAGGGTACCCCTACCCGCGTGCGTCCGCAGATCCCTTCGATGGTGGCGATCCCCATCTGTTAGGGAGGGTTGCCATTTTAGAATAAAGGACAGGACTATAGTCACCACGGATGCGAGTCTCTTCGGATGGGGGGCACACACGGGGCCGTTCAATGCCCAGGGTCAATGGTCCACTGCTGAGGCCCAGAGGAGCATCAATTTTCTCGAGCTTTGGGCAATAATGCTGGCTCTGGAACAATTCCAAGCCCAAGTACAGGTTCTAGTATTGACCGATAACGTCACAGCCAAGGCCCACGTTAACCGGCAGGGGGGCACCAGATCTCACCCTCTCATGAGAGAGGCTTCCCTACTGGGTAGTTGTAATTAATCCATAGGCTGAAAAGTAGAATAAAAAAATAGAGAAAGAAAAATAGAGAAAGAAAAACTGTCCGTTCACTTTAAAAAGAAAAAAAAAGTTGTGAGCACTTCAATCCACAAAGTAAAATTACAAAGAAAAAAGAAACACACTATCCAAAGCAATCCAATGTAGGTCAATTTTGCCACTTATTTTCTTCTGCATACAGATTTAATGTAACTTAAAAAAAAATTGGTCAATCTTTTTCAAAACGGTAAAAATTCCTCACCAGACGGACACACTGTAAATGTTGAGCTTCACTTAACATTAGCTGTTTTGGAAATGTCCTTCCCATGCTAATCTAGCATCAGGGACAACATGGCAAATACTGCAAAGTGCATGTTACCAGCATTCATATTATGTGTATGATTTCTATAGGCAAATGTAAATAACTGAAAAGCAGATAGGACAATATAGCATCCTATGAAACTTTAATGAAGATGCAGTTACACAAAACACAGTGGTCATATTTTTTGTTATGTCTTGATGGTCATGACTCACATCCATAGCATATTCCCCTATTTCAGTGTTTCTCAATTATTTTCTGTCAGGCCCCCCCTAGGAAGAAGAAAACATTTCGCGCCCCCCCCCCGCGCGACTGTAAATAGTATCATTTGTCTATAAAATTGTTATAAGTACACCTCTGCATAACACTGTATCCTTATTAAGTATAAGAGAATAAAAAAGAAAGAAATTTCTTTCTCTTTCTCTCTCTCTCTTTTTCTCTTTTTTCTTTCTCTCTCTTTTTTCTCTTTCCTTTCTGTCTCTCTCTTTCTCTGTCTGTCTTTCTTTCTTTCTCTCTCCCACTTTTTTCTTTCTTTCTTTTTCTTTCTCTCTATCTCTGTCTGTCTCTCCTTCGTCTGCCCATCTATCACTGTGTGTGTGTGTGTGTGTGTGTGTGTGTCTTGCATTCACGCACTTCCTGTGTCTCTCTCTTTCTCTCCCTGTCTCTCTCTGTCTCTCTGTGTGTGTCTGTCACTCTCTGATTCCTCCCCCCCTCCCTGTCTCTCTCTGTGTCTGTGCCTCTCTCTGTCTGTGTGTCGTCGTCCCCGCCCCGCCCCCACTCCCCGCGGAGTCTCCTCAGCCCGGCTCACCCGCCTTAGCCTGCCCCGGCCACCCGTGCTTGATCGCTCGTTCGCTCGCTCCGCTCCTTCCAGGAGCTGAGAAGCCTCCGTGTGTGTGTGTGTGCGTGCGTGCATGTGTGTGTGTGAGGAACGGCAGTCCCTGGAAGACGACGAGTGGCCAGCATGCCGGCTGTGGAGGGAGGGAGGAGGAGGGAGAAAGGGAATCGGCAGAGCCGATTTGCCGAGGTCAAACGCGCCCCCCTTTACAGAGCCTCGCGCCCCCCCAGGGGGGCGCGCCCCACTATTTGAGAAACGCTGCCCTATTTAAAGGTTTGTCTTTCCCTTTTCTTTTGCACTTTACTAGTAATAAGCAAGTAGGCCTGGGATAAGCTTTCTCAGAGAAAGTCCAAAGTGAAAGGGGTCTGTTTTCTGGGACTTTTCTTCCACTTTTTATAACATTGGTGCATGTCAGCACTGATACTGATCTATATTTTATCACGTTGTCAAACAGAATTGTGGCTCCAAAATCAGTCTTTGCTCAGAGATTCTCCCAGAACACTTATTTGTAAACTGCCCAGAATCCCTCTGTGAGGGAGATAGGTGGTTCCTAAATGTGATGATAGATAGATAAATAGATGATGAATGAATGATGATAGATAGTGCCTGATAGTGATGCCCGGGTTGCAGCTGGAAAAAGGAGAATTAACATTTTCAGGCTGCTACTTGAAAATTTTCCCCATCAATGCTATTTAATCTCCCACTGAATCTAATTAGAGTCTTTTTAAAAATGTGTATGATGGAGAAAATCCAAGTGTCTGTGCATGTGATATAAATGAGAGAATGAAGGGGAATTGAATTTACTTCAGTCTTGTGATGCTGCTAATTAAAGTTAGAAAAAAAGTGGGATAGATAGCATCACCATCACCCAATACATACTCAAGGATTGATCTCCTCTCCCTGCGGGAGTCCCCCCTCTCGCAGGTCTGGCCCTTAGGTTTAACAAGGGCCCACCTCAATGAGGAATGGATTAATCCAGAGAGGTGGGCGAAGTGCGAACTCAGGGGGTTTTTATCCAAATTTTTAATTCGGTTTTTAGGTGGTCCCAGAGGGGGAGGGCTTGTTCAGTCAGAGGGGGGTCAAGGTACAGGGCCGACAAGCGGAATTAGAAAAAAGGGTAGGTCCATCAAGGAGGGGGGAGGGAGGGTCGTTCCTAAAGAGGGTTTTCCCATCCGATCGATCCTGAGGAGGGGCAGGGGCGGCGGGAGACACGGTGTCCATCATGTGTTGGGGGATCATGACCACTGGTTACAAGCGGTCACTCACCCCAATCCCCTGTGCTCCCCTCGGGAGCTAGGCGGTCAAGAATTACAGAGCCGGGGCCCCAGACTGATGTTCTGCAATGCCAGGTCCGTGGTGAATAAAGCCCCCCTCATTAATGACCTTGTGTCAGGGGGGGACCCGGACCAGGTGGGAATTACGGAGACCTGGTTGGGTCCCGAGGGGGGTTTACCCCTCGTGGAAATGTGCCCACCAGGCTACCGTGCATTTCATCAGCCTTGGGCCCTAAGCAGGGGTGGGGGGGTGGCAGTTATCGTTAAGGAAGGTCTCGAGCTGAGGAAGACCACTGTACCACAGACTACCGGCTGTGAGTCCCTCTACGTGATGTGGGGCCTAGGGAGGCAGTTGGGCTTGCTGATTGTACCTGGCTCCCCACTATGTAACAGCAGTCCTGCCCGAGCTGCTTGGGGTGATCGCCGAGATGGCGGTTGAGACCCCCAGACTATTAGTCGTGAGGGACTTTAACTTGCCATCGGTGGGCGAAACATCTGAAGCATCTCGGGAGTTCATGGCTTCCATGACGGCCATGGACCTGACCCAAGTAGTTCAGGGCCTCACTCAGGATGGAGGACACACGCTGGATCTCATTTTTGTCTCTGGTCAGTGGAGAAGTGATCTTGGAACCGGGGACTTAGTCATCTCACCCTTGTCATGGACAGATCACTCTCTCCTCCGGCTGGACTTTCCAATCGCCACACCCCACCGCGGGGAGGCGCAATCGGTGATACCTAGATGGTTCCACCCCATGCGCCTGATGGACCCAGAAAGGTTCCAGAGGGAGCTTGGGCCAGTACCTGTGTCCTTGTCCTGCGACTTGACTGAGGACCTAGTGGTCGCATGGTATAGTGCGGCCACGGGGGCCTTGGACCGAGTCGCGCCCTTGCGGCCTCTCACGTGGCATCGAATCACCCAGGCTCCCTGGTTTACCGAGGAGCTGTGGGAGATGAAACGCCGCAAGAGATGCCTAGAGAGTAGGTGGAGATCCTCTCGGTCCGAATCCGACCAAACATTAGTAAGAGCCCATATAAGGACTTACTTAGTGGCGATAAGAGTGGCCAAACGTGAGTAACCACCCTGCTGCCCTGTTTGGGGTGACCCGCTCCCTCCTTCACCAGAGACCATGGGAAGCCCCTTTGCAGGGTCGAGCAGAGGAATTTGGAGTGTATCTGCAGGATAAAATCACTCAGATTCGGAACGAGCTGCCCTCCACTGAAAGTGGCCCAGTCGGATTGTCCGATGCTGGTCTTGAGATAACACCTTGGGAGGAGTTTGACTTCCGAAGATATGGACAGGTTGTTGAGGAGACTTAAGGCCACCACATGTTTATTGGACCCGTGTCCCTCCTGGCTTGTACTGGCATCTTGGGAGGTTACACAAGGCTGGCTCCAGGATATTGTGAACACTTCATTGAGTGAGGGGTACTTACCTACCGCCCTGAAAGAGGCGGTGGTGAGACCTCTCCTCAAGAAGCCTTCCCTGGACCCAGCATTGTTGGAAAATTATCGTCCGGTCTCCAACCTTCACTTTTTAGCGAAGGTTGTAGAGAGTGTGGTGGCTCAACAGTTTTCTCAACACCTGGAGGAAATTGATTATCTAGACCTGCGCCAGTCTGGCTTCCAGCCCGGTCACAGTACCGAGACGGCATTGGTCGCGGTAGTGGATGATCTCTGGAGGGCACGGGATAGAGGTTGTTCCTCTATCCTAGTCCTATTAGACCTCTCAGCGGCTTTTGATACCATCGACCATGGTATCCTATTGCACCGACTGGGGGGGTTGGGGGTGAGAGGCACCGTGTTACGGTGGTCCTCGTCCTACCTCTCTGGTCGGTCGCAATGTGTGTTGGCAGGGGGGCAGAGGTTGGCCCCGAGGCCCCTTATATGCGGGGTTCCTCAGGGGTCGGTCCTCTCGCCACTCCTGTTCAACACCTATATGAAGCCGCTGGGCGAGATCATCCATGGTTTTGGGGTGGAATACCATCTGTACGCTGATGATACTCAGTTGTACATATCCACCCTGAACCACCCCAACAATGCTGCCGAGGTGCTGTCCCGGTGTTTGGAGACCGTACAGGTTTGGATGGATAGTAACAAACTCAAGCTCAACCCATCCAAGACCGAGTGGCTGTGGTTTCTGGCACCCTGGTTCAGCCAGGCAAGTCCAACACTGGCCATTGGGGGCGAACTACTGGCTCCCATGGAGAGGGCGCGCAATTTAGGTGTCCTCCTGGACTCCGGGCTGTCCATGGAGGATCATGTGACAGCTGTGGCCAGGGGGGCATTTTATCAGGTACGCTTGATACGCCAATTGCGCCCCTTACTGGACCGGGCTGCCCTCCGCACAGTCACTCAAGCACTCGTGACGTCCCGGCTGGACTACTGCAATGCTCTCTACATGGGGCTCCCCTTGAGGTGCACTTGAAGGTTACAGCTAGTCCAGAACGCAGCCGCGCGGGTGATCATGGGAGCCTCAAGGCAGTCCCATATAACGCCTCTCCTGCGCGAGCTGCACTGGCTACCTGTGGCCTTTCGGATGCGCTTCAAGGTGTTGAGACCATCTTTAAAGCGCTCCATGGCTCGGGGCCTAGCTACATGCGAGACTGTCTCCTGCCCCATACATCCCTTCGACCGATCTGCTCCCATAGAGAGGGCCTTCTCCGGGTGCCGTTGGCCGGGCAATGCCAGTTGGTGACACCCAGGGGAAGGGCCTTCTCTGTGGTGGGCCCTATCCTCTGGAACGACCTGCCCCCCGAATTACGCACCATCTCGGACCTCTGCCTTTTCCGCCAGCGTCTCAAAACGCATCTATTTCAACAAGCATTCAACCCCCCCCCCCACCAAGATTTAAAGAGGGGCGATGCCTCCGCAGTCACACTCACAGACACAAGCCTGCCTGATGATGACAAGTGAGATCTTGTCGAAACGTTGCAACAACTTTTCTATGCCTTATACACGGGAAAATCCCCGAAGCCAGCTATGCCAGCATATATATATATATATATATATATATATATATATATATATATATATATATATATATATATATATATAAGGATATTATGTATATTAACTTATTTTAAATAACTTAAATAACTTATATAATATAATCTATTATATTAATTTGCATAACTATATAAATATTTACAATAGTGAATAATGGATAAATAATCAAATACAACCTGGGTTGGAAAGTGGGAGGAGGAGACTTAAAGGAAAAATCTTAAATATTTATATGCTATTTTGGAGGAAAAAACATTGTACACGCAGTGAAATGATGAGTAAAACTACAATTACAAAGATAAATAAAAAAGCACTGGCAACGCCATCATCCTCAAACCAATGCTCTAGAGAGAAAATATTAGGTACAGAAAAGACAAGCTCAACCTTAACCCTACAAAGTATGAAAGCAACATTACTTTTGATACAAGAAACAATGTTAAAGACCCAGGAGGCAATAGCAAAAAATCACAAAAGAAACAAAAAAAGAACCAGGAAGAGATCAATAATGAGATGGGAGAAATGAAAGGAGATATCAGAAGAATGGATGACAAAATAGGAAATATACAAAATGAAATTATTAAGAACAAACAAAAAATTCAAACTGTAGAAACAAAAGTAGAAGAAACAGAAAGAAAAATGGAAACATTAGAACAAAAATTGACTTTAGTGAATAGAGACTTAGAAGAAACTATTGTTTTTCTTGCGATAGAAAAAGCAGCATTTTTAAAGGGAGATAAACAGATAAAATATAAGGGAAGAGAAGTACAAATTTTGAGACAAATACCTAAAAGAGTGAGAGTCCAGAGCAGGCACTACCAATTCTTAACCACACAACTAATAAAATATGTGATGTTTAGATGGGTTACTCCGGAGGGAATCATGATCACCTGGCAGGAGAAGAAATTCAAAATAGATTCATTAGATAAGGCACGTGAGTTATTTGAACATCAATTCACAGTTGAAGAACAAGAGAGTAGGGAGGAGGTAGAAAGCAGAGCTCAAGAAGAGGATAAGGAGGTAGAACAGGAAGAAGGCAAAAAACAGGAAAGAAAACAAATAGAACAAGAGGGTGCAAGAACAAAAATACAAGGAGAGACAAGGACTATGAGGAAACTGAGAACTGTATATAAATAGTGAAATGGAGGAAGACATTAAGATGCTTTCAATAAACATAAATGGATTAAACTCACCCATGAAAAGAAAGCAAACAGACTACAAAGACTGAATATGGATATCATGTACTAGAAAACTCAAAAATAGGGAAACTGTATGTAGCACTAACACAACAAAGAGGAATTGCAATATATATCAAAGAATGGTTAAAACCCAAACAATTATATGCAGACAAGGAGGGAAGAATTTTAACGATGGAGATAGAAACAGAACAAAAATGAATATTTCTCACAGCAATATATGCACCAAATAAAAACCAAAAAGAATTCTACTGAAAAGTTCATTAAAAAATAACAGAAACAGAATATGAAAATATATGCTTGGTAGGTGACTTCAGTGCAATAGCAGATATCAAAAAAGACTATAAAAGCAATACAAGAAATAAGAAAAAAAGAATATTACCAACCACATTCTTTGAGATGGTGCAGGAACTGAGTTTACAAGACACATGGAGGGAAATAAATACAGAAAACAAGCAATACACTTTTTACTCAAACCCACATAAATCATGGTCAAGATTAGATCTTGGATGACACCAGAACTAAGAAGGGATACATAAGAGATAGATATAATGATTAACACATGGGTAGATCACAACCCAATAAGAGTGACATGGAAAAGACAGAAGAAGAGGAGGAAATGTATAATGAAACAAAGTATACTGAAAGAAAAAGAATACATAAAAATGATGGAAAAAGAAATGAAACTTCTTCTATAAAGTAAACAGCAAAGAAGAAACACCATTGCAAAATCTTTGGGATACAACAAAGTTATACATTTGAGGATTGACAAAAGCATACATAGCAATAAAAAATAAGAAAAAACAACAACAAGAATTATTAGAGAAAGAACTAAAAAAATTGGAAGAGGATCTGCAAAAAGAGCCACAAAAAAGTAAAAGAAAAGAAAAAAGAGATTTGATAAAACAGACTGAATTTGATAACACAGGAAGAAATGACCCAGAAAATTAAAATAGCTAGACAATTTTTTTTTGAAAATGCAAACAAACCAGGGAGTGGATACCTTACAAACTGAAAAAAGAAAAGGAGAAGAGGATAATACATCAATTACAAGATGAGAAGGGAAATATACAACATTGGAGAGAAGAAAATATATATATAATAATAAATGTTTTCAAAAGTCTATATAGTCAAGAAAATATACCACAAGACAATATTGAACAATAAGAGGAATCTGATAAATTGGGGAGACAAAAAGAGAAATATTAAATAGAAAAATAACAATGATAGAATTAATGGGGACAGGGAAGAGACATTACTTGTGGAACTTTATAAGACTATACAAGAACCAATAGAAACAGCAAGGCTGGATGTGTATAATGAAGCACTTACAGAGGCTAAACTACCAAAAACATGGACAGAAGCATATATTACACTGATACCCAAAGAAGATTCAGATCACCAGCAGATAAAGAATTACAGACCCGTTTCATTATTAAATACAGACTACAGAATATTTACATCCATAATTTTGGAACATCTAAAAAAATATTAAATGAAATCATTCATCCAGACCAAACAGATTTCTACCGAAAAGACAATTGAAAAATAATATGAGAATAATTACAAACGCATTAGAATACGAAGCACATCCCAGAAAACAAGTTGCATTTATTTTTTTAGATGTCCAAAAGGCCTTCAGCAACTTGAATTGGCAATTCTTTATTATACAATTAAAAAACATGAAATTTGGAGAGAAATTTGTGAAGATAGTGGAAACAATATATTCAATTCAAATGGTCAAAGTATTAATAAATGTCAGAAAAATTCAATATTTTGAAAGGTGTAAGACAAGGATGTCTGCATTATTGTCACTATTAGTCATTTTAACCTTAGAAGTAATACTATTGGAAATTAGACAAGAATAGGAAATAAAAGGATTAAAACTTTAAAAAGAAGAATATAAAGTTCAAGCATTTGCAGACGATTTAGTATTCATCCTAGAAGAACCAATAGAAACAGGGTCTAAATTAATCCATAAAATAGAAGAATTTGGCAAGGTAGCAGAACTTAAGGTTAAAAAGTCCAAAAGTAACATCATAACAAAGAATCTTACCAAAAAGCAAGAAATAAAATTGGAGGAAATAATGGGCATGTAGATAACAAAAAAGGTGAAATATTTGAGAATTTGGCTGACAGGAAAATGCTCAACAATCAAAGAAAATAACTATAATAAGACTATGTAACAAATAAAAAAGATTTGGAAAACTGGAAAAAACTGCAACTTTCACTTATAGGAAGAATAGCCGCAATCAAAATCAATGTATTGCTGAAACTTTTGTTTCTATTCCAAGTGGTACCAATAAATCTAGGAAAAAACTTTTTTATGGACTTAAATAAATTAACAACACAATTCATTTGGCTAGGGGGAAAAACATGTATTAAATTAAAATTATTACAGGAGAGTAGAGAGAAAGGAGGCTTTGGATTCCCAGATTGGGAGCTTTATCACCAGGAAGCTGCTCTCACTTGGATAAAAGACTGGATAAATCTAAAGAATAAAAGAATCTTTTTTTTTTATTAAAATTTTTATAATATTTTACAATATTCCACCCAGTGCTGTACAAAACAAAAGGAAGAGTTGGTTCCAAGTATCTTCTATTGTCTTTAAGATCTCCAAAATCCACGTTCTCTAGGTACAGGCGTCGAGGCATCCAAAGTTCCAAGTGCAAAGTCCACAAATGGCTTCCAAATCTTCCAAAAAGTATCTTTTTTATAAGCCCCCTCTCTAAATTTAATATCACACGTCATTTTATCATTTAAGGCTAATTTCCACATTTCACAATACCATTCTTCTATTTTAATATTTACCTCTATTTTCCAATATCTTGCTATTACAATTCTACCCATTATAATCATAATTCTAATCAATTCTTTCTCATGTTTTGTTAACTCAGGTTCATTAATTATCAATAGCAATATAGTTTCTGATCTCAATATTATTATTCTTTTCATCATTTCACACATCGTTTTTTCTAATTGCTGCCAAAACTTTTTAATTTTCACACATTTATACCACATATGTTCATAAGTTCCCACTTCTATATTACATCTCCAACATTTATCACTCATTTTTTAATCTATCAATGATAATCTTAATGGGGTCCAATACCATTTCCAAACAACCTTAAAATTATGCTCTTTAATCCTTATAGACAAAGTCCTCATGATTCGACTCTTCCAGTTCTCATTCCAATCCAAATCCAATATTTTAATCTTAAGGTCTTCCTCCCAATTCCTTTTCATTACCATTTGTGGATTTCCATCAAAGTTTATAATCTTATATATCTTACTAACGAGTCCTTTTAACCCAATTTCATCCTTAATGATTTGAGATACTAAACTTTCAAATTTAGTTTTACTTCTATCTATTTTACATATTCCCTTTACTTTCATGGTCCATTTTTCTACCTGTATTTTTTCGAACCAATTCAGCTCCAATTTTTGAATTACTTTTTTTTTTCTACTCTCAATTCCTAGAGCTCTTAACCAATTTACTATATTTCCTATATTTTCATCCTCGATTACTTTATCCCGACTTATATTATTTTTAATCGGCCAGCTTTCAGTTGTCTTCCCCAAGAAGGCTATATCCGGGATCAATTTTTTAACAAATTTATTCCAAATTTTACTCAGCCCCTTTAACCAATAACTATTAATTACCTTTGTTTTTGCTCTATCTAAAAACCATATAGTCCCAAATCTCTTAATATCTTTTAGCTCCAGATCTCCCCAATGACCGTCTCCACCTTTAAGTATTTTTATCACGGTTCGAATATTATACGCCCGATAATAATTAAGTAGATTGGGAATTCCCAATCCACCCTCTTTTTGATTTTGATACCACATTTTCTTCATTAGTCTTGGTTTTTTCCCACCATTACAGAATTTATCCAATTTCTTCTGATATTCTTCTACATCTTTCTCTATTAAATTTAATGGTAGCATCTCAAATAAAAAATTAAACTTTGGTAACAACATCATTTTACACATTGCAATTCTACTGAACCAAGACAACTTTATCTCTTTATATTTATCTATCTTTCTCTCTACTTCCTTCAACATCACCTCATAATTAATTTTTTTCAATTCTCTAACTTTAAGTGAAAGTGTTATCCCCAAATATTTCAATGTATTCTTAACTTTTATCCCAAATTGTTCTTGCATATTCTCCCACTCCTTACCATCTTTATTCATTAGTAATTCAGATTTTGACCAATTTACCTTTAAACCTGTCATTTCTTCAAATTCTATCAAATGTTTATTTATCCTCTTTAAATCTTTCTCTATATCTTTCAAAATAATCAAGGTATCATCCGCATACAAATTTATCTTATATCCCTTGTACCCTTCCAATTCTTCATCAACTTCTATCAATTTAATCAGGACCTCCATAACTAACAGGAATAATGTTGGGGACAAGGGACATCCTTGTCTCGTACCTGCTTCCAATTTAATCTCTCCCGTCATTGTTCCATTCACCTTTACCTTTGCACTACTTTTTTGATACAATTTTGAAATAACATGTATAAATTTATTGCCAAAGCCTAATGCCTCAATGATTACCTTAATAGTATCCCATTGTACAGAATCAAAGGCTTTAAAAATATCTAACGATATTATACCTATTTCATCACCATTATTTTCAGCTACATCTATAATATTCAATACTCTTCTAATTATATCACTCATATATCTACCTTTAACAAAACCTACTTGATTATAACTTATATATTTATCTATAAAACTATTTAATCTATTACTTATAATAGCTGTAAATATTTTTGCATCTTGGTTGATTAAGGAAATGGGTCGGTAGGACTCGATCCTCTCAAGATCTTTATCAGAGAATCTTAACAATAGAAGGACACAATTTACAATTAGGCTGGCATGCTTTCATTTGAGATGGGAAAAACACAGTTACTTCCAAAGATACCAAATTAGAAATGCTCTATTACAAACAAGGCAAAAAATTAAAAGAAACGACATACGAAAATACCAACTTGGCTATTGACTATGGAAGCATTAATTTATCCAAATGTACTAGATATAAATAAAATAATAAGATATGAAGATCTATTGGACAATCAGGACAAATTAAAAATAAAACAAGAACTTAAGGATCAGGGAATAGAAATTGACTAGTGGCCATACATGCAGATTCAGTCCAAATACAAGAAGGACTTAGAATAGTGGTGGGTTCCAAATCCTGGTACAACCAGTATGGTTGCAATGGGGCCCGGCGTCCAGTACATGAATGTGCACAGCACACATAAGAACATAAGAATAACCTTGCTGGAACAGGCCACAGCCCATCTTTTCCAGGATTCTGTCTCACACAGTGGCTCCCCATTTGCTTCAGGGTATTCCCAAGCAGATGTCTTCACCTGCTTATGATTCCCTGCAAATGGCATTGAGAAATATCCTGCCTATCTCTCCATCCCGGAGGGTGTCCTTGGGCATCCATCATGATAGCCATTGATTCCCTTGTTCTCCATGAACTCATCTAATCCTTTCTTAAAGGTGTCGAGGCTGACAGCTGTCACCACTTCTTCTGACAGGGAGTTCCATAGACCAGTGATCCTCTGGGTGAAAAAGTACTTCCTCTTATTTGTTTGAGGTCTAGCTTCCAAAAGTTTCATGGGGTGCCCCCTAGTTCTAGTGTTGTGCGATAGGGAAAACAGTTTTTCCTTTTCTATTTTGTCCACACCATGCATGATTTTATAGACTTCAATCAGGTCCCCTCTCAGGTGCCGTTGTTCTAGAGTGAAGAGGCCCAGCTGTTGCAGCCTCAGATGGTAAGGAAGGTGTTCCAGCCCCCTAATCATTCTGGTTGCCCTCCTCTGCACCTTTTCCATTTCCATAATATCCTTCAGAAGGTATGGTGACCAGAACTGTACACAAAACTCCAGATGGGGCCTCACCATAGATTTATAAAGAGGCAAAATGACACTTGCTGACTTATTTTCTATACCCTTCCTAATGATCCCTAGTCGGTGCAATAGGATACCATGGTCGATGGTATCAAAAGCCGCTGAGAGATCTAACAGGACCAAGATAGAGGAGCAACCTCTATCTCCGGCCCTCCAGAGATCATCCACCAACACGACCAATGCCATCTCTGTGCTATGCCCGGGTCGGAAGCCGGACTGGCGCAGGTCTAGATAAACAGTTTCCTCCAGGTGTCAGGGGAACTGCTGTGCCACCACACTCTCAACAACCTTCATAAGAAAGTGAAAGTTGGAGACCGGACGGTAATTAAGTAACAACGCTAGGTCCAGGGATGTCTTCTTGAGGAGGGGTCTCACCACCGCCTCTTTCAAGGCAGCCGGCAAGAACCCCTCACTCAAAGAAGCATTCACTATTTCCTGGAGCCAGCCTCGTGTAACCTCCCAGGAGGCCAGTACCAACCAGGAGGGACACGGGTCCAATAAACTTGTGGTAGCATTCAGCTGCCTCAGCAACCTGTCCATGTCCTCTGAAGTAACAAAGTCGAATTCATCCCATAATATGGTCTCAAGACCTGCCTCGGATGGTCCGCCCAGGCCTATCTCATTGGAGGCCAACTCGTCCCGGATCTGAGCGATTTTATCCTGCAGATAGTCTCCAAATTCCTCTGCTCTGCCCTGCAAAGGAGCTTTCCACGGCCTCTGTTGAAGGAGGGAGCGGGTCACTCTAAACAGGGCGGATGGGTGGTTATCTGCGGATGCGATAAAAGTGGCGAGATAATTACGTTTTGCCGCTCTTATCACCACTAGGTAGGTCCTTAAATGGGACCTACCTCGTGTTTGGTTGGATTCGGAGAGAGTGGACTTCCAAGTGCTCTCTAGGCATCTCTTGCGGCACTTCATCACCCTTAGCTCCTCGGAGAACCAAGGGGCCAGGGTGGATCAGCGCCACATGAGATGCCGCAAGGGCGCGACCCGATCCAAGGCCCCCATGGCCGCACTATTCCATGCGGCCACTAGGTCCTCAGTCGAGTCACGGGTCAGAGTCACAGGTATTGGCCCAAGCTCTGTCTGGAACCTCTCTGGGTCCATCAGGCGCCTGGGGCAGAACCACCTTGGTATCTCTGGTTCCCCATGGCGGGGTGTAGCGGTTGGAAAGTCAAGCAGAAGGAGGGAGTGATCTGACCATGACAGGGGTTCGATGACTAATTCCCCTACTCCTAGATCACTCTGCCACTGGCTGGAGGCAAAAATTAACATCTAGTGTGTGTCCCCCGGTGTGCATGGGGCCATGAATTACTTGGGTCAGGTCCATGGCTGTCATGGAGGCCATGAACTCCTGGGCCACCTCCGATGCCTCGCCTACCGATGGCAGGTTGAAATCCCCCATGACTAGGAGTCTGGGGGTATCAACCACCACCTCAGCAATCACCTCGAGGAGCTCGAGCAAGGCCCCTGATATGTAGCGGGGAGCCAGGTACACAACCAGCAGGCCCAACTGCCTCCCATGGCCCCACTTCACACAAAGGGATTCACAACCGACTACCTGGGGCACAGTAGTCTACCTTGGCTTAAGGCCTTCCTTGATAATAACCGCCACCCCCCCCCTACCCCAGGCCCTTGGCTGATGAAGTGCCAGGTAACCTGGTGGGCACATTTCTATGAGGGGTGCTCCTCCCTCATGGCCCAGCCAGGTTTCTGTGATACCCACCAGGTCCGGCTCCCCCTCCAATACTAGGTCATAAATGAGGGGGGCTTTGTTAACTATGGACCTGGTGTTGCACAGCATCAGCCTGGGGCCCTGGCTCTGTGATTCCCAACCTCCTAGGTTGTGGGAGGAGCTCAGGGGGTCGGGGTGGGCGACTGCTTGTAAACAGTGGGTACGCCCCCCTGACTTGACATGGCCCCTGACTCCCCCCATACCTACCTCTCCCCAGGACCGTCCTGATGGGAAGGCTCTCTGTAGAATCCCCCCTTCCTATGTCGGACCCTCTAGCCTCTGTATCGCCGCCACTGGCCGATCTAGCATTATTTCCAGTTAAGCCAAATTGAATGGACCCACCCACCACCCTGGAACCTCTTAAAACCCGGATTAAAAAACTACCTAAAAATCTCCTTAACTTGCGCTTTGCCCACCTCTCTCTTTGGTTAATCAGCCTGTCCTTGAGGTGGGCCCTCGTTAAATCTGAGGGCCAAACGTGCGAGAGGGGGGACTCCCGCAGAGTGAGGAGGACAGCCCTTGAATACATGAAGGATAGAGTGATAATACAGGAAGGAAAATACTGGCCATGGACGGAAATTCCTTGCAAGGTCTCCTAAGGGGAAAACTCCAGCAGGAAAACTTAGATGACATCAAGTGTTAAATTCACAAGTTCGGAGAGATAGATGTAAATGTGGTGATAAGATGGTACTAAAGTCCTCCGGGCAGGGAGATGGAATAGGGGGCTCGGCAGTCAGAATGGAGGTCTGCAGAGGCCCCCATCAAAGAGGCCCCCATCCTAGGAGCCCCTGAGTCTGTAAATCCATCTGTTCTTAAATCCAGCGGAAGGAGCAGAACAAAAAGGCCTGGCCTAGATGATATAAATGGGGCCAAGGCATGGGCCCAGGCACCGATGATAGGAATAGCCTGGTATCATAGTCTTCTCCTTGGGGCCCCGGCGTTGTGGATGACAGCCCACCTATAGCCCCGGTCGGATCGTTGTTGTCACACTCGCCTCGCCTGGCCGGGTCTCTCACCCCCTGGTCCAGGCGAGGTCTTCCGCTTCATCAACGGGATCCTCGCTTCCTCTCCCTGACTGCCACCATCTGCCGCGCCGTGGATCCCGCCCTCTGCAGCGCTGCTGCGACGGAAAGCTGCCGCCATTAGGCCACTGTTCAGGCCAGGTCGCCATTCTGCAGCCGGTGTTCAGGCCGTGACGCTAATCACTAATTGCTATTCATCCATGCCTCCTGCCACTTGCCATTGCGCTATCCGTCCGTCTCTGTCTGCCTCTGTTTGGCCACCTCCATCCACACGCCGCGCTGTGCTGCACCGCGCTCAGCGACCCTCCGCCATCGGTCTCCTAACCGAATGGCCCGTCGCTGGTTCTCTCCTGCTCTCCTGCTATTTTCTCATTGCCCGCTCCACCCCGAGGGATCAAAATAGCCCCAGCATGGTGGTGGGGTGGGCAGCTTTCCGGGCCTGGCCATTGGATCGTGGGTTTGGCCGGGCAACATTCTCGTGGCTTAGAAAGGCCTTCCCGATCCTTCCCGCACTCAAAGGTTTGCCTCCATCTTCGTGCATGCGCATAAAAGAATAATTTTGGATACCCTGGAATACTATGAGGCCTATCCTGAAAAGCAAATGGCTTTGATGTTTCTTGATGCACAGAAGGCTTTTGACAATGTGAACTGGCAATTTATGGGACAACAAATGGAACAAATGAACTTTGGTAAGAACTTTATTCAAGCTATACAAACGATTTACCACAAACAAACAGCTAAGATTATGATGAATGGAGAATTGACAGACCCTATTGAAATAAAGAGGAACAAGACAAGGCTGCCCATTATCACCATTACTCTTTGTTCTAACGCTAGAAGTTTTAAACAGACGGATCAGAGATGAGGAAGAAATAAAGGGAATGACAATTTAAAAAGAAGAATATAAATTGCAAGCATTTGCAGACAATCTAGTCTTTATTCTTGAGGAGCCCTTTGAATCTGCACCTAAATTGATAGAAAGAATTGAGGAGTATGGAAAAGCAGCAGGTCTGAAAATAAATAAATAAAGATAAAACAAAGATTTTGACAAAGAATATACCACTCAAGCAAAAAGAACTGGCAGAAATCTTGGAGATGCAAGTTACTAATAAGGTTAAATACTTAGGGGTCTTTTTAACAGCTAGATGTAGTACTCTTAAAGAGGACAATTATCTTAGATTGAAGCAACAAATTGCAACGAACTTACTGAAATGGGAAAACTTACACTTATCAATGATTGGGAGAATTTTAACAATTAAAATGAACCTTACCTAGAATCCTATATTTGTTTCAGACAATTTCAATTAGTTTGGGGAAGGACTATTTTGAAGGAATTGGAGAACAATGTTACAAAACAGGAATTTATATGGAATTTTATTTATTGTTCTTTTTATATATTGAGTATATATTTTATATATTGCGGGATCGGATCCTGCCTCAGACATCCTCACGGCCGATCCGCTCCCACAGAGAGGGACTTCTCCGGGTGCCGTCCACTAGACTTTGTCAGCGGGCGACGCCCAGGGGAAGGGCTCTCTCTGTGGCGGGCCCAGCCCTCTGGAATGACCTTCCCCCTGACATTAGAATGACCACGGACCTCCGCTCCTTCCGTCTAAAATTAAAAACATATCTTTTCTGCTTGGCCGGCCTAGGGTAGTCTCTCTCTATGGGGTTTTAGTTGTTTAGGGGGAATTTTAGTCTAAAATGGGTATTTTAGCACAGGTATGGTTTAATTTGTTTTTAAGATGTTGTATATTGATTGTATATTTATGGTTTTTTTAGTCTCCCTGTGCACCGCTCCGAGTCCCTACGGGGAGAGGGAGCGGTCAAGAAATTAAAAATTATTATTATTATTATTATTATAATTGCAGGGAAAAATGGATTTGATAAATAATACTGCTTTAAGTGGATAATGAGTTTATATATATCTATTGGAAGAAAAATTGAAAAATATGTTTGTAATTTTAAGTATTGATGCACAAAACATATGACCGAATGACATGTTGTACAAAGTTTAATATGAATAATGTTTTTACTTGTTTTTATGTTGAAAATAAACAAATTTCCATTAAAAAAAAGAAAGAAAGAAACAATACACTTTTGAACTTAGAGGGTCATGACTTGTTGGGATGGCATGCTTTCTTATGGTACAAGGAAATTAAAGCACATGGTTATTTTAGAAGACATTACATAAGAGATTCTTTGTTATTAAATTGGGAAACGGTTTAAGAGGTCACATTATTTAAAAATCCCAGTCTGGATATCAACCATTGAAGTTTTCTCATATTCAATAATATACAAAAAGGAACAAACAATTAGATATGCTGAACTATTAAATACAGACTTAAATCTATTCAAGATTTGAAACAGGAAGGAACTGATATTAGTTGGTATTCATAAGTGCAAATACATTCTAGATTCAATCAAGATCGAAAAATGGAGGGTTTTTATGATAAAATGACTGAATTAGATAAAATCTTAACAGGTACTGATGAAAAAGTAATTTAAAAACTTTATGGCTATTTACTAGAGATGAAATTACAGGAAGAACAAGTTAAAGAAACTATGATAGCCTGGGGGGAAACTTTGGGCATGGGATTGACTTAGAGAAATGGCAAAAATTGTGGTCTCAAAATTATAAAATGACAAGGTCAACTACATATAAAGATAATTTGTATAAGATGTTTTACAGGTGGCACCTATCCCCTGCGAGAATAGCAAGAATGTCTAAGAACAAATCCGAAAAATGTTGGAAATGTCACCAGACGCTGGGTTCATACTACCACATGTGGTGGACTTGTATTGAAGCTAAAAGATATTGGACCAAAATCCACAAGTGCCTGGAGAAAATGACACATAGACTTTAAACCAGAACTTTTTTTATTGGGAATCATACCAGAAATATACAATAAAGACTTGAAATATTTGATTGTAAATGTAAATTGTAACAGCCGCTAAAATTGTATTTGCAAAAAATTGGAAAAATGAGAAAACACTCACAAGAGGAAATTACTTGGAAAATAATGGATTGTGCTGAAATGAGTAAACTTACATTTGAAATTAGAGAACAAGAGGATGAGCAATTCTATAAAGTATAGGAGTTGTTTTACCAATGGTTAGATAAAAAAAATTGGGAATGAAACTGTTTATGTTTTTCTAGAAAGTTAGTTATTTCTATGAAAGTTTTTTGTTATAAAATAGAGTGTTTGATTATATGAAATATAAAGGACAATAATGAATCTAATGTATAAGAGTGGATGATCTGAACGTTATATATAATTTTAAGTAATGAGTATTCGATACTGGAACGATTTTTTGTATGTTAAATGGACTAATGGATGTAATGAATAATTGATAAATGCATGAATTGAAATATCTAATAACTACTTGGGGTAACAATGCAAAATTAGCACTGGAATTGAATATGTTGTATACTCCATTGGAACATTAATGGTAATCTGAGTACATAATGCTCAATAATAGCAATGTATTTAGTTATGTTTGATGGATAACCCGTGATTCTAATTGTAATTGTAAAAACTGATGCACAAAAGCTTGTAACCAAACGACATGCTTGATGAAATTGAGGAAAGTATTTTATATGTGTTGTTTTGTCTTTTTTTTTTTTTTTAAAAAAGCATTGTTATAGTGAATGCAAAGGTTGTCACATGTAAACTGTAAGCTGATGCAATGAGGATATTTCAGCAATACATGCATTGCCTCTTTAAGACTCTGGTAAGGTGGAGACTCTGGTGAGATGTCTTTATATAGGTGGCCATTAGAGGGCATTTCCCTCTCTCTTGTCGTGTATCTCAGGGGTCCCCAACCCCCGGGCTGCGGACCGGTGCCGGTCCGTGGCTGGGTGGGAGCCGGGCCGCAGGGCCGGAGAGGAGGAGGAGGGAGGAGGGGGCAGCCCCCTGGGCAGAGCGCGCGGGAGAACGCAGGCGGGGCTGTTCGCGCGCTTGGAGTGCACCTCTTCTTCCACCCTTGTCGACGGTGGGACTCTTGGGGGGGCAGGGAGAAAGGGACTCCGCAGCAGTCCTCCCTACCGGCCACGGATTCCCTTCCTCCCTGCCCCCACAGAGCTTCCCCAACCGGCATGCCAGCTACTCGTCTTCTTCCAGAGGCTGCGGAGGTTCCTTCCCCCCTCCCCACGGAGCCTTCTCAGCTCCTGGAAGGAGCCTGACCGCCCGGTGGAGCGACCAAGCGCAGTGGTGGCCGCCCGGGTGGGGCAGGCTAAGGCAAGTGAACGAGTCGAGCCGGGCTGAGGAGACTCCGCGGTGGGGGGGACGTGACGGGACGTGACGACGACAGACCAACAGAGAGAGGCATAGACACAGAGAGAGACGGGGAGGGAGGGAATCAGAGAGAGTGACACACACACACACACACTCAGACAGAGAGCGGGAGGGAGAGAAAGATAGACAGAGACACAGAATGAGTGATTAAGTGCCTGAATGCAAGACACACACACACACACACACACACACACAGAGTGACAGAGATGGGCGGATGAAGGAGAGAGAGACAGAAAGAAAAAGAGAGAAAGGGAAAGAAAGAAAAAGAAAGTGGGAGAGAAAGAAAGACAGAGAAAAAGAGAAAGAAAGAGACAAAGGAAAGAAAGAGAAAAAAGAAAGAGAGAAAGAGAGGGAAAGAAAGAAAGAGACAGAAAGAGAGAAAGAAAGAGAGGGAGAGAAAAAGGGAAAGAAAGAAAAAATGAGAGAGAAAGAAAAATAGGGAAAGAAAGAGAAAGAGAGAAAGAGAAAGAAAAAGAAAGAGAAAGAAAGAGGGAAGGAAAAAAGAGACAGAGAAAGAGAGAAAGAAAGACAGAAGGAAAGAGAGAGAGAGAGAACTTATGACCACAATTGAGCCCAAAAGTTTGGTTGCTAACCAAGACCGTTGTTAAGTGAGTTTCACATTTTCCAAATTGGCCACGCCCACCCAGTCACATGACTGCTGAGCCACTCAGCCGGTCCGCAGAGTTTTCTTTAAAATGAAACCGGTCCCTGGTGCAAAAAAGGTTGGGGACCCCTGGTGTATCTCATTTCATATATATACCACTATTAATTGTATAAAGGTGCGCTGTGCTCTGTTTTGCTCCTGGGTTTATCTCATAAAAATAGTCACACTACCAAAACTCTGACAGTATATCTGTTATAGAATGCTTGCACACAAAAAAGCAATATCACTGACATTAATTAGCTTTTCAATTGCATCTCTTATGAAGTATCTTATTAAATCTTATGCTTAACAAAGAATTACATATCTTTTGCTACACCAAGGCTGCCACTTGGTGTAGCACATGAGTACTCTTTTTTTGTAATTTTATTTATGTTTTTTTCTTCAACATATATAAATGTTTAGTGAACAGTACATTGTCTGGGTCAACTTGTTTTATGCAAAGTACTACTAACAATAATAATATTATTAAGGTATACATAGTAGTAATCTTTCAACTTCTAAGATTTACATATACATTGTAGTTATAATGTATTATATTTTGTAGCAAGATACATAGTAATGTTTTTCCAATTTCTACTTTCTACCTCTTATTTCTAGCCCCTAATAAAATTCCCATATTAAAAAGTGTTATGTATCTATCCAACATCTCTTTCTTTTTATGATTTAAGCATACATGATAGTAATCTTTCAACTTCTAACATTGATTTATAGATAGTAGTTATAGTAACATATCATGTAACAGCATGCATAATAACATTTTCCCAATTTTCAGTTTCTAGCTCCGTTTTCTAATCTTTAATAAAATAGATCCCATGTTAAGGTGTATTCTGTATCTATCCATCATCTCTTGCCCTTTTTTAGTATTTTATTTCTTACTAGCTATACCTGGCCACGCGTTGCTGTGGCCCAGTCTGGTTAAATGGCCAACCAATCTGCACACATACACACAACCACCGTATAACCCTCAACCTACCTACCTACTGTATTTCTCCCTATCTATCCCTCTACCTACCTACCTACCTATTGTATTTCTCCCTATCTATCCCTCTACCTACCTACCTACCTACCTACTGTGTTTCTCCCTATCTATCTATCCATCCCCCTACCTACCTATTGTATTTCTCCCTATCTATCCCTGTACCTGCCTACCTATCTACCTACTGTATTTCTTACTCTCTATCTATCCCTCTATTTATCTACCTACCTACTGTATTTCTCCCTCTATCTATCCCTCTACCTACCTACCTACCTACCTACTGTATTTCTCCCTCTCTATCTATCCCTGTACTTACCTACCTACCTACTGTATTTCTCCCACTATCTATCCCTCTACCTACCTACCTACCTACCTACCTACCTACCTACCTACCTACCTACCTACTGTATTCTTCCCTCTCTCCCTCTATCTACCTACCTATTGTATGTATCTCTATATACCTGTACCTATCTACCTGTACCTGCTGTATTCATCCCTCTCGTTTATCCCTCTACTTACCTAACTACCTACTGTATTTCTTCCTCTCTCTATATTCCTCTACCTAAATAAATAGCCCTCCCCTCTTCAGACCACCCCCCCTCAGTCAACCCCCTCCCTCCCTCCCTCCCTTGTGTCTAACACAGTGGTGGGCAAAGTCATTAGTCTCTTTGTCCCTCTGTTCCTCCTTCCTTCTCTGTCTTTCTCTGTCATTCTCTCTGTCTCTCTGTCTCTCTCTCTCCTTCCTCCCCCATCTCTGTCACTCTGTTTGCGTATGATTGCCTGTCTATCTTTCCCTCACTTATTCTCTCTGTGTGTCTGTCTCTCTCCCCTCCCTTTCTCTCTGTCACTGTGTGTGTGCCTGTCGATCTCTCTCATTCATTATCTCTCTGTTCGTCTCTCCCTCTCTCTCTGTCTCTCTGTGTATCAGTCTCCCCCCCCCTCCCCTCCGCAAGCAGCGAAAAGGCCGGCATATCAGGCTGAGGAGTCTAGGGCTGCCTCCTCCCACAGTGAGCGTGGCCGTCCGGGCAACGCATGCCCACCCCCACCAGCCCCGCGCCGCCGCCGCCCCCGAGCCCCGTGATACGCAGCCCCCACCGCCCGGCAGGCGCACCGCGGGCAGGACAGCCGGCCATGCCCCCACCAGCTCTCTCCAACGGCTCTGGAAAGTGCACCTCGGTGGCCATTGGAGAGAGCTAGTGGAGACGCAGCCGGCTGCCCCGCCCGACACGCCCGCCAGGCGACTACCACACGGGGCTCGGACGCTTCTGATCCTGTGGCCCTGCGTGCGTGTGTGTGTGGAAGAGAGCGGCTGCAGGCAGACAGGGAGGCGCATGCGTTGCTTTCCACGTTGCCCCTGGCAACGTTCCTTCAAGGCGGTTTTCTGCCGTTACGTGTCCATGACGTACAGCCGGATGGGAGGAGTTACACAGAGCTTAAACCGTGTTCAGTGAGTAACTTTTATTTGTGCCTGCCTTGCACATGATACACGTGTGCTAGGCACAAAATGATTTGCTATTCTATTATCAGAAGTCCTTGTCAACATTGTGTGAAAGTTTGGTGTAAATCGGTCCAGTACTTTTTGAGATTAGTGGATTCGTACAAACTATTTTACATTTTTATTTATATAGATTGAAATCAATCTCCCATGCTCCTCTCTTGGGATTTTGTATGTCTCTACATCACTCATGTTTAGTCTAAATATCTCATCTGCCTCTACATTTGCCTTTCATTGTCTACCTCTAAAATACCCATCAGTACCTCTTTCAACCCTTCTAAGAGATCTTTCTCTTTGCTCTCTTCTATTTTTTGACTTCTTGAGAAATAATCTGCTTGCTCTATTTTTACTATCTCCTCTGTATCTATTTGTGTCATTTGTTGATTTATCTCCTCCATTCTTTCTTCTGCCTTCTCTATTGTCTGAATTTTCTGTTCATTTTCCATTATCATTTACTGGAGATTTCCTGGTTTCACATCTGTATCGTGCATCAGTTCCATCATCTCCCTGTGATTCCTTATTATAGTTTCCTGGATACCTTGAAGCATTATTTGCCAAGCATTGTTTGCCAAGATGGTGCTGCCAACGAGAGCCTTGGTGAACTGCTCTCTGATATTTTTTTTGTTTTTTCATTCTCTGTGTTTCACTGTGGATTTCATACTCAAGAGACCAACTACTAAGCATCAAGAAATGTTTCTTTGATGAACAGGTTTCTGTGACACCCCCCACCCATCTTTACAAATGCAGATGAGTTTCTAACACAGGAAGAAGCAACTTCCTCTGAACAATGGATAAACAAAAACAAATGGAGGAGACACAAGAGGCAAAGAAGGGATAAGTGAGCAGGAAATATGAATAGACTAAAGTAAAATGGGATTCAATTCTGATTTTTACAACTCAGCAGCTCTCTGCTTCACTGAAACCTGGCTAAATGAATCAATTGATGATAGCAGCTTGCATATGCCAGGATTTCAGATACAAAGAGCAGACAGAATTGCAGAAGCATCTGGTAAAAAGAAGGGAGGCTTATGTTTATATATTAACATCTGCTGGTTCCAAGATATACAGTATATCACAGAAGTGAGACAGGGGTGGGTTCTGGCTCCTTCTATTGCCAGTTTGCTCATGGATGTGCTTTGTGCATGTGCATGCACAGTACTAAAAAAATACTTCTGGGCATTC